>CM062804.1:999476353-1000946391 GCA_031772625.1 Pinus tabuliformis
GAGGACAAAAGATATACCACCTAGACTCAAAGAAACAATAAAACATAGTTCTCAATGCCAGTGAAATAGACCACTAGGAGCTAGCAATTCTGAATTGGGTGAAGGTGCCAAAGTTTGCAGCCGGAGGTTGAGCCAAGACCCAATTCGTCGCTGAGGATTGTTCCAGGGTCCCAAATGCTTGTTTGAGAGCCAAACTCCTCCTAAACTATTGCGGACCGATACTCTATTACGTTGGTCCAATAGAGCCAAAACCCAGACGAGCACCCATGGTCCTCGTCATATTCTTTCATATGCTCCCTGCTCTCGAAATTCATTTCCCGAACTTCTAACCGTGAATTGAAATCCACCTTCCCTCTTAACATAATCGAAGCATTGTCTGGAGTCTTCTTCTGGAGGTGTACTTGATGATTGAACGCTCATTAAGGTGAGCATGTATGTTGCGTGGTGGAGGGGGATAACCCCGAGGGTTGCCGATTTAACATTTGTAGGGAAATAAGTGATTAATCTTAATTTAAAAAATCAACCTTAATTTAAAAGATCAAAAATATTTCTTTATGAATTTATAGTAAAATAAGGCCTTTAGCAATTCGTAAATGATCTTGGGTCTAAAAAACTAACATTTTAAAAGGAAAGACACGTTTTTAATTATTAATCCCACTCACAATATATACAACAAATGCAATAAATGGTTAAACACTATCTCTCAATCTCTCAAAACTTAATGATCAACAAGTGAAGACAACAATTATTTACTAGGATATATGAATACTAATTTCACTAGTTTAAAAAGAAAAAGAAAAAAGAGAAATTGAAATGACCAACAAATAAAATTATGTTAAATAATTTTCATTGAGCCGAGAGACTTATTTTACAAACTAGAGACTCATTCTACAACTCAATATGATGTGTAACGCTGTCCGTTAGTCATCAAATTTGAAATTTTGTTCATTTTAGTCAATATATGTATTTTTCTAAAATTTAAAAACTAAAAAAATTAAATAACTACATAAAATATAAAAAATATTAAATAACTATACAAAATATTTAAATAATATCAACTCATAAAAAAAATTTACGCTTGAAAAAATTAGATCCTTCTCAACTCATGTTAGATCCGTATTTAAAATAAATCTATACGGATAACTAAATCAATCCACATATATATCTTTAAATAACCTTTGATCTTAATTCAATATATTATATAATAATAAATATAAACTCAAAATCAAATTCCAAAACTATGATTACAATTTCTCATTTACATTTAAAAAATAATGCTTTTAAACACCTTTGAGGACCTATCAAATCTATCAATCTCCCATTTACATATATCGAATTACAATAAAATTTTCCCTATCTCAATTTCTACAACTCCTTAATTAAGTTTAATAAAATATATCATCGACTCCTGCCCTTTTATTATTTAAAGATCTATATTAAAATGGATATAAACTTTAATGCTCGTATTGTGATTACTGGGCATTTTGGGAAGTGGTTTTGAAGTACCAGCGTGATTCCTGGTTGTTTCTGAGAGTACGATCATGGCATCCTGTTTTCCAACTGGAAAGAGAGAACCCACCAACCCTAACCGAGATGCATAACATCACGGGCCCACTGGTTCCTACTGACAAACTCTTTCTTTAATTTAAACTCTGTTGTTGTGGGATGCACATCGAGTTTAAATCTATTTGCATCAACGCAACAGCTTGCTTGAGGTTCCGATCAGGCCCAGTGATCCAATCTCGCCGATAGCTGCAACTCTGCAACCTCAGCCATCATCCTTTAATGGGGGCAATCTGCAATTCCAATCTGATTCCTGTTGATGTGGTCTTTGAAGTTTGATAGGTTACCAGTTCCAGAAATGGAATTCCAAATGATTGAAAGACAACAGCGGAAAACCTTGCAACGTTATCATGGCTTTCCGTCGCTGTCTTTCAATCATTTTGGGATTCTATTTCTGGTAATCTATTTCAAATCTGAACGTGATTTGGAATTAGATTGGAATTGCAGATTGCATGGCTCTGCGCCGCTGCGTTTTAAGGTTTGTTTGTAACAGAAAATCTGTAGTAGGTTGTTGACGACTGACTATGTGATTGGTTTAGGGTTTCAAAGATCTCTATCCGTCTTACTTTCGAATACCTTCAGAACTCTATTAATGAGGCGTAATAAAAGGGTTCTTCTGATTTGCATTTTGAAGATGTTTCGTTTCTGATCTCGGCCCCTTTTTTTGGTTTTTCCATGGTCTGGAAAATGATTGCGAGGCTGCGGTGGATTTTGTGAGAGCGTGTTGACCGAGGGAACAGTTCTGGTGTTCATAGGGATGGTGCAAAGCATTAGATGCCATGAAAATCATGTCTGTGGGAATTGCTCTCTGGTAAAGTAAGTATCTATCATTCATTTTCAGTTTTGGTTTTGATCCAAAGGGGAGGATTTGTGCTTGTAAGCCCCATGTAGGCATGGCTGAGAACTTTGCCTGTGTTCTTAGGAACATTCGTGAGTACCTAGTGTATCAAGTTTTTCATATGCCCAAGGCCAATTTTTCCTCCTTTTTGATTGCATGATGTGTTTTGTGAAATGCCATTGAGTCAAATATTGCCTCGGTGGTCTACATCAAAGTCAAGAAATTTGATTTTTTCCCAAGGTGAATTTTTCCTCCTTTTTGATTGCATGATGTGTTTGTGAAATGCCATTGAGTCAAATATTGCCTCGTTCGTCTACATCAAAGTCAACAAATTTGATTTTTTTGAAATCCCATTCCAATTGAATTCTTTGTCTTTTGAAATCCCATTCCAATTGAATTCTTTGTGTTTTGTTTTTTATTTTAAATTTGGTTTAAAACGGGAAAAAAACCTAAATGATACTTTAAACAAAAGTATCCCAGAGACTTGGTTATCATAGAATATAATGAGAATACAAATGCACCATCACCAAATCCCAATTTAAAACAACCAAACCCCAACTTAGAAGAAAGAAATCATAATATCTAAATGAATGCATCCTTGACTATATTGAGGGAACTCATACAAAATATCCAAAACATCATAGAGCCCTCATGATTATTTCTATCAAGTCCACTAAATTCAATTGTATTATTTATTTCTAATGCAAAGGCCTATTAACTAATATTTTTTATTATAAGGCTAGGATATTATAGGGCTAGGATGTATGAATACTTTAGAACTATTATGTATTTAAAGATTAAATTAGAGATTTTTACATTACCAAACTATATTTCCTATCATTGTTCATTGACTTAAGAAACAACCAATAGATACTAGTCAATGAGAAATGCATTTATGTGGACCCATCCACCTACCAACCATTTCAAGACCATTGGATGAAAAAATGGTTCATCTTTTTTGATAAACATTTTTGTAATACCATTTATTATTAGAAAAAATATTAAGTGTCCTTATTAAATTTTTGAAATCATTGCCTTTTCTTGCATTTGATTTTGTCTTTCTTGAATATGAGGATGGATTGATGGTTTATTTTCTTAGATGTTTAGTTTTATGTGTTTTTTTATTATTGATTTGTTTGGCTTTATCTTTTGTGAGATGGGAATTTTAGTGCTATTATATTTGTTAAAACAAAAACTATTAGTGAACTCCCACTCATGCATTTAGTTTAATGATTAAAATTTCAGTGATGAGATTGTTGTGTGACATGAATTTGTTTTATTATATAAGTAATTATTGAGTCATTTGAAGTCTTTCTCCTATCTGATCATTCATCATTGGTATGCATGCCCATATGAAATTATGCAAATTGATTCCATGTCTTGATTTGCTTGAAATTGGATTATCATGATTGTTCACTAGTTTCGTCAAGGTTTGTTTTCCATACCTTAATGGGTTACATAAACATATTGGAAAATTGAAATAATTTAATTGAAACCCATTAATAGAACTTTCAATTTGCATCTTAAAAGGATGTATATAAAACTATGAAGATGAAAAAACATATTTAAATTTGAGCAAACACATTAATTATGTAAGCATTAAATTTGTCAAGAAATAATGTTATTTTCTCAATATGTAATTTTTCCACAAGATGAAAGAAAAAGTTTAAGGCTTATTTTAATTTAGCCGCTATGCCTTGTGCAACCAACTCACAAAATAGAAGAAAATATAAATCAACAACTTGAAAATCATCCTCTTTGAGGGGGAACCTCATTTACATTACATAAATGAACAATTCTTGGATGATACAAATGATAAGACCTCATTGGTATATATAGGAGTATAATGGGTCATAATATAATCATAGCCTACATAATAATAATAATAATGTAAGGCCACAACAATAACAATAGTGGGCTTGTATGGGGCACAACAATAACAACACAAGGACACATTGACACAACAATAACAATAGGGGGCTACACTAACAATAACAATAAGGGGTATACACTAGTATTATAGGGACCTAACATGCCCCTCTCGTTCAAAAAAGTGTTGTCCTCAATGCTTGGGTAGTTCTAGTTGCTTCTGTAAAAGATTCCTATCCTCCCATGTGTAATCTTCAGTGGGTATGTACTTCCACTTCATGAGATACTCTGAAATTAGTTGATTTTGTAGCTGTCGAGTTATTGCTTCTATGACTTCCTTAGGATCAAATATGATTTTTCCTTCTTCTTCAAGTTCTGGCAACACTGTTTGAACTGAGAGATTGTCATCAATAACATTATTTAAGCATGAAACATGGAAAAATGGGTGTACTCGAGAATATATAGGCAATTTCAATTTGTATGCCATAGTACCAATCTTTTGCAACACGTTGTAAGGACCATAATACTTTGGTGATAATTTATTATCCTTCTTAGCTTGCTTGAGGGGCATTTGTTTGTATTGTTGTAGCCGTAAAATACCCAGTTGCATACATCAAAATTTCTTTTATTGCGATATTGATCTTCCTGTTGTTTTATTCTATTCCGCATAAGAGTGAGATTATCCTTTAATAGTTGGAGAAATTGTTATTGATGCTCGATGTGATATTCCAATTATTGAGCCTCAAAATTTTCTCTTAAAGATGATGTGATGGATGGCGGATGATATCCATAAAGTTCCATAAATATGGTCATTTTTAATGCAGTATGGAAGAAAGTGTTATACCGCCATTCACTTAGAGGTAACCAATTAACCCATTGTGTTTCTTTATCAGATACAAAGCATGAAAGATATCCTTCCAAACATTTGTTCACTATCTCAGTTTGACTGTTAATATTGAGGATTATAAGATGAGCTATGAGATAATTGAGTACCAAGACAAGAAAATAATTCCATCCAAAAATTTCTAGTGAAAATGGGATCTTTGTCACTTACAATAATCTTTGGGTTTTCATGTAGTTTTTGAATTGTTTCCATAAATGAAATAACAACTGTACTGGCTTTAAAAGAATGAGATAATATACAAAAATGTGCATACTTGGTAAGTCTATCAATTACCACCATGATGACACTCTTTCCTTCAAAATTGCGTAAACCTGTGATAAAATCTATTGAGACCTCCTCCCAACTTTGACTTGGAATACCCCGAGGTCTTAATTATCTCAAATTTATTTTGTTGGAAAACCAAAAATTCTGCCACAAACTTTTAATATCACATTTAAAGTCATCCCAAAAAAATTCCATCTTGACCTTGTGGCAAGTTTTTAAAAATATTGAATCTCCTCCTAAAGGGGAGGTATGCAATTCCAAAAGAATATTTTTCATGAGTTGGGAATTATCACAAAGACATAAGTGATATTTGTACCATAACGAACCATTTTTCCAGCTAAACGTGTCAGATGTATTGGGATCTTGCTGCAACTTTTGAATGAGTGTCCACACCACTTCGTCATTCTTCCATTCATCCATTGATTCGGTTATCCAAATAGGCTGGATAATAGAAATGACACAAAGCAATGATTCCACATCATCATTCTTTCTTGAGAGTTCACTTGCAACAACATTTTTCTTCCCTTTTTTGTAGATAATTTCAAAGTCATAACCCAACATCTTTCTGACCCATTTTTGATGCTCTTTTGAATATAATATTTGTTCCAAAAAGTATTTAAGACTATTAATATCTGTTTTTACCTTGAAGTGTCTTCCCATTAGGTAAGGTCTCCATTGCTTTAGTGTATGTAGTATTTCCAACATTTCCTTCTCATAAATAGGTTTGTGTAAATACTTTCCTTTGATGGGATGACTTTCAAAAGCAATGGGTCTTCCTTATTGCATTAAAACAACACCAATTCCATTTCCCGAGGCATCACATCCAACAACAAAGGTTTTTGTGAAGTCTGGCGTAACTAAGACTGGTGCTTGGCACATTTCCTCTTTAATATGTTCAAAGGCTTTAGTTGCTTCTGGAGTCCAAGAAAATGCATCTTTCTTCATGTTGTTAGAGGTGCTGTTAGTCTCCCATAATTCCTAATAAAATTACGATAATACCCTCTCAACCCGACAAATCCTCAAAGATACTTTATGGTTGTGGCAATTTTCCATTCCTTAATGGATTTAATTTTTTTAGGGTCTACCTTAACACCCTCACGAGATACAATATGACCCAAATAATCCACCTCCTGTGCTCCAAATAAATATTTTGAGGTTTTTGCATATAATTGTTTCTCCTCTAATAGTTTGAGTGCCTTGTCAAGATGTTGAACATGATCATTCCAAGACTTGTTGTAGATTAGTATATCATCAAAAAATACTAACACAACTTTTCTAAGGAAGGGTTTGAAAATGGAATTCATCAAACCTTGAAATGTAGAAGCTGAATTAGTAAGGCCAAAAGGCATGAAAAAAATTCATAATGACCCTCATGACTTCTGAATGTTGTTTTAAGAATGTATTTAGTCTTTATTCTAATTTTATGATATCCTTAACGAAGATCCAACTTGGTGAAGCTATCCAACAATTCATAAATGACAGGAATGGTAAATTTATCTTTAATAGTGAGCTTGTTGAGCTCCCTATAATTCAGAAACATACGCCATGATCGATCCTTCTTGTGAAACAATACTATTGGAGCAGAGAAAGGACCTTGACTAGGTTGAATTATACCAGCTTCTAGCATTTCTATAACCATATGTTTAATTTCACTCTTTTGGGCATAGGGATATATATAAGGTCTGATGTTTGGAGGAACACTTCCTGGAATCAAATAAATAGCATGATCATGAATAGGTGGGAGGCCTTTAGGAGTCTCAAATACCTTGGAATGATTGTCTAAGAATTTTTGGAGATTTGGAGAAATAGATGATTTCGATGTTTGAACCTCTAATGAGAATAATTATAAAATTACACCCTATTGTTATTTCTTCAGAAGATTTTTCATGCCGTTATAGCTAATTATCTTTCATGGTTTCCCTACGATACCCCTTAATTCAATTTCCTTTCCTTTCTAAAACATTATTAAGAAAAGCTTTCGAAAATTAAAATCTATCATCTCTAAAGATTGTAACCATTGGAGTCCTAGTACAACATCAACACCACCCATTGGAATTAAAATAATTGAACTATTCAATACATATTCTCCCAGGGTTAGTTTTATATTATGGCACTTTCTAGAGCAATTTATAGCTCCATTTGCAACCATCACTTGACACTCTAGTGTTGGATATAGGAAGCAATTCAATTCCTTGGCTATCCAACAATGAATAAAATTATGGGTACTACCTGAATCAATCAACACTATTACCTTATTCTTCTTGATATATCCTTCTATCTTGAGAGTTTGAGGAGTGGTAATTCCTGCCAAGGCATTAAAATATATGGTCAGATTTATTTATTCTTTCTATGGGGTTGGTTCTTGGTGTATATCCTCCTCTTTTGATGTTTTTTGTTCCTTTTCTTCCTCCTCTTCACAATTGATGTAGAATAATTTCTTCTCAACACACTTATGACCTTTAGTGTATTTGCTATCACAAATGTAACAAGGCCCTTTTGTTTTTTTTCCTATAATTGTTGTGGCATCAACATTGTAGGTTGTGGAAGGCTAGGAACAACAACACTTCCATATTTATAGTTGTGAGTGGTAGACTTCATTGTTGCCACAATTTTGGTTTGAACTCTTTTTTCCACCTTGAATGCCTTCTCCAATGAATCAAGTTACCAAAGGCGAACCTCATGTTGGATGTTATCCTTCAAAATTTGTATGAAGACATCAATCCTATGCTCCTATGGAATATCATTTACCCTGATATTCAATTTTGGAAGTCCTCAATGCACTCCACCATTGATATTCTTTTTTTGAGATTTGTTAATTGGCTAAAGAAGGTGTTGCTCTTTGTATCCTCATAATGTGATAACATTTCCTCCGTAAAAATTGACCAAGTGACAAGTGGTTTACGAGAACAAATCCATCGATACCATACAAACTGATTGGGTTCTAAATATAAATATGCAATGTGTACCTTTTGTGTGTATGTTTCACATCATGGAGATCAAAATATTGTTCCATCTGTGGTATCGATGTTATGGTATCCTTACCATCAAACTTTTTCATATTGATCTTTGGAATGTGGTGGGTATCAAAACCAACACTGGTGTCTCTAAAATCATGATTCATATTCCTTTTGTTCTAATAATGAGTTTCATGGAATACCTTTTCACCATTAGGAAGAATTTCTTGTAGTAACTTTGTTAAACCTTCCTTCAAACCTTCCATGTATGCTTTAAAACCAATCATGTTGCCTCTTATTTTTGATTTTAAACCATCCATGTCACCTTTTAAGGCATCCATGTCCCCTTTTAAGCCATCCATGTCCCCTTTTAGTTCATATTTGGTTTCTCTTTGTGAGAGAGAAATTTGTTGCACTTGGTCCCATAATTTTGATATATCATGTTGCAATTCTTCCTCTTCATAAGTCACAATAGAGATTTATGAGGGCTTAATGGGTGTAGCATTATTTTTTTGGGAGGAATTTGATAACCAAATACTGATATATATGCTTCAATATGCCCTTTGAATCACACCAAACTGATTTTCAAACAAAAGTTATGCAAAATTTTAAAACATACACACCTTTTTCTTGCTTTTTAGGAGTTCAATATTGAAATTGATGTATCTCTGTAATTTCGAATCTCTAAGGTCTGAACTTTTGTCTTGTGGTATTCCTCTGAGTCTTCTTTCCAACCCCATAAGTCAAACTGATATTGGATTATTCAAGAAAGAGTTATGCACAATATCCCATGATGACCTACTTATAAACTAGTTTAGTAGAGTGAACTTTTATGGAGCACCACATGTCACTGTTTCTACCTTAAACCCTAAAAATAATAGGCAAGAAATTATAATATGTGCACTTATATTTAATTTTTACAAAATTCAAATTAGATGTTTGGAGAGAAATTTATGATGATTTTCCCTAGGTCGCCTGTTTGAGATAGAATTCTAAAGCTTACAAAAACCCTAACTTCCCTAGATCATATCTCCAAAAATGTAGCGAACCATATTCTAAAATTCGTACATGAAGTTCAACAATATTTTGGCTTCATGCGGTTGCAATTTCAGCTTCTAAAGCCTCGCAGAAAAAGAATTATAGCAAAAATACCAAGATGCCTTGTTTGAAGAAGTGAAACACTGAAATCTAAAGCTCCCATACCAAATGTTATGCAACCAACTCACAAAATAGAAGAAAAGATAGATCAATGACTTAAAAATTAGCCTCTTCTAGAGGTAATCCTCCTTTACATTACATAAATGAATAATTCTTGTATGATACAAATGATAAGCCCTCCTTGGTATATATAGGAGTCTAAGGAGTCACAATATAATCAAAGCCTACATAAAAATAATAATGTAAGGGCACAACAATAACAATAATGAGATTCTATGGGGTGCAACAATAATAACATGGGGGATACACGAGCACAACAATAACGACAGGGGGATACACTAACAATAACAATAAGGTAAATACACTAGTATTATAGGGACCTAACATCTTGAGAACATGTATTTGAAGAATTAATAATTATTCAATGGCTTTGAATTTGGAAGAAATATTAATTTTTTACAAGGATCCTAATTTTGGTAAAAATAACTCTTGCACTTTTGATATATATAATTATTTTCACCAAATGACCAAAATATAATGACAAAAAATAAGTTATATGCTTATTTTCATATAAATTAATGGTCATATTTGGAATCCTCATCACTTATATCATAGTGCAAATGTTATTTTCTCCCTTGAAAATGCTATCTTCTTTTATGTATTACTTTATTTAATGATTTATGGTTCTTTTTGTTATGAGTAAGTCTGCCCAGTTTTACCACCAATCACAAGCTGACTTTTAATTATAGTTTAGTTTTACTTAGTTAATTTTTACAACTTTGACTTATTTATTTTAATTTTAGTATTAATAACTACTAATTTAGTTTTATCCATATTATTTTATATTTTATTTAGTTTAATTAAATTTAAATCTCATTGTTTTACCATGAATCACAAGCTTACTTTTAATTATAGTTTAGTTTTACTTAGTTAATTTTTACAACTTTTTTATCCATATTATTTTATATTTTAGTTAGTTTAATTAAATTTGAATCTCATTGTTTTACCACGAATCACAAGCTTACTTTTAATTATAGTTTAAGTAAATCCATATTATTTTATATTTTAGTTAGTTTAATTAAGTTTGAATCTCATTTTTAATTATAGTTTAAGTAAATCCATATTATTTTATATTTTAGTTAGTTTAATTAAATTTGAATGTCATTGTTTTACCATGAATTACAAGCTTACTTTTAATTATAGTTTAGTTTTACTTAGTTAATTTTTACAACTTTTTTATCCATATTATTTTATATTTTAGTTAGTTTAATTATAGTTTAAGTAAATCCATATTATTTTATATTTTAGTTAGTTTAATTAAATTTGAATGTCATTGTTTTACCATGAATTACAAGCTTACTTTTAATTATAGTTTAGTTTTACTTGGTCAATTTTTACAACCTTTTTATCCATATTATTTTACATTTTAGTTAGTTTAATTATAGTTTAAGTAAATCCATATTATTTTATATTTTAGTTAGTTTAATTATAGTTTAAGTAAATCCATATTATTTTATATTTTAGTTAGTTTAATTAAATTTGAATGTCATTGTTTTACCATGAATTACAAGCTTACTTTTATAGTTTAGTTTTACTTAGTTAATTTTTACAACTTTTTTATCCATATTATTTTTATATTTTAGTTAGTTTAATTAAATTTGAATCTCATTGTTTTACCATGAATTACAAGCTTACTTTTATAGTTTAGTTTTACTTAGTTTAATTATAGTTTAAGTAAATCCATATTATTTTATATTTTAGTTAGTTTAATTATAGTTTAAGTAAATCCATATTATTTTATATTTTAGTTAGTTTAATTAAATTTGAATGTCATTGTTTTACCATGAATTAAAAGCTTACTTTTATAGTTTAGTTTTACTTAGTTAAGTTTTACAACTTTTTTATCCATATTATTTTATATTTTAGTTAGTTTAATTAAGTTTGAATCTCATTGTTTTACCATGAATTACAAGCTTACTTTTATAGTTTAGTTTTACTTAGTTAATTTTTACAACTTTTTTATCCATATTATTTTATATTTTAGTTAGTTTAATTAAATTTGAATCTCATTGTTTTACCATGATTTAATTAAATTTGAATCTCATTGTTTTACCATGAATCACAAACTCGCTTTTAATTATAATTTAGTTTTACTTAGTTAATTTTTACTTTCTTTTAATTATAATTTAGTTTTACTTAGTTAATTTTTAATTTCTTTTAATTTAATTTAGTTTTACTTAGTTAATTTTTACTTTCTTTTAATTTTAGTATTAACAATTACTAATTTAGTTTTAGTTAATTTTTTTACTAATTTAGTTTTAGTTAATTTTTACTTTCTTTTAATTATAATTTAGTTTTACTTAGTTAATTTTTAATTTCTTTTAATTTAATTTAGTTTTACTTAGTGAATTTTTACTTTCTTTTAATTATAATTTAGTTTTACTTAGTTAATTTTTAATTTCTTTTAATTTAATTTAGTTTTACTTAGTTAATTTTTACTTTCTTTTAATTTTAGTATTAACCATTACTGATTTAGTTTTATCCCTAACCATTACTGATTTAGTTTTATCCCTATTATTTCATTGTGTACATAATACTTTTAATTTAGTTTTACTTATTTCATTGTGTACATAATACTTTTAAAATTTTATTTCATTGTGTACATAATACTTTTAATTTAGTTTTACTTATTTCATTGTGTACATAATACTTTTAAAATTTAGTTTTATTTAGTTAATTTTTAATTAAAATTTAGTTTTATTTAGTTAATTTTTAATTTCTTTTAATTTTAGTATTAACTATTACTAATTTAGTTTTATCCATATTATTTCATTGTGTACATAATACTTCTATAACAAGGAATCCTCATTCTATACCTTCCATAACTTGTTATACAATTTATGTTGGGAGGAAATAACAATAAACACCGAGAAATATGTTCCCACACTATATGTGGGATAATGAATTAAATTTGTAGATCAACCATCAAGATTAACCCACATAGTAAATCAATGGTTGTTGAGTGCTCTCTTATGGTGGCCATATCTTTAGTTCCCAAAGGACGAATTGAGTGATAAATAACTTGTTGGAAAGATAACAATTTAATTAATATGTTGAAATAATTTTTATTGAGTGAAAAATTGAAAGAAATAAGTGAATTTTGGATTTTATTTTTCATATTTTATTATTAATTTTTATTTTGGTCTTAGGGTAATAATTTGGAAAGACAAAAAAATCGTACAAAGTGAGAAAAATGAAATGATATTGAAGTAATTATCAAGGGAAAATAAAAGGAATAAAATCCCATCAAATGAGGAGAGAATAAACAAAAAAAATAAAGTAGAAGATTGGAGTTTGAGATTTATTTTCAAGAAAATTTCTTAGAATTTTACAAATTTTTATATTTAAAAATCAGTTCGAGGAAAACAGGAAGAAATATTTTTGTTATCTTTCATATTCTATTATTTACAAAACTCTTTTCAATGACGAAAGGGTTGGGAATCATTGTATTGCAATCAAGAATGATATCTTGATAAGAAGTTGTTGTTAATTTTTGAAGACATGGGAGTCAATTTAGTAAATTCCTCTATGTATGGAGTATTTTAGGTGTTAAAATTATATTATATGCATCTTTCTTTTCCATTTCCACAAACTTTTATTCATTTAACTACTTCTTGAAATCGATTATTAGAATGTGTTTTTCTTTTCCTTTTAAATGAAATAAACAAATGTTTTATTAAGTCATTTGAAGTATTTTAGATTAGTTACGAGTCCATGAATATACCAATTTTCATTATTTGGTATTCACTAGACTTGTTCTCACTCTTGAGATAATGTTTTTTTTATGTAGAGTAGACTGAATATTGCATGCAGATAAACTCATAAAAATACAAAATATTTGGTATTTAGTAGACTTGTTCTCACTCTTGAGATAAATGTTTTTTTAATGCAAAGTAAATTGAATATTGCATGCAAATAAACCCATAAAAACAAAAAAAAATACAGTTTGTTAAATCTCTCTCCCATTAGAACACACACTTCTTAGGTAGCTAACTGAGCCTACATATCAGTTAGAAAGACTACTACCCCAAACAACTGCAAAACTCTTTAAAGATTGTATTTGGGTAATGTTTCCCTTACTCCTGTTGATTAGATAAAATAAGTTCATCTAAAACACATACAATTTGTATAGATTACGTAATATTTACTTGTAAATATTTTATGTCATATATTTCCCTAGTTTAAATTAGCTTTTATCATTTCTAGGATAGATTAGTACAAGCAAAAAGACCTACATTTTGATGAGTATCACCATACCATACAAAAGGGGATCTGATTGGGACCTTGATTGGTGTGACATCCCTTGTGCAATCACCTTTACGAACATGATTATGTTATTATTTACTTATAAATATTGTTTGGACATGTTGACAGTGGGGCCATGACTTTAAGTTAACTGATTTATGTAAAAACATTTTATGATGAATAAATGTTGATTCTTTTGGGAATAGTATGGGAAATAACATGTGAGTAAGGTGGGTTTCTTGCTGTCCAAGAATGTATTAAGTGGTTAAGTCCAAATGGTGGACCTTTCCAAATTCTACCAAAATTCCTAGGAGAAATATTGCCATGAGGGAAGCATCAAAACTGGAGAGACATGTTATGTTGAGTGGAAAGATAAGGTTAGCAAGATACAAATTCTAATTTGGGTAAAAGGATAAGCATAAACAAAACTAGAGATAAATGAGTGCTTATGAAGGAAAAAGGAAAGTTTTTTCCTATCTTTAAAAAAAAGCACAGGTAAAGAAAAAATGAAGCAGACCTTAAAATCAGGACAATGCTAGAGAAAATCTACTGGGAAGAAAATATTATATACCACTGAGTGAAATAATTTGGGGAGTTTATTGTTGTTCCAAGAGAATTGGGAAAAAGAGGAAGCACGAAGTCTGAGCTTAGGGGAGTTACTTTGTACATGACTCGTTGGTTGGGAGGAACGTGCCATCTCCCATAGTTTTCCTCAAATAATTCTTTCTGGTCAGATAAGTCATTATTTGTATCTAAGAGGAGCGTTAAATATATTTTGAATTATATTATTGGTTTGAGTTTTGTGAATGATTGTTTATATTATGGAATTCTCAAGCTAAATTAGTGAGATTTATTTATCAGTAGTAACCATACAAATAGTATAGTCAAATGGTAGTAGATTATTCAAACGAATTGCATAAGAGATAAAGGTTACTATTGGATGCCTTCTTGCATGCAAATAATGTATTTAAGGGTTAAAACTATAATTGTTCTTAAATATATCAATACTTCTAAGTGTTATCCAAGTAGAACTTGACTGTAATAGTAAAGGGAAAGGAAACATGGAATATAAAATTGGATATTAGCTTATCTTCTAACAATAGTATGGAATAATTCTAAAAAGAATATCTCTATATATTAAACATTTTCAGGAGACTTAGGTATGAAACAAATCTAAAGGTTCTCCATGGGAAGGCCTATCAGAACATATTGTATAACATTTCTATTTCTATATTCTATTAATAGTTCCTATGATGCACTTGGGAGTCCTAAAGAATCCATGTTATGGTTCTGAATGTAAATGTAACATGAAAAACATTTTAATAAAGGTGGTGGCAAGTAGTCTAAGGAAGGGAATGTAGGATGGTATCAATCCATAATATATAATACATGTCATATTGAGTAAACACAAGTTCAACAGAACACATATAGATCTTATAAGCCCTTATATTATATACATGATAACATAATATAAAATGAACAGAACCCATAGATAATTTATTGTATTTTTGCCTCTGTTTGTGAGTCTAAATAACAAAGAGAAAGCATAGTGTATGTAAGTACATTACAAAATAAAGTAACTATGGACATATAACTAGGAACATAGTGATATAAAAGTAATTCGGTAATTACTATCTCTAATATAATAACCTTAATGTTTATTTGAGTGCTTATCTATTTGGTTTATCCTATCATCATTGTCACCGTACATAGTGTTCGTAATTATATATCATTCATCATGTTATTAATAAGCCTCAATTAGATGAACGATGTTTATGATAAAAATTTTCATCAAAATACATTATGTCACGAAGTTGCACTAATGACTATTTCGTTATGGAAATAACTATTTTCATTTCTACAGCTACTTCACTTAATGATTGTGATTATATCATTTGATGATTAGTTAAAGAGTATGTGATAAGTCATTTGTGGGATGCTATACGTTGATAAAACTTATAAATCAAAAAAGAAAAAATCTTGTGTATTTTGTATGAGGTATATCAAGGGATCTTATAGTGAATTCATGTTTGGGAGTCCCTATAGGTATATGTGGGATGCAATCCTTGTAACATCCCTCTAAATCATCTTGAAATTACTTATAAATTACCAATGATTTTTTAAATACCTTTATTCAAATCTAGACATATATCATAACATGAATTACTTCAATGACTGAAACCCTGCAAGCTATTCTTATTATTGTATTTGATTTAATTCCATATCTCTCCTTCTCAAAAAAATAAGGGTTCTTTATGGATTCTTCTATCTAGGCTGAGATATGACATGGTTCTCCACTTGAGTTAACTTATTATGAATTAACATTATCCTTACATTACTTAAAATATATTTATTTGAAGTGTTGGTCAATCAAACCCTTCCAACAATCAAAGGTTTATGTGATGCTTGCATATAATATACAAATTCCACCATCATTGTACATTCCAATACCAAATTAAGTGTTATGTTCACCCTTAGTCTATATGGACCATGCATTCGACCTTATGCTATGTTATTAATAATTAAGAGCAATGCCAAGGGTTTATCTTATATACATATAGGTTCTTGCAAACTTTCATATATATATGTGTGTGTGTGTGTGTGTCGAAAAGGTTCTTGCATTGATTAAAATATCCTTTAGTAGTGTTAATTGTTTCTCATTCTTTCAAGAGTTCTAGACTCCTCGGAGTCCTTTGTGGCTATTCAACATGTCATGGAGGCATTTCCACCCTTAGCTCATGAAATTTTGATGTAAGTGGTGGTATGGTCTACCTGCCACTCTGCTTGATGACGTGAAGAGTTTCGATGGTCTGGATGGCTTAGATGTTCTGACCCATGATGATTTCCTTTTAGTTTAGTTTTGAGTAACTATCCCCTTACAACCTCACCACTGTCCTGGTCTCATTTTCTCATGCATTGTTGGTGAAACATGCTCTGTAACTAGAATTTATAATTTGGAAAATAGGGTTTATCCCTCAAATCCAAGGGTTAGCTCTGTAATTTTTTGGTTGGCTCTTTCCCAAATGCTTCGAGAAGAGTATTTTCTTGTGGTTGAGAGTAAAGATTAACCTCTAGGTCAGTAATTGACCCTAAAAGCACTCATTTTTCTTTTATTTTCATGTATATTTCATTCTTGCAACTAATTGTTTATGAATTATTATTATTATTATTATTATTATTATTTTTTCCCGGATAAATCTTAGTTCTCTAATAATTGGTATCTTTGGTTAAAATTTCAAGTGAAACACTAGCCTTTATGTGGCCTCCTGGTTACAATGTCCACTTGTTCCAAGATTTAATACAAAGCTCCATACCCTTCGGTACTTGTAAAGTAAAATTTCCAAAACCCCTTTATGCAAGATGTTGCAATAGGGAATTACTAGGGGGGGTGAATCAGTAACAATGAGATTCTTAAAAATTCTTCTTAATATGCTTGTAGTCCTATGTTTATATACTGTTACTTATTGAGAGAATTCATTCATAAAGGAGATGAGAAACAAGGTTAAGAATTCATGTTTATACAACCAAACACATGAGAAATAAACACATTTGACATAGTATTTTCACGTGGAAACCCAGAGGGAAAAAAGCAACAAATTTGTTGTTTGTTTATGATGTAAATTAATCACCTACTTAATTAGATCTATTTTTTTGTGACCACCCACTCACAGGAGGCACCGACCCCCTTTGGTAAGAAAGCACCAACTTGACAAGAGCCACCAACCTCTTTTGAATGCAGGCACCAACCTACTCTTGCCACTGCTCTACTTTTTCATACAATTTTCAAACTGCAAACAAAGGCATGTATATTACAAGTATAATACCAAAATGGTTGGTTGTAGAAAAAAATTCTGCTCTCTATCTTCTGTTGTTCCACTGACTCCCTTTGGTCTCATGCAACTTTTCTTTACTCGTTGCTCATAACAACATCTCCTCAACACTCTACCTTCTCTTGCACAGGCTCTCTGCCGCAACTCTCTCGGTTCAACTTCACTTCCTTTGTTGCATAAGCACTTAGTAAAATTTCGATGCTTAGACCTCTCTGTCTCTCCCACTCTTCAACACAAACACAATAGTATCAACTCCACACATTTCTCCATTGCAATCGATAATTTTGATCCATAGATACATGCTCCGCAAGGCTATCTTTGCTACCTGTACTCATACTACTCAATTGTACTTTGGAATGTCTCCTCCTGCTCTTGTTATGTATTCAAATTGAAACCTATCATAACATTAAACACAAAGATGAGATTTCTAGTTCTTTACTGTTTGAATACATATAGCTCCATGTTGAGAAATTAATTCTCAGGTGACCTGTACACTCCTCCGAGACATCCATTCTCATTTATCGCTCCACAGAGCTTGACAATTCACCAAGATGACCACTGTTATCCTCATTTAACATGACAAAATATGTACACAAAGCAATCGATTTCTTCCTTCATTCACCCAAATTTTTCTCTGTCAGAAATGTCAACTTGGTTGCCTTGTCTCAGTCTTCTACATGTCTAATTAATTTCAACAGCCAACTTTGTCATTCTGCATTCAATTTTCTAGCCACCGACCCATACATCAATTAAGCTCGTTGTACTTGCGTCATCAGAACACAACATATCGTAACTTACACATGAGGAAAGTTATGATATTGCATTCTCTGATATACTTGGCCCTCTAGGCCTTGACTCCTTTGGAATTTTCTTCCTCATGGGACCAAGGCCTATGAACATTGGCTTATCCCTATATTGGATCCCTCTCTGTATTGTAACTCACACAATTGAAATGTTACGATATTTCACTATCCGATATCCTTGGCTCCCTTAGCACTTAGCTCCCTCTGTGTTTTTGTTCTCATAGGACCGAGGGCTGTGACTAGGGGCTTGGACCTAGGTGCTAAGACCTATTGTTCCTTTTGGGGGTTTATACTTATCCTTTTAAACCTCCTTCACCCTTGGTTCCTTTGGGCTCATCACGACCGAGCATCAAACCAACATCGGAGTGCTCTTCATAAGAACCTCTTTAACCATTATTTTCACAAGATTTACAATATTACAATCCTCTGATATGATGTCATCACTAGCCACTATACGTTCTCAGACTGATTGTCCTACCGCCATGTGTCCATCTGGATTTTAGCACTATCAGCCTTGCTGGATAATGTAACTTCCTAAAACACATCTGTTTAGAAGTATAGATATTTCGATGTCCCAAACCTTATTATCTACTCTGATATTCGAATTTCTGATATGCCACCTACTCCGATATTTCGGTCTCCAATACTTTGGTCTCCTGGGTTCCAGTATCGGGTCACAATGGGCTCTGATTTATGATATTTCATCCTTCTTAAGACTTCAAGTCCATGGACTTTGACATACCATATCTTTTGATCCAAGAGTCTATATTTATACTACCACATACCTTTGGAAATCTCTTCTAGAGCACTTTCCAATGGAGAAGGTCTGATGTAGGCTTTGAGCCCATCTGCTACCTCTAATATGGTTGCAAAATATCTGCTACAATTTTTCTCCTTGCTTCTTTTTCTTGTGCTTGGAATCCTAAACTCCTAACCACCATAGTCATCAATTTATGGCTTCTCCAGTAAGCCTGCTGCTATGATGACTCTCGACTTGAAGCCTGTAGCTACCATGGGATTCCATCTAGACCATTACTGTAGTCATCATTTTATGGATTTTCCAATAATCCTTCTACTATGATGATTCTCTACATGAAGCCTACAACTACCATGGGATTCCATCTGGACCATCATCATAGTCATCATTTGATGGCTCTTCTAGTAAGCTTGCTACTATGATTATTTTCTACAAAGCACTCCAGTAACCATGAGATTTCTCCTAGATTCCAAATCATCATACTGACCCTGGTTGACATCAATCATCATGCTGAACCTGGTTGACATCAATTCCAACACTAACACAACCACCCATACACCACCACTTGTCCAACAATCTCCCCCTTTGCCATTGATGGAAACATCATAAGCTCCCCCTCAAGCTAGGAATGGTATTCTCCGATGCTAATCTTCTCCCCCTTTGACATAAATGGTAAAATAATACTTCTTGAATACTCCCCATGAACCATTGCAGCCTACTCTTCCATGAGTCCCACATGCTGAGTAGATGCCACCACCTACCGAAAAAAAGTCATTTGGAGGGAGGAGGCACAAGTCCAATATGCTTCTTGAGATATTCAAATGGTTCTCATATCAATGTCTTAGTAAATATATCTACAAGTTTCTCTTTAGTGGCTAGATATTCAAGTCTGGAAATATTGGTTGCAACTTGTTCCCTTAAGAAATGGAACTTGATAGGAATATGCTTGGTATTTGAATGCATGAATGGATTTTTGGAGATGCTGATGGCACTTGTGTTGTCACACATAATTGGAATAGGACCAGTCATCTCTACCTGAATATCTTTTAAAGTTTGCTTCATCCGTAGAATATGTGTGCAACAAGTAATAACAACAATATACTTTTCTTGAACAGTCGATAAAGAAATGGAGGCTTGTTTCTTGCTAACCCACTAAACCAAGAATTTTCTTAGGAAGAAAGATGCACCAGAGGTGCTTTCTTGTCATCAAGACTACCAGCCCAATCAACATCCGTGTAGGCCTTCAACTTGAATTTAGTTCTCTTGGCATACCACAATCCATATTATACTATTCCTTAGAGATATTTGAAAATTCTTTTAACAACAACAATATGGATTTCACGTGAGAAAACTTGAAATCTGGCCACAAGACCCACTGCTTGCATGATGTCTGGCCTTGAAGTTGTAAGATACAACAAGCTTCCTATCATTGATCTGTATGCAGTCTGATTTACCAGCGGTGTCCCATCTTCTTTGCACAACTTGTAGCCTGTAGTCATAGGTGTGCTTACTGGCTTGCAATCTTCCAGCCCAAATTTCTTCAGAGTTTCCTTGAGATATTTGGATTGGGATATAAACACTCCTTGTGGAGATTGAGAAATTTGCAAACCCAGGAAGAAGGAAAACTCTCCGATCATGGACATTTCAAACTCTGTCTGCATACATTTTGCAAATTGATGCCCCAATTGTTCCATGTCACTGCCAAATATTATATCATCCACATACACAACTACAATTAGTAGATGGTAACCGTCAAATTTGACATATCTGGGAGCTTATTTTAGTCCTTATAGAGCCTTCTTTAATTTGCATACGAACCCTTCATCTATGGTGAATACAAATCCTTCTGGCTGGTCAATGTAAACTTTTTCTTCCAAATCTCCATTGAGAAATGAAAACTTCACATCCATCTGATATACCTTGATGTTGTTATGGGAGGCAAGAGCAAGAAAAATTCTGATGGATTCCAGTTGTGATACTGGTGCAAAGGTTTCTTCGAAATCTACCCCTTCTATTTGGCTTTGCAAACCAATTGGGATTTGTTCCTGACTACTTGACCCTGCTCATTCAGTTTGTTTTTGAAAACCCATTTGGTTCTAATAACATTTTTCTCTGTAGGCCTTGGAACAAGCTCCCAAGAATCATTCTTTTCAATCTGGTCAACTTATTCATTCATAACTTTCATCCAGAACTTATCTTCAATCGCTTGGATGAGATTCTTGGGTTCTATCTACAATAACAAAGCCAGACTTGCATAACTTGTATTTACAACAAGTTTTCTCTTGATTTAGACACCATGTCTTTGATCTCCAAGTATCTGACTCTCAGGATGTTCTTTCTGTATGTTCTCAAAAGATGTCTTTGGCCTTGGTGCTATGCCTTCTTCATCGTCACTACCTGAATATGTTTCTTCTAGATCCATGAAACTCATATCTAAACTTTCTTCATCATCTGAGTTCATATTTATTTTTGAGGACTTAGGTTTTGAACCTATTTCATCTACTATCACGTAAATCAATTGTCAATCTTCTTTCAACACTTGTTGTAACACTTATATCTTTTACTTCGAGTAGAGTACCAGAGCAATATTCCTTCATCAACATGAGAGTCAAACTTTCCAAGATTCTTATCATTCCTTTTGATGAAGTACTTTCTTCCAAACACCTTAAGGTGTTTAACTGATGTAGGTCTTCCCTTCCACAACTCATAAGGATTTTTATTACTATTAGGCCTGAGTTGAGTTCTATTTGACAGATACACTGTTTCCTATGCTACTTCTCCCCAAAAGATGTGAGACACACCTACTTCTTCCAACATTGCTCTGGCCATTTCTTGGATTGTTTTGTTCTTCCTCTCCGCTACCTTATTTTTCTATGGAGTTCTTGCCATTGAATACTGCCACTTGATGTCGTTCTCTTCATATAATTCCTCAAATTCTCTTGAGGTGTGCTCTCCTCCTCTTTCCGATCTTAAACATTTTATCTTTAAGTATTTCTCATTCTCTAATTGAACTTTAAATGTATTGAAATGCTTGAATGCTTATGAATTTTCTCTTAAGAGCACGATCCAAGTGGCCTTGGTAAAATCATCAATGAGAAGCATGAGGTTTTTTCTCTAGTTGGGCCATAAATGTATGTGTGAATGAGCTCCAGATCTCTGGATGAAGAAAAATATTTTAACTTGAAGTGAGTCCTAGTTTGTTTTCTAAACTGACATGACTTACAGATTGAGTTATCGGGCCTTGACAATCTTGGTAATCCTCTCATGACTCCCATATTTATAAACTTGATCAAACTGTCAAAATTCATATGCCGAAGCCTCTTGTGCCACAACCGTGCTTCACTCGTTTTTCTTAAATAACAGTTAACCTTGAAATCGTCAAACACATCTACATTATTATGGGTTTTGTTTTCTTTTCCCGCCAGTTTTCCATTCTTCATGTTGCAGATCTCACAGTCTTTAGATCGAGAGGTCACATCGTAGCCATTATCACACATTTGGCTAGCACTAAGTAGATTATGCTTGATACCTTCTACATACAACACATTTTGTGCTTCTTCTTTTTGATCAAGACTGACTATGCCTTTACCGTTGATTCTTGTTGGAGCATTGTTTCCAAAACTGACATTGTTTCCTTTGTGCTTTCCTTTTAGCGACATAAAATTTATTTTGTCTAGTCATATGTTTGGAACAACGACTATCCACATACCATTTGTTTTCTTGATTATGAGTCGATAAAGCAAGTCCACACTGCATGCTCCTTTTAGTCTTTCATTTCCATCTCCCCTTATCCTGTTGAATAGATGACTATCTAACATTTTGGAACTTAGACTGGTATTCAAATATTCTTCTACACTCACTTGCTTTGTGCCCAAAATTATTATATTTGAAGCATTCTACTTCACTTAACAAGGGAGAGAAGACATTCTGATCTCTAAGAGAATAGTTTGGAGATTTAAAGTTCTGATACTTATTATATCTAGGGTTTTCATCTCTTTCAACTTTGATTCTTATACAATCAAAAAATTTATTTCCAAAGATATGAAACTTATAACAGTGACCATAAAATAAATATGCATGCCTATTGTTGGAAGTCTTATGAGATTGTGCATGAAAGTACCTTGGTTGTCTGACTGATTGATTCATTCTCCATTGACGATCTCCTCTTTGCCCTGCTACTCTTTTGTCTACATTGATTCTTTCATGATGCTTCTTCCCATATATATTTGGTTCTTTGAATCCTACGAACCTGGATTTTATCTTCTCCAAGGAATATTACTGTGTGTTTGAGTATCCCAGACCGATTTTGATTCCTGAGGGCCTTTGACTACTTAGAATCTGATCTAGTCTCCTTGTCCCTTCAACAATTTTTTCATTTAAACTCTTCTCGGTATTTGTTCTCTCAAGATATGTTCCCAGAGAGATAACCTTTGCTTCAAGACTCTGACCATTCTCTTCCCATTCCTGGATCCTCACTTTCTTTATCTCATCAAGGGCATTGATGAGTTCCCCTTCAAGGTCCACTACTCCTTCTTCTTCCTCTTCAGAGTCCATAATACCTTGTTTCTTGGAGTCTGTTTCGAGAGCCATAAGGAGATACTTATCTGAGTCATTCTTCAAAGAGTTTTCACTACCTGAATTTGGTGCTAAGCTATCCTGTTTGGAGTAGAACCCATTTTACTTATAGATCTTTTTCTTCTGATGTGTCTGAGACTTCTTTCCAAATTTCTTATCCTCTTCCTTTCTAGCCTTTTCCTTATAAGGGCATTTGAAAGAGAAATGTCCAACTCTTCGACAATCAAAACACTTAAAGGGAAACTTCCCTTTATATTTTCCTGAGCCATGCTTTAGTTTTTTGGCTAGTTGAGCTAGCTCCTGATCAGATTCACAACTGGAGTAGTCTTGATGATCTTTGTGCTCCTTGGATTTTTTTGATACTTTGAATGCTACTTCCTTAGGTTCAAAATTTTATATTCCTACTCTCATCTCATAAGAAGTGAGAGTACCATGCAACTGTTCCATCTTGAGATCCTTTTAATTATCCATTTCTTCAATAGCTGAGACTTTGGCATTAAATCTCATGGGAAAAGTTCTTAATATTTTATGAACAATCATCTCTTCCTTGACCTCTTCACCAAGTCCTATAATTATATAAGTTACTTCATCAACTCTGAGGAAGTAACCTACTATGATTTCCTTTTCACTCATTCTCATGCTCTCAAACCTCATTATGAATGTTTGAAGTTTTTTCTTCTTGAATTTTTCATCTCCTTCATGACTCTGATTAAGCTTTACCCATACTTCCTTAACAAACTTAAAATGCATAAATTTTACAAGTTCTGATTGACTAATACCAAAGAGAATGACATTCTTGGCTTTAGCATTATTTCAATATATTTTTTTACCATCTGCATCAATGGGAGGAATATCAGGAAATTGTAGTTTACTAGCACTGAAGTCCAAACATTTACTCCTAGGGACATAATATACACTTCCTTTCTTACTTTCCAAAAGGCATAGTTTGTCCCATCAAAGACTGGTATTCTACTTGAGTAAACCTCTTGACTCTCTTTCCTAGAAATAATTCCTTATAGATCTACCTAATAATGATTACACTATTCCTAAAAGAACTTAGCTCCGATACCAATTTTTGGAATAAGGAATTACTGGGGGGGGTGAATCAGTAATAGTGAGATTCTTAAAACTTCTTCTTAATATGCATATAGTCCTTTATTTATATATAGTTACTTATTGAGAGAATTCATTCATAAAGGAGATGAGAAACAAGGTTAAGCACTCATGTTTATACAACAAAACGCACGAGCAACACAGACATTTGACACAATATTTTCACGTGGAAACCCAGAGGGAAAAAGCCACCAAATTTGTTGTTTGTTTATGATGTAAATTAAGCACCTACTTAATTACATCTGTTTTTTGTGATAACCCATTCACAGGAGGCACTGACCTCCATTGGTTAGTAAGCACAAACTTGTTAAGAGGCACCAACCTCTTCTGAATGCATGAACCAACCTGATCTTGCCATTATTATACTATTTCATACAATTTTCAAACTGAAAATAGAGGCATGTATATTACAAGTACAATACTAAAATGGTTGGTTGCAGAAACAATTTTTCTCTCTATCTTTTGTGTTCCACTGAATCCATTTGGTCTCATGCAAATGCTATTTACTCGCTCCTCATAGAAACATATCCTCAATGCTCTGCCTTCTCTCGCATAGGCTCTCTGCTGCAACTCACTCAGTTCATCTCACTTTGTTCTTTTTATAATAATCACTTCACTGCCTTTGCTGCACAAGAACTCAGTAAAATTTTGGTGCTTAGACCTCTCTGCCTCTCTCATTCCTTAGCACAAACGCAATAGTCTTAACTCCACACATTGCTCCATTGCAATTGATAGTTTTTATCCACAGATACATGTTGTGTAAGGTTGGCTCTGCTACCTGTACTCATACTGATCAAGTGTACTTCGACATGACTCCTCCTGCTGCTATTACATATTCAGGTTGAAGCCTATCTGAACATTCAACATAAAGATGAGCTTTGTAGTTCTTTCCTATCTGACTATGTAGAGCTCCATGCTAAGAAATTAATTCACAGGTGACCTGCACACTCCTCCGAGACTACCATTCTCATTTATCACTCCATAGAGCTTGATAATTCACTGAGATAACCATTCTAATCCTCATTTAAGACAACCAAACATGTACAAAAAACAACCAATTTCTTCCTTCATTCACCCAAATTCGTCTTTGTCAGAAATGTCATCCTGGTTGCCTTGTCTCAGAGTCTTCTACAGGTCTAGTTAATTTCAACAACCAACTTCACTTTTCCTGTATTCAGTTTTCTAGCTGTCGACCCATACATCAATTAAGCTCGATATACTTTCCTAATTGGAACACAACATATCATAACTTACATAGGAGGAAAGTTAAGATATTGCATTCCCCAATATACTTGGCCCCTAGTCCCTTGGCCCCTTTTGCATTTGCTTCCTCATGGGACCAAGACTTATGACCATTAGCTTATCCCTATATTGGAGCCCTCTCTATATCATAACTCACACAATTGAAATGTTACAATATCACTGTTGGCTATCATTGGCTCTCTTAGTGCTTAGATACCTATGGTTTTTCCTTCTCATAAGACTGAGGGTTATGATCAGAAGCTTGGCCCTAGGTGCTAAGACCTGTTGTTCCTTTTGGGGGTTTATACTTTTTCTTTTAAACCTCTTTCACCCTTGGTTCCTTTGTACTCATCACGACTGAGCGTCAAACCAACATCAGAGCCCTCTTGATCGGAACCTCTTTAACCATTATTTTCACAACAGTTACGATATTGTGATCCTCCGATACACTGTCATCACTGACCGTTGCATATTTTCACCCACTGACCTTCCGCCACATGTCCATCTAGATTTTAGCACTATCGAACTTTTTAAATATCATAACTTATTAAAACACCTTTGTTAAGAAGTCCCGATATTCTGTTGTCTCGAACCTCCGATATTATATGCTCCGATATTCCAATATTCAATATGCTACCTGCTCTAATATTTTATTATCTGATACTTTGGTCTCTAAGGTTATGATATCGGGTCTCAATGGGCTCCGATTTTTGATATTTCATCCTTCTTAAGACTTCAAGTCCTTGGACTTCGACATACCATATATTTTGATCCAGGAGTCCATTTTTAGACTACCACTTATCGTTGGAAATCTCTTCTAGAGAACTCTCTTATGGAGAAGGTCCGATGTAGGCTTTGAGCCCATATTCTACCTCTAAGATGGCTGGAAAATCTATGCCACAATTTTTTTCCTTGACTCTCTTTCTTATGCTTGGAATCCTAAACTCCCAATCACCATAGTCATCATTTTATGGATTCTCCAATAAGCCTGCTACTATGATGATTCTCGAGATGAAGCCTACAACTACCATGGGATTCCATCTAGAACATTACTGTAGCCATCATTTTATGGCTTTTCTAGTAAGCATGCTACTATGATGATTCTCTACATGAAGCTTGTAATTACCATGGGATTCTATCTGGACCATCACTGTAGTCATAATTTTATGGCTCTTCCAGTAATCTTGCTACTATGATGATTTTCTACAAAGCACTCTAGTAACCATGGGATTCCTCCTCGATGCCCAATCATCATATTGAACTTGGTTGACATCAATCATCATGATGACCTTGGTTGACATCAATTCTAACACTAACACAACCACCCATAAACCACCAATTGTCCAACACAAGAATCAAATCCTATTTCTTTTTTTTTTAAAGAAGGGTTTACCATTACAATATAATCCTTGATACTAATATTTCATGTATTCTGGGGTAGTGTTTTGGACTACGAGTCCACATCAATTCGTCAGGTTATTTCCCTCATTGACCTTAATTATATTTTACCATGCTACTTTCATAATAAGGTCTTGAGAAATTTTCAAGGTTTCTAACCAAATTTCCATTTTACCTGCAGGCTAGTTATGGCTATGGATATCTCTATTGAACCTTTCCTGAAATGGATTTTCACAAGTTTACTTTACTTGGCTTCATGTTCATTTTAGGTGCTTATATAGTTTTTGTTTCTTTTCTTGTTTTCTCATACTCTGTATGACTGAGATCCTCCTAGAATTTCATAGCTTAGGGTTTAATGAAAAGGCCCTAGGTCATCTTGGTTCTATTTATTTTGTAGCTCTATGTGTAGCTTTCTGAAAGTTATATACGTATTAGAAGTCCAAACTTTGTAGATGATATTCTACCACTATTGGTTGTTGCTAGTGTTTAAGGGTCCTTTCCCACTTCAGATAAATTTATACAATTTTTATATACATTACTATGTGTTCAACCAAGCTTGCATGAGCATATTTGTAAATTCTTATTTACATTATATATATTCTTTCTTTCCACCACAAAATCTATAATATGTTCTTGTTATGAAAAGCTCTATTGGTTATTAGATAACAATGCCCGACAAGGTTTATTTTTGTTTTTTTCTTTCTAAATAAGTTGCAATTTAAAAGAAGGTCGTGAACCATGTAGATATAGATTAAATTTTTAAATATTTGTTCCATTGGTAAAATGCATAACTATGTAATTTATTTCATAGAAAAGATTCTATAAATTATTTGTTTCATTTCTACAGGAATTTAATGCCCTTACAACTATGGTTTCTCCACTTATTTCTATAAACATGCTTGCCATATTTTCGTTCTTTAAATTCTATGTAGTTATGATTATTTTCTTAATATACATACTTTGTAGATAGTCTATGTGATTTATGTGTACCTTAGAAAATATTTAATTAGGAGTATTTGATTACTATATACTATATTAGGCCTGAGACCTAGTAAATTATGTTATGGAAATTGCTATAGCTTTTTCTTTGAGCCCTAACCTCCTAATGTTTAGGAGTGCTATTCCTGGGTTAATGAATAAGGTTTTTCACTGGTTATGGCTTGGAGCATCTAACCTAGGCACACTCCCTTCTCCTTCCAGTCTTAAGTACCCCCCCCACCTCCACCTCTATTTATATATATATGTGTGTGTGTGTCTATATATATATATATATCTATATATATATATATATATATATATATATATATATATATATATATATATATATATATATATATATATATATATATATATATATATATATATATATATATATATATATATATATATATATATATATATACACATATATATAGCTAGTTTTTTTGTTCTATTATTATCAATATCCTATTTTGCTACCAAAACGAATTAAATAGACAGAGTCAGGTCTATAAGTTTTCATTCTTAAAACTTATTGGTATCACCTTTAATTGAGGTGACATTCATTGGGAAATTCCAAAGTGAGTTTATATTTAAACCTCTTACCTATCTCTTCAACAAAGGTAAATCTTAACCTACACCTGTAGTCTTCCAACTACCTGTAATAGATTAGAGGAAGATATACACACTAATACAATCACATTTATACATATCTATTTGTTACAACTATAACCATTATGAATATTTTCCCATAGTACTAACGCAATATTAAACCTCTAAGGTTCCTAATAACAATCTTTTCCATTTCCATAAATAAACTTGAAAACATAAAATTGAATAACATCTATATACTTATGTAAGGATTCCTGGAAATATGCTAAATGCTTCTACATTCCTCCCAACCATGAACTAGATTTTCTAGTTAGTTACCCCTCATCTCCACTCCTCTCTGTTAGGAAAACAAATCAAAAATATTTATCAGAATTCATCTCCTAATCCCATTATTATCATTTCACTAATTCTTTGGTTTCAAAACCAGTCTTTCTCTCCCATTGGTCTTATTCGTATGAGAAACTATATTTATCTCCCACAATTCTCTTGTACAGGTTCCACTCATGACATCTATCTCTAGTCATGAAATTTTTTTGGTGGTTCGTCTCTTCCAATTTCTGCCAAATAATGGAAAAAGGAGGATTTCTTTCTTCTTTTGTTCCTGCCCCTGTCCCGGGAATAAATAATTTCGACTATTTTCATGACAGTTAGGAGTTAAATCTCACATGAAAACCTTTAACATATTTTCAAGAATGTTAACACATAAAAATAATTTCTTTTTTTATTATTTAAAATTATATATTTATATTAGCATATCATGTCATTTGTCTTTTAATCTTTTTAGCCAATAGTTAAATGTAAAAGTCATAAAATAACTTGTCCAAGGGTATTACAATCCTCATGTGAAGAGCCAACCAATACTTCCTCATCAAGGATGGGAAATCATTCATCATGAATGTACACAACAAAAATTCAAAGATTCCATTGATAAGTTCCAACCAAGCCAAGAAAATATTAGTTCCATTACAAATTGTTTTAATTTTCTTAACAGAAAATTATTCTAGCTATAAGTCTATATGGGAAAAGGCATCTCTGGAGGGTTGTAATAAAGAATAGAAAGAATAGTTGGATGGGTTTCTACAAGCATACAAGTGATTTTTATAAGATCCTAAAGGGGTACCACCTAAGAGGAAGTGGAGCATGAAATCCAATTATTTCTAGAATCTCCATTGCCAAACATTGGGCTATATAAATAATCTATTCTTGGAGAAAATAAAGTGAAGAATAAATTGTAATAACAACTATAGTAGGGTTTGATGTGACCAAGTAACTCAACTTGTGGGTCACACATCATAATTATGCAAAATAAGGATGGGACTGTTGAGTCAAATTATAGCCTTATAATTTGATTCACATAAATCATCAACCCAGGGCAAGTAAGCTTATGAGATGCATGCAAAATATATGAAGGCTTAACACTATAAGTGCTTATATATCTAACCTAGTCAATCACACAAAACCAATGACTCTTTCCTGCATCAATCACTTAGCAGCAAAGGCTATAGAGTGGATCAAACTTCCCTCTACAACTCTTAAGATTGCTGATGATGATTAGGAAAAAATAAAGAAATCAACTTACAACAAACTTAGAAATTCAATCAACATTAGAAATCAAATCCTCATTAACTAAATTCCACACATGAATAGGAAACTAGTTCATTTAATCCAGTGCTGTTGATATATTAGAAAGAGTGCATTAGCTGTAAAAATAAATTGTTGCTACATAACAGAAATAAAATGCATAAATACTAAACTATGGGAGTTGTGAGCAAAGGGGGCCCTCCCTTACTCACAACCCCTTCAAATTAGAAGAGATTGCTCACAGAAGTAGATAGAACATATAATATTATATTAATTTGAAAAAGATACAGTTGAGTACAATCTGATACACAGTCTTAGCTGAAAACCAACCCAACAATCTAACAACCCCCTATCATAAAAACTAGGACAAAATTTATACATTTACAAAAGCCCATATATGGCTCGAAGTAAAGGAGGCTACTAATCTAAGCCATCATCTAACATAACTGTTACAAAATATCGATTTTAGCCATACTGAGTCTAATCCATGACTGAAAGCATGGATTAGACGAAATTCATTACATGGTTGTAGCTTTCCTCCAAACGGCCAACGAGAGAAGGTTTTTGAATTTGAGTGGTGTTGTTGGCAGATCTGAAATGACAAATAGGACAACAACCATATATGATATATTCCACACAAAACCCATGTTCCCATTTGACTTAGATATTCATGGAACATGGCTAACCGCCGATGTTGTTGCAGGAAATCCGGGCAGTTACAGGAATCCGCGACTACAGGAATTCCAGAGTGTTTGCAGGAAATAGGATCGCACAACTGTTTGCAGGAATGATGGGTGTGTTTCCGAGTAAAAAAAATCTACACAAGAACTCGAGATTAGTTGGCATGGTAATTAAATAAAGAACAACTAGCTAAGGAATACTCAAAGTAAGGTAAAAGACGCTTTTTAGTGTTAATTTGCATACCTTCAGCCTACGACACCCTTTTGGCAAAAACATAAGTATTATAACCGAAATATGCATAATAGGGGTTAAAGATAGTTCAAAATGGGAGAGGTAAAGTATAGAAAAGGGGGTTAAAATCGGGCAAAACCAGGCCCCAACATCTCCCCCACACCTAGCTCCTTGCATGCCCCTTATGCAAGCAAAACTGTTGCATATTCCCCAAAAAGAAAAAGGAAATTATTCCTTATCCTGAGCTGCAGCTACTGTAGCCAACTGATCTGCTACTTCTGCCAACTGGTCCAACTGGTTACCACTAGATTCTACAGGAATTTGACCCTTGTATAATTCATTCTTCTTTTTCAGATGGTCAATCCTAGCCTACTTCTTTTTCATAATTCAGGCCGCTTTCTGGACCCACTCTTCATGTTCTTTTTGTATACGCAGGCTGTTCTCCTTCAGGGTCTCATTTTCCTTTCTCAAGGCTCTCTCTGAAATGGTGAGCTCGGTGATGATTTCTTCCAATTCCTGCAGAGACCGTCTCTTCTGAGGGGTCACTTCCCCTTCCTGATGTCCTTGGAGAGATGGAGGGGACCCAAGGTCCTCCTCTGCTTGTTGTTCTCCTTTTGTGTTATTCCTGCTTCCATGCAGTGGGGAGTCCTGAAAGGACATCGCTTCTTCACTGATAAACTCAGCTGACTTGATCTTCTCTTTACCTTTGGGTGGGCTGTGGTGTTTCTCCTTCTTCTTATCTGGTGTCTCGGGAAATACTTCTGCATCTGCAGTATATTTATAGCTAGTTGACCAACTTGGCTTCTGGTAAATCTTTTTGTAGAAGTGGAAGTGCCATTTTTCGACTTAGGCTATTTGCCCACAGTCTCCCTTGTCACCACCACTTCCTCATCTCCTTCTGCTTCCTTCATCTGTAGCCTGAGGGTCTGAGGCTTCTTCTTCTTCTTTGGTTTTTCTACAGGCTTCTTCTTAGTGGGCTTCAGAGAGTCGAGGTCATCCCTTCTTTCCTTCTTTACCAGTGGCCTCTGAGTCTGTGACTTCTTCTTCACTTTTTCCACTAGTTTTTCTTCTGTAGACTCTGAAGGGTCAAAGTTTTTCTCTTCCTCTTTTTCTGTTATCTGTAGCCCATGCGTCCACAACTTTTTCCTTGGTTTATCTGTCGGTGCTTCCTCCATGGAATTTGAGGAATCATAATCCTCATTTTCTGCAAAGTAGTTTTCGGCCAGGAACTCCTCCCATGTCCACTTTTTATCTTTCAAAACCTCCACCAAGATGATTTTCACCAGCCCGTGGTGATAGAGGTTCTCCTCTAAATTGGCCCCCCTCTCCTTGGCAGTCGTCGACATCTTCATCAATGACATCCTCAAGTAATAGGGAAAGTTTAACGACTTGTCATGAAAATGGGTGAGGAGTCAAATATGAAATAGGAATGCAAGCCCAAAGCGACCTTCACACGTTATGTATTTCTACAGGAAAAAAATAAGTTCTGGTACTTATTTTTCAAGAAATCCTACGAAATTCCCTTACTCTTGTTGGGGTCCGCATGCTCTTTATGGTGGAAGGATGTGCACAAGCCTTTGTCGAAACGCTGGTTCTTAAACCAACGTTCTCCCAACTATGAAATCCCGCATGCTCGTGCTACCAAACCCTCATTCAACCTAAATTAAACATCCCCAACTTGAGCCTTATCGCCATTCAGGTTTAGGGTGAAATATTTTGTCACTTCTAAGTTGCAGTCGCTGAATCATTGGAAAAATGGTAGCCACCCTGCTTTTTCCAATCTCACCTTACTACGAGAGTCGACGTCCAACAACTCAGGCCCTTGCAACTCAAAGTGGATGGGGGCACATATTTTCAACATGGTGAAAGACTGGGAGATAGGGCGTATGCACTTCTTTGGAAATATCAGGTTTGAGCTTTGTAACGGACTCGTGCGACAAGGGAGGGCTTATTATAGAAAGTTATCGCAAAGCACAGGATTTTCGAGAGACAGGTCGTGATCATGATTATCATCATGATCTGACCTGCAAGAAGATATGGGGAGTACATCTACCAGTCGTGTTAGAATCATGGCGATCAGAGGAGGAGCTGGTCATAATGCACCGGATGACGGCTACATTTTTCTGCAAGGGTGACCATAGCCGAAAAATCATACAAATGTTAAAAATTAAAGCGTTAATTACCCTTTACCTCAAGTGTCCCGTCGCCGGCTGTACTTTACCTTTCTTACCTTCCAACGGTCTAGTACTTCCGATGATGCGTGCATGTCCTTGAGATTATAACTCACCTAATAGCTAAATCAGATATATGACTTCATAATTTATGACCTCGACTAGTAATTAAAATTTGTCAGTAGTTTTTAAATAAATTTAAATTAATGCTCTGTCTATGCTTTTTGTTTTTCAAAAAACTAGGGTGTTGCTACAGGAAATGGAACTAGGACTGCTGAGCTTTCTGCAGGAAATGGAACCGCGACTGTTGAATCTTCTAGAAAATCGAACTATGACTTTCAGAACTTCTACAGGAAATCATACCATGACTTGCAGAACTTCTGCAGGAAATCGGACCATGACTTGCAGAATTTCTACAGGAAATTGGACCATCAATCAATAATTCTTCCTCGTTTGTGTACAGTTCACTACACATGAATAAAGGTGCTGATGTTGAATGTGCAATGAGCTCATTGGATTACCAGCCATTGAGGTCAGCTGTTAACCAATGTGAGGCCCATCACCTTTAATGAGAGCGAGGACCAAGGTACCCTGATGCATCCTATCAGGTGTGAATTAATGTGCTGATGTCGAACCCCCCTATAGGATCCAATAGTCAAGGAGCCATAGTGATTCCCCATTGCTGCTGGTGAGATAACTTGTCATTAGGGCATACAAGCTTCAAGGCATCATAAGACTCTGATCTTGCACCCAGATAACTTGTTGATGTTGATGGGCCAAGATTGTTGGAAGGAGGGCCTTAAGAAATCCCACATCAATCCAACATGAGCAATCCAGATTTAACTGAAAACAAAATTTATTGAGAGAACCTACTGACCTGTAATTTTAATGAGCCCAGGGTAGTCCATGCTCGCTATATTTCATTTTTAGAGAGTCTGAAATACTTGGAAAAGAAGACTCCAAGGGGGCTCCTTTTCCGTAATTAGTCCATTGGGCCCGGAAAAAGGAATAAACCTATACCCAATAGACATTCCTCTCATGTTTTACTGAGCATGAGGAGGAACAGAGTGAGCTCATTGTGTCAGCAGGAAATCAAGAAGAGATAGTGGAAGGAATGACCCCTTCTCTCACCATCTCCAGCTCTCTTTTCTTCACAATTTCTTCCACAAATTCCTCCTTGGATTGGGGTTTTTGATATAACTTGAGTCTGTGCCCATTCACCAAGAAGGTAACATTCCCATCATCAATGGTTTTAACCCAAATAGATCCATTATCAAAGACTTTCTCAATTTCATAGGGGCCCAACCAATGTGTGTTAAATTTTCCTTTAAAGTTCTTAAATTTTGAATCATACAACAATGCCCAATATCCCTCTTTGAACTGCTTCTTTTTAATGTATCTATCATGCCATTTATCCCATTATTGCTGAATCAAGTCAGTATGCTGAAAAGCATCCTGCCTAATCTCATCCAACTCATTGAGCTGTAGGATTCTTTGTTGTTGAGCTTCGTCAAGGTCTATACCCAAATCTGCTGCCATTTTAAAGGTTTTGATCTGAAATTCAATGGGCAATAAAACTTGCTTTCCATACACCAATTCGTATGGAGAAAAGCCAATGGTATTTCTCCATGTGATCCTGTAGGCCCACAATGCTTCAGGAAGTCGGTCAGACCAATCCTTCTTATGTAATTGCACTATTTTGGTAAGGATTGTCTCCAACACCTTATTTGTTGATTCCACCTACCCATTGGCCTGTGGATGATAAGGGGTGGACTTCCGATGAGTAATATGATATTTATGCACAATTCCCTACATAAGCTTTGACAAAAATTGAGTACCTTGATCAATGACTATTTCCCTAGGTACCCCAAATCTTACAAAAATATCAGAAAAAAGAAAATCTACCACTGCTTTCTCTGTTGCTCTAGGTAGTGCTCTTGCCTCCACCCACTTTGTAACATAATCAGTACAAACTAAAATATACTTCTTACCTTTGGACATAGAGTTGATGGGACCTACAAAATCAAGAGGCCACCTCTCAAAAGGTTCTATGAGAACCTATGGCTGCAAATGCATTTCGTTTGATTGTACATGCCACCCCATTCTCTGGCAGCTATCACACTTCTGGACATATTCCCTTGCATCTTTGAAAAGACTTGGCCAATGGTAACCCAAGCGAAGGATCTTGTAAGCTTTCCGCTTGTCTACAAAATTTCCTCCACACGGTTCATCGTGACAAGCTCTCAAAATGTCATAGATCTCATCTTCCTAGAGACACCTGCGGATAATCAAATCAGGTCCAGTGAAAAAAAGATCTCCCCTAATCCAAGAGTAATCAACACTTTTTCTAATAATTCTCTTTTTCTGATTAGATGAAAAGTAAGGAGGCAACTTTCCTGTAGCAAGGTAATCAGCCATGTCCGCAAACCAAGGTGTTTTAACAGAAATAGCAAACAAATTTTCATCTGGAAAGCTATCATTAACAGAACACACCTGCATGGTTGAGTCTAGATAAGAAATCAGCTACCTGATTTTCCTTTCCAGGCCTATCCAATACTGTGATGTCAAATTCCTACAGCAACAAAGGCCACCTAGTGATTATGCCATTAGTAACTAGTTTATTCATGAGATATCGGACGACAAAGTGACCGATATGTACAAAAACTTCATAGCCCGTGATGTAATGTCTAAACTTATTAATAACATAAATCACAAGAATGAATTCCTTTTTAGTTACCATATAATTCAGTTTTGCAGGAGTTAAGTTTTTACTAACATAATAAATAGCATGGGTTATAGGATCCTGCTTTTGTCCCAATACTGCTCCTATGGCTGAATCAAAGGCATCAGTGGAAATATGAAAAGGTAATTTCCAATATGGGCCTCTCAAGGCTGGTGCTGAAGAAAGTTTTTCATTGAGTGTAGCAAATGCAGTTTGACACTCATCATCTAAATGAAATGCAACTTCTTTAGTCAATAATTTAAATAATGGAGAGGCTACCTTTGAAAATTTTCAACAAACCTTCTATAGTAGCCTGCATGTCCATGGAAACTTCAGACTCCCTTCTGATTGGTTGGTGGGGGTAGCTTTGTAATGACTTCAATCTTCGCCAGGTCAACTTTAATTCCTGCAGCAGAAACATGATGACCCAAAACAATACCTTCAATCATAATCATAAAACATTTTTCATTATTCAATGAGAGGTTAGTTTCTCTACATCTCTGCAAAAATTTCTCAATATTATGTAAAGCTTCCTCAAAAGCATCACCCATGACTGTAAAGTCATCCATATAAACCTCTACGCAATCATGCAAAAGATCAGAGAAAATACCAAGGACCGCCTGCTAGAATGTGGCTGGTGTGTTGCATAGACCAAATGGTAGTACCCTATATGCATAGGTGCCCTAGGGACATGTGAATGTAGTCTTTTCCTGGTCTTCCGGAGCTATCCTAATCTGATTGTACCCGCTGAACCCATCTAGGAAGGAAAAATATTTTTTTCCTGCTAAAGTGTCCAACACTTGGTCTATAAAAGGCAAGGGAAAGTGATCTTTCAAGGTAGCCTTATTTAGTTCCCTGTAATCCACACACACTCACCATTTACCATTCTTCTTGGGGACAATAACCAATGGAGATACCCACTAGCTATCTGAGATAGGATAGATGAACTCTACATTTAACAATTTCTGCAATTCATCTTTCACAATTTCCCTCAAAGCAGGGTTCATCCTCCTTTGTGGCTATCTCACAGGCCTGGCTTTCTCTTCTATATAAATATGATGAATGCATGTGTCTAGGTGAATGCCTCTCATATCTGTGTATTCCCAAGCAAAAGTATCTGAAAAGTTTTCAATGCTTGAATTAACTATTTTTCTTGCTTAGGGGTTAAGGCATAATTAATATTCAAAGGTTTTTCAGGAAAAAATTCAACTACCTTACTCCCCCATTCAGTCATGGAATATGTAGGAAATGCAGATAATAAGGATGAATGTAGTTTGACTGCTGTACTATACTCATGAAAATCTTGCAGATTAGTAATGCAATCAAAATTATGATTAGACTACCCTCCTTGTTAAAAAAAATCAGGATTAGAAATACAACAATTTATCAAATTTTCTTTTGAGTTTTCTTTAAGGCTCATGGTTTGGGCGATTGTCAAAACTGGTTAGGCGCATTCTGAATCATGCTCTTCTTCTTCAACCCAATGTGTATTTTCTGATCTTAAGATAGGTTGAGCAGGGGGGTACAAATTAATGTGCTTTATTTCAGTCCGATGAGTGATGGTCATGTTTCCGGACCTACACCCTATATAAGCATCTGCCATGGCTAACCACAGTCTCCCCAAGATCAAAGGATGCCCTCCTAAGTTAGTTTTAGGTTGAAGAACATAAAAATCTGCAGGGTACTTCTAGGAATCTAATGATATGACAATGTATTCTAATACTCCCTCTGGCTTTACCTTACACCTATCTACTAATTCTAACATGGTAGGAGTAGGCAATAAGTCAAAGGTTCCTATTTTAGACAGAGTCTCCATAGTCATCACATTAATGGCTGCACCCAAATCAATTAAAGTGTTTTTGTAAAGGCTGTCCATTGATAAAGGGGGTAACCATTGGGATTCCAAGGTATGCATATTTTTCAGTAACAAATATGGTAGACATTAAACTTGCAAGCTTTCAACCTACTTGAATTGTAGAGAGTTCTCTCTTTTGTCTTCCTAGTCTCTTGGTACGTTTCTCCCTTATTGTTTTAGCATAGATTGGGATATATTTAATTGCTTACAACAATGGGATCTTAATGCATACATTTCTTAATTTAGACACAATATCAAAATCGCGCTATTTTAGTCTCACTTCCAACCTCTCTAGAAAAGGAGGCTGGATCGTATGGGATGAGGAAGGTTCTTGTAGCCTTGAAGCAAGTTGTTTTGCTGGTTCAGGTGTGGTTTCAACTTCAGGCATTTCTAGAGTATATTCCTCTATAATCTCTTCAATTCTTCCAGGATGATTCACCACTTTTCCTGACCTCAGTTGGATTTCCTGCAGTGATAGAGGAAATTCCCGTAACACAAGAACAAATATTTCCTCAAGCAACTGTGGTACAATACAATAGGCAGGAAAAGTGGGATAGGTGACCAATCCAATGTTGTGAGAAGATTGGATGGTTTTATTATTGGGGTTAGACACTGGCTGGGCAGGGAGTTGCTGATCTGAAAAAGAGATCTAAGACAATAATAAGGTATTACAGACTTATGTGCATGGATTTGTCTATGTCATTTTATGCAATGGATCGATAAGATTGTGAAATGCACAGACAATGAAGCAGTAAAAAAAAAACATAATAGGCAACACATGACACAACAAATTTAATGAGGAGTTCACCCAATACTCTTGGGCTACATCTCTTGGTCTAGCCTTCAGTGGTGGCCTCTCTATTATGTCTTCAAGCAGAGTTCTTTTTACAATAGTGAGCTCAATTTGAGCCTCACACACAACATAATACAATAACAAGAGCTTTACTTGAACCTCTCAAGTTTTCTCTGAGTACATAGACTCCCTCAATGCTCTCTGTCTCTGTCCTAACTCTGTCTCAGCATTTGCCTGCAATACTGCTTTCTTTGTTGCGCTCTCTGTCTATGGCTTTAAAGCCAAAGATGTGCTGCCTGTTCGTTTCAGATTCTCGTCTCTCGGTCTCCCCGGCCTCTGTCTACTTTGAATCCCTCTTCCAGCATTATACAATCATTGCTTAATGCATAGAGAGGAGGTGGCCACCTATTCTGTAATGTAAGAGTGCCTTGGGCCTCTACAACTCTTGAAACAGCCGTGCTCTGTTTTCACAGTGAAAATGTATTTTAATAGAGAAAATCTACCAAACTCAATGTATCGGACTTCAAAAGCCCTTAAATCCACCCTATTCTCCCATCGGGTCTGCCTATTGGTCACTGTTGCTTATCGCAATGGCTCTGTCCCTTTGTGTTTCATAAATATATTAAAAAATGTGAAAATGCATTAGAATTGGCTTTCCTCCAAACTTGAAACTATATATAATAGCCTTAAGGTACCCTTTCAGGTCTAGCTTATTGCATCGGTGCTTTCTCCTTCGCATTTCATTTAACAAATGAAATTGTGAAAATACTTTAAAAATGGTGTTTGATGGATCTTAAGATCCATACAATATGGCTCATAATATTATCGGGTCCGGTCCATCAGATTGCATATATGCATATATACATAAACCCTCGCTCCTTTGTATTTGCCGATTATGATTTGGCGATGCAATGTGGTTGACCCCGCCAGTCGCCATCGCATCTCCTATGAGGTCTTTGCCGATAGCCGTCATAAGCCTTATGTGGATCCTACCGATATCCGTGGATTGCTGTCGTAAGTCTTATGTGGATCTCGCCGATATCTACCGAAGGTTACCACCGATTGCAATTTGCCGCTCTGATCTGGACCGTTGATTAGCCAGATTGGACGGCTACTGTGCATTACTTTGTTCCGCCTCTGATACTCTATTTTTTTCACTGATTTCACGGGTTTTTGCCTCCCGATAATATTCAGAAAGGCTTCCTTACGCAATTTTCTTTGGTCTTTGGCATGATTTTTGAGTTTTTGAAGACAGAGAGAGTGCTTCTTGGATCCATTTGGATCATGCCTTCCCACTGAAAAGGCTTTTGGACCGCCAAAAGTTGGTTTTCAAGCATTGTTTAAGTGAGGATACAACTGTCTCACTTGTCCAATCTCTATCCATTTTACACTGCTGGGTTTTGAACCTTTGAGTCCAATTCTAAGGTACTCCACATCCCATCTATGCATAGTCCTCACCTTCCCGTCCAGAACTGTATCTTCCTACAGCTCATTGAGGTAGTTAGGCAACATATCATCAATGGAAGGCAATTGACTTTGCTCTTTAGGATCTTCAATTAATGAAGGCTCAAACAGTCTTAAATTTTCTGCATTTACTACTGAATAGATGTGCATGTATGCTGGCAGATCAAGGTGGAAAGTATTCTCACCAATTTTCTCAAGTACCTTAAAATGCCCATACCTTATTGGCTTCAGCTTCTTCCCTTCACCTTGCATTCTGTCCTTGCTGATATACAACCAGACTTGATCACCAACTTAGAAGCTGTGCTCCACCCGGTGTTTATCATGCCTTGCCTTGTATTTGGCTTGGCTCTTTTCCAGCTGTTCTTGCACTGCCTGGTGAATTTCTTGGATCTGTTCAATGAATCTAGTTGCTTTGTCCACATCACTATGTCTAGCAACTGCTATGTCTTTTTCAAAGACAAAATCCAAGGGAGACCTTGGTATGAAACCAAAACAAGTCTCAAAAGGAGATCTCTATGTAGAAGAATGTTTAGCACGGTTGTAAGCATGTTGCACATAACATAAGTGTTCATCCCAAAGCTTGGGATGCTTGCTGCAATAACCCCTGAGCAACTGGATCACTATCCTATTGACTACCTCTATTTGGCCATCTATCTGTGGATGAAAGGCTGTGCTTTTCTTCAGTCTGGTGTCCATTAATTCCCACATACTTGACCAAAACTTCCCAACAAATTGGGAGTCTCGATCAGATACTATGGAAGTGGGTAACCCAAAATGCACCCAGACATGCTGAAAGAACAATTTCGCTATTTGTTCAGCTGTAATCTGCTTATTACAAGGTATTAAAATACACATTTTGCTGAACCTATCCATAATAACATATAAATAGTCATGTCTCTTTCTATATTTTGGCAATCCCCCAACAAAGTCCATGGAAACACTTTCCCAAGGATGGGAAGGAACTGGTAGTGGAGTGTACAAGCCTAGTTTTCTATTGCTGGGGTTTCTTTTAGCACACATGGTACACCCTCTTACATATCTAGAAACTATTTCATGCATTTTTGGCCAATAGCAGTATCTTTGCAGCTGTGCAACTGTTTTGCTTACACCAAAATGACTTGATATAAGAGAGGTATGTGCCTCTCTAATTATGTTAATTCTCTTTGTTTGTGAAATGCATAGCTTCCCCAAATGATACAAGAGTCGGTCCTTAACATAGTAATCCAATTCTTCTACCTTTTTGCCATTACTTAAAGCTGCATATACATCTTTAAAGTCTACATCTTGAGCATATTTTTTAGTGTAGCTTTCATGCATTACTGAGCTATGCTTAAGTATAGTAGATGCATTTATGATTGGTCTGGACAACATATCTGTAACTTTATTGTGTAAGCCCTTTTTATATCTGATGACTAAATGAAACTGCTGTAGGAAACCCATCCACCTATAGTGTCTTGATTGCTGCAATTTAGTTTGTGAGTGCAAGTACTGAAGTGGCTGATGATCAGTATGTATTATTGTTTCTTTGCCCATTAAGTAATGTTTCCACTTCTTCACACTCTGAACTAGTGCATACAATTCTTTATCATATGTAGGATAATTAACTATTGCAGAATTAAAAGTCTTAGAATGGTAGCATATGGGTTTACCATGTTGCATCAACACTATTCCCATGGCATAATCACTAGCATCTGTTTCGATCTCAAACGGTTGTTGAAGATTTGGCAATGCGAGTGCTAGTGCTGTACTATTTTTTTCTTTCAAGGTGTCAAAGGCTTTCTGCTATTTGCCTCCCCATTGAAACACCTTGTTCAATCATGTCAAAGCATGCAAGCGAGCTGCAACTAAGGAAAAGTTAGCAATAAAATTTCTCCAATATTGTGCTGCTCCTAGGAAGCTTCTAACTTCTGTAGCAGACTTGGGTTTAGGCCAGTTTACAATGACTACAACCTTAGAGGGATCTATCTTCAATTCACCACCCCCTACAATATGACCCAAATAATTCAAAGATGTTTTACCAAATTCACACTTTGATAATTTAACATAGAGATTTTCTTTTTTCAAAACATCTAGAGTCTGCTTTACATGCTTTAAATGTTCTTCCCATGTTTTACTGAATACAAGAATGTCATCTAGATATACAATTACAAAATCATCAATAAAAGGCCTGAGTACATCATTCATAACCCTCATGAAAGTGGCAGGAACATTAGTTAAGCCAAAAGGCATAACTAGCCATTCATACATCCCTTGCTTTGTTTTGAAAGCAATCTTTGATGCATCTTTCTCTGCTACTCTGACCTGATGGTAACCACTACGTAGGTCCAACTTGGAAAAGTAAACAACCTCTTTCAGCTGATCCAATATATCATCAATACGAGGAAGGGGATAACTATTCTTGATCGTTATTTTATTCATTACTCGGTAATCAATGCACATCCTCCACGAACCATCTTTCTTTCTCACCAACACTATTGGAGATCTGCATGGTGATGTGCTTGGTCTTATGAACCCTTTCTCGAGAAACCCCTGTACCTGCCTCTTGATTTCTGCAGTCTCTAAAGTGGATAACCTGTACATTCCGATGTTAGGCAATGTAGCATCTTGCTGCAAATTAATATCATGCATAATTTCCCTTTTGGTGGTAGACCTTTAGGTTCTTGAAATAAGATATCATATTCTGAAACAACTCTTTCTAAATCAACTTTTTGTTTAGCATCACAACCCTCAAATACATTGGTTTTTTCAGGTTTCTTTTCCTTTACAACCATCGGTAAAAATTGCTTGCATGAATTTACAATCCTTTTCATCTGCCCTGAGTTTATGAGGGTATAATTATTTTTTAGTTTGTGAGCTCTTACAATATATTCTATTCCATTTTTAACAAGTTGATACTTATTTTCAGCTCTATAGAAAATGGCTTTTCTATCATACAAGTAAGGACTTCCTAAAAAAATTCCACATATATCCAAGGGAATTACATCTAACTCAACCTCATCTACAAATGCTGAACCAATGGAAACCTAAGTTTACATTGTCTAGTCACTTGTAGCTTTGCTTTATCACATAACCAACCCAATGGATATGGCTTCTTGTGAGGTGTGGTTAGTAATCCCAGCTTCTACAATTGCTTCAGAAATTAAGTTTACTTGTGAACCACTATCAAACAAAGTATCAATCTTTTGATGCTTGGAAATAACTCTAATATGAAAAAGCTCATGTCTTCTTCTCTCATTTTCTTCACTATCAGTAGTTTGGGTAGAATTACTAGTAGATGCTTTAGAATTTTTACCTTGTACCTGTGGCTATGACGGTTGTTTCATCACCTGAGTCTAACCCTAAATCTTTCTGAACAACAGTAACAACCTTCTTCTTCTTGCCATCGAACTTCTTGGGTTTCAGCTCCAGATGCAACGACCATTAATGTTCATCATCATGTCCATCCTTCTTGCAGTGAGTGCATGAAGGTTTGGCCTTCTGTACAAAATTTGCCTTCCTCTCTTTCCATTTCTGCTTCCTCTTTTCCTTGTTCTTGCTTGCAGTGGGTTTAGATGATCCCCCAATCTCTGGGTTCACATTCTTGCCTCTAGCCTCTAGATGGGTAGCCTAAACATATACCTCATCTATGCTAGTAGGGTTAAACATGAGAATGGTGTGCCTCAAATAACTATGCAAAACACCTATGTACTTCAAAAAAGTTTCAGGTGAGTCTAAAGAAATACCTAGAATCAAAGCTCCTTTTCTAAATTCCTTGGTGTAGCTTTGTACACTTTGCCCTTTTAATTGGCGAAGAGATTTCCAACTCATCATAGCTTACTGCATATAAGCTAGTGGATATAATTGTTTTTTAATTGCAGAAACAAATTCACTCCAGACAGAAAGAATTTTACCATGCTTCTTCAAGTCAACTTGTTTCCTACCTTCCCACCATACCAAGGCAGTTCCTCCAAGGTGTAGGCTGGCCAACTGAATTTTACTCTTGTTTGAATCAATGCTCTGCACCCTACAATACACATCAATCTGTCTAATCCAGTTATCTAGCTTCTCTACATTTAACTCTCCATCATATATTGGCAAATCAAATTTAACATCTAATTTAATCAAAGATGTTTTCTTCTTTTTATTTTCAGGGTTGTCAGGAGGTGTGGATAGAGGAACCTTTTTTCCTTTCCCTTTGCCTTCAGAATGACCATCTATAAGAGATTCTTCTATTCCTTTGTCTTGTTTGGAGATTGAAGAGTCTTCACTTCGACCTTTCTTAAATTCTCTATACATTTCTTCTACCATGGCTCCCATGGTCATGAAATTGTCCATGAACTGAGAGTCTGATTCCAAGGGGTTTTCTTTTGCATTTCTCTCCTAGGATAGACTCTACCAATTTCTGTGTTAGTTTCAACCAGTTCTCCTTCTCCTAATTTAAGCTTTGACCTAGTTATCATACAAACAGTCCAACACAAGCTTGTCTAACCTTAGCAACCTAAAGCTCTGATACCACTTGATCTGAAAAAGAGATCTAAGACAATAATAAGGTATTACAGACTTATGTGCATGGATTTGTCTATGTCATTTTATGCAATGGATCGATAAGATTGCGAAATGCACAGACAATGAAGCAGTAAACAAAAAACATAATAGGCAACACATGACACAACAAATTTAATGAGGAGTTCACCCAATACTCCTGGGCTACATCTCTTGGTCCAAACTTCAGTGGTGGCCTCTCTATTATGTCTTCAAGAAGAGTTCTTTTTACAACAATGAGCTCAATTTGAGCCTCACACACAACAGAATACAATAACAAGAGCTTTACTTGAACCTCTCAAGTTTTCTCTGAGTACACAGACTCCCTCAATGCTCTCTGTCTCTGTCCTAACTCTGTCTCGGAATTTGCCTGCAATACTGCTTTCTTTGCTGCACTCTCTGTCTGTGGCTTTAAAGCCAAAGCTGCACTGCCTGTTCGTTTCAAATTCTCGTCTCTCGATCTGCTCGACTTCTGTCTACTTTGAATCCCTCTTCTAGCATTACACACTCATTGCTTAACGCATAGAGAGGAGGTGGCCACCTATTCTGTAATGTAAGAGTGCCTCAGGCCTCTGCAACTCTTGAAATAGCCGCGCTCTGTTTTCACAATCAAAATGTATTTTAATAGAGAAAATCCACGAAAACTCAATGTATCAGACTTCAAAAGTCCTTAAATCCACCCTACTCTCCCATTGGGTCCACCTATTTGTCGGTGTCGCTTATCGCAATGGCTCTGTCCCTTTGAGTTTCGTAAATATATTAAAAACTGTGAAAATGCATTAGAATTGGCTTTCCTTCGGACTTGAAACTATATATAATAGCCTTAAGGTACCCTTTTGGGTCTGGCTTATCGCATCGGCGCTTTCTCCTTCGCATTTCGTTTAACAAACGAAACTACGAAAATACATTAAAAATGGTGTTTGACGGATCTCAAGATCCATACAATATGGCTTATAATATTATCAGGTCCGGTCCATCGGATAATGTATATGCATATATACATAAACCCCCGCTCCTTTGTATTTGCCGATTGCAATTTTGCGATGCAACATGGGCCATCGATCTGTGCACTTGATCGACGGTCCTTGTTGACCTCGCTAGTCGCCATCGCATCTCCTATGAGGTCTTCGCTGATCTCCGTTGCAAGCCTTATGTGGATCCCTCCGATATTTGTTGATTTCTGTCGCAAGTCTTATGTGGATCACGTTGATATCTGCCGAAGGTTACTACCGATTGTGATTCGCTGCTCCGATCTGTACTGTTGATTGGCCAGATCGAATAGCTATTGTGCATTACTTTGTTCCGCCTCCGATACTCTGTTTTTTCACTGATTTCACGGGTTTTTGCCTTCTGATAGTATTCTGAAAGGCTTCCTTATGCGATTTTCTTTGGTCGTTGGCATGATTTTTGAGTTTTTGAAGACAGAGAGAGTGTTTCTTGGATCCATTTGGATCAGTTGCATAGGACAAGGTTGATTTGATGGGTCAAGAAACTGACGTTGTTGCTGTTGAGGTTGAATCATTTGCTGTTGTGTGGGCTGCGGAGGATAAAAGTTTTGAGAAGGAAAATTCTGAGTGGTAGGGTAAGAAAAGTTCCCTTGCCAAGGTTGTTGTGGAGGCCAAGGCTTCCACAACATTGGAATATGTAGAATTTCTTGAAAATTCTCTACAAATATACCTTTGAGATCTATGTAGAAAATCTGACTGTAGATTAACTCGATAATGCAATATACCAAAGAAAAATATTATAATCTACTTCTACTATCAAACTTGTGGAAGCTTAATCGATTTGAGAAAGATCAAGCATAACACACATAACCAGAAGAAGAAGAATCAATGCATAATACACATGAAAATACTTTGGGGAAAGCCTCAGCTAAAAACCCCACTATCTGTATTATCATACAAGGTGGAAATACATCAGAATTATAAAAAGCCTTAGCTCTCACAGCTAGCCAACTCTCAGTACAATCCTCCTAGATTCTCACAGGAAATCAAAGCTTCTCAAAAGCCTTCTCCTCTACCCTCCAATCTCCTATTTCCTTCCACAGTTTCACCTAGGTGATCCTACTATTACTAAGTGTAACACTGATCACTCACACGATCTCACACCCTGTAAAATTGCGCAATCCTCAAGGAACCTTGTTCCTTTTGCATGGATGAGTTTCCTTTATAGGAAAACTCATGCAACTGATAGTACAATGTCCCTGTCTTTAATCTCAAATGGGTCTTTGTCTGAATTGACATGCATGAGTTATTTTTGAGAGAATTATCTGGAGTACACTAGTTGCATGCATGCATGCATTAACTGACTGAACTCACAATTAGTTCCTTAAACTGTTTGGAACTAATTTAACTGGACATAACTCAGTTAACTGAGCTAACTAATTAGAACTCAAACACAACTCATCTTTATCTCCTTAATTAAGGGATAACTTCCTCAATCAAAGGGATAACTGTTGCATGACTTCACAAAGACTTCATGTTTGATTTTCACCAACTAATTAACTCAATATGAATTAATTAATTATTTTTCAAATAGCTGGTGAGACTAAATTCGAATTTTAATTCTCAATTTTGATTCAAGGACAAATCAAAATTGGTATATATCCCGAAATGCTATTTATAGCAATGCTAATTTTATCATTTCTATTTTTTGCTATTTTCGACAGAGTTGGAGTATATCCTAAAATGCTATTTATAACAATGCTATTTTTATCATTTCTTGTTGCTATTTTCAACACTCCCTCTCAACAAGAAAGGAATTCAACTCGATCCCGATCCTGAACCTTTGGAATGTTCTGCATGCAACACTTCTCTCAAGTGTTGTTGCTCCAACAACTCTAGAAACAACAAAAAAATATCCAACCTGAATCAGAATGATGCCTCTATCATCAAAGTCTCTGACTGCTATTGCCTCTATCGGCTGAAAACTCTGCACCTTTGTGCTCTTCAATATCTGACTACTCTAGCCTCTGTCACTTTGATCTCTGACTGCATCAATCAAACTGATTCCTCCTACTGCATCTGTGCTGCTGCTGGTCCTATCTCCCAGCACTGCATCTACACTGCACCTCCTCTCATCATGTTGAATCATGTTGCCCACTGCTGCACTGTAACTCAGATACTGAGAAGGAAGTAACTGATCTCCCAACTGACCTACCTATTGTGCTAGAAACACCCTCTGATGCTGAAGCTCCCTCTGCCGCTCCATCTGCATCTATCTCTACCCACTCAACCAGTCCTGCTACTCCTCGTTGGGGCTCCTGTAGCAAGGTATAATCAAAGAGGTTTGGTACTTCAAGGATCCTGTCCCTATTTCAGCCTTCTTGAGACTATCGCTTCACATCACCCCACCTCACACCTGGAGGTATGGCTGCATGTGATCCCTATACCCACTTGGCTCGAAATTCCCCCTATTGGAGGTCTCTGCATGAGTGGATGCCACCAATCGATCTCCTCAGCATCTCCAATTTTGGCTCCTCCACAATTGCTTGAGACTTCTTTTGGGGCTACATGTCGAGAGGTAATGTAATCTCCCTCTCAATTACCAAGTCTTCAACATTTTCCTTACTCCTCAAGGCTTTGCATGCATCTTGAACCTCAAGAGCATACAGGTTCTGTACCCGTGAACCGATCTGTTTCACCTGACCGGTGGTGATGTGTCTAAGGAAAACCTTTCCCTTAATGAAGATAACATCGTAGCCTTTGTCCTCCACCATCGCGATCGATACCAAGTTCTTCTTCAGTCCAGGCACATACTTCACATCTATCAAGGTGATACGAGCTCCATGCTCTCTTTGAAAAGCAATCGCGCCCACTCCTGAAACACTATAATTTTCATCATTACGCATCTCTATGCGCATCTGGAGGTCTTTCTCCTCTAAGGTATTGGATAAACTTTTATCACCGATCATGTGGAATGAGACTCCACTATCAAGAAACCAACCACAACCCATCATCGATGAAACCATGCATGCGATGAGGGTAAAATCCAATTTGAATTGAGAGGCCAATGCCTCACCTTCAGATCCTTCCAAGGATCCCTTCTTGGACTTCTTCAATGGACAATTAGTTGCATAATGGCCCAACTCATGACAATTAAAGAATCTCACTTCAAATTTGTCAATCTTCTTCCCTCCATGGGAAGAACTCGATTTGGAATGAGAATCCTTCTCCTTCCCTTTCCTTGCCTTACTAGCTAAGGCTAGATTTTCTTCATCATCCTTGGATGAAGAACTATCTCTGGTGCTCCTCCTAATCTCCTCCTGCATCAGATTCGACCATAGTCATTCCCAATCCGACAGTTTCTCTCTTCCATTCATTGAGTCCTGATAGCTATGCCAACTCTTAGGAAGACCAAGGAGAGAAAGACTCACCATATCATCATCAGCTGTCGTGATTCCTACACTTCCAAGCTCATCTCTGTAGGTGGTGAGCTTTTTCAGATATGTAGAAATCGTGTTGCCCTTTTCACACTTGATTTTTCGAAGCTTGTCTTTCATCGCTAGCTTCCTCTGGTTGCTACTATTCTGATATAGATCCTTCAATGTCTTCCACATTGAAAACAGAGTCTCCTTCCCATGGAGATTCGAGACAATATGGTATCGAACTCCCTCCAAAAGAATCCTCCTCGCTCTTGCCACACATTTCTTCCATTCCGCCAATTCTTGGGCATTAGCTGCTGCTAGCTTGGGAACTTCTTGATCAATGAAGTCCTTCAAACCATTGTCCTCTAATATCGCTTCCATGCGATCCTTCCAAGCTATGTAATTCGAGCTGCCATCCAGGGCATACTCGAGTCTCAAGCCATTGAACGCCATTGGTGAACTTTGAGATGTGACAAGAAATTGATTATGTACCTACAATCACGAACTTCAAACTTTGAACTTCTCCCTTCTTTGTATACTATTCTCCGCTTTGATCACCTTTGCTCTGATACCATGTAGAAATTGTATAAATTTCTCTATAGATCAGCTAGCTCCGATACCATGTAGAATTTCTAGCAAATTCTATACAAATCTACCTTTGAGATCTATGTAGAAAATCTGACTGTAGATTAACTTGATAATGCAATATACCAAAGAAAAATACTATAATATACTTCTACTATCAAACTTGTGGAAGCTTAATTGATTTGAGCAAGATCAAGCAGAACACATATAACCAGAAGAAGAAGAATCAATGCAAAATACACACAAAAATACTTTGGGGAAAGCCTCAACTAAAAACCCTGCTATCTGTATTATCATACAAGGTGGAAATACATCAGAATTATACAAAGCCTTAGCTCTCACAGCTATCCAGCTCTCAGTACAATCCTCCTGGATTCTCACAGGAAATCAAAGCTTCTCACAAGCCTTCTCCTCTACCCTCCAAGCTCCTATTTCCTTGCGCAGTTTCTCGTGGGTGATCCTATTGTTACCAAGTGTAACACTGATCAATCACACTGATCTCACACCCTGTAAATCTGCACAATCCTCAAGGAACCTTTTTCCTTCTGCATGGATGAGTTTCCTTTATAGGAAAACTCATGCAACTGATAGTACAATGTCCCTGTCTTTAATCTCAAATAGGTTTTTGTCTGAACTGACATGCATGAGTTATTTATGAGAGAATCCTTAGTTATCTGGAGTACACTAGTTGCATGCATGCATGAATTAACTGACTGAACTCACAATTAGTTCCTCAAATTGTTTGGAACTAATTTAACTGGACATAACTCAGTTAACTGAGCTAACTAATTACAACTCAAATACAACTCATCCTTATCTCCTTAATTTAGGGATAACTTCATCAATCAAAGGGATAACTATTGCATGACTTCACAAAGACTTCATGTTTGATTTTCACCAACTAATTAACTCAAGATGAATTAATTAATTATTTTTCAAACAGCTGGTGAGACTAAATTCGAATTTTAATTCTCAATTTTGATTCAAGGATATCCTGAAATGATATTTATAATAATGCTATTTTTAGCATTTATATTTTTATCATTTCTTGTTGCTATCTTCAACAGAATATTCCACATCTGATTTTGATTATAAGGAACTTGAAAATGCGACTGAGCCATACCTGCAGCACGTGGTTTCCATGGTCTTTGAGGTGCCATTGCATAAATTGCATTGACAGCTCCTTGATTTGCTAGATATGCTACTTTGATTTCAGGAAGTGAAGGGCATTGATCAGTGGAGTGCTCTGCTTCACAGATTCGGCATACCTCTATGCTATCTGCAGGACATTCCCTCAAGGCATGCTTCTTCCTGCATTTCGAACAAAACATGGCCAGGGATTTTTCTAGTTCCTCCTGTTTTTCCTTTTTCTTCTTAACTTGCAAAACATCGAATTGAGAAGATAATGTGCTAATAATATTAGTTTTAAATTTTTCAAATAAATTACCCATTTCAGCTTTGGTTACTCTAGCTCCAGCAACTGAATTGACAACCCTGGAAGAAGTATCTCTTGTTCCTCCTCCAACTTTAGAATTTCCTCTTGAATATCACCAACATATCTCACATACTTCATCATAGCCCAACTTTGATATGTCACCTCCTCCCATCAGATTCAAAATCTCCAGAGATTCTGGTCTGATTGCTTTGAGCAAAATTGTTCTCTTTGTATCCTTGCTTAGTTGATTCATTTTGGATCTCTGCAAATTATACTGAAATCTCTCCACCAAGTCCTCAAGACTCTCCCCCTCCCTCTGAGTCATGCCAAAGATCTCTTCTCTGAGGTCCCTAGTCTTGTAATAATCTTGATACTTTTTTAAGAATACCCTTTTCATTTCCTCCCAAGTTGTAATGGAGTTTGAAGCCAACCCCATAAACCACTTGAGAGCCACACCCTTCAATGTTGGAGGAAACAACTTCAGCTTCTGAGCATTGTAAGAATAGTCATAGCTCCTACATAATACATCGAACTCAAATAGAAAGGCATCAGGATCTTCACTGGGAACCCCACGAAAGTTAGGCAAGGCTGAAGGAGGAATATTCTTCATCTGAGTAGCTCCACCAGCCTCCCTGATAGGGAATTCGAATGTGACCAGTTCTTCTTCCTTCTCATCATATCCATCTGTGTGACTAGTCCCCTCTTCATGAGCCATTCTGGACCAAAAGGAAGTGGGGCCTTTGTAAACTATAGATTCTGTGGAATCAATGGTTTGGAATTCTGGTTCTTGAATAGGATTGCCAAGGAATTCCTTTTCAGGCTGACCACTGAGAAAAGATGTTGTTTTCCTTGTGATACGAGATTCAAAGTGAGCAACAACCTAAGATTTTCCTACAGAAGCTACTACTGTAGAAGCGAGAATATGTTCTAGGCTCTTTTCAGGACCACAGACCTCCTAACTGGACTCTTCTTCTCTTGTTGCCTTATATCTTGTAGACTTCTTTTTCCTTGCCAGTGTATTAGTAAATAAAGTGGTGGTCACACCACCAAAAAAGAAATTTGTAGATGCTGGACCTGATCATCTACTATGCAAATAAATTCAAAAGAAATTATTTACCAAACAATCAAGACACAACTTTGGCAAAATTTTGACCTCCTTTGGTGCGTGAGCTTTTCCCTTCGTCTTACCACTTCGAATCCCCCAGTCTTGAAGAATTCCAAACAATGCATGTAATATAAAAACACTTCAGTATTATCCCTTTAGCACCTCCTCGACAATGACGCCAAATGTTGAGTCAAATTATAGCCTTATAATTTGATTCACATAAATCATCAACCCAGGGTAGGTAATCTTGTGAGATGCATGCAAAATATATGCAGGCTTAACACTGTAAGTGATGATTTATATAACTTAGCTAGTCACACAAAACCAATGAATCTTTCCCACATCGATCACTTAGCAGCAAAGGCTATAGAGTGGATCAAACTTCCCTCTACAACTCTTAAGATTGCTGATGATGATTAGGAAAAAATAAAGAAATCAACTTACAACAAACTCAAAAATTCAATCAACATTAGAAATCAAATCCTCATTAACTGAATTCCACACATGAATAGGAAACTAGTTCATTTAATATAGTTCTACTGATATATTAGAAATAGTGCATTAGTTGTAAAAATAAATTGTTGCTACATAACAGAAATAAAATGCATAAATACTAAACTATGGGAGTTGTGAGCAAGGGGGCCCTCCCTTACTCACAACCGCTTCAAATTAGAAGATCTTTCTCACAGAAGTAGACAGAACATATAATATTATATTAATATGAAAAAGATATAGTCGAGTACAATCTGATACACAACCTTAGCTGAAAACCAACCCAACAATCTAACAAACCCCTATCATAAAAACTAGAACAAAATTTATACATTTACAAAAGCCCATATATGGCTTGAAGTAAAGGAGGCTACTAATCTAAGCCATCGTCTAACATAACTGTCACAAAATATTGATTTTAGCCATGACTGAAAGCATGGATTAGGCGAGATTCATTACATGGCTGTATCTTTCCTCTAAACGACCAACGAGAGAATGTTTTTGAATCTGGGTAGTGTTGTTGGTAGATCTGAAACAACTAATAGGACAACAACCATATATGATATATTCCCCACAAAACCCATGTTCCCGTTTGATTTAGATATTCATGGAACATGGATTACCGTCGATGTTGTTGCATGAAATTCGGTGGTTACAGGAAATCCACGACTGCATGAATTCCAGAGTGTTTGTAGGAAATAGGATCGCACAACTGTCTGCAGGAATGATGGGCGTGTTTCCGAATAAAAAGAAAATCTGCACAAGAACTCAAGATTAGTTGGCATTGTAATTAAATAAAGAACAACTAGCTAAGGAATACTAAAAGTAAGGTAAAAGGCACTTTTTAGTGTTAATTAGCATACCTTCAGCCTATGACACCATTTTGGAAAAAACATAAGTATTATAACCAAAATAGGCATAATAGGGGTTAAAGATAGTTCAAAATGGGAGAGGCAAAGTATGGAAAAGGGTGTCAAAATCGGGAAAAACTAGGCCCCAACAGGGACTTGGCGAATGTGCATGGATTAATTACTGTCAAGAATAGCTACCCTCTTCCTAGGACTGATGATATATTATATAAGTTGTAGCAAGTGAAATACTTCACATAGAACTAGGTTTGAGTTAAAGGTGAATAGAATTGGAAGACTACCTTCAAAATTAGACAAGGCTTGTAACAATGGTTGCTCATGACATTTAGTTTATGAAGTGCACTAGCTACATTTATGAGACTAATGAATGATGCATTATGCCATTATCTAGATTAATTTGTTATTGTTTATTTGGATTATATATTGGTTTACTATTTTGCATGGGAGGAGCATCTCACACTTGATGCAGGTGCTAGAGACTTCGAAAAAGTTCCAATTTTTGGAAAATATCAAGAACTATGGGTTTTTGGAGTAGTCTTTAGTGTATTTAGGCTATGTGATTGGAAAAGGGAGATTAATATAAATTATATGAATATGGAGGTCATCATGAAGTGGATGGTGCCTACAAATTTCACTAAGGTTAGGAGGTTTAGGCAACACAATACTTGAGGAAACTCATAGCTTCGTTTTTAGCTACACTACTTCATGCATTGCGGGAATTTTGAGGTAAAAAAGTGCCTCAAAACAAAAAATTTACTAAAAAAATCAACTTTAAAAGAACCATTAAAATTCAAGAAGATAATGTCATCCTAAGGGATAAATATTTTTGGAGGGAAAAGAAGAAAACTATTTTTTAAAATTGTATTTTTAGCCTATATTCTTATAGGTTTACTCAAATGTAATTTTTAGGCACCCATTTTGAGTAGACTTACATAAAAAAAGAAGAAAATACATGACAAAAATGTGTTTTTTCAAGAATCACATTTTTTTCATTTGTTTTCATTTTTTTTTTCTAGTTTCATTCTACTCAAAAGTATATAAAGTGGGTATTCATTGGATGTAAATTTTAGTTCTAAATCCAACAATATTCTACACTTAAAATTTCAGTAAACCTGCAAGGAGATAAGTTAAAAACACAATACAAATGGTAGGTTTTCTTTATTTTCCTTTAAAAACTCATAACTCTTATTTTATTATTTTACTATTTAAAATATCATTTTATCGTTTTCCTTAGGAGGCCCACTTTAGACCTCAAAATTCCCCTAATTCCATAATGGTGAGTGTTAAGAGCTTCTAGGGGGGGAAGGGTGAAAAGAAGGATTTTCATGAGTTGAAGAGAAAAAATAGGCAAGCACCAGTTCTTGAATTACCAAACTTGTAGAATCCATTTGAAGCAAAGAAAAATGCAAGTGGGTATGCCATGGGAGAAATATTGATGCAAGGAGGAAGGTTTGTATGCCACCATTTCAAAGTATTTCATGGGGAAATTCTTAATTATGTTACCAATGAGAAGGTGATTTGCACTTTGGTACATGTTGACAAAAAGTCGAAACATTGTCTAATGTACAAGGATATCATCGTCCACATAGATCACTAGCTACTATAACACATTTAGGGCTAAAGTAAGGTGCAATAGAACAAATATTACATATGGATGGGGTTGTTATAGTAATTTAATGTAGTTATTAAGTACAAGAAAGGAAACAAAATTAGGTTGGTAGACATACTTGCAAGGCCACTTGCATAAAACATCATAGCCTTGGGAACCCTAATGCACATGGAACCTTTCACCCATGATGCATACAAAGAGACATACATAGAAGACCGTGACTTCAAGGATTTATTTCAATTGATATAGGGATATAACGTGATGGTGAGAATATAGTTGACTATAATCTCTAGAGTGGGTTACTATACAAGATGGACACACTTTATATTCCCAATGGTGAGTGTTTGCAACTGATTAAAGAGGCCCACACCTCTAAGGTTGTAGGCCATTTTGGTGTCGAGAAGAGATTTTCCAACTTATATAAGTATATTTACTAGCCTAGAATGTAAGAAGATGTAGCAAGGTTCATTAGAGGATGTATTATTTGATGTATTAGCAAGTCCAACACTAAGAAGTACAGTGTATACCATGCATTACCTATACCCACTTATTCTTGGGAAATCATTTCCAAGGATTTTGTGTGAGGTTTACCAACTACTAGGAAGGGACATGACTACTTGTTTGAAGTAGTTGATAGGTTCATCAATAGGTGAATTCTCATGCCTAGTAAAAAAGCCATCAAAGGGAAATAATCAACAAACTTGTTCTTTGAATAGGTCTAGCTACACTTTTGGATACCAAGGATAAATATTTTAGATAGGGATACCCGATTTCTCAATGCATTTTGGACAACATTATAGGAGAATATGGACACATATTTAAAGATGTATACAATATTCCATCCATAGATAGATGGGAAAAACAATAGTTAACATGAATTTGGTCTAGATTTTGAGGCGATCATAATAAGAAGCATACAAAGATCTAGGAAGAAAATCTGGTATATATAAAACACTTTTATAAGAGAGAATTCCACATTTCTATTAGTAAGTACCCATTTGGAACCTATTTTAGATATTCCCTCCCTTCACCTTTGGTTGTGGTATATGGACAATAAGGAAGAGAGAGGGAGTATCTCACAGTGGATGCATTAAAAGTAGAAAAAATATTGATAATATTAGGAAGATCTATTTGAAAGTACAAGATATGTTGATGAAATCATAAGAAAAATACAAGGCTAACCATAATCCACATAGAACAAGGAAGTCATCCAAAGTGGAGATAAAGTATGGATATAGTTGAACAAGGAAACACTATAATGTCTTGGTGATAAGATCAAGGACCTATAATATGGCCTTTTTGAGATATTTGAAAATGTTGGGAAATAATTCCTACTGACTCAATATACCCCCTTACATGTGCATTTGCACATTAAAGAATGTGGAAATCTTATACACTATGAAGCTTCCATGTTGGATTAGGAAGATGAGTAGGTCCTACTTTACATAGAGGACATAGTGCTATATGGACAGAGAGAGTTGAAAGAGGATACAAATTTGTGGAATAGGTCTAGAAATATAATATATGAACAATGTAACCTTTGGTAGATTGGGTTGAAACAACAACGTCTAGTAAAAGTTAAATGGTACTACAAGGAGAAGGTGGAGGAAAATTTGTTCACTTGATTTAGTAAAGCTTTTGGGCACCAAATTCCTCCTTAAATTGGGAAATATGATTTGATTGGATCATCATATTATTTTTCATCTATTTTGATTTTTTTATAATAGGAAAATGGGAGGGTTTAGCTTCTAGGGTCAATTTCACCACACACTTATCTTAGACACCCTGATGTTATTCTACATTTAGATACCTTTCTAATGGTGAAAGAAGTAGGGAAAATTTTAGGGGATAATATTTGTAGATGGGCTAATTTTCCATGCCTTTTCTAGAAAAGAGATTCACCAATTTCCATTTTTTCGAAAAATGTTTTACCCAAATTTTATAAGTTAAAATGATTTTACCATAAAAATCGCCAAAATTTTGTAGAGGATATATAATTTCATTATAAATTTGAATATTTTTACAAACATATTGGCAAACATTGAACAAATTGCATATTAGTGACTATTAAGTTTTACTAATATTTCTAAATTTTAAAATAAGTTTTTGTCCTTAAAACTTTCACTAGAAAGAAGTGCATCAAAAAGATTTCATATTCAAAATTTATTCTTCCCATAAGTTGAACTACCATGTTGAACCTACTATATGAGTGGATTCCACATCATCCTTTGCTACCCACATATGTGGGACTTTCCATGTGTCGTGTTTCCAAGTCTCTAGAAGTTCAAATAGCATTTTCACTTGTTTATGGTTGAGGAAGTCAAATATTAGCACTAGATGGCTACTTATATATTTTGAATGCCAAGATATTAGGAGGAATAGGGGTTATGTTGTATGCTGTTTAATTTTTTTCCATAGAGAGAAGAAAATGAGTGGGAAATTCGAGATCTTAACGGAGGGGTTGATGTTCTGTAACATCCTTATAAGCCACAAGTTTGAAGCAACTCCATAGTGAGTACCTCTTCTTTTGTACTTGCACATTTCCATAACAGAGAAAAGAGAGAAGAGAAGCTTCATATTCTAGCTAGGTTTTCCCCACAAGGGTTTCCAATGCAAGCCTTTGTGTCTATTGTGGATAGTGTGTGTATTTATCTCTTTTTGATCTATTTCTCGTATTTCATCTAATTTAACTAATTAAGGAGGAAGACAAGATAATAAAAAGATCTGGAATCAAAGTACAAATTATTAGTAAATGTTTTAGTGATATTTTCACATCTATTGTGATGAAATATTGTAGTAGATATCAATGACAATTTACAATTCGTATCGGTATCAAAGTGATTCACTGTGTGTTGTAGTGATGATGTATAGGTTGAAACCTCCCATAAACTATGACCCATATATAACCTCTTTCAATTAATCCTTGGTAATATCAAACTAAAGAATCAAGGAACTATGGCAGTGGGGTTAATGAACATTAATTTTTTTTGAGAAAGGGACAACACAAATATTTCATTGAGTTTTTTTTTTTTTTTTTCAACAAAAAAAATTAAACTGTAAGATGTCACCATTCCCATTGACATTATTAATCTTTTTCTAAATCTCATCAATCTCCAAACAACATTAGGGACACTAAACCTCTTGATACAAAAGGTTGTAGAAGAGGGTGGGGATGAAGTTGATAATATTACACTAGAAGTAGTTCTAAAGCCTTACATGTTTAGGCATATGAAAATATTGTTTTAAGGAGATGTTGGTCCCAACATGTTGGACCTAAGAAAATAGTATTTTAAGAATATGTTGGCCCTGAATGGTATGGGATTTGGAGCATGGAAAGAGCACATGACTCATTCATTAGATGCATTCTAGGGGAACTTAGAGAGAATTTCGCATCAATGGAAATCATGGAAACCCAAAAATTAGAAACCTTCTCCTTGATCATAGGTACAATGGGCTGAATATTTATGGAACAAACAAGGGAAACAATAGCCATGGGTAAGAGGGTGGTAGTTCCCCCCATTCAAATGTAAAGGATGATTATCCATGTAAAGGTACATAAATAAGTTCTTATTGTAGGTAGGAGAGGAAGATATTTAGATGCAAAGATGAAAGCATTGCAAAATAATGGTTATAGGGAGTGAAACCATCATTGCATGAAGGAAAGCTTGACGAAACTAATTACTAGTCATTGAGGGCTGCTCATCCATGGTTCTAATGAACACACACACACACACACGATATAGAATTTATATTAAAATATACAAGAAAATTAATTAACCATCCTCTTGCCAATAAGAGAAAGGAGGGAAAAGTTCCAAAACTAAGAATTCTATTTTTCCTCCTACTTCATGAGAGCAGGAGTAAATTTTAACAAATTGCTTGCACATGAAAATGAAAAAACATAACATTTCTATAAATTTCTAGAAGATGGCCCATGGGAGTCTGGACCAAAGTTCTTTATAATATGATATTTCTGGCTTCTTGTTACTAGTGGGAAGGAGCACTACTTTTTAAGAAAATATGAATAGGAAGGGGGAGAAGAGGAGGGATTTTTCTCGGTCCCCTTACCAACTTCTTCATGTTTTAAAGTAGGATATACCTTTGGGGAAAGATTTACCACCATAGGTGTTTTCCTTGGAGGGTCCTAATTTGGTTCTTCTTCATCAATTGAATTAGGAGGGGCCATTGGAAAATGATTATTTGGTTGATTTGCTTCGGCCTCAGGATTCTATCCTTCTTCTGAATTTTCATCTTTTTCCTCAGGAACATTAAAAACTTCAAAGTTGTTTTTAGAAATAGGTTGTTGCTAAGATTCAACCTTATATGGTTGCTTCTTCTTATTTCCATGCTTCTTGTGTTTCCTTTGATTTGGAGTGAATCCTTTCTTATTTTCTCCTTGCTCTTATGGAGGCGATAGGTCAGGGGAGCTTTGAGAGGTGAAAGCTTTTGTATAATTTTTAGCAGTGTCCATACTAATGACACATATTGCATTTTAAAGGATTATGTTCATATTCCATAGCTTGGAGGTGAGGCCATCCATCTAGAGTTAGCTGAATTGCCTCTGGGAGGCCTTTTGAGAATTCCATTTCCATACAAATTCTAGCATACAAAAAATTGTTCCCATCATCTGTAATAGAGGAAATAAATATTCCCAATCTATCTCCTTGTGGTGCAGGTAAATTCTTATTGCAAACACAAACAATTTCTCTAGCCCAAGAGAGCGGGTCTAGCCATAAATAAACAATCTGTGGTAAATATCCTTAAGCTAGAATCAAATAAGAGGGCCTACCTCTTAGAACACTATTTCGCTTGCTGATGATCCTATTTCCTCACTCCAGCTACATTTCATTTCCTTCCTTCAAATACCTGAAACAAGAAAACAAACAACAACAACAAACGTGATAACATACAAATTACATTCAACTTACTTAACAGGTCAAGGAACATTAAGCCATCAAATGTAAGATAACACTTCAATGTAGGAAATCAATCAATAGTTGTATTCATATAGGTTAAGAAAGGGATTACAACCAATGCCTTTGACATTGCTGGTCTCCTCTGACATATCTGGGTTCCCACACTTCTGCTAGCATCTCATGGATAGCCCCAAAAATGGAAGTTTTAAGGCCTCTTCCCTTTAGTCTCAAACCAAATCAAACACACTATTCTCCCTCAAACATAGACTAGATAGCTACAAGCTATAGACGTCTTGCTAATTATTCAAGCTCCAAAAATACCAATACTGAAACTAGTGAAGCTTGTAAAAGGAGGGGTTTATATAGCTTGGATAGAGGGAGATGGTTCCTCTTGTCATGGGAGAAGGCTTTATCTCTTGGGTTGGTTCCATCCTAATAGGGGAAAGGAGCCCAAATTGACTTCCTCGGCTCCATCCAGCCCAACCATTTACCAGACTTTCGTTACGAAGCTTATAGACTTGGAAGCTTCGAATCCATATTTAAAAAACTTGCCAAAATAGGATCAATGAGATTGAGAAAAGGCTCAGTAGCATCGTATGACGCTAGTCTTGGTTTTAATCTCTTCAAGTTAGCGTGAGGAGTAAACTGGTCAGTAGCGCCGGTCTTGTAAACTGGGGTAAAAGGAAGATTCTTGGGAAATGATGCAAAAGGGAATCATTTTGCTCATGAAGAGGGACATAATGGGAGTTTCTTCATGACGGGAAAACATGTAGGGTTCATTGTAGTGGAATGGGGAGTGCAGGGAGAATGAAAAAATGCCGTGCAACAGATTCCCCCTAAAACATGAAGGCCGAACTAGAGTGAGGGTTACAAGTGGATGCGGGGAACCGGAGTCCATCGTCGGAAAACCTGCAAGCAAGCATATATACATATACATCACTGAAAACTCTGACAAATGATACATGAATCATGGCATGGACACAACCATCCAGAGAATGATCATGTAAATGGATCCAAGGCATGGGCGCAACCATCCAATAGAGAGGATCATAACGAAACCAAGGTATGGTCGTAGCCATCCAATAATGAGAAGGATCACATATAACAACTCATGGTATGGTCACAACCATCCATTTGAAAGAGACACGTATATCAACATGATCATGTCACATCGCCTCACAACCTAGACTTATGTGATCTGAGCCCAGGGTCTTGTGCTCCGACACGACCTGATCAAAGTACAAATTCTAACATGTGAATGAATGTGTTGAAGTTGAACATGTTAGAAAGTCACTTGATTATCGGTCAATGATGTGAACTATTAACAAGTTGAGAGAAACCACCAATAATGACAATGGCTCCGAAGGTAATAGTAGCACAATTCACGGAATGTGAATAAAGGAGCTGAAGTCGAACACCCATGAAATCACTTGATTGAAAGGCAATGGTGTGAACTTATTGTCGAGTGTGAAGAACTTGCTATTAGGGAATGCAAGCTCTAAGGTACTAGAAGGGAGTCTGTTAATTTATGGTATGTTCTATGCTTAGAGCAGCTTACTTATCTTTCTTATTACACAGATTAGCAATCACATGTACATAAATTAAAGTGAAGATAGAACATTAAACGATTGACAAAAAATAAGCCAAGACAAGAGACACAAGATGTGGCAGCTAGCCAGGGACAAACCCCAATTTCGGGAAACCCTTTGATCAAATCTTCCTTTATCTTCAATAAATCAGTAGAGAGAAATAGTACATAAATTTGACTTACATCAGCAGCAACAAACCCTAGATCAACCAAACTAGGGCAGAAAATATCTTGCAAACCAACCGTCAGATCGGCTCGATTCCTTCATAAAAAAATGCGGCCTTCTGAGGAGAGTCTGGAGCACCTAGAGTGCAGTTCCGAGAGGTAGACTGATGGTCAATGCTGGTCAAACTTTGGTTTTGCAGTTGCAGCCCTAAATTCTGCACCTTTTTTCCACATGTGTGAGAGAAGTGTCTCTTTCTGCGCAGTAGGAGAAGAGCCTCTTTTCTGCGCAGGAGAGAGAGAGAGATGTGATGAGTTCAGTGAGTCCAAATGAGGAAAATACCTCCTGTATTTATACACAACTGTTGATGATTGAATAGATGCGACTATTGGGCATCTAAGCCTACATGAGTTGTAGGTTGGCTTGATAATTATTCCATAACCAAAATAAATCTCCATAAATACTTATCAGAATTGGATGATCTTTAGATCAATCCCACACCTCTCGACGAGAGGAATCTAATAAAAATATTATCAGCCATGAATAAGATGACCCACATGGAGTTTGGCTCTAGTTGCCAATTTTAACACTCCCTCTCAACTAGGGAGAACTCCATCTGCAATTTGTCTGTCGGTCGCTACTATTCATCCACCAAATGCACTACCCTATACAACTTGACCCCTGCTCTTCTTTGCTCTATCCTGCCTACTCTGCCCTATTCTGTTCTACCCTATTATGATCTGCTCTGCTCTACTCTGTTATGCTTTGTCCAAATTATGAAGAGGGAGAAATGATTGAGGATGTATCATACTGACTGAAAGTCAGTCTCAGAGTGTGTACCACTGGTCCCAGGCCAGTCTCAACTGACCCGAAGTCAGCGTCATAGTGGGTACAACTCCTACCACTGGTCCAAGATCAGTATCATCCTCCACTGACTCAAATTGAGTCTTAGAGTGTGTACCACTGGTCCCAGACCAGTCTCAACCGACTCGAAGTTAGCGTCATAGTGGGTACAACTCCTACCAATAGTCCCAGATCAGTATCATTGATCCTAGATCAATGAAGGTCATCCTAGCATAGGGAGTATGGTAGATACAATGATGCATCCATCGGTACTACTATGGTCCCTATCCTAATTTCCCTACTCATTGATCAGATGAGAGGTACTTCCCATGAGTCCCAAACTGCATGGGTAGGATGCCTTGACAGGAGAACTTAATCAATCCTATCCTCACAGGAGAACTAATCATCCTACTACATAAACACCATGGAGAACACATCATCCAGGCCTCACAGGAGAACTAATAATCTTGCTACATAGTCGTCATGGAGAACACATCATCCAGACCTCATAGGAGAACCAATCATCCTGCTACATAGTCTTCATGGAGAACACATCATACAAACCTCACAGGATAACCAATCATCCTGCTACATAGTCGCCATGGGGTGTACATGTATACCACCAGGGGATGGTGAATCACCCTGTGGTCATATGTCGCTCCAAGAAGTACCCCGCACCCCCCCGGAGCTCCCAGAGCTCAATGCATCATACAGGACCCTCATCAGAGGGTCTTTGAACAACACCAAGTTGTTCTCGGAAAGTTAGGAATTTGACTTTCCCTAGGGGCTTTGTCAAAATGTCGGCGACCTATTCATTTGTACCAATATGTTGGAGCCTTATTGCTCCTCGCTACACCATATCTCGAATATAGTGGTACCTGATATTGATATGCTTGGAGCGATCATGAAATACAGGATTCTCTGACAAACGAATCCCACTTTGGTTGTCACATAGGATCACGGTAGTATCCAATGTAAATCCAAACAGCTCACTGAAGAGCTTTCACAACCAGACTGCCTCACAGGAGGCCATGCTAGCAGAAATATACTCTGCTTTGGCAGTGCTCAAAGCCACTGACTTCTGCTTCCTACTCATCCAGGATATCGAAGCAGATCCCAAGGTGAAGCAACACCCAGAAGTGCTCTTACGGTCCACCACACTGCCTGCCCAATCAGCATCAGTATATCCAAGTAGTCTCACATCTCCGGCAGTGTATCATAACCCATAATTGATTGTGCCATGAAGATATCTCAACAGATTCTTGGTACGAATCTAATGTATGTGGTGAGGTTCAACCATATGTTGACTCAATGTGTTGAATGCAAAGCATTTGTCTAGATGGGAGTTCACTAAGAACATTAATGCTCCGACGAGTTGCCTATACTCGATAGCATTTTGTAAAACAGGTCCAGCAACACTACCGCTTAACTTCTTGAAGTCAAGCTCCATCGGGGTAGTTACAGGCTTGCAGTCTACCATACTGAATCTTTCCAATATCTTCACTGCATATTTTCCTTGAGATAGGAAAATTTCCCTTGGCTTCTGCCAGACTTCAAGTCCTAGGAAATAGTGCATCAGTCCTAGGTCCTTCATTTCAAATTCAGAAGCCAACTCCCTCTTACATTTGTGAGTGAGAGGGTCTGCACCTGTTAGAAAGAGGTCATCCACATATAGCACCAGTATGAGAGGTTTTTCATCTTCAACCTTAAAGTAGAGGTTAGGATTGGCTTCACTCCTAGTGAATTCTAGCTTCATCAAGTAGCTATCGATCCTCTCATACCATGCTCAAGGTGCTTGCTTTAGCCCATAGAAAGTTTTCTTCAACCTGCATACATGAGATTTTTGATCATAAATCTCAAATCCTTCGGGTTGCTCCATGTAGACCTCTTCTTTCATTGAACCATGCAAGAACGTGGTCTTTACATCCATTTGATGTAGGTTCTATCCTTGTGAAGCCGCAAGGGCTATGATCGAGCAAATGGTGGTATATCTGGCAACAGGTGCAAATATCTTGTCATAGTCTATACCTTCCTTCTGGGAGAAACCACGAGCAACAAAACGAGCCTTATACTTTTCCGTACTTCCATCTACTGCATGATTTATCTTGTAAAGCCATTTAGAAGTGACAATTGTCTTGTCCTAGGGTCTGGGAACTACTTCCCAGACATCATTGTTCATAATAGACTCATATTCTTCGGTCATAGCATCCTTCCATACTTGATGCTTAACGACATCTGAGAATGATGAAGGCTCATTTTGTATGATCGTGCTCATGATGGTCAGGTATCCCTGATACCTGTTAGGTTTCTTACTTTCACAGAAGGTTCCTCAGGGTGCAGCATGTCCTTTAGCATCATCAAGTAGCCCCCTAAGCCATGAAGGTCTCTTCCTAGAAGAGGAAGGCTCATGTGGAGGAGGATCAATAAGATCCATGGGTTCTTCCACATTGGGCATTGTTTCATCATCCTTTTCTTTCGGTTCCCTGGTGTCTCCTTCTTGAGAGCTCCTCAAAGTTGAAAGATTGTCCACCTTGTTGAGAGCCATATCTTCATCAAAGGTGACATCATGACTAATCACGACTTCCCTTTGACCGGCTACATAGATTCTATAGCCCTTAGTATTTTCACCATAGCCCACAAAGATTCCTTTCTTTCCAGATGCACCCAATTTATTTCTTTTCTCTTTCGGCACATGAAAATATACAAGGCTTCCAAAAATTCTAAAATGAGATATGTCAGGTTTCTTACCAGTGAACATTTCTTTAGGAGTCTTGGAACCCAATGCTTGATGAGGGCATCGGTTTTGTACATATATAGTGGTGTTTGTAGCTTCGGCCCATAGAAACTTCGGAAGTCTTTGATCATGAAGCATGGCACAGACAGCTTCTACAATCGTACGGTTCTTCCTTTTTGCCACACCATTCTGTTCAGGAGTATATGGTGTAGTAGTCTCCCTCTTGATGCCAACCTCTTTACAAAAGTCATGAAACTCGTTAGATTCATATTCAGTCCCATTATCAGTCCTTAAGATTTTGATCTTCTTTTCAGTTTGATTCTCGATGAAGGCTTTGAAATGTCGAAACCAAGAGAACACTTCATCCTTCTTTTTCAAGAAGTATATCCAAGTCTTTTGACAATAGTCATTTGTAAAAGTAAGGTAATATGAATATCCTCCCAAGGAGTTCATAGGCATCATACCAGATATGTCTGAGTGAACCAGTTGTAATATATCAGAGGTCTTGCTTTGGCTTGAGGGGAATGGTCCCCTTCCCTTTTTGAGCTTTCCTTTGGCACATCTCAGACATACACCTTCTTTCTCTACTTGGAGTTCGGGCATCCCTGTTACCATTTGTCTTACATCGGGTAGAGATTTATAATGAAGGTTGGCAAACCTCCGATGCCAAAGTTCGGACTGAAGAGACGTGTCAGAAGACATGACACCTAGCGAAGTTCCACCGACCTGATATAATGAATCAACTCGAAACCCAAGAGTGAAAGCATCTTTAACATTATTTTTCCATATACGTACCTTGCCATCGCTGAAGGTTACCTTGTAGCCTTTGTCTTCCATTGCCGAGATGGACACCAGGTTCTTTTTGAGGTCAGGTACATATAATACATCCTGTAAGTGAATCGTATTACCTTGATTCAATTTAAGAGAGACATTGCCTACACCTTTCATGGGATATTTCATATTATCTCCAAGGACAATTTCCAGGTTAGTTTCTTTCTCTATCAGATTATGGAGAACTTCTTTGTAACCAGTGAAGTGCCTTGAGGCACCACTATCAATGAGCCAAATTCCCATTGAGTTCGAAGGAGCAGAGGTAGATAGAGCAGCTGGTAGATAATATTCATCCTGCTTATTATCAATAGTGTTGGATTCATACCTGGAATTTCTAGCCTTCTTGAATGATTGTCCTCTTCCTTGATTTCCAGCACTGCTTTTACCTTTGCTATTGAATTTGCCATTCCTTTGATTTCCATGAGAGGGATTTTGATCATTGTACCGGTTTTCCATTTTTTCTTGGCAGTAGCGGGTGCATTTGATGGAGGCTCAATAATATTGCCTCTCACATAGTCCAACACTCCTTGATCTTCTTAAGGTTAGATCAAGAGACATCTTCCATCCATGATAGTTAGCTTTCTCACGGAGCTCGTCTTCGGCAGGGAAGAGTGTTGAAGATCCCATAGTTCTTTCGGATAGCCTTGCCAATCTTCTCTTCGGTGATTGCTCTTTCTCTTGCTCGAGCTTTGTCTTCACCTCAGCTCTGATACCATGTTAATTTATGGTATGTTCTATGCTTAGAGCAATTTACTTATTTTTATTATTATTATCCACAGATTAGTAATCACAAGTACATGTAAAGTGCAGATAGAACATTAAATGATCGACAGAAAATAAGCCAAGACAAGAGACACAATATGTGGCAGCTAGCCAGGGACAAACCCCAATTTGGGAAACCTTTTGATCAAATCTTCCTTTATCTTCAATAATTTAGCAGAGAGAAATAGTACATAAATTTGATTTACATCAGTAGCAGCAAACCCTAGATTAGCCAAACTAGGGCAGACAATATCTTGCAAACTGACTGTCGGATCGACTTGATTCCTTCATCAAAAAATGCGGCCTTTTGAGGAAAGTCTGGAGCATCTACATTGCAGTTCTAATAGGAAAACTGATGGTCAACACTAGTCAAACTTTGGTTCTGCAATTGCAGCCCTAAATTCTGCACCTTCCTTCCACACGTGTGAGAGAAGAGTCTCTTTTTGCGCAGTAGGAGAAGAGCCTCTTTTCTACGCAGGAGAGAGAGAGATGTGATGAGTTGAGTGAGTCCAAATGAGAAAAAGACCTCCTGTATTTATACACAAATGTTGATGATTGAATCAATGCGACTGTTGGGCTTCTGAGCCTACATGAGTTGTAGGTTGGCTTGATAATTATTCCATAATCAAAATAAATTCATATATCCATAAATACTTATCAGAATCGGATGATCTTTGGATAAATCCTACACCTCTTAACGAGAGGCATCTAATAAAAATATTATCAGCCATGAATAAGATGACCCACATGGAGTTTGGCCCTAGTTGCAAATTTTAACAGAGTCTCTTGGCCAGCTTCCTGGATAATGAGCTGAAGTCGATAGGAAGTGACCATGTCAAAGGAGGGCCATGATGTATCTCACATCATTGACACGAGACAAAGGGATGCAAATGATTTCAGATGATACAGAGAATCAGGAGTAAGTGTAACCACAAAAGCACTAACTCTTGAATATATCGGTGACATGACTCCGGAGTTTGGCAGCTTTTGGATCCATAGGATCGGTGGTCATGATGACGTAGCAGAGATCAAATGGAAGGAAAAAATGAACGACCCAACCTAGGAAGTTCAACAATGAAAAGGAGGATATCCCAACCCGACTCGAAGTAGAAAGTTTCATGTTCAAGAGTGAGCTACTCACACAACTGATAGAATTTCCCATTTTCCCCCACCATTTCTGGTAGGTACCCCAATTATTTTTGATTGTAAGCTTGAAGGGGATAGCATGTTCTTGCACTGTAAGTTCATCCTTCGGATGAATCCAACCTAGTAAGTTTAATGAGCCCTAGGAAGGAGAAGCTCATGTTCGTCATGGTGACAAATGCAATGTCGTTTAATGTTTTAACGAGTTCAACAAAGGTGTAACTCGGTATCTTTTTCATGTTTAGAGAGTTTGAAAAAGATACGGAAAAGAAAACTCCACATGGTCCCTTTTCGTACATTTGTGTCTCTCGATCCCGAAAAGGTAGAAAACAATACTTGAGAGAACCGGTTGACCATTTCAGTCAAGGAGTACCTTTTTCGTAAATAGTTTATCTCTGCTCAAAAAAGGGGTAAATGTATAATGAGTAAATGACATTTCGCAACCTTTGAGTTCAAAATGACAAGAGCTCGGAAATATTTTCATTTTTAAAAGAGCCGGAAAAGAGCTTAAAATTGGGCCCCCCATTTTTATTCTCTTTTATGAGTCAAAAAGGGAAAAATACTCGGTGATCTTGTCATTTGAGTTTTACGAGTCGAGAAAAGAGCTTAAACATGACTCTAGTACCATCATCAGTAATCCGTCACTTGTCGCTGCACAAAAGGTAAATGCATTATCTAATTTCTGAGGCAAAATAGGTCAAAAAATACATTTAAAAACCTAATATTTTATGAAAAATGAACAAAAGGAGGAAAAAGGAACTATTTTTTACCATTTTACCTTGTGTAGAGCAATTTTCACCTATTTGTGCCCTAGTTTTTCAGGAACAGGTTGCGGGAGGTTCGGGAGGCCATTCGACGATCCGTTAGTTGCAGGTAAGAGGCAATACCTTTAGCTTCATTTTCACGGTTGTTTTGCTTGTTTTAAACCGTTTTTTGGATTTATTGAGGAGGATTTATCAAAAAAATTTCGCCCTCAGTCAGTGCAATTTCGTGAACATAAAATTTTCAACTTTTGCCCAAATTTCTTTGATTTGATCCAAATTTTTCTAGCCAAGGATGATTATTGACTTGATTTGATGGTTTTTGCAGGGAAAACATCGTGAAAAATGGTTGATTGGAAGGAACGTGAGCATGAGGATATTGACACACAAGCAATGGCAGACCCAAATTGCTTAAATGCCTTGAGGAACTATGGGCTCCTCAAATTCTTCCTCACACCAGGTCTATGGGTTCAACCCAAATTGCTACGGTATCTGATTAGTCTCTGGGATGTCAATCAGGAATTTTTTTATGATTCGTGACCAAGAATTGGAGTTGGAAACTTCCGAATTTTATTTCATCACAGGACTTTCCTGAAGAGGGGAAGTAGTCAATCTGTATGGGTCTAGGCCTATTGGGGCAAGTGTGAACATGTTTCTCACGGAACAATGCCCAGAAGCACTGAAATCAAAAAGTGGCAAGATAGAGATCATGATTGTTCAGGATCTTGTGCTGAAAGTGCTATTGTTGACCATCAATAGAGTGGATGGGGCTCAAGCACAACATGAGTCCAACAAGTCAAAGTTTCAATATGCTATAGACTATATGGCGTCGACTATATTCAACTAGGCAGAAGCCATGAAGGTAAACATGAAGCTCCAACTATCAAAAGCCAAGGTGGCAAACCTGAAGTAGTTCTGCTACGGTTCCATTCTAGTGACCTTCTTTTTGGAGTGGGTCCTGCTATTTCACTACCAACTTGCTGAGGTGGAACCATCATTGCCACGAGACCCATGGATGGTCTGTTGGAGTGCATTGATGCCTAGGATTACCAGGGGCCAACAACTGTCCTATAACCCCACCTTCTTCTCATGGCTATGTTGTCAGTTGATCGTAGTAGAGGATTGGCCCTATAGTGGTACTGACTTCTGTAGTGATCTAGATATTCCGCTCCCAAAGGGAGAAGATTATGACGATGGAGGTAAAACCAAACAATTTTAATTTTTGAATTTTTATTGTTTTTGAAATACATGCATTCATGACATTTCGATTTTGTAAATGCATATGTGGGACCATAGTGTCCTGTCGATATGTCCCCGATTACCAGGTGTGTTGCTTGGTAGTTCGATATCGCTCCTTATCAGGAAGGAAGCGATAATGAGGAGGAGATCACACGAAACCTTGAGGGATTGACCCATGGTATCCTAGAGTATTCCTAGGTGGGTGACATCCCATGCTAGTACCAGAGGCACACAGTGGGGGTATCAGATTGGATCTACTGACTTTTGACTCATGTAGTACGAGAAGTTACATGCTACCATGAGCACCATGCTGATTAGTTCATAGGTCTAGCATTCTACATTTTTGAGGCCTGCGAGCCACAGATGTATAAGGCCTGCGAGCCATGAATGTTTTTGAACACACATATTATTTTTTGGGGTTTTGATGTATGACAAACATTATCGAATTTTTCGCAAATGTCTATCCAACACATAATTAACTAATGAATCTGTCAATGTATTCATATGCCTAAGAATATGATGATATGTAATATAATCAAAATTTCTCTCCTATAGATGAATACATAGATACATTCTCAATATCTGAGGGTTTCTGATGGAACATTGCTCATTGAGTTGAAGAAAAACATGTTGTGAATCAAGGTTGACAACCAATTCCCAGATGTCAAGAGCGATAGCTTCTGACAACAATTCAACAACTGTGTTGTACTCAACAATTTTATTAGTTGTTTGACCTAAACAAATACATTGAAGATCAATCAACTCACCATGGGGGTCATAAATGGCCCATGCTGTGGATGATAGATTGCAGGTACTACGACAAGCAACATCAACGAAATCGATGTGAGGAGACACAAACATCTGCAAAGTAGGTAAAAACATAATAAGCAGGAAACATGCTTGCAACACAACACACCAAACCAAACTGCACAAAAATGAATAACACACTATTGTACAAAAGTAGCCATGCAAGATGACCTAAGCATAGTACTTTTTGAGATAAAGTCCATTATGAGGCTTGTCTAAGAGATTTCCCTCATAATCAATCAGCTCATAGGCCCCTTTCTGTAACACACGTTTAACAATGTAGGGCCCATGCCACATGGGTTCGAACTTGCCTACCCCGAGTTTATCATTAGCCTAATCATAGAGAAGAACCAAATCGTCCTCAGAAAAAGCTCAAGGAGAGACAAACTAATCAAAATGGGACTTGAATCACTTTTTCTGTGCTTCGATGACCAAAGCAGCAAGACGACGAGTCTCATCCAGTCGTTCTAAATACAAGAGGCATTCTTCTTGAGGTGAGGTCTCGGGGAGAAGTTTGACAACCAGCTTGAGGGATGGAATTTCACACTCAATCGGTAAAGTTGCATCTAGATCGTAGACTAGTTGGAACAGTACGAATCCAGTTGCATCCTTGGTCGAGGTTTGGTAATCCCATAGAGCTGAAAAGAGCAGGAGATGCCAATTTGACTTGTGCATCCCAATGGTGCACTGAAGCATCGTAACTTAGACTTTGTTCATAGCTTCAACTTGGCCATTGACCTAGGGGTAATATGGGGTTAAGACATCGTGGCATAAACCCAACGTAGAAGTCACCTCAACCATCATGTAATCTCGAAAATGGGAGCCATTGTTGGTGACAATGGCCTGAGGCACTCCAAACCTGGAAATAACGTGATTGAATAGAAATCAAGCGTCGTTTTACCGTCCGCAGAATATGTAGGCATCGCTTCGGCCCAATTGGTGAAATAATCCACAACAAGGATAACATACCCATGCCCCCCGGCCAAATGAGGGTTACGGGTCATACAATCGATGCCCCATTTGGCAAAAGGACCAACAGTAATAACAGGGTGTAGGTGAGTGGGTGGGGCGCACATTTTACGCTGATAAATTTGGCACTCATGGCATTTGTGAACAACAAGGATGCAATCCTTGAAGATGGAGGGCCAAAAATAACCAGCACAAAGGATTTTTTGAGTAGTAGCATATCCAAACAGATGACCACCACATGCGCCAGAATGGTAGTCATTCAAGACTCTCTCATCCTCCTTGAGAGTGAGACAACGACGAAGAATTGAATCGACACCGATGCGGTAAAAAGTATCTCCAATGATATGGTAAGGTTGGGATTGATGCTGAATGAGGCGGCGATCATCCTTGGTCAACACAGATTGGAAGGTGGATGTCTAGAGATACATGATGATATCACCGTACCAGGGGTCGAGAGTGCTAATCAAGAAAAGAGTCTTGTCTAGGAGCTTCTCATCAGCACCAGCAGGAAGAGAAGCAGAGGGAAGAGAGCAAATTAATTTAGCAAAGACCAGTGATTTCTTATATTTGGTAGTAGTGAACAGCAAATCAAATTCTTGGAGGATGACAATCCACTTTGAATACTTCCCCCCTAGCAACTGACGAGTTAGGATGTAGGTCATGGGGTTGCATTTAGAAATCACAGTGGTAGTGTGGAGGAGATTGTAATGCCGAAAGTGCTGAACAACCTGTACGACATCCAAAGCCAACTTCTTGACATGGGCATAACGCGTTTCAGTGTCATGGAGATTGCGACTGAGGTAGTAAATAACATGTTCATTGCCTTCGTCATCATCCTGTACTAGCACCATAGGGATGGTACTAGAGGCTACAGCTATATAAAGGAAGTAATCGCGATGATAGTTTGGAGGGTGCAACAAAGGAGCATTTATGAGGACAACTTTTAAGTCATCGAAAGACTTTTGGGCAACCTCATCCCAAACAAACCAGGTTCCTTGCTTGAGCAACCAGGTGAACCCTTAAGCTAGCTCAACATAGTTTGGTACGAAATGACGGAGGAAATTTTCTTTTCCCTGCAGACTCTACAGTTGATGCAATGAAGATGGAGGGGGTAAATTAACAATGGCCTTGACTTTAAGAGAATCAAGGTGAATGCCTTCTTTCGAAATGATAAAGCTGAGGAGTCATTCGGATTTGACGCAGAAGACACATTTATGCGGATTCAGCTGAATGCTGTAGTGTCTACAATAAAGAAAAATTTGCTGGAGATGATCAGGATGATCATGGCGTTTATGAGAATGAGCGGGAAGATCATCCAAGTAAGGCTGAATGATGTTTCAAATGTCGTGGAATGCATTAGACATTGCTCTTTGAAATGTAGCCTCAACATTCGTAAGGCTAAAAGGGAGATATTTATATGCAAAGGTCCCCCACGGATAGATAAGGCTGTCTTATCTTGATCAACCGGCACAATTCTTATCTAGTTGTAACCAAGAAAACCATGCATAAAGGAAAATAATTCAATCCCAACACATTCATCAATGATCTGGTCAATGAAGAGAGTGGGGTAATTCTCCTTTGGACAAGCATGATTGAGATCATGCTAATCAACACAAATGTGAATAGTGCCTTGTTTCTTTGTCACCGGTACAATATTCGACACCCAATCTATAAGAGGGATGGGATAAATAAATCCAACTTTCAGAAGTTTTTCAACTTCACCCTTGATGGCGGGTGCTTTTTTAGGGTGCACTCGATGAAGCCATTGGCGAACGGGCTTCGCATGAGGATAAGTTGGAATCTTGTGCAGGACTATACTTGGATCAATTCTGGGAATTTCTTAATATGACCATGCAAAAACATCCCGGAACTCTTGGAACAGACGTATATAGAGCTTGATCTCATCTGGAGAACAAGTTACCCCGATATGGACATTTTCAACGACACTAGGCTTGACAGAAATATCAATTGGCATCGTTTGGGTAATGTTACCAATGTTCCCTTCTAACAAAACATCACGAGTCATGATCAACGTCTAAAGTGGTAGGATCGGGAACTGAGAAGAGAAATTCTCAAGACAAGTAGACATGATTGCCGGGCCAGGCAAGAACGAGGAACAATGATGAGTGTCATTCCAAGGTGCTTCCTATAGAGACATTACTTCCATGATACTCTTGTCAGAAAGAAAAGCCTCGTCTAAGGGATCAGGAGATTTCGAAGAACCAAGCCACGAGGATTGAGAATACACATGGAGAGATGTTCTCAAAACACGATTATTAGAGGATAACAAAGGCGAAGCCGAAACAATCTCCACATAATTAATTTCAGTAGGGCTTAATGGCATAACCTCGCCCCATGGATCAACAAGATTTGGTGAGGGAATGACCCAAGGATCAGACTTGACCGAAATCATTTTGATAGAGGCAACATGAGGAGGTGGGAGCAGAAAAATACCCATCAAGGCAGGATATTTAAAGAGTCCTGCCCCCACACTCTCATAAGGAGCATCAGTGTGCTTTACATAAGGAACATTTCCATTCGAGGAGGAAGTGGTAAAGAAGGAAAGTTGGTTGACTATGACTATCTTCCCTTGATGAGGAAAACAAATCACATGGAAAAGGGAGGAGGGTACAGCATGCATGGCATGGGTCCAGCTTTGTCCAAGCAGAAGATTGTAGTTAAGATTAGCATCAACGATCTCTACTTTGATGTGTACTATCTTTCCCTCCAGAGTAATGGCAAGGTTGGGAAGGACATAAAATGGTCGCAAATCATGTCCATCAAAAGATTACAAAGTGTTAGGGGACTAGTTTAGAGTAGGAGAACCAATTGCCTTCCAACAAGCGATAAACATGATGCAGGTAGAAGCACCTTCATCAATGGCGGTCCTATGAATGGTTTTCTCATTTGTGATCACTTGAATGAGAAAGATGAGGTAAACATGGAACATGGTTTTCCAGATCAAAACAAATGAGATTAGAGTCAGTAGGATCAATACCCCCAATAGCTGACAATAATGACTTCCGCTGAGAAGGATAGCTTTAAAGGATCTTGAGAGTAGACATAGCTAATCACGCTTGAACCAAATCTTCAACAATGTTATAATGTTGAGCGGGTTGAGCATTTGGATTGTACGAGGACTTTTGTAACACACCTTGAGAAGGTGGTCGAATGGCTAAATTAGGATTAGGTCGCTCTATATGGAGAGGACTAGAACTGGATAGGGTAGAAGAAGAAGGGGTACCTTCTTTCTCCTTCCCTGCTGTCGGGGTAGTAGTTTGATAATCTTTTGACTTGGTAACCACGTTAATTGGTGTATTCATCATGAACACTTGTGAACTTGTGGAAGCGGATGATTGAGGCTGGTCTACCATTTGGGTCTTCTGGGACGGAAAGGGCTCTTTTAGGACATCTGGGGTCCCTTTGAGAAAATGACTAACTTCAGATCGTCTGGGACAGTCCTTAGTATAGTGATCCTCCTCATAAATGAGGCATGGATATTTGGGCTTCCATTGGGAAGCATCACCAGCAGATGACTTAGAAGGGCCCTGTTTAGGGGCATCGGATTTACCCTTGCCTTTGCCTTTCTTCTTGTCTTTAGAGTATTTTCCTGTTGCGGTAGACTGGACAACATGAACCTCTGAGGTTTTACCAGGGCCTGGTGAATTATGAGAGGAATCATTGGAAGTAGTGTTGGAGACTGACTTCTGTTTGGAAGAAGATTTTGCAGGGGTCCAAGTCACTGAACCAATTACTCCATCAACAGGAGGTGTATCCAGAGACTTAGATGTCTTCAGATTCGATGATGGTTTGGACTCATCAGGTAACACATCATATAATGTTCTAGATTGTGAATAGACAAGGTCTAGATACTAGACATACACAATGGCTTGTTCCTCAGTGATGCATCCACCCATAGCAATGTCCTCAATAATTTCATTGATGAATGATTTGGTGAACCACTCGATCAACAACTTATCAGCAATCTCAAAATTAATTAGGCAACGCCTGCGTCTCCATTCATGGATGTGATCGGAGATGTGGGTTGCAGTGTCTTGCTTGAGCGACTATTAGGATATGGGTTCTAGTTTCATAGCAAACTGACAACTAGAAATGTGTTAGAAAGGCCATGGAGAGTGTTAAATTCATGATAGGTATTTCGAGGTAGCTCAATATACCACTTGGCTGTAGCACCTGTAAGAGTTCGTTGGAAAAGCCGAAGATGAATGAAATCATCAACGTAGGAATTCGAGGAACACCAGAGGTGATATGTCATCACGTGGGCTTATGGATCCTCTTTTTCTTTTCCTTCAAACTTCAAAAAATCACTCGAGATCTTGGATGGAACTGGAGGGAAGTATGGCGAATGAAGAATCGGGTCATTCGTGAGTCGAGACACATCTGGCAATTCCAATGTAGCCAAGAACGACAATTGGGTATTGAAAGGAATTTGAGGTCGATAAGCGGACCCGGCTGGCAGGGCCCATCCCTGCTGGTAAGGATTTTGTCCCCATAGTGGAGGGTTTTGTCCATATGGCATTTGATTTTGCCCCCACTATAGGTTACCTTGCTTGTAGGGAGGATTCTAACCTTGAAAGCCTTGAAACTGTCCAGCTAGAGGCTACTGATAAGCAACATACGAGTTAAAAGGTTGTTGAGCCTACTGGCCTTGGACATATGAATTTTGCACTTGATGTCCCTAAGCATAAGGGTTTTGAGCCTGTTGCCCTTGGACAAAAGGGATTTGGATCTACTTCCCTTGGACGTAAGGATTTTGCACTTACTGTCCTTGGAAATAAGGATTTTGGACTTTCTTCCCTTGGACAAAAGGATGCTGAACCTATTGCCCTTGGACATAAGGATTTTGCACCTGTTGCGGGAGGACTTGACCTTGACCTTGCCCTTGCAAAGGTTGACCCTATTTATATGAGTATAAGGGTTGTTGCTACCTGGGTTGACCTTGTTACTACAAGGGCTGACCTTGCGGCTGTAAAGGCTGTCCCTATGGCTGTAGAGGTTGAGCTTGCGAAGGCATAGGTTGGGAGGATTGCAGCACATACTGCACTTGCGACTGCATGGTTTTCTGTAACAATTGCAAGGGTTGCCCCTGCAGTTGTTGCAGTTGTCCTTGCTGAGGCATTATCTGCCCTTGCTGCTGCATGGATGGCCCTTGCTGCAACGAAGGTTGCCCATGCTGCGGTAGAAGATGTCCTTGTTGTTGCAAGGGTACTTGAACAGTTCCTGGAATGACACCTTGAAAGTTCCCGAACTATATCTGGCCATATCCACCAGGCGCGATGGATGAACCAGGCTGGACATAAGGTCCAGGCTAAGGGATGTAGGGTAGATTAACCACCGCTTGTGAACCATATGGAACATAAGGAGGTTGGTATTGAACCTGAGCCATATTAGGCTGCTAGTATTGGATGTGACTTGACCCAGACATAACAACAGGGTTTGGATGTTGGTACTGGACATTACTCGATCCAGCAAGACCAACAGGGTTTAGAATGGCACCCGAAGAGGGCTGGTTCATTCCAACCATGTGATTTTGTGAGCCACTCACATTGGTTATGCCAGAAATCATAGAAAAATTCATACTTCCCCCCATGCGGTGGTACATTCTGTCCACCTACCGGAGGGATCGAAGAACTGACAAAGAGATGACTCAAGACCATTGGTTGAACTGGATGGGTTACTTGGAGCGACGAAACAAGAGGATTCAGAATGGTGGGTTGCACCGGAACTGAGGTAACTGCAGAATGCACCATCGGTTGGGAGGTCGGGTTCTAAATGAATGGACCTGAGGTAGGCATAGCGCTAGATGCTCAGATAGGGTTGTGATATAGCGATGAGGTAGTAGGCATACCTAAAACCAACTGAGCTAAAGTCACGTAATTATGTGGTAACTCAGGATGAAAACTGGTTGGAATGCTTCCCGTGTAAGGGAAACCTTCAGGAGGGAAATGATATTCCTACTCCTCGACTGTGCATGGAGTGGAAACCTCCGGCTGACCTGGAGAGGAGACCGGGATTTCACGTTCTGGTTCCATGGGTGAAAACAGGCGATGACGAACTACCGAAGATGTTTGAGGGGATAATTCCAAAGGAATACTTGGCTGATCGTACGGACTATACGGACGTTGCAGTGATATCACAACAGGATCAAACAAAGGATTTGGAGGATAAACAACCAGTCCAAGATGACCTTCAGAAGTCGGCGGACTCTCGGGAGTCTGGATAGGATTATCTAGAGATTCTGGGCCAATGTCAGAAAGTGACCCAGTGTCTGAGGGATGGGGAGGACAAGATGGCAAAGGTTGAATGCTCAGAATGATTCGAAGTTCAAGACCTTGGTCCTCAAGTACTGCAACAACTCAGGAAAAGGCTCCTCAGACGATATTTCAAACAGAGGAGGGGAAGAGGAACTAGGCGAACCTGATGGTTTGGTCACAATGATTTTGTCTTAATTAACCAGAAGAGAGAGATTGTTTCCAAGGCTTTAAAATGTATTTAAATGTGTACTCATGATGTGGTCCGGAAAAAGACTAACATGAATGTTATATGATCATGGGCAACAATTTTTTAAGACGCAAAAATAAATTGGTACTCTTTCATGTTTTAAGAGTCAACAAAGAAGCAAAGGCGACTCTATCACTTTCGGTTTGAAACGAGCTCGAAAGGACAAGCGGTCGGATGATATTTTATATTTAGGGAGTCAAAAAGATAAAAATGACTACTCAGGATGATCTAGGGAAAAGGATTACCTGGTAATCATGAACTATAGAATACCTCTCAGCGAACCGAGAAGTACGGATAGAAAATATCCCCGAACGCTATGTTCAGTGTATCATGTTCACAATGTGGCAGACTCGACTTCCTATGGATAAAGGATTGCAACCTAGAGGGGTCTCCCTTTATATACGCGATGGTACGGGGAGCACAAGTCTGTATTAGCACTGTCTAGTGCTGAAGCAAATGACAGCTGCTAGGTTTAAAGATGCCTGAACACGTCTCTAGCCTAGACCTCCTAAATGTGATCATTAGGTTTCAAATGCGCCTTAGGTTAATTGAATACATTTTAGAGTTTATCTTGAAATTATGTCTCGGTTTTTAGGCCTTATTGATTTGACTCGAAAAAACCCCTAAATGCAGCTAAATGAGATAAGACCCTTTCAATTCGATGAACTGTTTACACTAATGAGAGTAGAAAACACACATAATGAAACAAACAAGAAATTGAAAGAAAAATGACCTTTTCACTATTTCACTTTTTGAAAACAAAATGATGAAAAACTCTTTCCAATTCCTATATTTCCTATCAAACACACTTCAAGTAGCCCTTTCACTAGTAAAGAGAATTCATTTCTTTTCCAATGCAAATGACGATGAAACTCTAGTCTTCAATGATGCTAACTAATGTAACATATTGATTCAACAAACTAGAATTATGTATTTTTCAATGAAATGAGAAAATGAATCTTTCACAAACACTTCAATGAAATTTTTTCAAAAAAATCAATCTCAAGAAAATGTAGAGAACAAAAGAGAATTACTTCCAAACTAATGATGCAAAGACTCCACCAAAAACAAGATGAGAAATGTGATCTATTCTCGAAAAGAGACGATTAATTGACAAATGAAACTTTTCAAACTTGTTAAATGGAAATCGAAGCAACAAAAAGGACTAAAAATGAAATGCAAGGAGCAACTTAACTATCAACTTGACTTGCTGAGCACACAAACAGGTGAATGGATGACGAACTAGATGCTCTAGGGTTGCAAACCATTGAAGGACTCAAGAAACCAAGTGAAGAAAAGGAAAACCAAACAAGCACATAAACCAAGCCAATGGAGCTTTCCAGTTAGGGAGAACATAGTCAAAACAAGCTAAGAGATAGAAATCAGAAGGGCAAGACACACTGGTTATGATCTAGGGGAAACCTTGATCTTCACCTACAGGAATCGGCGCGACTGTCAGAAAAATAAACGCATTGACCGAGGATTCAAGGAAAAAATAAAAAATTTCAAAGGCTAAAACTAGACTTTCCACTGTAAATTTCAGGCTCAGAGCAGTAAACCAGGCAAAGAAGAGAACACTAAAGGGAAATGGTGATACTAGAAAAGTTCACACAAAACCATAAAATGACAATCAATCAAACAGAAGGATTGACTCCCCAATATGGTTGCCAATTTGCAGTGCAGGTAAATTCTCAGTGCGGACATAAACAATTTCTCTTGCCAGAGAGAGCGGGCCTATCCAAAAACAAACAATCTATGGTAAATCTCCTTAAGCTAGAATCAAATAAGAGTGCCTACCTCTTAGAATGATATTCCGCTTGGTGATGATCCTGCTTCTTCACTCCAACTACCTTTCATTTCCTTCCTTCGAATACCTGAAAAAAGCAAACAAACAACAACATCAAACGTGATAGCATACAAATTGCATTCAGGCTACATAATAGGTGAAGGAACATTAAACCATCAAATGTAAGATAACACTTCAATGTAGGAAATCAATTAATACTTGTATTCATATAAGTTCACAAAGAGATTACAACCAATACCTTGACGTTGCTGGTGTCCTCCGACATATCCGGGTTCCCACACTTCTGCTAGCATCTCATGGATAGCCCCAACAATGGAAGTTTTAAGGCCTCTTCCCTTTAGTCTCAAACCAAATCAAACACACTATTCTCCCTCAAACATAGACTAGATAGCTACAAGCTATAGACGTCTTGCTAATTATTCAAGCTCCAAAAATACCAATACTGAAACTAGTGAAGCTTGTAAAAGGAGGGGTTTATATAGCTTGGATAGAGGGGAGATGGTTCCTCTTGTCATGGGAGAAGGCTTTATCTCTTGGGTTGGTTCCATCCTAATAGGGGAAAGGAGCCCAAATTGACTTCCTCGGCTCCATCCAGCCCAACCATTTACCAGACTTTCGTTACGAAGCTTATAGACTTGGAAGCTTCGAATCCATATTTAAAAAACTTGCCAAAATAGGATTGACGTGACTAAGAAAAGGCTGAATAGCACCATACGATGCTAGTCCTGGTTTTAACCTCTGCAAATCGGTGCGAGGAGGAAACTGGTCAGTAGCGCCGGTCTTGTAAACTAGGGTAAAAGGAAGATTCTTGGGAAATAATGCAAAAGGGAATCATTTTTATCATGAAGAGGGACATAATGGGAGTTTCTTCATGATTGGGAAAACATGTAGGGTTCATTGTAGAGGTCATCTAGGATCATTGAATGGGGAGTGCAGTGACAACGACAAAATGCTGTGTAGCACTCCTCTAGCCTTAAAAAGGAATTTACTCCAGAAAAGAGTAGGGATAAAAGGAAATTTGATCCACACATGTGTCGATGAATTTTCCATCATGAGATTAAATATTAGAGACTAATGAGTGAGAAACATACCTCTAGTACCCATGAAATAAGGACCCAATTTACAGAACTAGTCTAGGTCTTCTTAGTTTTCAAAGAGATTCATAATACCCATTTCCACAATAGAAAATGCTCCTGGGTTCATCATTTACCTAGTTATAAAAAACACAATATTCAATGGATTCATAACTTAGACATAGGTCATGTTGACGGTGCTAGACCCGTGAACATGTCAGGGTATCTCCCCAGTAAGAAGTCCCAACTAGACCTCAAAACGTTTGGAGTAGGTGTCCCAGCAGTGGGTAGTACAATAATGCCTTGACTGTGATAGAATGCAGAGGTAAGAAGAATATATTTGTTGGAAGCAAGGGTGTGACCTTGCAGTGAGTCAAGAGGGATACATGGGGAGGTTCTAACACACGGAGGGGGAAAATAAGTGTATCCCTTAGAAGCCTGTAATAGTACGCAGCCTGAAAGGAAGACACGAGCTAAATGACATCACAAGCTGGAAAGCAGAATAGTCGACAATCCAAAGTGATGAGTTAAACCAACAACACGACTTCAATAATATTCATACAATCGTATACGAAATAGTTCATATACAAATGTGTAAGTTAAACAACATACATTGCTAAAGTAACTAGAATATTCGAACTACAATAACAACATATGTATGAAGATGTTCTGGCTCTATTATATTATATAAAGTGAAAGTTCCATCCATACATACAACCATGACAACCACTAGCCCAAATAGTGGAATGTTACAGTCAACACCGCTTGCTGCTCCAAAGAGATGTACTCACTCTGCACTGTGGAGAGGCCATGGATTGTCACAATACTCTCCAAGCCCTTCTCTAAACAATTCCTAGCAAAATCTTGGCTCCAAAAAGCCCATTCTATGAGTTATGAGGTTATATTTATAACAAAGGGTGGGGTGACCCTTGACATTCCCCTTTATGACTCTTGGACTACCCTCATGACTCTTCAACTTCATTACATATAACTCTTTGCATTACATATGATTGTTTTCATTCCACTAATGACACTTGGAATTTCACTTTACATCATGTTTACAAATACATTTTTCACATATACCCATGTGGGAAAAAAATAGGCTTGAGTCATCTAGATAAGACAACACTAAGATTTAGATGGCTGTGGAAAGACCATCTCATCAACATCCTCTCCGTGATCCTCAGTGACGAACTGATGCCAAGCTTGATATTGCGTAATAGTGTCTGAGTACTATTTGATGATGTATTTCTAGAAACATACTCTCGCTTCCATCGATTTTAGGTATACTAATATGGAACCTCTGTCCAAATCATCCTGTAACATGTGTAACTTAGTCCTGAGCATGATTGAACCGATGACATATCTCTGCATATTCTCTACGTTGATATGCAAATATGCGTTGGTGGCCATGTCCATCAACTGATCAAAGTACGCGTCGAGCTCCAGTTGGACTTGGTTCTTCTCTTTGGCCTCGGTGAGTGTTCTAATTGCGGGGTGCCATACTTTCTCACCACAACATCCAAACTCCTAAAAAACGTGTGTACGAAGCCTCAACATTGGTGATGAGCAGTGATAGTTCCTCATAGTTCTAGATCAGACTCTAGATGTGTGATTTGTCCAACTCTACATGTGGATTCATCATCTTGTGCAATTGAAGTAGGTCTCCCTTGTACCTCATCATCCATGTCTATACATGAACAACAATGACATGTATATATGTGAGTGTTCGCGCTATCTTGGTACAACACTGCTGATAACCATGTAGATGAACAACTACCTTGTGCACGATGACGAACCTGTCATACAGACTCCACATGACTATCTCAAGGGCAGATACTTCAACACATATCACTTTCTTTATCTCTGCTCTAGTGAATCATGTTGATTGTTCTTCTCTATGCCTGGATGCTTGTAATTCCTTAGCCATGCGCTCATTTTCTGCTATCAAGAACTTCACACTTGAGCTCATGGCTTTGGCATAAGCTTTCATAGCATCGGCTAGGGAAATCTTCACACATATAACACAATCTATGTGCCTATATAAATATGTGTTGTGACTCGTCAAATGCTAGGTTGTACACATATGTTCCCAGATTATCCTCAAGGAGAAAAATATCCCCTTGTTCACTTGGCACTTGCTCTGCTGTTGGAGCTAGTGAAGCCTATGGGGTGACCTCAGTTGCCTTTGGCATGAGGTCAGTTTCCTGATCCTATTTTGGCTATTCCATCTCCATGTCCATCGGTTCTACTATCAGTTCATCCTGCTGAGAAAGTTCCTACTATTGTGGCTGCTCACCCTGTTCATCATCTGCTGCTGGTGGATCTAAGTCTTTAACCTGTATCGACGCAATTTGCACTGTCTATGTGCCTTGAAATTCCTCCTATTCCTATTCCTATTCATGTTCATGCTACACTTCCTTCTCTCTTCTACGCAACTCTTTGCTCTTCTCTGAGATTCTACTCTACTTCCTCCAACTTCCTCTCTGTCTCTTCCAATCTTTGTTTATCCCCTCCTTTTATGCACTCCTCTCCTATCGTGATGTCATCTCTTTGCTTCTATCTCTAAAGCTAATCTCTCAACAAGTGGATCTTCCTTAAGCTTGTAGCTTTGCTACGCCTTTGCGCTTTCGACAATCTTCCTCTTACCTTTGTCTTGCGTAGGTTTGCTACTATCTGTTGCTATTGTTGCTGCTAGCCACTATACTACCATGTTGACCAGTTCATTGAGCCTGTAGGAGTTATAACAATATCTCCATGGGTCTTCCTCTCGCCAATGACACGCCCCATGGATCCAAGGATAGTACACTCTTGAACAATGGTCCCTGCATAAGCCATGCAGATCGTACGGATTGAAACTCTTGGTGTTGAAATGAAACTTCTTGAAGTCCTCAACCTTGACATCTTCTTCTTTCAAACTCCGGATCACGTACAACCTAATTCACATAGGGAGAATAAGCCATGGTGCCTTCTTCTTCCTGTGCAGTCAATATGATAACCCTGTCGAGATGTGGTATGTAACCTCCTGCATGACTAGTTTTTTCATAGCAAACTTCGGCAATAAATGAGAGCCTTCTCCACGCTATACATCCTGATGAAGGTGCCATCGGGTGAGGCATACCAATCTGTAATGTTTAGCAACACCTCCATTGCTGCCTAGGACGTGCAAGGTGGATCTTGTTCAAAGATCATCATGTCTAGAGGGGCAATGAAGTGGTCAGAAAGTCTAGCCATGAGTCCTTGATAGCTACATTCTAAAAGAAACTTGTAATATACATTGACGTCATTCTCTGAAGGTTTCCATGCTTAACCCATGCCAGGAAACTGTTGATGAGCACATATTGCATCGAGCAGGTAGGCGGGAATGAAGAATCTTGCTTGCTGATCCTTGGGTGGACTTTGGGCATTTGATACATGCACTTTCATTTGGAGAGACAACATGTTAGACTAGTTGAAAGGTTTTCCTTCACTTTCTAGCTTATACAACATAATGACCCAACTCTACGGGAAGGTCTCCGTACTCTCTTGGACGTACAAGTGACATGCGAAGATGACCAAGAGTTGGCAAGCCTTCCTGAGTGTCTTTGTCTTGTATATTTGGTTGGGTGTCATCCTAAACTTTGATGGCTCCCTTACCCAACACTTCAATATGTCTCTTGTGTTCGCGTTGTTGTTGGGAGTGTAGAATGGTGCATCCATCCTATTCATCGGCTATGGAAAATGATACATCTGCTGATAATATTCTACCTTGAAGGTAGCAAGCTCTACTCCACTGACACTACTCAGTATCATCATCTCATGATCAATGTTTGAGACAATCCAATGGATCACATCTACACACAGAAAGGTGGGATACCTGCATGCAACCTTGTACAATCCTGACTTATGATTTTTGACATAGTCCTTTCGGTCCTCCAGATTCTCATCGAAGCTGCTTGTGAATGTGTTATTGATGTCTTGCCATGTGATCTTGATGTATTTCTCAATGAATAGGTGTGTGTATGTATAAACGGGCAAGATCATAGACATCTATTCAACCACATCTCGAGTACTGCTTTCAACTATGTCCTTTGGTATAGCTCTCTCTGAGGCCATGTTACCCTTACTGTTGAGAAGCTGCTCAACACTTGATGTACCTAGAGACAGAGAAGACACTCACGACAAGCCAATGTTAGCTAAAAACATAAAGCAACTCGGGAATCAAGCATGCAAAAAACTAGGTGATTGCTACGCAAGGTTGCACAACATTGACTCAGAGAGGCTGGGAGACTATCAGCTGGAACTGCACATTGTGCAGTCCCAACTGCCAGTGAGGCCTGCTGTTGATTGGACTTGTGTAATGCATAGTCCAGAGAGGTTGAATGAGGACTGAAACTATGCAATGTGTAGTTCAGTCAAGCTGGGTTGTTGGCTGGAACTATGCATTGCGCAGTTGTAGTGGGTAGGACTCGGACATTGCCTTCTAGGATTTCACAAAGCACAATTGGGAGCCAGTGTGGGCAACCTCTATGCAATTCTTGGAGGAAAGGCAGAGCCTTAACTTCTGGGAATGCGTAGTGCATGCTGGGAGAAGCAAGATTTGGGCCAAGGCAACCCAGATCTACCCAAGGGCAACCTGAAAATGGGAAGGACTGAATGTGTGTGCAAATATGGTGCAGATCTGAGTGAATAGAGATGCATGCAATTCAAGCAAGTGAAAAAATCACTCAAACAAAAAAAAAGGAGCTCATGAAGAGAGTCACCGCAATGACAAATGTCAGTGCATAAACAATGTTATGCATGTGACAATAAGGAAATGCAATGAAAAACTCGAAACAACACTTCTACAAGTTAAAATACAATAAAACACTAAACGTCGTTCAATAAAACAAGGGAACTAACACTCACACAAGCTGAGAAATAAAAAGCGACATAAAAAGCGGTAAAGACATGAAAAGCAAAACTTACCTGGAAAAAATGTACCAATCGTGCCGAAGGTTCCTAGATGCCTTGAGGACGTGAGAGCTCCAAGATCGAACATGAATAATGAGATTTGAGGTGTCCATTAAATAGATTTGGCGAACTTAGGGTTTATGATGCGCATGCCACAAATCTAGGAAAAAATGACACTTGGCAGGAAGTTTCTAAAATCAACTTTGCATGTAACTCGCACCGCTAAGAATAGATCCTTCAAATCTAGGGACGCTTTTTTGCTTTTTTGCTCCCTTTTTTTTCAGGAAAATATACTTGCATGCAAGGAAGGATTGTACAGTTTTGGAGTGGTCTGGGAAACCTACTGACACATGCAATGGACAGTCACTGAGGGAAAAGATTTTACGTTGTTTCTGGACTGAGTGGCTCAGGATGTCTCTTAGTTCTGCGCAGTTTCCCAGAGCAAGATTGGTTGCCTACTGGGTCAACACAATTTTCAGCCTCAACTCACTGTCGGGTGGATCTGCTCAATTTTCAGAGCAAGGTTGGAATGCATGCTCTGCGAAATTTCTGGAAGCAAGGTAGTTGACCTGCTCTGTGCGGTTTCCAGAACAAGGCTGGCTGCTTGCTCTGCGTAGTTTCTAGGAGCAAGGCAGTTGGCCCGCTCTGTGTAGTTTTAAAGAGCAAGGTTGGTTGCCTTCTCTGCGAGTTTTCACAGAGAAAGGCTGATGGGCTGCTCTGCACAATTTCTGAGTGCAGGGTAGCTACTGGGTTGCTATGCTCAATTCCCAAGGGGAAGATAGATTGCCCTCTAGGATTGTGCGATTTTCCCAGAAAACACAAAGACCGGATGTGAACCAAGTGCTGGGTTAGCTTGCGGTTAGTCGACAGAACAAGTAAGTGAACACAAGCTATTAAGCGATAGATAAAATCAAATAAACACAAGTACCTGATTAGTGCAGGATAACTGCTATGATTTTGAGGAGGGAGGCACTGAAACGAAGCGAAGGAAAAATTTTGGAGGGTGGTTATAATCGCTACAACATGTTAGTATTCTTTCCTAATAACCCCTTTTCCTTCAAGATTACTACATTATTGTTTGTTGAGGACTAGAACCCCAGGTCCAAAGAAGGGTTTGATTCTTCCTTCTTCACAAATTTGTTTGGGGGAGTCATTGTGTATGCATTAATGATCCAAATTTAAACAGGAACGCAAAAAATTACAAATATAACCATAAATACAGAGAGGTAGTAGAAATAATGCTTCATTTCATTAATGTAAAATACTGAAATATGCTTACAAACATAAATGGAAATAAACCAGCTAGGGCGATGGTAGCTTATCTCTGAGAAGAGATGTGGCGGCTACATGCCTCTGAACTGTGTTACAATGAGGCTTAAAGGCCTATTTATTTTTGAGAAACAATGGAAAACCATAAACATCCAAAAACCTAACCCTAGGAGATGAAATGCCAAATTGTGGGTCCCGTTTGGGTAAATTGGTACATCAACTTCTTGGGGTCGTAACTTTGGCATACAATCTTCGTTTGACATGCACAATACCTCGTTAGAAAGATCTATCTGAGGACTGCAATTTTTGAGTGAGAAACATAGGTCTATGACCAATGTTGCTCTCGGTTTTCCCAAAAAACATCTTTGAGGGCCTCAAAACGGCTTCGAAAGTCCAGGGCTCGAAAAACTGCTAAAAATAGTAAATTGTGATACAATTAAGGAAACTAAAAAACTGAAAGAGACAGTTGTGGGGGTCCGAGTGGGATAGGTGGGTGGCCACCCAAATCCACCTATATCATTCCTCCCCCCTTAGGAAGCAATGGTCCCCATTGCATTGAGTTCCTCCATGAGATGAGGAAACTCCTGTTGAACATGGTCCGTAGTGAGCTGTTCTACAACCTCTGATGTGTCTAGTAATGGTGGGAAGCATGGTCGACGACGGTACACATTGAAAACTCGGTGCAAGAGAAGGAATGGGGGAATGCTGTGCTCCAAAAAATTGTTTCCCACAACCTTGGTAATGGTGTAAGGACCATGTCAGAGTGGTTAGAGCTTCTAATGGGCTCTTGTAAGGCGTTCTTTCTGCAGATGCAACCAGACTTTGTCGCCCACTTGAAACTTGTGTGGTACTTGATGTTGATCATGTAGCTTATTGTGCTTGGCATTTTCCAGAATGGAGTGGTCTTAGATCAGCCTGTTGGGTATAGGTGCTCCAGAAGTCAGATCGGACGAATGCTTGCCCTGACAGTACAATGGTACCCCTGTGGGTGAGGAGAAGATGTCCCTGTCTTCTTTCACGACCATATCCACTTGCTTCTGCTGCGTGGAGGAACCCTTCTCAGGGGCCATGGATGTGGCTACGATCTTCCCCTTACTTTGAGAGCGGACCAGACAGAAAATAAATTTCCTAGTCTATGAGATGATCTTACTACATTTCTTAGCAGAGATCAAAGAGGTGGCAGTAAGTGGGGCTACCTCCGACATCCTGTATAATGAATTGCACAAAGAAATAATAATAGAGTGAGGCCTTGACTCATACACAAAATGTCGCCTCCATAAGTATGGTTGGCCTAATAATACATCACAAACATCCAGAGGTGCAACATCACACAATACCTCGTTTGTGAAGGGCTTGATGTTGCAGGGAAGGCGGAACTGCTGGTGAACTTGAAGATCTCGTCCTTGGTGAGGCCACCTGATGCTATATGGTTGTGGGTGTGGTATGGTCGGTAGTCCCAACCACTTCACGACCTCTATTGAAATGAGGTTCTTTTGGCTCCCACTGTCAACAATGAATTGCAACAGCGAACCCTTCACCCACATCTGTGAGTGGAAAAGACTCCCCCTCCTTTGGATCTTCGGGCTCATTCTTCTGGATCATGGTGGTGGAAACAATGGCACTGGGCTCTGCATTAATGATCTGCTTCCCTTTGCCATTCCCCTTGTCGGGTTCTAACTCAGGGTTGGAATATGCATCTGATTCTGAAGCCTTCAACTCGGCCACCAACTATTGCTTGGTCCAACACTCACTTGTGTTGTGAGTGGGGCTCTTATGGAACTCACACCACTTCCCTATGTCCTTCTCTGAATTCGTGGTGTTGTTATTTTCTTGCGGCTTCGACGGGTTGTCTTGGGTTGACCCATCTTGGCTTTGTCCTTGGTTCTGCGATTTGGGGAAGCCTTTCCCTTACTTTGGATTCTCAGATCCAAAGTCTCACTTCTTCTGTTTAAATGTTTGCTCGATTTTGACAGCGTATCGGTACGCCGTGCCGAGTAAGGAGATGTTCAGGAACTCCATCTCGTCCTGGATACACCTATGTAGATAGCTGCGGTGTTTGAGTACCAAATGCAGCTCAGAATCCTTGATACCCAACTTTGTGTGAAGGGTATGAAAAATATTTGTGAACTCCTGCACATCTTGGTCCCTTCCCTGCCGCAACATGGTCCACTTTATGTATTTATCCCCATAGCTTTTGACAGGGTAGTACTGCTCCTTGATGGCATCCCGGAATGAATTCCAAGTGGGTGCGGCTGAAAATAGTGAGCCTGTACTTTCATCCTTCTTCTCACAGTAGGTTTCCCACCAATGCTTGACGTAGGGGGCTACTTTGAGAAGAGCGAAAGTAATCTTTTCCCGACTGGAAAAATCATGAATAGAAAAATAACCATCTAGTAGATTTAACCATTTATCTACAACTTCTACGTCTATCTGACCCTCAAATATGGGGATTTCAAAGTTAACTTGTACCTTAAAGGGTGTGGCATTTCCAGAGTAGCTGTTGGAAGCTGATATTTCACCCCTGGGTAGTCACTGAAGGATCTGAGCAAATTTTCCCATCATCGCGTTCCTTTGTCGCTCAAGGGCTTCTTCGAGCAAGATTTTGATAGGATCTCTTGTCCCCTCGTCTTTCTTTTCATTTGCCATGGGAGGCCGTCGTGATTTGCGAGGCTAGTCTTGCAAAGGTTCGATCAGTTCAAGCCCTAACTCCTTATAGCTCGACCTCGTTGGGGACATGCAAAGAAAAACAGAGAAAAACAAATCGCTCTGATACCACTGATCCAGATTTAAACAAGAATGCAACAAATTACAGATATAACCATAAATACAGAGATGCAACAGAAATAATGCTTCATTTCATTAATGTAAAATACTGAAATATGGTTATAAACAGAAATGGAAATAAACTAGCTAGGGCGATGGTAGCTTATCTCTGAGAAGAGATGTGGCGTCTACATGCCTTTGAACTATGTTACAATGAGGCTTGAAGGCCTATTTATTGTTGAGAAACAATGGAAAACCCTAAACATCCAAAAACCTAACCCTAGGAGATGAAATGCCAAACTGTGGGCCCCGTTTGGGTAAATTGGTACATCAACTTCCCGGGGTCGTAACTTTGGCATACGATCTCTATTTGATGCGCACAATACCTCGTTAGAAAGATCTATCTGAGGAATACAACTTTTGAGTTAGCAACATGGACCATGACCCATGTTGCTTTCGGTTTTCCCAAAAAAAGTCATTGAGGGCCTCAAAATGACTCCGGAAGTTCAGGACCCGAAAAACTACTAAAAATAGTAAATTGTTATATGTTCGCATTTTGTAGTTAAAACTTATGGTATGAAATTTGAATTTTCCTTTCATAATTTATAATAACTTTTTAATATAACATCCGACCATTGGTTTTTGGACGTACTTTTTAATGATTTCAATGTTACAACTAGTTTCAAGCATACTTTTTATTGATTTCAATTTTACAGTGGGTTTTGAACATACTATAGTAGAAACTTTAAATTCTTTTTTCAAGGTATTTATTTATTCATTTTTATTAATATTTTTATGTTTAAAATTTGTAATATAAATTATACAAAATAATTTGTTTTTTTTTTTTTTTTTAATATATAACTATCAAATCGTATAATAAAGGAAAAAGAGTTAAAAAGATTGTAGTTCAATATATTATAGTTGGCGGACTTATTTTTCTAAATCAACTATTTTTACTTAAAATTTAATTATGATTTTCAAAATTAAGATTATGTAATTTAATTATAATATTAATTTTTGAAGATTCTGCGTTTATTTTGATAATTAAAATTAAAATTTTAATACTTATTTTTTTAATGATGGTCAATCACTTTATTTATTTTAATATAAACATTTTTCATTACAATCTTAAAATTTAATAACGTCAAGTGATCTACAACATTAACATAAATGATGCATTGCAAAATATAAATAACATTAAAGATATTGTTACTTCTAAGTTCAAAGAAAAAATGTGGTGTGAGAAAGACTTAGCGGCTAAAAGAAAATTAAGTTATTATAAGAAGGTCATCAACCCCACCCTAGAAGATCAAAAGTATCTCTCTATTTTAACTAGCTCAAAGAAGAAAATTAATATAGCAAAGATTAGAACGAATTCTCATGAGCTCCATAGTGAAACAGGTCGTTGGGCAGTTCCTAAAACGCCATGGACGGAAAGGATCTGCCATATATGTGAGAATAGGAACATCGAGGATGAAAACCACTTCCTCTTAGAGTGCCCCGCGTATAACCACATTAGATCTCAGTTTCACAATCTTTGTTACAATACTGACCTTCCTAGCCTTTTACAATGTCAAAATTATAGTGAGCTCGGGAGGCTTCTCTCCAAGCTTTTTGAGCATAGGAATAAAATCTTAAATCAAAATAGATAATTTGTTTCTTTAGGTCCGATAGACCATTATTTGGTCTCAGCGGACGTTAACCATCATCATCATCATCAAAAAGGTTAATGACAATATTCTATATCTCTTTTAATAATAAAAAAAATGATTGTAATAATTAAATTAAATAATATTTTTGAGTTAAAATTATACAAATAAATTTAAAATATAAAATATTTTTTTTGAAAGAAAATGGTGGTCAAATTTTTTAATGTAAATATTTTTTAATTGAATTTTAAAATTTGATGATGATGACGATGATTAACGTCCACTAAGACCAATGCGATCTATTAGACCTTAAGAAAAAAGAAAGAAGAAAAAAAAGAAAAGAAAAAAGAAGCTAATTGTGAGCCTTCAAAATTTTATTTCTATGATAAAAAAGAAGGGAAATAAGTGTTCCAAGATCACTATAGTTGGGTTGACTTAACAAGTCAAGAATATTGGAAGTGTGATAGATGTTAGGGAAATGAGAGTGGATGTGAGTAAGAGTTGGGCAGTCTAAAAGGAAGTGTTTTTCACCTTCCATCCTCTTAATATCGCAAAGCTAACAGATTCTATCGTCCCAGGGAGTCTTGGGATTAGACCACTGTCTGATTTCACTTAGAAGCTCACGAGAATTAGTTCTTATCCTAGCAATATTCATTTTTTCTTATTGTTGGTATGAAACAGAGAGATAATTCTGGTTATCAAGGGTGGGGTTGATCACCTCCTTATAGTATCTTAGCTTCCTTTTACCCTCCAGCTCCTTATCATCCCACAATTTATCCTTAAATTTGGAGGTAATAGTATCTTTGACACTATCCTTTCTTCCCATGATGATCTCCTCCTTTATCCCGCAGTGTTTGAGCCAAGGCTGGGCATCCTGATGCCACCCACGCTTGAGGTAAAGGTGGGGTTTTGACTAAAGTTAAAAGAAATCTTGGGAAGCCTCTTGGATTCCATGTTGTAAAGCTTCTTCTTATACATCAGATATCTAAACATAGTCATGCTTTCAATGAGGTAAATGCCAACTTTGATAAAGAGGATATGATAGGGAGTATTTCCCTTGATCTTGAGGTTGTAGGTTATGAATTGCTTTTGAACCATCTCTATCTTTCTCCACGACTCTCTAGATATACTGCAACCCCATACTTCACATTTGTATAAGACAACAGGGGTGGCGAGGGTCTAACAAAAGAATTTCTTTTACTCCAAATACAAAGATCTTCTGACTTACAATCATTTTCAAGCTCTAAATAAGCTTTCCAACTTCCAATAATCCTTTTCTCAATGGTATAATTTGAGTTGAGTTGATTACGAATGTTAATACCTAAATATTTATAAGAAGAAACCTACTCTAAGCAGTGGTTATCATAGAGGAAATTATCATGGGTGATCTTTCTGGATTTAATTATAATGACTTTAGCCTTGTTGGTATTAAGTGTTATACCCATCTTGGAGAAGTAATCATGAAGAGTCTTAAGTTTTTTGTCTATATCATCATGAATTTTTGCAATAATAATGATAGCATCAACATAAAGGAGAAAAGTAATGATTAAAACAACAAGATCAATGCTCTTGCAACCCACAATTTTCAAACAATCCTCTAGCTTATCAATGTAAATTCCAAAAAAGGTAGGGGATAGGGGACACCCTAGCTTAACCCCGATATTGCATTTAATATCTTTAGACCACCAATTGTTGGTCTTAAGCTTGGAAACAACAATCTCATAGAGACAAATCACAACTATCCTCAACTCAAGAGGAAACATAATCTCTTCAAGTATTTTCCAAAGGTTTTCCCAAAGCATTTCCCAAGGGACAATGTCGAAATATTTTCTAAAGTCCACAAAACAACAAAACATATCAACTTTATGATTGCAACATTCCTCGACAATGATCCCGAGAGTGACAATATGGTCGATAGTTGAGTGATAACTCCTAAAACTAACTTGTCCTTTGACTCTTTTACCATGGATTTCAAGCCAAAGGCTAATCTTATTTTCCAAAATGAGCCCATAAAGATTGTCTAGGGTGTGGCTAATCATAATGGACCTTTAGTTAGAGGGAAAATTTTGTCTCCATTTTTAAAGATAGGCACAATAAGGCCTTACGTCCAAGGCTTAGGGAAACCATGCTTTACTACCAAATTGAGAAGCTTGTGGAGATGAGGGATGATGATAGACCTTCCCATTTTAAAGATCTTAGCTTGGTATCCTTCAATATTTTTAGATTTCCCATTAGCGAGCTTATTAATCCAGACTCAATATTTTCCAGAGAAAATATATCTTCCTTAATAAGAGTATTTAATAAGGTACCCATAGTGTCCAGAAAGTCATACAATTTCTTAAGATAGATGTCTCAATTTTCTAAGAAGATCGAATGATTATGTTTCATTCATAATATGAAATAGTTAATAATGAGTAATAAGTTTTTGAAATATTCATATTTATTTAAATTAAATATAATTTGAAATTTAATAATATTAAATAAATTTTAAAATATTTTTTTTGATAATCTATTCTTAAAAATAACTATAAAAAAATTCAAAACACATAATAGAAAATACCAAAATTAAAAAATACTTTCATAGAAAATGCCAAATTTAAATTAAAACACAATCTATGCTATGTTATATTCCTACACCATTAGCCTTAACACGAGTGTTAAAAAATGTTAGCTCGCTTGTAAATTTAATTAGGAAGAAAGGATATTGGGATTAGCTCACTTGTAATTGTGGTCGTAAAGAAATATTTTTGATATTTTCTTTGGTATAGGAATAACTATTGGATTTAGTATGTTCTTCAATTTAATAAAAGGCTCACATTCTATGTTAGCATTGTTGAATAGATAATTTTTATAGTTTTTTTGAAAATATATTTTCAAAATTAAAAGTTATTTGGAAGATATATTGAGTGATAAAAAAATACATTTCTATGAAAAGAGTTAAATAAATAATTAAAAATTAAAAAAATAATCAAAAGCTATTTAAGAAAACAAATTAACTAAAATTCAAAAATTGGAGATGAGGAGAGGGAAGTGAGGCTTGCAGATGGTACTTTTGTAAATTCTAGTTATGGCGGCGGAACATCGCAGCATCGGGGGTTAGAGTCTTTTGGGTTTCTAAGTGTTCTATTGTTTAAACTTTGTTAACTTGGCACACTTATTTTTTGTTGTATTTTTGTGACATTCCCTATCAAAGCTTAGTGGACACTTGGACGAGATTACCATGGTTTGTGGGCTTGGGATGCAAACTCCATAATACTTTTCCACTACAGGGTAATATATTATTGTATGGAAGTATAGGAGCTTTTATATTACGAATTGGAAGATTCACCTCGCTTCAGTATTTTTGTGTCTTATTTGGGTCATTTGCAATCTTTCTCTAACCTTGGGGGTCTGACCTTGGGGGTCCTCGCTGTCTACATCAGTTTGTCACTCTCCACTGCTCACAGTTCTAGTTATGGGTCCCGAAACCTCTTCAGATGCCAGGGACACTATGGTGTAAGCTTCTCAATCAGTTCCTTGCTCCGGGGTGGGTAGATGGAAACTCTTGGCAGGTTGGAGCTTAGGCTCGCTTGGTCTAGTTTGGGGTCGGAGATCATCTAAAATGGTTTCCTTATCAGATTTTCAGCTTAACAACCCTTCGTATATTGGTCTGGTTTCCTAGGAGTCAATTGGTTTTCTGTTTGACATGGGTGTTATAAGGGATTTCAAGCCAGTAATACCATGTCAGGCCTTTGTTCGATACTAGATTACAATTGTTCTTCGTTTCCAAGCACTATTGGTAGTGGCCCATTCTAGTGGAAATGCTCATAGTTTCTAGTATAACAAGTCAGGTTAGCACATTCCAGAGGGTTCCCCATGAAACCTAGCTTAGGGTTTCATCTTAGTATAAAATCAAATTATATTAGAATGGATCAAAAAATCCACACTGCATTCACATGAAATATTTCCCTATGGTGGCTTTGGTGTTAAGGGGACACTGTACGGATGGAGAGGGTTGCGGTAATGGCATAAATTTCACTTTTGGGGAGGGTACAAGGCCGTTGTTTCTCAATTCAAACCCTAAGGAGTGGGATGCACATGACATTGCTCCCTTGGTTCAGTCTCTCCTAGAGGTGGAGCTTCTTGTGAAGGGATGGATACATCTCAAATTCATGGCAGCAGGTGATGCAAAAGTTGTTGAAGAAAGGTTTGGCACATTAATTTTCCCCTATCATTTTAAAATTTTGGTCACCGATATTTAATGCTCGTAAGGAGTGGTTGGATTTGTTCCCCCTATGGGTTTGATTACCAAGCTTGCCTTTGTATTATTGGGTGGATGCGATATTTCAGGATATTGGTAATACTATTAGCACGTATTTGGCCTGTGATTCCTTGTATCTCATTTCGGGGATTTTGATTATGGCTCACTTTCTGGTCAAGGTGGGCCTTAGGGATGGTCTCCCTGAAGAAATATACCTTAGGGGTGGGGAAGGGTTTATGTAGGATCTTGATTACAAATTGGTAACCTTCTGCTGCCGCATATGTCACTAGTATGGCCATATTTTTAAACATTACCCAATGGTTTAGTTGGCTTCAATGGATGAGGAAAATCTATTTTGGGAAGATGCAGGGCTTTCGAACGGAATGCCTTCTTGTACTAGGGAGACAAGTGTTCCTCCTCAATGTTTGGAGGAGATGGAGTCCATGTCTATTGCACCTTAGATAACACCTATGAATGTGTATGGTGGTTCAATGGACCCCCTTGAGTATTATGCTCCTAGTACCTCTCTTACTTCCTCCTTTTCTTTTTCACATGATAATAATATTTTAACCTCTTTGGAAAATTTTAATGGTATTCCTTCATCTACATCTATATGGGCTCCCCCTTATTATTTTCTTGTTCCCTCTTACTTTCCCTCTCAAGCTCTTTTCTCCCTTTCTTTGACTCACTACGATTTATCCTCTCATATTACCACCCCCTCACACTCATAGTCCTTCTTGTCGGTAGATGACTCTTCTTCATACAATCTTTGTCCTTGCTCAAATGGTTGTTTTAAAAAATCCTTTGAATTAGTGCTAGGTCAATTTCAACTCTCATGTCTGGAGTCCAGGGGTTGGGGTAGAAAGTCTAATACCATTAAAGAAAAATAGCTTCCCCAGGTTGCTATGGTCGCTAGAAGACAAACTTCAATTCATGGGGTTCTTAGAGTAATTGAATCCCCCTTAAATGTGCCTTATGAAAATCCGCTCTTTCAATTGTAGGGGTCTAGCTAGTCTCTCCAAAATAAAAACTTTAAAAAATCTTATTGAATTCGAGTCCCCCGATGTAATCTTCCTTTAAGAGAACCTGGGTGTTGGTCACTCAATTGTTCGCTCTCTTGATAAACTATTGCACGAGTGGAGTTTTCAATGCATTGATGTTGATGGATCTTCGAGGGGTTTGGTGGTTAAGATAAAGTTTCAAATTCCTCAATTCATGAAGCATGGTGGTGGGCCTTCGTATTGAACTTTTTTTAGAGGAATTCTCTAGCTCCTTATCCCTACTCAATTTTTATGGTCCCACCCAAAATCGCACATAATTTTTGGAGTGTTTTTTTTTCTGTAAATATTTTCTAAATCAACCTACCCTCATAATTGAGGGAGATTTAAGTTTCTCCATGGGAGCCTCTAAATCTTGTGGGGACCAGGAAAATATCGATCCATTAGCGGATTTATTTCATGAATTATTGGTCAATAGGTCCCTTATTGATGTGGGGCCTCTTAAGATTTGCCCCACATGGTGAAATAAGAGGGTGGGTCCAGATCGCATTGCTGAGAGACTGAACCAGTTCCTAGTTACATAAACTATCATTGATCATTTTTTCTCTATCAAGAAGTGGGTCATCACGGGTGTGGTATTTGACCACTCCCCTATTTTCCTTGAAATTAAAGGTTCCACCCATAAGCCAGTTAGCTCCTTCAAGATGAATTCCTCCTATTTGAAGGATGATTCCTTTGTTGAGATGGTAAATGAGTAGTGGTCTCCTTTTTCTCCTCTTTCCAAAATTTCAGTTGGAAAACAATTCGTGGGGAACCTTAAGAATATAAAGTAGAAAACAAAGGAGTGGGATTTATAAAATAAACAAGAATTTTTTTGGAGCGCAAGGCAATATAAGACAATTTGAAGGACATTACATCTCAAGAGGTGGAGGGTTATGAGTATGTTGAATCTAGAGACCTACTCTTCCAATTGGAAAATAGGAGGAAAAATATCCTAGAAAACCAAGACGCATAATGAAGGTTGAAGAGTAGAATTGTATAGTTGGAATGTAGGGACAACAATACAAATTTTTTATATGAATTTTCCAGAGGCCATAAGATGAAAAACACGGTTTGGTCATTAAAGGATCATTTAGAAAGGGATGTTTCTACATTATTGGATTTTGGCATTATGGGTGTCAACCATTTTGAAGATCTAATGGCTAAAGTTTTAGAGGATGAATTGAAGACTTTCCTCCATAGTTTCCAAAATTATAAGATCTTGGTTTGGATGGATGGGGCATTGAATTCTTCCTTGGTATTTATAAAATTTTTGGGAATGATTTATTAGTTAAGGTTGAGAAATATCATAGGAATCGTCATATGCTCCCTACATTAGTCTACATTGATTGCTATGATTCCAAAAGTGGATTCCCTTGTTTCCTTTGATGGTTTTAGCCCTATCTCTTTATGTAATGTAGTTTACAAAGTCATCACGAAGGTGATTTCCCTTTGTCTTAAATTGATTCTTTCTTCCTCCATCTCTAAAGAGAAATTTGGTTTCCTTTAAGGTAGACAGATTCATGACATGATTGGGGTGGCACAGGAGGGTCTCCACAACCTAAAGATGATGAAACTCAAAGGAGAAATCCATTAGAGTAAATTTTAGCCTAAAAGTGCCCACAAAATTTTCATGTACATAATATGTAAACCAATCAAAATCCTTTAAATTTAAAAAGAGATAATGTAAATATTTTGAAGCTAAAAGATGAAAACTATTTTTTTTAATTATATTTTTGGCTTATATCCTTATAGGCTTACTCCAATTTCAAGTGTAGACGCTCATTGGATGTGGAATTAAATTCCACATCCAACGAGTACCCATTATGCATACTCTATGAGAAGACCCACATTGATAAAAATTGAAGATACATTAAAAATCCATGTTGAACACTCTTTTTTAATTCATATTCCATTTTTATCAATGTGGGTCTTCTCATAGGTATGTAGAATGGGTGCTCGTTAGATGTGGAATTTAATTCAACATCCAATGAGAATCTACACTTGAAATTTTAGTAAACCTCTAAGGACATAAGCAATAAATACAATAAAAAAGAAGTTTTCTTATTTTCCCTCCAATATTCATAACTCTTATTTTATTAATTTAATTATTGTTATATTATTTCTCCTTAGGAGGCCACTTTTAGGCTGAAATTTCCTCTAATGTTCAAGCTTGAATTATCAAAGGCTTATGATCGGGCCAGCAGGATCTATCTCTGGCTAATTTTAACTCATGTGGGTTTTAGTCTTGATTCCATAACATGGGTCATGAGTTGTATACAAAAGGTCCCCTTTGTTGTGCTAATCAATGGTGTAGCATCACCTTTCTTTCATGCTCAAAGGGATCTTCGCTAGGGGTGTTCCTTCTCTCAATTATTATTTCTATTAGTTGTTGAGGGCCTCAGTAGTTTATTGGAGAAAGAAAAAATCTATGGGGACTTCCATGGGTGTTTAGTAACTCGAGCTTTGGCTATATCCCACCTTCTATTTGTGGATGTGATGCAACAGAAGTCGATGTGGCGGGTTCATTTTGTTAAATATCCAGGTCTTAAAGAAAATACCCAAAACCTAATTCAAACACAAGGCTCCAAAAAACCTGAAGCGGGAGAAACCATTTGTGTCTTTGACCCAAAATTAAATAACTAGTTCCAACTACAATCATTTGTCATGATTTTTTTTTATTTGTTCTGACAAGCAGTCAGTCAGGGATTTGCCTTTTTCTCATTTTGTCTTCTTTGCTCTAGGCCCAAAGGCCTGACAGACTAGGTCCTACCTTGAAGTCAGAGGTTGGGTGGAGTTGGTTCCCCTTCACTGCTTGTTGCACATGACTCTGCCTTGGTCAACTAATTTTTGACCCAAATGTCTCCATCCTCATCTAAACATGACTAGCCAACTAATGGTTGGACCAAGTGCCTCCATCCTCAGCTCAACCCGACTAACGTTTTGCTTGAACACCTCTATCCTCTGCTTTGCACTGGATTTCCATTGATAGTCCCCTTTAATTTGATGAACTTTGGCTAGGAAAGAACATGACACTATCTGGTGGCTTAGCTACTTTCTTCTATCGATGAATTTGTATGGTTTATGGGAGTAAGGTACCACTCCAGTTTGCAATAATCCTAGGAACTTACACTCTACTTAAACCGAAGCAATTCTTCAAACAAATTTACAGGGAATTGCATATTCAATAGTGAGCACACATAAATTAAAAAACATTGTACACCTCTAATAGGAACCACCTAGGTTGCCATAATGCATTCAGCATACACTCTTCTCTAGTTATTCCTGCTGTTTTTCCTTTCCCAAGTCAACACGCGATGTGTTACAATAGAGTTACACTAAGAAATTTCACTGAACAAAACTAAGGTCATTCACCCATACATACAGGAAAATAATTTAAACTATATTATTTGAACATGAAACATTTACAATCAATTTATTTGGGCCCTTTGCCTAAGCACCACAGGTTCAAACTCTCCCCCTCATAACTCATATACCCACAGTACGTTAATTAATCTTAAAATATGCTTATGTAACCCCTTAGGTGGGTTCTACCATACATTCAAATATATTTCAAACACCAAAACACACAAACTATGTTATCTCCTAAAAGATGCATTTACAAGGAACTACCCAAATTTCATAAAGACTAAGAAAACATATTTACGGAGATAATAAAATGGCTCACTCGCTCGAGTCTTCCTGATTCATACCAACCCTATTAAAAATTCAAAAGAACTATATATAATGATAGTAATGACTCCCCACCCGAACTCCCTTTGCCTTCTTTTCTAGACTTTCCATATATTTACACAAGACAAAATATCTTCTAATAGACTTAGAGAGAATGGACACCTGTCCACTCCTAAAACTAACTCCTACCTTATCTAGACACTTGTTATTGTCACATATGCCCACTTGTGCATAATGACATCTTGCATAAAACATCTTACAACCTAATTGTCCAGGCACCTCTTACAATCATGACACATGGAATTATAACAGAATACTAATTTTAATTTTATACAGAATTACAAATTGAGGGAATTTCCCTTTCCCTTTGAAAATTTACATCACCCCTTTGGGGTCTGGTCAAAATACGCTACCTAGAGATGGATGCTCCTACATCAAACAACCAAGGTGGGAAAAATTCAACCTCATGGTGAAATGATTTCAATGTGCAAACCCTCAAAGATCCCACAAAAAATGTTTCTGACTTCTTACTATGCGGTCTTGTCGCATGGATTCTACTATCCGCCACTTGATAGGATCCAAAAATTTACTCCAAATTTATCTCCCTTTCTTGTTGATGTAACTTTTCCCAGTTAATTATAGTCTATTGAAAACTCTCCTTCTCCCTCCAATATGCCTCCTCCGAGACATTTTCATCATCAAGCTCCTTATTTCCCCAATCCTTATATCCAACTTTTCCTTTGGCTGATACACACATGGTAAGTTGTTGCTACTCCTTTGTTGAATTTTACAGTTGTTGTCCCTTACTGATTGTTGATGCCTCTCCCTTTGGTGACCTTAATACTCATGGGCCTCCCAAGGTGGATTGTTTGATGTCATCACTCTCCTCATTTTGGTATACTCTTTTTACATTAACTCTATTATGGTCATGTATTGTTAAATTGGTGTCCATGACTCTTATTTTGAAGTGGTTAATTTGTTCCTTTGCCGGACCAAGCTGTTGATACTATGCATTTGCAACACCTTTAAAAAATCCATGAATTTAATTTCCAATTCCGCTCTATCCTCAACAACAATAGGATTGTTAATTATCTGTCAAAAATCTTGTTGTCCACTAGTGATTTTCATCTTGGCCGTCTTTATGAGATAATGCTGCCTCATAATCTATGATAATGAAATTATGATTTTTTATGACTTGAGAATACATTTCTTCTCCTTCTTCTCCATGACAATTTTAGATGATTGTCCATCATCATCTACAAAATAACTTGCAATAATACATGAAAATTTAGATTTAAAACCATCTTCAGTATGATTTAATACCTTTTCGAGCGTCCTCTTATGCTAATTTGAACTCTCCAAGGAGCTCATGAGATTTATATAAAGTTACTCATCTTCCTCATGAGACAAATTTGTCTCATCCTCCTCTTCTTCCTTTGATAATGTCTGTTGTTCCATGCCCACAATTTTACTCTCAACAATCTATTTTCCATCCACATTACAACATGATTTGGATGCCTCAAACACCTCAACTTCTTCCAATTCCCTAGATGTAGTTTCCAGGCAGTATTCTCCATTCCTAGGACTGTCTAACCAATCTTCTAAATTTTTTAAATCCTTTTCATATTATGACAATCAAATATTTGAATGTTTTCATTTCTCTTCATTATGGGTGCTTTCATAATTTCGTTTTTTGTCTACACTTTGACTTATATTTTCCTTCTTATTCTTATTCTCCCTTTGATCAACCTATCCATGATTTTGACATTTATGAGACAATGGTGCCTGATGTCTTCCCTCTGTAGTATATTTCTAGATCTTTTCTTTATCCATGGTTCTTATGAAAGTTTCAAAGGGTTGCCCATTCTCTGCAAAAATTAATGTTGACTCATATGCTTCTCCTTCATTCTGCTGGGCACATTTATAAGATGATTTTTTTCTATTTCCTTTTAAGGAAAACATTACAGTCCCCTCACCCTTTATGACAACTTGTGAAGGCTGTCTTGCTTCATGATATATGCATAAACAAAGCTGATTAGTTTTAAGAGATTGAAGCTCTTAGGACTCCATTCATGCTTTTAACACCACCTTTAGATATGGAATTATCTCACATGTTAGCGCTCCATAAATTTCTCTAGGTTGAGAAGAGAAATCCTAGAGGTAACCACAAACCACTTTTAGCCTAAGGGCCAACCCCCCAGCTTTGTAGAGGGATCTCTCGCTATGTTCTTCTATCAAGAAATTGAGTGACTGAAGGGATTTGGGTTTTAGGCTGGTTATGATAATCAGCGTGATTTTTTTTTTTGAAATTGTGGCTACAAGCTAAAAGAGAGATTCCATTGGGCATGGAGTCAAAATAATATTTCAGTAACCAATCACAATCAACAAAACAATTTGAACTAGGGCAAGTTAGGCAAACTTTTGGATCTACAAAATTTATTGTAGTATGGCTGAGATGAAATGAGAGTAAGGATCCATTAAATATAAAACATGTATAAATGAATCTTATATCTAACTTTAGAAGAAAACATTGAAATTGTTTGACAAGCATGAGTAGGTTACCAATGTAAAATCTGCAACATAATTTTCTTTCAAACAATTAAGAAGCAAAGGTACATGTGAAAACTACAAGGGAAGAAATATCACAAAGAGAGGAACATCACCATTATGCCCAAACAAGAATTTTGGAACAAAACAATCCCTATGTTGATGTACTGATCACTGCTTTAAAACTTTCCCCACTATTTACAAAGTTTTCTCTTTTTACTCCCAAATTCCTTTTTACATGTCTTTACATCGTTAACTACAATAAGGAATTTGAAGTTACCACTCTATGTGGTCGAGTTCACTTCACAAATGTAGAATAGCCTAGATGCAATGCATCTACAGAAAAGCAGGAACTACCATATCGAGGTTATCACAATTTAGAAACATCAATGATTTAAAACTTAAAATAGTTTAGAAACATCATGTCTTAAAACTCAATTAAACAAACTTATCCACACTTATCCAACTAGAAAAATCACTTCTAGAATGTCCCAAAATACAAATTTAGGAAAATAACCATGTCTGATAAACTTGTGCCGCAGTTGCATAGGAAAGGGGACCAAATTTATGGAAAAATAAGGTTCAAATATGCGCTCATATATCTCAAATCCTGACAAATTTTACAAAACCAGAGGATTTTTTTGTATATGAGGATGTCCTTGAGAGAAACTTCTCTCAGTTTCCAAATATTATTCTCCATATTTTCACAATCTGCACCCAAACATGATAACTAAAATAGGAAAAGCCAAAAATTGAAAAATACTATAAAGATGCATCTGACTCTTCCAATATATGACACCTGTGCATAAAATGAAGAAGGTTTTCATTACTAGGCCCATGCTTGGAAAAAAAATCTTTCATTTTTCGAAAATCCAGCTCCATTTGGTTGGAAACAACTTTTGAAAATGATGATAAAAAAATCAGTTTTGCAGAAAATTCGCAGCAACTGTTTGAACTCAACCTACAACCTCTCCTTCAGCTTTCTCAATGATGTATTTCACTTTCAACTTGCTCCAAAGATCAAAACAGACTTTGGATGAGATAAAATGAGAGAAATTTCAAACAATTTTGAATTTTAAAGCCACCTAAAGCCCTCTCATGTCATGATGATGAAATTTGAAATCATGGAGGTATGAGAGATATAAACCACTAACAAACCCATGACATGACCCCTTCCACTCTATTAATGACACCTCATGGAATATTAAACCTTTAAAAATATTTTAACCTTTTTACACAAGGGACTCTTTAGACTATGACACGAAGTGACTCATAGGCTAAAATTGAGAAACATACCTCCAAAATGAAATAGTAAGAGAGGCAAACACTTTGATTCCTAGACTATAGGACCCTAATATTGGCTTCAATGGGGATGGAAACCTTCTAGTGAGGTTCCAAGAGCACCGTAGACTAGTAGCCTTAACCATTAGGGTTATTGACTCCTTGACTGAACTTCAAACTGACTCAAACTGACTGAAAACTGATTATATTTATTACAAAGCTCAAAGATTATAAAGGAAATTGAAAACAAATCACCGAAGCCTTAAGGAATTCTCCTGGGGATTCAAACTTTGATGATTGCTATCCACACTCGTTGAAGATAAATATACAATCATGTGTAATGATCCTTCCAATGTAACCAATCAAGAAAATGACTACTTGACTGATGCTTGTATTCAGCTCCACCAGGCATAAAGAAAAATTCAGAAAATGGCAACTCAAACTGTAACTGAGACTGATAACCATAATCCATAAATACAAGAAAATCCATCTTCCTTGATGACTGCAACAGATTGGAAAAAGGGTCTTGGAGATCATGAAGTCCTTGATTCGGTTGATCCTTCTCAAATTGCAATGCAACAATTTGTTCTTTCCTATCATCCAGATGAGAGACAAGGCTTGTATGTTCTTTCAAATATTCAAATGAGGCAACCACATCTTGAATAACAAAAGTTTCTACATCCACGGGGTTTAGACAACCTGCTCTTCTTCATTATCTGCTTGCAATGTTTATTAATTATTTTCTTTCATAATTACATTGTCTGAAACTTTCACACATGCAAATTCGAAATTCTAATTTACACAAATCTTCTCTTGAAATAACACTTCAGAAAATGGATGAGCTAGAGAGACATATGAGTGATGAATATGCAAAGATCCTTGTTCATGCATTTCATCAGAAACCTCTTCTTAGTCTTCATAAACCTGGTCTTGAAATAAAAACCTAAAAAAAGAACAATCTGAAAAAACAACTGAATGGTTATCTTCATACCTTTGATCATACAAAGACTTACAAGCCTACTGCAAATTTTCATCAATTTCAGAAAATAGATCTTGACTGTCATCATTTAAATCCTGGTTAATTTTCCTTTCATCCAATCTATCAGCCACCATTTCTTCTTGGAAATGGAAAGGTTTCTCGTTCAAAGCTTCCATAATCTCTTCATCCATGAATTCTTCCTCACCATATATATTTTCCATATTTTGGATAAAACCCTCAAAGTGTTCACAACAATTCTCAACGAAAGACAAAGAAGGATGAGATTCTCTGTATTTTTCAAAATATGCTGAATGAAAATCTTTAAGAGAATAAATACTAGCAATGGCAAACCTTAATACCAATATCTTGCTTTTTCCTCCAAGGTAGTCATGAACATCTTCATCAAGCAGGCTTCATGAAATTGAACCTTAACTCTACACACATGCATGTGAAACTTGACCAAATGAAGAGAAACATCATCTCCTTTTTGATCTATGAATTTTGGCAAATAAGTTTTCCAATCTACATAAGGCATGAGATTTGGAAATCTTGGAATATGAACGTGATGCATTGGGGCATAACTTGCAGATCTGTGATCCATATTGAACCAATAGAGTTTCTAGTGAAACAATGATTTCTGGATCCTGCTGTCAGCAGAGTCATTTGGATCAGGTTGAAATTTGATTGGAATCGTGAGGTGAATGGTTCAACCTTCATATGTCTGACTGATGTCCACCATCAACAACCAAATCTGAAAATTTGATGATTTTTCCTGGAGAAGATGAAACCTTTCATTCCCTGGTAATGACGCCACTATGTTAGCACTCCGTAAATTTTTCCAGGTTGAGGAGAGAAATCCCAAAGGTAACCACAAGCCACTTTTAGGCTAAGGTCCAACCCCCCTAGCCTTGGAGAGGGTTCTCTCGCTATGTTCTTATGTCAAGAAATTGAATGAATTAAGGGATCTTGGTTTTAGGCTGGTTATGATAATCAGAGTGATATTTTTTTAAAATTGTGGCTACAATGTGAAAGAGAGATTCCATTGGGCATGGAGTCAAAATAATATTTCAGTAATAAATCACAATCAATAGAGAAATTTGAACTAGGGCGAGGTAGGAAGACTTCTGGATCTACACAATTTGTTGTAGTATGGCTGAGATGAAATGAGAGTAAGGATCCATTAAATATAAAGAATTTATAAATGAATCTTATATCTAACTTCAAAAGAAAACACTGAAATTGTTTGACAAGCATGAGCAGGTTACCATATCGAAGTTATCACAATTTAGAAACATCACTGATTTAAAACTTAAAATAGTTTAGAAACATTATGTCTGGAAACTCAACCAAACTAACTTATCCACACTTGTCCAACCAAAAATAACACTTCTATAAGGTCCCAAAATAAAAATTTATGAAAATAACCATGCCTAATAAACTTGTGCAACAGAGGGGACTGATATGTTTGCACAACAATTGTGCAACAAAGGGGACCGAATTTATGGAAAAATAGGGTTCAAATATGAGCTCATATATCTCGAATTATGATATATTTTACAAAACCAAATGAGGTATTTTTATATGACATTGTCCTTGAGAGAAACCTCTCTCAGTTTCCAAATATTCTTCTCCATGTCTTCATAATATGCACCCAAACATCATAACTAAAACAAGAAAAGCCAAAACCTGAAAAATAAACTGTAAATATGCATTTGAATATTACAATATATGACATCTGTTCATAATTTGAAGGAGGTTTTAGTTCTTTGGTCCATTCATGGAAAAAACCTCTTTCAATTTTCCAAAATTCAGCTCCATTAAGTCGGAACCAACTTTTGAAAATGATGACAAAAACAATCAGTTTCGCAGCAAATTTGCATTGACTGTTTGAACTCAACCTGCTGCCTCTCCTTCGACTTTCTCAATGATGTCTTTCAATTTCAACTTGCTCTAGATCTCAAACCAAAATTTGGATGTAATAAAATGAGAGAAGTTTCAAACAATTTTGACCTTTTAAGCTTCCCAAAGCCCTCTCATGTCATGATGATGAAATTTGAAATCATGGAGGTATGAGAGATATAAACGACTAACAGACCCATGACATGACCCCTTCCACTCTAATAATGACACCTCATGGACTATTAAACCTTTAAAAATTTTATCTTTCCAAATATTTTGACCTTTTTACACAAGGGACTCTTTAGACTATGACACATAGTGACTCATAGGCTAATATTGACAAATAGACCTCCAAAATGAAATAGTAAGCTAAACAAACACTTTAATTCCTAGACTATAGGACCCTAACACTAAAATAAATGAGACCTTGAGCTAGTCCCATATTTTCGCCTTCAACATCCTCACTGGAAAAACTTGCATCCAAGCACAAGTTATTAGTTTAAAAAATGAAAGTTTGTTTAGCCTCATCTTCTATCAATAGCTCCCCTTGCTGGTTTGGACTCTTCACATAGTCCACGAGACTCTCCATTAGTATCCTCTCCTCATCATCATCATTGTCTTCCCCAAGGATTTTTCCTTGTTCTGGTCTACAAAGGAAAACATCTTCTATCATCTCTTTCTTCCTTGGACCTTCCACAAGTCCCTTCTCATTATCTTCAAGGAGTGGTCCTTCTTTTGCTTCATAGTAATGAATTTATCCTACCTTAGGCTCAGTTTCTCTGAGCTCTCCTTCATCCATCTAGGCTTTTATCAAAGGACTCATCCTTATTTTCCCCAACTCTCTAACTTTTGGGGATTTCTTCTTAAAATAATTATATCTAATAGACACTCTTTCCTTTTTTCTCATGTCCCACATCTGTCTTCGGCCTTCTTCCCTCTCTTGTAGTATATACATTATGATGTTGAGTCTTGTTGGAAATACTGAGACACTAATGAGAGGTGGATGAATAAATATTTCTTAGAAATTAGAGATTTATTGATATTTTCAGAGCATTAGTTAATATTCATATTTATTAGATAAAAACAAGCAGTAAACAAAACCATTCAACAATGTACAATAATCAAAACAATGGGCACAAATATTTTTAGGTTGAAAACCCCCTTTGGGTAAAAAACGATCAAACACTTCTTAATATTTTCCTTCTTCTTCAAAAAGAATAATTACATCAAGCTTTCAGCTCCAACTAAAGGAAGCTCCAACACCCTCTTTACCAATTGCAACTAGGAGAATGCTGCAAATCCCTAGATCTCAAGCTCCAACCTGATGGATGCTCCAACATTATGTGCACCAAATACAACTGGATGGATGCTCCAATTTATTTTGCAGGCTAAAACCTTCCCTAGCACCGCCCTACCCAACTAAAGTGTTTTTATGCTTCAATTTGAAGGTGACTCCAATCAACTACCTTGCTCCACCCTGCCACCCTAAAGTGTCAACATACCATGCTTCACAATTTTCACACTGGCTTCCCCTATGATATGAATCAATATAAGAGAATTGTAAAGGAGATTTTTTTGCTCTGCTTGATATGGATATAACTTAGCAAGTCTAGCAAACACATTGCTCAACAATGTTTTGACTGATTACTATACTTCAAAAATTGTTCACCAAGCTGACATCTACTCAAATACAATGCCAAATCAAGCCACTACATAAATGACACATTAAACCCTATCTATTGATGCTCTTACATCCACTAATCCTTGCACAATAAGTTGTCATTGCTGTTGAAATAAGTAATCAACATGATAGTGGTCAATATCACAGTATTGCATTGCTCATGAATGAATGTGTGATCAAAGCCTTATGAGGCAGCCTGTCCAAACCACTATTCCAAGCTGCTTGTGTTGCTGCAAGTACCGGGAAGTAATATGTGATGATGGCTCAATCCAAGATGCCATAGATCATCCTATGAACTGCTTGTAATTCTCAAACTTTTCCCAAGGAAGATTACTAACATATGTCTTATAGATGCTTAGATATGCCATGAAGCAACTTCTAGATTTCCATATAATGTTGTCCCTGTCTCACTATTTAGTCATGCATAGGACCATTGTAATTGTCTTACCAATTTGTAACAACCTTTGGTTGATTTTCTATGTAAATAAAATAAGACCAAGGTCATGGGACACGTATTCCAAGTTGAATGGTGGGAAATCATTATAGTGGGCATCACTTGTGGTTTATTTATGATTATGGAAATTGGAAAAGGCATTGGCAAAGACAAAGAGGTAATAATTGGCATTTAATTATGAAAATAGGAGAAAAGGAAGGTGAAGAGACACAAATTTGCATGCAAGGGAAATTAGAGGTAAAAAGAAGGAAAATGAAGAAAATGGAGACATCAATAATAAAAAGGCATTAGAGAATCAATTCACAATTTTTATTAGTTCTAGATTTTGTCAGTTTAGTTTTGGTTCACTCCTTCCACGCTCTCATTATCTCATACTCTTGCACACTTAGAGCATTCTTGGAGCACTCTAGCATTCACTTATATTTGGAGGAAGAAAGAAAGGAAGCAAGGAAGCAAGGAAGCACAGGGAGACAGATGGATCAACAGATACAATAGAATTACTTTGCAGGTAATAGGTTGCATGTGTGATCTCCTTGCTAGTTTTTGGATGCATGGTATATGCAAATGGTTCCTTGGTTATGGACTATCATTGGCATGGATATTTTCCTGGATTGATAGTGGTTACAACCTCTCCTTGCCATTTATTAGATAGCCATGATGTTGTGGGTTCCCCATTTGGATTTTATGATTGATTCTCAAGTTTCCTATGGTTGTGGATTGGAAAAAATTATCTAGAGCCCTGAAAAAACTTGGGTTCCCTAGAGGTTGAGGGTCGATTTACTAGTCCATAGAGCCTATGGATTGGGACAAATGTTTTGGAGCCCTGAAACAACTTGGGTTCCCCAAAGGCTGTGGGTTGAGTTACTAGTTCCTGGAACCCTGGAAAACTTGGGTATTAACCATAATCTGGTTGATGTTATAGATTTCTTGACGATATAGGTGAGATCACTATACTTGAGGGTTGGGGTGGTTTGGCCTCTGGAAGCCCTACTTGGTTCTATTTTGGTTTAACTCTTATGATCCCACATTCATGTTTGGAATATGGCATGGGGGTGATTGGCTGAAAGAGAGATTTGGTTCAACCCAATCTATGGTCGGGTGGTATGTGGAAGTCCCTGACTTGGTTGGAATTTTCATATGTTAATATGATATAATTTCCTATTGTGATCTATGAGCACTTGTACTGGTTATTATGGTGATCTTATGACTAATTTGTCATAGTTTATATTATGGTTGTATGCTGGTTATATGTTTGATTTTATGATGTGCTCTAGCTATGGCTCTTGTTCATGATTTGATAAGTTACTGGATGGTTTATGAATGCATGAGCTAACAAGTGTTGTTGCAGCTATCTAAAGAGGGCATAGAGCCTTCTTGGTGATTCTCAAATGAAGTTCAAAATTTTATGATCATATATGCATTCACAACCTGCAGCTTATATGTTTTTCATGTGTTTGACGAAAATTCTATCTTGCATTAGTCATGTATAGGTCAAGATCTTGCTCAAAATTTGATTGTTTAGAATTTTTATCAGTATTGTCACGATTTTGGAAAGTTACAAGAAGTTTTGGGTAGTGGTTTGGAGGCTAGCCTAAAAAAGTGGCATAGATCTCATGACTGCATGCTATGAACTGAGGAGTTTGGGTCATAACCACATGCAAGCAGGCTTATGGGTGCAGTTGGAGCCTCATAACTGCATGCACAATGTGTGAAGGGTGAGGTTGAGGAGTAAACCTAGAAAAAAAGAGTTCCAGCTCAAGGATTGATCACTTGGGGTGGTTGGTAGGCTCCTGAAGGATCTGTAGTCTCTGAGGGATGCCAGTTTACTTCCACTTTGTATGCCCCACTTCCATTACTGGAACTTGGAGGTAAAGTGATATAATAATGACACTCAACTCATGTTTACGCTCGAGAGCTTGTAAAAGTGGGTAAAAGTGGGACGGGTAGTTACACAATTGAAATCAAAACACCAAATTATCAAATCAAAACACACAACATCTATTCATCACTGTTGTATAAGAGAGTCATGCCAATTTCCTTTACAAGATCATTATATGTGTATGACTGCCTTGTATATAGGAATCAAGATCAAACCATTGTTATATCCTTGTTGACAAATTTCAAATTTCTTGTAGTAATGTTTCCCTTGATGATGCAACTACTATACTATCATAGGACAATCCTAACTACTCCTTAACACTGCTGCTAACAAGACCTTCACTATTATTGCTTAGAGAGATACTTGAAATCGGGAAAAATATGCTGACAAAGATAACCTGTACTTTACAACTGTAGAGATAACCAATACAGAAAAATACTTGGAATCCTCACGCTTCAAACAACTTTACACGCTACCTTGAAAAATTCCTTTAGTACTCACTATTCATATTAGGACATGAGTCACTGCCATGTCATCATGGTTGTTAATTGTGTCAAGTAAAATACTTTACAAGTGTCACTATTGTATATGAGAACACAATCAATAAGCCACTTCCAATCCTTAATGATCCTTGTAAAACTAGTAGTTTTTCCAAACAAAATTGCCTTGCTACCTCAAACCCTTATTATATAGATCCGAAACTTAAAGAAAAATCTTGTAACAAATGGATGCCAAGGTTCTTTTTCTCCTCCAACAGACCTGTAATCTAGTCTAAGCCCTATAGCTTCTTTTGACACTTCCTTCAATCAATACAAACTTCAAAATCATAGGTAATACATTTTCTGCTATTAGGAATAAGTTTGAGAGACATAGACTCTTGAAAACTTCACTCGCTGTCCTAAACTAGAAGGATGAGGCCTCTGCAGTAATGGATTATTGTTTAGGCTAAGGTTATGAGATGAAGTACCAACTTATTCTTGCAACTGTAATGGAAGCTGAGGTTCTAGAGTGTAGATTGAAGGCTGAAGTTCACTATTCTAAAGGGCAAGACTATTGGATGAAGGTTGAGGTGCCTAAAACAACCTGTTGTAGCAACTACAATCACCCTCTAAAAACTTTCCTATGCTTTGATTTTAGAGCCTCCCTTCTTATCTACAACAACTCATCTTGTACTGATCCAAGTATTCATTCTTTGACTAAGACTTATCTTTTCATTTTTTCTTGTGTTTCCTCACTTAGCCAATTCTTCTAAATCACAAATTGATCTCCCAACTTGATCTTAGAGAAGTTCTAGGATTGCCTCTAGAAACTATGCAATCCTAGATGACATATAGCCTTAATGATAGGAATCGCACAGTCCTGACTGGTAGTCAGTGTTATGCTCAGGAACTGCACATTCATGGGAGGCAGCCCAACACTAAGCCCAGAATCTGCGCAACCCTCACTAAGCTCAGAAACTATGCAGTGCACTAAGTTAGAAAGTTTCCTAGTTCCCAGAATTGCGTAGTCTTCGCTGATAGTGTACATGGCAAGTTTCCACAGAAAAAAAAGCAATCCATAAAAATAGGGATCTATTTTTAGTATCTTGAAGGAGACACTAGCATTATTTTCAGAAACTTCCACCAAGTGTCACATTTTTCTTGACTTTAGGCATGCAAATCATAAACCCTAATTCACCCAAATCTATTTAAATGATGCTTCTAGAGCTCATTTGCACACTCAAACTTGGAACTCTAGCATTCCCGAGGAGATCAAGGAACCTTTGGTGCGATAATCATTACTTTTTCGGGTGAGTTTTGCTTTTGTCATATTTTGTTGCTTTTTTTGTCTCTTTTTGTCATTTGGCTTGTGCGAGTGTTGTTTCACTTGTTTCTCTTCATGGTTGGTGGCTTTTTAACTTGTTTTAACTTGTAGAAGTGTTGTTTAAGTTTTATATTTCCTTTTCCAAGTGTCACATCAGTGTTCCTATTTTTGCACCAATGGTCGTTGTTGCAACGACTCTCCTCACATACTTCATTTTCCTTCTGCTTGATTAATTGCTATAGTCAATTCACATGCATTTACTCTTAGTCAGATCTACACCCATCTTCACACTTTCTCTCAGATTTTCTCATTTTCCACACTTCCCTTAGGCAGATCTGCATTACCCTTAGCTGGTTTTCACTTTGCCAAACTCGCAATGCGCAATCCTAAGGCTCAAGCCACAAGCTTGGCCTCTGGAATTACATAGTGTGTAGTCCAAGCTGGCTCCAACTGTACAATGTACAGTTTAAGGAGCCAACCTATCATCTTGGCCACTGAGACTCCGCAATGCGTAGTGTCTCCTAGAACTCTACCCAGGATGAACTGCACATTATGTAGCTTCAAGCCACAAGCTTTAATCTTGGCTGTTGGGACTATGCAGTGCACAATTCCAACATAAATCCAATCCCTCTTTCCAATGAGAATTATGCAATCATCCCCTTCTGATGCCCATTTTGCTGGTTGAAATTTTTTTGTAAGCATATTTACTTAAGATTGACATTTTCTTGCCATGAGTGTCCTTTCTGTCCCACAGGTACATCAGTTGTTGAGCACCTCTCTAGCAGTCACTATTACTACGACACTGTTGTGTTGTACAACAACCCCCCATTTCATAAAATTTTTCTTTAAAAATCATAATATGAAATGGGTCCCTTTTAAACATAGATGTGTGAATGAATTGGTATTAACTTATTATTAGAAAAAACCCTCATCAAAAGGTCCGATTGAAATATGATATCCCTTTTAAACAATGATAAAAGAGGCCTTTTGAAACAAATCATAAAGCTTTTTATTATTACGATAAAGCGATCGCAAGATCGCATATCGCAATAATAAAAGGAACATAAATAAAGGCCCATTGAATAACTCCGATCCAAAAAGGGAAATCGCCATCGGATATCGGAGAAAGGCAAAGCGCATCATTTATAAGGCATCCCCCATTCCTCCGATGTGATAAAGGCATTGCTATCGGAAATCGGCTGTGGTAATCAATGCGTTAATTGTGACACCTTCAAATACCCCGATGCGATAAGGCTTATATTTCGCAATGACATAAATAAAGTGACCCGAGCCTTGTCCCGATTGCAATGCATTAAATCAGGGCGCGTGTTTCTAAGCATATTAAAGATTGGCATGCATTATATCATCTTTGGTGATTGAACGATATTTTGGACTATTATGAAAACCCTCCCTTTCACGTCACCAATCATCAAATGCGATTAACCGCCAAAAATCTAAGCCACGCTTGAATCAATAGACGTTATGATGGATTATTTAAAAGCCTCCTTATCATGATTGACAGGTGAAGTGGCCAATTAATGAAGCAGCTATACCGAGATTTTCCACTTAGATTCTATCTCCAGCAATTTTATCACGATCTCTGATTACTCAGTAAAAGATATAACTCTTTCATATTGGCTCTTGCTATCTATTTCTCTGTATCACGCTGGTTTCCTTCCTTGTGCAGAATTCCATCGAAGTATCAAGTTTCAAGCAAATGGGAAAGAAATATAAGAGATCCGCTGCAGCAGCAGCCCCTGCAGTAACAGTCCAGCCCACCAGTGACCCAGGCCCAAGCAAGAAGGGCCTAATTTCAGAAACTACATGTCTCGGCCTGGGAAATACATGCTGGAAAAGCATATATAATTTGATTGAGGCAGAAGAACTGGAGGAAGTGTCGGAAGAAGCTACGGCAGACTCAATTAGCAAATCAGAAGCCTCGCTGAAAGATTTGGCCGACTCATTTTTACACAGGATAACAGCTCAGGAGAAAATTCTTCCTTACACTGACGTGGTCAGATGGGTGGTCAAACAAATTCCTGTTTCTAATAGGACCTTTTGCACAGTTGATGGAAGATTTTTCGATTCATTTCAGCTTGACGAATTGAGAAAAATGTACCATTTGCCCGAACCTGAAAAGAAATACAACAAAGCTTTTCTAAAGAAATTCGCAGAGGAGAATGAGATGGAATCAGCCCCGATTAGATAGTGGAGATAGAATCCCACAAAGCACAAACATGAATCATCAGATAAGTACTCCGTGGATTCCTTAGCATCTTCTTACTGTTACGCTGGGGCAATGATGTGTAGGATATGGGGAATGCATGATTCAGCAAAATTTGATATTGAAATGGTTCCTTTAATGGAAGCGGAAACTAGTAGTTATGTCATGGATTGGGCCAATATATTGTTTGATAAATTAGCCTCTGCAATTCTTGATTTTAGATTCAATTCACGCAAAACCACCAGGACTATTCCTCCCTTCTATTACAGTGCTTATGTTATGGATATGCTTTGTTTTAATTCTGAATAGCCAATACTTGGGTGGAGGTGGACGCCACAGGACCCTAAGCCAATCCACATCTACCATCAGATGTTATGGAAGGCACATTATAAAGATCACTTGTATCAAATCTGTAATGGTTTCATGTTGCCTATCTATTATGCTATCTTTGATAAGCCTGCCCCAAGGATTTCCAAGGAGGCAGAAATTGACTTGACTGCTGTGGGAAATTGGTTCGGGGAAGATAAATTCACATATATACGGGTGTTTGGTAGTGCCACAAAACCCCATGTCCTCCCATTATATGTGCTGGATAAACTGTTGGCACGAGAATTAGCTTACCAAATCACAACCGCTGGAACGTCCAAAACTCTTAGGACTTCCAAAAAGCAGCTATGGCGTGTATTCCCTTTAAGATGTGGTGTTTATACCATACTTGATTGGAAACATGCTAAGAAGGAGGCAGGAAAAATAAATATGCTCAATCTTGCGACCATCCCTAGCAGGCAATTCGATCCCCGGAAGGTTGCCTATAATGTGCTTGAACATGACAAACTTACTAAGTTTGACCATGAAAAAGATGAATTTGATGATTTATTTTCTTCAGCAGAATCATTGTCTCAGGTTAAGACATTGGCCAGGATGAAATATAATGATGAAGGACTGGTAGAATTCAATAGGCTCAGAGAACAGAGGTTGCAAACTCTGCCTCTGGACTTGTTGGCCACTACACCAACGACTAAGTCAAGCGAGCCTGGGTAGAAGAGCATTGACGAGTCTCCTGCTAAAGAGAAAATTCCCGTAAAGGAAATAAAGGAGGAGAAAGGGACAGAACAGGAGAAAGGAAAAGAGCAAGAAACATAGCAGGAAAAAGGAAAGAAGCAGGACAGTGGAGTCATTGATTTAGAGACTCAAATTGATCCCAAACTCCTCTAAGAGTGGCAGCAATTTGACTCTATTATAAACAATCTCGAGACTCCACCAGGATTCGGCATACCCCAAGTGACAGTCAGTCAAGAAACAACCACAACTACAGTGCCGATGGAAGGAACCAGTGGCCTACCCAGTAGTAAAGATGCGAAAATAATCCCCAAAGATCCATCCGATCAGATTGTTTTACAGATAGAAGACATACCACCATTAGACGTCTTTTACAGTCTTAAACACAGGGCTGTGGTGAAAAGACAGAGGAAAAGGAGGAGACTTGATCAATGTTGCCTTTTTTCAGATCAAACAGAGATGGCTAATGTGGTGTGGAAGGAGGAACTGAACCCTTCCGATGACCTTACGAAACTCTCCCAGTATATCGGAGCGTATTTGGCAGCCACCATGGATAAAGCCTCGGAAGTGAGCAGTCTCCTTAAGGAAAAAGATCAAATGATTGATTCATTGTAGTCGCAGGTGTCTGAAGCACAGCGGAAAATAGAACAATTGGAACAACAACTATCAACACAACGGCAAACAAACAGCCAATTAAATGAGCAATTGCACAAAGAGAAACAGAGGATAGATTCAAGTGCAGTGCAGAAACAAAAGGAACTATCCGAAGCGGTGGCCAAATTAAAGGCAATGAACGAACAAATGAGAAAGACTAAGGATGAGAAAATCGCTCAACTGTCACAAGAAGTAGAAAAGTTCAGGAGCCTTCCTCAAGTAGCAGAGTTCAGAACAGAAGCTCTACAAATCAATAAGGCATTGATTACACAGCTGAAACTGCTATGTCATAACATTTCTCTGGTTGAACCTCTTTGTGAAATTACTATGTCTATAGTTGATAAATCAGTTGCAGCTAGACAGGATTTAGAACAGGCTGATGAGACCTTAACCAATTTTCTTGCTTGGCAAGACTCCCTTGAAGGACAGGCTTCGGATCTGCCCAAAATTCTTGAGTCACACAAAGACATCCTGTTCCTAGAATGGCAGACCCAACTAATGAAGGCAGAAAGAGAAACCTCAAGATGTCGGTTATCTACTAGCAATTTAATTGAATTTGTCAACGACACTCTTTATCTGTCTAATATGATTTCACAGTGTAATCCAGGAAAATTAACATCGGCCAAAGCCTTGGAACAAACATGCAATTAGGAATTGGAAAAGAAAGGAAGACTAATCGCTGACATCCAAAGTTTAACTTGGGATACCTTTTGGTTTTTCTTAATCAAGCCATACAGTCAGAGGGCCGCGCTCAAATGTTTAACTGATGCTATCAGTTGCATGATCCCCGAGATCCAAGATGCCACATATTCAGCTCAACTGAATTCTCACCTAAGCTGCCCCCCAGAATTGCAATCGATGCTGGATATCTGCCAGCTCAAGCCAAAGGGAGATCATCCGAAGCAATGAATCATGCTGTCGACTGAAGACAAGCCAATTTTGAGGAGATATTCATAGCATAGTTGTACCAATTAATTAGCACTTTTATGTTGTAATTAGTTAGCTCAATTAGTATTTATAGGCCCTTTCATGCATTTGGAAAGGGTCCTTAGTTTTTGTATAAACTCAAATCAGGAAGTCACACTATTGTGCTTCTGATCTATTTTTTATAAAGACTGGGCAAGTATTATGAATTTTGACAAAGAAAGCTTTGATAATCTGTGCACTATTGCCTTTTGTGGAAGTGTTTCTAAGTTGGAAAAAGGAATTTGAATGCGATTGATCTTGGGAGTGACTCGAATAAACATATGGTACTATTATCTATGCTCTTCTATCATTTTTATGTGAATCGGCATTCGTTTAAATTTTGCTATCATTGAATATATATATGTGTTTTAACAACAATTCTTGTACTTTTCACTATTGAATGTATAAGGATTGTTATTCTTTCAATTATATCTATGTCTATGATATATATGAGGAATAGTGTAATAATGTTTGCTTGATTTCTTTGTTCAACTATTTGGGCTTAGTAATTATCATATGAATAAACATCTTTGCTTACAAACAAGAGTCATCTATATGCCTGTTTTTGAATGAGGACCATCCAAAGTTACACTAAAAGCAGCAATTTCTCGGGATAGAATAGTTGTTTATAATTTTACTTTTAAATTAAATCATCCATCCATTATCATTAGATATTATAGAATCAATCATTTATCCATCCTATTTACCAATAATTGGGAAATTGGTCCCATTATATCCAGTCGAAGCCACCACACCAAACGGAAAAGGAGCTGCCTTTAAGGTCTGGACCGGGTGGTTATCCCCGATGTTGATGTAGCGATTTTTGAGGCATCAACATTTTTGGCGCTAGAAGGAGGGCATGAACTGTGAATGGCGAGAAAACCCAAACCTATAATCCATTATGAGAGTAAATCTCCCTCCACCTCACCTCGTACCTCCTGTCTGCATGCTGGATCTCCAGTATCCAAGCGAGAAGAAGAGGAATCAACTACCACTGCTCAAACCCACCATACTTCAGAACGATTAAGTCCTGAGTCCCCTGAAGTTCAGTCTCTCATCCATAAACTTCAAGGCTTTTCGATATCACCATAGAAATCTGAGGTATCTCAAGGCAGTGAGACTTCGCAATTCAATCTACCTCACCCTCTCACCAGAATTCAGAGTGGAAAGCTCGGTATCGAACCTACTGAGTTGCCTTTACCTAAAAGGAAAAGGGAAAAAAAGAATATTGAAGGCTCTGACGGTGAAACATTCTCATCATCATTTTCCATCTCATCTTCCCCAGCACAAAGTTAGCCATCCACTCCTTCATTACATATTGTTATCCATCAGGGATCTGGAACCTCGACATGCCAACCTATTCAATCCCCAATATCAACTCCTTCCCAAAAATCTGGAATTTCATCAGCAATATCATCCACTACTGGTGTTTCAATGGCGGATCCTTGGAATAGTCTCGGTGCGGTCAACATGCCTGCACCATTACATCCATTGCCTGATTCTCCTGAAAAATGGTTATCCAAGTTTAATCCAAATGCTGGAACACAAGCTGAAGAACATATTAATAACTTCATGTTATCAGTTAATTTGAAAGGAGTGACAGAGGAAGATGTTGTCGTTAGGCTTTTCCCTTATACTTTGCAAGGATCAGTGAGATCTTGGTATTTTTCCCTGCCCTCTGGATCCATTACCAGTTGGAACATTTGCCAAGAACAGTTTCTTACTAAGTATTGCGATGATAGATCTTTAGCCACATTAATCAATGATCTCTCCAATATTAGGATAGAGCCTAAAGAACCTATTAAGGAATTCAACTTACGATTCAATAAACTCTTGAATAAGATTCCAATTGCCTCCAAACCAAGTGAGCAAATAATAAGCGAATGGTATATAATTGCCCTACCCTCAAATATAGCTATTTTCGTAGACAGGGCTGCAAAACCAACTTTAGCTAAAAACATGAAAGAGGTACTTTCTGTGGAGAAACGTATTAATGCTTTAGAAAAGAAAGCTGCTCTTGAAGATAGAAAATCCAAAAAAGTTTCTTTCAAGGACAATTCAAAGAAGAAAACCCCTAAAGATCCATATGATATGGAAGGTTTACAAAAAGTCCTCAAGACTATGTCAAATGGAATGGTCGAAATCAAGAAGCAAGTAGCAGAAACCTCAACAAAAAGGCCATTTAGAAATTTTAAGAAACCTGAATCAAAACCACCAAATGTTATATCCAACGCTGATTCAGATCCTGAAGAGGAAGAAGAAGATGAAACAGTCTTGCCATCCTAAGAACCCGAAGAAGAAGAGACTGTCGAATGCCATGGGATGTGGGATTTTATTTTACCCACCTCCGATACAGAAAATGAACAAGAAGCTTTCCGTGTGACTACCAGGAGTAAAGGTACTCCTGAACCGGTCTAGACAACTTCGAAGAAAAGGAATGCAGGTTCCACTACTACCAAAGAAAAGATTCCTACAAATAAAGTTTCGACGATACCATCTCAAAATCAACCATTATCTTCAAATCCATCTTCAACATCTAAGACGTTGGTAGTAACAGATTCTATGGACTACAACATTATCGAAGATATGAAGAAGACTAGGGCGAATATTACTATGTTTGAACTTAGCAAACTCAAACATTAGCAGAAATTACTTCTTAAGGAGTTAAATGCTGTTCCTTCTTCACCTCTTCCCAATGCTATATTGTCCAAAGCTACTAATGATTCAGGCCAACCACCTTCTAGTAGAGTGGAAGCTACTGATACAGTCTTAATTGGGGATAGATCAAATTCTCATACTCCCTTCCTCTTAACCTATGAGATCTATAATAGAAACCTACACAACTGTTTGATTGACTCAGGGGCTTCCTCTAATATAATGCCAGCTTCAGTTTGTTCCAAACTGAACATCGAAGCCCAAAAGTCTGCAATTCATATTGTATAGTTGGATAGAACTAAGGTCCAGGTTTTAGGGGAAATCAACTCAGTAACTATCAGGTTATCAGTTGATCCTAGAGTGGTTCAAAGAATTGATATTTTGATCATTGATATACCTGAATTCTATGGGTTGATTTTAAGTAGAGATTGGTCCGAAAAACTCCATGGTTATATTTCTACCGATTGGTCTCATATGTGGTTACCTTATAAAGGAAAACCAAATCAAATCAAGATTGATCGGGAGAAACACATGACCCATACAGTTACCGAGTTTTACCAAGAAAACCAACCAATAGCATTCAATAACAATATTTTGGGGAATTATTCATCTGAATCGTTCTTTGGCAATTTCACTGCCCAACCATCTCCTTTCCCAGTTAATAATTTCACATCTCAGATCGAAAACTTTTCACAAACAAATAGGTCAAGATGTTTTGATGTTACTAAGGAAACTATAAATAAAATTGTTGATAATTCTTTATTTTGATCACTATACTTTGACGGGTCAAAATCTAGTGAAGGCTCAGGAGCAGGATGTATTTTAGTTAGCCCTCAGGGAGAGAAAACCATGTTATCATGCAGATTTGAATTTGAATGCCCAAACAATACAGCTGAATATGAGGCCCTAGTCCAAGGACTCTACAAAGCGATTGGCCTCAAGGTTCAATATCTGAAAGTGTTTGGTAATTCAGAAATTGTTATTAAACAGGTTAGAAATGCAATTCATTGCCTTTCTGGTCATCTCAAACACTATTAGTCCCTGGTACAGGAACTCACCTCTCAATTTTTAGCATTCAACATTTCTCCCATCCCTAGGTCCCAGAATGTAGCAGCAGACCTGCTAGCTAATGTTGCTTCCAGACTCCTACCATCCGAATACTACAACCCAGATAGTTTTTCAGTAGAGTTAATTTTTAGACCATCAATTCTCGATAATGTCACCAATTGGAGAGTGTTCAATCATGATGAAGACATTTTAAACTTATTGACTTCTGACAAATCTTATGATGACCAAATCATTGATGAAAGTGATCATGACCTTTAGATGAAGGAAAAGCAAGAGGGAAACTTAATACCAAAACCAGTGGTCAAGCTTGAAGATCTTTATGATATTAAAGATAGGTTTAAATAGGTGACCAATTCAAAACTCCAGAGTTCCACTTTAAGATTTGAATTGATAAACCTAGGTACCGAGGAGAACCCTCAAAACATCAATTTGGGACTAGGACTTTCTATAGAAGAAAGAAAAACATTCATTAGGTTGTTAACAAAAAACAAATATGTCTTCGCTTGGAAATATGATGATTTGAAAACATACGATACATCAATTATTCAACATACTATTCCAATGCTTTCTGAACAAAAACCAGTGCAACAAAAGTTAAGAAAGATTCATCCTAACCTAGAGAGTCAGATAAAGGCTGAATTAAATAAACTCTTGAAGGCTAAGATAATTTTTCCTGTGAGACATTCAAACTGGGTTTCTAACATGGTGCCTATTTGGAAGAAAAATGGCGATATCAGGATTTGTATTGATTTCAGAAATCTTAATAAGGCAAGTCAAAAGGATAACTTCCCTTTACCTAATATGGAGCAGACATTACATTCATCAGCTGGTTCAGAACTAATGTCCTTTTTAGACGGTTTTTCAGGATATAACCAAATTTTGGTTCATCCTGATGACAGGCTTAAAACGACTTTCAGAATTAAGTGGGAAACTTATGCCTACCAAAAGATGCCTTTTGGACTCATCAATGCAGGAGCTACATTTCAAAGAGCCATGGACATAGCGTTCAAAGGATTTCTCAATAAATCATTAGTTGTCTATTTAGATGATATTACTGTATTTTCCAAGAAAAGGTCTAAGCATTTACAAGATTTAAAACAAATCTTTGAACGTTGTAGAAAGTATGGTATCTCTCTTAATCCAAAGAAGTCCTTTTTTGCCCTTAATCAAGGAAAACTTTTAGGCTTCATTGTTTCAAAAGATGGTATCTATATTGATCCAGACAGAGTTAAAGAGATTTCTGAAATTCCATTTTCTCATAATAAAAAATCCATGCAGTCATTTTTGGGTCAGATTAACTTTGTTAAACATTTTGTTCCAAATTTTTCCCAGATTATTTTACCATTACAAATGATGGTTAAGAAAAATTTGGTGTTTAAATGGCGATCTGCAAAAAAGGAGGCATTTGACTCCATCAAACAATCAATAATTAATGCCCCTGCTTTAAGCACTCCCAATTTTTCTAATCATTTCATACTATATACCCTCGCATCCACTTCGTCATATGCAGCAGTGTTGACTCAAATTAATGATCAAAACTTGGAAGCACCAATTTCGTTTTACAGCTCAAATCTTCAAGGTGCTGAACTAAACTATTCGGAAGTTGAAAAACAAGCCTTTGCTGTGTACAAAGCCATAAAACACTATAGGCCCTTCCTCTTAAAAGCTCACACAAAAGTTATAGTTCCTTTTTCAGCAGTAAGACAATTACTAGTTCAAAGGGAATTAGGAGAAAAGAGAGCGAATTGGGTCACAACATTACAAGAATATGACTTGGAAATCAAGCCAGCAAAGATTGTCAAAGGCCAAGGTTTTTACAGGTTGTTGGCAGGAGCATCCAACATTCAAGAACCTGAAAATACAGAAGATACTGAAGAAATCAATCAGATAAGTACCACAAATTCTGAATCACAATATACAGATCTGATTTTCTATTTAAAAAATGGGTACGCTCCTTCCAATCTCTCCTATAAAAACAAATGTGCCATTAGATTGAAAGCAAAAAACTTTACAATTATAGATGATGTATTGTTTAGGTGAAATTATGATTCAATTTTATTAAGATGCCTAGAAAAACCTGAAGCTCAAAAAGTTTTGCAGGAACTTCATGATGGACCAGCAGGAGGACATTTTGGAGCTGACACCACAGCTCACGAAATCATTCATGCTGGGTATTATTGGCCCACCTTGTTCATAGATACTCATGAATATGTAAGGAAATGCCAAAGCTGTCAAACATCCAGTGGAAGACAAAGAAAGCCAGCTTTCCCTTTGCAACTTGTCAACATTGAGCAACCATTTGAGCAATGGGGATTGGACATCATTGGAGAAATCACTCCACATTCATCCAAACAGCATAAGTATATCCTTAATGCCACTGATTACTTTACTAAGTGGGTTGAAGCAATTCCTTTAAAGACAACAAACTCTGAAGAAATTATGGAATTCATAGATCAATTCATTATTACCAGGCTTGGTGTCCCGAATGCTCTTGTTTTTGATAATGCATCTTATTTTTCTGGAAATTCTATGTTTGATTTTGCTATCAAATGGGGATTTTTTTTTTCCCCTGGAAAAATCCGTAAAGTTTTCATTAATATGAAAAGATTACATATGTAGATGCTATTACGCATATGCTATGATCGCTGTGGATCTGTACATTTTCAAAAAAATTACATTGTTCATTTGTCTGATATAAACACTTGTGCATTCCTGCTTTGTCTGTAAATATATTTGTTGCCTTTCAGCAACCTTCAGTTGTTCAAAAAATATAAGGTCTGTTCAAAAACTGTAGTCTGTGATAACTGCTGCCGATTTGATAAGTTTATGTATGGGGTAGACCCGCTGTTGGATAACCCGGGTCTATATAGGGCCGATGGTAGAATTTTCGTTCCTACTGATCCAAAATTTCAGTGATCTCCCAAGTGCCATGATCCATCAGCGCGGCCTCCTTGGACAATTTGTCAGCTTCCATATTATGCTCCAATGATGACTAAGAGCAAAATGCAGGAGGTGACGCAGAGTGATTAGCTCAGCATAATTATTTGTTCCCGCGCCCAAGCCCGCTTTGATATGGTAGGAGTGATTTAAGTTTTGGTGCAGAATGAAGCCACCCCCACAGCTTTGAGCATTTGCAGCTCCATCGAAATATGCCCATGGAGTGCTTAGATCAATTTTTGGTGGAGGGTTTGGTCGACAGGCTTTTGAGGGGGGTGGGTCAGGTAGCTCCTTGTATGCTGTGATAATGCCCGCTTCAATGAGCGGCCATCGAGGGACCTTATCATCAAAGATCAGGTTGTTCCTGACTTTCCATACAATCCAGTTTACAATAATAGGGAGGTTTGCTGCCTTCGTTCCTTTGTGCCTCTTATCCCAATTGATCCAAGCACTGATTGGGTCGGGACCTCCCCAGTCCCCATTGAAAGGAATGAAAGGCTTTATGTTGGTCCAAATTTGTTGTACAGAAGTGCAGTGCAGAAATAGATGAGCAGTGGATTCCGTGTCCGATTGACAGAGTGCACATCTCGTCGGACCATGAAATGCTCGTCGCATTAGATAGTCACCCGTGGGCACCTTGTTTCGCAGGACACACCAGGAAAATAGCTTTGACCGGGGAGAGGCTGCGAGCTTCCAAATATTCCGCCACCAACTGTCAAGAACCTCGGGCTTTTTCTGGATGATAAGATGTGTGTAACCCTCCTTTGGAGTGTACATTCCGCTGTCAGCTTGAAACCATATCAGTTCATCCGGACCCTCAGTAATTCTGATATGGGATTCAGTCAGGGCAGCACAATAATCTTGCCAGATCGTGTGCCATCTCGCTGGGAGGTTGAGTTGGAGAGCAGTCTTCCAGGCCTGGTGAAAAATGTCTGAGAGGTCCTGATCCGCAATCTGTGCAATTACTTTGATGTCATGTGCAGATAGGAAGTCGACCAGGTCCTGTGGCAATATGTGTCTCCCCCCACTACCATTCCAAGGGTCTAGACCAACTCGAGCTCTGTCCCCACTTTTTATTCTCCAAACAATGTTGTTCCTGATGAGAGGCAGAGCATGAAGCACGGCCTTCCAGATGGATGATATCCCTACTTTGTTCCAAGATGGCAGTCTGAGCCAGTCCAAAACATTTCGGGGCCAAATGTATTTGTGATAAACAATGGAGGTCCATAGACTGTGTGTTGTCATCAGGGCCCAGCCCATCTTGGCTGCTAGAGCACGGGCGAAAGTGGGAAGGTCCTTTAAGCCCCATCCACCACATTTCTTTGGGAGGGCAATCGAATTCCATCTAACCCAAGTGAAAGTGCGCTTTTCTTTGTTGCCAGCCCAAAGATATCTGTTACAAAGTCGCTGCAGCTTGGATAAAATGTTTCGAGGGATCCAAGCGAGCGCCATCCAAAAAACCGGTGTAGCTTCCAGCACTGATTTAATCAAGGTTAATCTACCGGCTCTGGATAAATATCTAAAGCTCCAGCAAGTGATCCTTTTCTCCACTTTTGCTACCAGCCACACCCAATCCGCAATCTTCTGAGAGGTGGGTTTGAGCTAGAAACCCAGGTATTTTAGCCCCCTGTCCAAAGGATGGGTGGAGAAAGGGAAAGCCTGGCTTGCAGCAAATGATTCATTTACTGATGTGCCAACCAGAGTGATAGAAGATTTTGTCCGATTTACCTCCATCCCTGTTGCTTGTGCAAAGAGCTTTAGAATTCTGTTGAAAGTGGAGGTGTCCTGTATGCTACCATCTAGCATGATAAGCACATCATCGACGAACAAAAGATGAGTAAGAAAACACTCATCTGAGATTTTTAGTCCCCTGATTGAGCCATCCCTTTTTGCTGAGATAATTAATTGACTCAAGGCTTCCATCACCATAAGGAAAAGTAGGGGTGACAGAGGACAACCCTGGCGAAGGCCTCTTTCGGAGTGGAAGAAATGGGAGGCAGCGCCATTGATGAGGATGCTAAAGGTGGGAGATGAGATGCAGGCCATAATCCAGTTGATGAAGTGGAGGGGAAACCCCAGATGGATGAGGATCATTTTGATAAAGGGCCAGCTAACTCTATCAAAGGCCTTTGAGAGGTCAATCTTGAGGAGAATGCATTTAAGCCTCTTTGTCCAGATGGAGTGGATTGCTTCCTGGGCAGATCCAATGGCTTCATGGATTTGTCTGTCTTCCAGGAAAGAAAACTGTTGTGGAGCTATATGCTTGGACAGAATAGGCCAGATCTGGTTGGCGATGATTTTTGAGATGATTTTGTAGAGGACATTGCATAAAGAAATAGGCCGGAAGTCATCGAAGGATGAGGGGGAGTCTGATTTGGGAATGAGGGCAATGAAGGTGGAGTTTATAGCATGGTAGATTTGTCCCGACATTCTACTCTCCTCAACCACCCTCAGGATATCTTCGCCAAGTATTTCAAAAAAGGCTGAGTAGAACTCAATAGTCCATCCATCTGGTCCAGGACTCTTTTCCTTCTGAAACCACTTGATGGTGCTCTCCAGTTCTTCCATGGTGACCGGGTCAGTGAGCGGATCTATGTCCTCCTCATTTACAAATCTGGGAAAATGCGAGGCCACCCTGATGATTTCAGCCAGATTTGTGCCAGCCGGACTTTTATAAATATTTCTGAAATGAGAAGTGCCTAGCTGAGAGAGCTTGTTAAAGGTGTCCGCCACTCCTCCATCAGGCATGGGAAGATTCCATATGGTGTTTGCCAGTCTTCTTCCCTTTGCAAAATTGTGGAAAAATCTAGAGTTCTCATCCCCTGCTTTGAGCCAGACAGCCCTGCTCCGAAGTCTAAGAGATTCCTCCCTGAGCTTTAGGATGCTCTGCTTTTGGTTTTCTAATTCAATCAAGCGTGTCTTGTCCCCCATGGATCCAAAAGCCAGGTTCCTGTCATCTTGGAGAGCTTGGAGCTCTTCTTCCACTCTGATAAGATGTTTGTCCTCCCTGATCTTCTTTGCTTTGGCCCATTCTATCACCATATGCTTGAGCTCTGTCAAATTTTTGAAAAAACCTCTTGCCATCGATGGTTCCCAGTCAATAGGGTGGGACTTCCAGTAATTTGATACAAGATTGGTGAAGCTTTGATCTTGGAGCCAGTGATGATTGAATTTGAATGGAGCTTTCGGCTTTGGGAGGGGGCCTAAGATCTCCATTAAGATTGGAGAGTGATCAGATATGCCACCTGATCCTACCCATTGTTTATACCGGTGGAGCTTGTGGATCAATGGACCTTTCAGCAGGAATCTATCAAGTCTGCGAGCAAGTGCTGCTTGGCCTACCCTTCTATTTCTCCACGTAGGTAGGGGCTTCTGCATTGGGACGTCAATAAAGTCATATTGCTCCAGGAGGCTTCTCATGAAGTCAGTAATGGAATCTATCTGCGCCATAGAGCCCCATGATTCTCTAAAACCCATAGAGAAATTTAGGTCACCTCCCAAGATGATATGGTCTAGTGCCATTAGTCTGCTGCTGAGCAGCTGTCTCCAAAATATCTCCCTCTGTTGGCACGGCCCATATATATTGACAATGCGCAGATTCATCCCAAGTTCAACTGAAAATATATCAATCCCCAAAAAACCAGGACCCCCCCAGGAAGAGTCCAGCCTGATGGATTTTGGGTTGTAACCAATTGCCAAACCCCCTGATCTACCATTTGCATCCAGGGAAATGAAATTCCATCGAGGCGAGATGAGGCTGAGAGAGCGGGAAATGGCCTCAGCAGGTCCTAGGGTTTCTTGCAGAAGGATAATATCAGGGATTTCGACCTCAAAAAGTCGCTTGATGGCCAGTTTTTTGGGGTTACTAGCCAAACCCCTGCAGTTGAAAGAGAGACACTTCATGAGGGCCCCTTCTTTGGGGGTTTCGATGCTCTAAGGACCCCATCAATGGTGGACTGTTGCCTTGATGCTACTTCGACACCGGCGCGCTTGATAGCTTTATTTAGATCAGACTTCCGGCCCCTCGTGGAGATTGACCCTATCCCTGGGGAAATTATGCCCAGCCTAATCGAAGGATCAGAGAGCTCCACATGAGATGTTCGAGGGCGAAGAGAATATGAATGGGGCGGAGGTCTCCTGGAGGTAGATTCCGAGGGGGGGGATGGGGATCGAGTCAAAGAGGGGGGGGCAGTGGAGGATACAAGGGGGGGAGGAGGGATAATGCAATGCGCCATGGAGTATGCTACTGAATTTAAAAATTCAATTGATTGCTCATTTGAGGAAGGGGAAGAGATGTGAAAAGTACCCGATGCCTGTGCGGCTGCAGCAGCTACCCATGCCCGAGTCATGGGTGGAGAGGGCGCGTCTATCTTGATCTGCTCGGATGCTCCGGTGTCGCCCTTATGATCAGCTGGCTTCTGGATCACTGGGGGAGAGAGAGGAGAGTTCCTTCTGGATGCAATGGGCGAGATCTTTGGAGAGCTGACAGGACTATTGATCAGTGGGCAGTCCCTGAAGAGGTGACCCACTTGATGGCACCGATTGCAGCGGAAGGGGACTCCTTCATAGTCAAGGATCTGCGAACGCCTGTGCTTCCCCGATCTCAGGGTGATTTTCTCTTCCAAACCTTCTCTGGTGTCCAGGTGCACCAGAATTCGAGCCACCGTCTGCTTCCCTGAGTCCATATAGGATTGGTCATGGTCCAAATATGTACCTAATGCATTACCGATTCTGATGAAGGCATCGTCTCTCCATAATTGTAATGGTAGTCCAGGCAATCGAACCCATAGTGGACCTGCAGCAATTTGTTCCCGTTCTGGATCAAAAAGCGGACTCCATCGTTTCAATAGAACCGGGGCTGTTTCTATGTGCCAAAATTTTTCAAGTACGGTATCCGTGTGATCCTCATGAGCGAAGCGAAGGGAGAACCACCCTCGTGGGAGAACCCGGACTGCAGGCAATTGAGTGAATAAGCCTCCCCAAATTTCCTTTACCCATCGCTTCAGTCTGTCCGTCGTGTAGGAGCGCCCCCGCACATGTCCGACCAGCACTGTGCGTGCAATGACCATGGTTTCTTCAAAGTCTGCAGGATTTCCGAACTCCACAGTGATGTCCTTCGAGGTTGCCCTTACGCACTTTGTTTTTGGTTTCTTCGATCTAGGGGCTGATGGATGTTCGACAAGAGGATCAGAAACCCTATGCTGTATTGAGGGTTTCGGTGGATGTACATTGACTGTCGGGGTGTCGAAGAAACCAGAAGATTTTACCCCAGAGATCTGGCTAGGGTTTGGCACGGATCCTACTTGATTCACTTGCACCCCTGGGGTGCCCGGAAGCAGAGAGGGGATAGAATCAAAGTTCAGAGCGTTGGGCGAGAGTGAGGTGAGAAGGAAAGCAATACCTGGGGAGAGGGGTGGTGCCTCCAAGCCTATTGCTGTGTTTGCGGATTCCGGCAGAGAAACCACCGGGAAAATATCCTGTACGCGTAACCCCTCAGAAAACGGCGGAGCTAAACCCGGCGAAGCTAGGCTAGGGTTTCGGAAAACTGTCTGTCCCTCGAGCGGATCCTCGGTGAAGTCCACGAGGTCCGTTATCTGTTGACCCTCCATGGCGGTTAGAGACCTCTTCCTTGTCGCGAGCTGTAGTCGACCTGTCACCTGTTTGCTTGTCCAGCTCCTGAAACCGTTCGCTAGTTGTGGTCCTATGCTGCGGTCTGCGGATTTAACCCTGTCCTTTTCGAAACACCGTCAGAGCTCCCATCACGTCTCCATCCACTATCAAATGGGGATTTAAATTGAGGTATTCTACAAATTACTACCCCCAGGGCAATGGTTTGGCAGAATCCACCAATAAAAACCTTATTAGAATTATTAAGAGAACTATTGAATAAAATCATAAAAACTGGCATAAATCTTTGATATTTGCACTATGGGCTGATAGAATAACTCAAAAAACCTCTATAGGCACTTCTCCATTCAATCTAGTGTATGGAAAGGAAGCTATCATACCAGCTAACTTAGTGCTTCCATCTTTAGCTTTAGTGCAATTTATCGAAGAAAGTCCCTCATCTTCTATTCAACTAAGACATGATCAAATTTTGAAACTAGAAGAAGAAAGGGAAAAAGCCAGAATTATACATGCAAAACATCAGCAAATTATCAAGTCATCCTTTGATACAACTTCAACCAGTTCAAAACAATTACAAGTTGGTGATCTAGTTTTGAAATGGGACAAAGCCCATGAGGATAAAGGAAAACACACAAAGTTCCAGAAAATGTGTCTCAGACCATTTCAAATCAATGAGAAGATAGGCCCTTCTACTTTCATTCCGCAAGATCTATCAGGAAAGAGAGACTCTCTTCCTGTTAACGGCCTTATCTTAAAAAAATTCTTCAATTGAGAAGGTAACACCTTCTCCCTTTGTAAATATTCAAATTTCACCTAAAATTTTGTACATAGCTTAGATTTTTAGGATTTTAGAAGAATAAAGTTAGCCTTCCATTGGTCTTTACTATATTGAAAAGTTTCTCAAAAGAAACAATTATGATATTTGCTTTTAAAATGGAAGCCTTAAACGAAAGGAAGATTTCTAGGAAATTAGGTATATTTAGATTTTGGAACCCCATTTTATTTCTGTAAACTCTTCTCAAAGATTAGAAGTACTGTAAACCATTTTAATGTTTTTAAGAAACCTGAAAACGGTTATCAATGCAAAACAGATACTGATTCAATCTTAGCATCTTCAACTCTTATCCTGTCATCCATCCTCTCTTAAGGAGAAAATTGTTCATCCCATTCATCAAGGGTTATAATTACTCAGAGTGTAATTCTAAAATATATTTGAGGTAAAAGATAAGAGTTCTTATTACAAGCCTGCTTACCATGATCATAGGGAAATAGTTCAACTGACATTACCAATACTGCATACCAAAATAAGGCAATGGCTTATAATTATGAGACAAGGGGTCTCATCACGAGCTAGCTTGTTCAGTTAAATTATCACCAGTGAATGGCATTGTCAAATAGATGGCTACCAAACCAGGACAATGGCTTTTTATCTTACAAAATAAAGAAAAAGAAAAAATGATACAAAATATGAAAACATATTTCTGGATTCATTCTTTTTAATTATACTCTGAAATGGATGGGATAATGAACGATCAAATGGTTAAAAGGTATCCCTGTCGAGACTATAGATGTTTGTTGGCAGCAGAGGCTCTACCTATGGCAAAGGAGTCATTATAAAGCTAAGTTGGAAAAGTTTTTGTTTTATCATTAGCAACCAAGCAAGGCTAGTTTGAAACATAGAATGTATTTAATTATAACATGAGAAGAGGATAGCAGAAATAGTTATCATTACATTCAGAATTTATGTTTGCCTAGTTATATTAGAATTTTTCGCTCGGATAAGATTTTCAGATTAAAAAGTTTAAGTATTTTAACTTTTCCCAGAGATAACTGTTTCTCCCAGTGAATCGCCAATTGTTGTGCTGTACAACAACCCCCCATTTCATAAAATTTTTCTTTAAAAATCATAATATGAAATGGGTCCCTTTTAAACATAGATGTGTGAATAAATTGGTATTAACTTATTATTAGAAAAAACCCTCATCAAAAGGTCTGATTGAAATATGATATCCCTTTTAAACAATGATAAAAGAGGCCTTTTTAAACAAATCATAAAGCTTTTTATTATTACAATAAAGCGATCGCAAGATCGCATATCACAGTAATAAAAGGAACATAAATAAAGGCCCATTGAATAACTCCGATCCGAAAAGGGAAATCGCTATCGGATATCGGGGAAAGGCAAAGCGCATCATTTATAAGGCATCCCCCATTCCTCCGATGCGATAAAGGCATCGCTATTAGCAATCGGCTGTGGTAATCAATGCGTTAATTATGACACCTTCAAATCCTCTGATGCGATAAGGCATATCGCCATCGGCGATCGGCGATTTCGCAATGACATAAATAAAGTGACCCGAGCCCTGTCCCGATTGCGATGCATTAAATCAGGGCACGTGTTTCTAAGCATATTAAAGATTGGCATGCATTATATCACCTTTTGTGATTGAACGATCTTTTGGACTATTATGAAAACCCTCTCTTTCACGTCGCCAATCATCAAATGTGATTAACCGCCAAAATAAGCCACGCTTGAATCAATAGACGTTATGATGGATTATTTAAAAGCCTCCTTATCATGATTGACAGGTGAAGCGGCCAATTAATGAAGCAGTTATGACGAGATTTTCCACTTAGATTCTATCTCCAGCAATTTTATCACGATCTTTGATTACTCGTTAAAAGATATAACTCTTTCATATTGGCTCTTGCTATCTATTTCTCTGTATCACGCTGGTTTCCTTCCTTGTGCAGAATTCCGTTGAAGTATCAAGTTTCAAGAAAATGGGAAAGAAATCTAAGAGATCCGCTGCGGCAGCGGCCCCTGCAGTAACAGTCCAGCCCACCAGTGACCCAGGACCAAGCAAGAAGGGCCTAATTTCGAACACTACATGTCTCGGCCTAGGAAATACAAGCTGGCAAAGCATCTATAATTTGATTGAGGCAGAAGAACCGGAGGAAGTGTCGAAAGAAGCTACGACAGACTCAACTAGAAAATCAGAAGCCTTGCTAAAATATTTGGCCGACTCATTTTTACCCAGGATAGCAGCTCGGGAGAAAATTCTTCCTTACACTGACGTGGTCAGATGGGTGGTCGAACAAATTCCTGTTTCTAATAGGACCTTTTGCACAGTTGATGGAAGAGTTTTCGGTTCATTTCAGCCTAACGACTTGAGAAAAATGTACCATTTGCCCGAACCTAAAAAGAAATACAACAAAGATTTTCTAAAGAAATTCGCAGAGGAGAATGAGACGGAATCAACCCCGATTAGACAGTGGAGATAGAATCCCACAAAGCACAAACATGAATCATCGGGTAAGTACTCCGTGGATTCCTTAGCATCTCCTTACTGTTATGCTGGGGCAATGATGTGTAGGATATGGGGAATGCATGATTCAGCAAAATTTGATATCGAAATGGTTCCTTTAATGGAAGCAGAAACTAGTAGTTATGTCATGGATTGGGCCAATATATTGTCTGATAAATTAGCCTCTGCAATTCTTGATTTTAGATTCAATTCACGCAAAACCACCAGGACTATTCCTCCCTTCTATTACAGTGCTTATGTTATGGATATGCTTTGTTTTAATTCCGAATACCCGATACTTGGGTGGAGGTGGACGCCACAGGACCCTAAGCCAATCCACATCTACCATAAGATGTTATGGAAGGCACATTATAAAGACCACTTGTATCAAATCTGTAACGGTTTCATGTTGCCTATCTATTATGCTATCTTTGATAAGCTTGCCCCAAGGATTTCCGAGGAGGCAGAAATTGACTTGACTGTTGTGGGAAATTGGTTCGGGGAAGATAAATTCACATATATACGGGTGTTTGGTAGTACCACAAAACCCCATGTACTCCCATTATATTTTCTGGATAAACTGTTGGCACGAGAATTAGCTTACCAAATCACAACCGCTGGAACGTCCAAAACTCTTAGGACTTCCAAAAAGCAGCTATGGCCCGTATTCCCTTTAAGATGTGGTGTTTATACCATACTTGATTGGAAACATGCTGAGAAGGAGGCAGGAAAAATAAATATGCTCAATCTTGCGACCATCCCTAGCAGGAAATTTGATCCCCGGAAGGTTGCCTATAATGTGCTTGAACAGGCCAAACTTACTGAGCTTGACCATGAAAAAGATGAATTTGATGATTTATTTTCTTCAGCAGAATCATTGTCTCAGGTTAAGACATTGGCCAGGATGAAATATAATGATGAAGGATTGGTAAAATTCAATAGGCTCAGAGAACAGAGGTTGCAAACTCTGCCTCTGGACTTGTTGGCCACTACACCAATGAATAAGTCAAGCGAGCCTAGGCAGAAGAGCATTGACGAGTCTCCTGCTACAGAGAAAATTCCCGAAAAGGAAACAGAGCAGGAGAAAGGGACAGAACAGGAGAAAGGAAAAGAGCAGGAAACAGAGCAGGAAAAAGGAAAGAAGCAGGACAGTGGAGTCATTGATTTAGAGACTCAAATTGATCCCAAACTCCTCCAAGAGTGGCAGCAATTTGAATCTATTATAAACAATCCCGAGACTCCACCAGGATTCGGCATACCCCAAGTGACAGTCAGTCAAGAAACAACCACAACTACGGTTCCGGTGGAAGGAACCAGCGGCCTACCCAGTAGTAAAGATGCGGAAATAATCCCCAAAGATCCATCCGATCAATTTTTTTTACAGATAGAAGACATACCACCATTAGACGTCTTTTACAGTCCTAGACATAGGGCTGTGGTGAAAAGACAGAGGAAAAGGGGGAGACTTGATCAATCTTCCCTTTTGCCAGATTAAACAGAGATGGCTAATGTGGTGTGGAAGGAGGAACTGAACCCTTCCGACGACCTTACGAAACTCTTCCAGTATGCTGGAGCATATTCGGCAACCACCATGGATAAAGCCTCAAAAGTGAGTAGTCTCCTTAAGGAAAAAGATCAAATGATTGATTCATTGCAGTCGCAGGTGTCCGAAGCACAGCGAAAAATAGAACAATTGGAACAAAAACTATCAACATAGCGACAAACAAACAGCCAATTAAATGAGCAATTACACAAAGAGAAACAGAGGATAGATTCAAGTGCAGTGCAGAAACAAAAGGAACTATCCGAAGCGGTGGCCAAATTAAAGGCAATGAACGAACAAATGAGCAAGACTAAGGATGAGCAAATCGCTCAACTGTCACAAGAAGTAGAAAAGTTCAGGAGCCTTCCTCAAGTAGCAGAGTTCAGAACAGAAGCTCTACAAATCAATAAGGCATTGATTACACAGCTGAAACTGCTATGTCATAACATTTCTCTGGCTGAACCTCTTTGTGAAATTACTACATCTATAGTTGATAAATCAGTTGAAGCTAGACAGGATTTAGAACAGGCCGATGAGACCTTAACCAGTTTTCTTGCTTGGCAAGACTCCCTTGAAGGACAGGCTTCGGATCTGCCCAAAATTCTTGAGTCACACAAAGACATCCTGTTCCTAGAATGGCAGACCCAACTAATGAAGGCAGAAAGAGAAACCTCAAGATGTCGGTTATCTACTAGCAATTTAATTGAATTTGTCAACGATACTCTTTATCTGTCTAATATGATTTCACAGTGTAATCCAGGAAAATTAACATCGGCCAAAGCCTTGGAACAAACATGCAATCAGGAATTGGAAAAGAAAGGAAGACTAATCGCTGACATCCAAAGTTTAACTTGGGATACCTTTTGGTTTTTCCTAATCAAGCCATACAGTCAGAGGGCCGCGCTCAAATGTTTAACTGATGCTATCAATTGCATGATCCCCGAGATCCAAGATGCCACATATTTAGCTCAACTGAATTCTCACCTAAGCTGCCCCCCAGAATTGCAACCGATGCTGGATATCTGCCAGCTCAAGCCAAAGGGAGATCATCCGAAGCAATGAATCATGCTGTCGACTGAAGACAAGCCAATTTTGAGGAGATATTCATAGCATAGTTGTACCAATTAATTAGCACTTTTATGTTGTAATTAGTTAGCTCAATTAGTATTTATAGGCCCTTTCATTCATTTGGAAAGGGTCCTTAATTTTTGTATAAACTCAAATCAGGAAGTCACACTATTGTGCTTCTGATCTAGTTTTTATAAAGACTAGGCCAGTATTCTGAATTTTGACAAAGAAAGCTTTGATAATCTGTGAACTATTGCCTTTTGTGGAAGTGTTTCTAAGTTGGAAAAAGGAATTTGAATGCGATTGATATTGGGAGTGACTCGAATAAACATATGGTACTATTATCTATGGTCTTCTGTCATTTTTATGTGAATCAACATTCATTTAAATTTTGCTATCATGGAATATATATATGTGTTTTAACAACAATTCTTGTACTTTTCACTATTGAATGTATAAGGACTGTTATTCTTTCTATTATATCTATGTCTATGATATAAATCAGGAATAGTGTAATAATGTTTGCTTGATTGCTTTGTTCAACTATTTGGGCTTAGTAATTATCATATGAATAAACATCTTTGCTTACAAACAAGAGTCATCTATATGCCTGTTTGTGAATGAGGACCATCCAAAGTTACACTAAAAGCAACAATTTCTCGGGATAGAATAGTTGTTTATAATTTTACTTTTAGATTAAATCATCCATCCATTATCATTAGATATTAGAGAATCAATCATTTATCCACCCTATTTACCAATCATTGGGAAACTGGTCCTATTATATCCAGTCGGAGCCACCACACCAAATGGAAAAGGAGCTACCTTTAAGGTCCGGACCGGGTGGTTATCCTCGATGTTGATGCAACGATTTTCGAGGCATCAACAGACACCTAAGTGAGATGATCCAAAAGAAACCACTGAGAAAAGTACTGGGGAAGAGGTTGAAAAAATGTTAGTTGATTTGCGAGTGTATGCAGATACTCAGTTGCTTATAGAAAAGGGATCATCATTGACATGGAAGCATGTTAAAGATGCTTTTGCAAAGGAATTTGAGGTAGACTTAGAGGAACAACAAGTTTATCTCAACTTATGGTAGTCAGGATTATATAAGGTTGCATGCAGGTATCCAACCTTCTTGTGTGTATATTGCATCAGTTGTGTTGTCTCACACATTGATGAGAACACCATGACATTGAGTAGTGCTAGCGGGCATAAGCTTACCACCTTCCAAGCATAAAACTTTCAGTAAATGTATCACTTGTCTGAACCAGTAGAGCGCATGGACTCACTTTCTATGCCACCCACAACCATGTGAACACAAGAGACATTGTCAAAGGCTGGGTAAAGAAGCCATTGAAGTTTTGACAGACACCCACCCATGTGTACAAGAAAAAGTCCCTCAAGAAGTTTTACCAGCTATTGGTTATATTCGCTTGCAGGAACAATGGTTAGGAGAGCACGAAAGCCTTTCTTGAAGGGTGGGAAGTCTTATTGTACCAAGTGGTGAATTATGGGAATCCTTTCAACTGGTCAGATCTGTTGGCTCGAAAATTGAAGTCCCATGTAGCAAAAGCTCGTAATCCTCCCTTTGGTACATGGGACTTCAATTGTTGAGCCAATAGGTCTACTTGGAGGAAATGAGAGCAACGATACTTAGTGAAGTATCAACACTTGGAGAGACCATGCAGGACCTCTATGAGAAGCCCATAACCATACATGAGGAAGTTGTTCACTTGCATGGTTTGTAATAGTAGAGTAGAGACTTCATCAAAAGGAATGTACAAGCTGCCATTTTCAGCCTGCATGAATGGACAATGTGATACAAAGGGGCACCACTTACTTTGGTAAATAAGATGAAGCCGTAGGCATAACTAGAGAAAGCAAGAGTTTGAATGTTGATTCAAAACAAAATGTATCTTGCCTCGTTCATTGGAAACATTCAGGCCTCATATGTATGGTTGTACAACTATCTGGATTTCCTGGTGAGAACCCACAATATCCCAACAGTCAGCTCACTTACCGAAGCTAAACGCAGACACCAGGTTAGGTAGTAAATTGGAGAATACTTGGAGCAACTAAGACAAATTTCCATCACAGAGGATATGGAGATGAATAGACATAACATGCGAAATTACATTGGTGGTCCTATCCATATTAGAACAATGTTGCTCTTGTTGGAGAGGGATGTTAAAATTGGCTCCAAGTCATTATACTCCGATGCTATGGAGGCTAGAGTCTACTTCTAGCCAAACACCATCACATAGTTTGGGGATGTCATCACATAGTACTGAGCTTAGCACCAATATGTGATCGAGAAGCAACAAGTGGAGGTTGTTGAGCTAGAGTTCTCCCAAACTCAAGCATCATAGTGTTGTGTCTTGTTAGGTTGTCATGTTGTCTCTACCCTATTTTGTCTTATATGGGTACAAGTGTAAATTGTAATATTATTTGTAATTATGTTGTAAGTGAAATTCCAAGTGTTAATATTGGAATATGAAGAGTCATGATGTAATGTAATGAGACATTTTGTAAAGAAGTTGAAGAGTCATGAGGGTAGTCCAAAGGGCACAAAGGGGAGTTGAAGTGTCATCCCCTCTTGTTATAAATGGAACCTCATAACTCATGTAAAAGGCTTTTGGTGTTGGAATTATGACACAGGTTTGGCACTATAGCACAGGTGTTGTCCTTGATGGCAACTCACTCAGATCGAAGATCTCAGTTCAAGCTCTCACAATGAAAGAAAAAGAGATATATGCAGGTTCCTCTTAAACAAGTCGCGTATACACACGGGTTTGACGATCATAAGGCGCGTATACATATGCACACACTTTCATGCAAGGAAAAGCGTGTACACGTGGGAAAACTTATTTTTTGGTCCATGGTAGTTAGTCCTTGGTATTTGGACCTATGGTTTTGGACCATGGTATCTTGTCCGAAGTGTTGAACCCAGGTATTGGGTCCATGGTATTGATTCTCTATGGTTTTGGACCATGGTATTGAGTAAGGACTAAGACTATAAAAGGGGAAGGAGATCATTAGGCAAAGGCATTCACTCAAGCATTGAATATCTTATGAAGAGCAAGATCTAGAATATTGGTCATTGGGTTATGGTGCATAGCTAGATTTGAACCAAGGAGGAACTTGAGCGCTAGAAGAAGGATAAGTTATATTGATGGGTCAAGATCTTAAGGCTTGAATAGTAGTATCTTTGTGTGATTTTGATCTGTTATATTTGGCGCATGACTTGATCTATAAATATGATAATCTGGGTATAATTGATCTCTGAATAAGTGAAAAGGGTAAATTATCTTTTATAGATTTATATGCAGGTTCGGCACAGCAGAGGCGCGTATACATGCTGGTTGGCCTTAATAGAGCAGCGTATGCACTTAGGTTCTGCATATTGAAGTAGCGTACGTCTCATGAAATATGTTTTAGCTACTTCTGTTTATTGCTGCAGTGTTCTGGGTTCAGGATTGGTTTTTGGTTACTGTTACAACATTCAGAGAAGTAATTGTTTGATTCAGTTTTGATTGAAGCAAAGGAGATTGGTTGATGTCGATGTATTTGATGGTTGATTATTGTTATTGATGGATCCAGTCTGAAAATTTATGAAACGTGGTCCCTGGAAGAAAAGAGAAGGTTGTAGCCTTCTGTAGGTCAGCACCTACGTACTAGTACATCAACTAGTACAAGAGCTAAGGGGGTTGTAGCTCCCTTCCAGGAGAAGCTGGAGAATGAAAGAAGGTAGTAGCCTTCTGCTGGTAGAAGCTTGCGTACTGGTATAAGACTGCACCAATATAGAAATATTGTAAAAAGAAGTTTCTTATTAAAAGAAGATAGAGACGAATTGCAGCAGGTGGTTTTCATCCACATTGGGTTTCCACCTTATATCTTGTGTCCATGTGTGTGATGATCTATTCTATTTTACTGCATTTGTTTACTGTTCTTATGGTTAATGAAGTTCTGATGCATTGATTAAAGATCAACATTTAATGAATCATAAGTTTACTGATATACGCTAGTTGCTTTAGACACAGTAGCATATATACGCAGTTTCCCATAACTGAAGTAACATATACAAATCTGATTGTGAAATGAAAAATACTTGATTTGATAATATTGATTCACCCCCCCTCTCAGTATTATTTCCAACATTTGGGAGCCAAGCTTTTGGCTAGGCTTAGGCTTGGAAAGAGCTTGGGAGTATTGTGAAGAGCCTTGGATTCTCCGTAGCGTAGACAGAGTATACTTCTTTGGAGAAGCAAGTGTTCTTGACTGTAATGTTCCACTATTGGGGCTAGTGTTCATCAATGGTGTATGTATGAATGGAACTTTCACTTATAATAATAAAATCAGAGACAACACACTTTCATGCATATGTTGTGAATATAGTAGGACTATTTTTCTTGAATTTGCAATGTATAGTATTTAACTTACGCTTATTCGTATGAACTATTTCATTTGCATTTGTATGAATCTTGTTGAATGCATGTTGCTGTATTAACTCGTCATTTTAACTTGTGGACTATTGCACATCTTAGCTTACGATGTCATTTATGTCATGTGTTTCTTTCAAGCTGCGTACTATTACATGCTTCCAAGGGGTGCACTTCCTTTTCTCTTCGTGTGTTGGAACCTTAATGCATTGTAGTTGAATCTCTGAAGGGTCACACACTTTCTCTCACCCCAAGTTATCATACATCCCTCTACACATTTCCACAGTCAAGGCATAACATTACCACCCATCGCTGGGACTCCTACTCCAAATGGTGTGAGGTCTAGTTGGGATTTCATATCGTGGAGATCCCCTAAATGTTGGCGGGTCAAGCACCATCAAAATTTCTGATGCTAGGAGGAATAAATGACAAGATGAGCCCTTGAAGTCTGTTTTGAATTTGTACACATATTTAATAACTTCTCACCAAATCATAACCCTTACATGTTTTTCTAGACACAAATATGAAAGTGCCAGCGAGAATTATTAATGACTTGTCCAATTTGAATAGTTTCTTGATTTTTGCACAAAGCACAACATCCACAGTGAGGATGTTGGCTTTGGGTTGTTAATTCTCACATTTGAAGGGAACATGTCAGAATGGTGTAACACATTTCCTAATGACTCCATTCTCTCTTTCAAACAACTTTTCATAGAATCATGTCATGCTTTTGATTTCTATGATGTTAAATATCTTAATAAGACAATTTTAAAACTGCAAAAAGAACCTATTGAATTCATTCAAGATTTTCATGATCATTTCATCCATTACTTCTTTGAATTTCCTGAAGATCAAGTTGATTGGACTTTCTTGGTAGACAAATTTTTATACCTTGTTCACGTTTTAGAAAATACACACGAGTTAGAAACGTTTGAACCTCTCCCAATATACCTTGCTGTTAGAGCTTATAAATCTGAGATGGAAAAGGTTGCTTTTCCAAGTGGCCTTCCATCCCCTTGTCATCAAATAACTCTAGTTTCATAGATCGAGGTGGGAGAAGTTGAGAATTCATCTGTTGATCTACCACCATCTTCTCCTACCCCACATACTTAGAATTTTAGCGCAGGTTTGGACTGTGACTTTGATGGTTGTGATTAAGTGTTGTCTCCTCATCCTCCATCCTTTACTCCCTCTGATCCTGCAGATTGTGATGTGTTGTGTTCTCCTATTTTAATTTTCTCTTGTGATGTTCATGAGGATCAAGTTGTTGATGGAGTTGGTGTTGAGAAACCAACATGTGATATCATTTTTGATGAGTATGTGTGGGAGTTTGAACAAGAATATACGGTGAAGGATGACTTGCTTCTGTCCAAACCTATTCCACATTACCCTGACATTGTTCATGATTTTGTTATTCCTGTTCAATCTTGTGAAAATTCAGTTTCTGATGTTACTAATTTCGATCATTCGCAGGAATCGTGGAATGCCATTTTTTCATTTAAATGTGAAGAGGACAAATATTTTATGTCTCATCCTCCCAATCTTTCATCTTATCTTTTTGGGAACATGGAGGGTGAAATTTATCGTTCTCCATCATCCCTTATTTATGATTCGTCAGATCATGAGGATGGCTCTATTTGTAATGTTGAATTTTCTGATCGTGGTTGTCGTGATCTTTTCATTAATTCATTTGATCACGATTATGATTCTTACACTATTGATCTTTCCAAGCCATCGGTCTTTGATGATCCATCTTCTAATGACTTGGAACATCCCCAAGCTAGTGAGGAAATTCAGCTTGAGTTGATGGTTATGTCAGGTTCTTGTAGCCTTGAGGTCAGTTCCACTTCCCATCAGAAATGTGTTGGATCTTTCTAGGCTCCTTATCACTCTATTGTACAAGTTGAAAATCAATCTATTTACAATTTTCATATCCTCCATCTGTATCACACGATCCTATCACTCAGACATTGGAGGATTCGTACATAGCGAGCACTCTTGAAAAATAAAAATTTTATTCTTTCTTCATGTTCGCTCATCTTTCAAGTTCGAAACTTTGTACTTACATGTCTTCCACACACAATGTGTTTGAATACCATGGTACTTCTGCAAAGTGTCTTTCATGTACTTTCATTTTTATTTTTTTGTGGGTTCTTTCAAACTTTGAACAATTTGGTTTGTATTGTCTTATCTTTTTTCGTTTGTTGGTATGCTTGTGTATCTTTATTGATATGCATTCCCTCACCTACATAGTCCAACCAATGTGCAGTGGCTGCATTGGAAGTATCACTTTACATAAGTTTGGCCTATGCTCTGTTTAGGTTAGGAGTAGGTGTAGTTTTGATTTTCTTGGTTGTTCCATTTCATTTGATTTTCTTTGTTTTTCTTTCACTTTGCTTCTTTCCTTCGATTATTTTCTTATCAATTATAGGTTAAGTTTTGCATGAGACCATGTTTGGCTCCTCCGCAAAGCTCGATGAAATCTAAGAGGAAGTTGTACTGTTATTAACGCTTGGTTATATACATGTATTCCCTCTCTTTATGTGAATATTTAATTTATTTTTAGTTGATTATAATCTCATGGAAAATACGTTCCTTTCAGAGAGAGTCACAGTGAAATCACAATGCTTTCATTTTTAACTGGTACCACCTTCTTTGACCGGTCTTCTGTTTTCAATTAATCTTGTCAACTAATTCAAGTAGAGTAAGGAGAGGGGGAAAACTTAACAAATATGTCAGAGGTATGTATAAATATCCTTCTTAGAAGGGACAATCTCTTCTTCTCTCAATAAGTCAGGATTCCACTTCTGCCCCATGAAATAAATAAGTTCATATGCTTAGTTCTATGAACAAATAACATGAAAAAATGAAAAAATGAAATAAAGGGTGAAAGAAATGAAAGGCTTCCTATGTAGAGAGGTGAAGTAAGTAACTCTGTTGGAGTACTATCTAGGCTTGTTGGCAGCGGAGCAATGCTAGTGTTCCTGAAGTGACTCTGCCGGGGTACTGTCCATGCCTATTAGTGGTGGAGCAACACCACAGATGAAAACTGACTTTGAAAATATTTTTTACCTGTGAATTTATATACTCATCCCCAATCAAAACAAATTAGTCTGACTTTTCTTGGTATGTGTGTTGTTGATGAAGAGAATGTTAGGGACTATATCTTTAACTCAAGCTAAGTGAACAAGTTGTGATAATAATTGAACTGAACAATACTTCTAGAAGAGTTAGACCTATTTTTCACAAGACAAGATCCATACAGAGAGCTGGAGTTCTACCAATGTGTTGTCAATGTTGTAGCAGCTACAACCACCCTCCAAAATGTTCTCTATGCTTCGATTTTGGAGCCTCCCTTCTTATCTATAACATCTCATCTTGAACTGATCCAATTATTCATGCTTTGACTGAGACTTATCTTTCATTTTCACTTGTGTTTGCTCACTTAGATGATTCTTCTAAGTTACAAGCGGATCTCCCAACTTGGTCTCATAACAATTTTGGGCTTGCCTCTAGAAATTGTGTTATCCTGGAAGGAAAGCAACCTTGATGATAGGAATTGTGCAGTTCTAATTGGAAGTCATCCTTGTTCTTAGGAAGTGCGAATTTATGGGAGGTAGCCCAACATTAAGCCCATAAACTATGCAACCCTCACTAAGCTCAGAAATTGTGTAGTGCACTGAGCCGAAAAGTTGCAAATTTCCCCATAACTGCACAATTTTCCTTGGTAGTGTGCATGGCAAGTTTCCACAAAAAAAATAAATAAATAAATAAAAGATCCCTAAAAAATAGGGATCTATTTTTAGTATCCCAAAGGAGACACTTGCGTTATTTTTAGAAACTTCTGCCAAGTGTTGCTTTTTCCTTGATTTTAGGCATGCACATCATAAAACCTAATTCATCCAAATCTATTTAATCGATGATTTTAGAGATCATTTTCGTACTTGATCTTGGAGCTTTAGGATTCCCTAGGATATCAAGGAAACTTCGGTGCGATCTTCGTTGCTTTTTCGGGTGAGTTTCTCTTTTGTCGTCTTTTGCCGCTTTTTCTGTAGATTTTTGTCATTTGTCTTGTGCGAGTGTTGTTTCACTTATTTCTCTTCATGATTTCTAGAATTTTAACTTGTTTTAACTTTTAGAAGTGTTGTTTTTAGTTTTAGATTTCCTTTCCCAAGTGTCACATCAATTTGCCTGTTTTTTCACCAATGGGTGTTTTTGCGGTGACTCTCCTCACATACTTCATTTTCCTTATGCTTAATTAATTGTTGCACTTGATTCACATGCATTTACTCTTACTTAGTCAAATATGCACTCAGATTCACACTTTATCTCATATTTTCTTATTTTCCACACTTCCCTTGGGTAGATCTACATTTCCCTTAGTTGGTTTTCACTTTGCCTAGCTAGCAGTGCACAAGCCTAAGGCTCAAGCCACAATATTGGCCTCTAGAATTGTGTAGTACGCAGTCCAAGATGACTATAAATGCGCATTGTGTAGTTTCAAGAGCCAACCTATCATCTTGGCCACTGATACTGCGCAATGCGTAGTATCTCCCAAGCCTTTGCCCAAGTTGAACTATGCATTTCGCAGTTTCAAGACACAATCTTCGACCTTGGCTGCTAGGAATGTGCAGTGTGCAATTACCATAGGAAGCTGATCCCTCTTGCCAATGAAAATTGTGAAATCCTCCCCAACTGATGCCCTTTTTTTGCTTAAACTTGCCTTGTAAGTATATTGGCTTAAGATTGACATTTTCTTGCCATGAGTGTCCTTTTTGTCCTAAGGTACAACAGTTGTTGGGAACCTCTCCAACAATCACTGTTACCAAGGCACTTAAGAGAGATGCTTCAAAAGAAACCACTGAGAGTAGTACTAGGGAAACAATTGAGAAAACATCAGTTTATTTACCATTTTATGCAAATACTTAGTTGTTTATAGAAAATGGATCATCACTAACATGGCAGCAGGTTAAAGATTCTTTTGCAAAGGATTTTGAGGTAGACTTAGAGGACCGACAGGTTTATCTTAGCATTTGTTAGTCAGGATTATACAAGGTTGCATGCAGGTATCAAACCTTCCAATGTGCAGATGTCATCAATTGGATTGTATCACACATTGATGAAAATACCATGACATTGAGCTGTGCCAATAGGTCGAACTTTGACACCTTTTGGGAAGAAAACTTTAAGAAAATCTATCACTTTCCCAAGACAGTAGAGTGCATGGAGCCACTTTTCTATGCCACCCACAACCATGTGAACACAAGAGACATTGTCAAAGTCTGGGTGAAGGAGCCATCAAAGTTTCAACAGACACCCACCCACGTGTACAAGACAAAGTCCCTCAGGAAGACTTACTAGCTCTTGGTTATCTTTGCTTGCAAGATCAATGGTCAGAAGAGCACATGAACCTTTCTTGAAGGGTGGGCAGCCTTATTGGACCAAGTGGTCAACGATGGGAATCCGTTCAACTGGTCAATTTTTTTTTCTCGAGAGTTGAAGGCCCATGTAGCACAGACTTAGAATCCTCCCAAGGATGAGCAAGCAAGGTTCTATATGTCTGCTTACTTACTAGATAAAATATTTTCACAACAACAATTCCCTGGCATGAATAGGACATGGACACCGCGAGAAATATCCATGCACATCTGTTGTATGTTTATTTCAGAATGCAGTTATCAAGGAGTAATGGCATGACTAACTAATCACTTCATCATCCCGACTTATCTTTAAAGAAGATCCACCTTGCATGTCACGAAAAGAAATGGAGGTGATAACAGACATCGTAGATTGGTATGCCTCACCAAGTGGAACCTTCATTAGATTCTTTGGTGGAGAGAAGTCTCCAAAATTTTTACCAAGGTATGCCACTGACAAAATTTTCATGCAAGAATCATCATACCATCTTACCATAGAGTTATCAACAACACTGCACAAGAAGAAGAAAGCACCATGGCCCACTCTTCCTTTGTAGATTGGATTATATGAGATAAGGAACTTGAAAATTGTGAATGTCAAGGCAAAGGAGATAGTGAGATTTGAATTCAACAGTAGGGACTTTAATCTGTATGATCTCCACAATATTTGTAAAAACCATTGTGTGAGAGTTTACATTTCATGGATCGGAGGGGAATTTCATTGGCCATAAGAGGATCCAAGGAGGCATTGTTACAATGCCTCCAGACTCCATGAGCTGGTCAGCTTAGTAGGGACTTCATAGTCTTCTCCATAGATGATAGCAAATCCATAAGCAACAACAACAGAAGGAAGCAATCTCATGCATGACAAGGGAAATAAGGATATTGATGACAACTAAAAGGGAGAAAAAAGCTACAAGATGAAAGCATATCCTATTCTCATGAAAGTAACTTTGGCAGAAGAAGCTAAGAGGAAGCAGAGGATATAGAGTGTATAGTAGAGGAAGAGAGAAAAGTAGAGGTTTCAGGAAGCAGAACTTAAGCTGCAGGAGATAGAGCGGAAGCTGAAGAAAGAACAAGAGTTGAGGAGGAGAGAACAAGAAGAGAAGAAGAAGAAGAAATAAGAATAGAGGAAAGTGGCAATGAAAAAGGAAATAATGCCTATATAGGTTGAAGAGAACTAACAAGACCAACCAGTAACTGAGGAGGAAGATGAACAGATGATGGATCGAGAGCTTGCTCGAAATATTGAACAATTGATTGAAGTGATAGGCATGGAGATGGAACAGGAACCACAAAATGAATATGTTGATTTGATGCTGAGAGAACCATAGGTCATCCTACACTCTCCACCACCTCCAGCAGTAGAGCCAGCCTTGAGCGAGTAAGGGGGTGTTGTTCCCCTTGATGACGATATGGTAATGGATGTGTACAATCTATCATTTGATGATTTCCAAAGGAGTATTGTACAAGCACAAAGAAATAATTTTCCCAATGATCATGTATCACCTACATTGGTTAGAGAAAGGGTGATAATGTCAGACACCAAGAAGCATCCAAATACCATTGCTAAAGCCAACTTGGCCTATGCAGGAGAAACAAGATCAAACATTCAATATCTAACAACTGAGAATGAGACTTTGTCATAGAACTTGTCGACTACCAGGAAAGAGGAAGAATAACTCTACGTAACAATGCATAATGAAATTTATGCATAGGTTTACTTGGAGAAGATGACAGTAGTGATACTTTCTGAAGTATCAACACTTGGAGAAACCATGCGGAAAATATATGAGGGGTTTGCACCGTACATAAAAAATTATCTGTTTGCATGACCTACATCAGCAAAGAAAAGGGTTTGTTAAAACTATAAATAACATACAATCTACCATTGCTTATGTGCAAGAATGGACAATGTGATACAAAGATGCACCACTTGACTTAGTGAAGAAAATCGGGAGCCACAGGTAGAGCTAGAGAAAGCAAAGTTTCGAATGTTGATTCAGAACAACAAGAAACTTACCTTATTCATTAGAAACATTCAGGATTCATATGTATGGCTGTTCAATAATTTAGATGTCTTGGTGAGAACACACAAGATCCCATCAGTTGGTTCCCTCGCCAAAGCCAAATATAATAACCAATCCCGACAAGAGAGAGAACAACTCCGCACATCACCATAGAACCCAGTCTCTGCATAGGTCTACTTGGAGGAAATGAGAGCAATGATACTTGGTGAAGTATCAACACTTGGAGAGACCATGTGGGACCTCTATGAGGAGCCCATAACCATACATAAGCCAGTTTCTCACCTGCATGGTTTACAACAGTAGAGAAGAGACTTCTTCAAAAGGAATGTACAAGCTTCCATTATCGCCATGCATGAATGGACAATGCAATACAAAGGGGCACTGCTTACTTTGGTAAAGAATATGAAGCTGCAGGCAGAGTTGGAGAAAGAAAGAGTTTGAATTTTGATTCAAAACAATAATAAGCTCACCTCATTCATTGGAAGCATTCAGGACTCATATGTACAATTGTACAACTATTTGGATTTCATGGTGAGAATGCACAAGATCCCATCAGTCGGCTCACTAACCAAAGCTAAAAACAGACACCAAGTCAGGCAGGAGATCGAAGAATACTTGGAGTAGCTGAGAGATATTACTGGTGGGCTCCAGTATTGCAGCAATAATGCTGCAACTCCTGGGACTCCCTTCTTTACTTTTATCAACTCGGTAGTTCGTAACAAACTTGGAAGTGACGGTGCTATATGCACAAGTACTAGCTCTTGCCGCAGGCTGTCACTTGATCAGCTGGCACAAGTCTGCTAGGAGCTTAAGCCAACTTATATGAGCTCTTAGAAGAAGCTTTTAACTGTGATGGATGAAAGCTAACTCAACTAGAGGCTAATCTAGTTGCAGAAAGAAGTTGAAAGCTGGAAAGAAACGCAAACCCTAACAAACCCTAGTTTTACCGACTAACCCTACTGGTGCAAGTAAAAGGATGAAATCTATAGAAATGGATGCCATTGACTTCTAGAAAGGTAAAATGCATGTGACTAAGCTACTTTTGAAGAGAAATATGAAGAAAACATCTTTTTGTATTTTCGAATAATATTTGTGGAATCACCTTGCAAGTGTTTTAACTATTTTGACTGTGCAGAGGTTGATTGGCGAAAGGAAATGGAGTGGATGCTTGCAGGAGGTTGGGAAGGTGAGAAGAGGGCCTAAGGGGGTCCCTAGCACCCTTCCAGAGAGGTTCACAGTGATCGGATCTCAAGAAACCGCTTTCATGAGCTTCTACAGGAAGTCTGCAGGGGTTCTACAGGATGTTCTATGGCTTCTACAAGATGTTTCTACAGGATGTTCCGAAAGGGGATTTTGGAGGGTTGATGGTGGAAGAAAGGTGAAGAAGTGGGTACGGAGGTTGGATGATGATGTGGAGGGGTCCAGGACCTGGCGAACGAAGCGGGTGAGTGATAAGGATGGTTGGATTTGTTCAAGGAGGGGTAGAGCAATGTTGCACAAAAATATGGAAATTAGGTCAAAGTGAGGGAACGTAGAAAATGTGAGGCAAGAATCAGAGTTAGAGGACGGAGCAGGCGGTATTGATGGAGTAGGGGTAGGCAAAGAGGTATCACAGGTTCTCTGCAAGTTATTTTCCAAACTATTCAAACAAAGACTCAGAAAACCAAAGACCTAGCTACTTTAACCTAATCTGACCTAAATATCAGCAAAGAAAATGAGCAGAAGTTTATTGGCAAAAAAATAATTTGAAATAGCTATGAAAACTAAGCAATCATGAACCTGAGCATGTAACTACAACTGGTATCAACTTCCACAAATGAGAATCTAACACTAACAATTGCATGACGAAGCAAAGATAGTGTTTTTGGTGGTGGCAAGGATGCCTTGGTCCCAGCTCATGGTCCCACGGAGGGAGAGGTGAGATCAGGGGTGCTTGATAGCCTTTTTCTGAAGATATTCTCTGTTATCAACCTATCAAACCAATATGAACATGAAAAGCCTTTTTAATCATCAACAATGACCTAGGTAACCAAGCAAGATTTCAATTTACTTAACAGAAATTATTTGATGAAGACATCAGCAAAACATAACAGTACACAAAGGAAGCCTTGGCACTTGGGTTGGGCCCAATCCCAAGAGCTGCAAGCTCCTAAGAAGAAGCTCATAACTGGTGCCAAATGAAACTACTTTCCATTACTAAAAAATAACCATGTCACAAAAGAAGCTGTATAGTAGAAGCTACAAAATGAGCTGAGAAACTAGTAGCACTATAGTGCAAAATACAACTATTCAAAAAGTAACCTAAAAAGGCTGGAAGCCTTCCTATTTATGCACCACAAGGACCTCAATAGTCCTCCTTGATTCGAGGGGCTTGGCTGCCCGAACTGCTAGTACTCAATCACTTCATAAAAGCTGCTCCGCTGCCCTTGGGAATCAATGTTGGTGGGCTGCTGAACTCCAAGCTGATGGTGGAGAACTCGAGGAAGAGGCCACTTAGTGCAGGAGGCACCCTCCCTATGAATCCTCAGCCTTGTCCCCTTGCATTTGGCTGTCAAATGGCTCATAAATGCTTGACCTTGGTCTAAAAGTTGTCCAAAAATCTGCAATAAACACGTATTAGTCTTCATGGTCAAGTGACTATCCTCATTCATTCAATCAACATAAATATACTCAAAAGGATGCATAAAATATGAAGAATGGTGGATTAATGGAGAACAATAGGCAAAATGAGCCCAATAAGTTACCCATATTTGGGGCTCACCAATTACCACCAAGGAGGATTTGGAGATGAACAAACAAAATATGCAAAATTATATTGGGGGTCCTGTCCAGATTAGAACAATGTTGCTCTTGCTTGAGAGGGATGTTAAAACTGGCTCCAAGTGATTGTACCCTGATGCTGTGGAGGCTAGAGTCTGCTTCCATCGAGACATCATCACGTAGTTTGGGGAGTTCATCACAAAATAACGACTTTAGCATCAATATGTGACCAAGAAGCAGCAAGTGGAGGTTGTTGATCCAGAGTTCTCCTAAACTCAAGCATCACAATGTTGTGTCTTGTTAGGCTGTCATTTTGTCTCTACCCTATTTTGTCTTATAAGGGTACAAGTGTAAATTGTAATATTATTTGCAATTATGTTGTAAGTGAAATTCCAAGCGTCAATGTGGTGACAATATTGAAATATGATGAGTCATGATGTAATGTAATGAGTCATTTTGTAAAGAAGTTGAAGAGTCATGAGGGTTGTCCAAAGATCACAAAGGGGAGTTGAAGAGTTAACCCCTCTTGTTATAAATGAAACCTCATAACTCATGTAAAAGGCTTTTGGGATCCAAGATTTTGGCTCGACTCAGGCTTAGAAAGAGCTTGGGTGTATTGTGAAGAACCTTGGCTTCTCTGTAGCATAGAGCGTGTATACTTATTTGGAGGAGTAGGTGTTCTTGACTGTAATGTTCCACTATTGGGGCTAGTATTCATTAATGGTGTATGTATGAATGGAAATTTCACTTATAATAATAAAATCAGAACCAACAAACTTTCATGCATATGTTGTGAATATAGTATGACTATTCTTGTTGTATTTTCAATGTATGTTTTAATTTAGTTTATGCTTATGAGCTATTTTGTTTTCATTTGTATGAATCTTGTTGAATGCGTGTTTCTATATTAACTCATCACTTTAACTTGTGGACTATTCTGCATCTTAGCTTGTGATGTCATTCACTTGTGTGTTCCTTTCAAGCGGCGTACTATTATAGGCTTCAAAGGGGCACACTTCCTTTTACCTTTGTATGTTGGAACCTTCATGCATCACACTTGACTATCCGTAGGGTCACACACTTTCTCTCACCTAAAGTTACCATACTTCTGTCTACGCACTTCCGCAGTCATTTACCACCCACTGTTGGGAATCCTACTCCAAATGGTCTGAGGTCTAGTTGGAACTTCATATCGGGGATATCCCATGAATATTGGTGGGTCCAGAACTATCAACGCAATTGTTTTTAAATTTTCATTTTTAAGTTCAAAATTTAATGCCCTAAATGAGGGTCGAAGTGTTGGAATTCTAAAATGGTTTATAAAAACCTGCAATTAGAAACTCAAGGGATTCCTAAAACTAATGCCCAATGAATCACCAAAATCCAAAATAAAAATAGAAAAATAAAACCAAAACAAATCCCTCTATAATTTCTACATAGTCTTCCTTAGGTAGGCCGAAATTTTAGAGCAATTCTAATGATGTTACATTGCAAAGATACATGTCTTGTGAGGGATATGAAGTTTCTCTTTTTAGAGATGATCTCTCAGGATGGAAGGAGCTTCAAGGAATAATCACTAGAGGAGATATTTTTCTAATAAACATTATTAAGTGACTAACTTAAGCTCTAAGCAAGGAAGCCACCCCCCATGCTAAAGGAATTAGGATTTTAATTAATGAGGGACACTTCTTTGAGGATGCTAATTGGTTGGATACCCTTACTTAAGATTGTTTCCCTATGAAACATCACAAATAATCCTCATGCCTGATATGTGATGACAACTAACCAATAAAAGAGTGCCATGTCACCACCCCTTGGGGTTTTAGTCCACTAATTGGCGTCTTCACCTTCAAATGTGAATATTTCTCAAACCAGGAGGCTTATCGAGGCATACCACATACTATTAGAAACATATTGATGATGAGAATCCATGAAGAGTTATCTTTGAGGTAAAGTTATTAGTTTTCCACTTCAAAATCCTCCAAAAAGTTTATGGTATATCTATTGACTAGGGAACCCAAGCCTAGAACTTAGGGTTTTCAACCATCCAACAATGGAGTTACTAACTTGATGTAATCCAGAAAAATATAAGAAGCAAAAATTAATTGTTTGACATCAATGAATGATGTTTAGTCAAATTCAAACCCCAGGGTTGACATCAATGACAACACGATCCAACAACCTCCCCATTTTTCATTAATGACAACATGCATACTCCTTTTGTGAGTACAACCTTAATTCAATTCATGCTTCAATCTTCTGATGACTTTTATCTCCTTCTCATTATTTCTCTCCCCCATTGACAACAATGGAAAAGTGTGTCTCCCCTTGACAATTTTCCTTCTTCCTATGGTCCTCTAACATATTTATACTCCCCCTGATGAGAAGCCTTCCTTTGTATTCTTGAAAATTACTTGTATACTTTGAAATCAATTCCTTAATACTTGCAACAACCTATCTCCCCCTGTCATGGATTGCCTCTGATGAATATGGATCAACTTACCATGAGTTTCTACAATTATGTACTACTAATCTACTGTTATACTAATGGCTAATTTGAGTTTTTATGATGATCGATCATTGTGGACCTGTATTCCTTTGATTGTTCTTATCCCCTTAAACCTGCTATGAACTTGAAATATCTGCTTGAAGCTGCCATTCTGCCCATGTTGTATATCTGTCGATTGTCGTCCTGTTAATATATAGATCTTCACAATGTGCTACATACTACTGCATATACTCCTCTTCAAAATTTAGGGAGTCAACAAATTGGTTCTTTCAAAATAATGTATCACCTAGCTCTTTGGTTGGATCATCCTGAATGATGTCTTCGTCTAATGTATTTGTTGATTCATCTTGACTTTTTGCCTTTACGAAACCTAAAAGCATGATTTATGAGAATTTCTTATCTACTTGATCTTCTTGTACATATTTTCTTCTCCAAACCTTCTTTTACCAGATGTCAAGTTTTCCATTCGTAGTTGATTCCATCTTGTACTTGCAATTTCGAGCTATGTGCCCATAATTACGACATTTTTAACATTCAATTTTGGGGTTGTTATCATAGAAGATTCCATCTCATTATTACAATATTGAGCTATATGGCCATAGTTATAACATTTAAAACATTCAAAGTTTGGCCTAAGTGATGGAACAATTGACATGTACTCTTTATTGACAAAACCATTGTGAAAGCTGTCTCATGATCCTAAATTTTTTTTCTAGGGTTTTGATAATACCCTTGATAATTGTACCTACCAAAAAATTTACAATCCATAGCCATATGTCCAAAGTTAGTACATGGAAAACAATAACCATTAAATGAATGAGCGTACTTGGATGGTCTCCTGTATTCATTTTTCTTTGGAGGTGGTGATGTAGTATTTTGTTGTCCTTCGTCCTTGATTGGTTCTATATTATTCTTTGGAGCTGCAACATTCTCAATATTCTTCGGTCCTTTACTTTGATCATTCTTCTCCTCATCTTGAACTTGCTAAGTCTTGGAGCTTGTACCTTCATCACATGGAGCCTTACTTGCTCTTTCTGCCTTTAGCTTTAGTTGAGCTGATTCTTGATCTTTCTTGATTGTAACCTGCAAGTGTTATTTTTTCCAATCCTTTAACTTGTTGATTTCAGTAAGAGTTTCATCAAGTTATCCTTTCTTTTGAGAAATATCTTCCTAAAATAAAATTTTCAATACTTTCCTTCTTTCTTCTGCCTCTTCTACCTGTAGCTTGAGAAGAGCGGTCTTCTCTGCTTCTCTGTTGAGGACATGCATTTTTTCTTTCCGGTTCTCATTTTCCTTCCCGAGCTTGTCTATTTCTGCAATAGTTGTATCGAGTTCCTTTTTCTTTAGATAAACTTCATATACATATCTTTTACTAGATTCCTTTTGTTGGCTTATCAAGTCTTTCTCTTACCTTTCTACTTCCTACACTTATAGTTTTAAAAGGGAAACTTATTCCTAGAGTGTGTGATTTTGTTTCTCTATGTTCTTACATTCTTTCTTACTTTCTTCAGGTTCTCTTCTAAGTGATTCTTAAAATTTTCTAGCTTCTTCCATCTGCACTTTAAGGTTGATGATGATCTCCTTTGATTCTTCATTCTTGCTATTGAGGCTTCTCGCATTTTATTTTACGATCTTCAGTTCTTTTCCATATATGACAATTTTTTTTTCAACCTTAAGCTCCTTTATAACTTTGACAAATTCATTTTGAAATTAATCTCATTCATGTCTTCATCTTTGTTGTTCAATTCTTTGATATAAGGATCAGCACAATCATCAACATATTTATCTTGACCTATATGTTTTTTACCTTCATAAAGATCTTGAAGTTTCTCCCAAAGATGTTTGGCAGATGAGTATTGACCAACTTTCGCTTTTACGGTGTCTGACAGAGTACTAAGAATTACATTCATGGCTTTCATATTGTATCTTCTAGATTCTTTTGTAGATGTATCTCTAGAGACAATAAAGTTCCATACATAATATCCTTGAGCTATCAAATAAGCTTCCATTCTATCTTTCTAGAATACAAAACTTAATTCACTAAACATAGGAATTTGACAAACACCTTCATCAACGGTAGTCAGATTTGAAACTATTTTAATACCTGGAAGTTCCTTTGATTCTTTTGACTACTTTTCAGCTTGCTTCTTTGATTTTCTCATATTTGTACTATGAGATCTACCTTCTAGATGTTAAGATGATACTGAAGGAACCCGCTGTCATACCAATAGTTGGAAATATTGAGAGGGGGTTGAATCAATATTTCTTAGCAATTATAAACTTATTAATATTTTCATAGCATTAGTTGATATTCAAAAGTATTTATTAGATATCAAAAAGTAGTAAACACCAATGTTCAACATTGCACAATAATCAAGACAATGGACACAAATATTTTTAGGTTGAAAACCCCTTTTGGGTCAAAAACTACTGAACGCTTCTTAAGATTTGTCTTCTTCTTCAAAAAGAATAATTACATCAAGTTTTCAACTCCAAATGAAGCAGAATTTAACCCTCGATTTACATGCTCCAAATTGTAGGATGATCTAACACCCTATTTACCAATTGCAACAAGGAGGACACTCTGACAACATAGATATTAGGCTCCAACCTTACGGATTCTCCAATACCCTTTGCACCAACTGCAACTAGACATATGCTCTAATGCCCTATGTAGGCTAAAACCTTCCCTAGCACCACCCTCCCCCATTGAAGTGTTATCAAGCTTCAATCTAAAGGTGACTCCAATCACCTGCCTTGCGCCACCCTGCCACCTTGAAGAGTTGACAGACCACATTTCACAATTTTCACATTTGTTCCCCTTGTGCTCTGAATCAATATACGATAATTATAAAGAAGATTTTGTTGCTCTGCTTGGTATGGATATCTCTTGACAAGTCCTAGAAGCCACACTGATCAACACTGCTTTAATTGACCACTGTACTTCAAACACTGTTCACCAACTTGACATTTTCTCAATCACAATGCCAAATCAAGACACTACACAAACTAAACATCAAACCTTGATCGTCAATGTTGCTACGTCCACTGACCACTGCATAATGCACTGTCACTGCTACTGCTATAAGTAATCAATCTGATAATGGTCAATATCACGATACTTCACTACTCATGAATGAATGTGTGGTCAAAGGCTTATGATTTATTCTGTCCAAACCATTATTCCAAGTTGGTTGTGCTATTGCAAGTATGAGGCACTAGTGTGTGATGATGGTTTAATCAAACATGCCTTAGATCATCCCTATCACTTGATTATAATGCTCTCAAAATTTTCCCAAGGAAGTTTAATAGAATACGTCTTATAGTTGTTCAGATATGGATTTGAACCATCTTCCATATTGTCATACAATGCTATCCCTATCTCATTGTTTAGCCATGCATATGATTGTTGTCATTGTCTTGCCAATTCAAATCAAAACACTAAATTGTCAAATCAAAACACACAACATCTATTCATCACTATTGTACAAGAGTTATATCAATGTCCTTAACAAGATCATTGTATGTGTATGAATTCCTTGTATATAGGAATCAATATCAAACCACTGATATATCTTTATTTACAAATACCAAATTCCTTGTAGTAATGTTTCCCTTGATGATGCAACTAACATATTGTCGTAGGGAATTCCTAATTACTTCCTAACAATGCTACTAACAAGACCTTCATAGTTATTGCTTGGAGACACACTTACTTGAAATTGCAAAAACTCTACCGACAAAGATAACCAATACTTTACAAATGCAGAGATACCTTTAGTTCACTACTATAGAGATAACCAATACACAAAATACTTGAACATTGAATGTGACATTGGATCATTGTACATTTAATGTTGCAAACAACTATATCTATCTATATATATATCTATATATATATAGATATATATATATATATGTTTTTGAAATCCTAACGTTGCAAACAAATTCACATGATGCCTTGAACAATTCCTTCAGTACTCACTATTCATATTAGGACAAGAGTCACTGCCATGTCATCAAGGCTATTAGTTGTGTCAAATAAAATAATTTACAAGTGTCACTATTGTAGATGAGGAGACGATCAATAAGCTGCTTCCAATCCTTAATGATCTTTGTCAAACTAGTAATATTTCCAACCAATTTTTTTATTGCTTCCTCAAACCCTTATTATACAGATCTGAAACTTAAAACATAGTCCTGTAACAAATGGATGCCAAGGTTCTTTTGTTGCTCCAACAAACCTTTAATATGGTCCAAGCCTTGTAGTTCCTTTTGAAACTTCCTTCAACCAATACAAAATTCAAACCCACAGTTAGTACATTTATTACTATTAGGAATAGGTTCGAGAGACTTAGAATCTTGAAAACTTCATTTTCTTCCCTAAATTAGAAGGTCGAGGTTTCTATTGTAATGGATTCTTATTTAGGCTAAGGTTCTAAGTGAAGTTCCAACTTATTCTTGCAACTATAATGGAAGATGAGGTTTTGGAGTGTATATTGAAGGTTGAAGTTCACTATTATGAGGGCCAAGGACATTGGATCAAGGACAAGGTACCTAAAACAAATCTTGTTGAAGTTTCACTGTGTTATTAAGAATTTAGTGCCCTAAGTGGCCAAAGTGTTGGACTTCTGAAATGGATTATAAAAATCTCTCTGCCTACAATTAGAAACTCAAGGGATTCCTAAAACTATTTCCCAATGAATCACCCAAGTACAAAATAAAAATAAAAAAAATAAAACCAAAACCAATCCATTTGTAATTCCTGCATAATCTTCCTGAGGTAGGTCGAAAATTTCAGAGAAATCCTAAAGATGTTTCATTGCAAAATTACATGTCTTGTGAGGGATATGAAGTTTTTCTTTTTATAAATGATCTCTTAATATGGAAGGGGCTTCAACGAATATTCATTTGAGGATTATTTTTTCTAATAAACATTATTAAATGACAAACTTAAGCTCTAAGTAAGGAATCCATTACACTATGCTAAAGGAATTATGCTTAATTAAGGAGGGACACTTCTTTGTGGATGCTAATTGGTTGGATACCCTTCCTTAAGATGGTTTCCAAATGAAACATGATGAATAACCCTCATGATTGATGTCTAATGACCAATAACCATTAAAAGAGTGCCATGTCACCACCCCTTGGGTTCTAGTCCATTAATTGGGGCCTTCACCTTCAAATGTGAATATTTATCAAACTAGAAGGTGTCTCAGGGTGTACCACATACTACTTGAAACATCTTGATTAGGAGAATAAATTATGAATGCTATACAGGGTAAAATTATTGTTTTACTACTTTAAAATCATCTAGCAATTTCGAGGTATATCCATTTACCAGGGAACAAAAGCTTAAAACTTAGGGTTTTCAACCATCCAACAATGAGTTGTCAACTTGATGTAATCCAAAAAAATATAAGAGGCATTCATTAATTTTTTGACATCAATGGCTGGTGTTTAGTCAAATTCAAACCCCATGTTTGACATACGTGACAAGAACATTCAAAAAGCCTATTCTTTAACTCAACTATCTTCCTATCAAATTCCTCTTGGATTAACTTCCTCCTCATGCCATTTATCTTGGCATATTTTTCTCCTCTACAGTGGATTTTACTTGAACCTTCGCCATGACTAACAATGGTCAACTCCTTCATCTTCTGCATGAGCTTCTCCATGCTCATCGTGAGCTGCAACCTAGCCTTGTAGCAATCCTAACCTTAATTGTTACCTAAAAACCTCACCTCCACCTGGTTATTGGTGTTTCACTAATTCCCTCCACTGGAACCTCTTGAGCACTCCTTGCTCTTATCTATGTGTTGCACCTTACTCACTTCTTGAGGACTTCCTTTTTCCCCTTCTCTCTTTTCCAACCTTAACTGGAATACTCCTTTCCTTATGTAGCTTCTCTGTTGTAAGGTTCTCTGCCATAGTTCTATGCCTCTATCTAAGCAATATTTACATTCACAACATCTATTTTTGTATGGTTTGCTACCTGAAAATTTGTTAGTTATTGTACTGAATCAATCAAAACTTAAAGTCCAAATTTACTTGATGGGTTCTCCAATTATGATATTTTAAAATCCCAATCTCCTCAATTGTGCTTTTGACAATTCCTCTCCAATCTCTATGTTTCTTTGCCTCTTTCGGGTATAATCTCCTCAACCTCCTCTATGAATGGATTTTTCACTTTTTTCAGTCCCCTCTGCCTTATGTAATATTTTCCTAATTGCTTAGGACTGATCTATCCCACCTTAAATCCCTGGTCTCTCACTTTATTTCAATCTTGATTCATAAAATTAACACACTGTCAGTAATAAACTAGAAATTTTATTACCTTTCTTTGGACCCCAAGAAAGTAGTTGAGCTCTCATTCCTTCAAATAATGAATCTCGTTGGCTTTGATATGACTTTGACACAGCATAAGTCAATGTGGTAGGCACGGGGGCTTCACTCAATGAACCTCTGAACTATCACGTGCGTTCGTTGCATATTAAACAATACCCCTAATTTGACTATATATTGGAAAATACCCCTAACAATACAAACCCAATACACCTTCCCAATTTAGAAAACCCCTACTTCGACTAGATATTGTGGGTATCCATTTTTTCATTAACATTTTTTATACCCTTTATATTTTTTCATTGACTTTGAGCTCCATTTTTTATACCTACCAATATCAAAACCCTTTACCCCCTATATATCCCCCAATATATTATGCCATTTTTTCCTCAATATATATCCCCCAATATGAACCCATGTGGTATTGGTATTGCTCCCCTAGTGAAGCCCCCCTGGTGGCAGGTTCCTTTTGTTTGATACCCAACTCTTAAAGAAAATACCCAAAACCTAAGTCAAATGAAAGGCTCCAAACACCTAAAGCGGGTGAAACCCTTAGTGTCTTTGAACCCAAATTAAATAGTTGGTTCCAAATACAATCATTGTCGTGAAAAAAATTCTATTTGGCCAAACAGGAAGCTGGTCAGGGTTGGCCTTTTTCTTGTGCCGAATGATTTTCTTTATGTCTGATGTCTTGACAGAGTGGTTTTCGCCCCAAGTTTGGAGATCGGGTAGGTTGGTTCCCTTCACAGCTCATTGCACCCGACTCTACCTTGGTCGACTAACGTTTGGCCTGAACACCTTCATCATTAGCTCAACCTGAATAATGTTTGGCCCAAACACCTCTATCCTCAACTCCACAATGGATTTCCATTGGTAGTTCCCTTTAAGTCGATGAACTTTGGTTGGGCAGGAACATGATACTGCCTAGTGGCTTAGCTGCTTTCTCATATCAATGAATTTGTAAGGTTTATGGGTGTAAGGTATCACTCCAGTTTGCAATAATCTTGGGAACTTACGCTCTACTTGAACTGAATAAATTATTCAAATACTTCTATAGGGAGTCCTTGCATATTAAATAATGAGCACATAGAAGTAACACAACAATGTACACCTCAAATAAGAACCTCCTAGGATTCCATAATTCATTTAATGTGCACTCTTCTCTACTTACTCCTGCTATCCATCTTGGCCCGAATCAATACTCGATACGCTACAACAAATTTATGTTGATCAATTTCACCACACAAAACTGAGGTCATTCACCCATACATATAGGAAAAGGGTTTAATTTATATTATTTGAACATGAAACATTTACAATCAATTTTTCTCGACCCTCTATTCAAGCGCCATAGGATCGAACACTCCCCCTCAGAACTCCTATACCCATAGTACATTAATTAATCTTAAAACAAGCTTATGCAAGCCATTTGGTGGGTCCAGCCATACATTCAATCAGACTTCAAACACCAAAACAAACAAACTATGTTAGCTCCTGAAATATGCATTTACAAGGAACTACCCAAATTTCATTAAGACTGAACGAATATATTTACAAAGATAATAAAATGGTTCACTCACTCGACTAAATCCAATATGACTATTTACAGTGAGAGTAATGACTGCCCATTCCGAAATCCCTTTGTCTTCTTTTCTATACTTTCTAGATATTTACACAAGACAAAATATCTTCTAACGGACTCAAAGACAATGGACACCTCTCCACTCCTCCTAAAACTAACTCCTACTTTATATAGACACTTGTTATTGCAACATATGCTCACTTGGGAAGAATAAAAACTTGCATAAAATATCTAACAACCTAATTTTCCAGGTCCTTATAATCAAACCACATGTAATTACAAAAAATACTAATTCAAATTTTATACAGATTTACAAATTGAGGGAATTTCCCTTTCCCTTTGAAAATTTACATGACCCCTTTGTGGTCTGGTTAAAATGCACTGCCTGGAGATGGATGTTCTTGTATCAAGATGATAATCTCATATTTTTTAATGGAGATCCTCAAGAGGTGGTGGTATGGGAAAGCCACAGGAATGTTGATAAATGTTTAAAAAATGCTCTCTTCTTGTTTCAAATTTGGAGGAGGATGAAGTTCAAAAAATCATTGAATTACTTCTTATGGAAATATCTCACCTAGATGATGGTCTCAAATATTTGGGCTTCCTCCTGAAACAAAATACTTACAAAATGATGGATTGACACTGGCTGATCTCTAAGGTTGCAAAATGTATTACAACTTGGTGTCACATATGGCTCTCTCAAGTTGGTTGATTGGTTCTTATCGAATATGTACTTGAAGAAATTCCTTTATATTGGTCCTCCCTTGCATGGATTCCAAAAGGTGTATTGGAGTGCATAAGGTAGGTATGCTACAAATTTTATGGTTTAGTTCTAATTCAGAGGTTTCCCTCCTCTGGGTGGGGTGGGACAAAATAGATAAACCCAAGGCCCTGGGTGGTTGGGGCCTAAATAATATATTCCTATTCTCACACTCTCTTGCTACAAAAAGTGGATGGCATCTTCTTACCACCAAGAGCCTTTGGAATACGATTGTTATAAATAAAAACATTTCTCCTCTCATGGTGGTGGATTGGGTGTGTTAATAACATAAACCTCGAAAAAACATCTCTGTGATTTTGAGACCCATCCTAAACAATTTTGAAACCATCCACGATGGTCTTTTTTGGAAAATTGGTTCATGTCTTTGGGTCCACTTGGGTATGGGCCCATGGCTTGGATCTCATCACAATCATCTTCTTCTATCCCCATTAATTGATTATCTTTAGAATTGTGGGATTTCAAAGTTAGCTCACATTGCTGACCCAACTTCCACTTCCATCTAGATATAAGGGTGGAAATCTATGGTTGATATGGAAATACCAGCTCCTTTCATTGATAATGGAATAACTACATTAATGCCTTACAATGTAGAATTTCCACCAAATTCTGATGTACTGATAAGAACAATATGAAAAACACTTTCTTTTCTTACAAACATATAATTTCTCTACTCAATTTGTAGTGGAATTAAGAACATAAATAAAATATAGTTACACAATTATGGAAACAATTTTTTTTTTACTAGGGTACCCAACTGGGAAAACCCTCTGCTTGAGGATAATTTTATTGATAGAAAAATTAACCAATAGATCTCTTTCAAAATAACTTTGTCTCAATAGAAACCAATCTGATTTCTCTACTAGAATTAAGCTTGAAACATTTGCAAGACCGTTGATCTCTGTTGCACACTCTTCCTCTCACAAGCTCCATGCACAAACTTGTGCTTCCTATTGCTTGGTCTCACCGACTCGTGCTCACAAAAACAATAATTAAACTTGTGCCTTTGTTCCTTATTTTAAAGGAAATTCGAATGGCTAAAATTAGTGAGTTTTCTAATTAAGGAATTGAACTCGAGTTTTTTTAGTTAACAAAAGTCAACAAAACTAGTTAAATAGATCCTCCTAAAATTTAGGAGGCTAACTCCACTTAAGCTTTCAGTTCCCAATTTAACTCTCACTAGAAGATCAAAACTCAACCTTCAACTTCAACACATCAGTTAACTACCTTATGCACTCCTATTTTTTAGGGAAACTCCTGAATTTTAGGAACTCGACCATGCACAAACATGAACTCGACTTTGACTCCTTGAATTAAGGCATAATTCAAGGAAACAATTTTCTCGCTAATTTTCAACACTCCCTATTAGTGAGGAAGGTGTTCCTAGAAAAACCTTTTCCACTTGGATTTGTCTTCAACTCTACCAAGTGAGGAAGGTGTTCCTAGAAAAACCTTTTCCACTTGGATTTGTCTTCAACTCTACCAAGGTCTCCACTGTTGCAACTGCTCCCTCTGAACTAGAAGGCTTCCCTACTTTCTTCTGCGGAACCTATTTCGAAGACATATTCTTTCCCACCATGTTCAATGAGCCATAACCTACAACTATCAATGATCACAACTCCTTTTGTGTCACTAAAATTTGTCTCACCGATCTTCCCACTAGCATCCTTATAGCTCCATTAAGAAGTCTGCACACAGGGTCTTTTAGATCTACACTGAACTAGGGCTCCATTAATCTTCCTCTTAACATTCCATGGATCCTTTCATGCATACTGTACTTGAGGTCTTCAAGATGCTGCATAATGCATACAAAAGTCACTTTTCACAACTACGCTTGTGAACAGTGCTCAACTTTCCATATAGTCCCTATCTTTGTGAAATATCAGTTGCTACTGTCACTCTTCTTAGCGCTTTCAATTTTTCCCACATACAGTCACTCCATGATTCATCTATGACTTCTGCAATAAACCCTCTTATCTGTGATTTGTCAAACACCAAACCAGTGAACTAAGGCAGCAAAACCAACCCACTTGACTACTCTTGGCTGCTCCAAAACTCAATCCTTAGGGTATCAAAATACAGTCCACTTGTTGTGACAAGTTTGACACTTGTCCACTACACTTAGGGCAACTAGACAACCACTAACAAGTCTCCAACACATTGTACATAGGCTGCTACATAACTATTGTTCAATACTCTTAACAACCCTCATCACCTAACATTTAATGAACATAAAACTTGGAAGCAAAATCATCAACCTGAGGTCAAACCTCCTCCTCCTTATGTGACATGCACTTGTGATGATCCTTAAATCTGGTCGAACTGCTCTGATACCGTGTAGAATTTCCACAAAATTATGATCTGTTGATAAGAACAATTTGAAAAACACTTTCTTTTCTTACAAACACATAATTTCTCTACTCAATTTGCAGCGGAATTAGGAACATAAATAAAACACAGTCACACAATTCAACACACAATTTTTTTTTACTAGGGAACCCAACTAGGAAAACCCTTTGCTTGATGAGAATTTTATTGATAGAAAAACTGACTAATAGATATCTTACAAAATAACTATGTCTCAATAGAAACCAATTTGATTTCTTTGCTAGAACTAAGCTTGAAACATTCATAATACTATTGATCTCTGCTTCCCTCTATCAACTTGTGCACAAGCGTCTCTTGCACACTCTTCCTATCACAAGCTCCACAAACAAACTTGTGCTTCCTGTTGCTTGGTCTCACCAACTTGTGCTCACCAAAAATAATAATTAAACTTGTGCCTTTGTTCCTTCTTTTAAAGGCAATTCAAATGGCTAAAATTAGTGAGTTTTCTAATTAAGGAATTGAAGTGGAGCCTTTCTAGTTAACAAAAGTCAACATAACTAGTTAATTGGATCGTCCTAAAATTTAGGAGGCTAACTCCACTTAAGCTATTAGTTCCCAAATTAACTATCACTAGAAGATCAAAAATTGACCTTCAATTTAAACACATCAGTTAACTTCCTCATGCACGCCTAATTTTTAGGGCAACTCCTAAATTTAAGGAACTCGACCATGCATAAATAGGAACTTGACATTGAATCCTTGAATTAAGGCACAAATCAAGGAATCAATTTTCTTGCTAATTTTCAACATACACTTAGGTCATGTTCATATATCAGACATGGATGACAAATTAGTATGGGGAGGAGCTACGAGTGGGATATATTATCCAAAAATTTGTTACACCTTTATCTCATCTGAGCGGCTTCCTAATGTTTCTCAATGGTGGTGGAAAATTATTTGGAAATCCAAATTCTCATTGAAGGAAATTTTTTTCATGTGGTGTATTATGAATGGAAAGGTCCCAACATGGGATGTTATCCAAAGGAATTTTTTTATTGGACCTAGCTAGTGAGCTCTCTGTCAAGAAAATGGAGAATCTATTTCTCACCTATTTATGATATTCCCTTTCAGTGGTGAAATCCGGGATCATTGCAGGTTTGCGGAAGCACAAATTGGTCCCTGAAATGGGCCTTTGGTTGAATATGCTTGGCAACATTGGATTTCTCTTTCGTCCTCCCACCCTTTGAAAGCTCTTCCTTTAATCATTTGTTGGGGTATTTGGATAGCTCATAATTGAGCTACGTTCTAAGATTTGTCTCTTCTCCGAGGATCATTTTTGCTGAAGTCCTCAGTCATTTTAGATAGGGGAAAGACATGTAGGGTGCGTGAAATTGTTGCTAAACAACTAGACATGTCAAAATAGTGGGCATGCTTCGACGATGCCTCAGTTGAATCAGGTGGTAACTAGAGGAGCGATTTTATTCTATATCTCTCCAATGACCCATATTTTCATGTCTCTGTGGGTTTGAGTGCTGGGTCAAATAATTATGTTGAACTTCTTCTTGCCGTAACCTTGCTTTTTCTTTAGAACAAGATGCATTACATTTACAAATTTATGGAGATTCTAAGCTTGTGGTCAATTGGTTGAATGACACTGAAATTTGAAGTAATTATCTTTTATCCCCTATTATGGATGATGTTCTATGGTGGAAAAACATGTTCTCATATTTCTCTTGTCAACATATATACAAGGAACTAAATCAATGTGCAGATGGTCTCTCTAAAGAGGCACTAGAATTAGCTCAAGACCGTTGGCAGATCACAGAGTTTCATGGTGGCACTACGTCTACATCTTCCTTCAACTAATTCATATACATAAAATATTTTTGATATGCTCGCATGAGACTATGACCTTCTACTATTTTTTTTTTAATGTATTTCTAGGATCATTGTTTTATCATGGACATTAAAATGAATAATTTTTGTAAAAATACTATACAGTATATGCACTCACATGTTAGTGAGCTTCTTGGATGAGTTTTGTATATTGGGGATCATAGTTATTTATGACCCTTGGCTAATATATTTTTGCTTTACTATGTTTTTTTTTGTTTTTTCTTAAGCTTGGTAGGACTCTCTCATTTTCAATTTTACATGTCCATTATTCACCCAGCAAAGGGGGAGGGTTGTACAAGATTCAAACCCAATATCTACGGTTAGGTGAGACTTCATTCCACGGCCATCACCACTTAAGCTACCCGAGACAAATAATTTACTATGCTTTTGAATAATAAACAAATACATATTAGTGTGTACAAATTGTAATTTTTATTACTATTAATAAAAATTACTCTTTTTCCAAAACAAATTAAATAAAGGCTCTTTAATATATATTTTTCAAAATTGTATACATATTATTTACCTTTTAATCTTATCCATAGTAGATTATAGACAAATTCAAATTATTCACCTTAAACTTAATATGTTAATTACTAGATATTGGAATTTTCAACACTTGAATTTATTTTCACCAAAATCTACATGTTAAGGACCTTGAAGTGATGTTAATATATCGCGCTAATATATGAAATTTCATATTATGGAGATGTTTAACTATTTATCGCTTTTTTAGATGTTATTTAGAAAAAAGGTGAAGAAAAAATTGTATTATTAAGTTTTATATCGTTGAAAAATCATTATTACATTTTTAAAGTTGGTATTCTTTGTATAACTCAAAGCTACAAATCTATTGAAGTAAAATTTAATTTAATATAATTTTTTATTAATAATTAAATAAAAAATAATTTAAAATTTAAAATATTTCTAAATTAAATTTGATTATAAAATTTTGAATAAAATTATGGTTTTATTTAGTTTAAAATAATTTTTAAATTTTTAAATAAATTTAATATTTAAAAAAAAAATAACTTACTAGACTTAATTAAATATATATAAACTATGCTGTTAAACGTATCATATTCTTAATTGTTTAGACTTTCTCATACTTAATTTATACCTAACATAAAGAGTATTTAAAATAAAAACTCAAAATTTATTGTCTCAGCTTTGTTGATGAGAATAACTACAGGATTTGGAAGAAACCTGTCAACCTTCTCGATGAGTCCGATTACAAGTGATTGTAAAGTGTGCCGGAAAGAAATAACCAGTTTGTTTATGGGTTATAGATGTTTGGTTGTTTTATATGTTGGCCGTTAGATTTTGGCCAGTTAGTGATTTAATTGCTGGGATATACTGCTGTTGAGCATTTATAATCTATTGGCGAGCTAGTTATTTTCAGCCATGAATTATCGCTTCATATTTTCAAGCTGAGTGGGACTCTGGGAGACTCATTCAGATTGTTCCGCTCGTGACTATTTTCGATAAATGAATCCTTTTAATATCACTTTGGAAATTGCATTATAATGGTATAAAAATACTTTACTCTAAAAATAATTTTTTTATCTGGAAGTTATGGAAATTCTAATTATATTTTGAAAAAATCAATCAGTGATTTTTGTAAATCTAAATAAAAGTTATTAAAATTCATAATTTTAGGTGTTCTAAAAGTTTTTGATGGTGCTGAATCCATTTTCACTATAAAAAATATGATTGAAACATTGCATCTACAATTTTTTTTGAAATTATTTTACCCAAATTCTAACCATTTTAACTATGCAAACAATTCCTCCGCTTCAATAGACTACTCTCATAAAACCAAGTGAAAAAACTGTAAGCGGATACTCATATGGCTTGAAAGACAATAATATAATAGGTAGATGGGAGTTTGTGTTCAATAGTATAGTTGGATAGAGTATTTTTGGAAATTTGCTCGTATTTCAAGACGACTAATAAATCGCATGCTATCGGGCTTTAAATGAACCGCGGCTGTATATGCCTATCATTCGATTTTACTAAGGCCGAAATCGAACGATGGGCATATACAGCCACTGTACATTTAAAGCCCGATAACATGGGAAATATGGCTCGCTGTATTTCAAACTATCGGTGGCACAACCTCATCGGAGCAGTAAAAATGATCACAAACTCACCGGTTGAGTACCATTCGCTCAGCCAGGGGCCAGAGAGCATCATATAGCTAGCTTGGTCTGTAAGGAATCCAACCTATATTGATTTTATAGAACGATAAGGTACCCGTTCCTTAAACCAAAAACATCAACTCTGATTCAATGTTGTCCTCGCAATGACTTCCAGGTTGCTTATGATATTAATATTTGGGGCATACCATAAGTTGTAGTTAGTTTAGAGAGTTGAATTGTCGGAACATTTCGGATATGGTAGGGACTGGTATTTCGGTGAAAGATTTTATTTTTGGAAATGAATTTAATATCATCAAAAATTCAATATTATAAAAAAACAAAAATTCAAAATTATGAAATTTCAAATTATAAAAATAAATACTCAAACTTCAGAAGTTAAACAATTGATTATGTTAAACAATTTCTAATCAAGTTCTCAAAATAACCTCAATTTCTAACTCAAAATAACCTCAATTTCAAAATTATTTTTGGAGTGCCAAAATAGAAAGTTTAATACACCCTTTCATAGAATGTGAAGGATACGTTCATGAGAGCCCACGAGTGCGTCAGTCCGATCATTGTAGATGGAATCATCTTGAATTTCGCACGGAAATTTTCTTTTGCATAGCAATTAAAGATGTTCTAGAGACCGAGATTGGGCAACGACTGAGACTGAGAGTGGGCAACGCGGATTTGAGGATTGCGTGGATGGTTTTTTTCAGTGGGGGAGAAGTATTCTCGCTGAAAAATCATCATATAATATAGCATATATTACCGAAGCAAGCAGATTTACATATATCGTCGTAGCGTATAGAAATACTTCATCACTGAATCAAATCAAATGTGCTGCAGCATCACGCAGCTCCCGTAGGAATCGAGCGTGGTTAAGGTAACCAACACATCATGCACGGGATTGCATGGATGGTATGACTATGGAGAAACAGAAAAACTAGAGACAGAGACGTGTAAAGAAAATCGCAACAGAAAAATCAGGAGGCTCTGGCAAGCAGACGCTCAATTCCATTTGATTACCTTTGCAAATCTAACATGACGGTTGATTTTCTTAAGGGATCGGATATCTTTTTGTCGCTGTGGTCTGATGTCATTTCCATGTTGTGGTTTGATGTCATTTCAATGTTGATTTGAGTTTTTTAAATTAGAAGTAGCATAGATTGGTTTCAAATATTGATCAATATGAGTTGAGAGGTATTTAATTTTTTCTAGTGTAATTTTTTTATAAATTGATTTTTTTTTAATTTTTTTTAAATTTTTCAGTTGATATGAGCAAAATTTCAATTCAATTTTGATGACTGATAGAGACCATTACACATCATATTGAGTTCTAGAATAAGCCTCTGTTTTAATGAGTTGAAAATTTATCTTTAATCACATTTCATTCAATTATTATATTTTTTGAATGCCTCAATAATTTGTAGCTTTGTATATATTTAAAAAATGTTTGAATATTTAGTAAATATTAACATGAGCTTGTTTTGACTCTAGATTTACTTTTTGATGGTGTCTTTTATTTATTGAGACTGAAAAGTTGCTTGGAAACTCAAAAGTGATTAGATTACCAGTATAGTTAAAAGTAGTTAGAATACAGCCTCCTTAGATCTACTCTTTGATAACCTTATGAAAGAAAGTTATACTAAGGTAAAAATTCTCAAAAGGGATTAGATTACCTGGATAGTTAACAGTGGTTAGAATACGGCCTCCTTAGATCTACTCTTTGATAACCTTATGAAGGAAGGTTATACTAAGGTAAAAATTCGCTGATCTAAAATTCCCAGTCTATATGAAGTTTTTCAACCAGGCTGTTTTCTTTGTAGAGGGTAAAAACATCTGGTGTGGAATTAAACTTTGGAAAATTGGCTGTATCTAAAATTCCCAGTTTATAGGATGCTTCTCAACCCGGCTGTTTTCTTTGTAAAGGGTAAAATCATTTTGTTTGGAATTAAACTTAGATGGATGCGAAAACGAATATTACATTTAATTTAACTATTCAAGTTATTATTTCAATTTTTGTTAATGAAATTATTTTTTCATGACTAAAATTAATTTAGTTAAACATAAAATTATACCTATTCATTTAATATATTTTCTTTTCCATTGGATGAGATGATAACCTTTAATTAAACACATTTCCTTTATAAATTAATAACACTAAAATAAGATTATACCTATTACTTTCAATTTGATAATATGAAATAAAATAATAGCCATTAATTAAATACATTTTTTTCTTTCTTTGAATTTGAGAACACTAAGAATATACCTATTACTTTCAATTTGATAATAGGAAATTAAATAATAGCCATTAATTAAATACATTTTCTTTTTCTTGAATTTGTTCCGAATATCGTAAGAATTAGGACAATGACTTGGACAATTGTGAAAGAGGTGGGTGGATGCGTCTTTCAATCATGTCATATTTATGATTTTTTTTTTTTTTTTTTTTCCTATAATTTTATAAATTTTTATTTTTAAAAAAATCACTTAATAGATTTAATGGTTCATTCAAATTTTCATTCAATTAATCAATTATTACAAAATTATATATTATAGAACAATGGAACATATAAAATATTACATAAATACAAACATAAAAAATTATAAGAGAGAGTTACATAGATAGATATACGTGCTTCACTCAATTTGAGCTATGTTCACGGAGAAATAACTAGTCTTTCCTTTTATATTATCTAGCAAAATAAGAGATACAATCTATAGTAGATCCACCATAATTTCCTCTTCGCTCTCACACAACTTCCTCTATCTTTCTCACTCAAAAAACATATCTACATAGTTGCAATACAATTCCCTCATATATAGCCAGGGGTTGCCTTCTAGGGCAAAAACCCTAAATTAAATATAACTTCTACTATCAGAGCTATACCTAATGAACAACCCAGATTATGAGGGCACTGCCCTCGAACCCCTGTTGAGGCTCATAAAATCACCGTTGCCCCTTGGTCCCCTTGACGACGATTAAACGACAGGCGACGTTTCTGCCCCATTACGAACTGGGGTTCAATGCGACGATACCTATGAATAAAGAAGATAATCAGACTACACACCCAAATCAGTGTCTTGGAAGAACATAGAAAAAAACCCTTCCATAAAACATATCTATGTAATTTCTAGCAAAATATTTTCAAATTTAAACCTTATTATACCAATTTATCTAAAAAATGTGTTTTTTAAGTAGAGATTTTCACACTTATATTTTGGAATTATATATTAAAAAAAAAGAGATAATGTTACACTATAAATATCTTTTTATAAATATTTTAATTTTTATTCATTTATTTCAACATGCACGAAAGAGTTTACAAAATAATTTTTTTGCATCACTTATTAAGGAGAGTAAATTATCCACTGTATGTCCAACACCATTGTATATAAGAATTCGAATAGTAATTAACATTGAAATGGTCCTTTTCTTTTATGTATGCTCCATTAACCACTATGACTAAAAAGCCATATAATGATGGTCTTTAACTCACCAGTTTTAGGAGAAAACTTCATGATAGAAAAAGTAATAGCCTTATAAAGCTCACTCACCATTGATGAATATTTTAGAAAAATATGGTTAGTTTTTATAAGCGTATTGTGTATATATATTTTTTAACAAATCAATGACAACTATGAAAATGCTAGATCTTTAAATATATATAATGTTTATAAATTAAGATAATATTGTGGTAGTCATAGCTATATCATATGTAATAAACCTAATCACTCATGGGGACATATTACTACTTTAATTTGTCCTACGAAAAATTTCCCTTGATTCTATTATATATGCCTTTGATACCATGAATAATTCATGCGCACTAAGGAATTCATAACAACACAAATTAATTATTTTTTTCCTTACCATCATTTTGCTCTATTTTACATGATATGCACATTATTATGCAATGCATCCTATACTCAACTATTGAAACATAATTAAACATATAGAAACACATATAATTCATAAACATCAATTAATTTACAAGGTATTACAACAAATAATAGATAAATATAATGTAACATTCATCTTTGGGAAATGAAACCAATTAGCTACAAACCTCAGACATTCTACCTAGCCCAGCCATAGACTGTACTGCTCATATTTCTCTTAGCAATCGGGGGTAAAGCGTGGAGTTGGGTTACATTTTTTGGCAAGGGATGATGTGTTTAGGTGAAAAAAAGAGCTCGATTGAATGCCTAAAGTGGCTCGATCGATCTCCTTGAGTGCTAAAACATAGCTCAATCGAGGGTTAAATAAAAACCCTCAGTTGAGTTGTAGTTTAACTTGACATTACAACTCAATTGATCCCCTACGTTGTATTGAAAGGTGTACACACGGTTTGTGCAAGTCATTTTTGTGTAGATTGCGAGCTCAACTGGGATTTTAACACTCGACCGAGGATCTTGAAGTTCAATTGAAGGATTCAACCATGGAGAAACTCAACCAACCTCCCCAACAACCCCACCAGTGTCCCAGAGGCTCAAGTGAAGGTAGGTTTCCTATCCTTATTGTCTTATTTATTTATTTTTCTTGCAAAACTAAATAAATTAATTTGAAAAAGAAACTTACCATACAAAAAACATGAAAACCAAAAGAACCCTTCAAAACAACAAAAAACAACTTAGAAAACCACAAAAAAACCACTAAAAAAGCCTTCAAAATAGCAAAAATGACTTAAAAAACCACAAAACAACCTAGAAAGCAACAAAGACCAACCTAGAAAACTGCAAAAACTATGAAGAAAACAATTCAAGACCACCAAATCAGCTATAATATATGCTTCGGAAATTTTCCTTACTTGCAATGGTAACACACACACACACACACACATATTTTGAATCGTAAAAAAAATAATTTTTAATTATTTTAGGTTTTAAAGTTTTTAGTTAGGAATTTAGTGAAATATTTTTTCATTTTTTTTTTTTGTTTTTTAAAATTTATTTTAAATTTCGAACAAATTTGATTGAAAATATACAAAAAAAAAACTACAAAACATAAAACAACCAAACTATAACTAATAAATAAATAAATTAGGAGCTTGAGACTGACATGATGAATATGATTGGTCATGGTGAACCTCTATTTATCAAATAATAAATTTTATTTCATTTTATTATTTTAAATTTAAATTAATTTATATTTTAAATATTTTTTTAATAATAAATATAGTACGATTAGCTTTAAAAATTAATTACTTAAATAAAATATTATCTTTAAAGTTAAAAATCGAAAAGAAAAAAATGGTTGTTTAATTATATATATATATATATATATATATATATATATATATATATATATATATATATATATATATATATATATATATAACAAAACATAAAGTAATACATAATATAACTAGCACAAACACATAAATAAATGTGGTTGAAATATGTCAATAGGTGTTAATAAATGTGGTTGATATACCCAAGGGATATAAACCCTAAGATGAATATATAAACCATAAAATAAACATTAAACTCTAATGATTGACCATGATTGACCACGAATGATGATGGTTGATTTTTATATTGAGACAATCTTTGTCACAATGTGACGTTAGACCATGGTTGACCATGATTGACCATGGTTGACCATGCTTATTTTCATATTGAGACATTCTTTGTCACAATGTGATGCTGGACCATGGTTGATTTTCATATTGAGAAAATATTGTCACAAACCCAATGGATTAATATTATAAACCTAAAGGATATAAACCCTAAGATAAATATTATAAACCTTAAAATAAATATTAATCCCTAACATTAATATTATAAATCTTAGGATTAACATTATAAACCCAATATTATCAACCCAAGGGATAAATCCAATGGATTAATATTAAAAAATCATTGTATTATAAACCAAGGGGAATAATATTAAACCCAAGGGACTAATGTTATAAACCCAAGAGATTGATAAACCCAAAGGACTGATATTAAAAACACAAGGGATTAATATTATAAACAATGTTTGACCATGATTGAGCATCAATAACCATGATTAACCATGGTTGACTATGATTATTTTTTATATTGAGACAATCTTTGTCACAATGTGACATTGGATAATGCTTGACCATAATTGACCATGGTTGAACTTGATTGAGCATGGTTGACCATGTCTAATTTTCATATTGATATAATCTTTGTTACAAACCCAAGCGATTAATATTATAATCCCAAGGGATATAAATCCTAGATACATATTTTAAACCCTAAAATAAACTTTAAACTGTAATATCAATATTATAAACATTAGGATTACTATTATAAATCCAAGGGATTAATATTAAAAACCCAAGGGATTATAAACCCAATGGAATATAAACCTAGGGGAATAATATTAAATCCATGGGACTAATATTACAAACCCAATTGATTGATAAACTCAAGGGATTAATAAACTCAAGGGATTAATATTAAAAACACAAGGGATTAATATTATAAACCATGCTTGACCATGATTAAACATCAATGACTATGATTGACCATGGTTATTTTCCATATTGAGACAATCTTTATTACAGTGTGACGTTCGACCATGGTTGACCATAATTGACCATGGTTGACCTTGATTGAGCATGGTTAACGATGGTTGATTTTCATATTGATACAATCTTTGTCACAAACCCAAGGGATATAAACTCTAAGATAAATATTAAAAACCCTAAAATAAACATTAAACCCTAATGATTGACCATGATTGACCATGAATGACCATGGTTGACAACGGTTTATTTCCATAGTGAGACAATCTTTGTCATAATGTGATGTTGAATAATGGTTGACCATGGTTGACCATGGTTGATCATGATTGATCATGGTTGACCATGGTTTAATTTCATATTGAGACAATCTTTGTAACAACGTAACACTAGACCATGGTTGACAATGGTTAATTTTTATATTGATACAATATTTGTCACCAACCCAAGGGATATAAACCTTAAGATAAATATTATAAGCCCTAAATTAAACATTAATACCTAACATTAATATTATAAACCTTAGGATTAATATTATAAACCCAAGGGATTAATATTAAAAAACCAAGAGACTATTAAACCCAAGGGATAAACCCAATGGATTAATATTATAAACACAATGGCTTATAAACTAAGGGGAATAATATTAAATCTAAGAGTTTGATATTATAAACCCAAGGGATTAATATTAAAAATACAAGGGATTAATATTATAAACCATGGTTGACCATGATTGAGTATCGATGACCATGATTGACCTTGGTTTACCATAGTTTATATTCATTTTGAGACAATCTTTGTCATAACGTGACGTTGGACCATGGTTGACCTTGATTGAGCATGGTTGAGCATGGTTGATTTTCATATTGGTACATTCTTTGTCACAAACCCAAGGGATTAATAATATAAACCAAGGGATATAAACCCTAAGATAAATATTATAAACTCTAAAATAAACATTAAACGCTAATTATTGACCATGATTAACCACGAACGATGATGGTTTACCATGATCGACCATGGTCGATTTTCATATTGAGACAATATTTGTCACAATGTGACGTTGGACCATGGTTGACGGCGATTGATTTTCATATTGAGATAGTTTTTTTCACAATGTGACGTTGGACCATGGTTGATTTTCATAATGAGACAATATTTGCCATAAACTTAAGGGATTAATTTTATAAACCCTAATATAAATATTATAAACCCTAAAGTAAACATTAAACCCTAATGATTGACCATGATTTTCCACAAATGACCATGGTTGACCATTGTTTATTTTCATATTGAGAAAATCTTTGTCACAATGTGACGTTGGACCATGGTTGACCTTGATTGACCACGATTGATATTCATATTAAGACAATATCTGTTACAATGTGACGCTGGATCATGGTTGAATGTGATTGACCATGGTTGATTTTCTTATTAAGGAAATATTTGTCACAAACCCAAGAGAGCATCAATAACCATGATTGACTATGATTATTTTTTATATTGAGACAATCTTTGTCACAATGTGACATTGGATAATTCTTGACCATAATTGGCCATGGTTGAACTTGATTGAGCATGGTTGACCATGGTTAATTTTCATATTGATATAATCTTTGTTACAAACCCAAGCGATTAATATTATAAGCCCAAGGGATATAAATCCTAGATACATATTTTAAACGCTAAAATAAACATTAAACCGTAATATCAATATTATAAACATTAGGATTACTATTATAAACCCAAGGGATTAATATTAAATACCCAAGGGATTATAAACCCAATGGAATATAAACCAAGGGGAATAATATTAAACCCAAGGGACTAATATTACAAACCCAATGGATTGATAAACTCAAGGGATTAATATTAAAAACACAAGGGATTAATATTATAAACCATGCTTGACCATGATTAAAAATCAATGACTTTGATTGACCATGGTTATTTTTCATATTGAGACAATCTTTATTACAATGTGACGTTGGACCATGGTTGCCCATAATTGACCATGGTTGACCTTGACTGAGCATGGTTAATGATGGTTGATTTTCATATTGATACAATCTTTGTCACAAACCCAAGGGATTAATATTATAAATCCAAGGGATATAAACTCTAAGATAAATATTAAAAACCCTAAAATAAAAATTAAACCCTAATGATTGACCATGATTGACCATGAATGCCCATGGTTGACAATGATTGACCATGGTTTATTTCCATAGTTGAGACAATCTTTGTCATAATGTGATGTTGAATAATGGTTGACCATGGTTGATCACGATTGATCATGGTTGACCATGGTTTAATTTCATATTGAGACAATCTTTGTAACAATGTAACACTGGACCATGGCTGACCATGGTTGATCTTTGTATTGATACAATATTTGTCACCAACCCAAGGGATATAAACCTTAAGATAAATATTATATGCCCTAAATTAAACATTAACACCTAACATTAATATTATAAACCTTAGGATTAATATTATAAACCCAAGGGATTAATATTAAAAACCCAAGATACTATTAAACCCAAGGGATAAACCCAATGGATTAATATTATAAACACAATGGCTTTTAAACTAAGGGGAATAATATTAAATCCAAGAGTTTGATATTATAAACCCAAGGGATTAATATTAAAGATACAAGGGATTAATATTATAAACCATGGTTGACCATGATTGAGCATCTATGACCATGATTGACCTTGGTTTACCATAGTTTATATTCATATTGAGACAATCTTTGTCATAATGTGACGTTGGACAATGGTTGACCTTGATTGAGCATGGTTGATTTTCATATTGGTACATTCCTTGTCACAAACCCAAGGGATTAATAGTATAAACCAAGGGATATAAACCCTAAGATAAATATTATAAACTCTAAAATAAACATTAAACCATAATTATTGACCATGATTAACCACGAACGACGATGGTTGACCATGATTGACCATGGTTGATTTTCATATTGAGACAATATTTGTCACAATGTGACATTGGACCATGGTTGATGACGATTGATTTTCATATTGAGATAATTTTTTTCACAATGTGACGTTGGACTTGATTTTCGTAATGAGACAATATTTGCCATAAACCTAAGGGATTAATTTTATAAACCCTAAAGTAAACATTAAACCCTAATGATTGACCATGATTTTCCACAAATGACCATGGCGGACCTTGATTGACCATTGATTATTTTCATATTGGGACAATCTTTGTCACAATGTGACGTTGGACCATGGTTGACCTTGATTGACCATAATTTATATTCATATTAAGATAATATCTGTTATAATGTGATGCTGGATCATGGTTGACTATGATTGACCATGGTTGATTTTCATATTAAGGCAATATTTGTCACAAACCTAAGAGAGCATCAATAACCATGATTGACCATGGTTGACTATGATTATTTTTTATATTGAGACAATCTTTGTCACAATGTGACATTGGATAATGGTTGACCATAATTGGCCATGGTTGAACTTGATTGAGCATGGTTAACCATGGTTAATTTTCATATTGATGTAATCTTTGTTACAAACCCAAGAGATTGATATTATAAGTCCAAGGGATATAAATCGTAGATACATATTTTAAACCATAAAATAAGCATTAAACCGTAATATCAATATTATGAACATTAGGATTACTATTCTAAACCCAAGGGATTAATATTAAAAACCCAAGGGATTATAAACCCAATGGAATATAAACCAAGGGGAATAATATTAAACCCAAGGAACTAATATTACAAACCCAATGGATTGATAAACTCAAGGGATTAATGAACTCAAGGGATTAATATTAAAAACACAAGGGATTAATATTATAAACCATGCTTGACCATCATTAAACATCAATGACTATGATTGAGCATGGTTATTTTTCATATTGAGACAATCTTTATTACAATGTGACGTTGGACCATGGTTGGCCATAATTGACCATGGTTGACCTTGATTGAGCATGGTTAATGATTGGTTGATTTTCATATTGATACAATCTTTGTCACAATCCCAAGGGTCTAATATTATAAATCCAAGGGATATAAACTCTAAGATAAATATTAAAAACCCTAAAATAAACATTAAACCCTAATGATTGACCATGATTGACCATGATTGACCATGGTTGACAATGATTGACCATGGTTTATTTCCATAGTGAGACAATCTTTGTCATAATGTGATGTTGAATAATGGTTGACCATGGTTGACCATGGTTGATCATGATTGATCATGGTTGACCATGGTTTAATTTCATATTGAGACAATCTTTGTAACAATGTAACACTGGACCATAGTTGACCATGGTTGATTTTTATATTGATACAATATTTGTCACCAACCCAAGGGATATAAACCTTAAGAAAAATATTATAAGCCCTAAATTAAACATTAATACCTAACATTAATATTATAAACCTTAGGATTAATATTATAAACCCAAGGGATTAATATTAAAAACCCAAGAGACTATTAAACCCAAGGGATAAACCCAATGGATTAATATTATAAACACAATGGCTTATAAACTAAGGGGAATAATATTAAATACAAGAGTTTTATATTATAAACCCAAGGGATTAATATTAAAAATACAAGGGATTAATATTATAAACCATGGTTGATCATGATTGAGCGTCGATGACCATGATTGACCTTGATTTACCATCGTTTATATTCATATTGAGACAATCTTTGTCATAATATGACATTGGACCATGGTTGACCTTGATTGAGCATGGATGAGCATGGTTGATTTTCATATTGTTACATTCTTTGTCACAAACCCAAGGGTTTAATAATATAAACCAAGGGATATAAACCCTAAGATAAATATTATAAACTCTAAAATAAACATTAAACCCTAATTATTGACCATGATTAACCACGAATGGCCATGCTTGACCATGATTGACCATGGTTGATTTTCATATTGAGACAATATTTGTCACAATGTGACGTTGGACCATGGTTGATGACAATTGATTTTCATATTGAGATAATTTTTTTCACAATGTGACGTTGGACCATGGTTGACCATGGTTGATTTTCATAATGAGACAATATTTGCCATAAACCTAAGGGATTAATTTTATAAACCCTAATATAAATATTATAAACCCTAAAGTAAACATTAAACCCTAATGATTGACCATGATTTTCCACAAATGACCATGGTTGACCATGATTGACTGTTGTTTATTTTCATATTTGGACAATCTTTGTCACAATGTGACGTTGGACCATGGTTGACCTTGATTGACCACAATTGATATTCATATTAAGACAATATCTGTTACAATGTGACGCTGGATCATGGTTGAGTGTGATTGACCATGGTTGATTTTCATATTAAGGCAATATTTGTCACAAACCCAAGAGAGCATCAATAACCATGATTGACCATGGTTGACTATGATTATTTTTATATTGAGACAATCTTTGTCACAATGTGACATTCGATAATGCTTGACCATAATTGGCCATGGTTGAACTTGATTGAGCATGGTTGACCATGGTTAATTTTCATATTGATATAATCTTTGTTACAAACCCAAGCGATTAATATTATAAGCCCCAGGGATATAAATCCTAGATACATATTTTAAACCCTAAAATAAAAATTAAACTATAATATCAATATTATAAACATTAGGATTACGATTATAAACCCAAGGGATTAATATTAAAAACCCAAGGGACTATAAACCCAATGGAATATAAACCTAGGGGAATAATATTAAACCCAAGGGACTAATATTACAAACCCAATGGATTGATAAACTCAAGGGATTAATAAACTCAAGGGATTAATATTAAAAACACAAGGGATTAATATTATAAACCATGCTTGACCATCATTAAACATCAATGACTATGATTGACCATGGTTATTTTTCATATTGAGACAATCTTTATTACAATGTGACGTTGGACCATGGTTGACCATAATTGACCATGATTGACCTTGATTGAGCATGGTTAACGATGGTTGATTTTCATATTGATACAATCTTTGTCACAAACCCAAGGGATATAAACTCTAAGATAAATATTAAAAACCCTAAAATAAACATTAAACCCTAATGATTGACCATGGTTTATTTCCATAGTGAGACAATCTTTGTCATAATGTGATGTTGAATAATGGTTGACCATGGTTGATCATGATTGATCATGGTTGACCATGGTTTAATTTCATATTGAGACAATCTTTGTAACAATGTAACACTGGACCATGGGTGACCATGGTTGATTTTTATATTGATACAATATTTGTTACCAACCCAAGGGATAAACCCAATGGATTCATATTATAAACACAATGGATTATAAACTAAGGGGAATAATATTAAATCCAAGAGTTTGATATTATAAACCCAAGGGATTAATATTAAAAATACAAGGGATTAATATCATAAACCATGGTTGACCATGATTGAGCATCGATGACCATGATTGACCTTGGTTTACCATCGTTTGTATTCATATTGAGACAATCTTTGTCATAATGTGACATTGGACCATGGTTGACCTTGATTGAGCATGATTGAGCATGGTTGATTTTCATATTCGTACATTCTTTGTCACAAACCCAAGGGATTAATAATATAAACCAAGGGATATAAACCCTAAGATAAATATTATAAAATCTAAAATAAACATTAAACCCTAATTATTGACCATGATTAACCACAAACAACCATGGTTGACCATGATTGACCATGGTTGATTTTCATATTGAGACAATATTTGTCACAATGTGACGTTGGACCTTGGTTGACGACAATTGATTTTCATATTGATATAATTTTTTTGACAATGTGACATTGGACCATGGTTGATTTTCATAATGAGACAATATTTGCCATAAACCTAAGGGATTAATTTTATAAACCCTAATATAAATATTATAAACCATAAAGTAATCATTAAACCCTAATGATTGACCATGATTTTCCACAAATGACCATGGTTAACCATGATTGACCATTGTTTATTTTCATATTGAGACAATGTTTGTCACAATGTGACGTTGGACCATGGTTGACCTTGATTTACCACAATTGATATTCATATTAAGACAATATCTGTTACAATGTGACGTTGGATCATGGTTGACTTTCATATTAAGGCAATATTTGTCACAAACCCAAGAGATTAATATTTTAAACCCAAGGGATATAAACCCTATGATAAATATTATAAACCATAAAATAAACATTAAGATCTAACATTAATATTATAAACCTTAGGATTAATATTATAAATCCAAGGGATTAATATTAAAAGCTCAATGGATTATAAACCCAAGGGATAAACCCAATGGATTAATATTATAAACCCAATGGATTATAAACCAATGGGAATAATATTAAACCTAAGCAATAATATTATAAACCCAAGGGATTGCTAAACGCAAGGGATTAATATTAAAAACACAAGGGATTAATGTTATAAACCATGGATGATTATGATTGAGCATCAATGACCATGATTTACTAGGGTTGACCATGGTTGATTTTCATATTAAGACAATATTTGTCACAATGTGACGTTGGACCATGGTTGACCATGGTTGATTTTCATATTGATACAATATTTGTCAATAAACCCAAGGGATTGATATTATAATCCCAAGGGATAAAAACCCTAAGATAAATATTTTTTTTTTATCGATAATACTACTCTAGGAAATTATATTATGTACATAGAGAAATTACATGCAGTGAAACAAGTTTTCCAGGCCAGCGATGGCACTATGACATTGCAGCCAACAGAGGCGTGCATTGAGCGCTGGATACCCCAAAACCTCAACAAAAAGCCCTTGTTTTAACATAGACAGTGCCCACGCAGGGGCTGAGACACTGAAACACTACCCACGCAGGGGCTGAGATCCAAAAACACTACCCACGCAGGGGCGACCCTGTAAGTTACCAGACTTCCATAATAAACTTGATGATGAAATTTAAAACAGAGCAGGATCAAAATTGAAAACAGAGCAGGACCATACATAATCAGCGTCCAGAACGAGACCAAGCTAACATGCGACCAAGACATAAGACCAAGTGACCAAGACAGAAGACCAAACATGATCAGACAACCAAGACCGGGTGCATCAAAAAAGGACCTGAAGGGCGGGCAGATGATAGAGTTATTCGTCTGGCTCCAAGTCGGCCAGGTCCATCTCCACGATCGGGTAGCCTTCAAAGGTGTCATCCTGGTCCTTGTTCGCGCCCGCTCTGGACGATGACGCCTCCTGCGTCTGAGTCTGGATAGGCGCCTTCCCTCTTGCATCTTCTGCTTGAGCCACGCCTTGGTCCAGCGGATTCGCGGGAGGCAATTCCTGATTGCTTGCCCCCTCGAGGTCCGGCTCTGCCTCTCTGACAAAGAGGATGGAAACATGGGCATTGAAGTTGCCCAACTTGAATACCGCAGTGCCGATTGCTGGGATTTCAGGCTGCCTTGGCGGTCTCTCATTCGGGTCGGAGGTATCCACGAATTGAGATACTTGCAGGTGGGGGATTCCAGCCGGACGTAAACTACAACAGCAACAACACTGGTGATACCCTTCTGCCACTGCTTGAGGGCGAGAAGGTGCCCCACGACTAGGCCCTCTTCGACATGGCTGTCTTTCTCTAGTTCTTGCCATACGAACAGAGAAGCTGCCCAGAATGTCCGCTCTACAAAACAAATGCCAAATCTCCAGAAGCGTCCAAGTGCAGAGAATGTTCTCACTCGTCTGCAGAACCAGAACTCGCCAAGAATGTCGCTGCAACATTCTTGCTCCATCCTTAACCTCCGCGGCCTTCCCTCAGAACCAGAGCGCCATGAATGCGCTTCTCCCTCGCCGTCAGCCAACATTAATGCGCATTAAGGTGTTTTGGAGCGTAGGCTTATGGTATTAAAGCCTTCGTCCTCTTCACGTGGCATCGTCCTCTTGGCATGTGGCACCATGCCATCTACCACCTCTTCACCCGCATCCGGGGAACCCTAAGATAAATATAGTAAACCTTAAAATAAACATTAAACCCTATTGATTGTGTTAGGCACCTATAATACTAGTGTAGTCCCCTTATTGTTATTGTTAGTGTATCTCCCTATTATTATTGTTGTGCCCTTACATTATTATTGTTATTCAGGATTTGATTATCTTGTGACCCCTTAGACTCCTATATATACCAAGGAGTTCATTTCATTTGTATCATCCAAGAATTGTTCATTTATTTAATGTAAAGGAGGTTGCCTCCTCAAAGAAGCTATTTCTAAAGTCCTTGATCTATATTTTCTTCTACTTTGTGAGCTGGTTGCATAACATTTGGTATCAGAGCTTTGGATTCTAGGGTTTTGTTGCTTCAAATAATTAATTTTGGTATTTTTGATATAGTTTTTTTCTACAAGGTTTTATAAGCTAAAATTTTGACCACATGGACCAAAATCTTGGTGAACTTCATGTAAAAATTTCAGATCTTGGTTCGATATATTTTTTGAGATATGGTCCAAATAAGTAAGGGTTTTTGCAGGCTCGAGAATTCAATCTCAAATAGGTGACATAGAGAAAATTGTCATAACTTTCTCTCCCAGAATCAGTTTTGAATTCATAAAAAGTTGCTAAAATTACATAGAATGTATTTTTTCTGTATCATTTTCTGTTCCAAAGGTCAAAACAATGACACGTGGCACTCCGTACAAATTCACTTTATTGAACAAGTTTATAATCAAGTTATCGTGGGATATTGGGCATAACATTTTCTTTAAGAATCCAATCTTGGTCATACTTGTCACGTTCAAAAGAAGACTCAGAGGGCTACCATAGGACAAAATTTTAACCTAGGAGATCTGAAATGACAAAGATACACCAATTTCAATATTGAGGTGCTAAAAAGCAAGAAAATGTGTGTATTTTTTTAAAACATTTTCATAAATTTTGTTTGAAAAATCAGTTTAAAGTGAATCAAAGGGAATATTGAAGCATAGATATCATTATTTTATTATGAAATGAATCATAACAAAAAAATGGACACACCTAGTAACCATCCAGAAAGCTCTACTATGACACAGAAAGAAGAGGAAGAAATGCAACATGATATATCAAAATTATGAGACCAAATACAACAAATTTCACTCTCACAAATAGTAACCAAAAATAAACTGGAAGCTAAGATGGATGGTTTGAAGAATGTCCTAAAATATGACATGGAATTAATGATAAATGTCAAGATGGAAGGTTTGAAGGATGGTTTAAAAAAAAAAATGAAAAGGGACACTGGAAGGTTTGAAAAAGTTGCTACAAGAAATGCTTCCTAGTGGTGACAAGGTACTTCATGAAAATCATGATGAGGACAAAATGAATATGAATTATGATTTTAGATACTCTAATAGTGGTTTGAATATTAACCACATTCCAAATATCGATATGAGGAAGTTTGATGGAAAGGATCCAATAACATGGATACTATAGATGGAGCACTTCTTTAATCTACATGATGTGCCGCACACACAAAGAGTGTAAATTATATCTTTATATTTATAAAAAAATAAGTTTGTGTGGTATCGATGGCTTTGTTCTCATAAATCAATTGTCACTTGGAAAATATTTGCGAAAGAATTGGTAGCACATTACGAGGATATAAAGAGAAATACCTTCTGTAGCCAATTGATAAATCTCAAACAAAAGAGTTCAATGATGGAACACATTAAGGAATTCCAAAGATTGAATATCAAGGTAAATGATATTCTGGTGTAGCATTGGTTTGATTATTTCGTAGGGACTTTAAAGTATAACTCTAACATGAGGTTTGCCTTTGGGAACCTGATTCATTGGAGAAGGCATTCAAGGTGGCAAGGAAAGCTAAAAGCAAAATTTTGGCAACAAGGAAGTATACCACTCACAACTATAATTATGGTAGTGTTTCTACTCCTAACCTTCCACAACCTACAAGGTTGACACCACAAAATTTGGAGGAAAAAAGAGCAAAAGGGATTTGTTACAATTGTGATAGAAAATACACTAAAGGTCATAAGTGTGTTGAGAAGAAATTATTGTACATAGATTGTGAAGAGCAAAAAGAAAATAAACAAGAAACATCAAAAGAAAATAATGTACCCTAGGAACCAACCCCCAAAAAAGAAGAAATGAATTCGACCATATATTATAATGCATTGGCAGGAATTACCACTCCCCAAACTCTCAATAAAGAAGGATATATCAAGAAGAAAAAGGTAATAGTGCTGATTGATTCAGGTAGTACCCATAATTTTATTCATTGTAAGATATCCAAGGAATTGAATTACTTTCTATATCCAACACCAGAGTGTCAAGTAACAACTGCAAATGGAGGAACTATAAATTTCTTTGGAAAGTGCCATAATATCAAGCTAACCATGGGGGAATATATATTGAATAGTCCAATGCTTTCTATTCTAATGGGTGGTGTTGATGTTGTACTGGGAGTCCAATGGCTACAATCTTTGGGGACAATAGCTTTAATTTTCAAGAAATTTTCTTGAAATATTTTTGGGAAGGAAAGGAAACTGAATTAAGGGGTATCACAGGGAAATTAGGGAAGATAATAAAATCTAATGGCATGATAAAGCTTTTGAAGAAAGAGAAACGAGGTGTAATTGCATAATTATGTTTACTAGAGGTTCAAACATCGAATTCATCTATTTCTTCAGATCTCCAAAAAGTCTTGGACAATCATTCCAAGGTATTTGAGACTCCTAAAGGTCTCCCACCTACTCATGATTACGATAATGCTATTCAATTGATTCCAGGAAGTATTCCTCCAAAAATCATGCCTTACAAATATCCCTATGCCCAAAAGAGTTAAATTTAACATATGGTTGCAAAAATGCTAGAGGTTGGTATAATTGAACCTAATCAAATTTATTTCTGTGCTCCATTAGTATTGGTGCACAAGAAGGATGGATCATGGTGTATGTGTTTGGATTATAGGGAGCTCAACAAGCTCACTATTAAAGATAAATTTCCCATTTCTGCCATTAATGAATTGTTGGATGAATTACATGGAGAAATTTACTTCACCAAGTTGGATCTTCATTTAGGATATCATAAAATTAGAATGAAGGTTGAAGACATTTTGAAAACAACATTCAGGACTCATGAAGGTCATTATGATTTTTTAGTGATGCCTTTTGGCCTTACTAATGCACCTTCCACATTTCAAGGTTTCATGAATTCCATTTTCAAACCCACCCTTAGAAAAATTGTGTTAGTATTTTTTGATGATTTACTAATATAAAACAAGTCTTGGAAGGATCATGTTCAACATGTGGACAAGGTGCTCAAACTATTGGAGGAGAAACAATTATATGCAAAAAACTCCAAATTATGTTTATGATTTGCAAACCCTCAACAAGGTGAAGCTGAGGATCACAATGTAACGTCTATCCCTCTATGGGGCGATTCTACTTCTAGTATCACATTGGAGAAAATTACGACACAATATACATGGATCACATGACAACTAAGTAAAATCCCTGCTAATTAACATACTAGGTGTAGTTTGTCTTTGATGTTGGATAGAATCTATAGGTTGATCAGGACATACCAGAGAGCGGTGCCACAGATCCATCTCTTACATTGCATATAGAGGATTAGGAGGCATGAGGTTAGAGTCCCACATACTTGGGATTTGGTGAAAGAGGCCACCAATAACATTGATTTTTGTGGGGAGTTGTTCGACATCAATCCAAAGCTCCATGCTAGACATAAAGGTACGATTCCACTTAGATATTCTAAGAATGTTGAGCAACCCATTTTTTCTATGATTGATTCATTAGACCTTGAGGCCAGTTCCCCCACCATGACCAGTTCCCCCTTTACTTTTGAAAGAATATATATGAAAATTTTGTGGTACATATGATGCCAAATTACACTAGCACTGGATCTGAGTATTATGGATCAGGCTTGGGACGTACCTATGATTGTGACAAAACTTGTAGGGACCTTGGGTATGTACCACAACCTCCAAGATCATTTCTATGTCTGTCTTAGAGTGTGGTATTTCCGGTAAATCTAGAGGAGCAGTCACAACTCGAAATTGAGACCAGGGATACCATTGCAGATATCATGCATATGATAGTGGCCAGTACGTTGTTGCATTTCTTGGAGAGATGAGAAGACCACAAAAATTACCTTGCGACCCTCTAGTTATAGTATATGATGATTCATATCTTGCGAATCTACCCGTTGACCAACTTTTTCCATATACATGTATTTATCGTGATGTCATCTGTGATACTTGGAGGGTGCATGTGCCACATGACACAAACTAGGTACAAATATATGAAACTTTTTAATTTTATCATCAAATTATACATAATTATTTATATTATTTTAGTTCGTATTAGATTGCATTTATATTAAGAAGTTCATGATAACATGTAGACATAACCCAACTACATGGATGAGCTTATGAGGTCATCTGAGGGAGAATTTGATCAACTAGACCAACCTCTACCAGTGCATGTTTCCATGGATTCTCTTACATCTCCACCTCATAACAGATGTGGAGAGTCATTATGTGCAACCACATGGACCAATTGTTGAGGTAAACCTTTTTATTCATAAGATTTCTACATCTTTTTTTTAAGTTGCATGCATGATAATTAATTTGTAGACTAATTATAATTTGTCCCTACCATTGTGTACGTGGGAACATATGCAGAGTGTTGTCAATGTCGCTATTATGTGGATGTATGATTGGGATGCTAGGAATAGAGGCACTGACAATGTGGGTCCATTGATGTAGGCCCCAATCTTTGAGCCACAGACAAGGGAGCACCAAACCAAAATTCAACAAACCCCCATCCTATCTGACTTGCATTTGGAATCGAGTGAGATTAGTAGATTAATATATGTAATTAAATGTGGTACAAAATCATTTATTTCCATATTTTTTATTTTGTACAGATAATTATCTAATTATTTTGAATTTGAATATGTTATATTGCAACCGGATTTTGGACGTCTACTTTGCCCAGTAGCTCACATAGGATTTCTAATAGTACTTATAGTGGATATTTTGTATATTTCCAGGCCCATTTAATAGGGCACATTTCCATGTGATACAAAATTTTTATATTTTCACACATGGACAATTTATGGATGTACATGAACATTATTTCAGTTTATGGATGTTCATGTAACATTTGTAATTTGTATATATTTTCATATGGATAGTTTATTGATATGTTCATTATTTCAGGTTATGGATTTTTATTAATCTTATTTATGAATGCTCATTAAATTTTGAAGTTATGGATTTGTTAATTATTTAGCTAGTTTTTTTTTTTTTTTTTTATATATATTTTAAATATAGCAATTTGATTTCTAGTTTCATAGACTAATAAAATAAGTACAACCTTAAGTTATGATGTAAGTCAATTTGATACTTAAAATGAACTAAAATATATGATGGTTGAATTAAAAACACAAATATGATTGAAATAAGTTTTAAATTCAATTTTAAAAAATGTCTGGTAAACAACAAAGAAGTTTTATTCAATTTTATTTATTTTCAAATCATTTACAAGAGCTTAGTCATAACATGATATTTAATTCATATGTATTGTAATTTAATATACCAATTTAAACAATTAATACTATATGTTTCTCTAATTTTATATATAATTAAATATGAACTTTCCCTTGGCTATCTCAAGGTTCAAATAAAAAACACAAATGAAGTTGAAATGAGTTTTATTCAATTTTAGAAGATGTCCTGTAAACAACAAAAAGTTTTATGCAATTTTATTCCTTTTGAGGTCATCTATAAGAGCTTAGTCATAACATGATATGAGTACAATTTTACTATGATGCAATTCATTTTGATACTTAAAATGAACTAAAATATATCATGTATCAAATTAATATTGAGCATGGAAAGAATTACAAAATGCTTCATATTGGCTTGCATAAAGTGCCTTTTAGTGGAATCAACACATATGTTATTACAATGATTTTAGAAATAAATTATTTGAATTCTAAAGTCATCCATATTATAATTTTAAAAATATATATATAGAAAAATTTGCATCCCACCCATATACCATTGCACAGTGAGTTGTTTTAAGTATATTTCAATCAATTCCTTATGTCAAGGTTCAATTAAGAAACACAAATAGGATTGAAATAAAATTTATTCAATTTTAAAATATGTCTTGTGAGCAACAAATAAGTTTTATTTAATTTTATTTCTTTTGAAATCATCTACAAGTCCTTAGTCATAACATGATATAACTACAATCTTACTACGATGCAAGTCACTCTGATACTTAAAATTAACTATCATGTATCAATTTAATATTGATCATGGAAATAATTACAAATATTCTTCATATTAGCTGTAGAAAGTGTCTTTTAGTGCAATCAACATGTATGTTATTACAATTAAATTTTAAAAATATTTTTTTTGAATTCTAAAGTCATCCATATTATAATAAAAAATCTATATATGGAAATTTTTGTTACCCACCCATATACCATTGCATGGTCAACGTTTTTAGGTATTTCAATCAATTTCTTATCTCAAGGTTCAATTAACAAGCACAAATAAGATTGAAATAGGTTTTATTCAATTTTGAAATATGTCAAGTGTAAACAACAATTACGTTTTATTCAATATTATTTCCCTTGAGATTATATACAAGAGTTTAGTCATAACATGATATAAGTCAATCGTATTGGAATTGAATATAGGTAAAAAAATAATATATGATAACATTTCTATAATTTTATATAATGTTATCTACTTTCCTAAATTTACCTAGCTATCCAAGTATTTCAATCAATTCCTTATGATTGAAATAAGTTTTATTCAATTAAAAAAAACTCAAATATGCTTGAAATACATTTTATTCAATTTTAAAAACCTCAAGATGTAAAATACAAATAAATTTTATTCAATTTTATTTCTTTTGAGGTTATATGGAAGAGCTTTGTCATAATATGATATGTGTGTGTGTGTTATATTTGTTGCATTTTTTTACAATCCAATATGAAGCATAAAAAACGACTCCTTAACTCTTTTTTATAGTTTGTGCGGGTTTTAGTGTAGTTTATTGTTTGTTGATGGCAGGGGGAGGCTAATATATCAAACGATAAAAAAAGAGGGGTAGTGGACCTAAATGTCCTGTTACAGGCAAGAGAATTTATGGGGTAAGGGTTTCAATGCACTTTTTTGTAGATTGGTTAACGTTTTGTGGTAATATGTGAGCTTCAAATTTGTTTATCGTATTTTTTGGGAATTCCATGATGTTACCTATATAACCATATATAGATTACTCTACAAGTCAGGTTAAAATTTTGTAGATTAGAAAATTGCCAAAATTTTTCTATGCAATGATTTGATAAAATGGTAAACCCTGAATAGTTTGGGTCCAGGGATTGTTTATAGGCTCCATCCAAATTGTTGTGGATAAAATATGAAACCTTAAATTTAACAAGTTTGACATGTCACACTATTTGATTTTAATCATATAATGTATGAGTGGATTGCAGATACCCATCTGTGGTCGGCTAAGTACAAGTGGTCAAGACTTAGAAGGAACAAGAGAACTATTAATAAAGCCTATGGAGGTGTTTTATCTTGTTCAATTGTCTGTGACCAGTAATGTGTTAAATATTTTCCTAGTTCTTTTTGGTTATTAATGTTATAATTTTTTAGCATCAACATTACAATGTTTAGGGTATCATGTTCTCTCTCTTTCTCTCTCTATATAAATATATTCTCATTTATTCAGACATTTTTTATCCATTTTGAATGCCTCTCTTTTATTAGAAAATCAATCACAGGTCAGTACCCATCCCCTATGTTCTAGGTAATTATTTTAGGACTATTGGGATTAGGGTTAAGATGTTCCTTTTTTTCATGAAATGCATATTTTACTTGTTGTGGTTGAAGGTTGTGAACTAATAGACTGAATCTCATTCTTTGTTATTTTCATATTTCGGTGAAAATATTTCTATCTTTGTAATAGAATGGAACACCTGAGCCTTCTTTCTTCGCAGGAAACATGAGCCTTTAGATCCAAACACTTTCACATCTGATACGATCCAATTATTTGATGTTCCCATCTAATCAATATCAAATGGTCTTTTGTTCCTTTCTTTCCATTGAAGATAAGGGAAAGGTGGGCATGACGGGATTTAAACCTATGACATTTTGTACCCAAATAAAAACACTACTAAGCTTCACTACATCTCTTCTAATCATTTTTTGGACTCCTAGGGTCTGGCATCTTAGTTTTCTTCACACTAATCGATTCGATCGTACAAAAAACACCATATTCATTGGGGTCTTTGTATTTGTTCAGATCATTTAAAAAAAGGCAGATATAATGGTCTCAATTTTCTATACAATATTGATGTAATATAAATCCTATAAGAAACCAATATTCTTTCTAGTAAAATGATTTATTTGCGATCCATTCTTATTTCAAGAGTAGTGCCTTGTGTTTTCATGCTGAGAAAAATTCGTTTTCTCCTTTGTTTTCTCTTTTCACATCTTAATTTCGATCCATTTCTCACCAGTGTAATCACCAAAGTAAAATGTGTGGTACATTCATATGAGAATATTTAGTACATCATAACAAAATCATGTATTTTATTTGTTTAGCAATTTCATATCAGTAGACAAAATAGGTTATCTGTAATTCGGCTCAGAATGGATCACTGGTTCAAGGATGTGTTGTAGGGAAAACCCAACACCCCCCATTACTTCAAATAATGGGGACCCTTTCCATTAATTTTTGGCAAAACACCTTTTATGATTTTCATTAAGAATTTTTTTTTTTTTTTTTTTTACTTTCATCGGATTTATGTTTTGATTATTTATTTGAATCTGACTTTTCATAAGCTTTCCATTGACACCTGTTTCGCCTCATTTGATCAACTGGTTTGTAAATGGCACTGCTTTGAAGTTTGATCATTTTATCGCCTAGACTAAAATTGTAAATAAATGTATATTATTTCAATTTTAGTAAATAATTAAGTTCAATAATCATTCATGGTAAATATTGACTTTTAGTTAAATTTTATTATTATTTTTTTATTTTTCCACTAATGGTCCTACAAAATGTCCTAGCTAAATCATACAATAAATGAAAACACATTTCGGAATCTTCGTAATTTACTCCAATTTATTATTTTAAAACAAATTGCCAAGACCGGATTTTCAAAATTGCAAAGTGAGTATAGTTCAATTTGTAGGATTATTACTTTAGTGAGCCTCACTCTTCTTCATTAATTTAATAGTCCCCGAAACCAAAATCACAAAAAATAAATAAACCATATCACAAATCTTATCACAAAATTTCATCACCAAAAATTTTATCGCAAAAATAAAACTTTTAGCAAAAGTCTTATCGCAAATCTTAAAACTTAACATTTTAAAAACAAAACAAAATGCGATACGACCCATTCGATATGGTAATTTCGAATTTGAGTTTTGTTTTCAATTCATTTGAAATGAATTGAGGGAGTCAATATGTATGTTAATATATTATTATATATATTAAATATTAATAATTTTTAAATTAATTTTAATATAATTAAAATTTAATATATATAATTAATTTGATTTAATTAAAATAATGGTATATATTGTGAATTAGAAAAAATTAATAAAACAATTATAATTAATTCTTATTAATTAATTTATAACCATAGTTTAATTTAGATTAGATTTTTTAATATAAAATTTTAATTTTTAGCTTAGGTAACAAAATTTCCAGAATTATGCCAAATTTGACTCATCAACTTTGGAGACTAATATATTGAGTTTTCTCTGGCCAAATGAGGCCTAGGACAACTCATTGGAAAGATAAAGTCATGGAGAATTTTTTTTAGGAGGATTCATTAACAAATTTTGTCATTTATTGGGTCTACAATCTAGCAGAATATCAAGCTCCTAATTTTTAATAAAATTAATTTTCCTGAGTTTTATTTTCTACATTTTCGTTTGCCCAAGCCTCTTCTGAATGAAAATCCATTCATCAATGATATCCTTGATCAATTAAATCATCCTAGGCGTCAATGGAAAAGTTAGATTTCCTTTTCAATTATTTATTTGATTGAATTTGATTAGATTTGTTTTAATTCCAGATTTGGCATTTTGATTTTATTTTTCCATTTTAATTGTGTTTTGATTTTTTTCAGGAAAAGATTTGAAGGGATGAGGAGAAAAATATCTCAATCAATGGGAATACTCCAGAAATTGAAGAATGAAATTTTGAGCAAATAAAAAATGATTGAGTAGATTTCTTCTTTAACAAAATTTCCTACTGCTTAAATATTATAAATAACAGATTATAGAATGTAATAAGGGCTTCTCCCCTCTACAATTCTGGAATTCTAAAAGCACTTTTGTAATAGGGATTTAGAGTTGTAGTGGGAGGAGTAAAAATCTCAGATCTCGATATTATTGAGAGTTTTTCTTTTGCATTCTGAATTATGTATGAAAGGTAGAGTTTGCACTATTATGGCTCTTGTTTTGAAAGTAGAAGTTCAAGTATTGTAAAGGACTATTAGAGACCAAAGCTAGAGAAATGGATTCAATAAATTGGTATTTATAATACTATTATTTTAAATGCTGGTTTCATTTTATGATGATAGGAATGTGTCAATTTACTTTCATATTTGTGCACTTTTGTTGGTATGGGTAATTTGTCTATATTTTATGTTATTATTTATCTCTTCTCTTAATGGTTGAATTCTGATTTCTGAGTAACTATTTACTCAGAAATATGTCTTTTAATAATGGTTTAATAAATAGTGATATGTTGTGAACTTTTTCCGCATATTATTGTTTAATTATTCAAGTTACTGATTAAATGATCAAAATCATTTTGTGAACTTCTTTCTGAGTTTTGTTGGTTGATTATTTTAGTTAAGAGGTTCCTAAATAGGATGTGTTTGGTATTCATAATGTCAGTTAATTGAACTACGTCATTAGCTTGATATTCATTATAAGCCTGACATATTTAAATCCTAATACTTTAAATATCTTGCTCTTAGTTAGGTTAGATCTATATTTGCCTGATTGAGATAGGATTAAGATTTAGTTTCTTTTTCTTGCATTATAGAATAAGTTTGCATTTAGATTAATTTCTACATTCTTTTAAGTCCTCCTCCCAAAGAGACAAACTTAGTTATGTCTTTGCTGAGCCCCAAATCAGCTTAAGGATCACTTTCTTGCCTGATCAACAAGAGGGTTGATATGATGTCTCTTCTCCATTGGTAAATGAAAGTCATATTTTAAAGCCATTGGAGATTGAGAGAAGGTAATTGGACCTAGTTGAACCAGTCAGAACCACCATTCCAAATGAAAAATGAGCTGCTTTAAGGTCTGGACCAGGTGGTCATCCCCCATGTTGTTGCAACAAATTTCAAGCCTTCAACATTTTGGCGCTAGAAGGAGGGCCTGAAACTTTTTGTCTAAGTGGAGTCTTTGTATTCTAACATCTTATTATTTATCATGATGGCTCCTCTTAAACTTCCAATTTGGAGTTGTATCCATGGACGTGCATCTTCCAATACTCCACCTAAAGTGGTAAGACTCTTGTCTCAAGTAAAATTTAATGGTAAGAGAAATTATTTTGCTTTTAATCATGCTTTTCAATTTATTCAAGAATTTTCGAATTATGATTTTCAAGGAATTGATGAAGGAATTTTATGCAGAATCTTTACTCTCACATTCACGTCAAAATCCAAAAACTGGTGTCAAACTCTTCCAGTTGCCTCAATTCACAGTTGGGATCAATTTGTTAGAATGTTTCTTTGTAAATTTAACGGCTATAACTACGAACATGTATGTGATGATTTTAAAAATTTACAAAGATTCGAAAATGAATCTTTGATTGATTTTACCATCAGGTTTCGTTTAAATTGTTTGAAATTTAAAATTCAAGAAAAATCTACGAATGAGGAATTATTAGATTTCTATGAATATATTTTCTCTTTTCCTCCCATTCATAATCCATGTGAATGTATTTCAAGCTTTGCTCAAACTCCTTCCAATTATATTAACACAATTGAGAATTCCAATATGAATATGAAAACAAATGATGATGAAGTGGCCTCTATTATGTACGATCAATTTCTTCATTTAGTGCACACTTCTTACAATATTGATAGTGATCAAGATGCAGCTTCACATGTAAGCGAATCTCAAATAAAAATCTTGGAGAATTTTACTATTCAAGTGCAAGAAGATACTAGCAATAATCTTGAAGAAGATACCACTTTGAAATCTGAAAATAAGTATGTGTTAAATTCAGAAAATCAAAACATAAATCAACAAGTACAAGCAACGATCGAAGTTTCCAATAATAAGCAGTCTGCTATACAAATTTCTGAATTCTTTTATGATAAGCAAATGTCAAATTCAGGATAGCAAAGCAACAATATTCAAGAAATAAAAAGTACACAAATGAATGATCTCAAAACTAAAATTTATAATGAACAAAATGCAAAAGACTTCTCAAATAGAAACGTTTTTAAATCCATTTCTTCTGATTCTGATTTTTCCCTTTATCCTGATATTTTTCTGATGGAAATTTATCCCCTCTCGATATTAATGATATTTCAAAAAACAGAGAGGTTGATCTTAATGAATTTCTAATTAGTTTTTATCAAGATAGAGAATTAAGTATTGATCATTCTTCTGGCATTAATGAACATGTGCTTTATCCTTCTTCTTGTTTTGATACATTGGATGAGATTGAAAGGAGTTCCAATGAATGTCGTGAGATCATTTATGATATTTACTTTGACATTGAGGATATAGATTTGTCGTCTTCATAATTAGATTCTCATAATCAAAGTCGAATCAAATGTGATAATGAAGAACACTTGAATTCAGAAATTATTTCAAAAGGTTCTCATTTTCAAACAATTAATCATACTCATGATTCCAACATTCGAGAAAAAATTCCAATCTATGATTTATATGATGATCAAGATCTCATTCCTATTCATAGTCATGATTCTCTTTCTAATTCACAAGTTGGTATTAGAAATCGTTCGACTTCTATTATTCTAACCAAGTCTTATGGAAGGTAAATTGTTTTAAATCAATTCCAATTGTGCTGTAACAATAATTGTAACACTAGTGTAAACTATGATTTGATTTTATTATTTTTCCTTCATTTATTTTGTTTAAATTCAGATTTGTTTTCTGTTTTTAATTTTCGATTTTTAGATAATTTGTGCTGGCATATTGAGCAGATCAGTATTCAACACTCAATTGATGTGTTGTTTGAATGGGAAAATGAAGTTTCAGATTCTAATCGTGAACATCAAGAGCTATTTCTCTTCCAATTTCAACTGATGTTCATTTCTTATCGATTACTTCTACCTTCTCAAAGGCAGTGTCAACAAGAGAGTGTATTTTCACAATATGACCAACAACCTAATTTAATTAATGATCTTCCATTGTATCTAACAGGTTTCCATCCATTTTTCATAGACCCCTTTGAAAAATATTTGGAAAGTTTTCCTTCACAGAAGATTGTTAATAGTTTAACACTTGCACATAACACTAACATATTTATGCATGCCATTGAATCTAAAAGATCATTTTCACAATCTGGCATGTTATCTTCTCTTTTGAATCCCTTCCAATCATCAATAGTAGAAATTCATCAAGGTTTCTATGATCCAATTGAAATTCAATTGGAAAGGGCATTTCAAGAGAAGGTAATTGTAAATAAACTGCTAACAGTAACTATACATTCTAAAATCAGACTTATTTTCCTTAGTTTAATTTTATTCCTATTTTTGTTACTAATGATTGATTTGTACATACATGCAGGAATCAAAATCCTTACATGACTATATCTAGTCATTTTTCCTTCATTAAGTTAGAAATAGGAATAGATTAATTTAAATTAGATTTATTTTTTGTTTGCACTTATTTCATTATTTCAGATTTTCAATAAAGCAAGTAATGAATCTGACTTCTTTCGTGCCTCCCCTTTCATTTTTGGAAAAATGGCTTAGTACATTTTAGAGGCTCTTGAAAAATCAGATCATACATATTTATGAAACCTTTAATTGTCTTGTCTTGCAAAAAAATCATCTCAAAAAATCATACAGAAATTCCAAGAATTTGCTGCAACTTGACAATTTTGGATTCATAAGTATTTCTGAAAAAGAACTCGCCACCACTCATGATTTCTGATGTAAATTGGAGGTGGATGCAATTTGGAAAATTCATTACTTAGCATTTTAGATTAAAAAAGTAGGTGATGTTGAACATATGAAAACTTTGAGAAAATTTGGGAGAACTTGAAGACTCATAAGGTAAAATTTTTAGTCAATTTTCTTCCAGGTATACATTTACAGGCTCATCATCATCTATGGTTAGTTTTACTTTTTTCAATGGTAATTCTTTATTCTTGTTCTATTTCTTTTGCAGGTTTTCATTCATTTTGGAGACTTGAAACAAGCAGGCAACTATTTTAAATCTGCAACATGTTCAGGGAAGTATTAGTTGTTTTGTCAGAATTTGAGGATTCATTAATTTTCCTTATATATTTCATTAAAATTCCATTCAGACCTTTAAAAAAAATTATCGAGAAATTCATGTTGGATCATTATAATATCGCAAATCTCCTCATAAGAAAGTTGCGATAACATCTTCCTCTGATCGAATAATCCGATGGTTAATCAAATTATTGAATGGAGTTTTTATAGAAAGGAAAATTGAGTTGGGAACTTTTATTTCGAATACTTTAATAACATCCCAATCTCATTGTATTTCCATATAGCATTATCATAGCATTCCAATGTTGGGACATTTCATATAAAGCATCAATTGAAGTATTGCGATATCCACCAAATTCCGGACACGATAACACATTTAATTCTAGTTCTGAAAGATATCGCATCCGTTTATAAATCACAAATTTAGTTGAAGCGCATGTTTTAAAAGTTCCAATGTCCTGGACCCAATATGGCATTTAAATTCAGTTTTAAAATATATCGCATCCACTCATAAAATCGCAATTTCAATTGGGACATACATTTGAAAGTTCTGATATCCCAGATCCGATAAGAGATTGAATCCATTTAATAAAACTATTGCGTCCATTCTACATCGCATATTGGAGGTTTTCACATATGAATGCATCAAATATCTCTGATCATGCGATACTCCCATCCTCTCCAATCTCCGATAAAAAATTTCACGATATTGCATCATCCATATCGCAAAATTTGATCATAAGCATTCCCGATAGGAAACTTGTGATACAAGATCCCCGATATAACTTCTCACCAATATTTCATATCGTAATTTTTATATCACACATATAAGACAGACCCACCAATTTTCCACATCATCCATCGCATCCCCGCAATCGCAAAATAATATTGGCGTGTCCTTTTAACAACTCCTATCTTTGATTCTCTGATATTGCAATCACTCTATCACATATATTCACATCGCAATTGTGATATCACATTTTTACATAGCATATGCCCATATCAAAAATTTGCTATCGTAACAAATATATCGCATCACAAAACTCAAATGAAGCCTTGCCTTAAGATTCACCAATGCAATAAACTCTGATATATTTCTCTCTCCCATTGTGAATTAACTGTCATATTTTACTCAATCACATATCGACAAAGGTAATGTTAGAAAATTATATATTACAGAGCAATGGAACACATAAAATATTGCAGAAATATAAACACAGAAAATGCATAAAATAAGAGAGACACAGACATACGTGGTTCACCCAGTTTGGGCTACGTCCACGGAGAAACAACTAGTCCTTCTTTTTATATTATCCAGCAAACTGAAGAGATACACCCTACAACAGATCCACTGTAAGTCCCTCTTCGCTCTCAATCTCCTCTCTCTTCCTCACTTAGAATACAGATCTATCTAGACGTAATACAATTCCCTCATATACAGGGAGGGGTTCCTTCTAGGGCAAAAAACCCTAAATTAAACATAACTTCTACCGTCAGATCTTCGCCTAATGAACAACCCAGATTAACTATGAAATTACAACATTTTACAAGGCAATTTTACATATATTCTTAGCTTCAGGGGCGTTGCCCCCGATCCCCCTGCCATGGGGGGCTCCCAAAGGTTGCAGCCACCCCCCCTGCAACAAATATTTTACGAGCGACATTGCTGCCCCATTATGAACTAGGGTCCAATGCGGTGATACCTTTGAATACAAAAGATAATCAGGCTCCACACCCAACAATCTCTCACTTGGAGATTGATTATAGCAACTCCACCGCTACTTCATTTGCTGGACAATGACTCCACTTTTGACCTAGTTGTTTCTCATCTTCTTCATCATACTTGAAGACCAATTGAAACTGAGCAAATTCTCAGTTTCTCCTTGTTTACAACTTTTGTTAACATATATGTAGGATTCTGGCTAGTATGTATCTTTTCTAGCTTCAACTGTCCATCTTCCAATGCTGACCATATGAAATGGTACTTGAGCTGTATATGTTTAGTCTTGGAATGAAATGTAGAATTCTTTGCAAGATGTATGACACTCTGGCTGTCACTGTGTAACTTGCCCAACTCCTACTTCTTACCCAATTCATCTAGAAACCTTTGTAACCAAATCATTTCTTTACTAGCCTTTGTAGCAGCAACATGCTCTGCTTCTGTTGTTGAGAGTGCAACAACACTTTGCAGTTTTGAGACCCAACTGACATCTATTCCATCTATAGTAAACACACGCCCTGTTGTGCTTCTCCTGTTATCTCTATCACCTGCCATATCTGCATCAACATATCCCTATAGGACAATGTTTGAACCACCAAAGCATAATGCTTGATTTGTGGTACCTCTCAAATACTTGAGAATCCACTTCAGCACCATCCAATGTTCTTTTCCTGGATTGTTCATGTACCTGCTTACAACTCCCACTGCATGTGCAATATCAGGCCTTGTGCATACCATTGCATACATTAAGCTTCCAACTGTTGATGCATATGGAACTTTAGACATATGAGCCATTTATTCCTGAGTCTTGGGACACTCCTCCTTACTTAATTTGAAATGGCTAGCCAAAGGTATACTAACTGGTTTTCCATTCTGCATATTAAACCTTTTCAACACCTTTTCTATGTACTCACTTTGAGACAATGTTAATTTGCGATTCTTCCTGTCTCTAGTTATTCTCATACCAAGGATTTGTTTTGCAGCACCCAAATCCTTCATTGCAAATAAGTTTGCAAATTTTCTTTTGAGCGCATTTATTTCCTGCATGTTAGAACCTGTAATAAGCATGTCATCTACATACAATAACAATATAATATAGCTGCCATCATTTTTCCTTTTGAGATAAACACAATGGTCAGAGTGACATCTAGTATAACCTTGTTCAGACATAAACCTGTCAAATTTTAGATACCATTGCCTTGGAGCCTGTTTTAAGCCATACAAGCTCTTCTTCAACCTGCACACTAGTTTCTCCTTCCCTTTTACCTCATATCCTTGTGGCTGCTGCATATATATCTCTTCCTCCAAATCCCTATGGAGAAAGGTTGTCTTTACATCTAACTGCTCAAGATGCAAATCTTCAGCTGCTACTAGACTTAAAATAGTTCTGATTGAAGTCATTTTAACAACAGGAGAAAATATCTCATCAAAGTCTATACCCTTTTTCTGTGCAAACCCTTTCACCACAAGTCTAGCTTTATACCTTTTTCTACCTCCATCTTCTTCCTTCAACTTGTAAACCCATTTATTCTGCAATGTTGTTTTACCTGCAGGCAACCTGAGTAAGTCCCAAGTCTGGTTATGTGCTAAGGAGTCCATCTCTTCTTTCATGGCTTACTCCCACTTCTTCCTGGTTTCTACCTACACTGCTTCTTCATAACATTCTGGTTCACCAGAATCAGTCAACAATACATAATATATTGAAGGAGAGTATCGTTCAGGGGGTTTACTTATTCTGGTAGATCTTCTAACACCACTTTCAGGTGTTTGAGGTGCTTGTTGTTGTTGTGGTTGTTCTGGCTATTGATCATTAAGATTTTCAGGCACCATCACTTTTCTTGTGATCTCATCAAGCACTGTGTATTCTCTATTTTCTTTTTCCTGTTTCTTTTACTACAGTTGATCCTTATACAAAACCTTTTCATTGAATATGACATCTCTGCTCCTAATGATTTTGTGTTTTTCATAATCATAAAAGCGATAACTAAAATTATTAACACCATATCCAATAAAGGTACATTTCTTTGATTTTGCCTCAAGCTTTGTTCTATTTTCTTTATTAATGTGGACAAAGGCTTCACAACCAAAAGTCTTTAAAAAAGAGTAGTTTACCTTTTTTCCTATCCGTGCCTCCTCTGGAATACCACCATCCAAGGAAATTGAAGGCCCTCTGTTTATTAGATAAAAAAATAGTATCTACAGCATCTGCCCAAAATTGTAAAGGAAATCCTGCATGCAATCTCATGCACCTTGCACGCTCCATGATTGTCCTGTTCATCATTTCTGACACACCATTTTCTTGTGGTGTTCCTGGAACTGTCTTCTCTCTACGAATTCCATTCTCTGAACAATACCTATCAAACTCTTTGCTGCAATATTCACCTCCATTGTCTGATCTGAGACACTTCAACCTTTTTCCTGTCTCATTTTCAACCAAAGCTTTCCATTTCTTGAAAGTATCAAATACATCAGATTTATTTCGAATACAATAAATCCAGGTTTTTTTGGTTGCATCATCAATAAAAGTAATCTAATAACAAGAGCCACCAAGAGATGATACTTGAGCAGGTCCCATACATCTGTATGCACAAGCTCTAATTTTTCGCTCTTCTTTTTTTTCCAACTCTAAGGAATCCGACTCTCTTCTGCTTTCCACAAACACAATTCTCACAGAATTTTAAATCAACATGCTTCAAACCTGGCAACACATTTCTTGAGTGAAGAATCTGCATCCCCTTCTCACTCATTTTCCCAAGCCTATGATGCCACAATGCCGTATCTTCTCCTGTAGAGGTTAAAACATTAATAGAATTAGAAATACCATTGCATAAATACAATGTACCAATGTCTCTTCCTTTCGCTATTACTAGGGATCCTTTAGTGACCTTCCAGGCTTTATTTGTGAAAGTAGTTACGCAACTTTCACCTCCCAACTGCCTTGTTGAAATTAGATTTTTCTTCAGATCTGGAACATGCCTTACCTCCTTCAATAGCCACTTATTTCCATTTTGTTGTTTAATGAACACTGTACCCATTCCAATGATTTTATAGGGTTTATCATCACCCAATCGAACCTGTCCAAAATCTCCTTGAACAATAACCATAGAAATATTTCCTATCAGGTGTGGCATGGAATGAGGCCCCTGAATCTACCACCCAGGCATCAATAATATTTTCTAATGAAAGAATCAAAGCATCTTGCAACACATCACCTGTTACATTTGTTTCATGATTAGTTTCTTGCTGCGCGTCTCCTTCTTTTCCCTTTCGAGACTCGCATTCTTTCTTCAGGTGTCCTTTCTCCCCTCATTTCTAGCACACTATCCCTGATCTAGACATTGATATGGCTTTTCTTGACTTACTGCGATATCCAAGGTTCTTTCCTCTTTCCATTTTTCTTTCCCTAGTCTCTGCAGTCAAAGAATTACCTGATGTCTCACCGGAGCTTTTTCGTCGCATTTCCTCGCTAAGGATTGCACCGACAACATCATCAAACTTTAAAGTACTAGATCCAGAGATAGAGTTATTAATGGTCATAACTAAACCATTCCAACTTTCTAGGAATGAGCACAAAAATAACAGAGCCCTAACTTCATCATCAAAAGTTACCCCTACAGAACTTAACTGACTGGTAACTGTATTAAACTCATTTAAATGATCAGCAACAGATCCACCTTTTGACATCTTCATATTAAATAAACACTTCATAAGAAATACCTTATTTGAGGCCGAGGGTTTTTCATATAGTTTGGCTAATGTCGACATTAAACCCTCTATTGTCGTTTCCTTTGAAATATTAAACACTACCAACGCCGCTAGGCACAACTGTATTGTTCCAAGTGCTTTTCTGTCAAGAATATCCCATTCTGTGTCTATTATACTTGTCAGCTTCTTTGTCTTTCCACTCAATGGTTGGTACAAATATCTCTAGTATAAATAATCTTCCATCTACATCTTCCACAGCTGGTAGTTTTGGCTGTTAAATTTTTCGACCCTAAACCTACCATCTTCCACCATTGCTCCCAATCGAACCAAGAACCCTTCTCTCTTGCGAGTTTATCAACCAAATAGACCTTCGGCTCTGATACCAGTTGTTAGAAAATTATATATTACAGAGCAATGGAACACATAAAATATTGCAGAAATATAAACACATAAAACACATAAAACAAGAGAGACAGAAATATACGTGGTTCACTTAGTTTGGGCTACATCCACAGAGAAACAGCTAGTCCTTCTTTTTATATTATCCAGCAAATTGAAGAGATAAAACCTACAACAGATCCACTGTAATTCCCTCTTCACTCTCAATCTCCTCTCTCTTCCTCACTCAGAATACAGATCTATCTAGATGCAATACAATTCCCTCATATATAGCAAGGGGTTGCCTTCTAGGGAAGAAAAACCCTAAATTAAACATAACTTATACCGTCAGATCTCCTAAGAGCTGGCATAGCTACCAGGACTCTGTTATGGAAGAGAGAAATTGCTAGATTGGGAACGACTTTGGTGGGATCTGCTGCAGGAGGAGATAAGAAGAAGCACCAGAGATGGTTCTTCATCCATGGAGGGTGAAGAAAACTGCGCGTTAGCGAGTAAGGCGAAGAAGGGGAAGGAGAAGGATTCTCTTTCCCAATCCAGTTCTTCCAAGGTGGGAAGAAGTTTGACAAATCGAAAGTGCAATGCTTTTGTTGTCATGAGGTGGGCCATTTTGCTACAAATTGTCCATTGAGGAAATCCAAGAAGGGATCCGTGGAAGGATTAGAAGGTGAGGCACTGGCCTCACAGTTCGAGTTGGATTTCACACTGTTCGCATGCATGGTTTCATCCATGGTGGGAAGTGGTTGGTTTCTTGACAGTGGAGCTTCTTTCCACATGACCGGCGACAAGAGTTTGTTCAGTACTTTGGAGGAGAAAGATCTCTAGATACTCATAGCGATGGGTAATGATGAAAAGTATAGTGTCTCAGGTGTAGGCACGGTTGTTTTTCAGAGGGAGCATGGAGCTCGCATTACCTTGACTAATGTCAAGTATGTACCAGGACTGAAGAGAAATTTGGTGTCGATCGCGATGCTGGAAGATAGAGGCTATGATGTAGTCTTTAGTAAGGGAAAGGTTTTCCTTAGACACATCATCACTAGACAGGTGAAGTAGATCAGTTCATGGGTCAAGAACTTGTATGCTCTTGAGGTTCAAGATGCATGCAAAGCCTTGAGGAGCAAGGCAACTGATGGAGACTTGGTGGTTGAGAGGGAGAGTACATTACCTCTCAACATGCAGTGCCAGAAGAAGTCTCAGATGATTATGGAGGAGCCACGATTGGTGAAGCAACTTCAGGAGGTTGTGGAGCAGCCACAACTAGAGAAGTTGAGAGGAGATCGAGTAGAGACATCTACTCATGTAGAAACCTCCATTAGGGGGAAATTTTGAGCTAGGTGGGCAGAGGGATCACATGCATCCATACCTCCAGGTAGGAGGTGGGGCAATGTGGAGTGATCGTCCCAAGAAGGTTGGAATAGGGGCAGGATCCTTGAGGTACCCAACTTCTTTGATTCGACTTTACTACAGGAACCCCGACAAGGAGTAGTAGGACTAACTAAGTGGGTAGAGATAGATGTAGATGGATCGGAAAAGGGAGCTACAATGCAGGAGTCCCTGGACTGTGTAGAGTTAGTAGGCTGCAACAATGCGAGAGATACAGGAGTGTTGCACCAGTGTAGGATGACACAAAGAGGTGTGCAATGGTGCGAGATGCGTGGAGTGTTGCAGCAGCTCAGAGGTCAGAGAGGGAGCACTTGTCAGTAGTAGGTAGAGCTTCAACATCAGAGTATGTTTCTAGCCCAACAGAGAGGTCAGTGGGGAGTTTTTTTTTGTTTGTTTCTAGAGTTGCTAGAGCAACCACACTTGGTAGAAGTGTTGCATGCAGAACATTCCAAAGGTACATGATCGGGTTCGAGTTGAATGCCTTTCTTGTTGAGAGGGAGTGTTGAAAATAGCAACAAGAAATGCTAAAAATAGAAGTGCTAAAAATAGCACTGCTATAAATAGCAGTTTGGGTACTAGTGCTGGATTGAGCAACAGGGAATGAAAAATGGAAGTGCTAAAATTATCATTCTATTTTTTGCAGTTCGGGATGGATTCCTATTTTTAGTCAGTCCCTGGACTAAAATAGGAAGTAAAATTCGAATTTGAACTTAACAGCTGTTTGAAAATAAATTAATTAATTCACTATGAGTTAATTAGTTGTGAAAAATCAAATATGAAGTCTATGTGAGGACATGCAACAATTTCTCCATTAATTGAGGAATTTATCCATCAGTTAAAGAGATAAGGATGAGTTTTAATTTGAGTTGTAATTAGTTGGCTCAGTTAACTGAGTCAAGTCTAGTTAGATTGATTTAAACAATTTGTTTAAATTAATGTAAGTTTAGTTAGTTAATGCATGCTTGCATATAACTGCTGCTTTTCAGATAACTGAATATTCTCTCATGAATAACTCATGCATGTCAGTTCAGACAGAGACCCAGTTGAGATCAGAGGAAGGACAATGTACTATCAGTTGGATGGATTTTTCCTATAAAGGAAACTCATCCATGGAGAAGGATTTATCTACTTCAGGATTGCACAGTTGGATCAAAGGTTAGTGAGTGTGTGAAGAGGCCAATTCACACAAGTGGCTGCACTGGACCCGAAGGAAAATTGTGCAAAGAAATAGGAGGCTTGGAGGGTAGAGGAGAAGGTTTGAGAGAGGCCTTTGACTATCTATGAGCAACAGAGGGATTGCAGAGAGAGAAGGATAGCTTGTGCGCTGATTCTTTTTGTAATCCAGACTATATTCCACTTGTATGATGATATAGAGTTGGGGTTTTAGGTTGAGGCTTTCCCCGGGTTATTTCTTCTGTGTTATGTGTGATTGGTTTCTTCTTATCAGTTATATGTGTTCAAATTGATCTTGCTCAATTCGATTAAGCTTTCGCAAAATGTTGTAGTAGTAGATCTTGTATTGTGTTTTAGTATATTTCATAATCTGTTGATCTACAGTGGAATTTCTACAACTAATTTATTAATTTTATAGGTGAAGTAATAAGAAATTAAAATGAATTTGAGTTATTATTATTCTTTCAAGTGCAGTCACAAGAGACATAATAGCTTAATAGTCGAAACCTTGCCATATTGTTAAAGGGAAACAAAAATATACGATGAACAGTTATCAGTCCAATATATATAAATATAAACAAACTATTCAAAACCCAAGTGCCAGGTCGCAGGTACCTTCCATTACCACCAAATGGAGGAGAAACCCTCTTATAATTTCAAATGAAGATTCGACAGAATACATAAAAGAGGATATATTGTGAGAAAAACCTAAAAGGGCGAACTCGGAAAGATTGTAACCAAAATGGGACAAAGCCCAGAGTCATAACAAACCAAACTCAAATGAAACCCAACCCTTAGAGGGTGGTGAAGGTTAGCCATTCGGCAGACTACAAAACCCAAGCCATTAATTGTCTCAAGTTCACACCAGAGTAGATATTAAGCACCTGGAACTCGAAGCATCGTGGAGAATGGCTAAGGCATCCATCAACAACACCACCAGAAGTTGATTCAAGCAGTGAAGACCCTTCACCATGTGCAAACCCTGCACAAATAATAACACAAAGGGCCATAAGAATTTGAATGAGGAATGAACCCATGGAAACCAAACCGGAAATCTAACATGCAAATCCAAATACCTGAGATACTTAATTGCTTGGGAAATTTTTGTGAAGAAGAGAAATGCCTGGAGTAGAACCGCTCGTTTTCCATTCTTGTCTGCAACCAAGGTAAACAAGGTTGTTTGTTAATGGAAAACCAGAAACTGAGGGTAATATTAGAATAAAACAGAGGAGAGCAAACCTGAAATACCTCCATCCAGTTCGCAGATAACTTGAAATATCAACCTTTCCAGAGATTTGATAGAGCATAAACCCTCTCAGGCAGAGATGAAGGTAAAAGCCAGTTAACCAATTGCGAAGGAGGCAGAGCCGAACCCTGGCAGTGACAACATAAAATGATGGAGGGAAATAGGGTTTAGGGTCTTCGTTACCCTAATAACTTTGAGAACCTTCACCATCATTGGATTAAGCGCTAGAGGATCAATGACATTGGCTATCACCAAGTGTAGGCCACCGATGGAGTGGGAAATTCGAGGTGAGGCTAGGTGTAAAGCAACATGTAACATCACCATCATAAACCATAAACCCAAAACCTTGCAATGTGCCAAGTGCGTATGTATTCACAGCATAAGGACATGGTACATAATCCCAAAGAGATCCAATGTATTAACTAAACCCAAATCGAAAGCCAAATATTAAAATTGGTACATTTAATACAATCAATTCATTTAATATGAGATTCAGAATTATGAACATTGGTACATTTAAATCATCGGTTTAATAATGTTGCATTTTCCAAATAATATAACGGTACTATGTGTTAACATTGCAGTCAATTTTTTTTTTACTTTGTGAAATAGTTAGAGTCAGTACATGTTACAAGTGGTATCAGAGCCCAGTTTCGAACATTGAGGCTAATAATGGGCAACTAAGAAAACAACTTGAATTGTATTAATGCATAGAGAAAGAAAGGAAGCAAGATCGAGGCAACAAGTGGCGAGGTGTAGGACCTTAGAATCAATCTGAAACATCATTCAATGAAGTGAATCCTGAATTATGGGTGCAACTGGGAGAGGAGTCCCGTTAAGCAAATGTTGCACTATTAGAAACTGTGCATTGGCTACGAGCTGAGATGATTAATTTGAGGGAAGATAATGAAAAACTAAGACATGATCGAGAGTGAATTCTAAAAAATTTATCTGATAAAAAAAACTAGTGAGGACCTAATCCCAGTGTAGGTGACAGAAATAAGACCGAAACATTTAAGCAAGGGGAGGGTCATGCTCAGTTAGAAGGAAGGTTTGAAAATGTGTCTGAAGGAAAAGGAAATAAGAAGCAAGAAATATAATTGCAAGGAGATTTTAAGAAGATTAAACCACCAAATTTTGACTGAGAGGTTGAGGAAGCATCGAAAGCCTGGATAATTAATATGAATAAATACTTCAAGATTTATGAATATGAAGAAAACCTTAAAGATTGATTAGAAATCTACCAACTACAGGGTAAAGCCACCTTGTGGTGGGAAGAAATTAAAACCGTATAGAAAATAGATGAACAAGAAGTAACTTGGGCAGAGTTTCAAAAGAATTTCAGGGATAAGTATCTAACTGAAAGATTCTATGATGAGAAGGAAAAGGAGTTCCATGACCTAAGGTTGGGTTAATTGACAATGGATGAGTTTGTAACCCAATTCACCTCCTTATTAAGATATGTTCCATACATTCAAGAAGAAAAGGAAAAGGTGCAACACTTTACCAGTAGCTTACTTGTCTTTATGAGGGAAAAATTGGAATTTGATAACCCAAAGACAATGGACGAGGCAATTTGAAAAGCCAGAATATGCTATCAACAGATGAAACAGAAAGGAGAAGGCACTCGTAATGGTTCCTTTAAAAAAGGACAGAAAGGTCCATTGAACATCAAAAACATGAAAATTGCAGGAGGAAGGAATATCCACTCGAAATTCTAGACCAAGTTTAATGGAAAAGGATTTCAGAAAAATGGAACTCAAATAGAAAATAAGCAAACAAAAGTGGTAAATAAACCAGAAAACAGCCAGCAACAAAGGCCTCCTCTGTAATGCTGGGGGTGTGGAGAACCCCACTATTACAAAAATTGTCCTCATTGCACACACGTTGATCATGTTCCAATGTATAGGAAGCCTCTACCGTGGGTGAGGTAGCAAAACTCATGCATAAAATAAATGCATCCTTGGATGATAGTCAAGCAGAGTATCAACCCACTATGGTGGAGCTGGAAGGTAAGATATCTAGCCATTCTGTTTCTATTTTAGTAGACCCTGGTGCAAGTTTAAGCTATATTAGTCCAGGGGTAGTGGAAAACTATCATTTACAAACTATGAAATTTAAAAATCCATGGTTGGTGCAATTAGCTACAGGAGCTAAGCGGAGGGTGAATGCTAAAATTGAAAACTGCTCTATTAATATTGGAGGCCAGCAAACTCAAATCAACCTAAACATATTACCTTTAGGATCCTATTATGTGCTAGGTTGAATGGACTGGTTGGAAAAACATTGGTCTGTGGTAGACTGTAAAGCCAAAACCATTAGCTTTCTAAATGAAGAAGGAACCCGCCGGGAAATTTAAGGGATTAAAAGAGACGTCAAGCTTTGACCCATCACAACCAACCAACTAGGAAAATTTATTCGAAAAGGTTGTAAAATTTATTTTGTACAAGTGGGTTATACCAATTCAAAGGATAAGACTCCCTCTCTGGAAAATATGCCCATAATACAAGAGTTTGTTAATGTATTTCTAGAGCAGATACTTGGTTTACCTCCTAAGCGAGACATTGATTTTACCATTGAATTAGTTCTAGGAGAAGCCCCTCTATCCAGAACTCCTTATCGCATGAGTGTACCTGAGTTGTCAGAACTCAAGATGCAGTTGCAAGAGCTTCTTGATAAAGGTTATATTTGATCAAGTGTGTCACCTGTACTTTTTATACGAAAGAAAGACGGTACCTTATGATTATGTGTTGATTACAAAAAATTAAACAAGCTCACTATAAATAATAAATACCCCTTACCTTGTATTGATGACTTATTTGATCAGGTTAAGGGAGCTAGTGTGTTCTCTAAGATAGACTTATGCTCTGGATATCATCAGATCCGCTTTAAGGATGAAGATATTTGTAAAACAACATTCTGAACTTGTTATGGTCATTATGAGTTCGTGGTATTGCCCTTTGGGCTTACCAATGCTCCTACCACCTTCATGAGTCTTATGAATGGTATATTCCATTCTTATTTGGATAAATTTGTCTTGATTTTTATCGATGACATTTTGATTTACTCCAGGAACATGGAAGAGCATAAGGAGCACTTGAGGATAGTGTTGCAAACCTTGCGTGATAACCAACTTTATGCTAAGTATAGAAAATGTGATTTCTTCAAGGATCAAATTCAATATCTAGGGCATATAATTTCATCCAAGAGTATAGCGATGAATCCAGAGAAAATTTGGACTATTATAGAATGGTTTGTACCTAAAAATGTGGCTGACATACAGTCCTTTATGGGGTTGGTGGGGTATTACCACCGTTTTATAGAGGGATTTTTTAGGATTGCATACCCCATCACTTCGCTCTAAATGAAAGGTAAAAATTTTAATTGGAAAGCTAAATTCCAACAATGTTTTGAACAACTAAAAAGGGAATAGGTGATCCAGAAAAAAAATACACTGTATGTACATATGAAAGCTTGGAAGGAGTTGGAGGAGTACTAATGCAGGAGGGTAAGGTAATAGCCTATGAATCTCGTAAGTTAAAAGAGCATGAACAACTTACTACAGTGATTCATGCTTTGAAGGTTTGACGAAATTACTTATCGGGAAATAAATTTTTGTTAATGACAGATCATAGTAAACTAACTAGTTTTTTCAATCAACTTAATTTAAATGGTCGACAAGCTAGATGGAATTTATTTGTGAGAAAATTTGAATTCAAGATAACACACATTAAAGATAAAGAGAACCGAATGGCTGATACGTTGAGTAGAAAGGCACATTGTGTTTATGAAATTTCTTATGGTCGGATGAGAACTGATTTTTCTGCAAGAATTAAAGAAGTTGCCCAATGGGATCCTGAATATAAATTTTTATGGCAGCAAGCTGAGCAAGCACATAACTCTAATAAGCAAACCGATTATAGTATTGATAGTAATGGCCTGTTACTCTTTAGAGGAAGAATATTTATTCCTAATCAAATTGCCATTAAACAATTTATGTTGGATGAGTTTCATAAGAACCCATATGCAACTCACCCAGGCTATAAAAAATTATTCTCTGCAATTAAGAAAGAGTATTATTGGTTGGGTATGAGAAAATATATTACTAAATATTTGGCAAAGTGCTTGGAATTCTAGCATGTAAAAATGAAGCATCAACACCCTGCTAGGTTGCTCCACCCTTTACCCATACCAGAATGGAAGTGGGATACAATTACATTAGATTTTGTCACTGGGTTACGAAGGACTAAAAGAAAAAAAAGACTCCATATTGGTAGTAGTAGATAAGCTAAGTAAGACAAATCATTTTGTACTAGTTAAATATACCTTTAAGGCAGTTGAAGTAGCAGATATTTTCATGAGGGAAATATTCCGGCTGCATGGAATACCTCGAGTGGTGATCTCGGACAGAGATGTAAAGTTTACATCAACATTTTGGAAGGCCCTTTTTATTGGATTGGGTACACAAATTCAGTTCAGCACCGCCTATCACCCTCAAACCGATGGGAAGAATGAACGAGTTAATCAAGTGATGGAATACATGTTGCGCATGTACGTGATGCAGAAACCAACTAAGTGGGAGGAATATCTCCACCTAGTTGAGTTTGCTTACAACAAAAACTACCATGAATCTTTAAAAATGAGCCCTTTTGAAGTATTATATGGTAGGAAATGTAGAGTACCTATTAACTGGCATAGCCTAGAAGATAAACTGATTTTAGGAACTGATATGCTAGCATACATGGAGTAAGCAGTTAAGAAGGTTCATAAGAATTTCAAGGCTGCCCAAGATAGGCAAAAATCTTACACAGAGAAGAAAAGGACCTTTAATGAATAGAAAATTTGGGATCACGTATATATCAGAGTCAAACTAAAGAGGAGCACCTTAAGGTGGGGCATCTGTGCTAAACTGGCACTTAGATATGGCGGCCCCTTCCAAATTCTAGAAAGAATTGGGCCGGTGGCCTATCGAATGGCATTACCCAGTCATATTCGGGTTCATAACGTGTTCCATGTATCTTTAATGAAACCATATATATATGACCCTAGACATGTAATTAATTAGAAAGAGGTACAGGTAATTATAGAAATATGTATATGTTTCTTTTATAGACATATTATCATGAAAGATACATGTGATGAATATGTTCTAATCAATCATATGGTGGTACAGGTCGAACCAAACGATGAATTTTTAACAGAACCCATGCGTATTCTCGAGGAGAGAGAAGTAACGTTGCGGAGATGAGCTATCACCAAGGTTAAAGTGTTGTGGAAGCACTTTAGCACGAAAGAAGCTACCTGGGAAGATAAGGACTTTATGCTCAAGGCTTATCCAGAAGTATTCCAGAAAACTGGAACACACACCGCAGACGATGTTAATCAAGAGGGGAAAGATGTAACACTCCTGAGTGAAACATTTACCAAAGTAATTTTGATTACTTATTGTAAATATTAAACTCTGGACTATGTTTTTATTTCTTCTTAAAATGAAAAGGAATAACTAATTAGACTTACTATGTTAAAAGAACCTTACTAAAGAATAATTCCAAGAATCTCTAAAAAAGTTAAAGAAAACAGTTTGAGATGATCCCTCTTCCTTCTCCTAGGAGAGAAAGGACTATGTTTTCTGTGTGGAAAAGTGTTAGGAAAGATCAGCAACGATCTCACAATGTTGGAGTACTGCTGGCCTAAGGTTGTTCTTGAGCTGGTTGTGAAACCAGTGGAACTCCTTTGGTGAAATAGTTGAGATTTGAACTGGATAGAGAAGTCTTGAGGTTCATTAAGTATCTTCAACTACACAAAACCACTGTTTTGGAGCGAGGAGCTCGGGGGATAGCAAAGACGTAATTTCCTAACTCGTTGTTGGGAGGAAAATTTTCCAAGGAGTTCAATCATACACAAATAAGTGATTTAGGAAGATTTTGATTAAAGTTTTTATATTCTAGTCAAAAGAATTTTTCTTACTTAAGTCAATAGAAGGTTTGAGCAAAGGTAGACTTTGATTTCTATTTGATTCCTATAAAGACAGACTGGTACATTATTAGAGTATTCAGAAAGCCTGATGAAAGGAAAGCTAGCCTGTATAATTACATTTACATACAATTGATTTTCTATCAGTCTTAGTGCAGTAGCAATAAAGGATTTTTACGGGTACTGTGGAGAAGTAATAACCATGCATTCCATTCTCCTAAATAGCTTGTATAAGGTCATAACAGAATAGTGGAATAAATACAACATACTTCTACTGGAAAATTTAGAACTGAAAGAATTTACATTGCAGGAAACCCCAAAACGAGAACCCCTGTGGGTCGACTAGCTTACAAATAATTGAACAATAACATTTTCATAATAAACTAGCAACCAATGGTTCCACAGAGTGAAAGATAAACACAACACAAATGAAAGTACTACTGATACATTAATATAAAACTACTCTCAGATTTATTCTTGCAGCCTAGTCGCATTGGATAGCTGAGAATGGTTTTAAGACGAAAAGCAACAATACATGGCAACCAAGATGGCTAATTTATTAATTTTACAGGTGCAGTAATAAGAAATTAAAATGAATCTAAGTTATTATTATTCTTTCAAGTGCAGTCACAAGAGACAAAATAACTTAATAGTCGAAACCTTGCCATACTGTTAAAGGAAAACAAAAATATACGATGCACAATTATCAGTCCAATATATATAAATATAAACAAATTGTTCAAAACCCAAGTGCCAGGTCGCGGAGACATTCCATTACCACCAAATGGAGGAGAAACCCTCTTATAATTTCAACTGAAGATTCGACAGAATACATAAAAGAGGATCTACTGTGAGAAAAACCCAAAAGGGTGAACTCAGAAAGATTGTAACCAAAATGGGACAAAGCCCAGAGTCATAACAAACCAAACTCAAATGAAACCCGACCCTCAGAGGGTGGTGAAGGTTAGGAATTCGAAAAACTACAAAACCCAAGCCATTAATTGTCTCAAGTTCACACCGAAGAAGTTATTAAGCACCTGAAACTCGAAGCACCGTGGAGAATGGCCACGACATCCATCAGCAATGCCACCAAAAGTTGAGTTAAGCAGTGAAGACCCTTCATCGTGTGCAAACCCTGCAGAGAAAATAACACAAAGGACCATAAGAATTCGAATGAGGAATGAACCCATGGAAACCAAACCAGAAAGCTAACATGCGAATCCAAATACCTAAGATACTTAACTACTTGGGAAATTTCTACAAAGAAGAGAAATGCCCAGAGTAGAACCACTCGTTTGTCATTCCTGTCTGCAACCAAGGTAAACAAGGTAGCTTGTTAATGGAAAACCAAAAAGGAAGGGTAATATTAGCATAAAACCGAGGAGAACAAACCCGCAATACCTCCATCCAGTTCGCAGATAGCTTGAACATCAACCTTGCCAGAGATTTGACTGAGCATAAACCCTCTCGGGAAGAGATGAAGGTAGAAACCAGTTACCTAGTTGCGGAAGAGGCAAAGCCGAACCCTGGTGGAAACAACGCAAAATGATGGAGGGAAACATGGTTTAGGGTCTCCGCTACCCTAACAATTTTGAGAACCCTCACCATCATTGGATTAAGTGTCATAGGATCAACGACATTGACTATCACCAAGTGTAGGCCATCAATGGAGTGGGAAATTCGAGGTGAGGCTAGGTGTAAAGTAACATGTAACATCACCATCATAAACCATAAACCCAAAACCTTGCAATGTGCCAAGTGTGTATGTATTCGCAACATAAGGACATGGTACATAATCCCAAAGAGATCCAATGTATTAACTAAACCCAAATTGAAAACCAAATATTAAAATTGGTACATTTAATACAATCAATTCACTTAAGAAATTCGGAATTATGAACATTGTTACATTTAAATCATTGGTTTAATAATGTTGCATTTACCAGATAATATAACGGTACCATGTGTTAACATTACATTGATTTTTTTAAACTTTGTGAAATAGTTAGTCCGTACATGTTACATATCTATATAGCCTTGTACATATTTCAACAAATTTTTTTAACCCTTCCATAAATATTAACATAAGGTTCTTTTTGACTCTAGATCTACTATTTGATAACTTTATGAAGGGTTATTCTAACGTAAAAATGGGCTGTATCTAAAATTCCCAACCGTTTATGGGATGCCTTTTAACCTGGATGTTTTCTTGTTCGAGATTTGAGATTTATTAGAAAAGGTAAAACATTTTCTTTGGAATTACATTTAGATGGATGCGATAACAAATATTACACAATTTTTATTACGTATGAATTAATTTTTTTCTATACGGAAATTAAATTATTTAAAGATAATTTTTCTTTTCAATTAAATAAGATGATAACCCTTGATTGAGCACATTTTTCTTATAAATTAATAATATTAAAGTAAAATTACCTTATTTATTTAATAGGTTTGACTTTCAATTTGATAATGCTAAATAAATGGATACCCATTAATTAAACGCATTTTCTTTGAATTTGATATGAATATCCTAAGAATTAGGGGACTCATTAGTGGCTTTCACAATTGTGGAGGAGGTAGGTGGATGCTTCTTCTCCACTAAGTAAGACCTCATTCCATCATATTTAGGACTTCCGTTTTTCCTATATTTTCTTTAATCTATATTTTTTTTTTTTTTATAGTTTTTTTTAAAAGATAATCATAAGAAGGAATCTACGTTGTGAATTCAATGGTTCGTGATAACATAGCAAAAATCCATGGATTCAATCAATGGTTCTTGATAACAAAGAAAAATACCAAGCTCCTTTTATGGAGCATATCTATGTGTTTTTCTCAACAAAATATTTTAAATTTTAAACTCTATATCAATTTATCCACCAAGATTTTTTGAGCTTGGGTTTCACATTTTTTTGGGTTAATAGCCCATAATTACAAAACTAAAAAAATTGGAATAAAAAAATGTTACAATATAAATATTTTTTAATAAATATTTTGATTTTTATTCATTTATTTCATTATACAAAATAATTTATTCACATTACTTATTACAAAATAATTTGTTCACATTACTTATTAGCCAGAGTAAATTATTGATGGTACTTAAGAGGGTTGGTCTTTCACCACTATTTCATGTAAGAATTTTCTTATTTATGTTTTATTAGTTACTATAAAGAAAAAATTATATGGTGATGTTCATTAACTCATTAAATTTACGAAAAATTTTCATAATAGAAAAAGTGACGGTCTTATAAAGCTCACAATTCATGAATATTTTGGAAACTAAATTATTATTATTTTTTATAAGAATGTTGTATGTGTTGATTACAAATAGGGCAAGGATAAGGTGGAGCTTGTGGAAGAAACCCTAGTGCGATAATGATGAACCCTAGACCACGAGAATAGTTAATGGGATGTATGAGATAACGGGCAATGGCGACAGTAAACAAAATGAACGACTTATTTTGTGCACATGATTGTGGAGGTTGGGGTTAACATATTAGCGCGGGTAAGTCAGGTCAACAAGCGACGAAGGAAGAAAATGGAGGGACATACTTAGAATATTCACTGGGCCAGAGGTTGTCGGGGGTTACAGTGCTCATGAGGGCACTGGTTCATTGGAACAACGATAGCTGGGAACGTCATTTGTATGGAAGAGGAGCAGGTCGATTATTCCTCAGACTCAATGGATGGAACCCAAATCTGGGCGGATGATCCACATCAGCAACCAAACTGATGTACACCGGAGAACCCCCAGGTACCGGACATCTAGGTCGAAGCATATATAATGAATATGGAATATGTAGTTGTAATCATTAATGACCTAGGGTTTATACCACCAAACCCTACAACTACTTTGGAATACCTTAACAACTTTCAAGAGGACCAGCCACAACCGGTTTTGAAAATTCCATCGCCATCTGAGCTCCAATGCTGGGAATACAAACAACAGGTGCAACAAACAATTGTTCATGGTTGGACTTCCGTGGTTGTAGGGGGAACAATTAGTCATGGGAGAGAAACACTTGGCATAGACAATACTAGGCATAACATACAAGATTCCAGAAGTGCCAACCCACGGGGCTCATGACCTCAGCACCCGGTTCGCACATCGAGATGCTTCGAAGGCATAACACAGTAGGTACCAGTCCAAGAGGAAAACATGGTCTCAGATTCGGATGATAACCTTCCTAAAGAGACTGAACATATCCCGGTAAACCACCCTTAGAGGTCGGGAGGGAAAAAATCCAATGCACTAAGGTACGAGAACGAGGGGGTTTACTTTTTTTTGGCGAGGGCATTAGTATGGCACAGATTGTGGATACAGAAAGAAAAATGATAGTCGAATGCGTCAGAGGCCGGAATTACACCCCAACTAGGTTAAAGTGCTGGAATGTAGAAATATGGGGCTATATACCGTCTCTAACTATTCTTACAATGACAAGAGGTTGGTTTGCCCTTATTTTCACTAGACCGGATCAGGCTAATTGTGTGTTATGCAAATAGTGGCACACCGAAATGACTTCGATTCTTCTCAAGCATTGGATGCCACTATTCGACCCTGAAAAAGAGAAATTGGGGGCAGGACAAATTTGGGTATGACTATAGGGTCTACCCCTGCAATTTTGGTCAGATGATGTATTCAGATGCATTGGGGATGATTTGGGGATTTATCTAGTCCATAATAGATCATACATTGAAACAGGCAACATCGTCATTGCCAGAATTATGGTACATCTGGACACCAGAGAAGGGTTAGTTGAAAGCCTTCATTTACAATTTCGGGAGATCATTAGATGGCAAATCCTCGACTATGAAGGGGTACCATTTCGGTGCAGATGATGCCATGAGGTTGGGCATATGTACAAGGATTGTTTGTTGATTACTAATGTCCTCATCGAGTCTCCTAGAAGACAAGTTACAACGAGCACTCAGACTCATTTGGATGCTGGCTCAACCCCTGAACAGAACGTCACATCATAACCCCCGAGGAGGCAGAGAGAGACTGGGAAGGATCATATTCAAGCGGACTCCTGGACACTTGATGCTTGAGTCACTCGGTCACACTCATCAGGCTCTGGTCCGATTTCGGGTACTGACACATCCTCCCCTCCCCCATCTTGTAATTTATTATTTTCTGAAAATTCCATGTTATCATTAGATGCATCGGGTTTGGGTTTATCTGCTTGCAATCTAAGTCCCATCACTTGCCCTGTTATATCAGCCCCCTACCACACTGGTTACTAACACCTCCACTATTAAGGGTTCACCCTCATTACATCTTGAATGGGAGGAATCATTTGGAAATAACACTCATAGATACAACCTCCGATCCCTTGCCCACCCCAAGCCCCACACTTTCGGCCTAGGTGATGATCCTCCACCTAAAACTCAGAAATTTCCCAGGGGCAGACAATCTAATATATCTAAGGCCATCCAAAGGGTTGGTATCGAGGTGGCGACAGGCATACAAATTTCCATTGACCGGGTTCTTAGAGCACAAGGAAACCCTGATAGGGTTACCCCATGAAGTGTCTATCCTTCAACTGTAGGGGTTTGGCCAACCCCGACAAAAAATTGGCACTCAGAAGACTTCTTGGATCTGAAAGGATCGATGTTTTGTTTCTACAAGAGACATTAGGAGAGGGTGTTGCCATCAACACCATTTTGATGACCATACTCCCTGGCTAGACATTCTATATACTTGATGTGAGAGGTCATTCCGGGGGATGTGCTATGGGTTTGAATAATGGAACCATCAAATTTGACAATATATGGGGAAGTGAAGGTGTATTGGGAGTTGATATTACAACTATTGAATTAGATGCACCACTCCGATTGATTAATATATTTGGACCTTGTCATAATAGGGTGGGATTCTGGGATAAATTGATGAATACATCTTTTATGGATAATGACAATATCATTATTGGAGGAGATCTGAACTTCTCCTTTGGACATGTAGAATCTTGGGGTACTCGGGCTCATACTGATCCCCTTATTGAGTATTTTGAGCAACTGTTGGATAATCATAACCTCATGAATATAGACTCAGCCAAGATCCAGCCTACCTGGCGGAATAGGAAAATAGGTGTGGATGAACTGGCCAGAAGATTAGATTGATTTATCATTGAAGCACCTTTGGTGGAGAATATGGATAGAATTAGACGGTGGGTGGGATCAGGTGGTATATCTGATCATTTCACAATATTTTTGGAAATCATGAACTCCAATTACAAGCCAAATTCTCCTTTCAAATTTAATTCGATTTGGCTAGAGGAAGCAGAATTGCATAATATTTTAAAGGAATCCTGGATTCACTATGGACAAGAAAATAACTCCTCACCAGCCGAGGTCATAGAAAGTAATTTATCTCGGATCAAGCACAAGACAATATTATGGGCAAAAAGGAAAAAGATAAAGGACGATGCTACAATACTGAAAATTGAAACAGAAATTAAGGAGATGGAGGGCACTAGTAATGCAGGTTATACAAGAAATGAAAGAAAGGAACAACTCATCAAGATGGAAGCAGAGAAGATTAGACTCTTGAGACAATAAGAGGAGACTTGGAGATTAAAGAGCAGAGCTATTTAGCTAAAGTATGGGGATGACAACACAGAGTTCTTTCAAAAATGTGTTAGGGGGAGGAAACTGAATAACACAATATGGAGTTTAAGAGATCATTATGGCAGGGAAGCCAACACTTTTAGTTAGCTTGCTGACATGGGCACCAGAAATTTCTCCCAAATGTTTAGAGCGCCTAGAGAAGTTACCATTGTTGAAGTACTTTACGTTGCTCGGACAATGCCTCAATTTGTGGAGGGAGAGGATGAGGAGATAGTAAACAAGCCAGTCACATTAGGGGAGATCGAAGCTGTACTGAAATGGTTCAAAAAAGATAAAAGTCTGGGACTTGATGGATGGCCAATTGAATTCTACCTTACCTTTTTTTACCATATTGGAACTGACCTCCTCATGGCCATCGAGGACTGTAGGCTTTTAAGGAAAATGCACGAGGGGTTCAATTCTACATTCATTGCACTCATTCCCAAATATGATAACCCTCAGACATTTGATGATTATTGACCTATCTCCTTATGCAATTTCATATACAAAATCATATCTAAGATCATTGCTATCTGCATCAAGCCCATCTTATCCAAGATGATATCCAAGGAGAAATTTACATTCCTTAATCATCGACATATTCATGAAGCCGTTGGTACTACACAGGAAGGGATTCACTCCATAAAGCATAATAAAATTAAGAGTATCATTCTTAATATTGACCTATCAAAAGCATTTGATAGCTAGACATACTTACAACTTATATTGACCCATATTGGCTTTCAACACTCATTCATAAAATGGATTATGTGTTGTTTTACATCTGCATGATACAGCATAGTCATCAATGGGATTGCATCCAATTTTTTCCATGTTGAGCGTGGCCTTAGACAGCGATGTCATCTATCACCCTTATTATTCCTCCTAATCATGGAAGGGTTAAGTTGACTCATATCCAATGCCCGAGCAGACAGGTCTTTAAGTGGTGTCAAGATGTCAGATGTATCCTATCTAACACATCTTTTATTTGTTGATTATGTACTAATTTTTTTAGATGGATCTATACGCGACACCACTTTCTTCAAGAATATACTGGCCCTGTTTGTAAAGCTACAAGAATGATGCCCAATTTCAACAAATCAACCATAATGCATGTGTGTTGTTTACTAAATGAGCAAAGACATGCACTACAACAATTTCAATTCATGAGGAAAGACATGGAGGTCGATCTCAAGTATCTTGGATTCAAACTCAAGCCTAATGATTACCGCATTGCGGACTAGACTTGGCTCATTGCAAAAATTGAAGGGCACATCAACATCTAGAAGTAGTGATGACTATCTAGAGCAGGCAGATTGATCCTAATTAAATTTGTATTAGAGGCTATATCAGTATACTGGATGGCTCTGACCTAGATACCAAAAGGAATCATCAACAAAATACAACAAATATGTAGTAGATTCTTATGGAGGGGTAAACATGTTGGTAGGACTTTTGCCTGAATTAAATGGGAGAGAATTGGAAAGCCCAAAAAATGAGGAGGATGGGGCATAAAGGATTTGAATATATCTGCATCGGCTCTTGCAACAAAAATGGGCTAGAAGATAATCACATCTGACAATTTATGGAAAGAGGTGGTTTATCACAAATATATATACCCTCTTACAGTTATGGAATGGATTTGAAGGCCGAACAGGGGAATAACCAGCTCCTCCATCATATGGAAAGCTATCACTCACTCCATATCAGTCATTAAGAGAGGATTGGCATGGCGGATTAGAACATGTGATTTTGTTCGCCTTGGTATAGATGCTTGGTCGGGATGTGGAAATGCACATACACTACCAATGGAGCTCAGACAATATCTTGAGTTGGCTGGTATCACTTAGCTCTCTCAAATTGCTGATGGGAGAAACGCTACATGGCTCTCACAGGCTTGGTTATCTGCACAGGACCTAATGTTACATTATATTTAGAGTATGGATTGGAATAGATTCATAGGGGCACTAGAAGATTCAAATGTTAGAATAACTGACCGAGAGGATGAAATCATCTGGGCTGCAGCCCCTCACGGTCGTTATACACCTTAGGATGGATACACCTTCCTTATTTCAGAACAGGAACTAGTGGAGGCGGTTTGGTGGTGGTGACATCTCTGGAAGCTTAAGGCACCACACTAAGCCCTATTGTTCATGTGGTGCATAATATCAAAAAAAGCACCTATAAATGATTATCTAAATCGTCGGGCCATACATGGACCATCACAATGTTGTCTTTGTAAGGAATAGGCTGAAGACATAGACCATCTCTTCCTTCAATGCTCAGTGGCGAGTTAGGTGTGGCATCAGATATAGCTCTCCCTCGATATCAACATCAGATGGAATGGGACTCAACTAAAAAATTATTCGCATAATTGGTTGATTAGAGTAGCATCACAAAAAATTTGAAATCTTCCCCTACTAGTCTGCTAGGGTATATGGTTGGTCAGGAATCAGACCATATTCTAGGACTCTCCCATACATTGGATATCGACTTGCAATAACACTGTTGAACTATATAAATTAGTACCTAAGGAACTGACATCAAAATCCACCCAAGACATCACTCCTGAAGTAACTGATTGCAGCTTCCCATGGGCATATTTTGATGGATTGGCCCAAGACATTAGTTGCGGGGGTGGAGAAGTACTATAAAAATCAGAAAGACAATTTTTGAAGCTCAAAGTGGGATTAGGGAGGGGCACCAACAATTATTCTGAACTTAACATTCTCAGACACCTACTCATATTTGCTTTGGAAAAAAACATAAAGAGGATAAAGATATTTGGGGACTCAAAAATTGTTATCAATTGGTTTAACTCTGCATCTCATTGTCACGTGCACACACTCAGGGGATTGTTGGATGAAGTCATGACACTAAAATCAAAATTTGATTTATTGCCTACACGCATATTTTTAGGGAAAGGAATGACATTTCTGACGGTCTTTCCAAGGAGGCTGTGCATCAACTCAAGGGGTAGTGGATAATTCATGAACATAAAGATTAGGAGATTCATCAGTTCTACCATAAGCCTTTCATTGAGAATGTTGGGGGAGATTTATCAAATGATCAACCATGATTATTCGGCTTTTGTTTTTCTTTTTGTATATGATGCAGACTTTTTTGATTGATTATGATGTTATTTACATGTTTTTTTATATATTCCTTTTATGTACATATTTATGCTCCTAACTAAACATGACAATGGATAGATGGCTTGGTCCATCTCTGATAATTTAGAATATCCTTTATGTAGATGATACAACATGTAATTTTCTTTTTGATAATGGAAATTCCGATTTTTTTCTTTGAAAAAAAGAAGAGTGTTGTATGTGTTCTTTTTCTCTCTTTTTTTTAAACAAATCAGAAAATTGTGAAATTGTCGTATGTATGCATAGATAATGGACCATTTATTTTTGCAAAATGATATTAATAATGATAGGAAATAAATAAAATCATGAGTAGTCATAGGGAAAAAAGATGGATTAAATACAAAAAATTTGGGACCTGAGATCTCCCAACCTTGAACTCCCACTAGCAAGGATTATTCGGATACTATATTGATCTCCCACAATATCTTCTTTAGATTCCAACATAGGGTATTCCTTGTATTATCAAGGTGGTATGTAGTTTTTCATAACAATTATCTTCTCTTTTCTTTTCTCATACAAAATTCCAATTCCCCCCCAAAAAATCTAAGAGAATTATTTTCTTTTTGTTTTCCTTTTTCTTACTTCCTTAAGCATAACTACAACTTTTTCCCTCATAGTTAGAGTTTAATATCTCATGTTACTGTTTAACATATTTATGAGAGAACTAAATATTCTAACACAAAATTCTCATTAATTATCATTTTTCTTTATGTTAGAAAATATAACAATAATTCAATACATGTTGTTTTTCATTTCCTTGAAATAAATAAAAATCATAATATGTATATAAAAGTCATAAAATAGGTCTTTCTAGGGGTATTACATCTCCCCTCCCCTTCAAAAGGGGACACCATCCCTAGTGTTTATTCAATATCAAATTTCATGCAAATAGCATAGGATATGTCTTTTTCATTTCCTCTTCCAAATTCACCTCTTGAACCCTTTATCAAAGTCCTACTTCTACGTTCAAAACCAATCTTTCTCTCCCACTAGTCTTCTTTTCAAAAGCAATTGTATTTATCTCCCACAATTCTTTTAAACATTTTCCACCTCATGACATCTATATATAGTCATGGAAAATTTGTTGGTGGTTTCTTTCTACAAATTATTTCTTTTAATAATTGCAAAAGGAGGATTTCTTTTCTTTTTGTCCTTGCCTCTTTTGGGAGCCCAATTCTATTCGCATTGAATAGGATTCGTTCAAGAAAGGTCAAAGATACAATGACCTTTGATATTGGGAAAATATGAATAGGAGTAGTTCAAAGACGTTATTCTGCCGAGTCAGATTATTGTCGGAACTTAATCAAAGGATCCATATGTGATAAAAGACAAAAAATTATGATATGGAAGAGGATACAACTGAATGTACATTCCCTTTTTTTTTCAAAAGAAAAGAAATACCCGCTTATCCTAAAGATTATTATGAGACGTTTGATTTTGGTAGAGTGGATAAGGAACAAATTGAGGAAGAAGTTAGGGAGAAAATCCAAAGAGTCGAAGATCCATTATCCCACCAGACAATTGCTGAGTCATTATGTTTAACGTGGCCAGAATTGCACTATTGATTTTAGCTCTTTCCTATCATTTAGGAGTTAATCTCACATGCCAACCTTAATCATATTTATAAGAATATTAACATACCATAAATAATTTTTTATTTTATTTCAAAAATAAATATTTATATCAATGTCACATGCCATTTATTTGATCTTTCTCTCCCACTGGTCTTCTTTTCAAAACAATTGTATTTATCTCCCACAATTATTTTGAACAATTTCCACTTCAAGGCATCTATCTCTAGTCATGGAAAATTTGTTGGTGGTTTCTCTCTGCTAATTATTCCCTTTAATAATTGCAAAAGGAGAATTTTTATTCTTTTTGTTCTTGCCCCTAAAGAGCATAATTGATTTCACTCCTTTCCTAACATTTAGGAGTTAATCTCACATGACAACCTTTAACATATTTATAAGAATATTAACATACCAAAAATAATTTCTTCTTTTATTTCAAAAATAAATATTTATATCATTGTCACATGTCATTTATTTCTCGTGAATTTTCTATCATAGTTTGAATATAAAAAACATAAAGTTAGTTTCCAGAGTATTACAATGGTGAACCTTGGATTGCAAATAATATATATTTAAACTCTTTAATTACGAGATGATCTTCAAGGGTTGGTATCTCGTCCTTTGCCATCTCTTCCATGTGAGTTGTCCTGACACCTTTTAATATTAATATATATATATATATATATATATATATATATATATATATATATATATATATATATATAATTGCATGGCTAAAATTTCCCTAATAGAAACTAGCATTGGAACCACTTGCATTTGTCTTTACAGTCATTCTTCATCACAAAGAATGAAGGCCTTATCATAGTAGTCAAGGAACACATGGTGCTTATCCAACTAGTCCATATCAACTAGGAAATAATATGAATTACAAGGTATAATGTTTAAAGTAGCAATTATTCTCAAACCGTTGATGTCAATTTGAAATTCCTACCCTAATTCAATGACCCTTATCTTATACCTATAGCTAAATAAAACAACCAAGTGTTTCCATGCTTGCTTTTCTTCAAATGAAATATTTCAAGAATTTTAGGATTAACATGCTTAATAACACCAACATACCTCAATATGTCAATAAATTTTCTTTCATACTCCTCCATTGTCATGTTCCCTAGGTTAAGTTGAAGAAAATCCTATATTTTCCTTTAGTTGTAGTTTTTAGATAAATATTTCTTTCTAATGCAACCCTTGAACTTTCTCCATGAGATCTTCCTCTCATCCAAGTGTTTAACTTCCTTGAGTCACTTCCACCACATGTTTGGTCTTCCCATCAACTCATAAATTGCAATTCAAGCCTCGAGTCAAATGAGTAATTGTAAAATTAAAGATACTTATCTCCAACAATCAAGCTTCAATGGACATAGCTTACAATTCCATCAAATCTTTGTTGGATTTTAGATAAACTTGACCACACAAATTATTTGAAATGTTTAAACCATAAGAATTATTTTTTCAATTTATTTTTAAATATATACATAGACTTTTCATTTTAAGCATATATCATATTTACATAGTTGACATTGAAATCTTTTACTTAACATGGTAACTGAGATATTTTATTTAGAAAATATGTTGTACACAATAAAATGTTTCTCTATTATTAATAGATTTTTAAATACATGCTAATATTATTAGGAATTTTTTTGATTATGGTTTACAATAATTTATTATTATTAATAATTTTTTAAGTGATACTATTAATTTTATATTAAAAGTTTAAATGAATTACACATTTCCCTTTTATATTTCTTATTGAAAAATAATTGAACTCTTTACTTTTAATTCCTACTCTTTGTGGATTGAAATATTTTGTTATGTCAATACTACTACACACATAGTTTCTCTCTTTTTATATATGAAATTAATTCTAATATAGATTAATTCATATTGATATTCAAATAATATTTTAAAAAATATAAAACAAAAGAGAAAAAAAAAAACATTTTAGTTTTTAACTATTTTTTAGCTATACTATCAATTAATTTAGTCAACACTATAAGATAATTAAAAAGAACCAAACATGTATATTAATTATTATTTTTTATTAGAACCAATTTTGTAATTTTATTTAGTAAGACCAAATTGAAGAAGAACAAATTACATGACCCTCATACTGAACTTTAAACTTTAAAATAGGCCTCTCACTACCATCACTATGAAATTTTCTATGTTGTCATATCAGCAGATCCACATTCTATGTTAACAATATCTAATAAATAGCTTTTATAGTTTTTTGAAAAGGCTTTAAAGAGTTATTTGAGAAGCGGAACTAAGTAGTGAAATTTATTATATATATATTTTTAATATTACTTATGTTAAAGGAAATCACAAAGTGATAACATTCACCTTGAAATATATATATATAAGTTATTAAGTTATTGAATAAATTTTTTCACATAATATTATTATTTTTATTAATAGTTAAATAAGATGTAATTTAATTAGCATAAATTTAATTTTTTTTAGTTAAATTTAACTATATAATTTTGAATCAAATTATGTATTTTTAAATTCATAAATTCATTTAACATTTTAAAAAACTCTATTAATACTTACATTATATCAAAGTGTAGTGTTTCATTATTTAATTTATATTTTTAAATTCATAAATAAAATTAACATCTTAAAAAAACTCATATAATACTAGAATGGTATGGATCACACAACTAAACTTATTATTCTAATAAATTTCAACCAAATTTCACATAAAATCCCTATTTAAAAAAAGCTCGAAGAGTTACACTATGCTGTTAAATTATCATAGTCTTCAGTTTAGAATTTGCTGTACATCCCTACAATATAAGGAGCATTTAAAATAAACGCTCAAACACTTGTTTCAGTGTTGCTGATGAATCCTATTGTTTTACCGTACAATATAAGGAGTATTTAAAATAAACACTCAAACACTTGTTTCAGTGTTGTTGATGAATCCTATTGTTTTAGCGTTGTTGAGGAGAGTTACAGCAGGATTTGGAAGAAACCTTTCAATCTTCTCTTCTCAGATGAGTCCGTATTACAAAGTGATTGTAAAATGTGGACTAGGAGAATGGGAGAATCATTTTACACTGTAAAATTTTCAAGCTGATTGGGAGCTTCATTCAGATTGGTCCACGAGGCCCTCTTCGATAAATAAGACTTTTTAATACGACTTCAAAAATTGCATCATGTGGACACAGAAACAAGTGAGGAAAAGGAAGTAAGTTTTACAATACACACTAATCAAAGGAAATAAGTGACGGGCACTTCGGCGAAGGATCAGTGCCACAGAAGTTCCAAGTTGCTCTTAATTATGATCCCGGAATTGCTTACCACCCAAGTTGTTCTTTATCATCCTCGAATTGCTTATGAGGATGAGAGATATTGTTCTTAAATTTGAAAGCTCGAACTGATAATCAAACCCTAATCTGGTTGCAGAAGATCACGGAACCATTCATTCATTAATTCGCTGGCAAACTGCAACATTCATTTGAAATTTACCCTTAAATATTGACAAATTTAACGTGTACAACCTCTACGAAAAGCTTCGGCATTTGATATCTTACGGGCGCTTGATTCTCCGGACGAGTCTGTGCCGGCGCACAAATGAGGACTAAAAGGTTTGACCACCTTATGCTCAATTATATGTTGCTATATACAGATATTAATGATCCATATTAGATACAGATGGATAAAGGTACTTCACCTATGAATTCAGGTTGTCCTCGGTTTTCAGTGTAGAAGTAAGTAAAGTCATATGAATTTGTGTTCTTTTCAAAACTAATTAGTAGTCATTGTACAAGTAAGTAAGGTCAGATGAATTTGTGTTTTTTTAAAATAATTAGTAATCATGGTCAATTATTCAACTATAGTTTCTATCTATATCTATATATATATTTTAAATTAATACTAATTTATTTCATTTTAATAAATAAATAAAAATTAGTTATAGTATTTTTTTATATATTAAAAAATGGTATTTATAGGTTTTAGATTGATCGGTGAATAAATGTGTTAAAGGTAACCAATACCGTATATATATTTTTTTAAAATTATATATATAAATCTTAAATTCAATAATATTTTTTTATTTTCTCTATAAATATTTATAGAAAATTTAAAGCTTGCATTTTACTATTTAAACTTCAGAATATAGCTAATTAAGTTGTCATCTCTAACTAAATTCACTAATAACTTCAATATAATCTATTTTAATATTTATTTTATAATTAATATTATTTAAATAATATATATTACATTTATTTAATTACTATACATTTATTTCATTACATTTATTTAGTTACTATAAATTTAGTATAATAATTCTATTCATATTTTTATGATTATAATTTTTTTTTATGTTATCCAATTATATTATCTATTCATATGATTTAAATAAATGTTATTATTGATATTAATAAATAAAATTAAGTATTTAGTTTTATATAATAATTTAAATATTAAATTTTCTTCTTTTAATAATATTTTTTTTTAAAATAATTAATTTTGATAAACCATATTTTAATCCTAACAATTATATATCAAGATACATACTATCATGTATTGACGATACAAAAATAATTAAATAAAATAATATATCATGTATTGACCATAAAAAATAATTAAATAAAATAATACGACACAATTGATTGATTTCTCACCAATTTTTTTTTATGATGCAAGATACCAAAAGTGATATGAAGGGAAATCATGGTTATCATCATCTGGCACTAATACTTATATAATATCTAAATATTCTTTTATATATTTCAACCAAAAGTGATATGAAGGGAAATCATGGTTATCATCATCTGTCACTAATATTTATATAATATCTAAATATTCTTTTATATATTTCAAGGGACTTGTTTAAGTATTCTCTGTGTATTTGGGTAGTATTGTGCTATGAAATGTTTGGTTAAAGAAGCCAATTTTGGTTGGTAATTTTGTACTCTAATGATTTTATTATTTAATTTTGTTAAATTTTTAATTAAAATGGAGAAAATTTCTGTTTTACTGTATAAAAGATATTAACAATTGTTTTTAATGAATAATAAGAATGGAATTTTCTATAAAGAATAAAAATGAAGATGAGGTTATGAAATGATATTGGTGTAAAATAAAGAGATAATTGAATTAAGAATCAATGGGAATAGAAGTTAAATGCTTTCTGGTTATAAAGAGAGAAAATCATCTCTTTAAACCATCTCTTCTAGAATACAATTTGAGTGAGCTTAATGATTAAGAGCATGTGTTTCCTCCTAAGAAGTCATAGGTATACAACTAGAGGGGCGTAGAGTATGTATGCCTTCGTAGACTTAGTAGTCAAATGCCTTCATAGACTTAGTAGTCAAATGGCTCTGCAAAAGTGGGTCCCTTGTCCCACAAACAAGAAAGTTCATACACCAATTTGATGTCTCCCTTGATAGTGACCTTAAAATTGGATAATAATAATAATAATTGAAACTTAATTAGGTATTTGTAAATTTATTGTTGAGCATTTTTAATTTTAAACTTAATTTTATTATAATAATTTTACAAGAAAATTAAGAAATTTTATAAAAAAAATTATTAAAAAATAAAGTGTAAAAGTATAAATCCCATACCCTATCATGATGTTAGCATAAAAGTATGTTAACACTATCATTATTAAAAAATAATTTTTATGAGAATGTGTGATCAAAACAATGAGATCGTGATCAAATCCACATTAAAAAACAAAACCTATAATATGATACACAATGAAAAATACCCTATGAAAACACTAAAAAAATAAAAACAACAATTATATTAACATAAAAAAACGTTCCTCGTATGGTTCCTTCTAAAATTAAAATAAAATAAAATATTTTATCAAATTTCTACTACTTTATTAAATCAATAGCCAATCCTTTTAGGTCTTATTACATTGACTATGTTTATGCAATTCTTCTTTGGGTCAAATAAGACCCATAACAGCTTAAAAAAATTGAAACAATGGAGCATTGAAGTCCCTTTGCTCAATTACATATTTCATGCTTATTCTTAATGATGTAAGTATTTTGTCTTAAAAACTTTTTATTTCCTTGGGATAGTTCAAACATAATTACAATAAATATATGATTAAGAATGGACTCTTTAGCTTCCGATATATGATTAATAATGGATTCTTTAACTTCCAAATTTGACCTCGGTATTGAAATTTTAATATTGAAAAGGAAGGTATTGAAATTTTAATATTCAAAGTGGGGTTGAATAAATACATTTTTGTTTGCTATGTTTTATAGTTAAATTGTTTGGACCATCTAAATTCAATATATGGATATAGAAAGATATAATTTGCATTTTGTGAAAATTTTAGATTCTAGATTCCAATACAGTTTATGTGTAAGACAAAATTCTAAATATTTATATCTATAAAATTTGACATGTAGTTAATAAATAAGGAGTGTAAATAATTTTATTTTATTTTTATTTATTTATTTATTTTTATTTATTTTATTTTTTTTATGAAATTTGGTGAGAAGATATAATCATATACTATCTCTAATATTTCAAATTTTGGATCTTAACTCGAAATTATAAGATTTCACTCTTCAAAATACAAGACCTTTGTCTCCAAAATAATAAAATTTAGAAAGTACTAAGTGGTAGTTTTGGATATTTATGTTGTAACCCTCAACTTAGTAAAATCAATAGTAAATTTTACACGATATAATTTTCGTATTTTAGGAAAATAATGTTATATATTGTTTATTTTCCAAAGCACAATGGACCAGGTAATAAGTTATGAGAGTCATACCCAAATGTTTCAAAGAGAACTAACTTATAGTTCAAGTGAATGAAGAACCTTTGTGTTCCTACTATCAATACTAGCCTATTTATAATTAGTAATCATTTCCATGTGTGGGAGATGATACCTATCAAACTTATCAATTATTCTAAATAATAACCCATGAATCCCTCAATCTACTACTTATGCCAAATTCTAATTATTTTGTATGAATACTTTCCAAGAAAATATCTCACTCCTCTCTCAAAATTCATAAAATAACATTCTTGTAATATCCCATCCATTCACGATGTAATTATATATTATTATTTAAGATGGTGAGCCAAATGAATTGGATTATAGGTTGGGAGCCATAATTATACGATGAGGTCGGTGTCACCATGTAGAAAAGTTAAATATAGTGTTGAGATAATGTGCCTAGATATTTATAAGTCGCCAAAGGCTATGAGGCCTTAGAGTTTGACATGTAATTAATGCAATAAAATATAATAATAATAATAAAATAATGCTAGATATGGAGCCCACTCCATGAAATGAGTATGGGGCACAACTACAATAAAAAAAGGCAACGATTATGTTATTTCGGTGAAAAATGCGCCTCAGGGCCCATGGGCCTCTAGTGAGTGCCACTTGGCTAGTTACGGCCATGCAGTTATAAAGGGCTAAGTTTTCTGGCAAATTGATTCATTCATCTAGAGATGGTTGGAGGGGGAACTAGTCAGTGAATTCTAGAGTGGCCTCTAAAACTGAATGATGGCCAGTGAGTCTAGGGGTTGGGCTATGGACTAGTCGAGGTAAGGTTATTAAATTAATTGTCATATGGACGAATCATGTTTATTATGTGAGCTCCTATATTGGATTCGAGAGATTGGTGCTCTATGGTTTTTCGCCCCTATTTATGAATTGGCAGCCATGGAGTTATGGTGGGAAATCGTGATAGTTTATGGCTTGGCAGGCATACTTGGAGCCTTGGAGAAGCACGATGTGTGGATGTTTCAATTAATGTTTCCTATGAAGTTGCTACCCTAGATCGGGGGTGACCCGGTGGTTGAGCTTATGAACCACTAGGTCTATGGCTTTGTGGAACATGGAGAGCTTGTAGCTAGTCAACATCCTTAATTAGATAAATATTCATGCTCTTGTGTTGTGTTAATTTATGCATATGTGTTGTGTTATGCTTGAAACCCTAGTTTCAGGGTTATGGAATTAACCATTGTTAATGTTATTAATTATGGGTTTTTGATAATTCTATATTCGTGTATAATTATGCATTGCATATGTTAAATTATGGTGTTCCATATACAATTTATATTATTACTTCATTGTGCAGTAAATCATAATTATGAGTTACTTGAGTTATAATTAAGTGCATAATGATTGTCCATCAATTCTGTGCTTCTTTACAAATTTAAGTTAGGGTTTATACCTAGCTACTGAACTATAGGGACTCTAGCTACCAACTAGAGTTTAATATTAGAAATATTTGAATAAATAAGCTTCCACATTAATGTTGAGGAATTATGGACAAAGTTTGGGTTGAGATGACATAGTGTTGCCTGAGTGGAAGCCATAGGTATTACTGAATGGTATCAAGTATTCAGTTACAACACTAGATCTGCATGGGATAGAGATATAAAATAGAGGCAATATATTGAGAATGTATTCCATTTGTTCGATAAAATAATTAAACAGGGAGTTTTACATCGACTCTGTTTATTTTGAATTTGAAGAATTGGTTTATAAAGTATTTTTGAAATTGGGTTTTGGTGGAATTTTAGGGAAGTGAAGTTTGAATTTTGACTGGCATGGTTACAAAGTGTTTGAGGAAATTTGTGGTTGAAATTGTGAGGGGGTACCCCGCAGGATTTAGTTGCTACCATATACAACACTAGTTATATTAAAAAATCCCTAAGTTTCCTTGGAATTAGGCTTGCATGAGAAGGAAGAAGCAAACTTATGTAAATAACCAAATGATTAGTAATGTTCTCATCACATTGACATCATGTGTTCCTTTTTGAGCATTTAAATGATGCTTTTTTGACATTAATAAAAGCTTCTTTCTTCCCAGCATGGTGTTTCCTTTTTGGTTGACAAGGAAAATAAATTCCTTCTCCTTATTGACCTTTAAGCTATAATATATGTCATGGATGGAAAATAAGTTAAGGCCGATTTCAAATTTATTTGAGTTTGATGGTAGTGCAACATTTTCAACTTGTCAAAAAAGAAGGGTATAATTTTATTTCATTGTATACATGTTTGGAAGCTTTCTTATAGGAAGAACCATCCAATTAATTTAATTGTAGCTTCGAAGGAGCTCAATATTTCACGTAACTCATTACATCGACCTAACATCATGCTTGAGGAAAGGTCTGGAATTTCAGCGGTAAGTTCACATGTTGTGTATACATATAAAAAGAAGGAAATTTTGTAGGAGAAGTTATTCATTTTGTTATCATGGTTTTATTTATTTGTTTGGTTTCAAAATTGGCACTTTATGCTATCTTACCTCCACTTTCACTTTCTTCAAGTGCGATGTGGTTAAAATCTCAATGACAATGGTGGTGTATTTGGCTTTTACATGACATCTCATTCACTTCTAAAACACTTGGTTAATTATATAAAGGCTTGATGATGCATGGTGATCCATAAACTACCATGGATATTGCACTCAACAATTTTTCACAATAGATATGATACTATTATATTAAAAATATGAAATTCTACACTATTACATTTTTATTAAATTTCTAGATCTCTAGATTTTATTGTAATTAATGTATGCATGTGAATGGAAATTATGCAGAAAATTGAGAACGGAAACATAAAATCGCACACACACACACACCCATAAGACATAATATATGCTCTAGGGTACCCTTTCAGGAGAAAACCCAACTGGAAGGTGAGGTCTTTCCACTCTCTTTCTTTCTCTGAAAATATGGCTGCAAGTAAAAAGAAGTATGTCCCGTGGCTCGTGGGCTGCTATAGTGCACAAATCCTCTCTTTGTACTCTACCTCCTCTCCTTCTTGCCTATTTTTTCTCATCTATGGAACAAATTCACTTGACATAATGAAATGCCTCTTCCTCCTAGTTGCTCAGTTATAACAAAACTTGATAGCCTACTAGTTGTTAAGTTTGATTACCTCAACTCTTAACCAGAGTTACAATATAAAAAATTCTAGAGTATTTTAAATCATAATAACATGGATATACACTTTTCCATGAATAATGAGGGCTGATGTGGCATCCTCTCGAACCATGGTGGTGAAAACAGGAAAGTCAACTTTTGAGTGGCATAACTTTCACATACAGACTCCGATTGACACACTTCTTGCACTGTTGGAAAAATATCTATGTGTAGAATATCATGAAAATGTGCGCGCTAAAGAAACAAAGTTTTACCCCAAAAAACAATATTTTTATGCCTCAAAATGCTCCCGAAGGGTTTTATACCCTGTTTTACCAAACTAGTACCCGTTGGTAAAAATGGTCGGTGAGATGATTCCTCCACATTTTCCACTCCGAATGCATCAAGATGGATAAAAAAAATATAATGATACAACTTGGATCACTTAGTCCTAACGTCATTATGAGAGACTAACACATATTTGATTGATGAAAATTTTGTGGCAGCCACCCATAACCTATGGCTTGCTATCGCTTCTTTAACCAACGATTAATTCTCCTAAAATGGTGGTTGGCAAAAGTAGAAACAACTATTATCATTTCCATCGAGTATTTTATTTTGCATTTTTGAGATTGTAAACATGCATCTTCTACTGGTTTTATAAATAAGTTTCATGCAATGTACAATTCATACTTCAATTACAATGATTAACTCTTTAATTGGCACGTCAAATTGAAAAAAATTAAAATAGTTAATGAACATAAGAGAAAGTATTTGAAAACATAATTATTTAAAGATGTTATAGTTGTTGTTTGGATACTTCTGTGGTTGAGTTCTATAGAATGATATTTCATAATTGATTCCATAAGTGCCATTTTTAAGGTCTATGTTTCGAGTCACCAACCAGACTCGTCATCAAGACAAGTATGAAGATCACATTTGGTTTTGATAGTGTAGAGGGATAATTTTGGTTTGGATAAGTTCATATCTAGTCCTGCTTGAACTAACACCTAGAGGGGAAAAATTGCATAACATGTAGCAAGAGAGATATGACAATGGAAAATAGAAAAGAACATAGAAATTTGTAAAAAGAATGATAGATGTTGCAATTGAAATTATAGTAGCACTAGCAGAAGAATTATCTATTTCTACCTGATGAGAAATTGCTTTTCATGGTCGGCTTTGAGATCAACATAATGAGTTCAAATAAAGCATCATTCTATGTCACATGAGTAGTATTGTCAATACCAAAACCACTAATAAGGTAGCATCAGATCTCTAAAAGGTGGGTTTGGGTGGAATTCTTTGAAACTTGATGCCCAACGGGAGACTTCTACTTAAGCGGAGGGGGTGGGGGTAATGCTACCCATCATATTTCTTCGATGCATTAATGGATGTGCCACTTGCGATCCAATACATCCCCTCCACTATTGATTGGGTTGCTATCCTATATATTTTCAATTGTTTCTTGATGCCTAGGTGACAACAATTAGCATAGCCTTAATTGCATGCATTTTCATGTGGGCCAGGTTGAATGTCAAGATGGATATATGGAAAGAATTACACTCATGTATTACATTAAAATTGTAATACATGAGTAACTTGTAAATATTTTTATTTATTTTTCCTATCAAATTTACTTTTACAGACTATGGGACTCATGCTAGGGGTTAACTATGAATACATGATGTACATAAATGTTCTTTCTTATTTAATATTAATTAAAAAAAATTCCATATTCTCAGCCATGTAAATTATGGTGGGAAAAGGTACTAAAGAGAATTTCACATCCTTGATAATTACAGGACAATTAGGAAAGACCCAAGAAGGGCTATGGGCAGAGGTTGTTGCCTTCCGAGATTTCTTCTCCCTAGAGATAGATTATCTCAATAATGGAAAAGGTTGGCTAGGGGGTGATAGGGGAAAATCCTAGAGCAACTGTGAGGTTTTGGAGCCTGGTTGGTAAGAGGCCTAAAAGAGTTAGCTATTGGGCTTTAATTTCCTCAAATAGGATTATGTCATAGGAAGGAAGGACACCGCCAAGAGGAATCTTGTGTTGAACCACATGTGGTCACTATCAAGATATTGTATTGAATGTTAAATTAGCTTGGGGGGGATCTGGGTTGTGGAAATTAGTTCTCGTTGGTTGGAAGGACCATCGTTTTGCCCACTATGGTTTTGTGGCAAGCCAATTTTGATTAGCTAGATAAGTAATGCATTAGAATGGATTTTTTGTATATTGTGTAATAAGAAAGTTTATTTTTATGTTTTTTATTTGTAGCGTTATGAAATTAACTATTAGGGTTGAGTTAGGTTAGTTACCTAGGTAACAATGGAAAAGCTAGAAGTCCATCAACCTGTGAGGGTAACAATCCTGAACTCTAGCAAGTAGGTTTGGAAAGAATATGGTAGGCCCCAAAGACAGGCCCTAGAAGGTCTTCTAGAATATATATATATATATATATATATATATATATATATATATATATATGTATATATATATATATATATATATATATATATATATATATATATATATATATATATGTATATATGTATATGTATATATGTATATGTATATATATATGTATATATGTATATGTATATATATATGTATATATGTATATATATATATATATATATATATGTATATATATATGTATATATATATATATGTATGTATATATATCTATATATATATATATATATATATATATATATATATATATATATATTGAAAAAAAATTAGAAATATCTACTACTAATTTGTAAAACTTCTTTTATAACCCAAGTGTCACGTTATTGTAAGAGTCTAATAATGAAAAATTATCCTATACATCCCCTGAAGAGAGAAGTGTATATGTATATAAAATTTCAATAAAGATTGATAACTTTATTATAGAAACATGAAGGGTTAGAACTATCATGATTTCTATAATTATATTAGATAAATTTCCTACGTAATATACCAACCAATGGGAAAAGAACAAAATTCACACTTCAATATTGTAGTATGCAAGCATATAATATAGCTGAGAGTTAAACTATACTCTATTCAATCAAAATAAAATAATGGCCATGGTAAAAATTGAAGAATGTTGCGAGAATATGTAGCAGGGATAACCCTTTTTCTTCACAAAAAAAAAGAAACAAGAATTATAAGAATGTGAATGTAGTAATAAGTAATCAATGTATGCTCACAAATAATATACAATATACCAATTCATGTTACATAGTATGAACTACCGAAACAAAATCACATATATTGTTAAATCAAACCCTCGATGTTGGGTCTTAATGGCCACAAGGCTGAAGTTAATAGTTATATAACAACAATTTCTTTAAAAATATTTTTGACAAAAGAGTGCCAGAAAAAGTAAGCTTTTAATTGTATGAAATCCTAACAACCTCAAAATCCATGAACTAGGTTCTGGTCATGGTTACAAAATCGTGAAACAAAAAAGAAAGAGCCTTGTGAGAACCTGGCATTCGAGGAGTAAAAGTACTCACATAGAAAGGAAACCCTCTACGAAAAAGGTGTTATAAAAGCTATTTCTTCCCAAAAGAATGCTAACCTGTGGATAACATCAGTGCATAGCTCAAAGTTAGTAGATGGAAAACATAATAGTCATAAAACATTGAAGAGTGAATCACAGGTTACAAGCTACAACCATAAGGTTGGATTTATACCTTTAAAGGATATCGAATTCAAGGGAAGTTAGACGATGCCCCTGGAATTCATAGTAGAAATTTACGAAAATTAGGAATAACATGAAAATTACAAAACAACACATAGTAGAAGAACACTAGGGTTATGATAGAACTAGGCTTACCTGAAATGACTATGACAGTAGGAAACCCTAGAATCCTTGGATTGCAGAATCACCTATCCAGAGACTACTTGGTGTTCATCGAACTGTGGAGAAACTTTAACTACAACAAGATCCATTACAAAGGAGAAGTTATTAAACTATCACTCCAAGATCGGTGAGAAGGATTAATTCCCAAACAAACAAACATAGTATCAACCCTTGTTATAGCAAAGATAATTACTTAAAATAAGAAATCCAATATAGGATTTTTGGAAAGGGTTCTCATTGTAAGCCCCCAAATTCTAATAACTAGAGCTGAAGTAAAGAATTAAAAACAATGTAAATAAGTTGACAAGAGGAAACTATGAAAACCCTTTGAAGTTTTTAGAGCTCACTCTCGAGCGAAAAAAATCACAAAGGAGACTGGTTCAAGCACGAGGGGGTGGGTAGTTACCTAAGAAACCTCCAACTCCTTTGAGTCATCGATCAAAGCCAAATTCACATGTACCATTGATTGTTAGACACGTCAGAAGCTTCATTTAGTGACAAGTCACATCAATTGTATACCATGAAAATGATCTAGAGCCTTCAAGCTCAACTAAAAAACAATAAGCTTTGCCAATGTTTAACCTTATCATATTACATAGACCCAATAATAACATTAATAAATGGGCACGATGCGGTCATATTATATAAACACAAAAGAATCCATTGCGATGTCAAAAGAATGGAAACATAATATTCATGGTGGTCTATGCCACAAGTTGTAGAGTTTTGAAATTAATGACAATAACCCAAATGGGGGCTATGGATAACCCTCTTGTTTATTTTAAACAAAGCTTAATGCATAAGGAAAACAACTATGCAAGGAATCAAATTTAAATTGTTGCTATTAAGTGGTCATAAGAGAGACAATTAATAGCTAAGGAAAATACTCTTTTCAATACAAATTAATAAGACCTGAAGTCTAATGTAACACCCCTCCCTTGTATGTAAAACTTTTCTAACCTAAGTTGAGAAAATCTAGGTTTGATGTCTAATAAGAAAAGTAAATACTTTATGAAATAAATAAAATAATTAATCACTTGGAAAAGCGAGACACCAAGAGATGAGATTCTTGCCAAATCCCATTGGTGAATGGGAAGGGATAATTATTTCATGATAAAGATTTTAGATTCAATTCTAGATAAGCTGGATGGATTGGAGATAAATATCCATTGAGAAAACATAAAATCTTTGTGGGAGAGAAAGGCAAGATTTTATGAGGAAAAGCCTCGCGGGAGAGAAAGGCGAGATTTTCTAAGAAAAGCCTTGGAAAATGGATAAAAAAAATATCCATAAAAGTGGGACAACGCTAATGATATGAAAGAGGGTATTAAATACTGATTGTAGAGATCAACAAGAGGCAGTTGATCCATGGCAAGAACCTCGACTCGAGGGTGAACTGGAAGAATCAGTTCTAGGTTGGGTGGCGATGCTCGGTTTTCCAAGTGACATGTTTTCAGATAATCTGGTTTTCATGGGATGTTTGTATGTTGAATCTTCTCCTCTATATTGTCAATTCTGAAGCATATAAGAGAAATTTCTTAGGTTGTGATTGCATATAATCAAATGAATATTGTGCATGTGAGCACTATGCATGGGTAGAATTGTCTATGCTAGTTATGGGCATGAAATAATTATATATGAGTGTATATGACAACCACTGCGTATGATTAATCTCAATTAAGTTTAGTAAAAAAACATAATATGTTGATCTTATGTAGTATTGGTGTTATCTTGTCTTTTGTTTAAGATAGTGAATAATCGTGCTTGAGTCAGCTATGTAAATTAGATAACTGTGGTTAAGGTTCAACTGTATAAACTATGGTGCAGGTTATTTATGCTATGCATTATGCATCCAATGTCGCACTTTTAACTAATTATGCATAATACCTAAGATACACATGTTGAAATTACATGCGACTGTGGTAGTAGTATTATGATTGTGTTATGGGAAATAATAGCTTTAATATATTTATGTTGAAGTTTACATCTATGCTGATATTGAGGTAGCAAAGGAAGTAATTATTTATGCATAATCTTGACCTGTCGAATATCGATGGTTGATCGTTCCTTCGAGTTATGATACATTCATAAGGGTTGAATTGGAAGCTTGTATTAAGGTTCTATTTATTGAACCTAAGAGTCCACATCATGAATCCAATAAAGTCTCGGAGGAGTTATAGTATTGTGCCTAGGGAGTATGGGTCATTACTTTTGATGTGGTTCAATTGTTAAAAATATGAGTATAGTTGCATGAATAATACTTGTTCATATAATGACAGAATAATTATACTTGTGACGACGGTTGAATCTTAACTTTAACCGTAACAAATTTAAGGAATGGGAGCCTAGTAGGCTATTGTCAAATTAGGCTCACGGGGTATGTTACAAATGGTATCGGAGCTTAAGTTCAAACATTTCAGCCTATGGGCCAAGCCACTTGTGTAAGGTATGAAGGTTTTTGGTTATAAAAATTGAGAAAAATAACCCAGAAGCCATAAAGGATTGAACTTAAATCTTAAAATAAATTGGAAGACTGTGAAGCATGCGAATATCATAGTGATTACTCGCAATCAAAGGAAATGAGGATTCCTTAAGGTTGAATCTAAATATTTAAAATGTTTTATTTAAGGGAATGTGGAAGTAATAACATATACATATGTTAATCCACTCTATATAAAATATTATTATATCAAATCATTTAAAGTTAATTGTCGAAAAATCGGTGGTTTCTATGCATTTGAAAAAGAGCGGTCCTTATACGATGAGGGTTTTAATTGTTTGATTTTGTGACATTATCTACGATGCTAAGATGCTAAGGTTCTTTCCCTATTTTTCAAGTGAAGAATCTGGTTTCATAAGTTTCCAAGATTTCTTGTGCCAAATATGGGGTACATTCTAACACAGTAGACAAGGAACAAAATGATCAGCAGAAAACTAATCTGCTTTGTCTTAATGTGTAAGATTGAATTGAAGGATATCAATATTACCCATCCCTTGAATATCCTTCCATATAAAGAAGTGACAACAAAGAGGGTAATGGATATAGAGAACATCAAGATTCCTATTGGGTCCGTTGGATTATTTAAGTAATTACCATCAAAAACCACGTTAGGGGATGCATGTGATAAATTATTGATGTCCACGGGAACTTAGGACGATACATAATAAAGTAGTATGGTCCTCCAGTCATTATTTGCAATCATGTAAGTTCTAGCTTCAACATGCTATTAAATATGGGCTTATGAAATGATATTTGGTAAGACGTATTACTGTGTAGCATTGAGGAACATTTGTATGGCTACACTTTTATATATTAACAATGTCATTGGTGTACAACTTTTTCATTTTCAATACCTTGAACTGCATTTACAAGAGATTAGTCGTGGCTTCAGCAATCCCAATGGAGGGTATCCTTTGGCTAGTAAGGGTGTCAATACACCATCAACGATAAGGAAAAATGAATCGGTCGGGGAAAGGATTATCTAGCGAGGTTGGTGCTGAATGGATGGCATGATGGAGTAAAGTTGAAAAGCTATAGATTCCATGCACAGGTAAGAAGATAATGCACAACACACAAAAAACACCTGCCAAAATGGAGTGGCAATGAATGTTTCCCTCTCCATCTGCCTTAGCTATCATGCGGGAGATGTTTCCATACAAGGCATAGTCGGATGGATAATGTTTATCCCTTGACAACACATATCCTTATCTTTTCCGCTGAAGAATGGATCAGCCAGACTGATGTTTTTTTTAGTATCACTGGGTCTCGACGTCCTATCCACCGTGTTTTCCATAGGATAAGGATTATCCAATTGTTCGATAACCTTATCAAGGAAACTATAGAAAACATGCTATTATTTTCAAAATTAAAGCACAACAACACCTTCAATCCACAACGCCGCTTTTTCTAATTCCTTGTACACTGATCTGAGTGCGGTGAGTTATCATTTCCAGAACAACTTATGGATCCCGAATTATCTAGGGATGCATGCAGTGGGATAACGATATCCCTACATTCCTGTGGATAGCGTTTATCCTTAGCACCAGATGCTCATATTTATCATGGGTAGTTCGCAATATATAACCAGACGATGCGCCAAGAGAGAAGCAGCACGATCACACTGATAGGCTGGCTGGATTGATTCAAAGTGAGCGCTAATCAAGTTGATATAGTGCATGTTGAAACCGTTGAAATGAATCTGGGAGCATCTCACCCAATACTAAGAGTCAAATCAATACCGATAATCTATCATTTCCTCCATTCATTTTCTGGAAATCCAAGGGCCACCGCATTCTGGATCTCATCTTCTTTCAGAACCTCTGGCCTTCGCTCTCTCGAGACTTCACCGACTTCCCATCTGCGACCAATTTTAAAATTAAGGACGCATAGTTTCCTCGGGATCAAATCCCTCGCAGGCATGAAAAACAAAGGATTTTGTGAGGATTCGAGATTAGAGTCTTCTGGTGCTGGCAGCAGGGTTTCTGGAGAAAACAATAAGAAAATCGCGGAAACGGATTGGTATATATATTCAATACTATGAGTAAGAAGAAAGAGTTATTTAAGCCCAGAGAGCCCAGAAAAGTGGGCATGTACGTTTGTCGAGTTCATGTAATTGCATGTTGGTTCGATTACAATATCAATTTTTATAACAAGGAGGATCTACACTCACCTAGAGATAAGCGAGGGATGAATTTGATGCGCAATGACTTCTCCATCAAATTTGGTTGTTCCATTTTCCATCGACACTCCAAATCTGGGTAAGTGCTCGGTCGACGGAATGGGGAACAATGTTGGGAAGGAGTGCCAATGCAGTTGGGAATTTAAGCCAGAGCTTTCTCTTGGTGTATGGAGTCAGCTTGGCATTTGGGATTCTTCTGAGGGCATTCGATCTTGCCAAGGGGCAGTCATATCATTCATTCATGACTTGAAGGACAGTTGATTTTGGATTGTGTAAATTTTTTCTTTATGAGTATGGATATTTTTCTTTAAAAAAATGGCTTCTTTTGTTTATGGAAAATGTGTGTTGATGGTTTGGGAGCGGGATTGGATTATTATGTCTGGGATTTATGTTTTTGTGGGTCGATGCTTGGAATGGCTACCTCTCAGTGCAAAGCATGGTTTCATTATTTATTTTTTTTGCAAGGATTGGATGTTGCATGCATGTTATTTTTTTGCAAGGATTGGATGTTGCATGCATGTTTTTAAGGTGAAAAATGCATGTTCGCAAGTATATATGTGGTAATGCAAAACTATTTACTTCAATAATTGGTAGGATGGCTACCAAAATCAATTAAGTAAATCACTACATACATATATACGACTCTGCCATAACCTTGCCATAACAGGTGAAAGCTGCATTTGGGCAGCTTAGAGGTTCCCGATGGGGGTTTGATAGCCTGAACTAGGGGATGTAAGACCTTATAAGGATGCTATGAATAAAATGAGAATATCCACGTCTTTAGGGTTGATGAGATTTAATGAATTGTGACCACATTTTTATTTAAGGCTTAATGCATAAAACTTAAAATAACTTGTCGTGGACTTGATAGGTTACATTCTTAGAGATTCTTGTCGTGGACTTGGAGGTTGGACTTGCTCGCATAAAACTTAAAATAACTTGTCGTGGACTTGATAGGTTACATTCTTAGAGATTCTTGTCGTGGACTTGATAGGTTACATTTAACTTGCGTGGACTACTTGTCGTGGACTTGATAGGTTACATTCTTGGAGATTCTTTGAACTTAAAATAACTTGTCGTGGACTTGATAGGTTACATTCTTGGAGATTCTTGTAGTGGACTTGATAGATTGCATTTAACTTGTCGTGGACTTGATAGTATGTATAACTTGTGGACTTGATAGGTTACATTCTTGGAGATTGACTTCTTGTGGACTTGATAGTATCCCGATGGGGGTTTGATACCCTGAACTAGGGGATGTAAGACCTTATAAGGATGCTATGAATAAAATGAGAATATCCACGTCTTTAGGGTTGATGAGATTTAACGAATTGTGACCACATTTTTATTTAAGGCTTAATGTAAAGGCAGTAGGAGAATTACAATGTATTTGGAGATTCAAAAAAAAATTATGGGGTATTTGAATCTTGATTGAGGTACATATAAGTTATTAATTACATTTTTAAGTGATTATTAACATGCTTCATTAGACAACCAAAGAAATGTTGTTTACATAATGAGGCTATTTTTTTTGTAACCATCGAGACACAAAATACTATTGTCCTGCAAGTTATTCCAATCGAATTGACTTTGTTTGAAGATTCAATCAACCTTCAACTTGTTAACAATAGCATGTGCTCTCGATGAACTATAGTGGAATGAAGAGTAATACAAAAAGATAACCACAAATTAACATGTTGATTAATTTGAAAAGGTCAAACATCCATTGGTTACTATCGAATGATGTGAAGATGTAAAATTCTATTTATTATATGTGTGAAAGGTTTCAATATGTGTGAAAGTTTTTAAAGCTTAAGATATTGTCGAATGCTACTATGCGGGCATGAAGATGGTATACCATAAGCTAAAATTGATATTTGCATAATTATAAACAAGGAAAATTTGAAGGATGAAAATTTATTTTAAATTTTAGAAACCTAGGCGAATCTCACTAGTACACAATATGGAATTTGTAAAATGTTTGGTAATATTTTCGCAAAAGTATTCAAAATTATAATAATTTTAAATAGTATCTATATAAATTTTTGGTGATTTTTAAGGTAAAACAATTTTGTACTATAAAATTTGGGCAAACAACTTTTAGAAAAAATGGAAATTAACGAATATTTTTTTTGGAAAAAGCATGGAAAATTAGACCACATGTGAATATTAGCCCCTTAAATTTTCCCTGGTTATAAATATGCATAGCAGAGCGGGAGAATTAAACAGTTTGGTAATAATGGTAAAGCATGGCCATTGTATTAATGAGATATTAAATATTGATAACAGGTAATGCATCTGCAAGAAGAATATATAACCAGCATTAGAAAGGATAATCGATATGAAGGTTATGAATAAATATCATTGATGAATATGTGTTTTAAAAAAGGTATAGTTATTTGATGGGTTTTAGTGATATGATCATCATATCATTTTACCATATTAAAATTATATTATGAGGACCTATATTAATGAGATACAAACTAATTGAGGAAAATTAGTAATATGGTCATCACCTTATTCTACTCATATCAAAATCAAATTACGAGTTGTATGTGTTTAATTAAGGACATAAGTTAAGGAAATAAAGTTATATTTAAAAGATCCTAAGAAAGGATTAGATATGAAGAAGTAAATGTTGACCTCTTATAAGGTAACTCACAAAAATAGATAGAAGGTCAAGTAATTCCCCATAGATCATGACCAACATGAGGAACAATTAAAAAAAAAAAAAACATATAAATGGAATCTATAAGACCTAGAAAATAATTCAATACCATCCAAAAATTGATGGATAATTAATTAGGTTCCAACCTAGACTTGATTCTGAAGGTTCATAAAATTCCCGCGAATTATCATTAAACTTATGAAAGACAAGTCTCGATATGTCTTCTTTCAATTTAATATTGTTGTGATGATCGATGCACATGCAGGTAATGATGTAATTCACTTTGGATATGGTTTTTCAATGGATGAATCATTTTAATAAGAAAATTCTCCAAATACACATTGTTTGAGGGAACAAAACCTTACCAGGTTACTATGCATAGTTAATTAAACATGCATAATTTGGAACCTACGGTTTCCTGTTGAGTAAAGCAATATCGTAACTAAGATATGCAAGAGGCATAATGTACATTCCAATCTAGACTAAACTAGGGTCGAGATTGTGAAGAGTGTGCATAAATGTAATACAACATACTGTATACATATTAAAGAAGACATCATGCATTAATAATGGTATGATTCTAATAAGAAGATCAAGGGGACTGACCCCAAAAGTACCTCTAGTGTAAATACATAATGGGGATGTAAAAGAAACTCTTGGTGCTTCTAGGCTAATAGTAGAAAGAGAGTATTAAGCTTAAGAACACAGGCTCACTCAAATTTCTAATATGACTTAGCATATACATCTAGATACAGGTGGGGTTCCATTAATATCTCATAGAGAAGAACCTTTCAGAAAGGTGCTTACAGTAGGATGATTGAAGATCTTACAATTATACTTTTTGAGGAAAGTGATAAGGGAATTCATGTTAATAAGTTTGATAACTGATCTCTTTGTTTCTGGGGTGACTTTATGTTAAAAGGAGGTGTTAACATGTAAATACCCTAGGATCACACCTTGGTAGACATAATGTCTAAAAATATTAAAGGGCGTGGAATGGAAAATATTGTAACTTTCATTTATAACTCATGTATGGGAAATGTATGCATGTGCATACTATTTATTCAATGGGGTTTAGACCTACACTGAATTAATTATGGCCAACAAGGTGTTGGAAGAAGTGCAAAAAGAGAAACAGTAAATCATATGACATGATTTGTTTAAGTGTGAAGTATTTGTTGAGTACCAAACAATTTCGTTCTTGGTTAAAGACAAGCTAAGATGGTTATTAGACTTCAAAGATCTATGATAGACTAAGTATCATAGTCAACAATATGTTGTATGATTAAGCGAAAGTCATATTCCGTTGTTGTTAAAACCTTGCCCAAGTGACAAATTAATCCCAAAACTCAAATTTATGAGTATGATAAAGTTGTAGTATGCATGATTACTTCTATGATACTACTTTTCTAACATTGTACTACAACCACATGACATAGGAAAATGATTTTCTAAATAACAATAATTGAATACTTTGACATAAAAAAAATTCACTGGTTGCAGAAGTTGAACAGGTCCATAAAATTCCTTATTCTCCTATCAATAAACTGAGCAAGGTGTGTTCAACTTACCTAAAGGTAGTATAAATAAATGAAGGAATTTTTGGCATAGTACTAACATGGTTAGAAACATGTGGATGAAGTGTGTGCCATGCAGGTGATGCTATGGACATCGGTATGGTGTACAAATTGTACAGACAATATTGTGTACAAGTGGTACATATGGTACCAGTATGGATAAATGCATTGCATGATAATATATGACATGTATAGTTGTGTGTGTGTAATACAAACTATGTGCGGGTATGCATGAAGACATTGGGTGATTGTCTGGTATGACAACCGACCTGGAGTGTGTACAGAAGAAGGAAGCTAAGAAGTGATTCAAGGATAAGTATTAGTGGTTTATTTTCAGTTTTGTATGCATGTGATTATGATTCTGATCTATGTGGATTACAGGTGATCTATAATTGATGAGTACATATGATTATGATGGTTATGTGTGAGCTAACCTGATATGATATTTTGTACATATTGATTTGGAAAATGTGCTAGTTGACTTGTTGTATGCAAGGAAACTGTAGGAAGCAAGTGTTCGGAAAGAACACAAAGGCTTGGAAGAATGTAGGGGAAGAACATGCATTTCTTCAAATACAATAAATGGCGGCCAATATAAGCCGTAGCTACTCAAATAGTAGTACTATATATCAAATTATGATATTAATTGTGGTAAACATAGTTGAGTTTCTGCATCTAAAATCTCTCACAAAATTGATTGAAACCAATGTTATAGGTAGCAATGGAAGGAGATGTGCTGGGAGAACTCCTTTGTAACCAATATATTTCTATCGGAAGATCTGCATCAGATGGCAAGGCCATGGGAGCCTGTAAATTCAAAAACAACTACCTGTGAATGAGGAAATAACATTATAAGATGCAGTAATACACCGAGGACGGTGTAAATTTAAGGTGGGGAGTATGTAACACCCCTCCCTTGTATGTAAAACTTTGCTAACCTAAGCTGAGAAAAGCTAGGTTTGATGTGTAACAAGAAAAGTAAATACTTTATGAAATAAATAAAATAATTAATCACTTGGAAAAGTGAGACACCAAGAGATGAGATTCTTGCCAAATCCCATTGGTGAATGGGAAGGGATAATTATTTCATGATAAAGCTTCTAGATTCAATTCTAGATAAGTTGGATGGATTGGAGATAAATATCCATTAAGAAAAACATAAAAGATTTGCGGGAGAGAAAGGAAAGCTTTTATGAAAAAATCCTCACGGGAGAGAACGACGAGATTTTATGAGAAAAGCCTAGGCAAATGGATAAAAAAAAGATGCATAAAAGCGGGAGGCCGCTAATGGAAGCCATATCATGAAAGAGGGTATTAAATACCAATTGCAGAGATCAATAGAAGGCAGTTGATCCATGGCAAGAATCGTGGTTCAGGGCTGAATTGGAAGAATTAATTCTAGGTTGGGTGGCGGTGCTCGGTTTCCAGGTGACATGTAGTCAGATAATTTGGTTTGCATGGAATGTTTGTATGTTGACTCTTACCGTCTATATTGTCAATTTTGCAGCATATAAGAGAAATTTCTTAGGTTTTTCTTACATATAAATCGATTGAATAATGTGCATGTGACTGTTATGCATGAGTAGAATCGTCTATGTTAGCTATGGGCATGAAATAATTATATATGAGCGCATGTGACAACTACTGCATATGAATTGTAGAAATTTTGAATAATATGACACTTATTCATAGAGATTATCCTGATTATACACTATTGCGGAATGCATGCATAATACATAACCTCCTCTACGTTGATCATCAATTTTGCAGTATTCAGAAACAATTGCATGCGCACATTGAAGCATCAATCACACATATCAACACAGTATATCACTGGGAAAACATACAGCTGAAAACCCCCAACTATCTGTATATTATATTGATTGAGAACATGTAACAATACATAGTACAATACTCCTCGCAAGTACTTAGTACTATCTCCACCTGTTACACACAAACTAGCTTAGATCTGAATCAATCACAGGTTCAAATCTCCTCCACTGCTTGCCTGCCTCCACTGCGCAATCCTGCATGAGAATAGATGAGAATGGCTGATCCAAACTCGTATTTCCCTTGGCTGAACCACGCAATCCTCATTGGCAATACTCAATCCATTGATTGTGCAAATCTCATGCACAACTATAGTCACAACTGACAGCTGTCTTGCCCTTTTACTCACCTTTAACACTTGTCTCCACTGAACTGTCCATGCACTGAGTTAACTGATGTATTCTTTAGTTGCTTTATGAGTTAATAATTAGTGAATTAATTAATAATTAATTCACATCACTCATCACTAGTGTATTCTGCAGTTAGACTAAATACAACTAGTTCAACTAAGTCAAACTTAACACAACTCCATCAACTGCTCAATCAACTCCACCAAACTCAATCACTTGAGTTCTAATTGAAGTCCTTCATGCAATAGCTCAACTGACCCATAAGAAAAGCGTATTTCCTTCTTACAGTTGCATGTGCCACATCCGTAGCTCGAACTGAAGTGCTCCAAGAGGATAAGATAATGTTTATAGTCCAAATATTATTAAGAGCTAATAATATTCGACTGTTCTATTTTTAGCCTGGCAGTCTAAAAATAGACTCCGCCCATATGTCTAAAAATAGAAGTCCATCTATTTTTACCAACATGACCAATCATCCACAAATAGCATCCTGCAACTCATAGACCATGATCCATATGTCTAAAAATAGACTTTGCGCCAAAAATAGCCCGCGGGCCCACTTAGTGAAGGCGACTTCTTTTCACTAAGCTCCATCATCTTGTTGCATTTTCAACACTCCCTCTCAACAAGATATGGATTATCTGCAACCCCTATCCTGCAACTCTGGAATGTTCTGCATGCAACACATTTGCCCAGTCCACTTGCTCCAACAACACTTGGAACAAAAACACTCCCAACTGACCACTCTGTTGGGCTAGGAACATACTCTGATGCTGAAGCTCTACCTGCTGCTGACAAGTGTTCCCTCTCTGACATCTGCGCTACTGCAACATCTCCATGCATCTCACACCATTGCACACCTCTCTGTGCCACCTAGCACTGTGCAAAACACTTGTGCCTCTCGCATTGCTGCAGCCTGCTAGCTATGCACTGTCCTGGGATTCCCTACACTGTTGCTCTCTCTGCCGCTCCATCCGCATCTGTCTCTACCCAATCAGTCAGTTCCTGCTACTCCACATCGAGGCTCTCGTAGCAAGGTCTCATCTAAAAGGTTGGGTACCTCAAGGATCCTGCCCCTCCTCCTTTGGATGATCAATCCACATCACCCCACCTCCTACCTGGAGGTATGGCTACATGCGATCCCTCAACCCACCTGGCTCGAATTTTCCCCCTATTGGAGGTCTCTGCATGAGTAGATGTCTCTACTCGATCTCCTCTCAGCTTCCCTTGTTGTGGCGGCTCCACAACCTCCTGAAGCTGCTGCACCAATCGTGGCTCCTCCACAATCGTCTGAGACTTCTTCTGGCTCTACATGTTGAGAGGTAATATACGCTCCCTCTCAACCACCAAGTCTCCATCAGTTGCCTCATTGCTCAAGGCTTTGTATGCATCTTGAACCCCAAGAGCATACAGGTTCTTGACCCGTGAACCAATCTGCTTCACCTGTCTAGTGATGATGTGTCTAAGGAAAACCTTTCCCTTACTGAAGACTACATCATAGCCTCTGTCTTCCAGCATCGTGATCGACACCAATTTTCTCTTCAGTCCTGGTATATACTTGACATCGGTAAAGGTAAGGCGAGCTCCATGCTCCCTCTGAAAAATAACCATGCCTACACCTGAGACACTATACTTCTCATCATTACCCATCGCTATGAGTATCTGGAGATCTTTCTCCTCCAAAGTACTGAACAAACTCTTGTCACCGGTCAAGTGGAAAGAAGCTCCACTATCAAGAAACCAACCACTTCCCACCATGGATGAAACCATGCATGCGAAGAGTGTGAAATCCAACTCACACTGTGAAGCAAGTGCCTCACCTTCAGATCCTTCCCCGGATCCCTTCTTGGATTTCCTCCGTGGACAATTTGAAGCATAATGGCCCACCTCATGACAACGAAAGCATCACACTTTCGATTTGTCAACCTTCTTCCCATCATTGGAAGAACTGGATTCGGAAAGAGAAACCTTCTCCTTCCCCTTCTTTGCTTTGGCAGCCAAAGCACAATTTTCTTCATCAGATGCCTTTGATGAAGATCCGTCCCTGGTATTCCGCCTAATCTCCTCTTGCACAAGATCCGACCAAAGTCTCCCGACCATTGACAGAGTCCTGATAGGAATGCCAACTCTTCGGAAGACCAAGGAGAGCCAAGCTCAACAAGTCCTCATCATCGACAGTCACCCCCACACTTCCCAGCTCATCCTGGCATTGGGTGAACTTCGTGAGATACTTGGGCATACTGTCTCCATTCTCACACTTAATGTTTCTGAGTTTATCCTTGAGCGCCAACTTCCTCTGGTCACTCTTGCTTTGGAATAGATCTGTCAATTCTTTCCACATCAAGTATGGAGAAGCCTTTCCATGCAGGCTGGACACAATGTGATCCTTCACGCCCTCCAACAGAATCCTTCGACACTTTGCTGTCTTCTTTTGCCAAACCTCAACGTGAGCAGCATTAGTAGGCTTTGGGACCTTAACCTCTATGAACTCCTTCAGCCCATTGTCATCTAACACCGCCTCCATCCTATCTTTCCATGCAATACAGTTCGAGCTGCCTTCAAGAGCATACTCCAATCGCAATCCGTTGAAAGACATTTCAACTTTGACACCAAGAAAACACTGCTGCAAATTCAAATTCCACTAGCTCAAAACTCAACCGCTTCTGATCTAAAATTCGTGAGAACAAAGTATTTCTCGTACAGAGATTGATTGTATGGGCTTTTACCGGATATCTCACCTTCCAAAAGAAGGATGAATCCAGAGGCTACCTGGCCCGATTATAGACTCTGCCTGAAGAAATAAAATGTAACCACTTTCTGAATAATAGATTTGATGATCAAATCTGCTCTGATACCATGTAGAAATTTTGAATAATATGACACTTATTCACAGAGATTATCCTGATTATACACTATTGTGGAATGCATGCATAATACATAACCTCCTCTACGTTGATCATCAATTTTGCAGTATTCAGAAACAATCGCATGCGCACATTGAAGCATCAATCACACATATCAACACAGTATATCACGGGGAAAGCATACAGCTGAAAACCCCCAACTATCTGCATGTTATATTGATTGAGAACATGTAACAATACATAGTACAATACTCCTCGCAAGTACTCAGTACTATCTCCACCTGTTACACACAAACTAGCTCAGATCTGAATCAATCACAGGTTCAAATCTCCTCCACTGCTTGCCTGCCTCCACTGCGCAATCCTGCATGAGAATAGATGAGAATGGCTGATCCAAACTCATATTTCCCTTGGATGAACCACGCAATCCTCATTGGCAATACTCAATCCATTGATTGTGCAAATCTCATGCACAACTATAGTCACAACTGACAGCTGTCTTGCCCTTTCACTCACCTTTAACACTTGTCTCCACTGAACTGTCCATGCACTGAGTTAACTGATGTATTCTTTAGTTGCTTTATGAGTTAATAATTAGTGAATTAATTAATAGTTAATTCACATCACTCATCACTAGTGTATTCTGCAGTTAGACTAAATACAACTAGTTCAACTAAGTCAAACTTAACACAACTCCATCAACTGCTCAATCAACTCCACCAAACTCAATCACTTGAGTTCTAACTGAAGTCCTTCATGCAATAGCTCAACTGACCCATAAGAAAAGCGTATTTCCTTCTGACAGTTGCATGTGCCACATCCGTAGCTCGAACTGAAGTGCTCCAAGAGGATAAGATAATGTTTAAAGTCCAAATATTATTAAGAGCTAATAATATTCGACTGTTCTATTTTTAGCCTGGCAGTCTAAAAATAGACTCCGCCCATATGTCTAAAAATAGAAGTCCATATATTTTTACCAACATGACCAATCATCCACAAATAGCATCCTGCAACTCATAGACCATGATCCATATGTCTAAAAATAGACTTTGCGCCAAAAATAGCCTGCGGGCCCACTTAGTGAAGGCGACTTCTTTTCACTAAGCTCCATCATCTTGTTGCATTTTCAACATGAATTTAATCTCAGTTAAGTTTAGTAAAGAAACATAATATGTGGATCTTATGCAGTATTGGTGTTATCCCGTCTTTTGTTTAAGATAGTGAATAATCGTGCTTGAGTCAGCTATGTAAATTGGATAACTGTGGTTAAGGCTCAACTGTATAAACTATGGTGCAGGTTATTTATGCTATGCATTATGCATCCAATGCTACTCTTTTAACTAATTATGCATAATCCCTAAGATACACATGTTAACATTACATGCGACTGTGGCAGTAGGATTATGATTGCGTTATGGGCAATACTAGCTTTAATATATTTATGTTGAAGTTTACATCTATGCTGATATTGAGGCAACAAAGGAAGTAATTCTTTATGCATAATCTTGACCTGTTGAATACCCATGGTTGATCGTTCCTTCGAGTTATGATACGTGCATAAGGGTTGAATTGGAAGCTTGTATTAAGGTTCTATTTATTGAACCTAAGAGTCCACATCATGAATCCAGTAAAGCCTCAGAGGAGTTGTAGTATTGTGCCTAGGGAGTATGGGTCATTACTTTTGATGTGGTTCAATTGTTAAAAATATGATTATAGTTGCATCAATAATATTTGTTCATATAATGACGGAATAATTATACTTGTGACGATGGTTGAATCTTAACTTTAACTGTAAAAAAATTAAGGAATGAGAGCCTAGTAGGCTATTGTCAAATTAGACTCAAGGGGCATGTTACATCTAAAGATAAAATTATGTTATGTGGTAGTTAGATAAATATAAAAAGAATTTAACTCGATTGAAATAATGCTTCTAATTGAAAATAATATATATATGAATTCCGAGGTAAATTTATTAGTTTGTTACAAAACTTTCATACATTATATTATTCATACAAAACACTAAAATTAAATTAAGACACAATATGTGCTATGTGATATTCCTATATCACTAGCCTTAAAAGGATGTAGCTAACTTGTGAGTGTAGTCGTGAAATAATTGTGAGATTTTCTCTTGGCATGTGAATAATTGTTTAACCTAACATGTCATATAAGAAAATCCATATTAGCAGATCCACATTCTAGATTAGGACTATCTAATGTATAGTTTCTATAGCTTTTTGAAAAGGAATTAAAGATTTATTTGACCATGGGTAAATGAGTGGTGAAAATTATGATAATTTAAAACTTTTTGAAAAGGAATTAAAGATTTATTTGACCATGGGTAAATGAGTGGTGAAAATTATGATAATTTTTTAAAAATCCTGTTATATGGATTATGATTTTAATATTGTTTAAGGAATTTAATAAGACATTTGATTTAATAAAATATAAAATTCTAATATACTTATTCTATTGAAAAAATATTAAAAATTAAAATATAATTAATATTATAATTTTATAATAATATATTTATGTTTTAAAAACATATATTTATTAAAAATTAATAAATTATCAAAAATTTATAAATTAAATAAATAATAAAAAATAAAAGACAAGAAAATCTCTTACACCTCTCTAAGGTAGCTCTTAAGAAATTCTGGAGGTAGATTCTAACTAGGAAAACTAAAGATAATAATAAAATTGCTTTACACGACTGGAATTCCTATCTTAAAAAGCTTTATGAATCTCCAAATGCTATGGATAACTTTGAAACCTTGCTCACAACGAAAGAAGTTTTCTCATTAGAAGACATTGATTTTGGGGTTAAAGGCCTGGAAAATGGGACAGCTAAGGACATTGAAGGTTACCAAGTGGAAATATTAAAAATTGGAGGTCCTGTCCTTATCCCCCACATCCACAAGCTTTTCAATGAAGCGGTCAAGCAAGGGTTCCCTAAACTGTGGACTCAAAGCCTCATTATCCCTATTTTTAAAAGTGGGGATACAAATAACCCCTCTAACTATCAAACAATTATGATCAGCCCTCTCTAAGAAGTTGAGAATATGGCTTGAAAGTGAAGGTAAGCGAGCTCAAAGCCCCTCTCCCCTACCCTATTTGGCATTTACATTGACAAGCTAGAAGGTTGTTTAGAGGTAGCAGGCTATGTTGGCACGATCTTAGCTGGGATAGTCATCATCCTTCTTCTCTATGATGATGATATTGTTCTTCTCGAAAGGTGCCCATCTGATCTTGATAAGCAACTTAGACTTCTTAAGGATTTCTTCTCTATCGTGGATATGACTGTTAACAATGACAAAACAAAAGTTATGATTATCAAACCCAAGAAGGACACTTACGCTAATTTTATGTATGACAATAGTAACTTGGAGGAAGTGTCTTCTTACAAGTACCTAGGAATTGATATTCATCACAAGCTCAACTGGAACTATAGCATTGAGAAAAGGATTAATGGGGGGTGGAAAGCTTATTTTGGTATTGAAAATAATTGTAAAACGACAAACCTCGTAATGTGGGATAGAAAGAAGTTCCTCTTTGAAACTTTAGTCACTCCTGTTATCTTATATGGATGTGAGGTTTGGGGTTGCAGCATCTCTAGAGAATCCTGGAGAAAGATTGAGCAAATCCAGAAGCGTTTTATAACGTATAACCTCAAAATTAAAAGCAATACACCCTATCCTATTCTCCTTATAGAAGTGAGTCTTTCCCCTATCGAGAGCCTAGCTATGACTAGGCTTCTGTTGTACAAGCACAAACTCAATAACATAGGAGACCGTAGACTTCCTAAGCTAGCTTTAAATTCCATCCAAAACCACCTAAGGCTCAAACGAGGTTGGTATAAAGACACCAGGGCTGGTTAAACCATTGGGAGATCGACGAGAATGGTGCATCGCAAAACATTAATAACATTAAAAATATTGTTACTTCTAAGTTCAAAGAAAAAATGTGGTTTGAAAAAGATTTAGCAGCTAAAAGAAAATTAAGATATTATAAGGAGGTCATCAACCCCACCCTAGAAGATCAAAAGTATCTCTCTGTTTTAACTAGCTCAAAGAAGAAAATTAATATAGCCAAGATTAGAACGAAGTCTCATGAGCTCCATAGTTAAACGAGTCATTGGGCAGTTCCTAAAACACCATGGATGGAAAGGATTTTCCATCTCTGTGAGAATATGAACATCGAGGATGAAAATCACTTCCTCTTAGAGTGCCCCGCATACAACCACATTAGATTTCAGTTTCATAATCTTTGTTTCTATACTGACCTTCCTAGCCTTTTACGATGACAAAATTATAGTGAGCTCGGGAGGCTTCTCTCCAAGATTTTTGAGCATAGGAATAAAATCTTAAATCAAACTAAATAATAATTCATTGATTTAGGTCCGATAGACCAAAGTTTGGTCCCACTGTTAGATAGATGTTCTACCATTTTGTGGACATAATCAAACTTGTCAAGAATGACAACAGCTCCACCCTTGTCTACCCTAAGGACGACAATGTCAGGGTCATCCCTTAGGAATTTAAGGGCAAGAAACTTGGCCCTGCTGAGGTTTTTCTTAGGAGGTTTGACTTTCCTATGAATAACGACGCAGTCTTGTCTGATGGTCTCCTTGATATTATTTGGAAGGTCCTTGATCCCGTATTCGATGCTACAAATGATGTCATCAGTAGGAATCTTATTCGGGGCAAGGGAAAAATTGAGACCTTTATTAAGGAGACTAAAGACAGAGGGATCAAAATTTTTGCTTCAGAGATTAATAACATTCTTAAAACTTAACTTATTATTATTATTATTCTATTATTATTATTATTATTATTATCATCATCATCATCATCATTATTATTATTATTACTGATGATGATGATGATGATGATGATGGTTAACATCCACTGAGACCAAACTTTGGTCTATCGGACCTAAAGAAATGAATTATTTAGTTTGATTTAAGATTTTATTCCTATGCTCAAAAAGCTTGGAGAGAAGCCTCCCGAGCTCACTGTATTTTTGACAACGTAAAACGCTAGGAAGGTCAGTATTGCAACACATATTTTGAAATTGAGATCTAATGTGGTTGTACACAGGGCACTCTAAGATGAAGTGATTTTCATCATCGATGTTCGTATTCTCATAGAGATGGCAGAACCTTTCCATCCATGGTGTTTTAGGAATTGCCCAAGGACCCGCTTCACTATGGAGCTCATCATCATCATGAGACATATTATTATTACTACTATTATCATTATTATAATTAATATCATCATCATCATCATCATCATAATCATTAAACGTGACAAAGGAGTTGTTATCGTAAATGAAGTCATTGATAGTATTTTCATTATTTTTGTGTTTAATTGAAATCTTAGAATATTTATCCATATTATATTTAATATTATCAAAAGATTTCTTGTAAAATAGAAGAGAGGGAGGAAAATCAAAAATAGAGTTATCAAAACTAGTTGGAGGGGAAGAGCCACGACCAAGATCTCAGGGAGGCGGGTCAGAATAATTAAGGGAAGAGGGCACCGAGGTATCGCATTGATCCATGTGAGGAGGTGGAGGGATGGTGACTAGGGGGGAAGAGGGGAGCAAAACGCGAGGGGGAAGGGACGTTATGGGAATGGCAGAGGTCATGGTGGATAAGGCAGGAGCAGATGCCTGTAAGCAGATCGCGGGATGAACAGGTGGTATGGTGACTGAGCGGGAGAGCAGATGCCTGTAAGCAGATCGCGGGATGAACAGGTGGTATGGTGACTGAGCGGGAGAGAATGAAATTAGAGGGTTTAGTGGAGGAGACCGAAACGAAAGGTAGTGGAATCACCTTGTCTACGTGAGGAGAGACGAAGGTAGTGGAATCACCTTGTCTACGTGAGGAGAGACTTGGAAGGAGGAGAGAGTGGTTGGAGTTGAGGGCAAGACCGCGACTATCAACAAAGAGGCCCGAGAAGGAGCCGAGACAGGAGACAATGCTGGTGCAGGTGGAAGGAGACAGCACTGGTGAAGGTGGAGACCGAGACGGAGATGCTGAAGCGGATCCAGAAGTCTGTGAGACAGAATTAGAATTTAGGGAGAAAACCAAGGTCTTTAAAGCAGAGATCTGATTATTATCGACTGCACCTATTGACGGATGCAGTTTAGGGTCGGAAATGAAACTGGAAGAGCGAGTGCCAGTGTATAATAATTTCTCAAATTTAATCAGGTGCTTTTTATTTGAGGCTTCTTCCACTTGGAGGGCTTTCGCTGCTGAACTGCCATCGATCACCTTCCATAAAGAAATCGAAACCTTGTTTACTCGATCCAAGTGGAGTGAAAGAAGCCGCCAATAAAGATGATCAAGATCCCTCCTTAATAAGCCTATCTCAGATCTAATGAGAGTGGAGATGGATTTCAGAAAAATGTGTTTAGTTTTAGAGTTGTTAAGGGGGTGAGAAATACGGGTAAACATTGGAACCACTGATGCATCCCTACACCTCTTGAGAAATGCCAGATCAGATATCTTCTTCGCAATTTGCATTCGATGCCATTCCCTTTCCGTGAAGGGTGATAATGTTAGATCTAAGACTTTTGTGATCCATTATGTAGAGAATAGTATTTCAGATTAATCACATTGTAAGGATTGGGTCGACGTTTCAAACCAACTAATGTGGTTCATCCTCAGGACAAGGTGAGAAACCAATCGATTTGAGAGAATAAATAGCAGGGATGCATCAGTGTTTAGGGTCAGCCATTCAAAAATAGTCGTTGGTGAAGAATTATTAAGTTTATTAAAAACAATTATTTAGTTAGAAAATAGCCGTTATGTAATAATTAATTATTTAATATTGAAAATGTAAATAAAATAATATTATTAGGGTTGACCTATTCAAAAGTTAATAAATCTATTTATCGATTCAAATGGTAATTCTTTTATATAATATTAATATTATTTAAAAACAAATTAAATAATAATATTAGGTTAAAGATAAGTTGTTATGTAATGAATTGGTTAGTGATAATATTAAAAATATAAATTATTTACCAATTCAAATAATAATATTCTCATTTTAGAAAATAACATTATTAGGGATGACCTGTTCAATGTGAGTTAGGTCGAAGATTAGTATTTATCATGATTAATTAATATATTTATCAATTAAAATGCTAATAATATCTAAGTATAATTTATTTATATAATAATTAACATTAAGAATTAGGTTTAAGATTAGTTGTTATGTAATTAACTAGTTAGTGAATATATTAAAAATAATCTATTTACCAATTCAAATAATAATATTCTTAGTTAGTTAGGGTTGACCAATTCAAGGGAATTAGGTAGAAAACTAGCCGTTATCTTGATGTAATAAATAGGTTAATATTATTTAAAAAAAATTATAATAATATTTAAGACTAATCGTTATGTAATAATTAAATAGTAATGTGACCGAAAAATATAATTATTCTGATGGTTAAAGTGTGTAAGGTTAAAACCTCATAGTTTGGAAAAATTCAAGAAAAATATTGTTTCCCTCAATTATTGAAATTACCAAGACCAATAAGGTCTAATAGACAAATTGAAACAACAAAGGGAAGAATATTCTTATTGAAAAGAAAAGATCGGGATGAAAGATAGGAACCAACAAAAGAATGAACAATGATGAGGGCGGAGGAGCTAGGAAGTGAGAGCTGGAATCCAAATTTCACTTAATTTCCAACCATCATCCCTATTGAGGTTTTTGGCATGCCTCTCAATCTCAATTGCTTCCCTAAGTTTCCTATGGTGGAAATGATCAATTTTAGCAAGGACTCTAGATTCTTCAATGCAGACATGGTGTTTTGATTTCTTAGCATGTTCTGCAAGGGCTGAGGTGCAAGAGCGATTGTGTCTGATGTCAGCAACATGTTCATTGATCCTCTGCTTAATAGATCTTCCTGTTTCACCAATGTAGGGGATACCACAGGAGCAGGGAACGAGGTAGACCCCTTTTGAGTCCTTTGGGTCAATAAGGTCTTTAACTGATCTAAGAGAATTGAGAGGTTTGAAGGATGAAGAAACATTAGTCTTCTTAAGAATATGGGCGATCCTATTCGTGGTTCCTTGGATATACGAGAGATAAACCTCAGGAATAGGATCAACAAGAGCATGCTTAACCTTCTACTCTTTGCTAGCTCTGAGAAAGGCTTTGAGGCTAAGGGGTCTGCTATAACCATGGTTTTCAAAAACCTCAAGAAGATAAGACTTCTCCTGATCAAGATGGTCACTATCAGAAATCCAGCTCCGCTCTGGTTAGATCTGAGATAGGCTTGTTAAGGAGGGATCTTGATCATCTTTCTCGACAGCTTCTTTCGCTCCACTTGGATCTAGCAAACAAGGTTTTGATTTCTTTGTGGAAGGTGATCGATGGCAGTTCAACAACGAAGGCCCTTCGGGTGGAAGGAGCCTCAAAGAAAAAGCACCTGATTAAATTCGAGAAACTATTATACACTAGTACTCGCTCTTCCGGTTTCGTTTCCGACCCTAAACTGCATCTGTCAACAAGTGCAGTCGATAATAATCAGATCTATGCTTTAAAGACCTGGGTTTGCTCCCTAAATTCTAATTCCATCTCACAGACTTCTGGATCTGCTTCAGCCTCTCCATCTCGGTCTCCACCTACACTAGTGCTATCTCCTTCCACCTGCACTAGCGTTGTCTCCTGTCTTGGCTCCTTCTCAGGCCTCTTTGTTAATAGTCGCGGTCTTGCCCTCAGCTCCAGCTGCTCTCTCCTCCTTCCAAGACTCTCCTCGTGCAGATAAGGTGATTCCGCTACCTTTCATTTTGGTCTCCTCCACTAAATCATCTGATTCTGCTAAACCCTCTAATTTTGTTCTCTCTCGCTCAGTCACCATACCTCTTGCTCACCCCGCGATCTCCTTGTAGGCATATGCTCCTACTTTATCCACCATGGCCTCTGCCATTCCCGTAATGTCCCATCCCCCTCGTGTTTTGATCCCCTCTTCCCCCCCCGTTGTCATCCCTCCCCCTCCTCGCGTGGATCAATGCGATACCTTGGTGCCCTTTTTCCTTGATTAGTCTAACCCTCCTCCCTTAGATCTTCATCCTGGCTCTTCCCCTCCACTTGGTTTTGATAACTCTATTTCTGATTTTCCCCCCTCTCTTCCGTTTTACAACAAATCTTTTGACAATATTAAATATAATATGGATAAATATTCTAAGATTTCAATTAAACACAAAAATAATGAAAATACTATCAATGACTTCATTTACGATAAGAACTCCTTTGTCACGTTTAATAATAATAATAATAATAATATGTCTAATAATAATAATAATAAGTTAAGTTTTAAGAATGTTATTAGTCTCTCAAGCAAAAATTTTGATCCCTCTGTCTTTATTCTCCTTAATAAAGGTCTCAATTGTGCCCTTGCCCCGAATAAGGTTCCTACTGATGACATCATCTGTAGCATCAAATACGGGATCAAGGACCTTCCAGATAATATCAAGGAGACCATCAGACAAGACTGCATCATTATTCTTAGGAAAGCTAAACCTCCTAGGAAAAACCTCAGTAGGGCCGAGTTTCTTGCCCTTAAATCCCTAAGGGATGACCCCGACATTGTCGTCCTTAGGGCAGACAAGGGTGGAGCTATTGTCATTCTTGACAAGTTTGATTATGTCCACAAAATGGTAGAACATCTATCTAATAGTGGGAGTTACATCAAGCTCAAGAAAAATCCCCTTAAGTCCATTTCTAAGGAGGTCACTTCTGCGATCAAAGCAGATCCATCTCTTAATCCCCTCTCCTGAAAACTCATTGTAAGCGCCCCCCTTACCCCTAGAATCTATGGTCTTCTGAAGATTCATAAATCTGGTGCCCCCTTGAGACCTATCGTTAATACCATTAACGGTCCAACCTATCCTCTAGCTAAATTCCTAGCCCAAAAGCTCAAACCTCTTGTGGGTCGCACTGATTCTTTTGTGAAAGACTCTGCCTCCTTTGTTCAAGAGTGGAAAGACATCAAATTAGATCCTAGAGATTTACTGGTGAGTTTTGATGTCGTTTCCTTATACACCAAAATTCCCATCCAAGAAGCCATTGATATCATTAACTGCATCACTGATAAAGACACTGCCAAGTTAGTAGGTCTTTGCCTCACCTCCACTTTCTTTAGTTTCCAAGGTGAGTTCTATGAACAAACCTGTGGTGTTGCGATGGGCTCCCCCCTCTCCCCCATTGTCGCAAACTTGTTCATGGAAGATTTTGAGACAAGAGCCCTTGCCTCCACTAATCTTTGTCCTAAAAAATGGAAGAGGTTTGTCGATGACACCTGTGTCATCTGGCCTCATGGAAGGGAGAAGCTTGATTTGTTCCTCAACCACCTGAATTCTCAATCAGATTCCATCAAGTTCACTATGGAGGTTGAGGAGAATGGTCACCTTCCCTTTCTCGACATTCTCCTTTCCAGGAGGGATGATGGTTCCATTTGTCACCAAGTTTTTCGAAAGAAGACTCACATGGAACAGTACCTCCATGCCAGTTCTCATCATTTCCTAGCTCAGAAATTCGGGGTTCTTAGCACTCTCGCTACCCAAGCTCTAAGAATTTCTGATAGTGACCATCTTGATCAGGAGAAGTCTCATCTTCTTGAGGTTTTTGAAAACAATGGGTATAGCAGACCCCTTAGCCTCAAAGCCTTTCACAGAGCTAGCAAAGAGCAGAAGGTTAAGCCTGCTCTTGCCGATCCTATTCCTAAGGTTTATCTCCCGTATATCCAAGGAACCACAGATAGGATCGCCCATATTCTTAAGAAGACTAATGTTTCTTCGTCCTTCAAACCTCTCAATACCATTAAAAATTCTCTTAGATCAGTCAAAGACCCTATTGACCTGAAGGACTCAAAAGGGGTCTACCTCATTCCCTGCTCCTGTGGTATCCCCTACATTGGTGAAACAGGAAGATCTATTAAGCAGAGGATCAGTGAACATGCTGCTGACATCAGACACAATCGCTCCCGCACCTCGGCCCTTGCAGAACATGCTGAGAAATCAAAACACCATGTCTGCATTGAAGAATCCAGAGTCCTTGCTAAAATTGATCATTTCCACCACAGGAAACTTAGGGAAGCGATTGAGATTGAGAGGCATGCCAAAAACCTCAATAGGGATGATGGCTGGAAATTAAGTAAAAGTTGGATTCCAGCTCTCACTTCCTAGCTCCTCCGCCCTCATCTTTGTTCATTCTTCTGTTGGTTCCTATCTTTCATCCCGATCTTTTCTTTTCAATAAGGATATTCTTCCCTTTGTTGTTTCATTCCGTCTATTAGACCTTATTGGTCTTGGTAATTTCAATAATTGAGGGAAATAATATTTATCTTGAATTTTTCCAAACGATGAGGTTTTAACCTTACACACTTTAACCATCAGAATAATTATATTTTTTGGTCACATTACTATTTAATTATTACATAACGATTAGTTTTAAATATTATTATAAATTCTTTTAAATAATATTAACCTATTTATTATATCAAGATAATGGCTAGTTTTCTACTTAATACCCTTGAATTGGTCAACCCTAACTAACTAAGAATATTACTATTTGAATTGGTAAATAGATTATTTTTAATATATTCACTAACTAGTTAATTACATAAAAACTAATCTTGAACCTAATTCTTAATGTTAATTATTATATAAATAAATTATACTTAGCTATTATTAGCATTTTAATCGATAAATATATTAATTAATCATGATAAATACTAATCTTCGACCTAACTCACATTGAATAGGACATCCCTAATAATGTTATTTTCTAAAACGAGAATATTATTATTTGAATTGGTAAATAATTTATGTTTTTAATATTATCACTAACCATTTCATTACATAACAACTTATCTTTAACCTAATATTATTATTTAATTCGTTTTTAAATAATATTAATATTATATAAAATAATTACCATTTGAATCGATAAATAGATTTATTAACTTTTGAATAGGTCAACCCTAATAATATTATTTTATTTACATTTTCGATATTAAATAATTAATTATTACATAACGACTATTTTCTAACTAAATAATTGTTTTTAATAAACTTAATAATTCTTCACCAACGGCTATTTTTGAACGGCTTACCCTGAACATTGATGCATCCCTGCTATTTATTCTCTTAGATCGATTGGTTTGTCACCTTGTTCTCAAAATGAACCATCAGTTAGTTCGAAACATCAACCCAATCCTTACAATTCGATTAATCCGAAAGACTATTCTCTACATAATGAATCACAAAAATTTTAAATATAATAATATTAATCTATTTTTTATTTATTTAAATTTAACTGCATATTGTAATTTTTAACATTTTTAAATTATTAAATTTAACATCTTAAAATATTAAAATTGTGATTTTTCATTATTTAAAATATTTAAATTCATAAATAAATTTAACATCTTAAAAAATTCATATAATACTTGAATTACATTAATTATACAACCCCAACTTATTATTTTAACAAATCCCATCAAAATTTCACACAAAATCCACTTAAAAAACAATATTAAAAAATTGGGAGAATCCGACTATGCTGTTAAATTATGATATTCTTCAATTATTTAGACTTTGTTGTACTTTATTTATTCCTGGAATATAAGGAGTATTTAAAATAAACGCTCAAAACTCTATTGTTTCAGCGTTGTTGATGATAGTTAGAGCAGGATTTGGTGATTGCGTATTACAAGTGATTGTAAAACTTATTTCCTGGTTGATTAGTGTGTATTACAAAAGTACTAGCACCACATATTTTCACGGTGTCTGATAGATTTATTTAGATGGTAGAAAATAAGTAATTTACTTTATAGGTATTAAATAAGGGGTTGTATAGGTTTCTAGTTAGATTTTGGTAAATTAATTATTTAATTATGAGTATATACAACTCCACTAATTTAATGTCTATACTGTATAGAAAATAAATAATTTACCCATGGATATTAAATGAGTGAGATTATATCTATCTACAATTAGATTTTGGCAAATCAATTATCTAACTATGAGCATATATAATCCCACTAATTTAATGTCCATACTGTATATTGGTTACTCATTCAGATTAGTTAGGCTCGTGAACCTCTTCGATAAATGAGTTTTTTTATACGACTATGGAAATCGCACCATGAGGGCATAGAAACCAGTAAAGAAACAGTACGGGGAGAGTCATATGGCTAGAAAGACAATAATATAATAGGTAGATGGGGGTTTGCGTGTAATATTATAGTTGGATAGAGTATGTTTGGAAATTTGCACGTATTTCACACTGTCGTGGCACAACCTCATCCGAGCAGTGCAAATGATCGCAGACTCACCGGTTGTTTACTATTTGCTCGGCCAGGGTCCAGACTCCACAGAGCATCCTACAGCTAGCATGGTCTATGCGGAATCCAACATATATTTATATGAAATTAATATATAAAACGTGCCCGCTACTTAAACCAGACACATCAACTTTGATTCAATGTTGTACTGGCGATGGATTCTCTGCTGCTTATAATATTAATTGTTGGGGCATCCCATGAGTTTTCTTTTATTTTTTTTTATTAGAGAAAGTGGAATTGTCGGAACATTTCTTATACGATAGGTGCCCGGCATTTCGGCGAAGTATCAGTACGCCAGAAGTTCCGGAAGTTCCCAGTTGTTCTTGAAGATTCTCGAATTGCTTGTCACCCAAATTGTTCTTTAGGTTTTCGAATTTCTTATGAGGATGAGAGATATTGTTCTTAAATTGGAAAGTTCGAACTCATCATCAAACCCTAATCTGGTTGCAGAAGATCACCGAATTGCTTGTCACCCAAGTTGTTCTTTAGGTTTTCGAATTTCTTATGAGGATGAGAGATATTGTCCTTAAATTTGAAAGTTCGAACTCATCATCAAACCCTAATCTGGTTGCAGAAGATCACGGAGCCATTCCTTCATTAATTCGCTGGCAACGATTTCTTGGCTTTACAAGTTTCCCTATGCTTTGTAAACTGCAACATTCATTTGAAATTTACCCTTAAATATGAGTTCAATATTCCTCTCGTGTGACAATGGCATGTTTGTAGATCCAGACAGTATATGGGACTCCATTCCATTTCTGTCAACGCAACCTCTTGAGGATATCCTAAGTTACAATACCCATCATGCCCAAAGATCCGATTTCGTTGACAACTACAACTCTGGAATCCCAACTAAGCATCGCGATCTTTGAATCTTCCTTTTTTAACGAGGACAATATGCAATTCCAGCCTCCCAACTGATCGTCGTTCTTGCAATAGCTTAACGCCCACTGCCCAGACAGAAAGAAGGTGTAACATTAAAATGATTGAAAAACAGAGGCGGAAGGACATGAAAATTCTATTTTCAAGGTTGAGATCATTACTTCCAGAAGAATATCTTTAGGTATGTTTCTCCAGTGGATGTCTAGGGTTTTTTTATGGCTGATGCATCAATAGTATTCGTTAGGGTTTTTCCGCTTTTCTGTTTTGTTTCAATTTTATGAATGGGCAGCTCCATATTTTGTTGAGCAGCGAAAACATGCAGAGTCAGACCAAGTGTTTGGAGCTATTAATTACATTAGTAATCTACAGCAAAATGTCGAAGATGTTTCAAGAGAAAGAGATAGATTGAAGGTCAACTTAAATAGACAAGAACGAGTTCCCTTCGTGACTGTGCAATTATCATAAAACGAGAAATTTTGCACTAAACAACCGCCGCTCCAAGAATCGGATGAAGAATTCCCTAACGGTGGAAATAAATTCCATCCATTCTGTTGTTAAGATTTCCCTCAACGTGATCGAAGATCAGATTATCTATTTCAATTTTCTGCTAATTCTATAAGAATGTAGATTAGAAGTTGTGAATACTACATATTTTTCGATTAATAACAAAGTACATCCTTATCTACTTTACTAGAATCTGAACAGACATATATTTATACGTGCCACAGGGGTCTGATATTGAAAGATTTAACGTGGACAACCTCCATGAGAAGCTTCGGTATTTGATATTCGATCAAGAGACCGACTTACGAGCGTTTGATTCTCGAGACGTGAGTCTATGATTGCGCACAAATGAGGACTAAAAGGTTTAACCACCTTATGCTCAATTATATGTACGCTATATATTTGGTAAGCTGAGTGTGAGTTAGGTATTAATGATTTCAAGGAATGCCCTATGGCATATCACGTTAAGTTAGATATTAATGATTTCAATATGGGTCCGATGCCAGCAAGTTTGTGAAAGCCCTCTGTTTCTTTCCGAGAACTAGAAGAGAGAGAGTCATTTGTAGAAGATAATTCCTTTAGGGATATGTTTGCCTCAAGTTCCCTAGAACTCTAAACCAAGCCGAACTTGAGTATGAAGAACCGCAACACTCTGATCACTGGTAGTTACCTGCAATTTTTGCATCAAAAGTATATAGTGATTTGTCTATGTTTCATTTAAAAGCTATTACTAGAATAAGCATCAAAGTGTCCACATTGAAGTATCCAGTCCATTCCCTTATTGGATCCTAAATCCCTACAGGCCGAGGCTAAAAGACTAAATACCCAATATTTACACCTGGGATGTATTAGAATTGGAATCAACCCTTTAACTCATCAAGGGTTAAATACTTTTGTGTTGGCTACTGTCCGAGATCTTACCCACAATAAGTATATTGATTCCTTAATTGGAGGGATTGTTGCTCCTCTGTCACATGGCCCTGTCCAATTTGACTGTTATCCCAATTTTTCTATTTATGTCTATGATGAGACTATCAGTGATATTTTACAATTGCAAATTCAGACCTCAGGGTTTGATATGAAACAGAAAAGACATAACATTGCAATACAGTTCAAAGGATGCTTCAGACATACAAATACCTTATGGCCAGCCATAAAACATGCTCCCAACCGTCATTCAAAGTCTAGTGTTGTTATTCTTACAGATCTGAAGAATCAAAAAATAGAACACCAGACTATCATGTGGGAAGACCTAAACTTCCTTGAGCACTGAGTAGTAGCTAATCCCAAGCCTTATATTCCAAAAAAAGTAACCTCTGCAGACATAAAAGGAAATCAGTCTTCCGCGATTTTGTCATTTCCCAGAAGATCTACCATTGATTATAGAGGTATTGAAAAAGCTTGTAAGAGGTCCAAATATTATAAAGATCCTTCCATGGTCGATACCACATCTTCCAGTTCCACTTCTTGTAAACACATTTCATTGTTTGAGTTTGCCTAGATAGTTAATTTCCATTCTTTAGAAGTAACATGTCTAGAATGTAAAGCTACTGTAAATTTATCATTGCTTGCTGAGTCTGTCATTCATATCAACCACCATCCCAGAATAGGTGAAGCTCCTCCTTCCAGTTCTGTTAATCCATGCCCCAATCTGAAATGTGTTGATATACCTTTCCCACATGAATCAGATTCTGATCATTTTCTTATGATGCATGAGATTATAACTCTTGAAGGAGAAGACCCTAGACTGACAGAAATGATGAGTCTAATGAGACCTACCAAGCCTGCATATGGTTTAGGATATCTTGAGCAAGTAAAAGGTGTCATTCTAGCTTGTATATTTGGTCCTATTCCGAATAACTATAAGAAACCTTCAGTCATGGAAATGCATAAATTCTTCACTCTTATGTCTGGATGTTTAAAATCAGAAGTGCCTGCCAAATGGATGAAAGCCATGATAAACTGGGATTTATTTACTAATCCAGAAGCAGAGCAGTTTGATAGAAATTATACTCCTGAAGAAAAGAAAGAGTTAGTTGAAAATTGGAAACATTATATGGAAATAAATAATTCATGGATTTCCTTTTATGAGTGGAAAAATAATGTTTCCCCTGTAATGGTATTAACTGGTTCATCTTCTTCATCATCTGCCAAACATTCATGGACTGCTTTAGATGGCAGCAGAATAGAAACCCCATCTACTTTTCCTCCATACAAAGGAATTATTATTGGAGAAAATCAGAATCCAGAAGGCAAGTGAACAACTTAATTGGACCAATACAACTATTAAGGGCCTGGAAATAAATGTTGCAAAATCAACAGAAATCAAGGAACAGTTTGATACTGTTCAAGTGTCAATAAATGAGGTTAATAGAAACCTCAATGATGTACAGTATGCCTCCTCAGTAGTTCGTTCATATGCTAAAGAATCTTTATCTAAGATAGAAGGAGTAGAAGATAAATTAGTAGATCATCTTGATACTACTAAAACTCTCATATCTGGTTTAACTGAGAAAGTTGAAAAAATCAGTTTGTCAAAAATAGAAAAACCAGTTCCTACTTCTTTCTTGTATAAAAGAAATATAAAGATTCAGGATCCTGTTAAGCCAGTAAACAGGTTTCCAGCACTGTTCCCAAAAGAAGTAGCCACATCTTCAGAATCAGAGGCTACAGAAAAGATCACTATTGCTTCCTTGTTTAAGGAAGGAGAAGAAGAAAAAGAGAAAGAGTCTGATTCTCAGGCTTTTCCCATATATGAACCTCTTGAGAGTAGGTTCAATACATATCCTGCACCTGATATTGCAGGAAAAGGAAAACTCCCAGAAGCACATACTTTCTTCCCAGAATCACATAGAGAATGGAACATTGACAATCTGAGCATTGGCTAGATTCGACAGTTGATTGATAAATACAAGCTCATGTGTTTAAGGGGAAAAAGTGAAATTGAAGCCTGCAAAACTATTATCCAATGTTTTACAGGAACTTTACTCAGATGGTGGGAGACAGAATCATCTCCAAAGCTAATAACAAAAATGGAAGAAGAAGTGCTCAAAGATGAAAATGGAGATGTAATACATAATCTAGATGGTTCAACCATCAGTAACATGATAGATGTTTTGACATCTATGCTTTTAGAACATTGGTGTGGCAGTGAGACTGAAATTGTTGATAAGAATGAAGTCATTCTTATGAATTTAAAATGTCATAAAATGTATTAGTATGAAGACTTCCATAGAGATTGGATGCAACGGATATATGAAGTAAAGGATTCAAAGAATCTACTATGGAAACAAGTTTATCTTGTAGCCCTTCCATCCAGGTTTGTGGACTACATCAGACTGCAAGAAATCTTCCAATTACCATTTGAATCTTACACATGGGGTGAGATTTATGCACACATTACCAAGACCCTGGTAAGTCTCTATACAAGTTCCAAAGTTAACAAATCTTTGGAAAAGCTTTCAAGATTCCCAGATAAGAAGTCCATCTGTAGCAGATATGGACTTACAATCGATGACCCTTTGGTCAAACGGAGGAAAGCAAAGAAAAGGGCCAAAAAAGAGTATAAGCAGAAATTCAAAAGCTATAAAGATCATAAGAAACCTCCTCAGCGATCTAAAGGCCAATCCTCCAAGGTCAGAAAAGGTTATTATAGGTATGTGCCCAGAACACATTATTATAAACCTTCTGACATACATCTCCACACTTCAAAGCAGGAGAAATGGAACAAGCTCACTTGTTGGCTGTGTGGTAAGACTAGACATACATCATCAAGATGTCCAGAAGGTGAAGAATCCAAACACAACAGGGGAAAGAAATCCCAAGTTGCTGTCCAAAGAGGTAAACAAGTCAAACAAGAAGGACAGATCAAATGTATGAAATGTGGATCTCGTTCTCACACAACAGAACAATGTCAGAATGTCGTGATCAGAGACCATTTGCAGCAACAACAACTTGAAGAATCATCTTTTGATTCTTTTGATTCATCATCTCAGGATGAGCTACAGGCACACATACAAGGTAATTCAGATTCAGAAGACACATCTTGTTCCTGTGGCGAATCTGAAGAATGCGCCTGTCAGATGCATTATGATTATGATACAGAGTCATATAGTGATTCAAGTTCTGAGGAAACATTTTTCAAACCTTAGAAAGAAAAGATCTTAATGGCTGCAACTGAAGAAGATGAGATAAAAATATTATCTCAAATCAGAGCAATGGAAGAAGGTGAAATGAAGAATCAATTGACTGAAGCATTTATGGATCAGCTCAGATCCAGCTCTTCCAGAAACTCAGGTAAGAAGCCATTGTTTATTGATGCTTCTTTTGAAAGAAATACTAGATCCTTTCAAAGACATTAGGAGAAGCCTGATAAGGTGCATTCCCTCACCTTAGGGGAAGTGAGTAGAGAAATTCATAATATCAAATCTGAAATTTCTACTCTCAAGACCCAGATTTCTGAAATTAAGAAAGGAAAAAGAGTTACAGAAGAAGAAGAAGAATCTCATCACTGGAATACTACAGAACATTCCAAAAATTCAAATGTTGAAATCATTGAAGGGAAAAAGGATCCAATATATGGATTATAGGAAATGAGGCTGCTAGCTATCTCCTACGAGTAGCACCATGTCAAAATAAACATCTGTATTAAAGGCGCAATGTTTGAACTCACGACACTCCTTGATTCAGGAGTTGATGTGAATATTCTAAACAAAAAAGTCATACCAACAAAATATTGGATCTCTGCAGAAAGAAAAGTAGTAGGATTGGGCAAAAAGACGCTCAATTTCGAAGTTCCTAAATCATCTATCTATTTTGAGCATCAATGCATTAATCTGAAATTTGTCATAGCAAATATTCCAGTAGACTATTCCTAGGAAACATTTTCTTAGCAGCTGTTGAACCACATGGGTCAACAAGATTGAAAGGAAATAAATCTGACTATTTCATTTCTGTTCCTACCTCTGTAGGAACAACAAAGAGGGTTGAGTTTCCCTACATCTCGAATCCTCGAGTTTCTACAATGGTGTAGACTATCCAAAATTTGGACAAAGCAGAAGCCAAATTAACAGATCTTAAAGATCTTAAATGCACACTCAAGGTAGAAGATCAGTTGAAGAATCCTCAAGTCAGAAGAAAAATTGAGGAATTAAAGAAGCAGATCGAAGATGAATGTTGTTCTGAAGAGCCAAATGCATTTTGGCACAGAAAACAACATACACTAGAGCTTCCATACAAAGAAGGCTACACAGGAAAGCCTTGCAAAAGTAGAGTCATCTCCATGAACAAAAAATATAGATATCTCTATGAAAGAGAGATCAAACAACTTTTGGATAGAAAGCTCATCAGAGAATCTGGCAGCCCCTGGAACTGTTATGGATTCTATGTGAATAAACGAGCCAAACAAATCAGAGGCATACCAAGATTGGCAAAAAATTTCAAACCTCTGAACTCTGTTCTTGCCGATGATACATATCCCATTCCTCATAAAGGAGATTTAATCAACAAGATTGTTGGAGCTATGATTTTCTCTAAGTTTGATTTGAAAGCAAGTTTCTCGCAAGTTGCTATTACAGAGAAAGACAGGTTTAAAACTGCTTTCAGTATTCCACCAGACCATTATGAGTGGAACGTCATATCTTTTGGTCTAAAGAATGCTCCATCGAAATTTCAAAAGGTAATGGACAAGATATTCAAGCCACATTTCGATTGGCTCATAGTTTATATTGATGATGTTCTCATATTTTCAAAGAACATTCAAGATTATTTCAAACATGTCTATACATTCAAGCAATTGGTGAAACATAATGGTCTTGTTTTGAGAAAAAAGAAGATAGAAATCTTCCAGACTACTATCAAGTTTCTTGGCCATACCATTTCAAATGGCCAAATATCTCTACAGAAACATGCTCTAGAATTTCCTGATAGATTCCATGATATGATTATAGACAAGAATCAATTGCAAAAATTCTTGGGATGCTTAAATTATGTCAGTAACTTTTACCAAGATTGTGCCAGTGACAAGAACTTGTTGAATAAGAGGCTCAAGAAGAATCCTCCAGAATGGACAGAAGTCCATACCAAGGCTATCCAAAATATTAAAGCAAAGGTAAAATCTCTTCCCATATTATATGTTGCAGATGACCAGGCATTTAAGATTGTTGAAACAGATGTAAGTAATATTGGATGGGGAGGAATCTTAAAACAAAGAATTCGTGACTCTGAACAAGTTGTTCATATGCATCTCGAACTTGGAATCCAATTGAGCAGAACTATTCTACAATAGAAAAAGAAGTTAAAGCTACGTGGAATTGCATAAGAAAGTTTGATGTCTATCTGATAAACAAACAGTTCTTACTCAGAACTGATGCTTTAACACTTCATAAAGTTTTAACAAAGGACATCAAAAAGCTTGGAGAAGCAAAGTTTGCCAGATGGCAAGCACTCTTTGCTAATTTCGACTTCCAGGTCGAACATATAAAAGGAGAACAAAACAGTCTTCCAGACTTTCTCAGCAGAGAGTACATCCAGCCCCAAGATCACATCATGATGATAGTCACTGAATGGGACCAGGCCCAAAAGCAAGAAGTCCTTTGGACTATTCCTGACAACCAAGATTGGGAGGAATACAAGAAAAATTGGAAACCCACTTGGCAACTAAGGAATACAAAAGTACTTGATGCTAATCTATAGCCACATACAGATATCCAGCATCTCGTACCTGAAAGAAAAGTGTATCCAAAAGGCAGCAGATGGATACATGATATGATATATGAAAAAGCAAAAAGAGAAGCCAGATATGCAGAAGTAGCTTTACAACAAGATTTCCATGATATATCCGGCATCTGGTATCATGGAGGGGCCCAGAGTGGAATATATGAAAAATATTTCTGCATACATCGCACCAGAAACTTATCATGGTCTTGGCCCACTCATAATGCAGCTACATGGCCAAAAGGAGATCCAAAGATTATTTTTCCTGACACTGTTTATGATTTTGCAGGATATAAAAAGCTATGGTGGGATTTTCTTAATGTAGACGACAAAGAAGAAACACATTATACTAAACTCAAGTTTAGTACAGTAGCAACTTTTTAGAGAAACCAGCACGCTGATTGGTTTCAACAATGGTGGATTGATTATGGTGTCAACAGAACTGTCATGGATCTGGTATATCATGAATCATATTGCAGAAATCATTGTGACATATGCTTCAAACATAGTATTGGAGAATGTTTTCACACTATCTATAAAACTGTTAAAGAAATGACAGTTGGAGAATGGACACCATTCCATGATGTAAATAATTCATCGAAAGAATATATGAGTGGTCATTATGAATGGTTAATCTTAACCAAGATTAAACATCAAATAGTATTGGGAAAACCTATGATTGTCCAACGAATATTTACTAAAGCTTGGGATGAATTAATATATAAAAGAGATAGATTCCCAGAAATCAGAGTATTCTGACGGTTCTCATGGGCTTATCTGTAAAAGCATCCATAGTGTAATCATGTTGTCCAGTCACAAGGACTTAATTGTGGCCAGCTTTTCCCGTGGGCTTTGCTGTACAAAAAGCATCCACATTGTAGATTTCAGCTAATAATTTCTTGTGGGCTTTATCATAAGAAAGCATCCACTTTGTAAATAATGTATAGACATCATATTTTCCGTAAGATTTACTTTTCCGAACTAGAATCTTTGTGCGGATGTCACCTCGGTGTTACCCAAAAGCAATGATTCCATCCAGGTATCTGATGCTCTACAGGAATGTTTGTCCCCTCTCATTTGTTATAAATTGAGGGTAAGGCTCATTCTTTGGGCATTCGGAGTTTGAGTGTTTTAGAGTCTTAGAGAGTCTTAGAGATCTGAGAAGCCTGCGTATCAGTGTGCTCAGCACTAGTAAGAACCTAAAGTGGCTAAATCTATGAGTAGTGAATCAAGTCTGTATATGAGTTGTGTCATTATATTCTGAGGCAGAGTCTATTTGTTGCCAGGTAGCCTTTGGTATTGCTTGTTCCTCTGTGGACAACATAAAGTCCGATAAATGCAACAATAGTCAATCTCTGATAAAGAATACTCTCTGTAATACACAGTCTGTAATCCATCTCTGTTTCTGAAATAATATGAGTATACAATTCCGCATATGAATACCTCTGCGCATTTTTATTGTCTGTTGTGGTAGTAGTTGTCTTGCAATCTTCATTCGAAGTTCACAGGAAGTTCATCAGGAGTTTGCCAAAGAATCGAAGGGACGCCAGACCATTGTTAGGCGAGGTAGCCATTTGTTGAGGTCGTAGAGCGTGAAAGATTTAAGTAGGTTCACACTGAGTTCACCACTGGTTCACCAGGAGTTGGTTCACAAAGATAATCGAAGAGACACAACAAGGCCAAGAGTCAGAGCAAGCTTGTGACAGAAGCCCCTGCTGCTAAAATTGGATAAAGGTAGTTCACTTATGAATTTGGATTGCCTTTGGTTTTCAATGCAGAAGTGGTAAATGAGCATGTATGAATTTGTGTTCTTTGTTAATTATCAGTTATTTAAACTCATTTTTTAAATGGTATAGACTTCTATTTTAATCATAATCATTTAAATTAATGTAGTTTTTTTAGTTGCGGTTGTTGTAAAATAAATTATATTAAAAAAACCAAAATTTACATCCGAAAGACTTTAAAGTTGGGAGACGGTAACACACTAAAAAATGGATATTCCATATTGTTAAAAGAGACATACATAGCTAGAACAAAACACGCTAGTACTACGGGGCTACCCATTCAATCCGAAACATATATAGAACCTAGAGGAAAGTCAAAGATAGTAGACATGAGATAACCAATGTATTTGCTCACAGTCAGAGCTAGGTACTAACATTGGGATTGCAGGATCCTCAGGAGGTCTTGGCGTTGATGGTAGAATTCCAAAGTGTTGTTCAATGTAGGCTAAATGCCACTCTATCATGTCAAATTGACTGCAATCATTATCTTTAGATACGGTTGTACATTCTTATGTTTTTTTTGGTGGTATATTTTTATGTTTTAGTTTTTGATAATATGATTATTTTTAGATTATTGAATTATTTTTGAGATTTAATGTTAATAGAAATCAGGATTTAAATTATTTGATTATGTAGTTAAATTTTATTTAATGAAGAAAATGAATTGTTCTAGAATAATTAGAAAATAGCATATGAGTAATATGTAGAAAAAATTATTAATGATCAAGTCTATATGTTGGATCTTCCCAAATAATCTCTTAAAAAACCAAAAAAATTGTTAATTTAAAAAATAAAAAAAAACGCTAATTTAATTTTATATATATATAAAATCCTAGGCAATTAAGAGGTGCAGATATATATATATATATATATATATATATATATATATATATATATATAATCCTAAACAATTAAGAAGTGCATATATATATATATATATATATATATATATATATATATAATCCTAGGCAATTAAGAGGTGCAGATACTAAGGCCCTCGAAGATTTATAAGAAAACTACTCAGAAATAGTAACAAATTATTGATTCCTAGAAACAAAAAAAATTTCTGAGCTCGAGGGAAACCAGAATCTGAACATAGCTGATATTGACCAATTTAAATTATTTAACATGGACAACCTCTGTGAGAGGCTTTGGTATTTGATATTCGATCAAGATGCCGACCTACGAGCTTTTGATTCTCGAGACGAGATGTGTCACCGCACAAATGAGGCCTAAAAGGTTTGACCAGATTTGACCAGAGATGTGTCAATTATATGTCCATATATTCGGTAAGCTGATTAGATATTAAAGATTTGAAGGAGTGCTCGAAGGCACATCAATGGATAAAGGTAGCTCACCTATAAATTTCGGAAATCCTTGATTTTCGGTGAGGTAGGTAAAGTAACATGTATGTATTTGTGTTCTTTGTTAAAGTAATTAGCCATCATGGTCAATCATTTAACCACAATCATAAATGGGAGATTTTTTTATCATGATCATTTTAGGTTTTGTTTAAATTAATATTAATTTATTTTATTTTAGTTTTTTAATTTATTTAAAGGGAGGAAAATAAAAATATCATAATTATTTTATATTTGATTTAAATTAATATTAATTTATTTTATTTTATTGTGTAAAGTTAGTTAGAAGAGTTGCGTAAGTATGAAAACCTTGCAAGTATTGAGGACGAAAGGAATACGGGGTTTGCGCAACTGAAAAAGCCACGATTCTTGAATGTTAGAAGAGATGTCAAAGTATGGAATCATTAATATTTTTGGAGCAGTTGTGAGCATGTCGATGTGTTAATCTGAATATCATCGGTGGGTTATCACACAACTTCAGAATGAAAATGTCTTTTAAGAGGTTGAAGATTTTAAAACATGCAAGTTGGAAATGCCCCATGTCTTTGGATGGCCAGGTTTAGTGTTTATTTTTATTTTTTTTTTATGGATATATGTTAGGGATTTTTATGATTATTAATCAATTTTGATGTTTTGTTTGTTTATAATAATTCAGAATTATTACCCCGATATGGGTACAATGGGACACGAGATCCCACGTGGATCGTTGCCATGAATAAAGGGACACGGAGTAGGGCAGGTGGGCGGCCCACCCAATGTGCCCACATGTGTAAGGAAATAAAGACCTAGAAAGATTGGCAACAAGTGGCAGTCACATTGGGAAGAAAAACGACAAAGGAGGGAATACAAGCGGGAAAGGTGGTGAGGGTCGTCATTGTCTGCATGCATGGTTTGTGGTGGAGCTTGCCTGTGAGAGTAGAGACCGGTAGGAGGGTGGTGGAATTCACCTGCAGGAGTAGAGATTGATGCCATCAGCAGGACAATGCTAGCAGATCTTCGACCAGACAGGTTCATTGGTACGTATTTTAGGCCTTCTTTGTTCTAGAAATGGAGACTATGCTATAAGAAAGGAGGTTGGATTAGCAAGGATGGGTGATGGCTTTGCATGTTTGTGGTAGAATTTGGTTGACTTTACTATTGTTGATGTCCGAAATTTCAATTTCAATGTTATATGGCAATTTTTTGGCTCAAAGGGGAATGCATGGAGGGTTTGGGTCTACTATCAGCATTCGAGTTGCAAATTTTGTTCCTACACCCTTTAAATCCAGGTGTCTGAGGCTTGGATGGGACCAAGGCAATTCTGAGAGCTTGTGGTCGGCCAAAAAATTTCAGGGTCAGAGAAGAAAGAATGGGGAGTCGGGGGTTCATATTACCAGTATGTTTGTTCCATGTGTGCTTCACTGACAAAGCAATATAATATCATGTGCGTTCATATTGGGGTATAAAAAATAAGAAAAACACAAAACAATATATTGACTATATAATAGGGGTTAGAGGGGTTTTTATATGTTATATAATAATATATATATTATAGGGTATTTTTTATACAAAAATATAACCAAGCAGAGGAAAAAAAGAGGTGGGAGTATCATGCTGTGTGAGTGATAGCGCACTGTCTATTTTGCTGGGCGAGAGCTCTGTTCATAGTCCAAAAAGAGGCAGGAAGTATCATGGCCATGGGAGTAATCGAAAACACAACCTGTTCTGTTGGGCTAGATGTCTGTTCACAACCTTTATTCGGAGGCCAAAAATAGGCGGGGAGTATCATGGCTCGTGGGAGTAATCCACAGCACAACCTCAACTTTGTTGGGTGAGACCTTTGTTTGCAACAACAATCTCCTCTATTTGGGCCTTCTCCACCCCCATTTTAGGGTAACTTCTCGTTAATGGAGTGTGTTGATGCGATAATGGGGAAAGGGTCAAGGGTATAAGCGTAAGTTCTCTTTTCCTGGGGTAATCAGATAGAGCGTAAAGCATCCAGGGTAGGTTCCAAGAAAGTGGTCACATGTTTGGCCATGTGTGGATGGATTCGTCTCTAGCCTTAGGGAACATCAGAACTGCATGATTCCACTTGGTTAGAGCACAATTTGCCTGACTTCTTATTATTAAGGTGGGGGGAGTTGTGGGTCAATCTTATTCTTCCTTCAGGCGAAGAGTTTCATGGCCCATGGGATTAATTAAGAGTGCAACCTATGTTTTGTTGGTAGAGAGTGCATGGAACATTTGTTCTGTTGGGCAAACTGAGGAAACATTCATCTATTTGTATGGATGATGATTCTAGGCATGGAAGGATCTTGTCAGGGTTGTTTTTATTACTGAAGGAGATGAGATAGATTGTATTAATGGGTTCGAGATGGAATGATGAGAATGGAATGTGAAGGTTTTGTGGAGAGTTATTTTCTTGGACAAGAATTTCTACTAAATCTCTAAGCTAGTTACCACAGTTTGGGAGTTAATTTGTAAACATGTCATTTGAGCTTGGGTTCAGGGTGAATTGCACCAACTGCTTCCATCACTAGGGAGCAGTCTGAAATCCATAGATTGTGATCATAGTCTTTCTCATCCATTTGGAATTGTGTTTTATCTGAAGTGTTTGGGGTTACAGAAGCAGTCGAGGTGGGCCTGGCATATAATAGAGAAGGTTTTTTTACCAGTGTCGAATGTTGACAAGCAATCCAGGTATTTTTAATCGTTTTCATTTTGGGGGCTAAAAATTAATTATTCTGGTGCTTTAGATAATGATTAGGATTTGTTGTTTTATGCTTTAGATAATGATCAAGCTTTTGTTGTTTTCAGCTGAACAATGATTTGTTGATGAAAATTCTTACATATAGTGGAGAAGGTTTTGTTTACTCTTTGATCTAGGAGGCTCCAGAGAGACACATAGGACAAAGATGGCTAAAAAATCAAAGCACTCAGAATGACGTTAAACTAGGACCAGAGCGTATATTCGTTTTCCTGATCACATAAGTGCGAACGGTTCATCAATCTGAGTCTGTATGATGAAGTTATTACAAAAAGAGTTGCCTTGGTTCCTTTGAAAAAAGGAGGTTTTTCTCATAAAAATGGACTTAAATCCTTTATAAGGAAAATCGCATCGGGAATCATGTAAAGGGCGGATTTAAGGTGGGCCTTTGGAACCCCTGAACATCGATCTCCGATTAATCGGGATCGAGGGCAGGTGATTAGCGATATTGACGCTTGTAAATCGGCGATGGAATGTTGGCATCGGTGGATCGAGTCGACGAAACCCAAAGGCCAAGGACCATGACCCTTGGGTGTAGCGAATGCGATTAGCGATCACCAATATCGGCAATCGGAATGATAAACATCGGCGATCGTCTATTCCGACTTGCGATATAATGCAAACCCGACAGAATAATAGATTCGATTTGATAAAATTTGAGATCTGCGAATTCAAACTTTTCAGTGTATTCTCGTATATTTTGGTTTCGGCCAAATCCGTTATGTGATGCGATAAGCGACTAAAGTGGACCCGATAGGGTTTGTAGGGCCGATTTAAAATATTTTGAAGTCCAAACTTTTAAGATTTTGGTCGGAATTTCCAATGTTTCTAGTATTTCTATTTTAACATAAAATAGGCTATTTTCAAGGTTTTGTTGCAACGACCGATGCTTCTATGCAAACGAATTCCATATAAACAAAATAGACACCCCGATTTCTAAGCAGCCTTGTCCCAAACGTGTTATAAAATGTTAGGCCCCTATACTACTAGTGTAACCCCTTATTGTTATTAGTACAACCCACTTATTATATTGATGTACCCATGTAGTGCCCATATTGTTACTAATGTGCCCCATAGAAGCCCACTATTGTTATTATTGTGCCCTTACATTATTATTGTTATGTCGGCTCAGATTATGTTATGACCCCTTAGACTCCTATATATAGAAAGGAGGCCTTTTCATTTCTATCATCCAAGAATTTTTCATTTATGTAATGTAAAGGAGGTTGCCCCCTTGAAGAGGCTGAATTCTAAGGCGTTGATCTATCTTTTCTATCTTTTCTTGAGTTGGTTTCATAACATTTGGTATCAGAGCTTTGGATTCTAGGGTTTCACTGCTCCAAACAGGTCATCGTGGAATTTTCACTATAACTTTTTTCTGTGACGTTTCAGAAGTCGCAAAAAAAACCCATTTGGAAGAGATCGCGCTGAACCTCGAGTCCAAATTTCAGAGCGTTTTGTGCGATGTTTTCAGAGAAATGATCTGAGGAAGTTGGTCTTTTTGCAGACTCCTGAATTACATTCAAAACAGGTGACCTGGGGAAAATCGTCATAACTTTCTCTCTGAGCATTGGATTGAAATTTCGTAAGAAGGTACAGAAAGAGGACGGACTGTGGTTTCTTGTATATCATTTTCAAAGACAAAGGTCGAAAAACTGACACGTGGCACTTCATATAAGTTCGCTCTTCTGGAAAGGTCTATAATCAGGTCATCTTGGGAGATTGTGCATAAATCATTTTTGGAGAATCCAATTTGGATAAGATTGGTGGCATTGGAAAGAGGACACAGAGGGCTACTACAGGTATTAATTTCAGAACTTAAATATCCACAAGTACAGAGTTACAGTCGTTTCAAGTTAGAGGTCCTAAAATTAAGAAAAACCAAGATGAGGAAGTTTGATGGCAAGGATTCGGTAAATTGGATACTTCAGATGGAGCAACATTTTGATCTACATGGTGTACCATTGTTACAAAAGGTATGTATTGCATCTTCATATTTAGAACCGGATCAATTTTTATGGTATAAAGGGCTTTGTTCTCGTAAAAAACTTGTTACGTGGTCAATTCTCATGGAGGAAATGATAGCACATTATGAGGATACAAAGAGCAACACCTTCTTTAGAGCAACACCACAATAATTGGAAAGAGTAAAAGGGCTTTGTGACATATTTGAAAGTAAAATTATGGCAACAAGAAAGTCTACCCCTCACAACTATAAAGATGGACGTGTTGTTCCTCCTAGCCTTCCACAACCTACAAGGGTTACACCACAACAATTGGAAGAAAAAAGAGAAAAAGGGCTTTGTTACAATTGTGATAGCAAATGCACTAAAGGTCATAAGTGTGTAGAGAAGAAATTATTTTACATAGAGTATGAAGAGGAGGAATAAAAGGATCAAGAAACATCAAAAGAAGACGATATATGCCAGGACCCGACCCCAGAGAAAGAAGAAATGAATCAGAACATATCTTGTAAACTATTGGCAAGAATGACCACTCCTCAAACTCTCAAGATAGAAGGAAATATCAAGAAGAAAAAGGTGCAAGAAGTGAAAGATCACATCAAGAAAGAAGAAATGAATCCAACCATATCTTGTACTTCACTGGTCGGAATTACCACCCCTCAAACTAGCAAGACAGAAGGACATATCAAGAAGAAAAATGTTCAAGAAGTGAAAGATCACATCGAGCGTCAAGAAATGAATCCGACCATATCTTGTAAAGGATTAGAAGAAATTACCACTCCTCTAACTCTAAAGATAGAAGGACATATCAAGAAGAAAAGGGTTCAAGCAGTGAAATATCACATCGAGCATCAACAACAAGTTCTCCAACTTTTAAAGGATAGTGCCACTTCAGTGCAAAATCAAATGAAACAATAGGAAATGTTGGCAATACTACATGCACTTAAAAAATGGCAACCTTACCAAATGGGAAGACTCTTCAAGGATGAGGATGTGGAAGCATTGTTTTGTGCTATTTCTATTATCCAACCAGATTGGATAAACGAAGCAACGGATGAATGGAAGAAGGACAAAGAAGTATGGCCACTTATTCAAAAGTTGCAAAAGATCCCAGTTCAAACAATATTGCCAGATATTGAAAAGGAAGGAAAAATCATATTGGAACCTGGAGCAGTCACAGAAACAAGAACCCGACAACTACGAAATCGATCAATTTCAGAGTATCTCATCAAGTGGAAGAACTTACCCACTGAAGATTCCACATGGGAGGGCAAGAATTTTATACATAAGCATCAAGAACTACTCAAGCATTGAGGACAACGCTTTGTGAAGGAGAGGGGCATGTTAGGCCCCTATACTACTAGTGTAACCCCTTATTGTTATTAGTACAACCCACTTATTATATTGATGTAACCATGTAGTGCCCATATTGTTACTAATGTGCCCCATAGAAGCCCACTATTGTTATTATTGTGCCCTTACATTATTATTGTTATGTCGGCTTTGATTATGTTATGACCCCTTAGACTCCTATATATAGAAAGGAGGCCTTTTCATTTGTATCATCCAATAATTGTTCATTTATGTAATGTAAAGGAGGTTGGCCCCTTGAAGAGGCTGAATTCTAAGGCGTTGATCTATATTTTCTATCTTTTCTTGAGCTGGTTTCATAACATAAAACATGATGGACACAGAGAGCTGAGATAGGTAGGAGGCAAAAGGCTGCTTGACAGAGCTGAAGAGGATGCGTGGTAGAAAGCCGAGGCTGAAAAGGAGAATGCCTGATATCCTGCGTGCATAAGGAGGCCTGAGAGCCTGAGTGCCAGAGGAGATAACTTGACAATGCTGTGAATTACGTAGAGAATCCATAGTAGTGCTTGAACTCTATAGAGCTTTAAAGCTATGGAGAAGCATGAAAATAGAGAGAGCTTGAAATTCAGGCAGATCGCAAAGCTACAATGACATAAGCCAGAGCACTACACAGCCAGATACCCAACAAGCTACAGAGCTGGAAGTCCAGAGCAGTTGTTCTTCTTGTGATCGATTCATCTTTTGATCAATTCTTCTCTTTATGATTGATTCTTCTTCTTTTGATTGATTATTATTTATGATCGATTCTTATTACGATCAATGTTGAGAAATCGATATTCAACAAGCTTCAAATTTTTATTGATAGCTATGTTTCAGATGTTCACATTCTTGTGTGAGCAACTATCTTTTTTCATCGATGCCTTGAGATCGATGGTCTGAGTAGCTTCAGCAGTGAGACATCCACTTCTTTAGATGGTATGTGGTGTGAGGTATATGGTTATTGTCCATGTACTTCTTATTTTACATTATGTTGCATGGATCCTTGATTGATGTTGATGCAGGATCTTGTTTATTACATGTTGTCATGATTCCTTACTTCATGTTATGAAGAATCTTTTATGTGATGTACTTGTTGTCATAACTCATTATGTTATGCTTTGATATCCCTTGTTGCATGTTGCTAGGATTCTCTTGTTTTCGTCATGCGTGTGTTTTGTTTTGACATCCCTTTTGTGCCATGTTGGCGGGATGCACATCATGCATGTTTTTGTGTCATATTGATAGGAGTCTTTTGATTGAATGTTCTAGTTGTGGAACATCTCTTAGAGCCACTCCTATGTGATGGAATTCTTCCTTGTATGATCGAAACATCATCTCTATGTACATCACCATTATTGACAGCACTTAATGCAGCAGTCTACACCATCTTAACACCGGGGCCCGGAGACATAGTCCTTCCTAGACGAACTCTGTTATCAACACTTATGTTTTCATGTGCTGATGATTGTTATGTTCCTCTTCTTTTCCACATGTAGATGTGTTCATTAATGTTCTTTTAAAAAACAATTTTAGCACATCACGAAATTAAAAGGTCTTGGAAGGGTCCTTCGTCACACCCGGACCTACATCAAGTGGTATCAGAGCGGTCTTTACGTGTATGTGAATTGCAGTGTGAACAATGGAGCGTGCAATGACAGAGGATGAAAGAGTGATGTGCGAGACCATGCTTGACATTTCCAAGAAAGTGGAATTGTGTATGAAACTCTACAAAAAAAATAGAGGAAAAGGAGCGGTTACAGCTTCAGTTGCAAGCCACAAAAGAGGCCATGGAAGAACTGAAGCAAACAAGCATAATTTTCAAATAGAGAATGACGAGTTGAAGATGTGTCTACATTAAGAGAAAGAGGAGAAACAAAGTTTGATACGATAGCTATAAGCAAAGGATGAGGCCTTGGAATAGCTACAGCATAACTCATGCGAGGTAAAAAGTAGTTCTCCATCTTCATGCATGCTTCCTGATGACGATTTCACTGTTTTTAAAAATCATACCGTAGGAATTGGCTCCAAACTGTTGAAGAGAATGGGGTATGAAGGAAAAGGCTTTGGCGTTAATGGCCAAGGCATTTTCAACCCCATCAAAGTAGATGAATTACCCCGTCAGGCAGGACTTGGGTATGTTAGGAAAGAAGTTGGGGAATGCACTGAGACAGTTAGCGAACCACCAATGACGGATGATGAGCAACCCTCATCAGGTATTTCCAAATCAAAAGAGAAGGTAAAAGATGTTGATTTCCTTTCAGTTTCATCTTCTCATAATATGATGTCTGTTTGAGATTTGGAGATCCCAATTATAGGGACAAATATGAGTCTCCTTACAAGGATGAGGCACAAGGAGAAAGAAGAACTTGGTGTTAATAACCAAGGCACCACTCAACCTTTGGAGGCTGTGCATGAACATCCATTTGCAGGATCAAGATACACTAAAGGAGAGTGCTCAAAGGTGTTAGATTCAACTGAGACTTCGTCGAGGAAAGAGAATGATGGGAAAACATCCCCATCATCGCATGGCAGTTTCCATTGCAGGGAGAGAGCTGAGGCAAGCTCTCATTGCCATACTGACATTAGAAACAACAAAGGAAGGTATAACCACTTTCAATCTTCGAATGTTAATTTTGATTATGATCATGTTGTTAATAATAAACGAATATCAAGGCATCAAAAAACATGTACTTTTTGTGGTTTACCTAACCATACCTTTTCTAAGTGTTGGAAAAGAATGGCAGCACTCATGAGGTGTGAAAGACCCTCTCAACAACATGAGAAGAAATAGGTGAAGTAGATATGGAGGAAGAAAGCCTACTGCAGTCATTGCGATAGAAATGGCCATCAAAAGGCCACTTGCTAGAAGCTCCATCCAGAGCAGCACCCTAAAGACAAAGCATCAGTGCATGAACTAGGTAAATCAGTTGTTCAACAAGAAAAACCACCTCAAAGAGGAGACCCATTCACAAAGATAAGTGAGAAATGGTTTTTAGACATGTTGTCGTTTCATGGTCATTCTTTTGTAAATCACTTGTTGAATTTTAAAATGTAAACGTGATGATGTGTTTCCATCACGTGTTCAGCAATAATGATGTTTGGTCATGTTTTGAGTTGCATATTAAAACTCTAAAAGTGATGTTATGTTTCCATCACTTGTCCACAAAATAGTGTTTGGCCTTATGTGTGTAAATCATGTGTTGCAGTGATGATGTTTTTTCCATCACTTTTTGAAGCAACCGTGATCGGTTGGCCTTGTTTTCATAGCTAGAGTATTGCGTCCATATTGTTGTAAACTTGATCACCGAGTATGCGTTATAAACTCGTGGCAAGTATGGGACGTTTGGGTCTTTAGTTTGGTCATGTCATTCAAATCATGTAATTTGCAAACCAATGTACTATAGGTTGCAGAGGTAGCAGGTGTCAGCTCGTCGCTTAAGGCTCCAAAGAACAAAGGTGATGGAGATGGAAGCGAGACCTTTTCAAGACATTTGTGATGCAGACATGGTACATAGAGAGTTGTAGATTACTTTCCATGCTTTTGGAGGACCAAAAGCTCCTCAGTGGGGAGGATTGATCCTGGAGGCTCTAGAGAGACACACAGGACAAAGATGGCTCAAAATTTAAAAAACTAAGAATGACTTCAAACTAGGACCAGAGCGTAGATCTCATCTTCCTAATCATGAAAGTGTAAACGGTTCGTTAGTCCGAGTCCTTATGATGAAGTTATCAGAAAAAGAGTTGCCTTGGTTCCTTTGAAAAAATGAGGGTTTTCTCATAAAAATGGATTTAAAGCCTTTACAAGGCAAATTGCATCAGGAATCATGTAAAGGGAAGATTTAAGGCAGGCCTTTAGAACCCCCGATCAGCGATCTCTGATTAATCAGGATCGGCGGCAGGCAATCAGCGATATCAGTGCTTGTAAATCGGCGATGGAATGTCGGCATCGACAGATCGGGTCGGCGAAACCCAAAGGCTGAGGACTAGGACCCTTGGGTGTAGTGAATGCGATTAGCAATCGCTGATATCGACGATTAGAATGATCAATGTCGACGATCGTCTATTCCGACTTGCAATATAACGTAGACCCGATGGAATAATAGATCCAATTTGACAAAATTTGAGATCTGGGAATTCAAAATTTTCAGTGTATTCCTGTATATTTTGGTTTCAGCCAAATCCGTTATGCGATGTGATAAGTGACTAAAGCGGACCCAATAGGGTTTGTAGGGCTGATGTAAAATATTTTGAAGTCTGGTATTTTATGATTTTGGTCAGAATTTCCAATGTTTTCAGTATTTCTGTATATTTATGTTTTAACAGAAAAAGGTTATTTTCAAGGTTTTATTGCAACAGCCGATGCTTCTATGCAAATGGCTTCCATTATAAACAAAACAGACACCCTGATTTCTAAGTAGCCTTGTCCCAAACATGTTATAAAACACGATGGATGCAGAGAGTCGATACAGGCAGGAGGTGAAAGGCTACTTGACAAAGGAGAAGAGGCTGCATGGCAGAAATCCGAGGCTGAAAAGGGGAATGTTTGATAGCCTACATGCGTAAAGAGGCCCGAGAACCTAAGTTCCAGAGAGCCGAGGCGAGAGGCTGTGCAACAGAGATAACTTGACAATGCTGTGAATTATGTAGAGAAGCCATAGCAGTGCTTGAACTCCACAAAGTCGTAGAGCTATAGAGAAGAATGAAAACAGAGAGAGCTTGAAATTCAGGCAGATCACAGAGCTACAGTGACATAATCCAGAGTGCTATAAACGCCAGATAACCAAAGAGCTACAGAGCCGGGAGTCTAGAGCAGTTATTCTTCTTGTGATCGATTCATATTTTGATTGATTCTTCTCTTTATCATCGATTCTGCTTCTTTTGATCGATTATTCTTTATGATCAATTCTTCTTGCAATTAATGTTGAGAAATCGATATTCAATAAGCTTCAACTTTTTATTGACAGCTATGTTTTAGATGTTTGCATTCTTGTGTGAGCAACTATCTTCTTTCATCGATGCCTTGAGATCGATGGTTTGAGCAGCTTTAGTAGTGAGACATCCACTTCTTCAGATGGCCTGTGGTGTGAGGTATATGGTTATTGTCCATGTACTTCTTCTTTTACATTATACTGTATGGATCCTTGATTAATGTTGATGCAGGATCTTGTTTATTACATGTTGTCATGATTCCTTGCTTCATGTTATGCAGAATCTTTTATGTGATGTACTTGTTGTCATAACTCATTATGTTATGCTTTGAGATCCCTTGTTGCATGTTTCTGGGATGCTCTTGTTGTTTTCATGCATGTGTTTTGTTTTTACATCCCTTTTGTGCCATGTTGGTGGGATGTGCATCATGCATGTTTTTGTGTCATACTAATAGGAGTCTTTTGATTGAGAGTTCTAGTTGTGGAACATCTCTTATGGCCACTCCTACGTGAGGGAATTCTTCCTTGTATGATCGAGACATCATCTCTGTGTACATCACCATTATTGACAACACTTAATGCAGCGGCCTACACCATCTTGACACCAGGGCCCAGAGACGTAGTCCTTCCTGGACGAACTTTGTTATCAACACTTATGTTTTCATGTGCTGATGATTGTTATGTTCCTCTTATTTTCCGCATGCAGATGTATTCATTAATGTTCTTTTAAAAGGAAATTTTAACACATCACGAAAGTAAAAGGTCTTGGAAGGGTCCTTCGTCACATCCAGACCTAGATCACTCTTTTCCTTCGTGAATGACTGGTCAAAGTTTATGAATCCATCAATTGGTGTTTCAAAAGCAACAAGATCGGACCTTTCATTCCCTTCCCCATGACTACCTTCTAAAGGTAGAATCCCATTTGGCATCAAGAGATCTGTTAGTGTTTGACCTACCAGATATCCATTAATTCTCTCTTTCTAGATGAACTACCACCTATGAAAGGGTTAAGAACCTCTTCTGACAGATCCAAAACTTCACCATTGCGCTAGCTCTAGCCATAGAAAATCCAGATCCATTAAGTTTATAGTGTTAAGCATAACGTTATTTTCTATTCGAATAGATACTCATTTAATACCAGGAATTATCACCCTAAATTAGGGGTATTCTATGCTTCGTATGAAGAAAATGATCAAGTTATCACGTAAGTCACATTTGTAGAGTATGATTAATCACCTTTAGAGAGAGTTTCTTGCCTACCAATAGGCATGGTGACAGAAAATGGATCTCGTGATCAGGCAATCCATAGGCTCACATAAGATCTACATCGACTAGTGTAACGAACCTTTCAATTGCTCCAAACATGCAAAAGAGAATGAGTGCAAAGGAGGAAAAAGAAAGGAAGAAAACATACATCAGATGTCAGATGTTATGTGCATGAAAGCTGGACTCTAAATGAGTCTTGATAACAAGTTTAAGCTAACAGTAACATTGTTGGGAAAAATGTTTCAATATTTTTAATTTTATTCATCTGTAATTGTCAACTAATGGAATTGACACTAGTACCCAAGTAGCAAGTTAAACAATATGGAAACATCATATGCTCCATACCATAATCTCTTGTACGAACTTAGAAGTCCTTGAAAATTATTTAAAAAGGTAAAAACCTCAATATGCTTTTCCTAAACTGAAAATGACAACATTTGTCGAGTATTTGCTTCAACACAATTAGAGAACACAATCCCACTTTTGTTTCACATTTGATGAAAATCCTCTGATATATCAAAGCTTAATATTAGGGTAGTCATCTCAACCATGGACTCCTATGTGCACTCATTGGTAGCTCTCCATATGAAACTGAAACAACAAAAAACATTTTTTCCAAGGATAGAATTGATAAATCCACTGAGTTTGAATTTGAAACAACACATCACATTTTTTCCAAGAGTGGAACTGATAAATCCATTAAGTATGAAACTGAAATGACACACTGCATTTTTTCAAGAGGGTGGAACTGATAAAGAGAGCTTGAATTTCATTCTTGATTTAATTTTTCTAACAACTCTGTAAATATTTTCTCGGAGATCAAGTTGTTGAGAAAGAATCAGATAGATATGCCATTTTTCTTCCATTACAACTTAATTGCAATCATTTTCTTGCAAGAAGCTAGGAGAATTACTTTTATTTCAAAGGAGATATGAGGCTTCCACAAAGCCAATAAAAATCCCATCCTGCAAGACTCACAAACATGGAATGTGTGAAAGAGTTATAAATAACATCTTCATTCAAATGACTGAATTGGGAAAAAAAGAATAGCCTAAAGATATCAAGCTAGAGACAAAAAGAATGATGAGATCAACATTGCATAAGTAGAAAAACTTTATACATTCATCATTTATTTAGAATTATAGGACACAATTTGTCTTTTACATTGATGGAGCTAGATCCAGCTTGCATTAGTTAACTAAAATGTAAAATGGCCTAAGTTGTATTGAAAGATGGACACTATATTCATCAACCGTTCAAAAGGATTAAGGAATATTCATGTGGATGAACAGCTTTTCCACATTTAGACACAAAAATCAGTAGTGGGAAGCTTCAATCCTAAATTGCATCTTCAAAATAACATCTTAAAATAAATAGACTGCTTGGTTGTTAGATAAATACAAAGAGGTATACAAGTGTTGTTCAAGGTGACATTACTTGGTTTCCCTACATGGGCATATCATCAAATTCTATAGTGCTGGAATATTTACTTTCTCAAGAAAATAAGATCCATTTACATCAACATGTCTAGTTGATTGATGAATCACATAGTCAAAATATGAATATTCAATTATCTGCTAGCCACTAGGCAAAAGTATGTTGTTTTTCCAAGAGGGTGGAAATGATAAAGAGAGCTTTAATTTCATTCTTGATTGAATGTTTATAACAACTTTGTAAATATTATCTAGGAGATCAAGCTGTTGAGAAATATTCAGATACATAATCCCTTTTTCTTCCATTACAAATTAATTGCAATCATTTTCTTGCAAGAAACTAGGAGAATTACTTTTATTTCAAAGGAGATCTCATGCTTCCACAAAGCTAATAAAAATCCCATCCTGCAAGACTCACAAACATGGAAGGTGTGAAAGAACTACAAATAAAATCTTCATTCAAATGACTGAATTGGGCAAAGAAGAACAACCTGAATATATCAAACTAGAGACAAAAAGAACGATGAGATTAGCATTGCCTAAGTAGTAAAACTTTATACATTCGTCATTTATTTAGAATTATAGCATAGAATTTGTCTTCTACATGATGGAGCTAGATTCAACTTGCATTAGTTAACTAAAATGGCCTAAGTTGTATTGAAATATGGGCATTATATTCATCAAACATTGAAAAGGATCAATGAAGATTCATGTGGATGAACAACTTTTCCACCCTTGGACACAAAAATCAGCAGTGAGAAGCTTCAATCTTAAATTGCAACTGTAAAATAACATCCTAAAAGAAATAGATTTCTTTCTTGTTAGATATATACAAAGAGGTATACAAGCAATGTTCAAGGTGACATTACTTAGTTTCCCTACATGGGCATATGATCAAAATTTCATATTGCTGGAATATTTACTTTCTCAGGAAAATAATTTCCAATTGATATCAACGCATCTAGTTGATTGATGAGTCTCACATTCAAAATCTAAAGATTGAATTATCTGCTAGCTACTGGGTAGAAATATGCCATTAATGTTTAGGATATACCTATGCTTATACCCCAAGATAGAGTTTAAAGTGTTGCTTCCCTGCTCCAATCGAGGTTGAAATCAAGGAAATGTTCTCTTGTATTCGTTATATAACAATCGTTTTGGAAGCAATTGAGTGTTGCTACAATTTTGGATTTTGCAAAATTGTGTGTGATACCTATAGGTGAAAATCCTGTAGAAATCTGCAAACTTATCTTGTACAAGAACTCTTAAAATAATATGGATAATCTAATGTCACATGGATCAACCCCTTGCACTTAAAACCTACTTGATCTGTTGCATCTTCCTTAGAGTTATCAGCTTCCTCGAATCTCCTGTTTAGGAATGACCCCATAATTAGATTTAATATTGAGAATATTCACCTTAAAAATATCAAATTTTCTTACATTAAGATAGGGATGTTGTCATTTCTCAACTAGATTACTCATCATAGAGAATCATTGTCTAATAAGTTCCTTAGTAGCATTGACCATCTCAAAATGATGCATTTGCTCACACACAAAAAAAATGTGCCGATGTGCCTTAGCTAGTTCTCTATAAGGGAAAATAAAATAGGAATTCATGACTTTTGAGATCATCCTTACAAGGAGACAAGTCTATGAGAATAAGTTAAACACAACCTTCAACAAGGTTTATGGACCCTACAGAATTAGAACAAATGCGGTTGATGTTGGTAATTCCTTAGACATTTTGAACAAAAGAAGACTCCATGAGATCTTCCACAACTCCTATTGAGGAAATAAATGAGGTTGTAAGGTTGTTACTCAAATATAGGTCCCTCCAACAAATGAAGAGCATAAGCTCATAATGTTGGGATCATAGGACATTTTGGAGGTGAATGTTCAAGGGTACCGATATTCAACTTCATATTAATGGGCACAATAGCTCCTCACCCACTACAAAATAGATCCAACCGTAGCTCAACTTCATTATAACTAATTGAAAAGTACTTTCTAAAATAAAACAACTTGGATTTCAAATTTGTTATATTGATTTCCACGTAGCATTCTATTTATGTTACCTCATTAGTTGCAATAGTAGTTCCATCTTGGGCAACAAAAATTGCATCAAAAGAGAAAGTGTTACCCCATAGCTATCAATTTTTTCAAAGATAGACCAAAAACAACCATCGATGCCTCTCACACTAGCAAGACAATGAAATCCATAAATTGACTTAATAGAGATTAATTAAAAATACAAATCCTTAGCTTTTCCTTATGGAACCTATGGCTCATGTTCATCATCATTCACATCACATAGATCTGTGAAAAATCCTCTTCTCTACCTGGCTTCTTTGATTTCCATCCTTGCTAACATGGCCCTAAACAACTTGGTAACCTCATTAACAACACCTCTTCATTTTCCTCAACCCTAGACTTGGTATTCCTTTGCATAATACAATGCAATATAAATATGAAATTATACATTGTAATTTGTAAAAAGCATAGGTATGTGTTATACACCACACAAGTTCTCATCAACAGGATAACTTAAAAAAAAAAGGTTAGAGTTCAATCTAGCCTTTCAAAAACTAGGTCTTAATCAATACATAACATGAAAATACTGTGAAATGAGGAAAATTATTGAACATTCGAAGCACAAAATATAGCTTCCAAAAATGATACGTGGAAAGCAACGTATTTGGAAATATTTTCTTAAAACCCTTACTGGAGGGTTTATATGCTTCTTGAGTAAAATAGATCATATAGGTAGATGTATTAAAATTAGGGCAACATCACCACTTTTTTGTTTTAATTGTTTCTTTGCTCACTAAAATATTCCAAGTTTGAATCATAGAGATGATATGACAGATAAAGCTAACTTTATTTTCTCCATGAAAAAATAATCCAATTTTAGACATGACACAAAGAAAAATCCAAGGAAAGAAGGATATAAAGCCAATGCAATGCACTTTCTCCCCTGTTTCTTGTTTATAATTTTTATTGGAACAAGACTGGATTTTTAATAACTAGAATGATGCGTTTTGTGGGCTAGTTATCCTCCTTCCCTTGATAGGGATAGGTTGATCTGCTGCTTATAATTCCTAACCATTAATTGTGTTAAAATTTAACTGATCTAGTGCTAGCCACAACCTAGGAGTTGTGTTAAACTTTCACTGATCTATTGGTAGATCACAACCCGCTAGAAAATTCTACAGGTTTACAACTGGACCATGTGCCATTAGAAAACATGGGAACTTAGTATGCAGGCCACTGAGTAGCTCGAGTTCGGTATAGGTAAAGAAAATTTCTCTAATGTACTTCTATACCATAGTCTAACTGACAATTCTGCCAGTCTACAGCTAGACAACATCCCTTCAGAAAATAGGGAAATGTAGCATGCAAGCCACTAAATAGGTCAAACTTGGTATAAGCAACACAATGTTTTATTGACTAACTTCTGGACTATTAGCCTAACTAATAATTCTAACAGTTTACAGATGGACCACAACCCATCGAAAAACTGGGGCAACTTAATGTGTAGGGCACTAACCAGCTCAAGCCTGGCATAAGATATATTTTTGGTTATTTTTAATAAATTTATGAGAACATGCACAAGTCTAACTTAACAATGTCAATTGGATTGTCCTGATTATTTGAGGCAAGACTAAGGGCCATGCACTCTTTCCAACGATTGGTATATAATTTGAATTGATTGTCCTAATTATTTCAGTGAAGAACAAAGGCCATGCACACTTCCAATTTTTGGTATATAAGTTGAGATTTATAGGTTCATTCCAATGTGAAGTATGTATATATCCCATCTTTTATACTAATCATGGATCTTTACAATCTCAATTTATGAAGTACAGTGAAAAGCACATCGATGAAAAGACACACGGTGGTTGACCAAGTTTTATTTCTACTAAACTTCCATTGATCTACTGCTTGAGCACAACCTGACTAACAATTTTGTTGGATCCAAAAATAGGAACAATGAGTGTGCAGGTCACTGAGAAACCCAAGTTTGGTATCTATATATTTTTTAACTATTTATTGCTACACAAATAGATTGCACCTTCTTAATGAATTGATGACCAGGTCTAGCTAAAAATATTGGATCATTTCAATCAATGAAGTACAGTGAAAAAACACATTGATGAAGTTTAGTGGTACAGGTAAAAACCATATTGATGAATTTCAACTTAAGTAAATGGATAAACCAACTTGATGTAGTTAAGAGGAAGTACCATATTGAGTCCATGGAGAAACATGGTGTAATTAAGATGAAGTAATAGATCCAGTTCATGGAGCAAATATATATGTAATTGAGATGAGGTACTAGATCCTAAGGAATTTTAGGTTTTGTTGTTGGATGAGGTTATCACTATTACATCCACTTACACAAATTAAAACACCTTGGGTAGAGTGAAAAAACCTTCCCTCCAAATTGAATGCCGAAGTTCAAAGGAAGTACAGTGAAAAACACAGATTGAGGATGTTCAAGGTAGATGGAAAAACTTGAGAGAATTGAGGACTAGCTATGGTAGTATTATATTTGAAAAAGTCATTTTCAACTTTCCCAAGAAGATATTGGCCAATTTCCATGGATAAAGTCCCAATATAGTTGAAACTTATACACAATTTTCCTAACTTGTAAGTAATAAATCACCATACATTGATGTCCTTGTCCAATACTCATATTTGTTTACTGTGAAAAATTGCAATATACATAACCAAAATAATCTGAGATACAAAGGGAAAATCAAGGTCTTAGTTTACAAGGCATTAATGAACAACTCAAAACATGAGTTTGGTAAGATGGGTTTCTTGTAGTTTAACTATGGTCTTTTCAGCAACAACATTACAGCAAGTGAAGCCTGCATATCAACAAACCAAGAAATACAACATCTCAAAATCTGATCTGCCTGGTTATCACTCTTGGTCTTCTAATTTTGGGAGTCATCTTGGCTTTTACACATTGTACATGGGTTTCCAAGAGTTTGTTATGAAACCAGCTCAAGAAAAGATAAAAAAGATAGATCAACGCCTTAGAATTCAGCCTCTTCGAGGGGGCAGCCTCCTTTACAATACATAAATGAACAATTCTTGGATGATACAAATGAAAAAACCTCCTTTCTATATATAGGAGTCTAAGGAGTCACAATATAATCCAACCGACCTAACAATAATAATATAAAGCCACAAAAATAACAATAGAGGGATTCTATGGGGCACAGAAATAACAATATGGGGGTAATAGGGCACAACAATATAAATAAGGGGTATAACTACAATAGTAATGGGGTAATCACTAGTATTATAGGGACCCAACATGCCCCTCTCCTTCAAAAAAGTGTTGTCCTCAACGCTTGAGTAGTTCTGGATACTTCTGCATAAAATTCTCATCCTCCCATGTGGAATCTTCAGCGGATAAGTTCTTCCACTTGATAAGATACTCTGAAATTGATCGATTTCGTAGCTGTCGAGTTCTTGTTTCTGTGACTGCTTCCGGTTCCAATATAATTTTTCCTTCCTCGTCAAGTTCTGGCAATATTGTTTGAACTGGGAGCTTGTCGCCTATAACCTTCTTTAAACATGAAACATGGAAAACTGGGTGCAATCGAGAAGCTGCAGGAAGCTCCAATTTGTATGCCATAGTACCAATCTTTTGCAACACCTTGTACGGACCATAATACTTTGGTGATAATTTATTATCCTTCTTAGCTTGCTTTAGGGACATTTGCTTATATGGTTGTAGCCGTAGGAATACCCAATCACCTACATCAAAACTTCTTTCACTGCGATGTTGATCTGCCTGTTGTTTCATTCTATTTTGTGCCAACACGAGGTTATCCTTTAAGAGTTGGAGGACTTGTTGTTGATGTTCGATGTGATGTTCCACTGCCTGAACCTTAGAATTTTCTCTTAAATATGATGTGATGGATGGTGGTTGATACCCATAAAGTGCCATAAATGGGGTCATTTTTGTTGCTGTATGGAAGGAAGTGTTATACCACCATTCAGCCAGAGGCAACCATTTGACCCATTGTGTCTGTTTATCAGATACAAAGCAACGAAGATATCCTTCCAAACATTTGTTTACTATCTCAGTTTGCCCATCAGATTGAGGATGATAAGATGAGCTATGAGCTAACTGAGTACCAAGACAAGAAAATAATTCTGTCCAAAAATTTCCAGTGAAAATGGGATCTCTGTCACTTACAATAATCTTTGGGTTTCCATGTAGCTTTTGAATTGTTTCCATAAATGCAGTAGAAACTGTACTGGCTTTAAATGGATGTGATAATGCACAAAAGTGTGCATACTTGGTAAGTCTGTCAACTACCACCATGATGACACTCTTTCCCTCAGACTTGGGTAAACCTGTGATAAAATCCATTGAAACCTCCTCCCAACGTTGGCTTGGAATGGATAAAGGTTGTAATAGACCCGGTGTCTTAATTGTTTCAACTTTATTTTGTTGGCAAACCAAACATTCCGCCACAAACTTTTGAATATCTGATTTAAGGCCATCCCAAAAAAATTCCTTCTTAACCCTGTGGTAAGTTTTTAAAAATCCTGAGTGCCCTCCTAAGGGAGAAGTGTGCAATTCCATAAGAATCTTTTGTTTTAGCTGGGAATTCTTACAGAGGTATAAGCGATCTTTGTACCATAACGAATCATTTTGCCAGCTAAATGTATCAGACGTACTGGAATCTTGTTGTAGCTTTCGAATAAGTGCCCACACTTCTTCGTCATTCTTCCATTCCTCCCTTGCTTCGTTTATCCAATCTGGTTGGATAATAGAAATGGCGCACAACAATGCTTCCACATCCTCATCCTTTCTTGAGAGTGCATCTGCCACCACATTTTGCTTCCCTTTTTTGTAGATGATTTCAAAGTCATAACCCAACATCTTTGTGACCCACTTTTGTTGCTCTTCAGAGGATAATCTTTGTTCTAAAAAGTATTTAAGGCTATCATGATCCGTTTTTACCTTGAAGTGTCTTCCCATTAGGTAGGGTCGCCATTTCTTAAGTGCATGGAGTATTGCCAACATTTCCTTCTCATAAATAGCTTTGCTTAAAAACTTTCCCTTGATTGGACGACTTTCAAAAGCAATGGGTCTTTCATCTTGCATTAGAACAACACCAATTCCATTTCCTGAAGCATCACATTCCACAATAAAGGTTTTTGTGAAGTCCGGTGTAGCTAAGACCGGTGCTTGGCACATTGCCTCTTTAAGATGTTCAAAGGCCTTTGTTGCTTCCGGAGTCCATGAAAATGCATCTTTCTTCAATAATGTTGTTAGAGGTGCTGCTATTCTCCCATAATTCTTAACAAACTTGCGATAATACCCTGTCAACCCAAGAAATCCTCGCAGATGCTTTATGGATGTGGGGATTTTCCATTCCTTAATGGCTTTAATTTTGCTAGGGTCTACCTTAACTCCTTCATGAGATACAATATGACCCAAATATTCCACCTCCTGGACTCCAAAGAAACATTTGGATCTTTTTGCATATAATTGTTTCTCCTCCAATAGTTGTAGCACCCTGTCAACATGTTCAACATGATCCTTCCAAGACTTGCTGTAGATTAGTATATCATCAAAAAATACTAACACAAATTTTCTAAGGAATGGTTTGAAAATTGAATTCATCAAACCTTGAAATGTTGAAGGTGCATTGGTAAGGCCAAAAGGCATGACCAAAAATTCATAATGACCCTCATGAGTTCTAAATGCTGTTTTCGGAATGTCTTCAATCTTCATTCTGATTTGATGATATCCCGAACGAAGATCCAACTTGGTGAAGTAAATTGATCCATGCAATTCATCCAGTAATTCATCAATGACAGGAATGGGGAACTTATCTTTAATAGTGAGCTTGTTGAGCTCCCTATAATCCGGACACATGCGCCATGATCCATCCTTCTTGTGCACCAATACTACTGGAGCAGAGAAAGAACTTTGACTCGGTTGAATTATACCAGCCTCTAGCATTTCTGCAACCATACGTTCAATTTCACTTTTTTGGACATAGGGATATCTGTACGGCCTGATGTTTGGAGGAACACTTCCTGGAATCAGATGAATAGCATGATCATGATCACGCATAGGTGGGAGACCTTTGGGAGTCTCAAATACCTTGGAATGATTGTCCAGGACTTTTTGGAGATCTGGAGAAATAGATGATTCCAATGTGGAAACATCTAGCGAACATAATTGTGCAATTACACCTCTTTGCTCCTTTTTTAGAAGCTTTGTCATACCATTAGAGCTGATTATCTTTCCTGGTTTCCCTGCAATACCCCTTAATTCAACTTCCTTTCCTTCAGTAGAAAATTTGATGAAAAGTTCTTGAAAATTAAAAGCTATTGTACCCAAGGATTGTAGCCATTGGACTCCTAGTACAACATCAGCACCTCCCATTGGAATGGAAAGCATTGGGCTAGTCAATACATATTCTCCCATGGATAGCTTGATATTATGGCACTTTCCAGAGCAATTTATTGTTCCTCCATTTGCAATCATCACTTGACACTCTGGTGCTGGATATAGGAAGCAATTCAATTCTTTTGCTACCCTACAATGAATAAAATTGTGGGTGCTTCCTGAATCAATCAACACTATTACCTTTTTCTTCTTGATTTGTCCTTCTATCTTGATGGTTTGAGGAGTGGTAATTCCCGCCAATGCATTACAAGATATGGTCGGATTTATTTGTTCTTCATCTAGGCTTTGTTCCTGGAGTATATCCTCTTCTTTTGACCTTTCTTGCTCCTTTTCTTCTTCCTCTTCACAATCTATGTAGAATAATTTCTTCTCAGCACACTTATGACCTTTAGTGTATTTGCTATCACAACTGTAACAAAGCCCTTTTGCTCTTTTTTCTTCCAATTGTTGTGGTGTCAACCTTATAGGTTGTGGAAGACTAGGGGCAACAACACTTCCGTCTTTATAGTTGTGAGTGGTATGCTTCCTAGTTGCCATAATTTTGCTTTCCATTTTTCTTGCTAACCTGAATGCCTTCTCTAATGAATCAGGTTCCCAAAGGCGAACATCATGTTGGATATTATCCTTTAAAGACCCTATGAACACATCAATCCTATGCTCCTCTGGAATATCTTTTACCCTTATGTTCAATTTTTGGAACTCCTCAATGTGCTCCATTATTGAACCCTTTTGTTTGAGACTTATCAATTGGCTAAAAAAAGTGTTGCTTTTTGTATCCTCATAATGTGCTATCAATTCTTCCGTAAAAATTGCCCAAGTGATAAATTGTTTACGAGAGAAAAGCCATTGATACCATACAAACTGATTTGGTTCCAAATATAAAGTTGCCATACGTACCTTTTGTGTGTTTTGCACATTATTGAGATCGAAGAATTGCTCCATCTGTAATATCCATGTGGCGGGATCCTTGCCATCAAACTTCCTCATATCGATTTTTGGAATATGGTGGGTCTTCGATCCAACATTAGAGTCTATGGAATCATGATTAACATTTCTTTTGTTCACATCATGAGTTTCCTTTACACCCTTTTCACCATTAGTAAGTATTTCTTGTAGAAAATTTGTCAAATCTGTCTTCAAATCTGCCATGTCTGTCTTCAAATCTGTCTTCAAATCCGCCATGTTTGTCTTCAAATCCGTCTTCAAATCATCCATCTTAGCTTCCATGCCCTTTATCTTAGATTCCACGCCATTTATCTTAGATTCCACGCCATTTATCTTAGCTTCTGTTAGCTTTTGTGAGCGTGACATTTGTTGCACTTGTTCTTGTAATTTTGATATATCATGTAGCATTTCTTCCTCTTCTTCATGAGTCATGCTAGAGCTTTCAGGTTCCTTACTAGGTGTTTGCATTTTCTTTCCTCGGGGCATCAGTTACCGATAATAATGCTTTACTATGCCCTTTGAATTCCGTTAAACCAAGCTTACACAAAAATTTAAAAAAAAACTACACACCTTTTTTCACTTTATAGAAGCCTGATATTGAATCTGATGTATCTCTGTAATTTCAGATCATCCAGTTCTGAAATTGCAACCTGTAGTAGCCTTCTGCGTCCTCTTTCCAATGCCACAAGTCTGACCCAAATTGGATTCTCCAAGGAAGAGTTATGTGAAATCTCCCACAGTGACTTGCTTTTAGACTAGTTCAGTAGAGCGAACTTGTACGACGTGCCACGAGTCACTGTTTCAACCTTTGGATCTGAAACTCGCATACAAGAAACTAAAGTCCGTCCTCTTTCTGTACCTTCTTACGAAATTTCAATCCGATCCTAGAGAGAAAGTTATGACGATTTTCCCCAGGTCACCTGTTTTGAATGTAATTCAGGAGTCTGCAAAAAGACCAACTTCCTCAGATCATATCTCCGCAAATATCGCACGAAAAGCTCTGAAATTCGGACCCAAGGTTCAGCGCGATTTCTTCTCAAATGGGTTTTTTTTGCGACTTCTGAAACGTCACAGAAAAAAAATTATAGCGAAAATGCCACGATGACCTGTTTGGAGCAGCGAAACCCTAGAATCCAAAGCTCTGATACCAAATGTTATGAAACCAGCTCAAGAAAAGATAGAAAAGATAGATCAACGCCTTAGAATTCAGCCTCTTCGAGGGGGCAACCTCCTTTACATTACATAAATGAACAATTCTTGGATGATACAAATGACAAAACCTCCTTTCTATATATAGGAGTCTAAGGAGTCACAATATAATCCAGCCGACCTAACAATAATAATATAAAGCCACAAAAATAACAATAGAGGGATTCTATGGGGCACAGAAATAACAATATGGGGGTAATAGGGGCACAAAAATATAAATAAGGTGTATAACTACAATAGTAATGGGGTAATCACTAGTATTATAGGGACCCAACAGAGATATTTAAGTCTGATTCTTCCACCATCCCAATCTTAAGAAATGTGAAAACAATTAGATAGTAGTGACTCAACTTGGGTCCTTAATGTTTGAATAAACTCCTCTCAATTACGCTTACAATTTGAAATATGAAAATCTAATATCTTTACAGATTGCATACATGTAAATCCCAAAGTTTTTTGTAGTGGTTTTCATGGAGTCCAATGAACAAGGAGTTTTCAACATTTTGTATTCGCTAAAATATGTCTTCAATTTGGTAGTATGATTGTCCTATTATCATGTTCTATACATTCCTAATTTCAACTTTTCACATACGCTATTTTTCATGTCTCCTGTCATGAGCTTCATTATCATGATTATTTACTGCTATGTACTATTTATGAGTTTCTTAGTTGTGTACACTGACACAAGACCAAAAGATACTTCTCTAAATCAAAATTTGGAATCCAAGAGTTGATATAGAACTCTAAGTTTTCAAAAAATTTAGAAAAAACACAAAGAACATCTACTTAAAATTGATGCAAGTAAATCCATGCAACAAACTTAAAGGTTAATACTTCCAAACCTGTGTTCCAGGATATGTGTAGGTGAGGGCCATATCCTATATGTTTCCATAATGAAACGTGTGGTATGGTCCAGAAAAGCATTTCAGGAAATATACACATCTCCCACGCATGGGAAACACATTTTAGAAAGCATGAAACATTTCTAGACCATACCACAATCAATATAGTGGATTTCCAAAATGGTTTAGCTGATTATTTTACTTGGTTTTTGACTGGGTTTGAAAAAAATGTTGGCAATTGATGGTAAAGTTAAATTCTTGAAGTAAACTTTACATTTCCTTCATCTTCCTTTAAAATCCATTTACTTAAACGAAACAGAAAGATGGAATTTCCTTTATCTTTCCTTTTCTATCTTTCTACCTAAATTTAAGTAAAAGACTAAAAAAGGAATAAAGGAAATGTCAACTTTTACATTAAGACATTAACATGGTGTTTGAAATGGGTTCCAACCTCAATAGCCTCCATAAGCATTAATTGTTTCAGTTTTTTGAAAGTGTTTCCAACCTCATCAACCTCCATATCGAGAAAGTATAATTTCATATCTCATTCAAAATTTAGTGGTCTTGACAATTTTCAATATTTTAATATTGGCAGGAATGTAACGTTTTCATTGTATTCTATCATGCATGAGGGTATAAAGTTTGGCATTTAATCAAGATCACCAAGCCTATCATGTACCTGAACCTTCACGAAAATGTACCCTTCACTCAAGCCAAAATCATTGATAAGGTCTAGTGAACTTTTTCTACCATATTTGACTGATGTTCCTGGAGAATCAAGGCAGAGAAAAAATATAGAAAATGAGGTAGAGTGTGATACTCATGATGAGGATCCCATTATAAGAGAGTTGAAACATTTCTTGACATTTAAATGTTCTTGCTCATTTGTTAATGATGCTTTCTCTCAAATTTTCAATATATATTATTTTTTGTGATATCATGTTTCCCTGTCTCCTAAGTTATATATTCTTATTTTGTAATGTCATGTTTCCCTATTTCCAAATTTTTGAGTGGTCACATTTCCATTTAAAGCACTCATACCCATTTCTCCATACCATAATTTAGTTCCAAACCAAACCCATAAAGCTAAATGCAACACACAAAAAATATTATTATTTTGCAGAAATGCAACATCAAATATGGATGAATTTTCACAAATTCTAGGCATTCCATTTATGGAGATTTCAGCTATTATCATCTATGTATATCATTTTAAACTATGACATTCACCAATTCTGTCTATGCCAGAATATAAACTTGACAATTCTCTTCATATTCAAAATATTGGGAGTCTCTAGCTAATGTTGAGGAAAAAAACATATCATGGGAGAGACCAAGGGCCTGAAGACAGAGTAAAATGATCATGTAAGAATACTGAACACTTTGACTTATTTTTAGTCAGGCACTTGCATACTACCATGTCCTATTGCAGTCTTATAAATTCATGACCACTTAATTCCATTTTACCTAAGAATACACTTCAGTTCCTATTAATACATTTGATGCTTGTAAATGAAAAAAATAACAATAATATAAAATAAAGGTTCCAACTTCGTAGTAGTTATAAACCAAATAACCTATATAACACAATGATGCATTCACATGCATCTAACATGCCTTCAATGTGCATTCTAACACTGACACTGGGGAGTAATCTCATAGCTGACCTTAGCCACAAATGAACCATGAAAATGATTTTTTTTATAGGATATAGAAAGGATATGGAGGGTAACGAGATCCAAAGAATCCATATAAGAAAATAGATGCACCAAATCCACCCCAGAAGTGAACTCACCCATATGAATACACATCATCAGGTTTCTTCCTGGCAATTTCCATTGCAAATAAGGAAAAAGACAGAACACCACAATCAAAATTTAAATTAAATACATCTTTGCAAATAAGGAAAAATATAGAACACCACAACCAAGAGTTAAATGAAATGCATTTGATACCAAACCTGCACAAATCAATAAGAATAATTTTAGTTGCCTCATAAAACTGAGGGGTTTGGAAAATTTTAACTTGCTTCCTATCTCATACTTCAAATCATCTAGGTGACAAATGTCCAAGATGAAAATCCAAATTATAAAAAGAAAGCATTACACCATGAAATTAGCTGCAAAAATCCATTGTCAAATAGCCTAAATATTGGAATCCAGAATCAAGATCATTTGCATGTTTTCTCTATCAAACTAGACATCAGTTTTAAATTGGAATCAAAACAAACCTTCCACAAATTGAATTGATTTATTTATCCTTTTGTCCATCTAGATTCTAACTTAGCATTGGTATTTTTTTATGATGCAATTATTTCTTATAACTTAGTATGTTGCATGGGATATAGAAGCATGATTTTAAATGGTATTCTGTATTCTAAATAAGTTCTTGTGTTTATTGGCTTGAAACAGGTTTTAGGATATTTATGAGTATTTATACTGTTGGGTCACTATAATAATACTGATTACCCCATTAATATTGTAGTTGCATCCCTTATTAATATTGTTGTGCCCCTATTATCCCCATATTGTTATTACTGTGCCCCATAGAAAACAATGTAAACTTTGAAACGGGAACTATAAACTCAAAACGGGAACTCTGGCCCAAAAACCCCAAAAAAACATCAAAAACAGTGCTAAAAACGAAAAGTGTGTATACTGGAACAATGTTTTTTTTTTTTAGGTGCCAATTTTGAACGTGTTTTAAAAATGGCGGTGACTACGAAATTTTCGTGCAAAATATAGCTTCAAAACGAAAGTGATGCTACTGGAATAACGTTTTTTTTTTTTAGGGTCAATTTTCAAACTTTTAAAAAAATGCTAATAAAACCAATTTTTTATGTCTCAAACAAAGTTAATTTTTAAGGAAAAAACACATTAATGTTTCTGGTAGAATATCATTTTTCTTTCCTAAGTATAAATTTAACATGTTTTCAACCACACCATGCTAGATACAAAAGAAATTGAATTTTTTTCAACTATAAAATTAAAAAACCATGACATTATGAACAAAGTATATCACTCAATGAAATCAAAAGTCTTTATTTGTATACTGAATAAAACAGACATTATATCTCTAATTTGATATTGCATTGTAGATATTTAAACAATAAAATTTATCATACTTAAGACATAATCCAACAACATAAAAATGCTTCATAACTTCTCATTTAACAACATATGAAAAACATTAATTTTATTTGAAGATATGATGCATACATTAGTTATATAATCTGTCTTAAACAATTATTCAAAATCACTCATATTTTCTTGCACACCATCACAATTCACATCTTCAGATGAGTGACTGGATGCTGACGAAGATGTTTCATATTCTTCTCTTTCATCAACTAGTGCCCCATCTGAGTCCACATGCATGCCCAACATTCCAGGTTTCAAAAGTCTTCTAGATCTACGACTAGTTTCAACAGACTCCCATGTCAACACTATTCCTTCTGGTAACAACCTTTTCAGAATCTCTATTGTATTGAAGCGAAGAGTTCCTCTCTTTGTTAAATTGAAGTCATAAACAAGTATGTCAACATCCTCCAATTGTAATATGTCTGTGCGGCGACGATTTATATTTGTACCCTTTTTTTTTCTTTTTCCACCATTTTTTTTGTCAACTACCATCTCTGGCTTATACACACCATTGAATGGGTGTGTATTTGTGGCATACCAATGTACTTCAACACTTGTAACATCCTCATTTTCTGTAAAGACCTTTATAACTTTAGCAACCCAAAATGGATAGCCTTTGGGATCTCCATCTGCTAGCACTACAATCATGCAACCCTCCTTAATATCATGTACTGAACCCCTATGAAGGTCTTCCATGGCTTCACGTTGTGCACGAGATCTTCTGGAACCAATATACATCTCTCTTTCCATTGCCTGTGAAGAATTAATAATACCTTGAGTTTGTTGTTGTTCAACAATGTTTACTTCCTCTTGTTCATTCGACACATTTTGTGGCCAAATAAATGGATGTGGGAGAAAACCTATCTAGAATGTGAGGCCTATGCTTTGCCACTTTTCCTTTAGTTATGTGAATGTAAATACAAAGAAAGAGACGCGCACCATGGAGTTTTCTTTGGCACCATGGTGTGAATAACAACTAAAGATTATTTTCCTCCTTTTTTATGCTCTCAAATACCATTTCTAGATGTTCTAGTCAACTATGGAAGGCTTAAAATGCTAAATAATGGAATCCCTTTCTTCCTATTGGCCCTATATTTAACATAGCTTAATAATATATTAAAATTAGGTTTTTTGCATGCTTCACCCTCAACTTTGAAGTCCACACATGGCTAGCCATAAATGTGTGGCTAATGAGGCATAACACACCATCTAGTTACGTCATGGTTGTCAAAATGCTGGTGCTTTTTACATGGTTAGAAATGTCTTTATTTTCATAATAATGTTTAGGAGTTGTGAGCTATAATCAAAAAATATTAACCCAAAAAAGTGTTGGTTGATTTAAATGTCTAAATAACTTTATAAAGTTCTAAACCCCAAATCTCACTCAAAATTTATAAATATAAATAAAAAAATATATAATAATTACTCCATTCCAAACCATACCATATACATATACAAAATAGTTAATTTCATTGAAGGAATCTTTTTCATGGCTGGACATCCAATACAACTCATTTATAAACTTACCTCATGGTTTGGCTCCCTATTCTGCTTCGATTTTTGTATATACTCTAATTGGACAGATAATTAATATTAGTTTGCTCACATACACGAGTGACATTTATTATTATTTATTTATCTTCAATAACTTTAATGATTAAGGCCTTTAAAGGAGGAGAAACACTTTACCGGATATTTTTTAGATTATATATTCTGTAATAAAGCATCCAATAAGAGGAAGCATATAATAGAACATAAGAAAAAAGCACCATAATATCATAGTTTTGCAATAAGCTTTATGGATTTAGATTTTAACAATCCACCATTATTTTATCAAGAAAAAGGGCATGACACTGCATAAACTTACTTTATTTCCAACTATCAAAATCTATATACATTTTGTTAAAAAAACAAATAATAACTTCAATTAAATTAAAAATATAATATTCTAAATTACATATTATAATAATAAAATTCTCGCTAATATTATTTTCAATCAATATTTATTACAAAATTACAAAATTTTATATTATAAATCATATATTGTAATAATATAATTATAAGTTTTATTCTCAATCTACATTTATTATAAATTAATTAATTAAAAAAAATACGATGTCAAATCCTCCCAGAAAATCTCACAACCTATCGATCGCCCACAAGCCAAGTATTCTCCTTAATTAAAAAAAAAACAAAACTCAAAAAGTATTCGACAACCAAGAAAAAGTTGAGTGTAGAGAGTCTAGAATTTATTCATCATGATTATAGTTATAAGGAACTCAGGATTAGAGTTTAAATCTGGTCACTCGATGTTAAATTATGGCAACCAATATTTACCAGGTTATATATTATTTAATAGCGTTGACAGCACCTGTGATATACCTCTGCATTCCCAAAAGCAATATAACTTACAAATTAAACTAATATGTGAATAATAAAGATCAAACCCACCAATTAAATAATAGTTTTAAAAGCAAATTTATATTAAATCTTTAAAAACAATATAACTTAAAAAAATTAAGCTAAACTAATTTATATAACTAAATTGAGATTTTGTTTATAAAAAAATTAAAACCAATAATGTTTGTTTCTATCTTAATGTATAACAAAATTTAAAAATTAATATTACTCTAACTTAAAATCAAATATATAAAACACCTCCGATATTGAGTCTTTATAAATTGAATTTTAATATGGCAATTTTGTTTAGGTGACAAATTACATCAATGAGCTGCGTCTCAAAAATGTAATAGTTTTTTTGTATTTTAAAATTTTTAATGTTTGTTACCATACCCATCATCCATACTCTAGACACTCGAAATTTGGGGTACCTTTCAACTGTCCCCGAAACCCATCCCTTTATTCCCCATCACCCACCCTCAATTCAATGCAGCATAGCGAATTTGTCTTATGAATGGGCAGACGGCATTATCATGATCCCGAGCCAGTAATGCGTTTGCTGCATTTGTCTTATGAATGGGTAGACGGCATTATCATTATCCCGAGCCAGTAATGCGCAATGATATATTACTGTACGATTTAAACCTTTACTCCGGTACATGGTGTTAAATTTATTCATTTTGAAGAGGAAACCAAGTCAAAAAATAATTAACCAAGCCTGTTACACGACGTGTAAATAGATCTTGAATCGACCGCAGCGCCACCCCCGGGCCGCCCCGCCCCGCCCGACTGGCGGCGGGTCGATTCCGGGGAATCGACCCGCCGCCAGTCGGGCGGGGCGGGGCGGCCCGGGGGTGGCGCTGCGGTCGATTCAAGATCTATTTAGGCCGCAGCGCCACCCCCGGGCCGCCCCGTCCCGCCCGACCGGCGGCGGGTCGATTCCGGGAATCGACCCGCCGCCGGTCGGGCGGGACGGGGCGGCCCGGGGGTGGCGCTGCGCGGGCGCCCTATCATAAAGCCATTCACAACCAAGTATCATTTTGCAAATGTCATCATTGCAGGTCACCCTAACTTCAAACAGAGGTTAATCTTCCTGCTTTAAACAAATTCTGCGAATAAGAACTGACAGACTACAGATAAAACATCTCTGGATTTCGAGCAATGAACTCTTCCATCAATCCACGACATGTTATTGAAATTGATTAATAGACATCCGCAGATAATCAACCATCGCACGAAGTCAAGTTTTTTAAAATTGGAACCAAAAGATATTTACATCGTTGGAGACAATCAAACATAGGTCTCTTCATGTTTCTCATTAAGCCACATCACATATTTAGTTTCATTCCTTTTGCTAGTGTACCCTCGATTACAGAACCCAATATGCATGCCATAAAAACAGTTAAAAGAGCTGTGCAAGTTCGAATACGAAACATCAAGGTGTAATGACATCCATTGAACCCTGCATCGGCAACCCTATGCAATGCAATACTCGACCTCTCGCGGGTCTCGCTTATAATAATTCCGAAATGCCTACAATTATAGCAAAAAACGACATCGACTGTTTGTCCCCGCATTTCGCAGTATGGACACGCGTTACTTTAAATTAAGACCAAGTTTCGACAGAACCTACATGTGAAAATTTTGAAAAAGGACCCCACAATAGCGTTCAAGCAGAATTAATCTGAAGCCATTTAGGCCTTTGAATCTGACAGATTTGCTGTTTTGAAATATGGATCGAGGAAGAATAAATTGCTTCTAGCGATCAACACAAGGATGGCTACAAAACAACCATGGATCGATCCGCGCAGAGACTTTTAATAATAAATGAAGCGTTGGGTGCGATGAGATTATTAATAATTGAGCAAAAGAAACTAGGGTTCGAGGGCTTACCAGCTTGATGGCCACCTCCTCATTGGACTGGATATTAGTACCTAAATAGATCTCGAATCGACTGCAGCGCCATCCCCGGGCCGCCCCGCCCCGCCCGACCAGCAGCGGGTCGATTCTCGGAATCGACCTGCCGCCGGTCGGGCGGGGCGGCCCGGAGGTGGCGCTGCGGTCGATTCGAGATCTATTTAGGCCCAGCGGCACCCCGGGCCGCCCCGCCCCGCCCGACCGATGGCGGGTCGATTCCCGGAATCGACCCGCCCCGCCCGACCGGGGCTGGTCGATTCCGGGAATCGACCCGCCGCCGGTCGGGCGCGGCGGGGCGGCCCGGGGGTGGCGCTGCGCGGGCGGGGCGTCCCGGGGTGGCGCTGCGTTGATCATCAAATCCCATGCCAGTCGGTTGCTTTCCAAGTCTGTCGGTCATTCACTGTTGTGGTGGATAAAATCTGCAAATAACTACTTCATACAATGTATTCGTCGCAGAGGTTGGGTGTAGCGATTCAATCAAAATGTAATTTCAGGTTGGTCAGTCTGTACAACTGCTGTTTTTTTCACAATGTGCAGTATCAGTCACCATCGACAAAACTTGTCATCAAACAAATTCATATGCGCCTTACTCCTATGCTCAGTTGATGTCCGGTTATCTCTCAGTGTAAGCAGGAGGTGAGCTAATCTTTCAACTATAGATTCTGGAGGGCCCTCAGATCCGATAATCAGAATGTACAATAGATAAATAGAATGTACGATTGAGAAAAGGATGGGCTTAAGTAGGTAATGGGGGATCATTTGAGACACTATTACCACTAGTTCAATCAAATTTGCAGGTGAGAGACTTTGAGCTTTGATAACTCCTTTTCATAAATAAAAGACAATAAACAGACTGGATATAATGACTTTGTACCAATACTATTATAACTTTTAGTTGAGAGTTTGGTTGGGTTGATATAGTTAATATAATTTTTAGCTGAGCATTAGGCAGATGGGATGCTCACAAGTGAGTTTCTAACCATAACTTAATAACTCTTAATAACTTTTTAATTGAAGGTTAGATAAGAGAGACACCTACAAGGTTACAAATTCAACCTTTACATAAGAAGTGCCTTAATGTTTTTATTTCGATTATCCATTTCAAATTAATATTTTAACTTCACTCTTATCCATCCAAAATTATCATTAAAAATATACCATTGTTTTTCAAAATTATCGTTAAAAATATATAATAGTCATTTAAATATATACCATCACTCTTATCTTATCTATCTGAATTTTGATGAATTTGAAATTTTATGTTTAATCTATTTTCCATATTTCAAAACATTTTGATATAAAATTGTGAGTTTGAAAAATAAACATTTTTACTTCAATGAAAAATAAGCATTTGAATTGAAAATTTTGAAAAAAACCCTTCACATGTCGATTAATAATAATCTATTTCTTCATTTGAATTAATAAATATTATAATTCTTCATCTGAATATAGGGAAAAATATTTCTTACAAGTTATGTGGTGAGGCTCTAATAAAATGACATATTTTTTCATCATTCCAAATAATTCCCTTGTTGGTGAGAAGATTTCAACTTTTTCGTGTGATGTACTTCATTAGTTAATGATATTTTGTCTTTCTTCATTTGACTTTAGAAAATGATACTGTCTTTCTCACTACTAATAATATAGTTGAATTTTTTTTGAAACATGCGTACTTCTAATTCCTTTCCTACCCATCGAATCATTGTTCTTTCAAATATCATTATTAAATTTAACATTTCTTCACATTTAGATAATAATGGAAAAAATTACAAATAAATATCTGGTCAATTAAAATAATTTTTAGTTTTATGAAAGGTATTGTTTTTACTTTTCAATCTTATCACTCCTTCACAATCTTATCATTTCTTCAATTTAAAAATAATAAATAAAACTGGTAACTTCAATTACATTTAAATTTATTTTAAATATAATTTATTAACTGTCCATTTTTTTAATATATAATTACTTTTATTTAGTATAAAGAACATAATATATATATGATTATATATAATATAAAATATAATAATAAAATGGGGTGGTAGAAGGGGTTTTCTTGAATTTCAAGGAAAATTAAGAAGTATTCTGGGGAGTTGGTAAGAGGAAAAATATTCTAATGGAAACGTACAAGCTTTTGTTTGGTCTTTAGTTAGATAAGGATATGGAACTCTCTAAGATAACAATTTTGGGAGATTCCCTTATCACCATTCAACTTACACAATGACTCTCTTCTTAAGAATAACCATCTAAGTCTTTTTCTTCGCAAAATTTTTAGTATCTTGGATTCCTTCCCTAGCAAGGCCTTTTATCACATCTTATGAAATCAAAACAAGGAAGTTGATGAACAAGAAAATCGCGCTTGTTTACTAGAGGCAACACATACCGTCATCAACGGTAATTCTGGATGGAAAACTATTCCATGATGAACACCATGTAAGTCCCTATTCATGGCTTAAACATTAGTATTCATGAGTTTGGGAGCATAGAAAATTATTTCAAAGGGGTCCTTAAGGTTTCATAAAATCCTTACCCCCTCAAACAATTTCAATAATAAGTTAGTGGTTATATGGTACGGGCTTGTTTCCATAGTTGAGGGGGCTGGAAGAGGGCATGAATTCCATGCAACCCTTCATTCCTCGCATATGACGAACTCAGTAGTAGGACAATTCCTCATTTATTCTTACACCCTCATACCAAGCTCCTTCAGGACTACAGGGTGGAAAACGTTAATGGAATTCATGGTTGATGAGATTTTTGTGGCGTGTGAGTTCTCAGGTCCTAAAATTATATTCATGGAGGTTGGTAATGAGACAAATACGTAGGAATCAAGTTTATGGGTCTGTATGGGAGCTTGGTTTACCTTTGTGGATGTCGGGGTACTCTTCTACTTTGCATAATATCCAAAGGTTCTACGAAATTCGACAATAGAAAGGGACTCCTGCTCTAATGCCAAGCTAATGGTCTCAAGAAACAATGTTTTTTCTTAGAATGCTAATTTTAAAAATGGTTATTTTTATGTCCATTGTTAAAAAATGTTGTTTTTTAGAAACAATTATTTCATGTGGATTGAAAAATTAATTAAGGATGTATAAATATGTAGATTATCTAAAATTCAAACTATCGACTTTCTAATTTAAAAACGCAAAACAATAAAACCCCCCTAAAAATAAAATAAAAATTAAGATAGAGAACAAGAAAATATGAATAAAATGACGACTTCAAAAACTATCAAATTTAGAAAATAATTTTTTACATTTCACACACTAGAAAATTAAAAGTCAAAAAATAGGTCTTTTAAAAAAAGGGTGTGATGCAGAATACTCACTTTTTAAAATCAGCATGAAAATCACTACCATTCTAAAACTTGATTTCATCCTTGAACATGAAAAAAAATTAAAGTTCCAAAAACCATGTTCTAAAAAAAACATGTGTATTCTGCATCACCACTTTTGAAAATCGGGTCATTTTTTTGCTATCTCTACAAAACGGGTAACAGTATCAGTTCCCGTTTCAAAGTTTACATTGTTAGAATCCCTCTATTGTTATTTTTGTGGCTTTATATTATTATTGTTAGGTCGGCTGGGTTATATTGTGACTCCTTAGACTCCTATATATAGAAAGGAGGCTTTTTCATTTGAATCATCCAAGAATTGTTCATTTATGTAATGTAAAGGAGGTTGCCCCCTCGAAGAGGCTGAATTCTAAGGCGTTGATCTATCTTTTCTATCTTTTCTTGAGTTGGTTTCATAACATTTGGTATCAGAGCTTTGGATTCTAGGGTTTCGCTGCTCCAAAAAGGTCATCGTGGCATTTTCACTATAAATTTTTTTCTGCGACGTTTCAGAAGCTACAAAAAAATCCATTTGAGAAGAAATCGCGCTGAATCTCGGGTCCAAATTTCAGACTTGTTCGTGCTATATTTGTGGAGATATGATCTAAGGAAGTTGGTCTTCTTGCAGACTCCTGAATTTCATTCCAAACAGGTGACCTGGGGAAAATCTTCATAACTTTCTCTCTGAGCATCTAATAGAAATTTCATAAGAAGGTACAAAAATAGGACAGACTATAGTTTCTTGTATATATTTTTCAGAGCCAAAGGTTGAAATAGTTACTCATGGCACGTCGTACATGTTCGCTCTACTGAACTAGTCTATAATCAGGTCACTGTGGGAGATTTTGCATAACTCTTCCTTGGAGAATCTAATTTGGATTCGATTGGTGGCATTGGAAAGAGGACACAGAGGGCTACTGTAGGTCGAAATTTTAGAACTAGATGATCTGAAAGTACAAGGATACATCAAAGGCAATATCGAGCTCCTACAACGTGAAAAAAAGGTGTGTAGATTCTTTTAAATTTTTGCTTAAGATTGGTTTGAAAAATTATTTTGAAGGAATTCAAAGGGAATAGTAGAGCATTATTATCAATAATAGATGCCCCAAGGAAAGAAAATGCAAACACCTAGTAAGAAACCTGAAAGCCCTAGCATGACTCATGAAAAAGAGGAAGAAATGCTACATGATATATCAAAATTACAAGAACAAGTGCAATAAATGCCACGCTCACAAAAGCTAACAGAAGCTAAGATAAATGGCTTAGAATCCAAGATAAAGGGCATGGAAGCTAAGATGGATGATTTGAAGACAGATTTGAAGAGAGACATGGCAGATTTGAAGACAGACATGGTGGATTTGAAGACAGATTTGACAAATTTTCTACAAGAAATACTTACTAATGGTGAAAAGGTTGTAAAGGAAACTCATGATGCGAACAAAAGAAATGTTAATCATGATTTCATAAACTCCAATGTGGGATCGAAGACCCACCATATTCGAAAAATCTATATGAGGAAGTTTGATGGCAAGGATCCTGCAACATGGATATTACAGATGGAGCAATTTTTCGATCTCAATAATGTGCAAAACAAACAAAAGGTACGTATTGCAACTTTATATTTGGAACCAAATTAGTTTGTATGGTATCAATGGCTTTGCTCTCGTAAACGAATTATCACTTGGGCAATTTTTACTAAAGAATTGACAACACATTATGAGGATACAAAAAGCAACACTTTTTTAGCCAATTGATAAGTCTCAAACAAAATGGTTCAATAATGGAGCACATTGAGGAGTTCCAAAAATTGAACATAAGGGTAAAAAATATTCCAAAGGAGCATAGGATTGATGTGTTCATATGGTTTTTAAAGGATAATATCCAACATGATGTTCGCTTTTGGGAACTTGATTCATTAGAGAAGGCATTCAGGTTAGCAAGAAAAATAGAAAGAAAAATTATGGCAACTAGGAAGCATACCACTCACAACTATAAAGATGGAAGTGTTGTTGCCCCTAGTCTTCCACAACCTATAAGGTTGACACCACAACAATTGGAAGAAAAAAGAGCAAAAAGGGCTTTGTTACAGTTGTGATAGCAAATAGACTAAAGGTCATAAGTGTGCTGAGAAGAAATTATTCTACATAGATTGCGAAGAGGAAGAAGAAAAGGAGCGAGAAAGGTCAAAAGAAGAGGATATACTCCAGGAACAAAGTCTAGATAAAGAAGAAATGAATTTGACCATATCTTGTAATGCATTGGTTGGAATTACCACTCCTAAAACCATCAATATAGAAGGACAAATGAAGAAGAAAAAGGTAATAGTGTTGATTGATTAAGGAAGTACCGCCAATTTTATTGATTGTAAGGTAGCGAAAGAATTTAATTGCTTCTTATATACATCACCAGAGTGTCAAGTGATGGTTGCAAATGGAGGAACAATAAATTTCTCTGGAAAGTGCCATAATATCAAGCTATCGATGGGAGAATATGTATTGACTAGCCCAATGCTTTCCATTCCAATGGGAGGTGCTGATGTTGTGTTAGGAGTCCAATGGGTACAATCCTTGGGTACACTAGCTTTTAATTTTCAAGAACTTTTCATGAAATTTTTTGTGGAAGGAAAGGAAGTTGAATTAAGGGGTATTGCAAGGAAACTAGGAAAGATAATCAGCTCTAACGGTATGAAAAAGCTTCTAAGAAAGGAACAAAGGGGTGTAATTGCACAATTATGTTCGCTAGATGTTTCCATATTGGAATCATCTATTTCTCCAGATCTCCAAAAGGTATTGAACAATCATTCCAAGGTATTTGAGACTCCCAAAGGTCTCCCATATATTCGTGATCATGATCATGCTATTCATCTGATTCCAGGAAGTGTTCCTCCAAACATCAGGCCATACAGATATCCCTATGCCCAAAAGAGTGAAATTGAACACATAGTTGCAGAAATGCTAGAGGTTGGTATAATTCAACCGAGTCAAAGTTCTTTCTCTGCTCCAGTAGTATTAGTGCACAAGAAGGATGGATCATGGCGCATGTGTTTGGATTATAGGGATCTCAACAAGCTCACTATTAAAGATAAGTTTCCAATTCTTGCCATTGATGAATTACTAGATGAATTGCATTGATCAATTTACTTCACCAAGTTGGATCTTCGTTCATGATATCATCAAATCAGAATGAAGACTAAAGACATTCCGAAAACAACATTTAGAACTCATGAGCGTCATTATGAATTTTTGGTCATGCCTTTTTGCCTTACTAATGCACCTTCAACATTTCAAGGTTTGATGAATTCCATTTTCAAACCATTCCCTAGAAAATTTGTGTTAGTATTTTTTGATGATATACTAATCTACAACAAAGTCTTGGAAGGATCATGTTGAACATGTTGACAGGGTGCTACAACTATTGGAGGAGAAACAATTATATGCAAAAAGATCCAAATGTTTATTTGGAGAACAAGAGGTGGAATATATGGGTCATATTGTATCTCATGAAGGAGTTAAGGTAGACCCTAGCAAAATTAAAGCCATTAAGGAATGGAAAATCCCCACATCCATAAAGCATCTGCGAGGATTTCTCGGGTTGATAGGGTATTATAGCAAGTTTGTTAAAAATTATGGGAGAATAGCAGCACCTATGACAACATTATTGAAGAAAGATGCATTTTCATGGACTCCAGAAGCAAAAAAGGTGTTCAAACATCTTAAAGAGGTAATGTGCCAAGTACCGGTCTTAGCTACACCAGACTTCACAAAAACCTTTATTGTGGAATGTGATGCTGCAAGAATTGGAATTGGTGTTGTTTTAATGCAAGATGAAAGACTCATTGCTTTTTAAAGTCATCCAATCAAGGGAAAGTTTTTATACAAAGCTATTTATGAAAAGGAAATGTTGGCAATACTCCATGCACTTAAGAAATGGCAAACCTACCTAATGGGAAGACACTTCAAGGTAAAAACAGATCATGATAGCCTTAAGTACTTTTTAGAAAAAAGATTATCCTCTGAAGAGAAACAAAAGTGGGTCGCAAAGATGTTGGGTTATGACTTTGAAATCATCTACAAAAAACGGAAGCAAAATGTGGTGGCAGATGCACTCTCAAGAAAGGATGAGGACATGGAAGCATTGTTGTGCACCATTTCTATTATCTAACCAGATTGGATAAACGAAGCAAGGGAGGAATGGAAGAATGACGAAGAAGTGTGGGCACTTATTCAAAAGTTACAACAAGATTCCAGTACGTCTAATACATTTAGCTAGCAAAATGATTCTTTATGGTACAAAGATCGCTTATACCTCTATAAGAATTCCCAACTAAAACAAAAGATTCTTATGGAATTGCACACTTCTCCCTTAGGAGGGAACTCAGGATTTTTAAAAACTTACCACAAGGTTAAGAAGGAATTTTTTGGGATGGCCTTAAATCGGATATTCAAAAGTTTGTGGCGGAATGTTTGGTTTGCCAAAAAAATAAAGTTGAAACAATTAAGACCCCGGGTCTATTACAACCTTTATCCATTCCAAGCCAACGTTGGGGGAGGTTTCAATGGATTTTATCACAGGTTTACCCAAGTCTGAGGGAAAGAGTGTCATCATGGTGGTAGTTGACAGGCTCACCAAGTATGCACACTTTTGTGCATTATCACATCCATTTAAAGCCAGTGCAGTATCTACTGCATTTATGGAAACAATTCAAAAGCTACATGGAAACCCAAAGATTATTGTAAGTGAAAGAGATCCCATTTTCACTGGAAATTTTTGGACATAATTATTTTCTTGTCTTGGTACTCTTTTCGCTCATAGCTCATCTTATCATCCTCAATCTGATGGGAAAACTGAAATAGTAAACAAATGTTTGGAAGGATATCTCGTTGTTTTGTATCTGATAAACATACACAATGGGTCAAATGGTTGCCTCTGGCTGAATGGTGGTATAACACTTCCTTCCATACAGCAACAAAAATGACCCCATTTATGGCACTTTATGGATATCAGCCACCATCCATCACATCATATTCAAGAGAAAATTCTAAGGTTCAAGCAGTGGAACATCACATCGAACATCAACAACAAGTCCTCTAACTCTTAAAGGATAACCTCGTGTTGGCACAGAATAGAATGAAACAACAGGCAGATCACTATCGCAGAGAAAGAAGTTTTCATGTAGGTGATTGGGTATTCCTACGGCTAGAACCATATAAGCAAATGTCCCGCAAGCAAGCTAAGAAGGATAATAAATTATCACCAAAGTATTATGGTCCGTACAAGGTGTTGCAAAAGATTGGTACTATGGCATACGAATTGGATCTTCCTGCAGCTTCTCAATTGCACCCATTTTTCCATGTTTCATGTTTAAAGAAGGTTATAGGCGACAAGCTCCCAGTTCAAACAACATTGCCAGAACTTGACGAGGAAGGAAAAATTATATTGGGACCGGAAGCAGTCACAGAAATAAGAACTCGACAACTATGAAATCGATCAATTTCGGATTATCTTATCAAGTGGAAGAAATTATCCGCTGAAGATTCCACATGTGAAAATGAGGATTTTATACAAAAGCATCCAGAACTACTCAAGTGTTGAGGACAACAATTTTTTGAAGGAGAGGGGCATGTTGGGTCCCTATAATACTAGTGATTACCCCATTAATATTGTAGTTGCATCCCTTATTAATATTGTTGTGCCCCTATTATCCCCATATTGTTATTACTGTGCCCCATAGAATCCCTCTATAGTTATTTTTGTGGCTTTATATTATTATTGTTAGGTTAGCTAGGTTATATTGTGACTCCTTAGACTCCTATATATAGAAAGGAGGTTTTGTCATTTGAATCATCCAAGAATTGTTCATTTATGTAATGTAAAGGAGGTTTCCCCCTCTAAGAGGCTGAATTCTAAGGCGTTGATCTATCTTTTCTATCTTTTCTTGAGCTGGTTTCATAACATAGACCTCGAAGCGTTATTGGTCCACAACAACATTTTTTACGAGATATGCAATCATGTATGTGGAAGCTTGTAATTATTAAAAAACTTCTAACTAATTAAAAATTTCAAAGCTTAGTTTCAAAATCCAAATTTAGTTTCTATGTATATACTATATTTGTGTATGACATGTGCAGTCACGCATGTTGAACGCTGTAAAGATTTACAAACATTTGATTAATTCATGAATGCAAAGCATACTTCAAAATCTAGAGTTATTTTCTATGTATATAGTGATTCTAATGTCATTTGTTTTTATACTTTGTTCCTTTAGGGTGAATTGATGAGGCACCAAAATTATGGTACCAATAGAAATGCGAGGGAAAATATGTTGCCTACATCTTGTGCCTATGTTTTGGCATCAAGTGATATTTCTTTTGAATTAATAATGGATGTTCTATATACAGGGATAAACACCTATGAGCACAGGAAAGGAAATTCTCCTGGATTGAAAAATTGTTCAGCAAATCATGTTGTCATAAGATAAGCTTTTTAGGCATAAATGAATCAATTGTAAGTAAAAGTAAATTTTATCATCTTTCTAACCTATAGGAGAAAATTAGGTGAGATGAAATAATAACTCCAAACTCAAAAAATGGGGGACAATACAGTCTTCCCCACCTAAAATTTCTTGTCCTCAAGCAATTTGAGCCATAGATGTGGCAATATCTACTCGTTTGTGGTTAGCTTTCCTTGCCCTATGTATTTGAATGTCCCAAATAATTATGTTGTTGCCTCATACATGTCTTTCACTTTGTAGCTTACATTTACCTAAGAGATTTCTACTACAATGGTACAACCTGAGTATTGTCATCATCTATAGTTGCTTCATTTCTGAGTTTTATCTGGAATTGGTTCAGATTTGTGTTAATGAGAACTGGCTCATCACTAAGAGTGGCACCAACATATGATAGTGAATGTATTTCCATTCATCGAAACTCGAATTGGTCTTTGTAAACAGGACTTGGTTTGCAGGTATTTCCCAATTGACTGTTTACAAATGCCTCAAATATCCATCCAGACAACCACATAACATTTTTGCAGAATGGAAAATTTTGACAATCAACCAGGAACCTTCCACTTGGCTTCTTATTCTTGATTTTCATATTATTCTCTTGAATCTTGAAAACACGGAATGATCTCTCCAACAATCGGTTATCATCTCCTCCTAGTGTAGGGGGCTTAACAAAGAAAATTTTCATGGCCTCAGAAAGCTTCTCCTTATGCCATTTTGTATTTAGAAAGCAAGCTATTGGTTGTTGTAAGTCACCAAAACCTCAACTTTACTCTTTGAACCCATACCCACTGCTTTCATGTCACATTCCATCATGGCATGAAGGTATAGCCTCTAGATTTTATATCCCAAAGCATCATAGCCCATAAAAATTTCCTCGTCCAACTTTGTTGGACCAAACCATGTATTCACATCTTTTGCAATGTAGCAACAATTTGGTAATCTTTTAATGCAATCATGCATAGTTACATCAGTTCCAATTCTGGCCTTAACCATGCAATTTAGCAAGTCAGCTTAACTCAAAAATGTTGGTGGTCTTGTGATACTTGCATCAAATGTCAATCTTGTTCAAACAAACTATCTTTTCTCTTTCTTTTAACAAATATCAAGGACATAACAATGTAGGTTCACAAATATTGTTACCAAGAAAACTATCCCTTGCTGACGATAAAGGGTAGTAGCCACACAATTACCAACTAGAGCACATGTATTAATGGCCTCATCTAGGTGGTATGTTGCAGCGTGTCCTGAAAAATAGCCACCACCTTCAAGCAGTGCCATAGCAGCACCAACATCATGGAGAGGGTTATGAACAAGGGTGGTATCTTCCTATAAAACTCGTAAATCAACTGTACACCAACTTGATGGAGATTCTCCAGGAGGAAAGGCTGATATTTCTACTGGATCTTGAGTATTCAACATAAATGTGCAGAAGCCAAAATCATTTATGAAAATGTCAACTAGGCACACTGAATTAAGAAGCCTGTGACCCTTTGGATTACTGTTGTCTTGAGATACTTCAAGCTGCAAGGTTCCTTTAAGAAAATCATGGTCCTCCAATGTTATTGATTATGCCAAACACACACTCCTAAGAGGATTAGTAACTTTATCCAAATATGAAAAGCTTCATGTATCACAAAGTCAAAACGATATTGACAAAACTTGGGAATTTAGCGAAGACACTGAAGCAATAACATATGCTAAGCTCATAAAGTCTAAGGATACTTCAAATTTCGTTACTGATAATGCAAAAGAAATTACTTTTGAGTCACGAAAAGGGTATGTAGTTACCATTAATCTCATCATCCTTTTCCTTTATTCTTATCTTTTCTATATTGTAATGCGTTAATATATTAAGGAATTCTGGTAAGAAATGAAGGAATTATTTGCAGTTATGATTTAGCTAACTTTTACCCTTCTTATGCAGGAAAACGACAAAAGGAACAACAGAAATCAGACAAGCAAAAGAAGGAATGAGTCAGTTGTGGATATGGCTGAGAGTGAATCAGAGGGATTAGCGTGGAATAGGAAAAATCTCTGAAGTTAGAAATGAGTTGTGAATCCCTCAAGATCGAGAGATCACGAGGGATCACATTTACCATTTATCTTTTACCCTTTCTGATTATAAAAAGAGGCGATTGTAAGAAGAAAGGGGGAGGAATCTCTATTGTTAGTGAAATTGTAATTTTAATTACAAACTCTCGCTGTTGAGAAGAACACGAATATATTGTAATGCTCTTTCAGTTCAATGATTAATACATAATTGAAGTTGTTGTTCCCTCACGTTATTTGAAGTAACTTAGCAGTGATCGATGGCGGCTAAGGGCTTGGCTTCTAGTGGATTTAACTGCTTTCTTTGTGTCATAAATTTCTAATACTTGCAAGTGTGATTGGTTTGGTAATTTTCCTGCTTTCTATGATTTTATTTCCTTCACTAGTTGTTTCTTGTATTGACAGTATATCTCTGGTTTATATGATTTACATCATTGTTGTTTGATTTAGTTTTTCTTCATTACAGGTTAAGTTACTTAGATAAGTATTCAGATTGATTTAATCAAATGTAAAGAGTTTGATTATCACTACTGGACTCTCAGATTGATATCATTTCTATCAAGATTATTTAATGAAGATTGAGTTTGATTTAGATTAAAATCAGTTCATAAGAGATGAGTTATTGTTACTATACTCTTAACTGATGTTGTTACTACTTGAATTGTTGAAAGATTTGATTTCATTAGAGGATTGAGTTTTCTTTAATAATTTCAATTAGAATTTATTAGATGCATCCGTTTACTCTTGTATTTAAAGATCTATACTGCAATTTAGGAAACATTACTCTCTGAATTAATAGCAGCCACATACTGTGTACACTCTTGAAATAAGAGGACTTGCCCGGGTTGATAATTAATGTGGGATAAATAGGAGTTTTAAAAGGCACCTTTTATTAGTCAACATTTTGGCGCTGTTGTTGGGGAGAGTGTAGCCATTTACAAAGAGTGATGTATATCTGATAATCATTGTTGATGAAGAATTGGGTATTGAAAATGGAAGGTAAGAACCTACATAACGAGTAAGTAAAGTGCTTGCTCCTCCGCCCGCTTTTCAGCACAATTACAGAAAACTGGAATAGGTATTTGATGCTTGTCTGTTAAGAGAGAACTGGGTATTAAAAACGGAAGGTAAGAACCTGTGTACGGAGCAAGTAAAATTCCAACTCCCCCGCCCGCTTTCCAGCAGAGTTGTTAGGAAATTAGGGTAGAGATTAACATTTTAATTGTTTGCATGAATGACTAAGAAGAAAAGACCCGAAAAAAATCCAATTCCACTACACAAACCTGAAAAATCTAAGGGACCGGTGACCCTTGGACGATCAACTTTCATAGACGACATCTTAAAGAAAGCTGACTCTTAGCGATCAGTGGGTCCTCGAACTGTTGCTTCCAGACAACCTACTATCTCCCTTCAGACCACCGGCTCACCATATATAGCCTACGCTGAGGTCCATAGTAAAACGGAAGGAACTGAGTAGTGTTTTCAAGAAATTGAAAATTCGCGCCCAATTTCCTCACAAGAAGGGAATTCTTGTAATATTCGTGAAGGAGGAGGAGAAACAGGGGAAACAGAGGAACCAAGGTCCCCTCAAGTAGTAATTGAACAAAGGACGCTCAGTATCCTAGACCGAGGGAGTGCTATTAAGATCATATCCACACCTTCTAAACATCCTAGGGATAACTCTCCAGCTCCAGAGATCCTGGAAGGGTATTGGAATATATTCGATCAAATGGCCAACAATACACAAGCACCCCAAACCTCTACATTGCAGTATCCCATTGTTGACACAATTGTCAACGCACCCATGAAAGCTATCCCTCTACAAAATATTCCCACCTTTCATGGACTCACATCGAAGGATCCAGATGCATTTCTGTTTGAATTTGATGTATTATGTCGGGGTTATGATTACACCACCAACCCCCAGAAGCTAAAGCTCTTTCCCTCCACATTAAAAGAAGTAGCCTTGCATTGGTTTATGGGGCTAGGTGGGGGAACCATAAATGATTGGGATCAACTGAAAACTGCGTTCCTAAAAAAATATCAGGACTACTGTATATCTAGGGAACTGAAAGATGAAATATTCCAAATGGTAGCAAGACCTAGTGAAACATTGGAAGAGTATGTGGAGTACTTCCAATATAACCTTCAAAGGTCCCCCTATGCAAATCTGCCTTTTCTTGATAATGTGCTAAAAACTACACTGATTAAAGGAATGAAAGAACAATGGATAGAGACATTAAATATTATGGGTAAAGGTGATATATATCAAGAAGACTATGTTGATATTATTAAATTGTGTATCAGGTGCTCAAGAGGCAGTATGAGATTGAAACCAGCAGAATGCGATGTGACCACCAGGGACAACAAAATCTCTGGCGGAAGCATCACTCGTGTAGAAATCGGCAACCTGCTAGAGGATTTCAAAACAGATATCTTGGGAACTTTGACGACGCAATTAGACATCATGCAAGCCAAGCAGAAGCAGGCTGAAGCAAAACAAAACCTGGTGATATTTTTCCCAAGATGTAGGAAGAAGCATAGTCATAAAGAGTGCCTGTTGGATATGGTACAGACCTGTGCCATATGTACTAAAGATCATGCCACAAAATGTTGCCCATTGTTCCTAAGGTTAAAAGCAGTCTTCAAGGAGGCAAAGGAAGAAACAGAGCCAGTCTACCTGCTAAATCAGCATCGCTAATGGCAAGCACAACAAACAAGTACGCCTATTGACCCATCTTCTTCCTTTCAACCCTTGCAATATAATGCTCAACAATACACAGGAGCTACGTGGCAGAACCAACCACTCCTAATTGGTCACATCAACCATTCTCTATGCCACCTTGGTCCAACCAATCAAACCAAAACAACAGTTGGCCAAATTTCCCTTACTTCCCACCATTTTGGCAGAACAATACATATCCATCCTAATGGCCACCCTCCACTTCACAGAGCCAAAACTAGTAGTCAAGCTAGCAAAGACCTACAAATCAGCCAGCGGGAACAATCCCCCTATCCCAACCTACACTACTAGCACCTTAAACACTACAGCAAAACCCTCAAGCCAATCTATGACCACAGCTCCCAGCCCAGCCCAACCCAAATCCCAATAATAGGCCCGTCCAAATTGTACAAATTATTAAAGGACCAGAGCTAGAAACTGAGTTGAGGGAGTGTAATGAACTCAAATTAAGGTTTGGACAGATAATTGAGTCAAAGGGGGATAAAAACATACAAATAGAAGATCCGTTACTTGTAGAACAAACACCTCAAATGGAGAATACAATTAAACAGAAAAGCCACAATCAAACTATTACCTCTTCTCCACCATTCCCAGAGAGATTGATTATACCCCACCCAATAGAATATCCTGATTTCGATCTTCTGGGAGAATTAAAAAATCTTTGTGTAAAAATACCCCTCCTCCAGGCTATTCAGGACATTCCCATTTATGCAAAAACTATTAAGGAATTATGTACTAAAAAGCCTAAGAGGAAAATAAAAACAACCCCAACTGTCCACGTAGTCAGTACTTTGTCTGATTTATTATCAGGCAGAGAAACACCGGTGAAATATGAGGACCCAGGAAACCCTATAGTCACGGTACAAATAAATGGATGCTCCTTCCCCAATGCATTAGTTGATTTAGGAGCAGCCATCAATATACTCACAACAACAACTTGTCAAAAACTTGGCATTACTGCCTTGGATCCAACTACAACCCTACTAGAACTTGCTGACTGATCGGTTGTAAAACTAGAAGGGACACTACAGGATGTAATGGTGTTTGTAGATTCTTGGGAATACCCAGCATATTTCCTTATTATCAATCCTAGAAACTGGCTAGATGTACATCCCCTAATTCTAGGAAGACCTTGGCTAGCAACCGCAGATGCTTACATAAGCTGTCGAACAAGCAGCATGACTATAGCAAGAGGAAGTAATGTGAAGAATCTAAATTTATATCCTCAAGCTCAGCCAAGCCTAACAATAATAAAAACTACAAAACAACCTGTATCATATTTAACTGAAAACATTCGATCACCTCTAACCATAGAAGATGCTCTCGAATTTAAGGATCAAACTGAAGATGACATCATTAACACTTACAGTAAGCAACGATCGAAGAAACCCTAGATAATGAAATGGAAGAAGATCCCTTAAAAGATATTAATGACTAGAGAATACCACAACTACTATTTATAAAGCAAAACCATTGAAATTGAACCAGGGAAAGTACTAAACATCAACAAAAACCTGATTGATGACCAGGAGCAGAGGCTTGTTCAACTCCTTAGAAAATATAAAAAGGCTTTCGCTTGGGATTACCCGGACATGAAAGGGATTGATCCCCATTTATGCATGCACCACATCTATACAGAGAAAGATGTGAGGCCCATTTGACAACCCCAATGAAGGTTAAATCCTCTCCTTAAAGATGTTGTTAAAGATGAACTATAAAAACTATTAGATGTAAATTTCATCTATCCTATATCTGATAGCAAGTGGGTTTCTCCATTAGTTTTGGTGCCTGAAAAGAATGGAAAGTGGTGGATATGTGTTGATTATAGAGAGCTTAATAAAGCAACCCAAAAATACCATTTTCCACTCCTGTTCATCGACCAGGTCTTCGACACATTGGTAGGAAAAAAATTCTTCTCTTTCTTAGACAGCTTTAGCGGCTATAATCAAATCCAAATTGCCCCTGAAGACCGGGATAAAACTACCTTCACCTGTCCCTGGGGGACATTTGCTTACAGGGTCTTACCTTTTTGGACTGTGCAATGCACCTGCGACATTCCATAGGGCCATATTTAGCATCTTTTCAGACTTGATAAACAAAGGACTCGAGGTGTACATGGATGACTTTACACCCTATGGAGACGACTTTGAGTTGACATTACAAACGCTAGAGAAAGTTCTGCAAAGATGCATTGCTACTAGGCTCTGTTTAAGCCATGAAAAATGCCACATGATGATGACCGAGGGCCTCATCCTGGGCCACTACATCTCAGTAGCTGGAATCCAGGTAGATCCAACAAAAATTCAGATAATTCTCTTAATACCTACCCCCTCCACACAAACTGAGGTACGTAGTTTTTTGGGTTTTTCTGGATATTATAGAAGATTTATAAATAATTTCTCCCAAATTGCTGCACCATTATATGCATTAACAGGAAATATTGATTTCATATGGACTGACAAATGTGACATTGCTTTTGAAGATTTAAAATGGCTAGTATCAATAGCCCCAGTATTACGAGGCCCAAACTAGGATTTTCCATTTCAGATCTCATCCAATGCATTAGATATGACCATTGGAGCAGTTCTCGGCCAGGAGGAAGATAAGAAACCATATGTGATATACTACATTAGCAAAAATCTATCTCCTGCTGAATTGAATTACACTGTGACCGAAAAAGAATTTCTGGTTGTAATCTACGCTATTAACAAATTTACACATTATATAATAGGATACCCTGTGGTTTTGTACACTGATCACTCTGCTATTAAATATCTATCTAATAAACTTGTTACAAATGGGAGAGTGACATGATGGTTGATCCTTTTGCAGGAATTCAACATAACAATCAAGGATCGACCAGGAAAAGAAAACCTGGTGGCAGATTTCCTCTCACGTATACCAAAGACAGATGACTCGACAATAGTAGAAGACTAGTTCCCTGATGAGCACTTATTTGCTGTAATTGTGAAAACACCGTGGTATGCGGATGTTGCGAATTACCTTGCAGTGGGAAAATTACCCAAGCACCTCATGTCCAGTGAAGAAAACAAATAGTACAACGCAACACTCGGTTCTCATGGATTGGAGGCTACCTATTTCACACGGGAGCTGATATGCATACCCAAAGGTGTGTCAGGGAAGATGAAATATTTGACATCCTAAAAGCTTGCCATGATGGACCTTGCTGTGGGAGTTTTGTAGATTGCAGGTTTAGTCACAAAATCTTACAAATGGGCTATTATTGGCCCACCATTTTTAAGGATGCCAAGAAGTTTGTCCAGGCATGCGATAGCTGCCAAAGAATGGGCCACCCTGGATAGTCTTACGAGATGCCCCTGCATCCATAGTTAGTCATTGAACCTTTTGAACGATGGGCACTAGATTTTATTGGCCCAATAAATCCATCACCTAATCAAAAGACATATATATTGGTTGCAACAAAATATGTGACAAAATGGGTGGAGGTAGAAGCATTACCACAGGGAACAGAGGACTTAGTAATCCACTTTCTTTTCCAAATTTTCATGTTGTATGGCTTGCCTAGAGAAATAGTCATGGATGGAGGGCCACAATTTGTAGGCCAAAAGATGGCTGCAACATTAAAAAATCATCATATCATGCACAAAATCACATCTCCATACCACCCACAGGCAAATGGCCAGGTAGAAAGTACCAGTAAGGTAATCAAGGCTTTATTAACAAAGACAGTCGCATCACACAGACGTGACTGGGCTACCCGATTGCCAAAAGCCCTGTGGGCATATCGCATGACATGGAGAAACACCACATGATACTGCCCATATCAGCTAGTGTTTGGCAAAGAACCTATCTTCCCAATAGAATTTGAAATTCAGACATTGAGGATAGCTCAAGAAGTAGGCTTGGATCTGAATGAAGCACAGATTAATAGGCTACATCAAATCAATGAATTGGATGAAATCCACCTATCAGCTCTTCAGCATACTATACTGATCCAACAACAAAGAGCAAAATGGCATGATGCCCTCATCAAGAAGAAGATATTCCATGAAGGTGATTGGGCACTTCTGTACGATTCTAGGTTCCAGGATTTCCTGAGAAAACTCCAAACCAGATGGTTAGGTCCCTACGAGATAAAGGAGGTGCACAATAATGACACCCTTACATTAACCACCATCGATGGGTTTGGTTACTCTTTCAAAGAAAATGGGCATAGAGTGTGCCTCTACCATAAATCGCTTATAAGGGAGTCCTTTTGCTAGCACATACATGAAGATCCCACAGTACAAATTCTTTCTGAGGAGGGAAACCCTCCCACAACACCAGTGTAGTGAAGAATTTATTTTTTTGAAACATGTACATAAATTTACCTTTTGTTTTCTTTCTATTTGATTGGATTTTCTTGAATAATAGATTGTACATTAGTTTTTTTCCTTTGTTGTTGATGATGATGATAGTGGTTAACGTCCAGTGAGACCAAATTGGTCTATCGGACCTATAATTTTCTTAATTTTTAATTGTTTAGCTCCTCGTCTTTCTTGGCGAGATTGATGTTGTAGCTTTCTTTTTTTCTCTACGGTCTTCCAACTTCCTGTATCTTGCATCTCCTTCATCTCTTCTGGTTCTTGGGACATTGGTGTCTTAGCTTCGCGATCTATTGTGTTCATCCTCTTGAAGATAGACGGAGAAGAAGTTTGGTCTAGGAGATCTACTTTGCTGTTAAATGAAGATTTATTTTGTGCGGTATCCGAATCCTCATAACTGTTGATGCTTGAGGGGTTGTCGAGTTCACTTTTTTGTTGCTAGGTGGGGCTTTCTCCCTACTTGTCTTGAGAGTTGTTTCTTTCTTGTGATTCAGAGTTTTCTCTAGAGTATTCTTCTTTTATGACAATGTAGTGTTCTTTTTGTGCTCCTTCCCACCATGTAGATATATGGTGGTTTGTTCTAGCAAAAATTTTTTGGGAGGCTTTTGGGCAATTTTTGGCTAGATGGCCTGTCTCAAAGTAGGATCGACATCTGAAGAGGACACTTTCATAATCAAGTTTCTACCTCCACACATAGTCTTTACTTGTTAGGTTCATTTTAGCTGGGAATTCGGTGCTGAAGTCCATTTCCACACAGATGCGTGCATAGGTGGTTCTGGCATATTCCTCTATTTTTGGGCACCTGCAGTAAAATTTCCCTATTGCATTTCCAATGGCTTCCTATAGGGAATAGCTGTTGTTCCCTATAGGGAACAACAATTTTCATGTGAAGTTTTCTGTGTTGTTCCCTACAAGGAACAACTATTGTTCCCTCTAGGGAACATCAATTTCTGCGTGGATTCTGCTTTGCTGTTCCCTTCAAGGAACAACAATTTTTGTGTATATTTTGCTTTGTCATTTCTTATAAGGAACAATTGTTGTTCCCTATAGGGAACATCAATTTTCGTGTGAGTTTGTCTTGCTATTCCCTCTAAGGAACAGTTGTTTTTCCTTCTAAGGAACAAAAATTTCCGCGTGCATTTTTTCTTGTTGTTCCCTACAAGGAACAACAACTGTTCACTCTAAGGAACAACAATTTTGGCGTGTATTTTTCTTGTTGTTTCTTGTAAGGAACAACTGGTGTTCCCTCTAAGGAACAACTGTTGTTCCCTCTAAGGAACAACTATTGTTCCCTACAAGGAAAAACAATTTTTTTAGCATGTATTTTCCTTGTTGTTCCCTATAGGGAACAACAATTTCCGTGCGTATTTTGCCTTGTTGTTCCCTACAGGGAACAACAATTTTCGTGTGTAGTACCTTTGATATTCCTTACAGGGAACAACTACTGTTACCTATAAGGAACAACACTTTTGCGTATGTATCCTTTTGTTGTTCCCTACAAGGAACAACATTGTTTTGTGTCGGTCTTTCTTATTGTTCCTTACAGGGAACAATTGTTGTTCCCTATAAGGAACAAGACATTTGTTTGTGACTTTTCTTTGCAGTTCCTTACAGGGAACAACTGATGTTCCCTATAAGGAACAACACTTTTTGTGTGAAGTTTTATTTTGCTGTTTCCTTTAGGAAATAACACCTTGTGAGTATTTTTTTTGGTGAGAACACCCTTTCTTTCCTTTGCATGACCATCCCCACTCACTCTGTTAGCACTTGAAATTTCACCTCAGGCTGAGAAAGGTAAACCTCAAGGCTACATCAAACCATTTAGCCTCGTAGCTAGCCCTACGGGGCAGGAGAAGGCTCTCTCCGGTCTATCTCGGTAGATCTTCAATGGGATGAGATGACCAACAAGGTAACACTGATATTAGGCTAGTAAACTGATTAAAAAAGGTTGATTTGGGGTTTTTGGGGTTTTTGGTGGCAGATTGAGGAATTGCAATTTTGGGTGTGGGGATTTGACACAGTTTCTGCAGGGGGTTCCTTGGGGCGAGGTAGGAGACAGCGTTGATGCCTTTAACTTGAGCTGCATGATCAGGAATGAAAGATGAGGAGCTAAAGAGAGCAAACAATGACTTTGAATTCTCTTTAGACAGTAGAAAACATTGAAATTAAACAAATTTAAAAGCAGAGCATGGCTAGCATGAATTCATACTTTAACACTTCATTTGTTCAATAAGCAGAAGCAAAGAAAGGAAATGAATCACATAACAAAGCTTACAAGAACATTGAGAAACACACCATCAACACATGAGTCCACAAGAATCCCAAAGATGACTGCAAAACCCTGGTCTTCCTTAGCCAAAAATTGCAGAGATACAATGAAAATATACAATGATAGCTTCTCCCTCAAGAGTCCAACCATGAAAATGAGCAAGAAAGTACATAATATAGATGATCTAACCTCTTTCCCTGCCTCCATGGGTCGAGCTCACTATCCTAGGAGCTGTTTCAACAACTTCTAAACTAGACACTAGAAAATAGGCAGTCAAAACAACTTGCCTCTATAAACTTGGAAACCAGTTCATACATTCAATTTTTACCCTTTACATGAAAGAATCTTCTAGAAGAGTTAAACAAGAGTAAAAGTATCCAAAAAGTGTCACAATTACATCCAAGAGGACCACCATTAACCTCAGAAAGTCGAAAAGAGTCAAATCTGCAATTTTTGGGCTGAACTGGTCAAATCTGGCAAAATTTCCTCAACGGGTCGCGCACATTTTCTCAACGGGTCGCGCACATTGGAAGCTCTGTTTGGAGGCCTTCCTGGTATCAGAATTGGGTGCAGGATAGCTCGTTGGAAAGGTCTTTGAGTCTACTTGCCAACCCAACTGGAATTTTTTAATTTGGAGTTCATTTGTCCTATCAAAAATCAAATCTCCCAAGACTGGTCAAAAAGTGCCAAATGAGGCTGCCTCAAGGAAGAGTGTTGTTGCAGTCAACTTTTGAATGCCTTCCTCAACCCCAAAATGAGCTCATGATAGCTCATTGGAAATATATTTGTGTCTAGTTATAATTTTACCCATCAAGCAAATCATTTGGCCAACCAAGCTAGGAGAAAACTTGATTTTCCCAAGGTCACTTCAGAGGTGTCTTTGATTCTCCCGAGGCAACGGTTTTCTTGACATTTCTCTCAAACCATGACACCTGTACAAAAAGTGAAGGAGGTTTTTCTTCCTTGGCATGTTTTGGACACAAACCTCTCTCAATTTTCAAAAATGCATCTTCTATTGCTCTGAAAAGTCATTTGAGTGCAACATATCCCGATGTGTGGAACAAGGGATTTTGTTGAAATGAAACGAAATGAAGGGGATCAGGGGCTTCTAAATTCTTGAGGAAATTTTTGGGAGTAGGGAGGGATGTTAGGAAGCAGGGGAAAGTGGAATCGTGGAGATCGAGTGAGGGGAAGGGGTCCAAAAGGGCGAAACACAGGCCCAACCTAGAAAATTGCCAAGTTGTAGCTAGAAACTAGGGTTTGTGCAAAAATGAGGAATTTGAGGGATCTAAGGGATGGGAAGCATTTGATAAGGTACTTTAAGGATAGGGGAAGGTGTATGAACATCAGGAAACAAGTTTTGCCGATGATTTGACCGTCCAAGAGAAATTGGCTTCAAAACCCTAGGCCTAATGCCTAGTGACCAATTTTTGCTTGAAGACTCACTGAAATGACAAAAATTGACATTGACACTTCAAAATCACTTTGTAAGAGCACATTTGATCACTGGAGGAAGGCTGGAAAGACTGACACTAACATTGGCTCCAATGGGGATGGTATCTCCTTGGAGGTGCCAAGAACCTCAGACCTCTGGGAGAGCAGACTAGTGTTTTCATCCATTGGGCGATGGAGTCATTATTTGACAAAAAATACAAGACTTTGACTCATTTATTGACTGAAAACTGACTCAAGCCGACACAATTATGAAACCAACATGACTGAAAACTGATGACTTGACAACACAAATTGACTCTCACTCAACTAAAAACTGACTCAATACTTAAACACCACAACTGACAAACTGGAAATGATGCTCAAAGTGGAGCTTATTCATCACAACCTACTCTAACAGTTTCATTCATCACCTGATCAAGTGAAATGAAACAACCAATGCAACCAAGTAAGTATCACGTCTGCTGGTTGAATTCTCCACAAGTTCTTGCTTATGACCAACAAGAGAGAACTACTGAAAGGCAACTCCCATGACAACTTAGAAACAGATCCATTGAATGATATAAATTCTCTATCCACCTCCAAAAACACTGCAAAAGGATCTTGAAATTCAAGCACACTGGAACTTAGCTCATCGAATGGATTACTTCTCTTTTCCTCATACCATGAATGCAAACTTTGATCTGAGCCTTGTGATGAGACCTCTGCTGAAAATGACAAAGAAACCGACTGCCAGATCAAATTCATATCAGCACATGTTTCAAGCTCAGATGTGGTCAATGGAGAAAAACTTTGACTGTAAACCTCATCCAAAACATCAGCTATTGGATCATGAAAAACTTGAAAAGACTGCTGCAATGTATCCATTGAAATTGTATGACATCCTTCTAGCTGTTCATCTTGTTCTTGAGAGATTTTATGAGAATTCTGCCTTCTAAACTGAAATGCTTCGAAACAAAAGGGTATAGAATCTTCCTGCATCATCAAATCAGGTATTTCGGCTGCCACACCTTCATCTATAATCTGCCCTTCAATTTCATTTGGTGGATGCAAATCTGATGCTACAGACTGCTCAAGAATTTTGTTATCTGTCTCATCCTCAACATTAAATGATTTACTATGCAATCTACCCTTCAAAAATTGAATTGATTCAAAACAAAATGGTACGGAGTCACCTTCTTATATCATTTGATCAAATATGTCAGCTTCCATGCTTTCATCTGCAACTTGAAAACCAATGGCATTTGGGGGCTGCAAATATGAATATGAGAAGTCTAGAACAAGGTTTTTATTGCCTCCAAGATGGTCTAGATCAAGACTTGTTGAGAGCTGATTTCTAATTTCATGGAAGTTGTCTTTAATGAACTGACATGAATCAAAACAAAAAGGTAAAGATCCTTCACTTACTTCAAAATTTGCTGCACTTTCCTCGTCACTGTCATAGCTGATATGTGATGGGTGATCATTATATTTGAGCTGTTGAAAATGAACTTCTTCCTCCCACAAACTAGCTGCTGGTTCGTCTGCAAGATTAGCTTCTGTTTGGAGAACATAATCATCATCATACTGATCAAACTGAGGCAAATCATCACTATAAAACACATCATCAAGCATGCAGGTCATATCAACAGTTATTTCTTCGCCAAGGTGATCTACAAAACAATCACTATGACAACTGGGATCATAAACAAAATATTTTGAATCAGCAACTTGTTCTTCTTCAATCAGCGAGCCATGGGCTTGAACATCATAAGCATTTCTTGCGTTGATCTTGTCCATCATCTCTTCCACAACACTTACCAAAATGTCAAGCTTCACCTCTAAAGATGTTGATTTTTCTGGATCTATGTTTTTCATCTCTTCTTCTTTCAACCTTGCCCTTCAGATCAGCAGATGAGCTTCTACACTTACTGCACTGTTTTGCATCTCGTGAAGTGTTGCAATATCCCTTTCTCTCAGTTGAAACTCCATCTCCGGATCAAAGGCGCCCGGGTAGTGCAAGAGAGAAGATCTAGTAGTAGGCCTTATATCAACTGGCATTGAATAATAAACTTGGTTAAATCTGGCTGAAAACTGTTGTACTGTCTCCCCTGGTAATCTTTTCAGCTGGTTATACTCTTCTACAATCAAGAGAAGGTTCTGCCCGATCATCCACCTATCGAGGAAAACTTTGACAAACTGCTGGAAATCTGAGATGCTCGCATCAGGTAGGGCTTTGAAGCAACTCTTCACTTTGGCTTGCAAAGAAAGAGCAAAAAGCCTTATACTAACATCTTCTTCATCAACTTCAAAAAGATCTAGAAAATTCTCAAAATTCTGCACATGTTGCTCAGCGTTGACCTTGTTACTTTCACCATCAAACATCGGCAAGTATAGATCATAATTTTTGGGGAAAGCATGAAGAATAGAAGGTAAAACAAGAGGTTTATACCGATCTGGAATTTTACAAGGTATAGGGGTATGTACAGCAGGTATAGAATTAGTCTTGGTCTTTTGAGATTCATCAATTTGAATATGATCATCACAAAATTCGGAAAAAGGATCTTGATCAAGCTCAAAGGCATGCAAATCATTGGTATTCACAATCTTCAAAGGGAAAGAATCAATTGCAGGCCTGGGATCTCTTCTCAAATACAGTATACTTTGCAAAGCCTTCTTGACATTCATGGGAAAAGAGAAGAAATAATTTATGACAAAGAACAAAATGTCTTGGATGAAATTCCAACTTGAATACCTGATTTTGCCATATTCTCCTTTCATGTTTCTGCTAGTCGGGATCATCCTCCAGTGGAGTCTTTGGATCTGATCTCAAAACTGATTTAGAGTCGCCAGGTGAATGATTTCAGCCTTTCAAGTGTCTGATCGTTGTCCACCATCAACCATCAGATCTGAACTTGATATATGTGCTGGGGTGAAATGCAAAGGAAGTGCTGTATTCACAAGCTCACGGAGATTGACTGAAGCAACGTTTATCTACTTGCGCTGATGTAAAACAAGAGCGTTTTCGAAGGCTACCTGACATAACTTCAGGCTCCGTCTAAGACTTATGAAGCAAACACATCAATCAACAGACAAGTTTTTTCTCCCTAGTATGGTCGCCAGTATGTTAGCGCTTGAAATTTCACCTCAGGCTGAGAAAGGTAAACCTCAAGGCTACATCAAACCATTTAGCCTTGTAGCTAGCCCTACGGGGCAGGAGAAGGCTCTCTCCGGTCTATCTCGGTAGATCTTCAATGGGATGAGATGACCAACAAGGTAACACTGATATTAGGCTAGTAAACTGATTAAAAAAGGTTGATTTGGGGTTTTTGGGGTTTTTGGTGGCAGATTGAGGAGTTGCAATTTTGGGTGTGGGGATTTGACACAGTTTCTGCAGGGGGTTCCTTGGGGCGAGGTAGGAGACAACGTTGATGCCTTTAACTTGAGATGGATGATCAGGAATTAAAGATGAGGAGCTAAAGAGAGCAAACAATGACTTTGAATTCCCTTTAGACAGTAGAAAACATTGAAATTAAACAAATTTAAAAGCAGAGCATGGCTAGCATGAATTCATACTTTAACACTTCATTTGTTCAATAAGCAGAAGCAAAGAAAGGAAATGAATCACATAACAAATCTTACAAGAACATTGAGAAACACACCATCAACACATGAGTCCACAAGAATCCCAAAGATGACTGCAAAACCCTGGTCTTCCTTAGCCAAAATTGCAGAGATACAATGAAAATATACAATGATAGCATCTCCCTCAAGAGTCCAACCATGAAAATGAGCAAGAAAGTACATAATATAGATGATCTAACCTCTTTCCCTGCCTCCATGGGTCGAGCTCACTATCCTAGGAGCTGTTTCAACAACTTCTAAACTAGACACTAGAAAATAGGCAGTCAAAACAACTTGCCTCTATAAACTTGGAAACCAGTTCATACATTCAATTTTTACCCTTTACATGAAAGAATCTTCTAGAAGAGTTAAACAAGAGTAAAAGTATCCAAAAAGTGTCACAATTACATCCAAGAGGACCACCATTAACCTCAGAAAGTCGAAAAGAGTCAAATCTGCAATTTCTGGGCTGAACTGGTCAAATCTGGCAAAATTTCCTCAACGGGTCGCGCACATTTTCTCAACGGGTCACGCACATTGGCAGCTCTGTTTGGAGGCCTTCCGGGTATTCAAATTGGGTACAGGATAGCTCTTTGGAAAGGTCTTTGAGTCTACTTTCCAACCCAACTAGAATTTTTGAATTTGGAGTTCATTTGACCTGCCAAAAATCAAATCTCCCAAGACTGGTCAAAAAGTGCCAAATGAGGTTGCCTCAAGGAAAAGTGTTGTTGCAGTCAACGTTTGAATGCCTTCCTCAACCCCAAATTGAGCTCATGATAGCTCATTGGAAATATATTTGTGTCTAGTTATCATTTTACCCATCAAGAAAATCATTTGGCCAACCAAGATAGGAGAAAACGTGATTTTCCCAAGGTCACTCCAGAGGTGTCTTTGATTCTCCCGAGGCAACGGTTTTCTTGACATTTCTCTCAAACCATGACACCTGTGAAAAAAGTGAAGGAGGGTTTTCTTCCTGGGCATGTTTTGGACAAAAACCTCTCTCAGTTTCCAAAAATTCATCTTCTATTGCTCTAAAAAATCATTTGAGTGCAACATATCCCGATGTGTGGAACAAGGGATTTTGTCGAAATGAAACGAAATGAAGGGGATCAGGGGCTTCTAAATTATTGAGGAAATTTTTGGGAGTAGGGAGGGATGTTAAGAAGCAGGGGAAAGTGGAATCGTGGAGATCGAGTGAGGGGAAGGGGTCCAAAAGGACAAAACACAGGCCCAACCTAGAAAATTGCCAGGTTGTAGCTAGAAACTAGGGTTTGTGCAAAAATGAGGAATTTGAGGGATCTAAGGGATGGGAAGCATTTGATAAGGTAATTTAAGGATAGGGGAAGGTGTATGAACATCAGGAAATAAGTTTTGCCGATGATTTGACCGTCCAAGAGAAATTGGCTTCAAAACCCTAGGCCTAATGCCTAGTGACCAAATTTTGCTTGAAGACTCACTGAAATGACAAAATTTGACATTGACACTTCAAAATCACTTTGTAAGAGCACATTTGATCACTGGAGGAAGGCTGGAAAGACTGACACTAACACACTCTTTATGATTCTCTCTATGGCACAAGTGTAAAAATACATATGTAAGGATAAAAAATATGGAGTTTACTAGAACAAACAAATATCTTGAGTACTATCATCTTTAACAAGATTGCTTTGTATTGATTAAAAGGGGAAGGACACAACCATCTATATCACTTCACTCTCCCCATTTCCACTATAAATTAAATTGATTGATTATATGCACCATACTAGTTCTCCCCTAACCCCTTATAACTCTCTCTGTTCACTATCATTAATAAGGTTAAGGGCATCTTTTTTCTCTATTGATATGTTCAAACTTCTTCCATCATCCCTACTGTTAAGGAGTGCTAAGCCACCCTCTATATATAAATAGGAAGTGTTGTTAAAAAAAAATAAAAAAAGAAAAAATAAATAAATATACATATATTTACTAACAATTGTATGATTTTTGTCCACAGATGGAGGATAGGGGGTCTCATCATGAGCCAGCCTACCATGATCATAAGGAAGCAGTGAAGTCGCATTTCCACTATGGTCACCACACCAGGTATATGATCCAATGGATGTACCAAGAAATAAAGTCCTTGGAATAGGAGGTCTCATTACGAGCCGGCCTGCCCACCTTTTGCTACTTCCTAGTGAATGGCAATGTGTTCATCTAGTTACCATGCTAGTACATTGGTCTCTACTCTGGATATCATAATGCACTTCCCCAAGTATACATAGAGGACCATGGTTCCAAAGGGTTATAAACCAACTCCGTCGAGGCTATAGACACCTGCGGGCAACAAAAGCTCTGCTGATGGTATTGAAGTTGCATTTTCTACATCAATAGTTACTATAATGCCCTCTTCTTATGTTTTATCTTTACTACAGAGATATTATATTTCGAACCTACTTTGAACCTTTTTGCATGCAATATCTTTTAGAGATCAATCATAACAATTTTAAGAGGAATAACGACGGTAAAGTATTATTCCCTGTGTTAGTTGTCCTTTTTCCTTTTCGTATCACCTCACGACATCTTATCATTTATTGATAATTCTCGTTATATGCATTGATTTCATCACTCCAATATCCTTTATGATCCTTTCATTAATATGTGTACCTTGCCACTTTCATCACCCTTGTACTTCGCCGCCAGCGCATTATCCCTTCACTCATTTGGTCGTAGGCAACCTATTATTTCAAAGGGGGTTGAGGAGCTCTAGTGTACTTATGCATGTGTTGTTAGCTCTTTATTTGATTCTACAGGGCAATATGACATTCAATGATCATAGAGCATGTGGTATTATAACAGTCCCTAATAACGACATTGATGTTTATAAAGTATTACCTGATAAAGCTATCACGACCATTTGTTGTTCCATCACTCGACTCTGTTTGTTATTGTGCTATCTCTAATACACGAACTATTTGTAGAATTCAGGCAGTATGGGAGGAAGAAAAGTGCGTAGAGAACTACTAATACTGGTTGTTTCTAATGCAGCCATAGAAATTTTAGCTCGAGCTAGGTGGATAGCAGAAGTATCCGGGTTACCAGTAGAAGGACCCGTATGGGCTAATAAAAGATTGAAGTTGCATGATGCTATCGAAGCCTTTAAGGACGAAGGACAGGAGCTGATCATCAAAGGCAAAGGCATTCGACCATCATCCCTTAGAGAACCATGGGGAGAACTAGCAAGAATTTTCCAGAATTACATCACATGTGACAGGTGCAAAGACATGGTAAGGCCGCATCAGCTCAAACTCTTAGCAGTTCTGAAACAAAAGTGCTATGTAAATTTACCGACATTATTGAATTTTCTACTGCATGACACCGCTGAAAGGATAAGATGGTCACAACACATAGAAACCGTAGTAAGCCACCACTGCTTGATTAGATTGATAGTTAGCTATAACCTCACCCAACAACAATCAAGCTAGGAGGAACTAATATTTTCTATTGAAGGAGGTTTCTTTGTTGCAAGGAGAGCTAAACCTCCTTTTCAGAACCCCAAAAGCGTAGACAATCCTCAAGGATGAGATCAAGAATAGGAGCGGTCGAGAATCCTCAAGGTAGTGTTAGCCAACCCATAAAATTGTCTAGCCCAAGAAGTGAACAACACTTGCAGATAGAAGGCTAGGATAACCCTGAATCAGACCATGAGGAAGAAACAGGGTGATTTGGAGATGAACCAAGAGATGAATCAGGACTTCTCTCAACACCAAGCACGAGTCCCGAGGTGATTTATTGAACGATATCGAATTGGTCTAGATCCTAGCCAGTATGAATGATTTCATACAGCATGAAAGCCCGCTCAATTTTAATTTGGGAGCAACCCAATATTTAGAGAACTCTGGCAATGACATGATTATATCAGAAAATGTAAGTTGCGAAGCAGAAATAGGGGTAGAGGCCATTCAAGAAGAGGTGAACCAACTTGGTGACACACCGCTAGGAGAACCCAGCCAGGCAAGCCTAAACACGGAGAATATAGGCCAAACAGAAGAAGTAGAAATAAACCAGGAAAACGATTACCAATCTGGAGACACGGTCCTGTTAGAACAGAGTCAGGATGAGTAGCCAGGCTCTTTAGAAGCAGAAAATATTGACAGAACAATTGCTCCTTCGAAAAAGTATAGAGCCAAAATGAAGAAGCTCAAGAAAGAACAGTAGAAGCTACGAAAATTGTAAAAAGGCTCAGAAGAAAAATAAAGGAAATTACAATGGGAAAGGTCCCAAACAGAACCCTAGAGACAGTAAATGTGGTAGTTTAGACTGAATTGCACGAAAGTAAGGCTACAGGGACTCAAACTGAGCCCATATTTACTCAGCCTGCTAAGGAACAACATGCAATTCTTGTAGAAGCAGCTACCCAGATAGAGGCTGTACCTTCCTACAATTTAGCTACTCAAACGCAGGTGGTACCCTCCTACAACATGGCCACATAGACAGTAGGCATCCCTTCTCATAGCAGAAGTACTTAGAAAACCATTCAAGCCAAAGATGTCATGACACCAATGACCCCATTATAGTGAATCTTCAAGAAGAATTATCATAGGCTCGGCTTGCCTTAGAACAACTTGAACAAGAAACTATCTCCGAGAAAAAATACCAAGAATTGCAGAGGCAGCTTCGGGAAATGAACACAACAGAGAGTGATAACTTTGACAGATGTCGAAAGGCAGAAGAGGAAATGGAGAAAATTAAGCTCAGACTAGATAGGATCATAAGTCAAACATACACTATCTACTCATTATATACAGATGTCTTGGCATGCAGATCCCCTGCCAATAATTATGCCTTATTTTTGTTAGAGCCATACTTGCTGTTGAAAATCAAAGCCATGAAACCTAGAAAACCAATCAAACTAAAAACAATTGAAGATTTTATAAATTGTTGCAAACAACATGGGGTAAAAGTTCAAAGGTTTCTTTGTGAATTTTACCTACACAATTTTGTATTAGAGGAAGAGGTGGAGAACCCCAACGCTTTTGTGGGAGATGTTCAATTCCAAGCCTTTACCTCGTTTGCAGTCAATCAGCTTAAATGGTTCAAAGCTCATAACAAATTCCGACAGCAAGAGCATGGATTGGACCTTTGGGTAAGAAGTGAACCCAAGCACCCTTTGCAAATGCTTGCCAATCACAAGAGTTTTATGACAAGGGAAGGGGTGATTATAATTTTAGGGCCTATTCAGAAAGAAATTGTACAAAAGGGAGTAGAATACTTCCTCTTCATTTAGGAAAGCTATTTTTGGCTGCAGCCAAGCTCTGGTGGACAGTCTCCACTAGTAGTATACAAGATAGAGAACCATTTAATTACATAAATTTTAAACTAGCAAGAGATCGTTTTGTCACGTATAGCAATATCATTTTGAGAGAAGGGCCTTATTGGCTAGGATGTTGGTTCCGTAGCCCTATCATTTGGTATCCTGCTGTAGGTTATCAGGCTATATACAAGTTTCTTGAAGGACAAACAGGGCCCATCTTTGAGCTCTTGGCCCAGAATCATGGTTGTAGACCACTTTACGATGTTCCTTCTCCAACCTACTATTTAACTGCTCTGCATACAAATTACTTGCTTTTCATGAGGCCATGAAACATGGTAAGGAGGGTAGTATGTTGAGTCACGGAAAGGGTACATAGTTACCATTAATCTCATCATCCTTTTCCTTTATTCTTATCTTTTCTATATTGTAATGTGTTAATATATTGAGTAATTCTGGTAAGAAATGAAGGAACTATTTGTAGTTATGATTTAGCTAACTTTTACCCTTCTTATGCAAGAAAATGACAAAAGGAACAACAAAAATCAAACAAGCAAAGGAAGGAATGAGTCAGTTGCAGATACGGCTGAGAGAGAATCAGAGGGATCAATGCAGAATAGGAAAGATGTCTGAAGTTAGAAATCAGTTGTGAATCCCTCATGATCGAGAGATCCCGAGGGATCGCATTTACCATTTATCTTTTACCCTTTCTGATTATAAAAAGAGGTGATTGTAAGAAGAAAGGGGGAGGAATCTCTGTTATTATTGAAATTGTAATTTTAACTACAGACTCTTTCTATTGATAAGAACACAAATATATTGTAGTGCTCTTTCAATTCGATGATTAATACATAATTGAAGTTGTTGTTCCCTCGCGTTATCTCAAGTAACTTAGTAGTGTTCGCTGGCGGCGAAGGGCTTGGCCTCTGGTGGATTTAACTGCTTTCTTTGTGTCATACATTTCCAATTCTTGCAACTGTGATTTGTTTAATAATTTTCCTGCTTTCTATGCTTTTATTTCCTTCACTAGTTGTTTCTTGTATTGACAATATATCTCTGGTTTATATGATTTAAAGCATTGTCGTTTGACTCGGTTTTTCTTCATTATAGGTTAAGTTACTTAGATAAGTATTCAGATTGATTTAATCAACTGTAAAGAGTTTGATTATCGCTATTGGACTCTCAGATTGATATCATTGCTATCAGGATTATTTAATGAATATTGAGTTTGATTTAGATTAAAATCAGTTCAGAAGAGATGAGTTATTGTTACTGTACTCTCAATTGATGTTGTTACTACTTGAATTGCTGAAAGATTTGATTTCGTTAGAGGATTGAGTTTTCTTTAATAATTGCAATTGGAATTTATTAGATGCATCCATTTACTCTTGTATTTAAAGATCTATACTGCAATTTAGGAAACATTACTCTCTGAATTAATAGCAGCCACATACTGTGTACACTCTTGAAATAAGAGGACTTTCCCGAGTTGATAATTAATGTGGGATAAATAGGAGTTTTAAAAGGCACCTTTTATCAGTCAACAATTACACTTTCATTTTTGCAGAGTTCCTTGATGAGACTATAAACAATTGGTGAATGAAAAATTGAGGAACCAAGTAAAGGATTCTTAGAATTCGATGTGTCACCACTGTGAAAGCATTTGGAACCATCAGCAAGCTTCCATTATATAAGCACTGCCTTAGTGTTAATTTCTACTGAATTTGTGCCCTTAAGGGGGATCACCATTGTCACTTCCCTCCCATAAAATTCAGCACGTGAAGTCAACACACTTGAGTTCCTTCCTATCAGCCAAAATATAGTGGTGTCATCATAATTCATCTTGATTTCATAGTTGGCCAAATAATAATATTTGACTTTTCTTGAACCTTGTTCGTAAAATGTTAATTTAAGGGTGTCTGTGTTTTCATGCAAAACTACATTGAATGTATTACCCCATGTTGGCCATATTTTAGTCCTCATTAGATTTTTGAATTCCACCTCTACAAATGTATTTAATGTTTTCACACTTCCACTCCCATTTGAATAATTTCCTTCATGTGGATTTAATCGTCTCTCTAAAGTAGCTCCCTTTGTATTTGGCCTAACAACATTACTGGCTAAAGCTACTATAGCTGAAATAATCCCAACAATAATGCTTATCTTCAAGTTTACAGATGGAAGAGAAATTTATTTAAGTTGGGGTTCAACCAAGGTTCTTCTCAAAGTCTTAGTGAAGAGTTTTTCCAGCCATGATGAAACAATAGGTATCTCAGTTGCAAGGAATGCCAGGCTTCCATTTCCAACAACAAACCTAACTTCTGGAGTTGATTCAAATGAAAATAGAACATCTTGCCCATCGCGGATAAAAAAACAAACCTAACTTCTAGAGTTGATTCAAATGAAAATAGAACAGCTTGCCCATCGAGGATTGGGATAAATCGAAGCTGGTAATATAATGATCTTGACAATCCTAGGCCTGATAGTTTGATTGATGTGACTAGTGATCCAAAGCATGAAATCCATTTCCAGGACTAATCACATGGGTTTCTTCCATTTGTACTCACTTTGTACTCCATCCAACAAACCTCAATTTGGTAGGAATTTACAGGGTAAGTTCCTCAGACAGAACACCAAAAGGACACCGCTCACAACCAGATCACAAATCAATACACCAGTATTTTGACGTGGTTAAAACCCTCAAAGAGGGAAACAGTCCACAGCCTGAGCCAACGCGGCCACTTCAGGAAATTTATTAATAAAAGAATGAAAATTTACATATGTTTCTCTCATGCACGGATTTTTCCTACAAATGACCCTCCATGCGCTTTAAATAGAATTCATGGACCAATCGGGTGTTAAACCACAGATCAAGTGTCGGTAATATCGAGGAGAGAATGAAACATCAGATCACTGCATATCGTGACCGTCGGACTGTAAGTTACAAAATGTACAACGGTAAAGAAACACACTTTACCTAACTCTACACTAGACCAAGTTGTACTTAACTATCTCCTATGTGTCGGAATATCCTAACATCCCCCCTTAAGAACAACTTGGGATAGGATTGAAGGATTTACAAATATGACACAATAGGAGAAGGAAGGAGGCACTAGAGCCTATCCCCCCCTAGTGACAACTTCCTGAAAACCAACCATAAATCGAAGTTTAGTGAACTTCGCCTCTGTGAAAGCCTTTGTGAAGATGTCTGCAACTTGATCATCTGTTGAACAATATTGCACTTCAAGAACATGGTCGTGAATGAGATTTCTGATGAAGTGCATGTGCAGTTCAATGTGTTTGCTGCGCTGATGTTGAACTGGATCTTTGCATAGCTGAATGGCACTTTGATTATCACACCAAAGTGTAGTCGGATGCTGCTGCTCAAAGCCAAACTCTGACAGGATCTGACGAAGCCACAAGGCTTCTTTACTAGCTTCTACGACACCACGATACTCTGCTTTTGCTGACGAAAGATAAATGGCACCTTGTTTCTTGCAAGCCCATGTAATAGGTCCTAAACCAAGAGTGAACACATAATCGGCAGTAGACTTCCGATCATCAGGGTCACCAGCCCAATCGGAATCAGTGAAACCAACCAATAGAGGAGATGCTTTGGCACTGTCATGAATCCCAAACTGAACTGTACCTCAAACATAACGAAGTATTCTTTTAGCTGCTTTCCAATGACTTTCACGGGGGTTTTGCATGAACCGAGCAACAAGGCCAACAACAAAGGAAAGGTCAGGACGAGTATGGGTTAGATACAAAAGTTTTCCTACAAGTTGACGGTATAAGGTAGCATCAACTTCAGAAGAAGTACAAATGACTGAGAGTTTGACTCCAGACTGAAAGGGAGAAGGGGTTGGCTTACAGTCTTCCATGTGAAAATGACGTAGAATATCACAAGCATACTTGGACTGGGAAAGGGAAATACCCTCCTTGGATTGCAAGACTTGAAGACCGAGAAAATAGTGTAAGTGTCCTAAGTCTGTCATTTCAAATTTCCTTTTAAGGCTAGACTTCACATGGTTTATAAGGTTGGGATCACTACCAGTAAGGATAAGATCATCAACATAAAGAACAAGGATGATAAGAGAGTTGCCCACTTTCTTGGTGTAGACAGTATTGTCAGAATGACACCTAGAAAAGCCAGATCCTAAAAGAAAGCTATCCATTTTGGCATACCAAGCCCGAGGAGCTTACTTGAGACCATAAAGGGATTTCTTAAGTCGACAAACAAGGTTGGAGTCTGTTTGTATGAAGCCAATGGGTTGTTCCATATAGATTTCTTCATGCAAGTCCCCATGCAAGAAGGCAGATTTAACATCCATCTGATGGACTTCCCATTTGAAAGAGGCAGTAAGGGAAATAACAAGGCGGATAGAGTTCATTTTGGCAATAGGGGAGAAGGTTTCAGTGTAGTCAATGCCTTCAACCTATGAAAAGCCCTTAGCAACAAGATGAGCTTTATGTTTATCAACTTTCCCATCTGGTCCATACTTGGTTCTGTAAACCCATTTGCATCTTACAAGTTTTCGTCCCTTTGGTAAAGGAACAAGATCCCATGTATCATTTGCCAATAATGAATGATATTCTTCATTCATAGCTGCTTTCCAATCTGGATGGCCTGAAGCTTCTGCAAAGGTGTCTGGATCATAATTTACTGGAGCTTGAGCCAGTAAAGAAGAGGCTCTCTCGAACTGAGAACGTGTGCGTCGCTGATCTGTAGGATCACCGGCAAGATCACCTGCTGCATCTCGAGTAGCACGAACCCATTTTGGAAGCTCAGGAGCTGAAGGAGGATCCTGAGATGTTGGGGGAGGATTGTCATCCTCACTTTCATCATCTGAAGAAGAAATGTTTTCAAAAGTAGAAGAGATAGGGAGAGGTGGCACATCCGCCGAACTAGGCTCGCAGGCCGATATATTTTCATCAAATTTTACATCTCTTCTAATGATAACATTTTTGGACTTAAATGGAATAAGTCTATAGCCTTTGACATCTTCAGAATACCCAAAAAAAGTACATTTTTCACTCTTAGGTTCTAAAGCTTTATGCTTTTCATCTGGAATATGGGCCCACGCTTCACTTCCAAAAACACGAAAGTGACTTACATCTGGTTTGATTGAGCTCCATGCTTCTTCTGGAGTGATATTCTTTAAAGCCTTAGTAGGAGTGCGATTTATTATGTAATTTGCACAGTTAATTGCTTCTGCCCAAAAAATAAGACCAAGTCCTTTAGATTGTAGCATACAATTAGCCATTTCCTTTAAGGTGCGATTCTTCCTTTCAGCTACACCATTTTGTTGTGGAGTATATGGAACAGTATGTTGCATTTGAATTCCATTCTCAGTGCAATAGTTGATGAATGTGTTTTTAACATATTCTCCGCCATTATCAGATCTTAACTTAAGAATTTGATGTCCAGATTGTTTTTCAACAAAGGCCTTGAAGGTCAAAAAAGTGTTAAATACTTCACTCTTGAGTTTTAAGAAGTATACCCAAGTGCGTCTGGAGAAATCATCAATAAAAGTTAAGAAATAATTGCAGTCAGAGAATGACACAACTGGAAGTGGACCACATAAATCACTATGCACAAGCTGTAAAGGGGCTGAGGTGTGCCAAGAGGCACGTTTTTCAAAACTGTCCCGATGATGTTTTCCAAGTACACATCCGGAACAAACACCATCTCTGCAAGATACCATAGGAAGACCTGTCACCATATTTTCTTTACATAGATGCTGAAGGGAGCAATAGTTTAAGTGACCAAATTGCTCATGCCAAAGTTTGCTCACTTCATCGTTATGAGCAACAAATACTGAGGGAAGATTTGATGACCCAAAGTTGTGAAACTTATACAACCTTGTGGAATCATCAGCAATGCCAGTAGCCAAAATCTGTTTAGGATCTCTTAAGTCCTTGATTACAACATCATGAGGTGAAAATTCAACGATTTTACCTTCACCTGAATGAGTTATCTGATATACAGATAGAAGGTTGCAGGATAAGGTTGGAACACATAATACATCATTAAACTGACCATTGTCTAGATGAACAGTTCCAGTCCCTACAACATTAAGAGATCTATCATCACCAACATGTATATTTTTGGTGTTACAATCATTTAAAGAAGAAAACATGGCTTTGTTTTTGGCCATGTGATAAGAAGCTCCAGAATCAATGAGCCACTCATGAGAATGAGAAGAAGAAGATACATTTAATGCATAGCCAGACCGAGATGCTTGACAACCACATGCAGAAAGTGCCATTCCTGAAGATGAAGTTGAAGTTGACGATTTCCCCAAATGGATGTTATGATTCTTCATTGCTGCTTCCAAGGCTTCCATCTTCTTAAATCATTTTGATTCTAAGTGGCCATCTCGATTACAAAAATTGCAATGTCTATCAGTCTTCTTTCCTTTGTTTTTATTTGTCTTATCATTTTGTTGAAATGATTTTTCATTTTGGGGCTGAAATTGCTTAGGACCCTTGTTTGGTTTAGGACCATTCTTTTTAGGATATGACTTCTTAGGATTCTTTGAATTTGGTTGCTGCTGGGCGGCTAATGCTTTCTTGGAAGAGTTTCCAAGATTAAGAAGACCAAGGTGTAAGAGTTTTTCTTGTTCTCTTATTAAAGAATCACAAAAAGAGTCAAAGGAAGGGGACTTGTAGTCTGTTCCTTGAGAAATGAAGGCTTCTCTTGTAGAATGGAAGGTGGAAACAAACACAGAGTAGGCTGGTCCCAACTTTGTAAGAATGGAATAGATAAGATTACTATCTTCTTTCTTAACTTTAACACCTTCCAAAAGATATCTAAGGGTCTTGAACTTGGACAAGAAATCTTCAATGCAAGAAAAATTATTAGGGTCCAATGTAAGCAACTCATTTTCAAGTTGATGGGCTCTAATTTCATTTTTAATACCAAAAACTTTATTGATTTGTTTCATTGCTTCATCAGGAGAATCAATTTCTGCAATATGGAATCTAAGATCTGGAGAAATAGACATCCCTATCAATCCACATGCTTGATTTTGCCTATTTTCCCATTTAGCAGCCTTATCTTCATCCTTCGGTTTCTTTTCTTGGCCTGAGGCTATTCTGAAGAGGCCTTTACTTTTAAGTAAATCCTCAATGTAAGCCAACCATTGGAAGTAGTTGGTGCTGTCAAGGGTAACTTGGTATTGACTTTCCATTTCAACCGAAACTGAAGCTAAAGATGCTGAAAATAAGTGTTCCAATGGATAGATCTCAAAAAATTAGGCTGGTTTAAAAAAAACGGCTCTGAAAACGGCTTCCGGATGAAGAAGTTATGACTTTTTGAAAAAAAGTTGTTGAAGTTGCCAACGAAGTGCGGGAATGTGCGGAAATGAAAAAGTCCGCCCCCACAAAATGGAGACTTGAACCCAAGACCTCTACTCTCTTAAAATAGCTTTGAACCAATTGATCTATACAAAAAATTTGAGAGAGAGAGAGAGAGAGAGAGAGGGGGGGGGGGGCTTTGGGTTGCGTGCTTACTTTGAGAAAGCTCCTTTTCCCTACAAAACAAAAAACACAAAACCCAACACGGACATGCAAAGAAAACGAACCTTACGGCTCGAAGTTAGCTTTACTCAAAAAACTAAATATTTTCAAAAATGAACCTTGCGGCTCAAAGTTAGCTTTAGCCGAAAAACTAAATATTTTTCTCAATGTTTTTGATTTTCCGAGATCACACTAAGGTGCAGGGAAAAGAGCATACGCATGAGAAAAATCCTTCCTTTCTGTTTCTGATTTTCCCAGATCGCATAGAGTCGCAGGGCAAAGAGCATACGCAGAAATGAAAGGTATAGATCCGGTAATAAAAAAGCTAAATAAACCGAAACCGAAATAAACAGAGAGAAAATAACAGTAAACTGCAAATAAACACTGTATACCTCCAGATCTTAAAAATGACGCAGCTAGGGCTACCGGAAACCTTTTCGCGTGAAACAAAAGGGGTTCCTCACTGGAACAGATGCTCCCAACACAACAGAGCAGTCCTCTCAGCCCGAAAGCAGTCGGAAACAGCAAATCTAGGAAACGACAGTCGGATGCAGTTCTATCAGCTTCAGATTTGGATCACCAACGGACGCGGCCCTCAAATAGCTCCGATACCATGTAGGAATTTACAGGGTAAGTTCCTCAGACAGAACACCAAAAGGACACCGCTCACAACCATATCACAGATCAATACACCAGTATTTTGACGTGGTTAAAACCCTCAAAGAGGGAAACAGTCCACGGCCTGAGCCAACGCAACAACTTCAGGCAATTTATTAATAAAATAATGAAAATTTACATATGTTTCTCTCATGCACAGATTTTTCCTACAAATGACCCTCCATGCGCTTTAAATAGAATTCATGGACCAATCGGGTGTCAAGCCACGGATCAAGTGTCGGTAATACCGAGGAGAGAATGAACCGTCAGATCACTACATATCGTGACCGTCAGATTGTAAGTTACAAAATGTACAACGGTAAAGAAACACACTTTACCTAACTCTATACCTAACTCTACACTAGACCAAGTTGTACTTAACTATTTCCTATGTGTCGGAATATCCTAACAAATTTAAGAGGGGAACCATAAGTAAATTGCAACAGATTCGACCTTTATTGTAAAATGACCAATGAGTGGGCATCGCCTCACAAATTGAAGGTTTTAACAAGCCCCCAAGTGTACAGGTGCTTCCAACTTTGTAACTCGCCCTACTTGGACCTTGCTGCCTGGATTTGTCATAAGAGCCAGGGGTTTTCTGTCCTCAAATGTTTGCCTTTGAGGAGCTACATTACGTAGTTTGGGCCTAGTAGAGACCATGATATCTTTCCTCCTATTAGGAAATTTGTGGTCCATCTGTAGTTATATCACACTTTTTCTAGTGTGGGTGGTGAAGTGTTCTGGTCTTTCTTGTTCCTACAACTTCCCTTTGAGTATCTTCTAATTGCAACTTCTCCTGAGGATCAGCTAGAGATATTCCTTTGGGAAATTATATTTTCAAGTCTGTTCTCGCCTCCTCATCTTCTTGAAGTTTCTTTTATTGAGAGTAACCAGGTTTATTGGGACTAAGTTGCTTTTATCTCATTTTTTTTTCATTTTTCTTTTTTTATTAATACTTATTTTCCCTTTTTTTTATATTAATATTAATAATATCAAAATTGTCAATTTTCCCATCGTCTCTTTGATAATTTTATCCTCTCTCTAACCTATAGGAGACAATTAGGAGAGAGTAAATAAGAACTCCAAACTCAAAAAATGGGGGACATTACATGATGTGGTAGGAGTTTTCCAGTGACTTTTACATGGTGATGTTGTATTAATTGTGTCACTAGGAGCAAGTGTTTTACATCATCCTCTTGTGTTGGAAGTGTGGTGGGGACATACTTGATGACTGGATGAGTTAGAATTTTCTATTATCTATTTCTCTTAATATCATGTTGATGTGTGGTTGGATTATGCATGTTGTGGTACTGCACTTTACCTTAGTGAGATTTTCTTGGGTGATATGAGTTTATGTTGTAACATTTTCTTGGTACATAGATGGAAGTGTGTTTGATGATGTAGTACCCTTGTTGATGTACTTTTTTTGTATTCTTGAAGTAAATGGTGGGGAGGGAGGTGTTGTGGCCAACAACAACCACCTTTTATTTAGTTTTATCACTAATACTAAATAAGTGGGGACCCTTAATAAAAAATTTAAAAAAATCAATTAAAGTTGGGATTTCCTTTTTTAATAAAACTTACTATCATAAAATTAGGAGAATACCCTTAAAAAACCTAAAAAGACTTAAGTTTGATGATAAGTTAGAAGGAAATCACTCCTTAAAGCACGTCGCATCGCAAAAGGGTAAAAGATACCTTCTCACAAGTGGAATTCTAAAAATGTGAAATCGCGATGCGAAATCACGCATGAAAAACCCTCATTGCATCGCATGCCTTAAACCTCACCTACGCTGAAGTGCCTTAAAATGCTGATATGCGATGGTGCATCTCACGAATCAAATTTCGCAGAAAACACATTGACGGATGATTGCCACACGTAAAGGATTTGTGATATTGTGATATTGCGATCTGTGATACTGCGATTTGCTTCGCAAAATCGCCTTATCACATATCTGCACGGCCCATTGTTTGATAAATTTTTTTCCATAAACCAAGGCTTGGTTATGCACATTTATGTTAATTAATGAGTTAGTTGGCAATCATTAATGAAATATGTTTTTGATCTTATCAAGGAGCCAGTTCACGTAAGGTGATATCTTTTATATGTTTTCCGCATTTAAAGCTTTCCTGTCACCTTTTCTTATCATTGTTCTCACCTCATTTCTAAACTGTAGGAGTGAAGAACTAAGAAGTATACAGAGAAGAACTCAAGATACTATGGGAAAGAAGGGTAAAGCCCCCAGTGCTGAAGATAAAGAGATGACTCCCTTGTACACAGACACCACCTGCAGCAAAGACGCCGGTATCACTACTTGGGAAGGCATGTATAGTTTACTTGAGGAAGAAGATCCCAAGGTAATGGAGGTAATAGCTACTGCAGGCTCAAACGGGTCTTCTGAGGCATCTATTACAGATCTAGCATGTTCATTTTTGCACAGGATAGCGGTGAGACCCAAAATTCTCCCGTATATGGACATGGTTAAATGAGTACTAAATAATGTTGATATCACGTATAAAACTGTTCTTTCTACAAAATTTAAGCTTTATATCCTTTAACAAAATGCGCAAGAGGCGAAAATCGCATCAGGGATGCTTGGATCAAGAAACGGAGGCATTTTCTGATTGCCAGGAAAAACCCCTCGAGATGGAAAGCCTCAAATTGCTCAGTCATCTGTAAGCGTGGAAATTTGTAGGGAAAAAGCACTAAAGATGGAAAAAATTGGAACTCAAAACCAGTAATATTTATCAGGTATATCACCAAGCGATATGTAGATATGTACCAAATGTGCAGTGTCTACAAACAAGTTGGAGACAAAAGGCTCAAGAAAATGTAGAGTCAATCCAAAGGTTAACCAAGTTGAATTGGGATTCTTTCTGGGCGTACTTGGTAAAACCACACAGCCAGTGTATGACTCTCAAATGTGTCATCAATTCTACCGAGAAGATGGTGCCAGTTCTTACCGATTCCGTTTTCGCAGGACAACTAAAATCAGAAGTCGGCCAACCAACTCTCCTCAAGCAAATGCTAAACGCTTGCAACTTCAAGGAGCAGATACATAAATAGTTAGTTAGTAGTTTTAGTTTTAGATTCAGTTTTATTTTTAATTTTTCTTTATTTTTGCCTGAAATGAGGATGGTCATTTAAACCGCATCCTACATTTTTGTAATAAATTATTTTTAGAATTAGTTAGTAGTATTTAAACCCTTCTCATGCATTTAGAGAAGGGTCCATAAATTTATCAAAAACTTGTCCTCAGAACATGCACTTTTGCACCCTCCGAGGATGTTTTGATGAATGAATGGAATAGGATTTATTGATATCTGCGTTTAATATCTAATACTGATGTTGCACTTTTGTACTCTTAGTAGATGTTGGATTAAGAAGAAATAGATCATTATTGCTCGAGCTAATGTGTAGAACTAGTTATAAATGGTACTTTTATCTCTTAACTGTTTCTGCTTATGTGTTATGGTGATATTCATGTTCAGTTATTTATATATGAATGCTTAAATTCTTGAGTTATCATTTGGCACTTTTGTATGGTGATAGCTATTTATTTATGCTTAGTATATGAGTAGCTTACTATGCGATATGTTTTTCACAACTGTTTCATCTAACTTTTTATATGAAATGGTTTATCTTTATTGAATTCTCTTCTCATAGAAGTTGAATGATCTTTATTACCAACTGTCATTTGAAATAATTTTATATCGCATAAAGGAAAGATTACACCCGGGTTAGTTTAGAATTAGATATTTCTATTTATTAGATTACAATTGCATGTTGATAGATTAGATTTAGAATAAAGAAAGCATTTTACTTAGGAATCATTAGTTAAGAAATATTTATTCTCAACACACACACATACACATATTGGGAAACTGGACCCACTATTCCCAGTCGGACCCACTATACCAAACAGAAAAGGAACTGCTAACCAAGGTCCAGACCAAGTGGATATCCACCTTGTTGTAGACCTATTTTCGGGGCTTCAATAGGAGGGTACTACATACTTCTTAGAACATTAACCTTTAACCTTAACATGTTAGAACATTAAACTTTGTTAGAACATTAACCTTTGTGGAAACATGTGGAGGTTGAATTAACCATTTAATGGTTAATTCAATCTATTTTATCTAGATTAAGTTAAGTTGCTTGAATGCCATACTTGGTATTTATCATACTTTAAGGGGTTTATTTGGAGGAGACTTAGGTATTTGGAGGAAACTTAGGTTTTTACATGGAACACTCCTTTCTTGGTAGTCTGAAATGGAAAGAAATAAATGGAGACTTAGCTTCTTATGTGAAGTCACTGATGGGGTTTATTTGTAGTGAGTAGAGTCATTAAGATTAAGACCAATTGGTTGGTTGAGTTTGTTGTCTCTATAGTTTTCTTCCTTCGACCTGGTGGCTTCATAGCTTAGTGTGAGGGTGGCATATATCCTAAATACCTATGGATTGGTAGAAATGACTCACACAAAGTCAATTTTTTGACTTTCCCTTAGTGGGAAGACACGTCTTTATCTTTGTTATTTTAGAATTTTCTTCTTTATTTTGTGTCATGGTTATGAATTTGTGCATTTTGTGCATGTGAATGTGCCTAACTTTGGTTGTAAGCATGGTTTCCTTGAATCTCAATAATCCTCAATGAAGTTTCCTTGCATTTCCACACATGCATTTGCATATTATTTTGGGTCATTAATTTTTTCCCAAAGAAAACAACCTAATCATCTTATTTATAGATGGAGTACCTATATATGGATTCTTAGCTTGTACGAGTGTAAAATAGTAACTTTTCATTGGTTCCATATTTTCCAAAGTTTAGTTCATAGTAGATGTCCATTACATGAAGTATTTCATCCATATTTTTGTTGAAAAGGATGTTTATTTAGTGAAAAGAACACCCCCTACACTGAAATAGTCAACAAGAGACCATGGTAATACATGTGTTTGGGAGGGGCTACTTAAATAATTAGCTTAACTTCTATTCATATAATCAAAATAGGACTTTGGTACATGGAAGGGAGAGACCCTCCAATGTGCTCTTGATCTATAACTTGGGGGAACTGTCACAACATGAACTGCTAGTTGTTATGCTTCACTGTTAAACTCTTATGAGTAAGAGATTAGGATGGAATTTGGAAACAATATCGAATGTAGTTCTTACTCGTGCTTGATGGTAAATATTAATAAATGTGGAGTCACTTGAAATCCAACCTAGAACCACTTGTGAGTGCCCATAGATTGCCAAATCTCTAATGTGATCTACCAAGCAATATCGAGAAGTGTGCACATTGTGATGAGCTATGCTATATTGTTGGTGGGACTTCCAAGTCCATGTTTGAAAGATAATGTCTCACTTGAGGGTGTTAAGAGCCATCCTCTAGTGTTGTTGAGTCTCTGTGTTCCCTTGAGAGGCACCATCAAAATATCTTCTAGAAATTTTAGAATTGTATTTCAAAGGTATGATAGTGCAAGGAAGCCTCATATTTGGTGAGGTGCGCAATAAGTGAATGCTTGTCTTCAACATGTAGAAAATCTTGTAGACATTTGGAGGTTTATTTTAGAATACACCATTGTTTTGAGCTAGCCAAACGGATCAGATCAACTCTAGAACCAAAATTTTGTTCTCTTCTATTTTAGTTGTAGTCCATTCATTTAATGCCTCACTGTTATCTCTAATCTATTGTTGTTTCATTTTACATAGTCTATGAGTGATGGCCCATATCTCATTGGTGATATCACAATGAATCAAAAGGTGATTTCATGCTTTCGTTTTATTCCCATAAAAGTGCATGTGTTATGACTTGTCCATCCTCTTCTTCTAAGCATGTTTATGCTGGGATTGCACCCTTCATTTGTGATTTGGGGCCCCAACCTTGGCTGTTGATAGAGTTATTTCATATTGAGGGTATAGACTTGTGCTTGAATACCTTATTTGGTGCAAATGTATTAATAAGGATTCATCAATTGATTTTCCATCATTATATAGATCAATTTATATGTCATTTTATATACATGCACATAATCAATATTCCGAAAACATGGTTGATAATTGTGTGCCTTAGACCATCAAATGCCACAAATCATAGTGAGATGTGCTTGAGTGTGGGTTGACTAATTGCATTGTGGGAGAACTAATATGCATCTATAATGTATATCAAAAGAAGAAAGGTGCATAGTAGAATGCATGTGGGGTCATAAGAGAGGCATCATGTCATTATACTAGTGATATAAATATAAAGGGGTATAAAAAATGTTAATGAAAAAATGGATACCTACAATATCTAGTGAAAGTAGGGGTTTTTTAAATTGGGAAGGTGTATTGGGTTTGTATTGGTAGGGGGTTAAATAAAGTGATTTTTTGAGGTATTTTCAAACATGTAGTTAAATTAAGGGTATTGTTTAGTATGTCACTAACACACATGCTATGTCAGAGATTCATTGAGTGAAGCCCCTGTGGTTGTTCATTCGGTTATAGTTTGGTCTTCGGGTAAACTTTTGTTCCAGCGAGGTAGGAATGGGGAGTTGAGGCCCCCAAGAACTAGTATGTTTGGAAATTTTTCCATAGCTTGGTCTCCAGAAAAACCCTTGGCCCATTGGGGCATGAATGGTAATTAAGGGAACCATAATACCTGTGCTTCTTCCAATTCTATTACAACATGGTTTAATTCTTGGAGCTAGAGGCCTGGCTAGGCCTAGGGTAGAATAGAGAGTGAGAGGGATGGAATGCGGTCAAGTCTGGGCACTCCTTTTACTAGTATGTACTTCAATACTGTCATGGTTGGATCTTCGGACAATTTTCTGGTTCAGAGGGGCATGAATGGGGAGTCGAGGTCACCAAACACCAAAGGGTCTATCAATCTCACCAAGGTCTAGTCTCCAAGAAAAACCCTGGCACAAAGGGGCATGAATGGGGACTCAGAGTATCCCAACACCTGTGTGCTTGTCAATTTCGTTACGGCGGGGTTTAATTCTTGGAGCCAGATGATTGGATGGACCTCAGGGAGAATATAGAGTTAGAGGGAGGGAATTCACCTAAGTTTGGGCACTGAGAGGATGAAGGAAAATGATGAGGGGGTTGGGAGGAAATTAGCTTTCACTCCTCAGACCGGGAAACTTGACATAGTAATTGTGTTCCACAGGGAATGTTTCTTTTTAATTCTTCTGCATACATTACCCTTTTAGGTCTGTCTAAATTACTTCTCCCTCTGACTCTGACACTTCTGCTTTGTGCCAAGGCAAGAGCTTAAGAGCTTTTGTAATTGGAGGAAATTATGGTTGAAGGCAACATGGTGAAGGCAGAGGTGGGGTCGGGGAAAAGAGGGTGCCACTGCAACTGTAAATAGAACAACAACAAAGGGAAAACACTGCTAACCTCAACCAGGAAGACCCAATGGAAGAGAGGCAGGAAAACTAGGGAGGAGAACATGCAAAACCTCATGCATGCTTACAGTGGGGGAACCCCAGCACAGGTGAAGTCCCTAATTTCGTCATGGGAGGCAGAATTGAACACCAAGGTTGCGACAGAGTCACCTCCAACAAAGGATTGGGAACCCTTGCTTCTGGACCCTGGACACACCTGAGGTAGGCAGACTCTCCTCAAACAGTCAGTCCAAATCCAATGGGTGAGGAAGAATTTATTGGAAAAAGAGGGGCCTAGCCTAAAATATATTCAATGGGAGATCTAGGCAGTACAAGTGAAACACTACCACTAGAATGTTCGCCTTGGTTGTATGGAAAAATAACTACAAAGCCTACAAAAAAATGAAATGCTAGGGTTGAGTGCAAAGGACCTGGCTCCCATATAATTGTCAGATGACTGGCGGACGAGAAGTTATGAACCTCCTGAAAGTTTTTTGATGTTTTTGTTACAACGATTTGGTCAGATAGCATTTACATTGTCAGTGGTAAGTTTAAACATATAGTAGACATAGTAGCTTATATAGCTTGGATGGACATGCTCAAACTGTTTATGTTTTGGATGGCATATGATGTTGATCAGTGGCCAAGAGACCTGGTTTCCTTCGAGCAGGTTGAGGCCACTCGACATATATTTTGTAACCTGCCTTACATATGATAAATAGAAAAGAAAAGCATTGTCAATCTTACACAAAAAATAATAATTTAGAATTATTAATTAATGCATGATGTTTCATTTATGTTTTCAATAACTATTAATTAAAGATGGTATTTTGTTTATGTTCTCTGTAATATGAGTGTTTTTGAAGCTCTTAATGGTATGCTCCATTTTGAATTGAACGTTGAACGTGTGAAAACTGAATATTTATCGTCAGTTAACAATGAAATATTGACACTTTAGTATGCTTGCATCTAACTAGTTACTTGTTTGTTTTAATTTGAAACCTAGTGCAATATTTCAGATGGTTATTCATTATATAACATTATACTTTGTCATATTATTGATTTGAGACTAGCTACAAAGCTTTATTTAGGATTGTCCTAAGAGCATTAGCAACATCATTGAACGTGGACATATATGAGAAGAAAGTGAAATGGTTGAATTCAAAAGTGCACCAATAATGTTTTAGTATGAAGAAAATAATAAATTGTGGGTTGTGAGTGCATGATTTTAGTCTATATTCTCTCTTAATGTAGAAACATATTTAAATAAACCATGCCTAACAATTATTTAGATGAACATGAGCTAGATATAGGTGACATTGAAATAATAATAATAAGAAAATAAATAAGGAAACTTATGACTTATATCACTATATATTTGTTTTATTGCATTTTTTTTTGAAAACATAATTTCTACTTAAATAACAAGGACTAGGATGCCCTACAACACTTATTTAAAATGCATTTTTAAACTCATAAATAAACTTAGTATCTTCAAAAACTATCATTGTGCAGATTACACCGCTCAACAAAATACACAATTATCTTCAAAAACTGCATTGCACATATTATGCAGATTTTTTTTTAGAGGGGTAGACCCCTGGGAGGAAGCTCGAATATATCAACATCCATCACATCATGATGCATCGTAGTTTCTTTATGAGAGGACAACATCTCCATGTCATTCTCCTTTGGAACCTGGTTGGGGAGGTTAATAATGGCACTCCAACCAATTATACAACGCAACAAAATGCACAATTTTTTTTGAAAGTTAACTATGATGTTAAATCATCGTAAGTTTGAATCATTTAGACTTTCTCGTGCTTAATTTATTCTCCTTATAATTATATAAGGAGATTTAAAATAAAAACTCAAAATTTATTTTTTCAGCTTTGTTGATGAGAGTCATTACGACATTTGGAAGAAACCTGTCAACCTTCTCCTTGTCGAGTCCGTATTATAAATGATTGTAAAATGTGGACTACATCGACATGTTTTCACTCTGACTGAGAGACTCATGCAGAATGCTCCGAATTCTGACCATTTCGATGGATGAATCTTTTTAATACAACTTTGGAAACGACATTACGAGGGCATAGAAATAAGCGAAAAAGCCGTACGGGGATTGTGATCTGGCTACACAGATGATACTATTATAGATCGATGGGAGTTTGCGTCTAATATTATAGTTGTAAAGAGTATTTTTGGAAATTTACACGTATTTCAAACTGTTGTGGCACAACCTAATCCCATCAGTGGAAATGATCTCACTCAACGGTTGTTTACCATTTGCTGCAAGAAGAATAATAACTTGGCTAGGACTTCAAGCAACTGGGCTACCATCAAGATCAGAGCTAGTCCGTTGAGAAGCTGCAGTGTAGGAAGGACATATCTACGTGAGCTGTGATGTCAATGTAGAACATATGCAGCAATGCTTTTTGTGACTCCATTTCATAGAATGTTCGAGGATACGTTGGTGAGACTCCACGAGTTAGAGTGTGTAAGGTCCTTGGGTAGCCAGGCGGGGTTGGGCGAAGTGGGCGTGGTTGGGCGCGGCGAGCAGGGCCGCATGACGGACAAGAAAGGCGGGCGCGCGGGTGAGGTGAATGGACGCGGGTGCGGGTGAACGGGCGCGGGTGCGGTGAATGAGCGCGGGCGCGGGTGAATGGACGCGGGCGCGGGTGAACGGGCGTGGTGCACGGGCGGGCGCGCTGCACGACAGAAGTGCGACGTTATGCAACGACACTTGGTGAGCGACTAAGTGTTATGCGTTGGTTATACCCATACTTGGAGCATATTATGGTGGAGGGTTGGCCGACCAACATTGGTGGTGAGGCCGACTTGTAGAACGCCCGAATGGATGTGAGTGTGGGGTGTGTGGGCGGTCGGCTGGGCAGCCCACCCACACACGAAGGTTGTGTATATATGCTTGTTGGTTGAGCGTTCAAATCAAATTCGAAGAACACATCTTCGCTCTTGAGGAGAAGGAAAAAGTGCACAGTTCAAGAGGAGAGTTGAGCACATAGCTCATGCACTCTCCTTAGTAGCATGCACTTGTTGAAGCTGCTCACGATGGAAGGTGAAGGTGTTGGGCAAGGTGTGCCCAGAGTTGGAGTTTGGTTGTGACATTATGTCAGGACTTGACAAGGGTGTCTTGGTGGCTCGGGTGAGCACCCACTCTTTGTGCAAGATGTGTACATGTATTATAAAAGGTTGTTTTGGCTATGTTGTAAAAGTGACTAAGTATAGACTTGGATCTTGCCAAGTATACTTGTATTATTGAAGAAATATTGATTATAATATATTATTGGGTACACTCATTGTTCAGGAAGTTGCCCCTCCCTTTATACTGTGCAATTGTTGTTCTTGTTATAATTGCTGTTGATAATGAATGACTATGGGTGTTCATTGATATAAAGGATAAACATAATTTTACTTGGTTGCGAAACACAAACTAAGTAAGGACAAGTGAATTAGGCGTAGTCCATGAATGTTAGTATTGGTGAAATGAAAGCATTCGGTGGTGCCGCACCTCGCTATAAGTGGTTGGAAGACTACCACAGGTGTAGGGGCATGACAGGTGGTATCAGAGCACCTGATTCAAGGTATTGAAGGTTAAAGCTGCTACACAACTTCACCAAAGTGAAGTTGGGATCAGAGCAAGGTTGCTCGTGACGAAGTGATAGTGGAAAGGGTACTTGCAGGTGAAGGAAGCCGTTTCACACAAGTGGAACAAGGGTTGGTTCAGATTGCAGGTGACTTGGTGAAGCTGTTGAATGGTCGAAAATAGATCACAAAAGAAGAAGAAGCTGTTAGAGATGGCAGCTGAATCTCACGCTGGGTCTAGTCATCAGGGTGTGCAGGATGCTACCATCACACTTATGGAGAAAGTTTTGGTGAGAATGGAGGTTATGGAGACTTCCTGGGACAAGAAGATGGACTTGCTCACTAAAGAACAAGAGGCCAATTCGAAGAGGAAGGAAGAACTCGATGAACTCCGAACACAACACGATGAACTCCGGACACAATATCAGTACACTGATCTTATGTGTACACAACTTGAAATAAGGGTCAAGGAGGTTGAAGAAGCAAGGGATGAGGGTCTTGCAGAGATCGTGACCTTGAATAAAACTCTTGACGAAGCCAAGGATGAGATCACAGTCTTGAAGAAGGCCGTGTGGCATAACTCAGGTGAAGGAGTGCCTCGTGTGAAGGTCAAGGAAATGGAATCTTATGATGGCACAAGGAATACAAAGACTCTTGGCAACTTTCTATGGGACATGGAGCAATACTTAGAACGGTTGGGTCTATCTGATGATGAGACAAAGGTCAAGGTAGCTGCTCAGTTCTTAACAAAGGATGGTAAGATGTGGTGGCGAAGGAGGTTGGATCAAATTGCCAATGGCAGTGCTGATGACATTACTTCGTGGGATGACATGAAGAAGGCTTTGCAGACCCATTTTAGTCCCCAGGATGAAACATGGGAAGCAAGGACGAAGATTAAGTACATAAAGCAGAGCGGGAGCCTACAAGCATATCAGCGAGAGTTTGCAAGTGTAGCTCTGGAACTTCCTGACATGGCGGAGAGGGACAAGGTGTTCAAATTCATTATTGGGTTGAAACCTTGGGCACGCAATGAAGTGAAGAGGCGGAAGATTAGGACACTTGAAGAATATTTTGCTGCTGTTGACAGGTTGGTGGAGCACTATGATGAGACTTCTGATGATAGGAAGGAGAAGTCTGATAAACCGAAAAATAAGAAGAAGGATGATGCTTCGAAATCGGATGATAGTTTGAAGATGAAGAAAGCCTTGAAGTGTTGGATATGTGCTGGACCACACACGGTGAAGAATTGTCCTTCTAAACCAAAGGTGGATGCGATTACACAATATGATGTGAAGAATGAAGGTGCTTCTGTGGGGATGATGCAGATACTTGGTGCTTCTATTACTATGGAGGTGGTCTCTAGGAGGGATCCTGAGAGGAATAGATTGGAGTATGTTCGAATGAAGGTTGGAGGTGCTGATGTACTCACTATGGTGGATAGCGGGGCTTCTCACAACTTCATGGGTGAAGATACTGCGAGAAGAATTGGGCTGAAATTTGTATCGGCAAAGGCACAAATGAAGACAATGAATTCTCCTCCTATTGAGATTCTTGGTATAGCTGAGAGGGTGGACACTACACTTGGTGAATGGACAGGAAAGGTTGACTTCACTATAGTGCGGATTGATGACTATGATGCTGTATTGGGGATGGAATTCATGAAACAATTTGATGCTATGATTGTTCCACATTTGAAGAAGCTCTACATTTATGATGGAAGGGAATATGTAACCTTTGGTGTGCCAACCATTGGTGTGACAAGAATTGATTGTAAATTGGGAGTGATGGAAATGGAGGATGAGAAGAGAATGGGAGACATGAGTAAGCGGTTGTCTATTGTTGAGGCAAATCTTACCAAGCAGTCATTAGTCATCAGATCACTTTCAGATAGCATCTTGGACTTGTCAAGAAGGCTAGAGTTGGTTGAGGATGATGATGATGATGAGGAGGTGAATGTGAGGCCGGATGTCTAGAACGAAGACCGGGTTGCTTATCTACAAAGGATGGAGGTTGAGGATCCTGATAGATGGATCGAGTTGATTAGTGAGGGAGAGCCTTCAGGCTCTACTCCCTCTACATCTTCTTAGATGGATGAGAAGATGGGGCTCATTGTTAGCTACTCATGGCAGTGAGTCCCTAAACATGTTGAGCAGGCATGCCTAATGGTGCAGGAATGGCTTGGCATCAAGCATCATGACATGTTGCAGAGGGATGGAGTTTCCATGGACCCGAGCATGGATTATGGAGATAGATTCTTGATGAGTCAAGAATGTGGCAGGATGTTTTGAGGAAAAACTAATGATGGCATGAGGATGTTCACTCTCATGGTTTGAGTGTGACAGTTGGATTAGCTACCCAACTAGTTCAGACATGGGGTCGCGAAGTGTGCAGAGATGTGTTAGCATTTTGTTGGAGTATCACGACAGAGGTTCAAATGGAGACACATGATGAGGCCGACACGAGATGTTGCAGTTGAGATTGTAGCAAATGGGTCGATGATCATGGATCGAGATGATATCTGATGGAGGACATACCGTTGAGGTGTATACTTTGGTATGGTGAGCTTGGTGGCAGTTGGTCACTAAGTTGGAGTCATGGTGGAGATGGAGTTCTACATATGTTGCAGGGATGTTTGCCTTATGTGGAAGAATTGACATCATGGATGGAGATGTTCTTGAGAGATGGACACCGGGATGATATGTTGTCGAGGACGACAATGATTTCAGGTGGAGGAGGATGTAAGGTCCTCGGGTAGCCGGGCGCGGTTGGGCGCGGCGAGCCGGGCTGCACGACAGACAAGAAACGCGGGCGCGATGAACGGATGCAGGCGGGGGTGAACGAGCACAGGCGCGGTGAACGAGCGCGGGCGTGGGTGAACGGACGCGGGCACGGGTGAATGGGCATGGTGCACGGGCGGGCGCGCTGCATGACAGAAGTGCGACGAAGGTTATGTGATGTTATGCGATGACACTTGGTGAGCGACTAAGTGTTGTGCGTTGGTTATACCCATACTTGGAGCACATTATGGTGGAGGGTTGGCCGACCAACATTGGTGGTGAGGCCGACTTGTAGAACGCCCGAATGGATGCGAGTGTGGGGTGTGTGGGCGGTCGGCTGGGCAGCCCACCCACACACGAAGGTTGTGTATATATGCTTGTTGGTTGAGCATTCAAATCAAATTCGAACAACACATCTTCGCTCTTGAGGAGAAGAGAAGTGCGCAGTTCAAGAGGAGAGTTGAGCACATAGCTCATGCGCTCTCCTTAGTAGCACGCACTTGTTGAAGCCGCTCACGGTGGAAGGTGAAGGTGTTGGGCAAGGTGTGCCCAGGGTTGGAGTTCGGTTGTGACATTGTGCCGGGACTTGACAAGGGTGTCTTGGTGGCTCGGGTGAGCACCCACTCTTTGTGCAAGGTGTGTACATGTATTGTAAAAGGCTGTTTTGCCTATGTTGTAAAAGTGACTAAGTATAGACTTGGATCTTGCCAAGTATACTTGTATTATTGAAGAAATATTGATTATAATATATTATTGGGTAGACTCATTGTTCAGGGAGTTGCCCCTCCCTTTATACTGTGAAATTGTTGTTCTTGTTATAATTTCCGTTGATAATGAATGAGTATGGGTGTTCATTGGTATAAAGGATAAACATAATTTTACTTGGTTGTGAAACACAAATTAAGTAAGGACAAGTGAATTAGGCATAGTCCATGAATGTTAGTATTGGTGAAAAGAAAGCATTCGGTGGTGCCGCACCTCGCTATAAGTGGTTGGAAGACTACCGCAGGTGTAGGGGCATGACAGAGTGGGTGAGTCCAATCATTGTAGATGGATTCATCATGAATTTGGCATGGAAATTTACTTTTGCAGAACAATTATAGATGTTCTAACACTGTGATTGGGCAACAGTTGAGACTATAAAATCTATCAATGAATTCCACATGGATTTCAGGATTGCGTGGATAGTATGACGGTGTAGCAATAGAGAAACTGAGACAAAGAAGTTTAGAGAAAATCATAAAAGGAAAATCAGGAGGTTATGGCGACCAAACGCTAAATTCCATTTGATCACTTTTGCAAATCTACCATGACTGTTGAATTTCGTAAGGGATCAGATATCTTTTTGTCACTGTGATGTCATCTCCTTGTTGAGAGGAGTTCCATTTGTCTTGGATGGCATTTCATTCAATTATATATCTCTCATCTCTCATGATTGCATCCTTTTAGGTGCGCCAATGATATGTAACCTTTTACATATTTCAACAATTTTTTTGACTATTCCGTAAATATTAACATGAGCTTGTTTTGACTCTAGATCTACTATTTGATAACCTTATGAAGGGTTATTCTAACGTAAAAATGGGTTGTGTCTAAAATTCCTAACAGTTTATAGGATGCTTTTCAAGCTGACTATTTTCTTGGTCGAGAGTTGAGAAGTTATTGGAAAGGGTAATTTAGATGGATGTGACAACAAATATTACATAAATTGGTTTTTTCAAAATTATATTAGTTATGAAATTAATTTTTTTTTATTTTATTATTATTATTATTATAGGGAAATTAAATTATTTAAAAATAACTTTCCTTTCAATTAAATAAGATGATAACCTCTAATTGAACACATTTTTTTGTTGTATAAATTAATAACACTAAAGTGAGATTATACATATTTATTAAGATTGGACTCCGTATACAAAATGTGGAGTGGATTATGCTTTGTATCACTTTGGCTTGCTTCGCTGTACTGATCAACGAACTCTCCTCATCCTTTTTTCGAGTGGGTCAAGGTCTCAAATAGGGTTTTTTTCTTTCCACTCTTATCTTTTTACTTGTTATGGATGGACTTAGTCTAAAAATTAAAGAAGCACAGTCTTGTGGTCTATTTCAAGACCTAAAAATTACTACACAAGTCAATATAACTCACTTGTTCTTTGTAGATGATATCTTAAATTCTGGCATTATCTCTAGAGAAAAATGGTCTGCTTTGCATTACATTTTTGTTAGATATGGTGTTGCTTCTAGGCTACAAACAAACAAAAACAAATCAACTTGTTGTAGTGGTTGTAACACCCGCCAAAATTTTGGCTTGCATTCAAATTTCGGAGCCTTCCTTGGTTTTTCTATTGATGGTTACAAATACTCAAGCTCCTCCCATGAACTCTTGTAGAGTCTTTTTGCCCTTTTTTCTTGTTTGATCAACAAACTTCTTTTGGAATATTGATTGCTTTGTCATTCTTATGATCTTGTTATGGTGATTTTGAAGGTTTGTCTTTATGTGTTTGGGTTGTCTTCGCTATGCGAACATCCATCGTAGTCACACACAAAGTTGTAAGCATTGTCGTCATGGTTGTCCGAAGGTCTATCTCAAGTGTCACGATTGTCGTTCTCATCTCTAAGATAGTCTCACCGAGGGCATGTTTTGTCTTGTTGTCTTGGGGGTTTATGTTGTCTCATCGTCAAAGTATGCTAAGTGTGTGATCACAATATCAAGTCTACATAAGTTCACCTGCCTCCCACACTTAGCCATTTCTTGAAAATATGTCCGATTGGGCCACCCTCTTCCACGGGGCCCTAATTGAGTTGCACTACGCAGTCTTAGCCCTCAGTGACACTGCTCTGCTACCTGAAACTAAACAGTGCTTGAGACTATCCTCTAGGTCAATTGCACTCTGCAATCCGGGAGGTGAGCAACCTGTTTTCCTCCTTAGAATTGCGCAGAAACTGCCTCCATGCCCGATTAGAACTGCGCATTCCATAAGAACATTCATAAAGACTCCTTCCTGCCTACTAGAAACCAACATTGCACAGAGACCTGACCTTGCACTGCTCTCAAAAACTACGCAATAATTCCCAACTGGTCCTTTGCTGCCTTTTCCTGTCTTACCCTTGGAAAATGCGCAAAAATGCTGAGCTAGTACCGTGCTGCCTTGTCATGTATTCCTCTTTAAAATTTTACAGAACTCCTAGCTGGCCCTCTACAACCCTATCTTATCCTCCCTCTAAGAACTCCACATAATTGCCCCTCAGGGTCCCATCTTGCAACTGCCACTAGAGTCCTTCACTATGCAACTCTGCCTCCTAGTGGTCACTGCATGGTTTTCCCTGACAGTGAAGAATGTTCCCCAAAGTTCCTCATCCCAGCATGAGATGTGCTTTGCACTGTCTCAATGAATTATCCTCCCTCCCTGTCACCTAGAACTGCACATTGCGTAGTTTTTGGGCTCTCTTCACAACCTATCATTTGTCTCGGGCCCAAAACATGAAAACAATGCATCATGATAGATTAGGAGGTTTTGGATTTGATTTCATCCCATCATGAGTGAATTGTAGGAACATGTACATAGATAGATCATGGCGAGATGAATAATGGGGTGCACATGCTAGAAGAATTAGTTGCAGCTGGATGGACGAACAAAACACATCAACCAACTAGAGAAAACAACACATGCATTGAACCATCTTGCAAGACAAAGACCATTGAAGAGCCCGCAACACTAAGCTATGAAGAGGAAAAGACAAAGTACACCTAGAGTACATCCATCACCTAGCAGCGCAGTAGCTTGACATGGACACCATAGTCAGCCAGTACATGTTAGCTGTGTCATGTCAAGTTTTGTTGTGAGTTATCTTGGCCACATCACCACCATGGGCCATATCTTTTGTAACTGAATGTAATGTAAAGTGGAATTCCATCTGATGCACACAATAAGTTGAAGAGTCATGTCAGTTGAAAAGTGATAGGAAGTTAAACATTCATGAGGGTAGTCTAAGAGTCACAAGGGTCAAGAATCACCCTTGGCTATATACCCCTCCCATTGTATGAGAAAGGAATTTTCACCTTGGCTCCTCCCACATAACCTTGAGAGTAGACAGTTAGTTCTTTAAGGAGCGAGGAATGGATCCAACGTTCCACTACTTGGACTAGTGATGTATGGTGTACATATGTGTCTTGGGACTTTTTCTTAATACAAAATAATGTTAAGTCCAACATGTTTGCATGCATATTTTGTACATGTTTGTAAGACTATTCTTTCAGCATTTGTAATATGTTTTTTTCACCTGTACTAAGATAGTTGAGCTATTTTGGTTGTTTTAGCACTTGCATTGTTGAGAATGTGTTGTACTAGCTATCACCATTGTATCATCCCTATGGACTACTCCGTGGGATACTCGACAAACCACCTTTGTATATTGGTTATCACTGCTGTCACATCCTTGTGGATTACTTTGCAGGATAATCTACATACCATATTTGTGTTTGGCTTCCAATGACTATCAAATCCATGTGAACTACTCCCTTGGGTGGTGTACATGTTATCCCCTTCACTTCGATTTTAACGACTGCCGCATCCACTGTGGACTATTTCACTAGATGCGAGATAGACCTTTCTACTTCATGTGCGTCTCTTCTTGGGTGGTACTAATACCTCTCACCTAGAGGCTCACTTTACTCTCTCCCTTTGTAGTAAGAGAAACGAGACACAAGTTACATTATGCACTCACTAGGCATACTCAACTCACTTTTTGAAGGCACCAACATAACACTCTCATGTGTTGAAAAACAAGAGTTAAGGAAAATCTCTAAGTAAATGGAAACCGCGCCATCATACCTGATGGGACTCCTACACCAAACAATGTAAGTTCTAATTAGGACCTTATACCTGGGAGATCCCATGAATGTTGGCGAGTCCAACATCGTCAACATTTTTGGTGATAGAAGGAGGGTCGCCTATAACGTACCCCTTTGGGCCTACCCTCGAAAAATAGCTACCATGCTCCATTAATTAAAATTTTCTTTTATATATAGTTAAATTTCAATGGACATACAGGTGGAGTTAACCAAATCATTACATGCACAGTAGTCATATAGGCAACTATACTTAAAACCTTAGCTACTAGATATGAGCAAGATAATGAACCATATTTCACTCTCTTATATTAGCCCATAAGCTTAATTCCAACTTGGAGAAAGGGAACAAAACATGACATGCAACCAACAACTCTGAAATAATTCTTGCAAGCATTCAGGTATATTAGTTTACTATGGCTATCATGGTCGTACAACATGATCATAGTTTTCGATACCTAGTCAATACGTTATTGGACAATCTTTCATTCACATGCATAACTAGCTAGAATTAGCCTAAGTGGAGGTTGTCTTATTAACACGCAAGCACAGATAATTGAACCATTGGTCATACCATGAGAAGCATTTATTTCTGCAACTGTGTTGCTTGCATAAGCAATTACCTATTTAGTAAATTATAACCATACCATATTCCATTACTAAATGCGAGATGATCAGGTATATTTATATATGATGTCCTCATAAGCAAATTTAGTATTTACAACTACATATTATGCTTCTTCTATTAACTCTGTTCTTGAATGCAATAGGGGTCACATGTATAAAATTTCAATCCTTCTCAGAACAAAAACATCAACACACGTAAATCTATTTATGAACAATTGTCACATGCAAATTCTACCATGAGTGGGTACTAGAACTGTTACCCACTGAATATGCTTCTACAGTTAACTTCACATTGGATTGTAACATGCATAATAAAATCTTTCATTCCCATAATAGAGATAAATTCAACCATCAGTGTATCTGAGCTAAATGATTTAACCTCATAACAAGGATTAAAATAAAACAAATATCATGCAAGTGAACCTCATCAGATTAGAGGGAAACACCATTAAATCTATTAATACATAAGCATATGTAATTCCCTCCAATATTATCATGGAAAAGAAACTTAAGAACTTTTATCATAAATAAATTGGAACTATAACAGAGACTTAAGAAAATATTCTCATAAACAAATTGGAACTATAATAGAGAGAGAGTTTAAGAATCATCATACAAAACATTCCACGCATCTGACACCAACTAAAACCTCACTTAGAGGAAGGAGCACCACCACCCAAATATGAATCACGTCTGATTCCCCACCGAGCCGAAGATCTTGCCAAGGATCAACTGTCCTTAATTGATCGATGCACTTGGTATTTAATACCCTCTTTCATGATTTAGTTTCCATTAGTGGCGTCCCGCTTTTATGGATTTTTCCATTTCCCTAGGCCTTTTTAGGAAAAGCTCATCTTTGTCTCCCACGAGGCTTTTCCTCATAAAATCTTGCCTTTATCTTCCGCAAAGATGTTATGTCCAATGTATATTTATCTTTCATCCATCTCATGGATTTCCAATCCATCCAAGCTTATCTAGAATCACATCTAGAAGCTTTATCATGAAAGATTCATCTCTATCCCATTCCACATGGGATTTGGCAAGAATCTCCTCTCTTTTGGTGCTCCACCCTCTAAGTGATTTATTTTATTAATTTATTTAATAATACATTTTCTTCTCATAATACATATCACCTAGCTTTCCTCAGCTTAGGTTTAGAATAGTTTAACCTACAAGGGAGGGTATCACACCTAGATTTCCTTAGCTTAGGTTTACAACCATTTAACACACAAGGGAGGATATCACACATAGCTTTAAATCAGCTTAGGTTTATAATAATTTACCACACAAGGGAGGGGTGTTACATACTCCCCCCTTAAATTTTACACCGTCCTCGATGTATCACTACATCATGTCGTCATTCATAGGTAGTTGCTTTCTGAATCAACAGCTCTCATGGCTCTGCCATCTGATGCAATTTTTTTGATTTACATTGGTCATAAGGAGTGCTCCTCTTGCATAGCTACATTGGTCACGAAGAGTGCTCCTCTTCCATAGCTACATTGTTCTCTAGGAGTGTTCTCCTTTCATAGCCACTTGTAACATTTTTTTCAAACCATTTGTGAGAATTTAAAGATGTAAAATTTTAACTATGGTACATATCATAATCTGTTAGTTTATATTATGTTAAGTCCCTATACTACTAGTGTAACCCCTTATTGTTATTAGTGCAACCCCCTTATTATATTTTTGTGCCAATGTAATCGCCATATCGTTATTATTGTGCCCCATACAAGCCCACTATTGATATTATTGTGCCCTTACATTATTATTGTTATGTCGGCTCTAATTATATTATGACCCTTTAGACTTTTATATATAGAAATGAGGTCTTGTCATTTGTATCATCCAAGAATTTTTCATTTGCATAATGTAAATGAGGTTTCCCCCTCGAAGAGGCTTATTTCTAAGGCGTTTATATATCTTTTCTATCTTTTTGTGAGTTGGATTCATAACATTTGGTATCAGAGCTTTGGATTCTAGGGTTTCGATGCTCCAAATAGTTCATCATGGAATTTTCGCTATAAGTTTTCGCTACGAAGTTTCAGAAGCTAAAACAAAAACCCATTTGATAAGAAATCGGTCTGAACCTTGAGTCAGAATTTTAGATCTTGTCTCGCTATATTTTCAGAGATATGATCTGAGGAAGTTAGGGTTTTTGCAAGCTCGAGAATTTCATCTCAAACAGGTCATCGTGGAATTTTAGCTATAATTTGTTTTATATGAAGGTTAAGACTCTAGAATTAAAACCCATTTGATCCTGGTGAAGCTCAGTTCCAAATTTCAGATCTTGTCTCACTATATTTTCAGAGATATAATCTGAGGAATTTATGGTTTTTGTAGACTCCCAAATTACATTCTAAATAGGTGACCTTGGGAAAATCGTCATAAATTTCTCTCTAAGAATTCGATTGAAATGTCGTAAGAATTTACAGAAAGAGGATGGACGGTAGTGTTCTGTATATATTTTTCAGATCTGAAGGTCGAAACAGTGACACATGGCACGTCGTACAAGTTTTCTCTACTGAAACATTATATAATTAGGTCATCTTAGGAGATTAGGCATTACTCTTTCTTGGAGAATCCAATCTTGATCAGACTTGCAGGGTTACTATAGGAGGTAATTTCAGAACATAGAGATTTGCAATTACAGGGTTACAGTTGTTTCAAGATTGAGCTCCTAAAATCAAGAAAAGGTGATATGAGGAAGTTTGACGGCAATGATCTGTTAAATTGGATACTACAGATGGAACAATATTTTGATCTACATGAGGTGAAACTATTACAAAAGGTATGTATTGCATCTTTATATTTAGAACCAAATCAATTTTTATGGTATGAAGGGTTTTGTTCTCATAAAACACTTGTCATGTGATCAATTTTCATGGAGGAAATGATAACATATTATGAGGATACAAAGAGAAACACCATATTTAGCCAATTGATAAATCCCAAACAAAAGGGTTCAATGGCAGAGCACATTGAGGACTTTCAAAAATTGAATATAAGGGTAAATGATATTCCAGAGAAGCAAACGATTGATGTCTTCATATGGACATTAAAGGATAGCATTCAACATGAGGTTCGTCTTTGGGAACCTGATTCATTGGAGAAGGCATTCAGGTTGGAAAAAAAATTGAAAGCAGAATTATGGAAACAAGGAATCCCACCACCGATGACAATAATTATGGAAGTGTTTTTTCTCATAGCCTTCCACAACCTACAAGGTTTACACCACAAAAGTTTGAAGAAAAAAGAGAAAAAGGTATTTGTTACAATTGCGATAGAAAACACACTAAAGGTCATAAGTGTGCTGAGAAGAAATTATTTTACATAGATTATGAAGAGGAGGAAGAAAAGGATCAAGAAAAATCAAAAGAAGAGGATATACACCGGGAACCAACCCCAGAGAAAAAATAAATGAATTCAACCATATCTTGTAAAGCATTGGCAAAAATTACCATTCCTTAAACTCTCAAGATAGAAGGACATATCAAGAATAAAAAGGTTCAAGAAGAGAAAGATCACATCAAGAAAGAAGAAATGAATCCGACCGTATCTTGTAATACATTGGCCGAAATTACCACTCCTCAAACTATCAAGATAGAAGGATGTATCAAGAAGAAAAATGTTCAAGAAGTGAAAGATCACATCAAGCATCAAGAAATGAATCCGACCATATCTTGTATGCATTGGAAGAAATTACCACTCATCAAACTCTCAAGATAGAAGGACATATGTGGGACATATCAAGAAGAAAAAGATTCAAGGAGTGAAAGATCACATTGAGCATCAACAACAAGTTCTCCAACTTTTAAAGGATAATGCCACTTTGGTGCATAATCGAATGAGACAATAGGTAGATCAACATCAGAGTGAAAGAAGTTTTGATGTAGGCGATTGGGTATTTTTACGGCTACATCTCAAGCAAGCTATTTATGAGAAGGAAATGTTGGAAATACTACATGCACTTAATAAATGGCGACCTTACCTAATGGAAGACACTTCAAGGTAAAAATGGATCATGATAGTCTTAAATACTTTTTAGAACGAAGATTATCTTTAGAAGAACAGAAAAAATGGGTCACAAATATGTTGGGTTATGAATTTGAAATCATCTACAAAAAAGGGAAGCAAAATGTTGCTGCAGATGTACTCTCAAGAAAGGATGAGGATGTGGAAGCATTGTTAGGTGCTAATTATATTATCCAACCCGATTGGATAAACAAAGTAAGGGATGAATGGAAGAAGGATGAAGAAGTGTGGCCATTCATTCAAAAGTTGCCGAAGATCCCAGTTCAAACAATATTGCCAGAACTTGACGTGGAAGGAAAAATCATATTGGAACCTGGAGCAGTCATAAAAACAAGAACCTGACAACTATGAAATCAATCAGTTTCATAGTATCTCATCAAGTGGAAGAACTTACCCACTAATCCAGGTGGATCTTCAGACACCATGGCATGGAATGCTCGGAAATAAAAGTGATCAAAATGATGTCGAACCAGGACCAGATCGAAGAGCTCATCTTCCTGATTATGGAGGTGTGAACAGTTCATCAATCCAAGTCTGGATGATGAAGTTATCGCGAAAAATGTTGCCTTAGTTCCCTTTGAAAAATAAGGCTTTTCTCATAAAAGTGGCTTTAAGCCTTTAAGGCCAAATTCCAATTGGAGGTTTCATAGAGGTGGATTTAAGAGGGGTGCAGTGGAATCCCTGACTACTGATCTTCGATCAAATTGGATTGGCAAACCGGAGGCAACTAGATCGGAGGACTTACGATATACATATTGGCGAGTGGGAAAAGCGATCGGCAGATCGGGTCGGCAGAACCTAAAGGCTGAGGGCTAGGACCTTGGGCCAACTGTGATTACGATTAGCGATCACCGATATCGGCGATTGAAACGATTGGTGATTAGTGATCAGTGTTAGCAGATGTCGAAGGAAGGACTCGGGCCGAAGCGATAGCGATAAGAGATTAGGTGCAGACCTGATGGGCATTATAAGCCCGACTCTATAAAATTTGAAATATGAAACTTTTGGATTTTTCATTATTTTTTAGTGTTTTATTGGTTTTTATATTATCGCCTTAAAACAATAAAAGGCTATTTTCTTAAGTTTGTTGCGTCTGCTGATTGTTCTACACAAACAACTTCTATTATTAAGCAATAGGCCTCTGATTTTGAAGTGCTCTTGTCCCAAATGTGTTATAAAAACATGATGGGTGACAGAGAGCTGAGGGGGGTTGGAGACAGAGAAAGCCTGCATGCTAAAGAGTGCTCGAGAGCTTGAAACCTGTGCTAAAGTGCTGAGAGCATGGTGTTAGAGAGCCCTGAGAGCCTGAAGTGCTAGAGAGCCATAAGGAGGCTGCGCCCGATGAATAGTTGCAAATTGAGGCTATGTAGAGATAGCGAGACTGTGCTGTGGATTATGCAGAGAAACTTGAAGCCAGAGCTATGCTTGAGATGCGTAGAGCCACAGAGCTTGAACTTCAAGCAGATCATCGAGCTGCAGTGACAGAGCCAGATAGCCAACAAGCTACAGAGCCGAGAGTCCAAAGCAGTTCTTCTTTATGATCGATTCATCTTTTAATTAATGCTTCTTTGATTGTTTCTTTTGATCGATTCTTCTTGTATGATCAATGCTGTGAGATCAATGTTTCAGTGAAATTCAACACTTTGACAGTTTGCTTTAGATGCCCGCTTCTTCATATGGCCATTCGTAGTGAGAGCATGACGGATTGGTAGCAGACTGTGCCTGTGCATTGATAATGTGAATAGATGTTCACTGTGGAATTTTTTATCCAATTCTTCATTCACATCTTCAGATGGCACATGGTGGTGTGAGGTATATGATTTATTCATATATTTCTTCTTTTACATTATGCTGCAGATCCTTGATTGATAATGATGCAGGATCTTATTTATTTCTTGTTGTCATGATTCCTTACTTCATGTTATGCGGAATATTTCTATATGATATAATTGTTATCATAACTCTTTATGTTATGCTTTGAGATCCCTTGTTGTATGTTGCTGGGGTACTCTCGTTGTCGCCATGCATGTGTTTTTCTTTGACATCCCTTTTGTCCCATGTTGGCAGGATGGGCACCATGCTTGTTTTTGAGTCATACTGATAGGAGTCTTTTGATTGAGAGTTCTAGCTGTGGAACATCTCTTAGAGCCACTCCTGCGTGAGGGAATTCTTCCTTGTATGATCAAGACATCATCTCTTGTGTACATCACTTCTTTTGACAGCACCTAATGTAGCGGCCTACACCACCTTGATTGGGACCCGAAGACGTAGTACCTCCTGGACGAACTCCATTAACAATGGCTTATGTTTTCATGTGCTCATGATGATTATGTTCCTCTTCTTTACAGTCTGCAGCTGTTTTTGTTAATGTTCTTTTAAAAAGAAATTTTAACAAATCCGAAAGTAAAAGGTTTTGGCAGGGTCCTTCTTCACACCTGGACCTGGATCAAGTGGTACCGGAGCAAGTCTTGCATTGATCTGAATTGCAGTGTGAACAATGGAATGTGCAATGATAGAGGATGAAAGAGCAATGTACAAGACCATGCTTAACATTTCCAAGAAAGTGGAAATTGTGTATGAAACTCTATAGAAAGAAACAGAGGAAAAGGAGCAGTTACAGCTTCAGTTGAAAGCCACATAAGAAGCCTTGGAGGAACTGAAGCAAAAAAAACATAATCTTCAAATAGAGAATGATGAATTTAAGATGCGTCTACATGAAGAGAAAGAGGAGAAGTAGAGTTTGCTACTACAGCTGCAAGCAAAGGACGAGGCCTTGGAAAAGTTGCAGCGAGACTCATGTAAGGTAAAAAGTAGTTCTCCATCTTCATGTGTGTTTCCTGATGATGATTTCGTTGTGTTTGAAAGTCATACCACAGGAATTGGCTCCAAACTGCTGAAGAGAATGGGATATGAAGGAAAAGTCTTGGGCATTAATGGCCAAGGCATTGTCAATCCCATCAAAGTAGAGGAATTACCCCGTCAGGCAGGACTTGGGTATGTCAGGAAAGAAGTTGGGGAATGCGTTGACACAACGAGAAAACCACCAACAAAAAGTGATGAGCAACCCTCATCAGTTCTTTCCAAATTGAAAGAGAAGGTAAAAGATGTTGATTTCCTTTCAATTTCATCTTCTGATAGTATGATGTCTGTTGGAGATTTGGAGATCCTGATTACAGGGACAAATATGAGGCTCCTAACAAAGACAAGGAACGAGGAGAAAGGGCTTGGTGCTAACAACCAAGGCATCACTCAACCTTTTGAGGCTATGCACGAACCTCAATTTGCAGGCTCGAGGTACACTAAAGGAGAGTGCTCAAAGGTGTCAGATTCATTCGAGAATTCATTGATGAAAGAGAATGATGGGAAAACATCCTCATCATCCCATGGTAGTTTCCATTACAGGGAGAGAGCTGAGGCAAGCCCTCATCGCCATGATGACATTAGAAACAACAAAGGAAGGTATAATCACTTTCGATCTTTGAATGTTAATTTTGATTATGATCATGTTGTTAATAATGAACAAAGATTAAGGCATCGAAAAACATGAAATTTTTGTGGTTTACCTAACCATACTTTTTCCAAGTGTTGGAAAAGAATGGCAACACTCATGAGGCATGAAAAACCCTCTTAACAACATGAAATGAAATAGGTTAAGCAGATATGGAGGAAGAAATCCTACTGCAGTCATTGTGACAAAAATAGCCATCAAAGACCCACTTGCTGGAAGATCCATCCAGAGCAATGCCTTAAAGAAAAAGTGTCGGTGCGTGAACTGGGAAGAACAGTTGTTCGACGAGAAAAACCACCTCAAGGAGGTGACCCGTTCACATTGATCAATGAGAAATGGTTTTTTTGACATGATGTCATTTCATGGTCATTCTTTTGTAAATCATTTGTTGCATTTTAAAATGTAAACGTGATGATGTGTTTCCATCATGTAGTTAGCAACAATGATGTTTGGTCATGTTTTGAGTCATATTTTGAGTTTCATGTTAAAAATCTAAAAGTGATGTTATGTTTCCATCACTTGTCCACACAATAGTGTTTGGTCTTATGAATGTAAATCATGTGTTACAGTGATGAGGTGTTTTCCATCACTTTTTGTAGCAACCATGATGGGTTGGCTTTGTTGTCACATCTGGAGTATTACATCCATCTTATTGTAAACTTGACCACCAAGTATGAGTTATAAACTTGTGGCAAGTATGGAACATTTGAGTCTTTAGCTGGTCATGTCATTGAGAGCATGTAATTTGAAAATAATGTAATACAGGTTGCAGGGGAAGCAGGTGTTGGTTCGTCACTTAAGGCTCCAAAGAAAAAAGGTGAAGGAGATGGAAGCGAGACCTTTTCAGGACATTTGTGATGCAGACAATGTACGGAGAAAGGTGCAAATTACTTTTTATGCTTTTGGAGGACCAAAAGCTCCTCAGTGGGGAGGATTGATCCAGGTGGATCTTCAGACACCATGGCATGGAAACGCTCGAAAATCAGAGTGATCAAAATGATTTTGAACCAAGATCATATCGAAGAGCTCTTCTTCTTGATCGCGGAGGTGCAAACAGTTCGTCAATTTGAGTCTGGATGATGAAGTTATTGCAAAAAGTGTTGCCTTAGTTCCTTTGAAAAGGGAGGCTTTTCTCATAAAAAATGGCTTTAAGCCTTTAAGGCCAAATCACAATTGGAGGTTGCATAAAGGTGAATTTAAGAGGGGTGCAGTGGAACCCCCGACTGCCGATCTCCGATCAAATTAGATCGGAAGACCAAAGGCAACCAGATTGGAGGACTTACGATATACATATCAGTAAGTGGGCAGAGTGATTGACAGATCGGGTCGGAGGAACCCAAAGGCCAAGGGCTAGGACCTTGGGTCGATTATGATTGTGATTAGCGATCGCTGATATCGGCGATTGGAACGATCAACGATCAGTGATCAGTGTCAGCGGATGCTGAAGGAAGGACCCAGGCTGAAGCGATAGCGATTAGGTGCAGACCCGATGGGCATTATAAGCCTGACTCTATAAAATTTGAAATCTGAAAATTTTGGCTTTTTCATTGTTTTTCAGTGTTTTACGGGTTTTTTTATTATTGCCTTAAAACGATAAAAAGGCTATTTTCTTAAGGTTTTTGCACTCGTCGCTTGTTCTACACAAACGGCTTCTCTTATCAAGTAACAAGCCTCCGATTTTGAAGCGCTCTTGTCCCAAACATGTTATAAAAACACGATGGGTAACAAAGAGCTGAGGGGGGTTGGAGACAGAGAAAGCCTGCATGCCAGAGAGTTCCCAAGAGCCCGAAACATGTGCTAAAGTGCCGAGAGCATGGTGTTAGAGAGCCCCCAGAGCCTGAAGTGCTAGAGAGCCATAAGGAGGTTGCACCCAATGAATAGTCGCAGATTGAGGCTATGCAGAGATAGGTAGACTGTTCTGCGGATTATGTAGAGAAACTTGAAGCCAATGTTGCGCTTGAGATGTGTAGAGCCACATAGCTTGAACTTCAGGCAAATCGCCGAGCTGTAGTGACAGAGCCAGATAGTCAACAAGCTACAAAGCCGAGAGTTTAGAGTAATTCTTTTTTATGATCGATTCATCTTTTAATTAATGCTTCTTTGATTGTTTCTTTTGATTGATTCATCTCTTGACCGATTCTTCTCGTATGATTAATGCTGTGAGATTGATGTTTCAGTGAGATTCAACACTTTGACAATTTGCTTCAGATGCCCGCTTCTTCATATGGCCATTCGTAGTGAGACCATGATGGATTGGTAGTAGATTGTGCCTGCGCATTGATAATGTGAACATATGTTCACCATGGATTGTTTTATCCACTTCTTCATTCACATCTTCAGATGGCCTATGGTGGTGTGAGGTATATGATTTATTCATATATTTCTTCTTTAACATTATGTTGCCGATCCTTGATTGATATCGATGCAGGATCTTCTTTATTTCTTGTTGTCATGATTCCTTGCTTCATGTTATGCAAAATATTTCTATATCATGTACTTGTTGTCATAACTCTTTATGTTACGCTTTGAGATCACTTGTTGGATGTTGCTGGGATACTCTTGTTGTCGTCATGCATGTGTTTTGCTTTGACATCCCTTTTGTTTCATGTTGACAGGATGCACACCATGCTTGTTTTTGTGTCATATTGATAGGAGTCTTTTGATTGAGAGTTCTAGTTGTGGAACATCTCTTAGAGCCACTCCTATGTAAGGGAATTCTTCCTTGTATGATTGAGACATCATCTCTTGTGTACATCACCTCTTTTAACAACACCTAATTCAGCCACTTACACCACCTTGATTGGGGCCTGAAGACGTAGTCCCTCTTGGACGAACTCCATTAACAACGGCTTATGTTTTCATGTGCTAATGATGGTTATGTTCTTCTTCTTTACAATCTGCAGCTATATTTTTTAATGTTCTTTTAAAAAGAAATTTTAACACATCATGAAAGTAAAAGGTCTTAGTAGGGTCCTTCTTCACACCTATACCTGGATCACCCATTGAAGATTCCACATGGGAGGACAGTAATTTTATACATAAGAATCAAGAACTACTCAAGCATTGAGGACAACACTTTTTGAAGGAGAGGGGCATGTTAGGTCCCTATATTACTAGTGTGACCCCTTATTGTTATTAATGCAACCCCCTTATTATATTGTTGTGCCCATGTAGTCCCCATATTGTTATTATTGTGCCCCATAGAAGCCCACTATTGTTATTATTGTGCCCTTACATTATTATTGTTATTGTGGCTCTGATTATATTATGACCCCTTAGAATCAGATATAGAAGGTCTTGTCATTTGTATCATCCAAGAACTGTTCATTTGCATAATGTAAAGGAGGTTGCCCCCTCGAAGAGGTTGATTTCTAAGGCGTTGATCTATCTTTTCTGTTTTTTTGTGAGCTAGTTTCATATCATATTACTAAAGAAACTATTGCTCATTTTATCTGAAGAATGTAGGTTCTCTTTTAGAATTCTTCCAAGCCTTTGTGTTCTTATCGAACACCTTCTTCTTGCAGTCTCTCTGCATACAATACATCAATTAGCATATTTTCCTCATCAATATATCTACAAGGTCATAACAGATTAGTTCACGTAACAAGATATATTCATCGTAATCATAGGTATGCCAAAATGCCATTAACCATGGTTACTTATACCAATCTTACTTTCCTTCTTCTGGGTAACCTACAGGTCTGTTTCCCTAGCAAGACATCTATCCAATGTCTCTATGCATACCTGCACACAAGGTATGTTATACACACCAATACACATATCATTTTTCAACCTTGTATCATATGTAGTCATCCGGTCCCATATGTATTGTTGTACATAGTCCATCTATGGTACAACCCATAATACCATCCTCATGGTATCACCTGCATGACATAAACCTTACCCACATTTTTTTTTTTCCACCATGTTAGTATCATACCAACATTCCTTTATCTTTAACTATGCTCAGTTTATAAGGAATTTTTATGATCATGGTTCATCTATGTAATTAAGAAGGTTTTATGTCAAGTGTAAATCAATTCTAGATTTCATGTGGTTACAATATCAGTTGCATAGTATTGTATTCATGCATAATTTCATCTTAATCATACCTTCTACTTAATGTTCTAAAGTAGACTATTAACTCACAGATTTTGAAGTTTAATAATTATCAGATCATAATTCATCTCGTATGATTTACTATTACCCTTTTTATGCCTCAACAACTTGTTGGCCATGCATAATTCAGTGTAGTCATAGATGAAAGTTTTTACTACTTTCAATCCTACACCCCTTTTAGTTGTAAGTGTTTATGATCTCAGGTTACTTACATATTAGCACATATTTAACATTAAATCACCCTTAACCAAAGATGAGTTATCTATTTTATTAATTTCTGTTTGAATTACGCAACATTTCTTATGTTGTCTAGACACATTATCAATGCAATCCAATAAGAGGACCTCTCAGAATTTCTTTATACAAATCATGCATTTCATTTGATATAATATCAATCAATTTAAATAGATTGTTAGATACCATTTAATTGACCCAATGTTCTATATTTCATCAATTACTATGGTTTACACTCAAGGATACTTAGAGGTTATATTATGCGTATCCATCGAAAGATGCATATGTCATGGAAATCTATTTAAATTAAATTTCCTCTTAACCATACTTTCTTCCAACAAAAGAACAAATCATGTTGTATGTAGATGTATTAATCTAAGGATTAATTTGAATGACAATTTGTACATGTTATATAGTCTTGTACTATAACATGTTCTCACCATCCTTTACCTTGGTATAATACTTCCATAGAAATTATAATATTTATAAGTTGTTTTTATAGCATGATGACCATAGTTTAATATCTGACCAGAATCATAGTCTAGTTTTATGAGAATTTTGATTCTTGCATTCATGAAGGCAACATATGTAAGTGTGCCACTCAAGTAATGATATCTTCCTTCCATGCGCATTACTTGTTATTAATCTTAAAAAAAATCGAACAACATTACTTTTAAAGCATTTTCTCCCTATTACATGCTATAACAACTTTAGTTATAAGATTTTTCCTGTCAGTAAGACTAATAACCTTCAATTTCCTTGTCCAGCCTGACTCTTAAACATAGTCATGCATACTTTGCCTATTTACTATTAGCACATAATAGCCCAAGCATGTATGCTAACAAAATATAACTTCATTATAGTTCAAGAAACTCAAATCCCTTTCATGGAGGAAAAAACCAAATTTATACATGCTATGCATATTTGTAAGCATTGATAATAGCATAACATTGATTCTACAAGTCACAAACCACCAATCCTTGCTCAACACAACTATGCTATACAGTCTATCACAACAAAACAACAACTCCACACTATTTTACCAATATAATCATTAGGTCAATCACTCTCTTTTCTTTTACAGAACATACTCCCCCTTAATAGGCATTGGGGTAACCAACATATTTATGATTGTTGAGCAATGACTTTTACTTTCTTTCAACATGTAAGAGACCATCAATACCAGAATTCATCAGGAAGTGCTTACATGGAAGATTCATATGACTCATTACTATGCATGGATATTAGGCATGATTCTCTTTCAACATGTTTATTTTAATGACTACTTAACTGGACTATGGTAACAACATACAAAACAATCCATGACAATACATGGGTATATGTATCAATACACAAAAATAAAACAATGATACAATCATGGACTTCCTCCATTATATAATCCTCCTTTCAGGTATTAGGTGAGATTTTATTTAGCCATACAGCTATTGTACCATTCATTTAAAAACATAATACCAATTTTGCCCAAGTTTCCTTTTATGTACATCTAGTTGCTATCATGCATATATATGTATTTTACCTCCATTTCCAAACCCACAATCTCCACATGATTAAGCATAACTAGTTTGGAGAATTACATGAAAAATCAACCCAACAAAATAACCTAGAATTACACGTAGAAAATATCCTCTGCTAATGTAAACAGAAAAAAATATACATAAAGATTTAACTCTGCTACGCAATTCGAAATGAGCAGTTATTTTCTTAAGCTCATGAAACTACTTTTTTCCATGTAAGATTTCCAAGCCTTGCCAAAAGAGTTTTCACATCTATGTTGCACGTACCTCAACAATTCTAATTTGCAATATATAATTAAACCATTAATGAATTCATTCATCGTGCTTTATGCAGAATTACTCACAAAGCAAACATTTTTAGAAAACAAATTCTTCATGTTTTACATGCTTGACCATACCTTGGTTAATGTTTTAGCACCAAGGCCTTCTCTTTCAGATTGCACTTGCTTACTTGTGCAACTATACTTCATAAATTTTTGTTTCTCTTTATCTCAACTTGATCTCGTGCTTCAAAAAATGAGATGTTCACAAACTTTCTTGTCACAGGCATGATCGCCTTCCTCGCCCATCCACACATCCTCATATTGTAGCAGATAATCTGATGCAACCAGAAATCTCTTCAGAATGGCGATGGAAATTTGCATATTTTAATTGCATCGTTGTAAGGCCATTCACATGCAACTCCGTAGAGAGGCACTATCATCTCGTGAAGATCAGAGACTTCTTTTGTATCATCACAAACACAAATATGTGAGGTGATTCAGATCGTCCAAAGATCGATTATCTCTGCTGCACCGAAACAATCTAATCAAATTTGCATTTTCCAAATCAGCATGCAATTTTGAAAAACAGAGAAGGGCGACTGCCTCCTAATTAATAACAGATTCCCGGAGAGTATCGTTGTGAGCGCAACGCACAGAACAACTTGTAGTTTTCTTATCAGTGCCTCACCATTTGACTTAGGTACTGACTCCCTTACAATTTCTGGGGTTCTCTCTTCCTTGATGACCTTCATCTACTATCCCTAGAAATGTGCGTCATAGGCAACCCATGGGATGAGTAGTTTTACAGTGCGAGTGTGAGCATTGAACAAATGTCAGCGTAGAACATCAACTTCACCAAACACCAATTCGACAGGCATGTTGCTTTTAGCTGTGGAGATTTCTTATTTCTCTGTATGATGCTCGTCTTAGGCATGCATTAAATGGGAAAAAACACAGAAGCTTCAGGATTTTAGAATTTATAACAGTTATTCATGTTTCACTATTGGTGTTTGTAATTTATTTTTCCGATGATCTATTTCAAAAAAAATCTTAATCTAAATGCCTTACTTTTTTGTTTTCTTTATAATTTTGGTCTGAAATCGTTGTCAGAAATTGTTAAAATCACAGATTTTATTGACGTGGACAATGGTACGGGTAGTCTTTAATTCTGTTGGTAAATTCCAAGCTCCCTCTATGTTTAATTTTCACTTTACCTCTTGCACTCTTAGCCCACCCATGTTCTCTAGTTGAGTGTTTATTTGCTTGAATTAATGCTTAATTCAACATTCTGGCAATCTAATATGCGGTGCACTAAAGAAGTGGAAGCAGGAAACACAAAATTGAGTAAATCGAGCTTTAGGGAAAATGGGAGCAACAGAGAATGATAGGAGAGTACATTTGAATTGAAGACCTGTTTTGACTTCCACTCATCCACAGGAATTTGCCAGTTGTTGCAGAGTTCATTAGGTTGTGGAAAACTACTGTAGAGATTCCAATGATGTCAGTCTATTGTGAGAGATCTCAAGCTCGAAATCTTGTAGGAAGATTAAAGGTAGAAGGGGCGCGACAATATTTTACAGGGCTTCAACACCTTAAGAGCCACATACTTTTCCAGAGGCAACAAGGCCCCGAGTTCAGATAAGCACACCTTCACCTAGAGATGCTCCAAATCCTCGAATCTGCCAACCTTCAAAGGAAATAAATTCACTTTGTTTGAAAAAAACCTTTTGAGTCTTTAGGCTTTTTAAAATTCTCACTGAATCGAGAATCAGAGTAAAGACATTATTATACTTGCTCTGGAGGTTGCAGTTTGCCTTGTCATCCAACAGTCTTGTCGGAAGAGGTCAAATTTTTGCAAAAAAAAATGTTTTTGCCAGACTAGAAGAATTGAAATAACTGACCTCAGCTGCTTAATGGAAATATTCACGAATCTCTAGCAATTGCAACAATGTGCCGATGTAGGATGCCTATAAGAATGGTAAGAGTTAATGCATGGAACAACAAGTGTTTTTCTTTTTTCGTTTCAAATAAAAGGTTCTCAATATAGAATGTATGCCAGAAATAACACATGCCAAATTGGACAATGCAGAAAATCACTACCCAAGCGATAAGCATAATCCTAAATAGTCAAAGGAGGATAATGTTTATCCCTACCTTGTAATACCAAGCGCTTCGAGCTTTTAAAAGTAAATTTTAGTAACAATGTTGCTTTTACCTTGTTATGATGGTGTTTATCGGAGGGTTCTATCGGTCCATGAGGGAGGATGCTTCTCAGGATAATCATTATCCACCTTGCATTGGTGGCTAACTCGATCCGCGGTCAAAAAACAACTCGAAAGACAAGAAACAACAATCACCAACGTGATTTTCTCCACTTCCTAACTTTGTAAGGTGTTGTTTTTCTTTTAACCATCATGTACATTCTAATATTTTGAGATTAAACAAAGCTTCGATCTAACTAATCAAGCTTTTAAAGCACTCATATCCTCTATTTTATATGGATTTCGATTTGAGCCTTTGCACAAAAGGAAAAGTTTCAAAAACGTGCCTTCCTTTTTGTGATTTTATGTCAGTGATGGTGTTAATTTTCCAGTTTATCCTTTTAGCTGGAAGGGTGCAATGGTGACCTAATCGCAGTAAGATTTTCGTTCACCTACACAACTGTAATTATAGTAAATTAAGCATAATTAACAATTGATTATGCAATGTTTTCGGGTGTTACACATGGGTAATATCACCCATGAGGAGACTATGTTGTAATTATCCCGATTGTAAAACAATCTAATGTTATAGACATATTTGGGCATTGCAAACCAAATCATACATGTCCATAAACAAAGGGCTTCTAAGTCCCTAAAAGTGTTGTTTCATACCCTAAAGAAGCAAGGTCAGCTGATTACATCATCTCCCAAAAGTTATCCATGAAAAACTACTTAGAACTGGTCAAAGCAAGCCATACAGACTGCCCAGTGCTAAAGGTGCGATGCATCTCACCTGCCACATGCAAAAAGTGTGATGCATACTGGAAAGCCCTTCTATAGGGTGTGATGAGCGAGAGCAGACAAATGGCACAAGCAGTTTGCTAGGTGGAAACCCAGAGAATCTTCTAGAAACTGCTCATTTGACACTTGCCTCTCTGAGTTCACCCAGGGATGAGTAAGGGATCTAAAATCTCCATTTGGAACCAAGAACTCTCAGTGAAATGACACTAATAAAAATCCCAGAAGCAGACTCACTCTCCTGTAAACATCTATATATGCATCCCTCATCCAAGAGATCCAGAGGCTGGAATTTTGTAATTTGCAAGGAAGTGTTGTTGGTTTCTCTTTGAAGACATTGTTGGGTGATCTTGCTTTGTGTGAGGTGAAGAGGGCTTTCAAGCTGGGAGGATGGCGCTGGGTCAGATCAAGTGGTTGTAATCCTCTCTTCTACTACTTTTACTAATAAAGCTATTTGAGTTTTTCTCCATATTCTTGTGTATCTCTGAATATTGTGTTGATATATGCATTTGTATGGTCAATATATATCTGATCCTATATTGTTTACAGTGAAAGATCTCTATGCTTTGATGGTATTATGCTACTATGAATCTACAGGTGCTCTTTGAAGTGGGACAAGTAAGGAAGCAGTGGCGAGACTCTATCAAAGGGGAAAGCGAACAAGAAAGGAACCAAGCAAAAGACTGAGGTTGGTACTCTCTGCTTCTTTCTCATCTCTCTATCGTAAAGGAAAAACAAGTGACTTTAATCTATTTGTTTCTAAGATAGCTACCTGTCTTAGTGGGACTAGCAGCTCTGAATAGACACTAGATTTCCCGATAACATATAACAACCAACATCTGATAGTTTGTATAGAAACCTATGAATTCCTTCGTTCAACCCTTATGATACCATTTTCATCATTGTATTTACTTCCATGTAGTCATGACCTTGTTTAATTAGAAGGCATAAGCAATTTTCACACCTAATTGAGTCAACTGATGGCGTCATTCCATTTGTGATCTGGCTTTCATGGTCTTATTTACAGCCATCTGCTACCTTGTTGATTATATGTCCGCACCATTTATCCCATAGACACATTTTTACTATGCACACTCGAATTATATTTTACACTAACTGTGTTCTAACTCGTTATTGACTTGCTAACCGCTAAGCTGATGCATGCACGAGAAGGGGTTTCAACATAACGGATTAGCATTTCGCTCATCATCATAACAGATTAGCACAACGGATTTATGTTATTTAATATTATCATCATATTTTATATGAAGTGGTTTTAGCATACACGAATGTGAGTGCTTCCATATTTCCTTAATTTTAATTCAAACCTCATTTCTCATCCTGCACCATTATGTCATAATTTAATCAATTTAAATCCTTATTTTATAAGGCCCATATTTATTGAAAATATTATATACAAGTGAAATTTATATTATTGACCACTCAATAACCATATTAGTATTTGGATTCATTCTCAAAGAATCCTAATTTCCTTTAATGCCAAGGAACATATTCTAAGTTAAACTTCACCCAAGATGGGAAAGAAGTAAAAAATTTCTTAATATTTTCCCATGATGCCAGAAGGTTAACTCATTTACAAGGTTCGCATTTCTCCTTGAATGCATAGAACCCTCGTCACTTTTAACTGCTTTATATAAATGTTACTTCTATAATCATATAAATTTTGGGATTCCTCCTCAAGGAATTTGTATCCTCCAAGAAATCAATATAGTATACACATGTTCTATGTTTCAAAATTTAGCTTTACCCTTTAAAAATTTTGGGTGATTTTTTTTTTTGATTTGGTTCTCCTACTTTGTCATATCCCGCAGAGGCGAATTGGCCCATAGGCCAAAAATTTTGAACTTGATGCTTCGATACCATTTGTAATGTACCCCTTTGGGCCTACCCCAGAAAAATAGCTACTAGGCTCCATTAATTAAAATTTTCTTTTATATATAGTTAAATTTCAATGGACGTATAGGTGGAGTTAACCAAATCATTACATGCACAATAGTCATCCAGGAAACTATACTTAAAACCTTAGCTACTGGATACCAGCAAGATAATGAACCATATTTCACTCTCTTATATTAGCCCTTAAGCTTAATCCCAACTTGGAGAAAGGGAATGAATCATGACATGCAACCAACAACTCTGAAATAACTCTTGCAAGCATTCAGGGATATTAGTTTACTGTAGCTATCATGGTCGTACAACATGATCATAGTTTTGTACACCTAGTCAATATGTTATGAACCAATCTTTCATTCACATGCATAACTAGCTAGAATTAGCCTAAGTGGAGGCAATCTTATTAACATGCAAACACAGATAATTGAACCGTTGGTCATACCATGAGAAGCATTTATTTCCGCAACTGTGCTGCTTGCATAAGAAATTACCCATTTAGGAAATTATAAGCATACCATATTCCATTATTAAATGCGAGATGATCAGGTATATTTATATATGATCTCCTCATAAACAAAGTTAGTATTTACAACTACATATTATGCTTCCACTATTAACTCTGCTCTTGAATGCAAAAGGGGTCACATGTATAAAACTGCAATCCTTCTCATAAGAAAAACATTAACACAGGTAATCTATTTATGAACAACTGTCACATGCAAATTCTACCATGAATGGGTACTAGAACTATTACCCACTGAATATGCTTCTACAGTTAACTTCACACTGGATTGCAACATGCATAAGAAAATCCGTCATTCCCATAATAGAGATAAATTCAACCATCAGTATATCTGAGCTAAATGATTTAACCTCATAACAAGTAAGGATTAACATAAAACACATACCATGCAAGTGAACCTCATCAGATTAGAGGGAAACACCATTAAATCTATTAATACATAAGCATATGTAATTCCCTCGAACATTCTCATGGTGAAGAAACTTAAGAACTTTTCTCATAAACAAATTGGAACTATAACAGAGAGAGAGTAAGAATCATCATACAAAACATTCAACACATCTGACACCAACTAAACCTCACTTGGAGGGAGGATCACCACCACCCAACCATGAATCACCTTTGATTCCCCCTGAGCCGAAGATCTTGCCAAGGATCAACTGTCCTCAATTGATTGATGCACTGGGTATTTAATACCCTCTTTCATGATTTAGTTTCCATTAGTGACGTCCCGCTTTTAGGGATTTTTCCATTTCCATAGGTATTTTTTTGGAAAAGCTCGTCTTTATCTCCAATGAGGCTTTTCCTCATAAAATCTTGCCTTTATCTTCAGCAAAGCTTTTATGTCCGTTGGATCTTTATCTCCCATCCATCTGATGGATCTCCAATCCATCCAAGCTTATCTAGAATCACATCTAGAAGCTTTATCATGAAATATTCATCTCTATCCCATTCCACATGGGATTTGGCAAGAATCTCCTCTCTCTTGGTGCTCCACCCTCCAAGTGATTTATTTTATTAATTTATTTAATAACACATTTTATTTTCATAATACATATCACCTAGCTTTCCTCAGCTTACGTTTAGAATAATTTAAACCATAAAGGAGGGTATCACACCTAGCTTTCCTCAGCTTAGGTTTACAATCATTTAACACACAAGGGAGGATATCACACCTAGCTTTAACTTAGCTTAGGTTTACAATAATTTAGCACAACCCAACTCATCTATTATCTGGTCAAGATAGTAACACTCATTTCCTGTCCCCTACATGCAGCTCTAAAGTTGGTCCTTTCTCACATCTTAGAACCAAACAGGAAATTTTGCATCAGCATATCCACATTGTTTGTCCCATCACCCATAAATTCGCTAAAGTTGTTGGACTGATTCCATGACTGTACGCTCTTCTGTATTTGCAGAGGAAGTAAAATAATACTCTCACAGGAATGGTAGTCTCATATGTGGAAGAAGAAATATTTGCCACTCTTGAAGAGCTGGAAAAAGTTGTGGAAAAAGAAGAGGAACCTCGAATCTTTAAAAAGGAAAAAGAATACAACCTCTTACACTTGGGCTCAAGTTCCAATGTAGGAGGCAGAGGGGAAGGAAACAGAGGAGGTGGAAGCAAAGACGGACCAACATATTAAGAGGAAGAACCATAATATTCCAAAGAAGAGGAGGAGGATGAAGAAGAGGACAACATGGCACAAAAAATCTGGAATGGATGACTCAAGGCCCATTGACACTTCTTAGTTTTTTGCACAAGATGTCGAGACATGCCAAGAATATTTTAACCAAATATGACCCTAACAGAATAATGAAGGTAGAAGATCATTTAGACACGTTCTGTATACATCTGCAGACACTCGAGGTATGCTATGATGGCGTCACATGTAGATTGTTTCCATGTACCTTGGATGGCATAGCAACTATATGGTATCACAACCTTCCACCAAATACCATCTAGAACTGGGGGTTATTCAAGAGAATGTTCCTTGAGAAGTTTGCTGAAGATAATACATCTGCCATGTTGTTGAAGGAGTTGGGCAGTCTCAAAATGGAGTAGAAAGAGAAATTTAAAGATTTCAATCAGAGGTTTAACTGAATTTTGAACAATTTCTCAATAGATACCAAGCCTCATGACTCCATCACCATCAACTGCTACACATCTCCACTGCCGACCAACATTACACAGTTCTTCAAGCGATTTGTGAGACCAACTCTAATATAAACTTGTGAAGAGGATATTTCCATGGAGAAAGACCTGTGCGCTACTGGAGTCATAGCATATGATGAATCCACTGACTCCAAGGATATAGGAAATAGGTCTCAAGCCTCTATGAGTAAGGCTAAGGAAAAGGAAGCAAGTGACATCATGAGCCTTAATTATCTCCTCAATACCCTAACTACCAAAGTTATTAAACTCAAACAATGGACGAGCAAGACAACCGTGAGAAGTAGGCCTCCCAAGTACCCGCCAAAAAAGAATGTAGTTTCAGACAGCCAAAAAAATCTATGCAAAGCTCCAACATGGTGTTGAACCTTGAAAATATCAAGGCAGACTCGTACTTCTTGTTTCACAATGATGAGCCTCATCATTGGGTAATTATATGGGCCTTAATTCACCTCCTACCTTAGTCAAACCAACTATTCTCATAACTTATTGCATACTTTTGATTATATTTTGTTTATGAGATGAGTTAGAGTTGGATATTTTGCTTGGTGGTCTAATGCGCATTTAATGCAAGATTAAAGGATAAAAGAAAGGAATTTTGGCAAAGACCTTGGTCAAAAATCGAATTTGATAAGGGAGAGGAATTACAGGAGGGAAATACTCCTCATTTACTACCCCTCCATTCAAATATTCCTCCATCAGCTCAAATAGCAAACAACCAAATCATGAGGACTAGAAGGAAGCCGAGCAAGTGAAAGACAAAGCACCAGTTTATCTTGAGCTTGGGATCCGAGCCTCCCTAATTCTAAGGAGGTCGTTCGAGACTTCAAATGTATAAGTAGAGATGCCTAGGACCTCAGTACGATTCAGATTTTTGATTGTAAAACTCTACTCTATTTTTGAGCTGCAAGACTTGTGACAGTTTTTGATGTAATCCATTTTTTTGATAATAATAATGAGTTTTGTTTTGAGCTAGCACTGAGTTAACTCGGAGAGCTGAAACTCTTGGGTTAGGGCCCAACTGTAGTAGCCAAGGCTCCTCTTTATTATACATGCATGCTAGTATAAATTCATAGTTTAATTGTTCATTTGCTTAGTAGTTACATTTCCATTACAGCAGGGTAGGTTAGATTGGTTGTATATTAGTTTGCTTCCATTTGTGCCTTCTTTCAATTAGGAGGTTATCAAGGAGAAAAAGGATCACCATAAGGTTTTCAGTAGGTGTCTCGGCCTCACTTCCTCCCTCTAGGACCATGACTTGAGGAAGAGACCCTTCAGCAGCCCCAAAAACACATATTTCTAGTTCTTGCATGAGCTTTGGAGTTTTTTGTCTTGATTCAACATTTGGTTCATTTCATTGTCATATTTTTCCATTAATCCATTTCTAAAAAAAGATCTCACTCATGCTTTCATTCCCTTCAATACTTTCTTCATGCATAATATAGGCAATTGATTCATGCTTTTCTAGTTTAGGAAAATGTATCTTGTTGCATAGTTCTTGGAAAACACACATGTTTTAAGCAAAGTAGGTACTTCAAGAGGAGACCCAAACTTCATCACTAGCATCTACCTTCCACTTCATCCACCCTATCCATCTCTTGTTCCACCATCACCCTCACTATTTTTTTTTGTCATTTTTCATTGAATTTCCCTTAGATACATTGAGCGAATCTAGCTATCTCTGATCTTGGATATTGACTCCTGAGTGTTCCTAGACCTTATAACACCCCATCCCACTCATCACACACCTTTCCCAAGATTCCCAACACCTCCAAAAACTCACAATTATCTCTCAGCCATATCCTGTAGGTTTCCTGTAATTCTTACAGGATCATCCTGTAGGTTTTCTTGAAACGACCTGTTTTGAGGATGAATTGATGGTGAACCTCTAGGAAGTCACAAAAATCCTCGTAGGAGCCTTCCACACCATCCAACCACTCCATAAGCCTTTTAACCATCCTCAATCACCTTCCATCCACCTATCACATCCACAAGAACAATTAATTTGCATACTTGATTTTGCCTTAAAAAACCAAAAAAGTGAAAACAAATTTAGTTTTGTTTTCTTGCTTACACATTAGTATGGTTTGATGCTCTTTACTTCTGTAGCTCAGATAGCAGAATTAGGTTAGTGATGATTTAGTAATTCTGCTTAGCATAGCTATTTAAATGGTTAATTAGGATATGGTGTGATTTAGCATTACATGTTGTTTTCTTCATTACTACAGTAGTGTAGCTCTCTTATAATAGAATTTCTCTTCTACCATCAAAGAATAAAGTTTCTTATGACTCTATAAAAGTCTGGCTTGGAACCCCTGGGGTCTCTCGTCGGATGAATAGTGACAAGAAGCAGGACCTTCTCTTTTAATTTTACATATAACACTGTCACCACTAAGTTTGTACGAACCCCGGCTTGATAAGTAAAGCTGGTAGGCCAGGAGTTTCAACATCCTTGCTGCAATATTGGCGTTCATCACTTTTTGGCACTGTTGCTCGGGAGGTATCTGAGTAGAATGTGATTACTACTTTCTTTTCTTCTACATCTTTTCTTCAATTTTCTGCCACTAGTTTATTTTTGCAAAAGTAATCTAGTAGCTTCCTTTCTTTCATTTTTCATTATCTACTTTCCTTTCCATTCTGCAAGTAGAATTTCAATTCAACAAGTAGATTTTTCATTCTATCAGTTATTTTCATTCAATCAACAATTTCATTTCTACAAAGTACTTTCCAGCTTAAAAAATTACAAAACCAACACAAAAACATTTCCTTTCATGCCTCGTAGGAATAGGGACAATTTAGGTAAAGTTTTTCTGAACACCCCCACTGCATCCAACAGCCAACCTTCTCTCTTCTTTGGTGGCTGTGAACTGGAGGAACCTTTAGGTGAGCAACCTGACATATTTGAAGAACCTACAAGGGAAGAAGAAGAATAGGAACACATTCCTATTGAACCAATGGCTGAAAACCGAAATGACAGAGGGAATAGAGAGAGAGTTGAGGGTGCCTTCCCCATTAGGGAAACCAACGAGGACACTAAGATGAAGAATATAAGCCCCTCTGCCCTACCTCATTTCCATGTCCTAACCATAAAAGACCCCAACACTTTCCTATTTGAGTTTGTTGTTATATGCCGAAACTATGACTATACAGATGATGAGCAAAAGTTAAAAATATTTCCTTCTACCCTCAAGGATGCAACATTGCACTAGTTCATGGGCTTACCTGGAGATAGCATCACAACCTAGGCTTAGATGCAGCAGGATTTTGAAAAAAAATATCGGGACTACTGTAGGTCAAAGGATATTAAAGAAGAAATTTTTAGGATGACCATATGCCAGGATCAATCCTTAGAAGACTACGAAGAAAGATTCCAGCTCAGTTACAACAGGTCCAGGTGCACACTTGACCCTGAGTCACTAAAGCTGGTCCTACTCAGGGGAGTAAGAGAAGATATTCTAGATACCTTACACTTGTTAACAGGAGGTGATATCCACCAATTACCCTATGACGATATCAAGACTCTCTTTAGAAACCATTCTAGGCCAGCCAAGAAAAAGGGTAGTGGTAGTCAACCTATGGCCAGTACATCATCTTCCAACTCATCCATCAAGGGTGAAATTGGAAATATGTTAGAATATTTCAAAAGTGAGATGTTGCAAACCCTTTCCTTGCAAATGGACACCATGAAAATCAAAAGGAATCAAGAGGAAGAAGAGAGAGCCTTGGCCATATTTTGTCCTAGATGCACCAGGAGGCATCCTAGGAATGAATGTCCATTGAAATGTATTGAAATTTGCTCAATCTGTGAAGAGAACCACTCCACAGACAAGTGCCCTTTGTTACCCAAACTCAAAGTTGTATATCAAGGAGCTGATGGGGTCGCTGAGTAGATTTGCTACATTAACCAAAGGAGGCCTCCTGGGCCTAGACCATACCAGCAGGGCATGCAAGGGTCATCCCATGCATATTACAACCCCAAAAAAAACACAACTATACTTTCTTGGGGACCCCTTGCTCATCCTTCCTAGTCTACACCCCCTCCTTGGTCCTATGCATCACAATATCATTCCCAGCCAGCTAGCTAGTCATTTCAACCTTACACTCTGCCACAACCTTAGTGGAATACACCACTCTAGGGGTTGAGGCCCCAATACAACAATGCTCCAGCTCTATTACCTCCACCACCTACCCAACCACAACTCCTACACTCTACTCCACCCAAGCAACCCCAGATGCCTGCCCAGCCAATTCCGAACTAGAACAATATGCAGGCTCAACAAGTATACAGTGGAGAAACATCATATCTAGCTTATGTTGTGGAAATCCAGGAGATTAACCTAAGATCTCAAAGAGTTCTCCCAAATAACCAACCTCTCCCTCCACATAGGGAGGTTGAGGAAGAAAGAGAGGAAAGCAACCATAAAGTAAATCCACCCTTTCCTGAGAGATTAGCTCAACTACTCTAGCCTACCCCAGAAGAAACTGAACTTCTAGGAGAATTGAAAAATCTATGTGTAAAGATTCCCCTTCTCTAGGCAATAAAAGATGTTCCCATTTACAATAAGTTGATTAAGGAGAAATGCTTCAAGAATCCAGGAAGAAGGAAAAGGGATGCCCCTACCATTAATGTCATTGGGCAACTGTCCGACTTAATGCTGGGGCAGGTAATATGTCCGAAATATTTGGACCTTGGAAGCCTTGTAGTAGATGTGCACATCAATGGCACCATTGTCCCACACACTTTGATCGATATTGGGGCTACCATTAATGTGATGACCAAGGAAACCATGCTAAATTTCAACCTCCAAGGGTTATTAAGGAAGACCGCAATAGTTTTGCAACTTGCAAACCATTCCACAGTCACCCCTAAGGGAATTATGGAGGATGTGTTGGTCTTCATTGACTCCTGGGAGTACCATGCAAATTTTCTAGTTCTCCAGCCTAAGGCTAAGCTTACTATTTACCCTCTCATCCTTGGGAGGCCATGGTTGGCCATAGATGATGCTTACATTAGCTGCAAATTTGGGAATATTACCATCAATAATGGGGATATGTCCAAGCAGTTAGTTCTATACCCTCCTGCTCAACCTTCCTAGAGCATGATTTACCTTTATGGTTGAAGGAGGAGGAAGAAGATGAGGTTTATTCCGCCCAACTTTATGCTTTAGAAGCAACCACAGGAGGAGGACAACAAGATGAGGATGACTTGATTGAACACCTGCTCCAAAGTCCAAATCCTAGTTCGTTACCATTAGAAGAAGAAGTAAGGGAAACTGAGAACAATAATCTAATTGACTTATTCTTGGCTGATTCCAACCCACTCCAGGTCAAAACCATAGAATTCGGCCCAAAGAAGACCTTGAAAATTAATCCAACCGATTCTGCTCCCGAAGAGGAGAAGCTATGCAACATGTTAAAAGAAAACCTATAATCCTTCACTTGGAGTTACAAGGAAATGAAGGGAGTACACCCCTCAGTGTGTACTCACCACATATAAATCAAATAAGGTTGCAAGCCAGTCCAACAACCACAAAGGAGGATGAATCAAGCTCTTAAATATATAGTCAAAGAAGAACTTCAAAAACTTCTAGATGCAGGATTCATTTACCCTATCTCTGGTAGTGACTGGATCTCCCCTTTAGTGTTAGTTCCAAAGAAAAATGGTAAGTGGAGGATTTGTGTTGAACAAATCCACAAAGAATGATCATTTTCCCCTACCCTTCATTGACCAAGTGCTAGACAGCTTGGTAGGGGAAAAGCTTTTTACTTTCCTAGATGGATTCAGTGGGTAAAAACAAATCCAAATCTGGCCAGAAGACTAGGATAAGACCACATTCACCTATCCTTGGGGTGCTTTTACCTACAAGGTCCTCCATTTTGACCTATGTAATGCTCTTGCCACTTTCCAGAGAGTAGTATTGAGTATTTTCACCGAATTAGTACATGATGCGGTGGAAATTTATATGGATGATTTGACACCTTATGGTTGTGATTTTCAAGAATGCCTGACTAATCTAGGCAAAGTACTACACAAATGCATTGAAATGAACCTATCTCTCAGTCCTGAAAAATGTGAATTCTTAATGACTAAAGGGACCATGCTAGGTCATTCAATATCTCAGCAAGGACTGTAGGTGGACCAAAACAAAATAGCAATCATCCAAAGGGTTCCACATCTGCAAAAGCAAAGAGATGTCAGGAACTTCTTAGGGTTAGTTGGATACTACTGAAGGTTCATAAAGGACTTCAACAAGTTGGCCTCTCCTTTATTTGGTTTGTTGGCCAAAGATTCTGAGTCTATATGGTCAAAAAGTTGTCAAGAGGCCTTAGACATATTAAAGGGTAAGTTAACCACTGCATCAATTCTTCGAGGCCCAAAATGGGCCCTCCCATTTCATATTCATGTTGATACCTCACAAAAAGCCATAGGAGCAACCTTAGGTCAGGTAGAGGAAAAAATGCCTTATGCCATCTATTTTATCAGTAAGAACTTGTCAAGGGCTGAGCTAAATTATACAGTGATCGAAAAGGAAATCATGGTTGTTGTGCATTCATTAAACAAACTTAGGAATTACATTATAGGCTATCAAACATTTGTGCATACTGACCATGCTGCAATCAAATATTTAATGAACAAAGCAGATGTGAATGCTTGAATTATAAGATGGTTGCTTTTATTACAGCAGTTTGATCTAACCATTGTTGATAAGCCTAGTAAGGAAAATGTTGTTGCAAACTTTTTATCTAGAGTGAATCTACCTGTAGGTGAAGAAGTAATGGTGGATGACCTATTACCAGATGAGCACTTGTTTGCTATTTCAGTTCTCTCTCCATGGTTTGCTGATATAGAAAACTATTTGGTATTAGCACAGTTTCCACCAAACTTTCCCTCCAAAGAAAAGAGCAAGATAGTCAGGAAAAGTGCCCCCCTTCACCTGGATTGGGGGCGGTCTTTTCAAACTTGACCCAGATCAAATATTGAGAAGGTGTGTAAGGGAAGAGGAAGTTTTTGACATCCTTCTGACCTGTCATGATGGGCCTTATGGGGGTCACCTTGCAGCAAAAAGGACAACATTCAAAGTATTACAATTAGGCTATTATTGGCCCACTCTTCATCAAGATGTGAAAAAGTACACTAGTCAGTGTGATCGGTGCTAGAGGATGCGAAAGCCTACTCCAAGAGATGAAATGCCCCTACAACCTCAAGTGAATTTCAAGCCATTTGACAAGTGGGGCATGGACTTCATTGGGCCTATCAACCCTCCTTCAAAGCAAAAATAATACATTATTGTGTGCACTGATTATTTGACTAAGTGGGATGAAACCAAGTCAATTAAGGTAGCAATAGAAGAGAAGGTGGCTGAGTTCCTAAGGGAGAATGTATTCTACAAATTTGGGCTACCCTAGATATCTAGTAACAGACCAAGGTAGCCAGTTTACCTCCAACATGATTGAAGAACTGCTCAGCCATCACAAAATAAAGCATAGGACCTCCACTCCCTATCATCCACAAGGTAATGGGCAAGTGGAGGTTACCAACAGGGCACTAGAGGGCATCTTAACAAAGGTAGTGAGCAGAAGCAGGAAGGATTGGGTAGAAAGACTAGTTGAGGCCACCTGGTCCTATAATACCACATGGAATACCACCTCTGGATTTACACCCTATGAGCTGGTCTATGGAAAAAAATCCTTGATGTGAATTTAGTTTGAATATAACACATTGAGGATGGTAGCCCAACTAGATTTGGATCTCAGCCATGCACAGAAAGAGAGATTGTTCCAAATGAATGGCTTGGATGAATTTAGAATGCAAGCCCTCCTACATACATAAATAGTTCAGCTTCAGAGGAATATCTAGCATGATAAACATATTAAGGAGAAGCAATTTCAAGAGGGCGATTAGGCATTGTTATATGATTCTAGGTATAAAGACTTCAAGGGAAAACTAAGGACAAGATGGCTCAGACCTTATGTTGTGGAAAGATGCCATGATAATGGTTCAGTGCAAATCAGAAATATAGATGAAGAAGCCATTCCGTTGATTGTTAATGGGCACCGATTGAAAATGTACAAGAGACCTTTATCAAAAAAAGAGTTCATTGACAATATCAATAAAACAATTATGATGGTGGAGCAAGTTCTAGCTCCTCCCTCATCAAGTCACTAAAAAAAAGAGAGGAAAGAATAAGGACTCAGGTGAAAACCTCCATGAGGCGTCTGAGTCCCATATTTGGGTTGAAAACCTCGTGAGGCGACCCAATGATGAAAAAAATTAAAAAATAATAAGAAGATCCCTGGGTGAAAATGTTCCTTGAGGCACCCAGGGAAAACGACCATGGTGAAAACCTATCTGAGGCAGCCTAGTTGTTTTTCCAAAAAGAAAATGAAAAAAAGGGAGAAAAAGATATAATTGTTATTTGTAGGTGGGCGGGAAAAACAGTCAAGGAGAAAAAATATGATCCGAAGGGAACCCTGCCTCACACATATTCATCTCCTCCACTCTTTACCATGCATCCCTCCATAATTTTTATCATTTTTTTCACTCCATTGCTTCGATTTATGTAAATACTGTGTTTTCTACAGGATCCCCTATATTCCTACAGGATCCCCTGAAATCCTACAGGATGATCCTATAGGAATTACAGTGGCTCGAAAAATCTATAGGAAGTAATCCGAGGGCACATGGTAGGTTTTTTAAGTCCCTAAAATTCACCCTAGGCATGATCCAACACCTTACCTCATCCACCATCATCATCCCTACGCTCACCATCCAAAACAAAAAAGATCAGTTTCAACAATTTCTGTCGGTCACGAAAAAGAAAAAGAAAAAGGAAAACATAGAGGAGCAAGAGCATTGCTTGAGTGTCCTTCTCTCTACACACACTCCTACTCCTTCTTTCCATTCATTACACCATCCTCACAGCCCTAGTCAGGAACATGATTAAATAATTCTGAGGGAGAAGCAGCTACAGGACATCCTGTAGGAAATCCTGTAGCAGCCTATCCCACAGAATGCCAATCACCAGCAACAGGTCCTCACTAGGATGATCCAGGAGCTCCACAGTAGCAACAACATCAGATATTCAGTCACATATACCTGCAAAAGCCAAGAAACCATTAGCAGACAACAAGAGGAGGAAGAAGAATGGCATGCAGCAAATAAAAAATGCAACACCTCTGCTCTTTGACCACTACAGCATGGCATCGAAACCACAGGTAAGTATTTCACTCACTCACTCATATGCATCATTTAATCAAAATTTGTAAGGGTTACGAAATAATTGGTTTATAAGTGAAAAGGTGGCTAGTTAACTTGGCCACCTTCATTCAATCAGCACATGCAGAACTAGGTGTCCTCTCACACATGGCTGCAGTCAACTCAAATATAGAGGAGGAGTAGGAAAATATGTGGTTAAACTATCGATCTACAAGGTGGGATCTAATTACGAGGAGTGGGAAATGATGAGGTGGTACTGGGGACCAACAGTCCAAAAATGGCAATGTACCTCTATTGCCAGCACACCACCTCACCCCAAAACACCATAAAGGGAAATAAAACATCGTTCGCATGCATTCATGCATTCCACCTCCTCGAAACTCCCTCACTCAAGTCACTCTCATAACTCTGGCCACCCACCAGAAGCAAGGATCCATCATTTTGCACAAGAATTCCTATAGGAGCATGCACAGGAATTCCTACAGGATACAGTCTATAGGATACAGTCTACAGGATTAGTCGACAGGATACACAGAGGCATTCTATAGGATAGGTAGAGAAGATTTCAAGAGGGGATATCACATGAATTGTCCACTGCCTCCATTCTAAAGAGGTAGGCTCTAAAATCCCATTCCCATTTACAAGCAAATGAACTAGAAATACTTTTAAATCTAGTGAATTTAACAACTGTGAGAGGTGAATTACATACACAGTCAACTCTGTTTTTCTCCTGCATTTTTTTTTTGTGTCAACCCTCTCATTTTCTCCTCAAGCTTCACCAACAAGATGATAAGAGGGTTTAATAGGAGAGAGCCCACAAACGCTGTGAGGATACAACAACACCCCCAGGTGCTTGAAATCTTTACAAGACACGACTCGATGGGGTTTTTTGAAAAATTCGAAGGGTATGATGATGAGGTGGCTCAAGAATTTTCTCACTCCCTCACTCCACACAACAGAATCCATGCCACGGTTTTAGTTAGAGGGATAACTATAGATCTAACACCAGATCTCATCAATAGGGTCACCACACTTCCCCTAGGAATTCCATGGAGAAAAGAAGACAAAAGAGATAGCCAGGTGGCAAAAAGGAAATTCTTTTTAGAAGGTGAAGACCCACTAAGGACAAAGATGGAGTAAGGAGGGACAATCTACCATACCCATGGAGTGAGGTAGGCTACCAAATCATCAAATATATCTCATGTGAGGGTAGATATAGTGTTGTTTATGGCTATCATTTCAAAATCCTTGAAGAATTAAGATTTGGGTAGAAACACTAGTTCACCAAAGACTCAACATACCCTATTTCTTGATGCAATCACTCATAAACTCCCAACAATTGGCTCACCATGGGTTGATTAGGATCCTCATTGAAGATGCCCTCCAAAACATCAAAATCACTATAACATGGTCAATCTTTAGAGACTTTCTAGCAGAGGATGACATCAAAACCCTCACTTATGATGTTAATCCTTCTGTCAGTGAGGAGGAGGCAAAACATGAAGAGGAAGATATAGAGCTAGATAAGGATGATATGGATGGAGAAGAAGTTGACACAGAGGAACATGATGAAGTAGAAGAAGAAGAGGGAGAAGAGAAGGAGGATGATGATGAAACATAGGAGGAAATTAAGGAAGAAATTGAGGGAGATGAGGAAGAACCGCAAGAGGAAGAAGACAGGAAAAACAGAGAGGAAGAAGACAAGAAAAATGGAGAGGAAGAAGGCATTGAAATAGAAGGGAAATAACACAAGGAGGAGTCACCTAGGGTGTCTCCAAAGGCCACTAAGAGGGGGCAGTAGCTGCCATCACTACTCTCAGCACCCCAGTCAAGCATAAAAGAAAAAGAAGGAGGCAAACACCACTATATTTCAAAACAAGAAAGAGTACAAGAATAAAAAAAGGGAAGCCACAAATATCAACAAAAATTCCTATTGAGATTGAAGATTCCCCTACACAAAGAGACAAAATCCCTTCTCCTAAGTCACCAATGACCTATGTAAGGAGGCCTAATACTAGATCAACTTCCTCAAAGGGTGAGGCCATCCTACGAGATCCACAGCAAAACCTACAGGAAGAAAAAACAATCCTATTGGATACTCTACTGAAACTACAGGAAGAACATATATGGAAAGAAAGGTAGGGGAGCAATAAGAAACAAAAGAAGAAGACCCAGAGACAACGAAACCAAGACCCCAACGTAACCTGGACTCCTATTACCGGTTTATTGAAGGAGAAGGGCAATACCTCAAAAATTTTCCATCCCATTGTTTTTCAAAGTTGAGAAGGAGAGGGCGAGAACCCACTGATGGATGCAAATCGCCAAGTAAAAAGGGGTGGAAGACATTGGGCACATGGAAGAGAAACTCAAATAAATGGGTAAAGAGCTAAGTGGCTTAAGGGACAGAGAAGCAATCATGAGAAGTCAACTTGAGAGAGAAAATGCATGGCTAAGGGGACAACTACAAGAAAGAGAAAACCAACTAGCATGTATGGCCAACCTCTCCTTGGAGGCCATCTAGTGTAGGATTCCAACTAAATCCTATGCTCTTTACCTCAAAGAATAGTGGTTGTAGTTTCAGATTAAAATAATAGCACAAAGGGGCACCATGCCATTTCAGGACTACAACAAGTTTATTGATCTTTGTGATCAAAGTACACTAGAGGATAGGGCCAGAATGGCTGAGTTTTATTTGCACAAAATGGCCCTCACAAACATGAATGTTTGGGACCCTAATGCCAAGCTAGGAGATCTACAATTAATGGATTTGACATCATGGATGAACTGTGAGGAGTCAAGAGCTGCAGAGATGAAAATAATATTGTCTAGAGAGCAAAATGAGCCTCTTTTCATCAGAGCTGAACAATCAAATCCCATGTCCCTAATCAACACCCATAATTTGAATGCAAATGATCCTTAGCTGGAACCTAGATATCTTGCTACCCAAGAGCAAGCAATTTCACATTTTGAGGATATGTTTAGGCTGCTAGGAGATGATAGTATACATGCTTCCCTAAGGAGATGGAACACACTACCAAACATCTTGAAGATAAGAGAATATCACTCCCCTCAAAGGTTGAGAGAGGCACTCAACATGACACCTATGTATAAGAAATCAATGCAAAAGTTGAAGGTCAATTGGATAGGCCTAAAACACGGTCCACCACTACTCCTAGGGATGCTAGAAGGGAGAAAAGAATAAGAGGAAAAGAGGCAGTGGGAAGAAGTAGAAAATAAAGAAGGCTTCTATGAATAAGAAGAAGAGACCACAACAAAGGCATGGGATTTCAGAGAGGCTACCAGAGCCATGAAGGACATGGATATTTACTAAGTTGCTCAAAGGATGAACAACACTTTCAGTAGGGGGGTGATGATGAGCCTCATCATTGGGTAATTATATGGGCTTTAATTCACCTCCTAGCTTATTCAAACCAACTATTCTCATAACTTATTGCATACTTTTGATTATATTTTGTTTATGCAATGAGTTAGAGTTGGATATTTTTCTTTGTGGTCTAATGTGCATTTAATGCAGGATTAAAGGATAAAAGCGAGGAATTTTGGCAAAGACCTTTGTCAAAACTCGAATGGGACAAGGGAGAGGAATTATAGGAGGGAAATCCTCCTCATTTACTACCCCTCCATTTGAATATTCCTCCATTAGCTTAGAGTGCGAACAACCAAGTCATAAGGACTAGAAGGCAGCCAAGAAAGTGAAAGACAAAGCACTGGTTTATCTGGAGTTTTGGAGCTAAGCCTCCCTAATTTTAAGGAATTCATTGGAGACTTCAGATGTATAAGTAGAGAGGCCTAGGATCTCAGTAGGATTCAAATTTTTTATTGTAAAACTCTACTCTATTTTCGAGCTGCAAGACTTTTGACAGTTTTTTATGTAATCCATTGTTTTGATAATAAGAATGAGATTTGTTTTGAGCTAACATTGAGTTAACTCAGAGGGTTGAAGCTCTTGGGTTAGGGCCCAAACATAGCAGCCAAGGCTCCTCTTTATTGTACATGTATGCTAGGATAGATTCATAGTTTATTTATTCATTTGCTTAGTAGCTGAATTTCCATTACAGCAGGGTAGGTTAGAATGGTTATATGTTATTTTACTTCCATTTGTGCCTTCTTTCAATTAGTAGTTAGAAAGGAGGGATCACCATAAGGTTTTTAGCAGGTGTCTCGGCCTCACTTCCTCCCTCTGGGACCATGACTTGAGGAAGAGACCCTTCAGCAACCCCAAAAACACAGATTTCTAGTTCTTGCATGAGCTTTGGAGTTTGTTATCTTGATTCAGCATTTGGTTCATTTCATTTTCGTCTTTTTCCATTGCTCCATTTCTGAAAAAAGATCTCACTCATGCTTTCATTCCCTTCAACACTTTCTTCATGCATAATATGGGCAATTGATTCATGCTTTTCTAGTTTAGGAAAATTTATCTTGTTGCATAGTTCTTGGAAAATACACATGTTTTAAGAAAAGCAGGTACTTCAGGAGGAGACCCAAACTTCATCACTAGCAACCACCTTCCACTTCATCCACCCTATCCATCTCTTGTTTCACCATCACCCTCACTAGTTTTTTTTGTCATTTTTCATTGAAATCCTCCTAGATACATTGAGCGAATCTAGCCATCTCTGATATTGGATATTGACTCCTGAGTGTTCCTAGACCTTCTAAAACCCCATCCCACTCATCACACACCTTTTCCAAGCTTCCCAACACCTCCAACACCTCACAATTAGCCCTCGGCCATATCTTGTAGGTTTCCTATAATTCCTACATGATCATCCTGTAGGTTTTGTAGTACATCTTGTAGGTTTTCCTGAAACGGTCTGTTTTGAGGCTGAATTGATGGGGAACCTCTAGAAAGTCACAAAAAACATCCTATGACCCTTCCAAACCATCCAACCACTCCATATGCCTTTTATCCATCCTCAATCAACTTCCATCCACTTGTTACATCCATAAGAACAAGTATTTTGCATACTTGATTTTGCCTAAAAAAACCAAAAAAGTGAAAACAGATTTAGTTTAGTTTTCTTGCTTACACATTAGTATGGTTTGATGCTCTTTACTTCTGTAGCTTAGATAGCAACATTATGTTAGTGTTGATTTAGCAATTTTTCTTAGCATAGCTATTTAAATGGTTAATTAGGAAATTGTGTGATTTAGCATTACATGTTGTTTTCTTCATTACTACAGTAGTGTAGCTCTCTTAGAATAGATTTTCTCTTCTTCCATCAAAGAATCAAGTTTCTTATGATTCTATAGAAGTCTGGCTTGGAACCCCTAGGGTCTCTCGCTGGATGAACAATGACAATAGGCAGGACCTTCACTTTTACTTGTGCATATAGCACTGTCACCTACAAGTTTGTATGAACCCTATGTTGATCAATAAAGTTGGTAGCTCAGGAGTTGCAACATCCCTGCTGCAACACTACTGCTCATCACACAATGAACATCATTCTGAAAAAATGTGAATAGATTGGAACCACATGATGAGAAGAATGGCCACATGACTTTATGAAGACAATGTGGTCATTGAACAGGCTGAGCATGATGTCAAAGATGAAGAAGAATTTTCATCTGATGAAGCCCCAAGTATTGGGCATGTTGTAAACATGTATCAGTGTTTATGCGTAGCCAAGAAGACCACCATTGGAAGGAATCCTCTGAGTTATGGTCCGAACCTAAAGCAGAACAATCGATACAACTTGAGAAGTCAAGGGGTCCCTACTGTGATTGTGATACCGAGAGAAAAATTAAGAGAATACATACTAAGGATAGTAGATCTGCCAGTCAAATCAACACAGAAAACTCAAAGCTAGTCTCGAAAGACAACTACAATAAAGAGTATGTCCGTTAGCAGCAAAGACAAGAGCAGCTCACCGGACACCTCAGTGAGTCCCCCTGCTTTGGATTACAACATCCTAGAAGAGATGAAGAAGACTCGTGCAAACATATATCTGTATGAGCTAACCAAATCACGGGTCATTCAGACCTTATTTTGCATGCACTTGGGTATACCTCTATAGGTGATGCTACATCTTCCAACAAGGGAAAAAGTAAGTCTCCTAAAGAACTCGCATCTGTGCTCAACGCACTCCATATGGAGGAGGCGAAATCACTCTGCCGACCTTTCCTGTTATCATTTGAAATATTCAATTTTAATGTCCACAACTGTTTGGTTGATTTTGTCTCCTTAGTAAATGTCATGCCACTCTCCATCACGAAGAAGATCAATGCCCAATGGAGAAAAACAACTACCCAAATCATCCAACTTAACAGAACATGTGTGCCGATAATTTGTGAATTGTAGGATGTGATCATCCGGTTATCGAATAATGGACATGTTCCTCAATACATCAATATTGTGATTGTGGACATCTCAGAAGCATACGACGTATTTCTCAGTAGAGATGGTCAAGAAAACTACAAGGATACATTTTTGCATTGATTGGTTACACTTATGGTTTCTGTACCTGGGAAAAAAATAACAAGATTTGAGTGTTGTCAGAAAGATACATGGGCACAATGTGACTCCCTTGAATGGAGAAAATGAACCATTGGATTTCGCAAAACTTATGTTCGACAATTTCTTTCTAGAGACACAATTGGGGTGCTATCTTGCACAACCATCCCTGACCAAACTAGACACACAGTTGGGTCTCCTTCCATGGCCAACTGCCGAAAATAAAACTTGTATAGTACATTGTAACAATAGTAGTAGTAGTGATATTAGTACTAGTGTGACAAGTGGTCTACATATGACATGTGGACCATGTACTTTGATTGTTCCAAGACACAAGAGGGCTTTGGAGTCGGTTGTGTCTTAATAGACTTGTTGCAGAGGAAACACTTAATCTCTAGCCACTTGGAGTTTGAGTGCACAAAAAACACCACCGATTATGAAGCACTCATCTTAGGCTTATAGAAAGCCAACAACCTCAATGTTGTTGTGCTAAAAGTGGTAGGTGACTCAGAGATCGTGGTGTGTCAGGTATGTAAAACTATACACTATGTGTGACCTCATCTTAAGAGCTATCAACAAGAGGTATGGTAAATCATTTCTTAACTCCAAGCTTCCAATATTATTTATGTACCAAGAATGCGTAATGTAGCTATAGATGCTTTGGAGAACACAACTACTAGGATGACATCGTTAAGGGATAGATTTTCTGCTGAAATTTATATAAGCCATCTGTCCGAGACAACATCACTAGTTTAGGCATTTTTTATGATAATCAACAGATACCACATTTCATGGCTAACGGTGACGTCTTCAAGGATGCATCAATAGGCAAGGATAAGCGCAAGTAGTCGCTGCAAGACGTAGTTGATGAAAGAAAAGGAAACTCATCCCCAAGGGTGTGGTATCACTTGAGAAGATGTATGACTTGTAGAACCACTTCTAGGGACCTCTCAATGCAAAAACCCACAACTCTACATTGTTGCATGAACAGATTAATCTGGGATCAAATAAGGATCCAAAGTTTGTGAATATCGATAAATGTTGCACACCTCAAGAGCGACAAGCTTTCATCCGCCTCTTCAAGTAGTACCGAGATGTATTCGTGTGGATGTATGACAACCTCAAGAAATATGACATGCGAATAATCCAACACGTCATACCAATCAAGGAAGGGGCCAAGCCTTTTCAGCAGAAGCTAAGGAAATTTTATCCTTCGCTTGATCCCCTCATATAGAAAGAATTGACTAAGCTGCTGGATGCTCAGATCATTTACAAAGTTCGACATTCCACATAGGTTTAAAATCTAGTCCCTGTTAGAAAGAAGTCTGGGGAGATCCGCCTGTGTGTAGAATTATGTAATCTCAACCGTGCCTCTGATAAGGACAACTACCCAGTTCCGTCCATGGAGCATATATTGTAGACAATATCTAAAGAAAATATGTTTTCTTTGCTTGACAAATTTTTAGGATACAATCAGGTTCTGGTAGCATAGCCTGATAGACTTAAAACTACATTCTGTAACAAGTGGGTAAGTTTTCTTTTCGAAGGATGACATTTGGGCTAGTGAACATGGGCGAAAATTTTCAACGCACAATGGACATCGCCTTTCATGGGCTCATTGGATAGAGCATGGTGGTATACCTTGCTAACATGACGTTCTTCTCAATATAGCAGTCAGAACACCTTTTTCATATTAATAAAATGTTTGAGTGATGTTGAAAATAAGGGATATCCTTGAATCCCAAGAAGAGCATCTTCATAGTGTCCGAGGGAAACCTGCTTGGACACATCATCACCAAGGCTGGGATCAAGGTAGATCCAGATAGAGTTTGGACCATCACACAGATTCATCACCTCATGAGAAATAAAGCCATGCAGTCTTTCTTGGAGAAGATCAACTTCCTTAGAAAGAGCATCTCTGATTATGCGCAGATTGTCAAACCCATCCAAGAGATGATCAATAAGGACACAGTCTATAGTTGGGGAAAGAAAGAAAGGTGTGCATTTGCCCATATCAAGCAAGATATAGCATAAGCGCCCGCAATCTACAAACCAAACTTCAACAAGAATTTCTTTCTCTATACCTTTGTTTCCGACACTTAACTCGCTGCTGTGCTCACTCCGAAGGAGAAACAAAACAATGAATGACCCATCTCCTATATGAGTGCGAGCCTGCAAGGACTCAAACTCAACTATCCCATAGCGGAAAAACAAGCATACACAGTGTACAATGGGGTGAAGCATTTCAGACCCTACCTCTTGAAGAACCATTGCATTGTCTTTGTGCCGCACCCAGTAGTCAGAGCACTGCTTGTTCAACGAGAGCTAGGTGAGAGGATGGAAAAATCGATGACAAAACTGCAAGAGTCCAATCTTAACATCCAACCAACTCACATTATTAACGATCATGGTATATGTAGAGTAGTAGCAGAATTAGTACATGCACAGGAGGAAGAAGAAGAGCTCGCAGGTTGGGAGAAAGAAATAGAAATTTACAATATCGAGCGACCCTCACCCACTTCGCATGGAGATTCTTGGCACATAGAAGTGTGCCAGTACATTGAGAATAACACTGTTCCCTCTCATTTTTTTATGCAATATAAGAGGGCACTGCGACTCAAAACTCTATCTTACGAATTGGTACAATGGGTTCTTTATAGAATGCATTACAATGGTGTCTTGCTCAGGTGCCTGGAGGCACATGATTCAGGAAGAGTGTTACGTGATATGCATGACAGACCAGCTGGGGGACACTTCACGGGTAATAAAACATTGCACATGGTCATGTGGGCCTGTTTCTACTGGCCTACATTGTCCAAGGATGCAAATTCGTATGCCCACAAGTGTCTGGTTTGTTAGAGATGCACCGACATAAACTGAAGGTCAGTAGCCTTGTTGCATCCCATTGTAGTGGAAGAACCATTCCAACAGTGGAGCTTGGATATCATTGGGGATATTTTCCCACATTCATCAAAGAAACACCACTGCATCCTGATGATCCAGGTGGACATTGGTGGCCACCCACCAATTCCACTTGGAGCCCCACCATTGCTTCTTTCAATTTTTTAGTTTCCTTAATTGTAGCACAATTTACTATTTTTAGCAGTTTTTCGGGTCCTAAACTTCCGGAGCCGTTTTGAGGCCCTAAATGAAGTTTTTTTGGAAATCTATCGGCAATGATTTTCTATCTAAAATTGTCTTTTTCGTCATAGACCTTAGAGAGGTCTTTCCAATGGGTTATCATGTGCATCAAACGGAGATAATATGACCAAGTTGCGACCCCGAGAAGTTGGTTGTCCATCTCTCCCTAATGGGGCCCATAAAATCTTGGTGTTACATCTCCTCAGGTTAGGTTTCTGGTTGTTTAGGGTTTGCTCTTATTGTTAAATAATAAAAAGGCCCTTGAGCCTCATTGTAAGGCAGTTCAGAGGCATGTAGCTGGCACATCTCTTCTCAGAGATAAGTTACCATCGCCCTAGCTGGTTTATTTCCATTTTTGTTTGTAAGAATATTTCAATATTTTACATTAATGAAATGAAGTATTATTTCCACTACATATTTGTGTTTATGGTTATCTATGTAATTTGTTGCGTTCTTGTTTAAATCTGGATCACTTGACTTCTACAGATTACTTCATGTAGTGGATAGAAGCAATTACGCTAAAATAAGTGAACGACCAGGAAGTCATCAGCTTGATACAGTAGAGCATCATCTCCAAGTTTGATGTTCCTCTATCACTTGTTTTTGACAATGCAAGGTACTTTTCTTTGTTGAAGCTTTATGACTTTGCATTGCAAAATGGTAATGTGTTGAAACATTTTGCTAACTACTAGCCGCAGGGAAATGGCCATGTTGAGTCTACAAATAAGAACCTCATCCACATTATTGAAAAGACCATTTAGTCCGAACAACGAAAATTACACCCCACTCTCGTGAATGCTCTATGGGTTTACTGAGTTACACTTAAACCTTCACTAAATACCTCCCCCCTACTTCCTAGTATATGGAAAATAATCCATCCTCCTGCCGAACATCTAATTTCCTTCTCTCTAGCTGTCCCAAGAATCCCAAGGCAAGCTGTGTCTGTTAATTCAGTGTAGGGTGGACACATTGCACAAGCTACAATAAGGAAGGATGAAAGTAAAATAAAAAATTACACTCCATCAAAGCTATATCAAGAAATGGTTCGAAAGAAATCATGCAGGGAGTACAACTTCAATGTGGGTGACTTAGCCTTGAAGTGGGACAAAGCCCATGAGGACAAAGGCAAACACATAAAAGTTTTAGTCCCTATGGATTGGTCCATTCACCGTCCACGAGAAGCTTGTCCAACACATGTTCCATATTCAATCACTTGATGGGAGGATTGAAACCCTCCCCGTCAATGGCCAAGACTTAAAATGTTATTTCGAATGATTTGGGGTCGTGCCCCGTGCTATGTACATAGTATTTTCATTGTTTTTATGTTTTTTTACTTTGTTGTTTTGCTTTGATTTGTTTTTTTTTTGTTCTTTTTCTTTGTAAATAAGTGTTGTCATGCACTACATTCTAGCTTCTAAATGTGTATGTGGATGAAGTTCAAAGAGTCTTGTGACACTGCAACGCTTGGCCAATCTTGTGTCTGCCTTCCTTGTGTTTGGTAGTAAGTTTTGAATGATGAAGTCTTGATGGAAAATATGATCTGTTTGTAAGGAGAGTTTTGGTTAAACCATGAACTTGTGTCTAGCCTTAGAAACCTCATGCCTGTACTCAGCCTTCTGCTATGGTATGTTCAAGCTTATCCAACTAGTAGAAACTGAGAAGTGGAAAATATAAATGGGAAAACCTAAATTAGAGGTCTTTACATGATTCTCTGAAGGAAAAACCTCTCATACTATTAATAAGTCGGGATCCCTCTTCCAACCCAAAAAATAAATAAGTGCCTATGCACAGTTCTCTTTCAAAAATAACAAAGGTGAAATAAGAGAAAGGCTTCCTACGCATAGAGTTGAAGTAGGAAACTCCACCAGGGTACTATCCAAGCTCGCTGGAAGTGGAGCAATGCTTGCGTTTTTGCGTGACTCCACTAGGGTATTGTCCAGGCCTACTAGTAGCGGAGCAACACCAGAGATGAAAAACTTATACTCTGAAAATCTTAAGCTTGCAAGCCAAACTATCCTTCGTAATTCGAAACACTATGATCTGGCTGAATCTGTTGTCGTGTTCAACTGAGTTGATACAAGGTGAACCATGTCTGTCCATGGGATAAGTGGGGAAATTGGAGTTATCTGCACAATGAATCAATACTCCCCAAAACATCAAGGTTGTGTGCTAAAAATGAACCAAAACATAGAAGCTTGTATTCAACCAGTGTGTTACCAAGTGTTGTAGTGGCTGTAACACCCTCAAAAATTTTGGCTTGCATTCAAATTTCGGAGCCTTTGTTGGGTTTTCCATTGATGGTTGCAAACACTCAAGCTCATCCCATGAGCTCTTGTAAAGTATTTTAACCCTTTTTGCTTGTTTGACTAATGGGCGTATTTTAGCATATTGATTGCTTTACCATTCTTAAATCTCGTTCTGGTGATTTTGAAGGTTTGTCTTTGTGTGGTTCGGTTGTCTTCACTATGTGAACATCCATCGTACTCACACATAAAGTTATAAGCATTGTCATGCAAGTGTCATCACGGTCGTCCGAAGGTCTATATCAAGTGTTGCGATTGTCATTCTCAGCCCTAAGATAGCCTCACCGAGGGCATGTTTTACCTTATTGTCCTAGGGGTCTATGTCGTCTTGTTGTCGAAGCATGCTAAGTGTGTGATCACAATATCAAGTCTACACAAATTCACTTGCCTCCCGCACTTAGTGATTTTCCTAAAAATCTATCTGACCAGACCACCCTCTTCAACCGAACCCTGACTAAGCTACACTGCACAGTCTCAGCCCTCAGTGACCCTTCTTTGCTACCCAAAACTACACATTTCTTTAGGTTGTCCTCCAGGTAAGTTGTATTTCATAATCTCGGAGGTGAGAAACCTATCTTCCTCCTCAGAATTGCGCAAAAATTTCCTCCGTGCCCAAGCTGAACTATGAATTCTGCAAGAATAGTCAAGAATCCATCCTACCTGTTGGAGCCTCGCATTACATAGATACCTGGGCCTACACTGCTCTTAGAAACTGCATAGAAATTATCATATGGTCCTCTTCTTCCTTGTCTCGTCTTCCTTTTGGAAACTACACAGAAATGCCCAGCTGGTCCCCTGCTGCCCTGTCATGTTTTCCTCTTAAAAACTACAAAGAAGTGCCCAGCCAGCCCTCTGCAACCTTGTCTTGTCTTCCCTCCAAGAACTGCGTAGAAGGTCCCCTCAGGGTCCCACCTTGCAGCTGCCACTATTGTCCTTCATTGCAAAATTCTGCGTCCTAGTCATTGTATAGTTTTCCCCGATAGTGAAGAGTCTGCCTCGGAGTTCCTCATCCTAGCATGAGATACACTCTGCACTATCTCAGTGACTTTTGTTCCCTCCCTATCACGTGGAACTACACATTGTGTATTTGTAGGGCCCTCTTCCCAACCTGTCATGTGTCTCGAGCCTGGAACACGAAAATAATGCATCATGATAGATTAGGAAGTTTTGGATTTGATGTCATCCCATCATGAGTGAAATCTAGGAATAGGTGCACAGATGGATCATGGTGAAAGGACGAACGAGATGATGAAGGAGCACACATGCTAGAAGACTTACTTGCAGCTGGATGGATGAATAAAGTATGTTGAGCAGCAAGCAAAAGGAACACATGCATTGAACCATGTTGCAAGACCAAGACCATCAAAGACCCCGCAACACTTAGCCATGCAGAGGAAAATATAAAGTAAACTTGAGAGTACATCCATCACTTAGAAGTGCAACAACTTGACATGGACACCACAGTCAACCAATACATGTTAGCAATGTCATGTGAAGTTGTGTCATGAGTTGTCTTCGCGACATCACCACCATGGGCCATATCTTTTGTAACTGAATGTAATGTAAAGTGGAAGTCCAACGGATGCACACAAGAAGTTGAAGAGTCATGTTAGTTGAAAATTCATAGGAAGTTCAATGGTCATGAGGGTAGTCCAAGAGTCACAAGGTTCAAGTATCACCCTTGGCTATATCTACCCCTCCCATTGTATGAGCAAGGAATTTTCACCTTGGCTCCTCCCATATAGCCTTGAGTAGACAGTTAGTTCTTTGAGGAGCGAGGAGTGGCTCCAACGTCCCACTACTAGGACTAGTGATGTATGGTGTACATATGTGTCTTGGGACTTTTGCTTAATACAAAAGCTTGTTAAGGTGAGCATGTTTTCATGCATGTGTTGTAGATGTTTGTAAGACTATTATTTTGACATTTGTAATGCATGTTTGTTTCACCTATACTAAGATAGTTGAACTATTTCATTTGTTTTAGTACTTACATCATTGGTAATGTGTTGTACTGTTTACCACCGCGGTCTCATCCCTGTGGACTACTCCACAGGATACTAGACATACCACCTTTGTATATTGGTTATCATCACTATCACATTCTTATGGAATACTCTGCAGGATACTCAAAAGACCATCCTTGTGTTCATCTTCCAATGACCGTCACATCCATGTGGACTACTTCATTGGGTGGTGTACATGTTGTCCCCTTCACTTCGGTTTTAACGACTGACACATCCATTGTGGACTATTCCACTGGATGTTGGACATACCTTTTTGGTTCATTTGTGTCTCTTCCTGGGTTATGTTAGTGTCTGTCAATCCTACCAGTCACCAATGATCAAATGTGCTCTTTCAAAGTTTTTGTTAAGGCCTTAGGTCAAATTTTTATATTTTCAAGTCAACCCTCAAATAAAAATTCGGTCACTAGTTGGTGTTGGTCTAGGTCATCACTACTCCTTTCATTTGCAAAGTCACCACCCTTAGCATGGTCAAGTCATTCCTTTTTGAAAGAGTGTCATGGTCATCATGGTCATAATTTATCTCATAAGTCTATGTTGGGTCACCACTAGGTCATAGGGTTAATTTCTTGAAAATTGGTCATATCACCATTAAAATCATTTTATAAAGGAGTAGTGAAAGTCAAGTTGTCAATAAAAGGTTTTAAAGCATGTTTTTTATCTCATTCATAATGTAATAATTTCATAAAGTTATGAAGCTACATTGTAAAGATACATCAAAGTCAAGTTATGAAAAATGATGGTGGGTCCACTACCATATGTAAGAAAAAATCAATTTCCACAAGCTATAAAGGAGTCAAACTCACTCTCCATTTTCTCATTTCATTTTCCAAGACATTACTCTACCAAGACAAATCACATTTTCCAACTAAAGATTAGTCTTTGCATACCCAAAGCTCAGTTTCTTTTCAGTGCTGCACTTACCCTCAGTTGTGTTGCACATTTCCTTGGATTGCTGCATTTTCATGAAAGAGCTGCAAACTTCTTTGCAGTGGTTTCTTTCATCAAATTTAGGTTATGTCACATTAAATCCAGGTTGGTGGCCTCTTATTTTATCAAGTAATCTCTTAGTTTTGTTGCTAAGTTTCATTTCTGTCTCTAAGGGTTTTGAAGACAATTTTCATGATTTCATTATTTCCATGGTAGAACTATTATCAAAATTTATATCCTGATTCTTATACACCTCCTCCTACCCTAATTACACATTCCCAAACACCCCCTATCAAACCCATCCCTAAATTTCATCATTTTTACACCAACCCTAGCATAGAGTACACTTTCCTAGGCTAGGACTGTGTTTTCCCTCTTTAAAGCCCTTTCCCTCACCCAAATTTTGAAATTCCACCTTCCTTAGCTCCCTAACATCCCTCACTATCCTCCCAAATTTTCCCAAGAATTTACAAGCTCCCTATCCCTTTCATTTCCCTTAATTTCCTCAAGCTATCTGAATTCCCTATTTTCCTACAAGTAAAACCCTAATTTCTCCCCATAGAGCTAGGTTTTTCCATGGAGTCTGAATCATCTAAACAAAAGAGGCATAAAGGAGGGAAAGTCATCATATATGAGCTTACCTCAACCCAAGAGATCATATCATCACCTTTCATCATAAAATCATTTGAAGATGCAGGTTGTCTTGCCTTTTGCGAGAGAATTGAGAAAATTAGGTTTCATGACAAACTAACCAATGCTTTTGCCACCAAGTTGAGGAGGGATAAGGTGACTATAGCAGGAATTGAGTTCATTATTTCAAGGGAAGTAATCTCTACATCCACAGGGATTCCATACATTGGAGAAACTTGGTTTAAGAAAAGAGACATTAACCTTCAAAATTACAAGATGTACTTGAAACTACCATATAAGACAACTCCAAAACATGTTTTTCCATTCAGACATTTGTTAGACAGATATGCCCCTCTCATGAGATTGATCATGAAATATTTTACATGTGAGGGAAGGTATTCAAGGTTGTATCAGTACCACATGAGGCTTTTGATGCATTTCACCAGTGTGAAGCTACTCAACTTGCCTTACTATCTTTATAAAATCCTAACAAAAATGACAGAGAAAGTGCAAGAGATGGGAGGAAATCATCATACTAGTCTATTTCATCATGGCTTGGTGAAAATTCTAGTTGTTCATCAATTGGCACGTATAAATTTGTCTTGGGATGGCTTTGTAAATTCAACTTTTCCCCTAGCTTCTCCAGCTACATCTAGTAGTGAATCAACACCTCTAAAATCACCAGCACAATAAGAGGTAGCTTCTTCAAGTAGACCTACCAAGAAGATTTTTAGGGCAGAAGTGACTAAGACTTATTCCAGAGGAAAAAGGGTTGTGTTTTCTCCAGATATTGTTGAAAGTTCCAATCCTACATCAGGGGAATAGAGAGCATCCCCATAGCATGAGGAATTCACTAATTCAAGCACCAATGTCACAAATTTGGAGAAAGGTCACGAGGACAAAGTTGCAAGGAAAATAATAATGCACAAGGAAGCTAAGATCAAAATTTTGGAAGATAGGTTGACAAAGGAAAATTCTTTGATAGCATGCTTACAACAAGAAAACATGCAATTGAAAGTAAACCAAATGCTCCAAAACAAGCACATAGCAAATTTGAAGAAGGAGGATGTAAAAGGAAAAGAAGTGGTTCAGTTGGATGATTCAGAGGATAAATAAGAGAAAAGCACACTAGGGAAACCAAGAACAAGAGGTCTCAAGAGAGCCCTTGAGTTGCAAAAAGAAGTTTCTCCACCTAGAGGTCAAATCACTGTGAATGACTTAATTGCTAAAGAGATCAATGCAGACAGAGTATATTGGCTTGACAAGGTCAATGGCCACTTAGAGAATCTCCTCAAGAAGGAAAGGAGGGACAATAACTTGCAAAGACACATGGCCATGCATTACTACACAAAGAACAGGGTATCCCAAGTCAGAATCAAGCAATTGAAGAAAAAGCTCAAGGAAACCCTAATTAGCCAAAAGGATAAAGACAAGCTTGATCTACTTGTTGAGGCCTCTCTCATGGCATGACATATCATATGATGACTTCACTAGGCAATTTTGAAGAAACTTTAAGATTTTTTTGTCATTTTGGAATTTTTGGTACTTTTTAGCCTGTTTTGAGAGTCAAAAATAGCTATAAGCACAATGCGTGGCACTACGCTTTTTACTTAGTGCTCCTTTTGCCAAAAACCAACCACCATTGGACAGATAATGGCCCAAGGATCTAAGCTATCCACTTTTATAGACTTTTTGGCAAACAGATTGAGAGAAAATGTCAAAAAAAAAGGGTCAAAAAGTCACTTTCTGACACTGTTTTGAGACAGACATTGTGCATATCCCTGTGAGAGTTTTTCTTCAGCAATTTTTCAGCAGATGTCGAACTAGTGATGTAATTTTTCTATCTTAATGATGTAATTATGGGTAAATATACTTTGGTAGAATAATTTTGACTTAAATTCATGCTCTTAAAAGTTGACTTGAGGTCAAATGTATCAATTTTTCTAAATGGAGGGTTTGTTTGAACCTCCCTATCTTTAGGGTTTTGATTGATCTTTTCATGTAGCTGATGCTACATTGAGGGATTCGACCCCTGAGAGTAGGGAAATGGTTTCTTGGTCTATATGAATGTATTTTGTAGTCAAGAAGAGGGTTGGACATCAGAGGTGGGAACACTTGTAGCTTGTATTTCAACTCTTTATTCAAGAAATCAAAGGAGCAGTTGCAACTATTATTTAGGAATTCCTATGCAGTGAGTTTGTGATTATGTATTTTCTCTGTTATAGTTTTTTATAAATGATATACATATCTCCTTTCCCTATATTATTTCTTTAGTGATTTTCCTTAAAGTTTATATACATAATTCTTTGCATAAATCTCTATTTTGATGGGAATATCATTTTGTGTAATTTTCCTTCTTACTTAATAAATTCATGGTGCACATACTCATTAAGACATTTTTCTTCTTTCAAACACTACACTACACCAATAAACCCTAAATCCATCACAAAAGCATTGCTACCTTTCTCCTCTATATCTTTGCTACTGTAACCCTTTGATCCTTTGACCTAGCTACTTGGTTTTCATCCCTTATCTAGCACCAAAACCGTAAAACTCAAAACCGTACCCGAGCCTAGCATATCAAGCCTAAAATATTTTCCCATTCTAGTCTTCATGGGTTGTGAATTCATAGAGAGATCCCTCTCTGGTTTAGCAGGGCTAGCTACTGAACCCAAGTGGTTTTAGGTTACCTCCCTCAATCTCCCTTCTCAGCCTTGGGATATTGTGGAGGATAATAGGTGGTACTATTACCTCTCACCTAGAGTCTCACTTTACTCCCTCCCTTTACAGTAAGAGAACCAAGACACAAGTTACATTATGCACTCCCCAAGCATACTCACCTTGCTTTTTGAAAGCACCAACATAACACTCTCATGTGCTGAACAACAAGAGCTAATGCAAATCTCTAAGTAAATGTAAACTGGGCCATCATACTGGATGGGATTCCTACACCAAACAGTGTGAGGTCTAATTGGGAATTCATACCAGGGAGATCCCATGAATTTTGGTAGGTGTGGCACCATCAACACAACTCTATACTTCTCTTCTCGCAACAGATTGGAAATAAACTACATTGCAGGTATTTTCAGAGTTTTGATTTCTCCCTTGCAGGATGGCCTCACCTATTTGGGATATAATCTGAAGCCCAGTAACTATAGGACAAGGGACTGGATTTGGTTGGTTGACAAATATAAAATGAAACTTAGCAATTGGACACACAGATACCTCACCCTGGGAGGAAGATACATACTGGTACATGAAGCACTACAGTAGATCAATGTTTTATGGGCACATCTATTCATGATCCTAAAAGCCATTTCCAAAAAAATATCTTCCATTGTGACCAATTTTCTCTAGAGTGGTGTAGGGACTCCTGCAAAACCTCATCTTTGCAAATGGGCTGACCTGGCAATTCCTAAGGAATTCGACGGTTGGGGATTCCTAGAAAATAAATTTTTTTGACAAGCTCCGCTGATAAAATATTTTTGGAGAGCTATAAACGACATTAGGATCTAGAAGGACATCATTCACGTGATATACTTTATAGAAATTTATATGGAGGGTTTGTTTAGGAATAATGCCAACATCAGAACAAAAAGGGTCTTTAATTTGGAGAAGTCTCATAAAATTCTCTTCTGGTGGCGCATGAGAATGGAGTGGGAGTTTGCCAATGGTTGGAAAATTCTAATTGGTATAGACTACATCAAAGGTATGAATAGAGAGAGGAACATATAGGGACACACATTGGACATCATCAACAAAAATGGATATATATTTCTAGGCCAAGCAATAAGAAGATATTAGAATGACTGTCCTATTTGGAAAGAAGCTGCAGACATGGGACTGGTAGGGAAATGTGCCATTGAATGGAAATAATTCACCAATGGCCTCATCCAGACATAACTATTACACAATACTCTTGATAACAACATCACATGGAGTGGGAAATTGTGCAAAAAGACTCCCATTGTTGTTGAACCATACATATTTTACATTAGAAAGAGACACAATCTACAACAAACTTCTTGGTTCTACATGGTATGGAAGTTGAAGATCCCATTAAAATTAATTTTATTTGCTTGGCTTGTATGGAAGAATAAAGTTCTGACATGGGACAACTTACTAAAAATAGGTTTCCAAGGACCTGGTTTTTTCATCTTCTGTAGAGACTCCATAGAAACTGTGGAGCATATTTTCTTCTCTTTCCCTTCAACTACACAGGTTTGGAGAATTATCGCTCAATTCCTCAACATTCCATTTAGCATGGCATATAACTTAGAACATAATATGTCTCATTGGTATGATAGTATAGTGAAGAACAAAGAGATGCCTATATATATCATTTGGGAGATATGGAATGCCTGGAATTACCATATTTGAAGGACATCTTATCGATAAAAATGAAATATGTTTCAGAGCTATATCTTGGATGAACGCCATACCAAAGGATGCAAAATCTCATAGGAACATAGTGAAGAAAAGGGTTCCTTCGAATATAACCATGCCTACTGTATGGGTCGATGGCGCAGCACAAGTGGGATTGTGTGGGTGTGGAGCAGTACTCAAGATGGAGAGAAATTCACAATACAACCTCTCTTGGCATGGTGGCCCTGGCACTAACACCAGAGAAGAAATCATTGCACTATGGGGACTGCTCTGGTTTGTAAAAGAGAAACAACTGCACAACATCAACATCTATGGTGACTCCAGATCTCTCATAGAAGGGATACAGGGACTGACTGAATATGACCCGCCTCTATTAGCTAGATGGATCAACAGGATAAAACAAATGTTGGGCTCCCTAACATCCTACACCATAAATCATATTTATAGGGATGCGAATAAGGAGGCAGATAAACTGTCAAAAGAAGGCTTGGATGGACAATACAAGGTTATGAACTACAAACTTTCAGTGGATAGGCACATCATAGAGGAAGGAGTGATCCACTTGCTGTAACAAAATCTGATCTTGCTTCTTTTCTCTTTATCTTGTTTAATTTCTGATGAACTGATGGTAGAATATTGAGTATATTTAGAGCTATTTTTTTTTTTTTGTAACATGTTATCTTGGATATGGACAACATTTTGTATGGTTGGATGCTGAGTAACTAGAAATTAGTCCATCATGGTAGAAAAATCTTACAGAATCACCAGACACTAACCATCCTTCGATATTTATTTTTTGAAATATGTACTGGACTTTATCTATAATAATAAAGCCAACGCTTTTTCTTCTAAACAAAATTACACGTATTTATTTAATATGTTTTACTTTCAATTTGATAATGCTAAATAAATGGATACCCATTAGTTAAACACATTTTCTTTGAATTTGATATGAATATCCTAGAATTACTACTCTGACTAGTGACTTACACATTTGTGGAGGTAGGTAGGTGGATGCTTCTTCTCCACTAAGAAAGACCTCAACCCATCATATTTATGATTTCTTTTTTTCTTATATTTTTTTATCTATATATTTTATTTTATCAATATTTTTTTGAGAGCATAATCATAAGAAGAAATCTAAGTTGTGAATTCAATGGTTCAATAATAAAGAAAAAGACCCTTCCATGGAGCATATCTATGTGTTTTTCTCAGCAAAATATTTTAAATTTAAACTCTATACCAATTTACGTATAAATATTTTTTGAGCATGTGTTTCACATTTGTATTTTGAGTTAATAACCGACTATTACAATAGTAAAAAAAATGGAATAAGAAAATATTACAATATAAATATTTTCTTACAAACATTTTGATTTTTATTCATTTATTTCAATATGTAAGAAAGAATTTACAAAATAATTTGTTTCCATCCATTATTAAAAAGTGTAAATTCTTGACGGTACTTAAGAGGGGTTGGTCTTTCACCACTACTTTATGTGAGAATTCTAACGATCATTAACAATGAAATGACTTTATTATTTTATATATGTTCAATTAGTTGCTATAAAGAATAATCATATGGTGATGATCATTAACTCATCAACTTTAAGAGAATAGTTTTATAAATCTCATTATTGTTGAATATTTCAGAAATTAAATTATTGTTGGTGTTTATAATAGTGTTGTATTGATTTTATCTCATGGATTCAATACAAAAAGTTTGGGCCTGACATCTCCCAACCTTGAAATCCCACTTGTAAGGATTGATTAGATATTGTATTGATTGCCCACAATATCTTATTAAGATTACAGCAAGGCTCACAATGTCTTATTAAGATTCCAACAAAGGGTATTGGTGATATGCACTTTTTCATAGTAATTCTTTTCCTTATTCTTTTCTAAATAAAACTTCTAATTTTTCCCAAAAAAACCAAGAGAATTATTTTCTTTTTGTTTTCCTTTTTCTTACTACCTTAGGCATAACTATTTCAACTATTTTGTTCATAGTTAAAGTTTAATCTCTCATATTACCCTCTAACATACTTATGAGAGAATTAAATATTCTAACATAAATTCTCATTAATTATAATTTTTCTTTATGTTAGAAAATATAACAATAATTCAACACATGTTATTTTCCATAAAAATCATAATATGTATATAGAAGTCATAAAATAGGTCTTTCTAGCGTATTACATCTCCCCTCCCCTTCAAAAGAGGACACCATCCTTCATGTTTATTCAATATCAAATTTCATGCAAATAACATAGGATATGTCTTTTTCATTTTCTCTTCCATTTCCAAGGTGGCCTCTTTAGGCCCAAAGTTCTTCAGGTCCAAAGTTCTTCCATTGTAGTTTAACCTTTCTGTCAGGAAAAATTACTTAACCCTTTACCAATGTCCTACTAAACTTCTGGGTTCAAAACCATTTTTTCTTTCCCACTGGTCTTCTTTTGAAAAGTAATTGTATTTATCTCCCACAATTCTTCTAAACCGTTTCCACCTCATGACATCTATCTCTAGTCATGGAAAATTTGTTGGTGGTTTGTCTTTGCTAATTATTCCCTTTAATATTTGCAAAAGGAGGATTTTTCTTATTTTTGTTCTTGCCTCTTCTCAGCATAACTTTAACATATTTATGAGATTATTAGCATACCAAATAATTTATTTCTTTTAGTTTTTCATCCATAGTTTTAATATATATAAAAAAAAAACCTAGAGTAAGTTTCCATGGGTATTATAGTGGTAAACCTTGGATTTCAATAAATACAACTTTAAACTCTTTAATTAGGAGCTGGTCTTTAATGCTCAGTATCTTTTCCTTTCCCCTAGTAGAAAATAGCTTTGGAATCACCTACATTTGTCTTTAATTCCATTCTTCATCACAAAGAGTGAAGGCCTTATTACAGTAGTCAAGGAACACATGGTGCTTATCCAACTAGTCCATATCAACTAGGAAATAATATGAATTAAAATCTATAATGTTTAAAGTAGAAATTATACTCAAACCATTGATGTCAATTTGAATTTTTTGCACTAGTTTAAAGACCTTATCTTATACCTATAGCTAAATAAGCCAATGAAGTGTTTCCATCTGTTTCTTTCTTTAAATGAAAAATTTCAACAATTTTAGGATTACTATCATTACAGTTGGCTCCAAGATAAATTAAGATGGTAGTGGGATAATTATTTATCTTACTTTAAAATTTTATCATGTGAGCCCACTGATCAATATACCTATTTTCCAATATCGCATAAATTTTGGGCATGTGGCTTCCCATGTCCTCTATTGTATCAACTCCTTGAATATGGTTTATAATCCTCAGTTTGTTTCATTTGTGATGGTAGTCTCTACATTGTTTCCCCCTCATAACCCAAACACCTCATGAGCTAAAATATTGAATTTTTTCACAATGAGTCACCTCTCATTAGTTCTCTTTAGGTTGGATGGGTTTGTTGATTTGTTTGAGAACAACTGCTACAAAATGAAGGCTTATAGTTGTTACTATTTTTCTCGCCTTCTCCCTTTTCTTGTCATGCCATTTTTTTAGGAAGGCTAGCTTATTTTGGTTTTCTTCAAAATGGTACTCTACCTTCATGATAGCTTTATCCAAAGTCTTGTGCTCATCAACTTTAAATTTATCACTCTAAAATGATAGTAAGAAACTTAAAAATATTTCTATTTTGATATTTGTATCCTTAATAAAACCAACATTCCTCAATACGTCAATAAATTTTCTTTCATACTCCTCCATTGTCATGTTCCCTAGCTTAAATTGAAGGAATTCATATATTCCTTTAGTTGTAGTTATTAGATAAATATTTCTTTCCAAAGTACCCCTTGAATTCCCTCTATGAGATCTTCCTCTCATCTAAGTGTGTAACTTCCTTGAATAACTTCCACCACATGTTCAGTTTTCCCATCAAGTCATAAGTTGCAATTTATTTAGTATAATTTTTTTTAGTTGAATTTAATTATATAATTTTGAATCGGATTGTAATTTTTATTATTTAAAAAGTATTTTTAAATTTAAAGTAAATTTAACATTTTCAAAAATTCTTATCACTTAAATTATATTGTTATTTTTTATTATTTAAATTACATTTTTAAATTTATAAATAAATTTAATATCTTAATTTTTTTTATAAGAATAATATAGATAACACAACTAAACTTATTATTTTAATTAATTCCAACCAAATTCACATAAAATCCACATTTAAAAAAGGTGGGAGAGTTAGACTATGCTGTTAAATTATCATAGTCTTCGGTATAGAATTTGGTCTACATCCCTAGAATATAAGGAGTATTTAAAATAAACACTCAAACTCTATTGTTTTAGTGTTGTTGATGAATCCTATTGTTTTAGCGTCGTTGAGGAGAGTGAGAGCGGGATTTGGAAGAAACCTTGCAATCTTCTCTTCTTGATGAGTCTCTCTTACAAAGTGATTGGAAAATGTGGACTAGGAGACTGGGAGACTTATTTTACAATCACTTATAAAATTTTCAAGCTGACAGGGAAATTCATTCAGATTGGTCTGCGGCCTGCCTCGTGACCCTGTTCGATAGATGAGACTTTTTAATCGACTTTAGAAATCACATCATGAGTACATATAAACTAGCATTTGCACCTCATGCTGCAAAGGAAACGCCATAAGGCATAGAGTGGGGAAGAATAGGTAATTTTTCATTTACATACACTGAATGAAGCATGGGATAAGAATCTCAAGAATCTCAAGTTATCATTGAGATAAATAAATATCTATAGTACATACTCGTTATATATATATATATATATATATATATATATATATATATATATATATATATATATATATATATATATATATATATATATATGAATGAATGAATATCTCTGCTATGATTTATATTACTGTGGCAATGCCATTTTTCTCTCGCAAAGTTGCATCCATTGGTTTCTTTTAAGACATTAAAAGAATCTAGCTGCTATGGTTTGTTATGATCGATGGGTTATCTTTCAGATTATATTGTAGATGATGTTATATACATTATATCATTTTGAAATAAACACGGACATGTTGGCATTGATTAGCGGCATATGCTACAATAACTTATCTTCATTGAAAAAGAGGTTGATGTATTCATTGAGAACCTCTCCACTAAAACTTCTTGAAACATGGCTTGAAACACCATGTGTTATTGATGTTTTCATAGAAGTTGCAACAATGAATGTTGAAGGCAACATGGATGTTGTAGAAAATAAAAATGTTAATGAAATTTCCACGCAATAGTGTCCTTGAGAGACAAAATATTTTTATGATTTATTTTGGAACAAATTGATGAAGAGCAAGCTATGGAAGGTGACATGTGGTAGTCGTTTACATACAAGCCAATTTTTGAAGAAATAGAGGACATGCATGGACAACTTGGAACAATCGAACAGTTGCACTAGCCAATAAAGACATTGAAATCTGAAGCTTACAACAAGAAGACAAAGCTATAGCAATGAAGAAAAGAAAAGGAAATCCAACTGATGTAAAAAAAAATTAAATTGTAAGCATAGCTTAGACTCGGACCAGAAAATATCTTAGTTTAAATTTTTGTTTTTTGTAATTAAAGGGGAGTGTTGCATAAAATAATTTCAACCACCCATTTAAATAGGAGACAAATGTTTGTTGGAAATCTTCGAAAATTTTATATCGGAACGATCTCAAAATATACAGGTAATGACTCATTTTCTTCGGTCAAGGATAGTGTGCATTTGCATGGAGTTCACAAAACAATTACAAGTGATAAGTATATTTATTTTCAAAGTGATTGGTACATTTTTTCCCATTTGCAAATCGATGGTACAACAAACATGGTAAATAAAGTTCTGAAAACATGTTGCAAATAAATTCTTGAGAGCATATAGACAAAATGAAATTTAACTGGTGTCAACAAAGTACAAGAAAACCACCCCTCCTTATCGTCCAGAGTTGTGAACTTAGTGGAATTACCAATATTAATAGGTCAGCAAAGGTGTCAAATAGTTCAAGCACAATAAATAGGTAGCCTTTCATAAAAATAAAAAGGTATTCCCATTAAAGTAAGTGATGGTACATCTAAGAGGAGTGATTTCCTAAAGGTTTCTGCAACAAAGTAAAGTAAAAAACAAAAGAGATAAGTTAAAACTTAAAAGCAAAAGAAAATTGAACCATGTAAAATTCTAATGACAAGGCAATCATTGATATACATCACTTAAAATTTCAATGTTTCAAACATTTATATATCTAACACAAGGTGAAATGATGAACCAAGGCAACATTGAATGACCAATTACACGTCCATCAATTTATAAACTCTATTTAGTCAAGTAGAAAGGTTTACCAGATTCATGCCACACTAACAAATAGAAAAAAATGATGAAACACAATGAGAGCAGTTTAACATAAATTGATAAACCAAAAAATGAAGATATGGAAATTGAAAAACCTGAAAAGCTAAATTTGTGAATGCTTGCTTTACGAGTAGAAGAATGTAGAGCCTTAGGGGTTAGTTCAAGATGAACCAGAAATGAGATCTTTTCCTAAATTTGAGAGGTTACAAGTTCAAATTTCTTGATCCTTTTTATATTACGCTTTAGAATCACTCCAGAATCAGGATCAACGTTTACCTCATTTACCATTCACAGATCATAGGAAAGTACTTAGAACTTAGAAGGTTTTCCGTGAAGTATTTTCTTTTGAAAAAAAGGATAAAAAGATGTAAAACTTCAAAAAAACCTACAACTAGATCACCAAACATGTATCAACCTGCAAACTTAGCTAACAACACGCAACATTGTGCGAATTGTATACTCAAGTCCATGAGAGCCAAAAGTTGAAGTGTTTGGAAAGTGTCGAAGAGTTTAGAAAGTGTTACCATTTTAGTATTTTTAGGATGTATCCTCCATATAAACCCAAAAATCCAAATTATAAATTACACGTTTTATTAAAATTAAATGCTAAGTTCTCCCTAAGGATGGTCAAAATGACATTTATTAAGCAAAGAAGCCATAGAAGCACTGGAAGTAATGGTAAATGTATAAAGCATGCATACATATGTTTTCCAGAGTCCAGACACCACCCTATGTTAGTGGCTTACCAGAATTTGATCACCACAGAGTCATTAATTGGTTAAGTTTATGAGGTACAAGGTTCATGTATCTCCCCATTCAAAGTGAGTACTATGGAGCAGGATAGATCTTCAATCCCTAGCTGAAGGATGAATAAATCTACCATCACTGATAGGGAAGGCATGTAAAACAATATTAAAACTGCCATCACCGAGGGGAAAGGAACTCCAACCTTGCCTTTAGGTGATAGCAATCAAAAAAGATGTAAACAGTAGTGATTCTGATATCATTGAGGGGAATATGTGCAAACAATATTAACTACTATCACCAAAGGGAAAAGAACTCCAGACCTTGCCTTCAGGTGCTAGCAAGCAAACATATTCATATTTCCAACCAGCTCATCCCTGGTGCATCACCAGTGTAAAGACAGACTTCCAAAATCCAACCAAAGCATCAATCAGTTTCCAAATAAGATTCAACATTATTTGGGTATTTATTCAGTTTTAAGAAACCAACAAGGCTAGTAGGTAGTAGTGTTATTTCCCAGTATGTACAATCATTATTGGACAAACTTAAGCTTTGTCGTATTGGGTTTCAGGACTAAACTTTTGGCTAATTGCTATCATAATGAGATTACAATGGGTAAATTGGACTGTATCGGAAACCTCAAAATAGACTGTTGTAATCTTCACCATTCTTGGTGCTTGACAATATAAATACTGACCTTAAATTTGATGTGTAGGAGGTGCATGATAATATAAACATCGTTGCAAAATTCCTAATTAAAGTTCAGAAATTAGTCTAAAATTAGAAGATCTACACAAATCTAGACCTTTTTGTTGTCAATTGTGTTTGCAATATATGGAAAGGTATTGAAGAGTACACATTTAAAACAAGAGAACACAGTAAAAATACACATTTTTGTGACATATGGAACCGTACTAATTGGTACGCATTTAAGACAACACAACACAGTAAAAATAAGAGAAGTTGTGATTACTTAAGGAATCAGCAAACATGTCACTTGGTAGAATCAAACAATGGTGGGTCAAGAACAACACTCGACTTTAACAGACCTCGCAAACTTCCATTTAACAACTCTACTCTAAAATGTAGGATTAACTTAAAATTTCGTTGTTCGCATATAACTACCTATCCTCCGACTAGTAGCAGATAGATTAATACTTTTTCCCTTGGCCAATTGGATGCCCCCATTCTCCAATTGTAGATCAGTCCTCAAAATCTTATGTTAATTTTCTTAATTATGCAACACCTTATATTAAGATTCTTAACCATGATACAAAAGGATTATAGCATTAACTGTGACAAATATTTCAAGTTATAGTTTTGCATTCAATCCCAAATAAAAAGCAACAGTAGATTGGGCACTCTCACAAAACGTGAAACCTACACATATATGACATAACTATTCGTGTTTACTCTATGGTCACTATTTCGAATCTGTACTAAGGTGACCTAAATATTAGGACAAGAATACAAAACATCAAAATATACAAATTTATTACTTCTGCATATAATTAATAAAATTAATTAAATTTTGGAGTAAGAGAGTAAACTGTTTTTGGTTAGTTGACTAAAACTGAGTTATAAGGAGTCAAAGTGAAATACTACCCATTTGGAAAGACTAAAATTCTGTACAGAGGAAGCAGGGGTGGCAGTGATCACATTGGATCGATGAAAATCAGGGACTTGATTATGCCTAGAGGCTTGGTCATGCCACAAATGGTGAGAAAGAGGAACTGGCAGTTTATCAATGCCTTGAACTGCTTAGGGCAGCAAGAATAAAATGTGTTACAGTGGTTCCACCATAGTAATTTGAAATTTGCATTGTCGAATGTCTCCACAAGAAATTCATCTTATAGAGTTCAAGAGAGTCTTGCTACACTCATTCATAAAGTTCAAGCAATGATAGGAGATTTTTGGGGAAATAACATGTGTAACAGTGGTGGGGATTCCACCATTGTAATTTGAAATTTGCATTGTCGAATGTCTCCACAAGAAAATGTCTTGATCGACTCATTCATAGAGTTCAAGCAATGATAAGAGATTTTGAAAATTCCTATACACAGTTCTCATCCGAGAAAGAAAAATATTATCAAAATTGAAGTCTTTCAGGCCCTAAGAACTCTCCATTCAATCACAGATTCAAGGGCCAAACCCTCAATTCAATCGCAGATTTCATATAAAGTAATTAATGTGGAAAAGGTCTGCAAAAAATCAGGATTAAATTCTAAAATTGTGATTTTTTCAACAAAACTATTTAATCCTTTGATTTTTTGTAGACTTTTTTAGAAACAAAAAAATCGTGATTTATTTGTTATATGCCCGCTTTTATTGGGAGTTGACCCAAAAACTCTGTTGTCTTAAGAGTTGAGACTCAGACAAAACTCAAGATTCATGAGTTGATCCACTATTTTGATATGTGATGTAGCACTAGACTTCTTATACATATTATATATTAGCTTTCTTTACATGTTTATGTGGAAATGCATTTATTTGATGTTGTGAATACTCTAGATGTTAAAAATAATAAAAAATAAATGAATATTTTTGTGTTTTTTTAATTTTTCTGACTTTTTTAAAGAGTTTTTCAACTTTTGGACCCTTGCTGTAATTCCGACTTCAAATTTTTCCATATTGATATAAAATTTTGGACCCTTGCCGTAATTCTGACTTTGACTTTTTCCACATTGATATAAACGTTTCGTTTCGGGGCCAATATAAACATTTCGTTTCGGGGCCAATATGGGGTTCTCAATTCAAGGGTGGAGTCGGGGACTAATTTGGGGGTCATTTTAAGAAGAGTATTTCATATAAACGGCAGCGAGGGCTGCTCGTCCTTCTCTCTCGTCCCATGATATAACGTTACTATATACACAAGTACGTCTTGTTACCCGAAGTGTTAGACTGTTAGTTCAAGTACGCAAGTGAGAAATGGGAGTTAAAGCCACTACAGAGACCTTTACTTCAACATTCATACTCACTAACAATAGGATTTATTAACTGTATAATAATGAGGAAGACTGTTGCATGTGGTTTTATTGCCCAGTTCTTGGGTGTTGGGTTTATTGTATTAGCTAGCCCTTCAAGTCGGATTCCTCTGATATTAGGAGTTTGGGGTTTTGCATTGATGATCTCTATCAAGCAAGCTAGAAATCTGGTGAATTCACTAGTCATTACATTATTGATTCAACCAGTAAAGGGCATCAGTTTCAGATTGCACTCTAGGGGTCACAGGTTGAAGAAGAACTATCTCAGTGCTGCTGTGACTTAGGTGCCATCATGGTTCATTGCCAGTCTAGCAGGGTGTGGTTTCCTGTGTGAATGCAATGTTTATAAGGCTCAATGCGAATTGGCAAATGCATCCTGCAAATGGACCAGATGGCAGGGAGATTGGAAATACAAAGCAACGACAGAAAGTTGTGTTAGGGATCAGTGTGCAATTGAATCTGCCATCCAAATGTTGGAATCTAATGAATGGGAGCATGTTTTTGGAGCTTGCATGCATGCTCACAAGAGGAAATATAAGCGAGTGGAGACAAATTTGGTTTCCTGTATACTCTGGTCACCGAATTATGGAAAATCTTCAGACCTCTTCTCATTTCGGTCCAACATGTGCGAAGGAGCAACTTCAGAGATTCAACACCCCTACAAGCCATCTGCAGAGTTTGCCGTGTTCGATGCCAATAAATGGATGTGAATATGAGCTCAGTCAAGCATGCGGTGCAGACTCTTAAGTTGGCACGAATGAAGAAGCCCCTCGAGGGCCAAATTCTCTGTAATCTTTTGTGCTAGTTATGTTGTGGTAGCTTTTTGGTTAAACAAGTATTTTAGGCAATATACAGGCCAAGTCTATAGGAATAGGTATGAGTAAGCTAGGCATAACAATTTTTCAATAAAAAGATTCTATGAGCAGCAGGCTGCAATTTTTTTCATTTTCATCTATAACTGTCATTCTTTTAAATTTAAATTATTAAAAAAAGGGCGAAATTCTACTGAGAAACCTCTTAAAGCCGATAAATTTATGGAGAAAGGTTGTTGATGTGATTAAAGGGGAAAAATGAATAGCCCGGTAGGTTAATAAACGAGTCTCGTTAAAGGATTTTTCTACTTGAGCTCACTTCAACAAGGTGGCCATAAGAAGACGCTTACTTTTCTCATTTTACTTATTGCACAGAAAAAAGTTAATTACAGTTCCAACTACATCATTAAAATCCATTAGAATACATCCATGTTAACCCGGGGAGGATCTGATAAGCACCTATACCAAAAAATGAAAAAAAGAGCCCGACGGAGTGGCTAGGGTAATCCTAGCCGTCTCCCTCAGCTGCTACAGGAATTTGCAATTTCTGTTTGCTAGCTCAGCTGCCGCCTTCCGCTCATACCAGTACTCCTTTTCCATGACTGAGGATTTATTATGTTTGCGAGTTTCGTTTTTGTTGATTTGTTTTTTCTGCTGTGTCCTTACTAGTTGATGGCCGAGTTTTAAGAATTCACCCTCAAATTAGAGTTGTTGATTTAAAGAGTTCTTTGCTAGGTGGTCTTTGACTGCCCCATGGTTCAGTGATTCACCTAAGTAGCTTTCTAAAAGGAGTCGGCACAATTCCTTCTCTTAATTTGGAATTTTCTTCTGCGGTCAACGAGAATGTTAAAATTCTCACGGAAAAAAGGGTTGATGGGTAAGGTTATCTGCCTTTGCCCTAATTATACTTCTATTTTAGAATGGATTTCTAACAATTAGGTAGATCATGAGCTCATTGGTACTCTGTATTGTGGAAACATATATCATGCTTTTATTGTTGAATCTGACGACAGAGATCTGATCTTCAGATCTGAGCCTTACTTCATAGACTCCAGGAAAATGTTTCTCATCTATTTGACTTTGAATTTTAATCCTAACATAGAAATTTTCTACGCCTGCTGGGATCAAATTGTCATATCTTCCCCCTTTCATATCTTCCCCCTTTTTTTTTGGTATTTTTAAATCTATCGACAAATTGGCCCGCTATATTACTAGTTTACATTCTAAGGAATACAACTTCTCATGTGCCAAAATTTATGTTAGAAATGTATTTTTCAAAACTCCCAAAAGTAATTTGACCTGCTATATTACTAGTTTACAGTCCAAGGAATACAACTTCTAGCATGCCAAAATTTTGTTGAAATGTATTTTTCAAAACTCTCAAAGGTAATTTAGCTGACTTGGAGGGTCCAAGTCATCTTCAAGTTCTAGATTATGAGCAAATTCCTTTCAAATGTAATTTTTGCGATAAGTATGTGTTTTACAAAAATTTGTCCAAATACTATAATATCTCAACTTCTTTCTATTTCATCATTATCTTCTCAAATTAATAAATAGCAATGAACATTCAAACAAATTCCAAGGAAACACAAAAGGCCTCATTCTAATAGATTTGAGTCTCACCAACATTCTCCCTCCAGTAATAAATTTGGAATTTTGCACTCTATAGAAGCAGAGGTCAAGGTTGAATGATTAATTCAATACCCCATTTCGATCACGCAGTTCCATTCTCCCTCTAGAAATAGATTTGGAATTCTGCACTCTACAGAAGCAGAAGTCAAGGTTGAATGATTAATTTAATATCCCATTTTGATCAGGCAGTTCCAGATCTAGTGCAATTAGAGATCATCAATTCACCTATTGAGGAAGAGGTTTCACCTAAGGAAAGGACAAAACTAGTCTTTTAGAAAAGAAGAAAGAAGTAAAGAAGAAAAATATGTAATCTTTTTTTTTTCAAATGTTCTAAAAATTAATCAATGTTATTAACCATTAATAGAATATAGAAAATATCAAAGTAAGAAATGTCCAAAATCTAGTGTCTTGATCTTCCCATAGATCTAGTAAAAAGATGGTTTCACTTAAATTCTAGAGATGTTTTATTTTTATATTACCTTGTGCAAGCGATTTGTAAGAATCTATTCATGTACTCAAAAAACAATGTATTTAATTTTCAGTAGATCTAGTCTTGAATCCCCTGCTCTCTTTTTGTTAAGAGAAGTATGGTTTTTTTGTCCTCTTTACATTTATTGAAGAATTTTTAACAACATGTTCCAATAACAATTTTTTTAATACAAAAATTGTAATCTTCATTCCTATATACTGCTTTAGCAGCATGTTCCAGTGGCAATTTTTTTTTAATACTAAAATTCTCATTACAAAAAAAAATCCAATATAAATAAAATTTAAAAAAAATACATCTATAAACCCTATTTTTGATCTCCTAATAAATACATCCCAAATTAGATTCACATGTATCTATTGATAAATACATCCCAAATTAGATTCACATGTATCTATTGATAAATAGATACCAAATTAGATTCACATGTATCTATTGAAACATTCTCATAAACAAACTTGGAAAACAAACAACTTTAAGCACAAAGTACACATCTTATAGAATATCTGGCTTCTACGAGCACAAAGTACAAAATCAAAAACACACAAATGTGAAAATCAATATGCAGTTTGCAGTGTAAACATCGTCGCACCTTTATATATAAGGGCTGACGTGCCGTCATAAGGGCTGAGGAGGACAAGAGGCAGACTGAAAAAATTAGTGTTCTGTGTGGGAGCGAGTTTTATTCTTCGGCGTCATTCATGGAACAGCAACGAGGAGCCACTCTAACAATGTTGATTGACTTCTCAGTCTGCCTCTAGCTCTTCTGCGCTCCTCTTTCTTTGCTTGTCTCAGATCCCTTTCTTTCCATTTTCAATACTCTTCTTTGTGTGGTGTTCAGTAAAATAGCAGGCCATTTTTCTATATTTAATCCTCACCCCTTTTAGATATTAAGAAATAGGAGCATTACTTTCATAGAGAGTAAATTTATCGGCCTTATACAACCATACCATACAGTGAGAAACATTCGGAGGTAACAACCAGCTACATCCTCGTTGCCTTCATATATACACTGCATAGTTAAAATTATACAGACAAGCAAGCAAGCTCGCGTATATACCATATCAGACCTGTGCAGCACAGGATGTTGATCGGTCCTGTAGCGGGGCGAACTCGGCCACACCACCTGCAGAATTCACAGTGTAGAAATATGCAAGAGCTTCCAAACCTTGAACTTGCATTTGAAGATTCAAAATATAGTCAGCGGTCTCCTGAAAAAGTGTATGAACTTCCATTTTCTTGCCGCGGGGAACAATCTTCTGCATAGTTCGGAATCTTCTATCAATGGCGCCATGATCTGGTTGCCTGCTTCAAGATCAACATTATTACAACATTTTCGATGGAAAGAAGCCGATTTCATTTTTCTCGCCAGCGTTATGAGGGAGGATTTCTTCTCCTTCATCATCGTGATGGCATTTTTTTTGCGCATGAGGCGGAGGTTCAGAGCTCGAGTCCAGGCAGTGCGAGCCAAGCACATGTCACCTGCGAAACGAATGGCTTGCTGGCGGTGCGTCCGTCCCGCTTCCTCATTAACCATTCTTTTTTGGATTAGTGTTGGATCAAGGATCACAGTTCATTCAATCGTCTCTCACACCACAAATCCACGGTCAACAATAGGACATGGAGGCGGCTGGGGCAATTCATTTCAAAGAGAAACGCCTTACAGCGTAACAAGTGAAGAAACAGTAGGGGAGAGTCATATATCTAGAAAGACAATAATATAATAGGTAGATGGGAGTTTGAGTGTAATATTATGATTGGATAGAGTATGTTTGGAAATTTGCACGTATTTCACACTGTCGTGGCACAACCTCATCCGAGCAGTGGAAATGATCTCTCACTCACCGGTTGTTTATCATTTGCTCAGCCAAGGGCCAGAGAGAATCCAAGAGCTAGCTTATCTGCACGGAATTCAACATATATTTATATAAAATCACCTCCTATTAAATGTTGTCCCCGCAATGACTTCTATGTTGCTTATAATATCAATATTTGGGGCATCCGATGATGAATATTTTAGAGAAAGTCGAATGGTCAGAACATTTCCTATACGATATGTAAGGGGTACTTCGGCGAAGGATCAGAGCCACAGAAGTTCCAAGGTGTTCTTTATGATCCTCCAATTGCTTATCACCCAAGTTGTTCTTTATCATCCTCGAATTGCTTCTTAAATTTGAAAGCTCGAACATACCAAACCCTAATCTGGTTGCAGAAGATCACGGAACCATTCATTCGTTAATTCGCTGGCAACGATTTTTTGGCTTTACAAGTCCCCCTACGCTTTGTAAACTGCAAGATTCATTTGAAATTCATCCTTAAATATGAGTAATCCTTCTAGGTTAGATTTAATATTCCTCTCGTGTGACGATGGCATGGGACAATTTAGGACTAAAAGGTTTGACCGGCTTATGCTCAATTATATGTCTGCTACATATATGGTAAGCTGAGTGTGAGTTAGATATTAATGATTTGAAGAAGTGCTGTAAGGCAGATCGCTTCCGTAACTTTTATAAAGGTAGTTCACCTATGAATTTGGGTTGTCCTCGGTTTTCAGGGTAGAAGTATGTAAAGTTGCATGCACGGATTTGTGTTCTTTGTAAAAGTAATTAGCAACCGTTGTTAATCATTTAACTATAGTTTTTTTATTTTTTTATTTATCAAATTGATTTATTCTTAGTTTATTTCACTTTAATAAATAAAAATTAGTTATGGTGTTATTTTTTATATTAAAAAAAATTGTATTTATAAGGTTTTGAATTGATTGGTGAATAAGTGTATTAAAAGTCACTATTTAAATCTGATATACATTTTTCTAGGAAATCCCAGGTGTATGTGTCTATATAGATATATAATATGTACATGTATATAGCATTTTATACCTGTACCATTTGTAAAATTTTAGTTAAATTTATTATTTATTTATTTGATTTTAAATTTAATTATATATATATATATATATATATATAAGTGTAAATACCCATAGAAAATTTGAAACTTGAATATCACCATTTATATAATACTTTATACCATTTATATAATACTTTATAGTGAATTAAGTTGTCTTCCCTAATTAAATTCACTAATAATTTTAATATAACTTATTTTAATATTTATTTTATAATCAATTAATAACCATTTTAATAAGATATATTACTTTTATTTAATTATTATAAACATTTATTTAGTTATTATAAATTTAGTATAATAACTATATTATAATTTTCTTATTTTATTCAATCATATTATTTATTTATAAATTTGGAAAATATGTTAATATTAATATTAATAAATGAAATTTAGTATTTAGTTTTATATTATATATATGATTTTCAATTATTAATTTTTTCCCTTAATCAGAAAAATAATTTAAAAAAATTAAATAATTAATTTTGATAAACCATATTTTAATCATAGCCATTATAATATATGAAGTTACATACTATCATACATTCACCCTATAAAAAAAATACAAAACAATGGATTGATTTCTCACCATTTTTTCTATGATCCAAGATACCGAAATTGATATGAAGGGAAATCATGGTTATCATCCTCTAGCACTAACGTTTATATAATAGTTAAATGTTTTGTTATATACCTCAAGGGACTTGTTTAAGTATTGTCTATTAAGTTGTTAGGTATTTGGTTAGTATTGTGCTATGAAATATCTGGGTAAAGAAAGTAATTTTGAGTCTGTAACTATTAATTCCGTGTTTTGGAAGATAATTTGGTTTATTTTTATTTTTTATTTTATTATTTAATTTTATTAAAAATTTTAATTAAGATATAGAAAATTTATTTTTTATTATATAAAAGATATTAACAAAAATATTTTTGGAATTTTTCTATAAATAATAAAAATGAAGTTGAGGTTCTCAGATGATGTTGGTGTGAAACATAGAGCTTATTGAATCTTAAAAAAACATTGGGAATACAAATTAAATACCTTATGGTTGCAAAAACACAAAACCATCCCTTTAAACCATGTTGTTAATTCTTGGTGGGGTATTTTAATTGTTGTAAGTTACCTAACACATTTTTTTATATAAAGTAAATGTAAACCATGTTGTTGAATCCTGGTGGGGTATTTGTAATTTTAATTGTTGTAAGTTACTTAACACAATTTTTATATAAAGTAAATGCAAATAAAATCAATAATGATGTTGAAAAGCTATATTTTTTAATTTTAAGTTTAGTTTTATGATACGAATGGTAATTTATTTATTTATTGTTTTACAAAATTTAGATATAAAAGTATAGATTCTTTACCTTATCATGATATTAGTAGAAATTGTGTTAACACTATTATTATTATAGGGATAAATTTTATGATAATTTGTGATCAAAATAATAAGATCATGATCAAATCCATATCAAAAAAAAAATATAATATGACGCACAATTAAAGGTTACAAATAAAAAATATCCAATAAAAACATTAAAAAAAAATACAAAACAATAATTACATTAACATAAAACTAAAACGAATGAATTTAGTGCAAGCAATTAAAGAAGATCAAAAATCGGAGAGCTGGTGCGGCGATTCGACACTAGGGTTTCTGCATTCACCTGCAACGGCAGGACATTTGGACGGAAGCCACCAGATCTGATAGCAGCAGTGCGGCAACTCACAGGCTGTAGGCTTTGGCAGACGGCAATGATGACCCCCCGCCAGGGGGAAGGAGGGATGCCTCCTCCAGTAAACAACATCCAGTCAGGGCACAATGAAGGTCCAGAAAAGGAACAGGGGCATACTGAGAGGAATAACGACAATAGTCAGCAAAAGCAGACAGAACAGGTACAGACAGACAAGCCAAAAGTAAGCTCATCTACATGTAAGCCAGTAGCCACGATACGGCCAAAAGTGGAGTTACCTAGTCATCGAATCAATGCCAGAATTCAATATATGAGAGATCATGCCCTCATAGGTAAATTTATAGGTTTTTGGCCAAATGAGAAAGCCTTGAGAGCCTGGATCAATGTCAAATGGCACCCAAAAGGACACATATCCTTGCATCTTGGGCCGAAGGGATTCTTTACCGCAGTCTTCAACTGCCTGGAAGACAGAAACAGAGTATTTGAGGAAGGGCCGTACTTCTTCAACTCTGCAGGGCTATTTCTCAAAGAATGGGTTGCACGATTCAATCCGGATAAGGAAGATCTAAGCTGGGCACCGGTATGGATCAGGCTGTATGGATTGCCATGGGAGTATTGGGAAGAAGACTCGCTCAAAGCTATTGGCAACGTATTGGGAGATTTTGTGAAGGTCGCGGAAGACACAAAAACGCAGAGATACACCTCTTACGCAAGGATCTGTGTCTACATGGATCTAAAGCAACCCCTGCCGGATACGGTAAGTCTCGATCATGAAGATACAGAATGGATTCAGTTAATTGATTATGAACATGTACCCTTTAGATGTAGAAAATGTCATGATCTAGGACACCTTTATAGAGATTGCCCGTTAAACAGCAATCCTCCTGCGCAAGTTGCCCAGGAAAACCAGCCATTGGACGGTTTTACAAAGGTAACAAATCGAAGAAGAGGACATAAAAAACCTGCAGTCCAGACAAAGGTAGCCCAAAAAGACCCATCAAAGCCCTCTACAAGCAACAACTTTGAAGTCTTGGCAAATGAAGAGATGCAGGATTCAGATCTCTTGAACTCCAAAGGAAAAACATCTACCCAGGATAAAACAGAAGGTACCCAATCTCAAAAGGGGGAAAAGACAGCGGAACAAGATGGCAATACTACCAAGACCGTGTCAAAAACCTGGAACCCTCCGGAAATGGAGATAGATAATACGGACCCAGTTATAGGAAAAGAGATGGAGGGAGAAGGAAGTCATCAAGAACCTCAGAGCATGGATGAGGACACGGAATCAATAGATATTGGCGAGCTCGATATTCTGGGTCTAGAACAAGCATGCAAAACAGGGAATTTCGACAAAATACCTGATAAACAGGTGGACAATCTAGTGGAAGTTCTCAATAAAGCCCAAAAGAAATACTCCTTAGGGGTTCAAATCGGCAGTCAATGGGATGGGAAATTCATCTCCAAAGACAACAAAAAGCGAGGAAGAAAAACGACTTTAGAAAGAACCATCAGGATCGGTGAAGTCCTGGTTGAATCAGGCAGATATGCCAAGTTAACAAAGTACTACAAAAACAATCCCAAACCTTCCCAATGAAGATGATTTCTTGGAATATAAGAGGGCTCAATGGCCCAAAGAAAGCCAGACTTTTAAAAAATATGCTTATGGAAGAGAAACCAACAATCCTTTTTTTGTAGGAGACAAAATGTAACTTGGCAGTCTTGGAAAAAGTTGCAGCAAAAGCCTGGCCGGGAGGGCTAGTCACAGCTGTAGATGCTCAGGGAGCATCAGGAGGACTTGCAGTGCTCTAGGATGCAAGAATGATCCAATTAAGTAATATACATGCTAACAAAAACTTCATTCAGGCTATTTTTCATATTTTGGGAACTAACATCCATGGCCACATAACAAATGTGTACTTCCCCCAAGAAAGCCAGCACAAGATAGAAATCCTGGAAGCATTAACGCAGCTTAATGCCGAAAGGACTTATCCGCTATGGGTCTCAGGCGGAGATTTTAATATGATTGCTTCTATAGAGGAAAAGAAGGGAGGGAGATGCAGAACAAACAGGGATGGCTCAATATTAAAAGATTTCATTCAAAATAACTGGCTAATAGATATTCCTACAAATAACGGCCTTCACACTTGGAATAACAAAAGAGCTGCACCTATGCAAGTAGCCTCGCGCCTAGATCGATTTCTGATTTCCGACAATGCGGTGCATATAGGGGGAGAATTTACAGCCTTCATCCTCCCTTACTCAGGATCGGACCACTGGCCCATAGCCCTACACTGGAATCGACCAGGCAGTAGCATACGACGGCCATTTCGGTTTGAGGCTTTCTGGTTGACACATCCGGAATTCTATGAATTTATCAAATCAACTTGGCAAAATTTCAATCCAACGGATGGGACAAAAATGTCCATATTTCACAGGAAGATGAAGCACCTCAAAGAGCAAATAAAGCGCTGGAACAAATCCACTTTTGGCAACATATTCAAATCAAAGGAACTTCTCACCCAAGAGATGAAAGATATTCAGCAAAAAATGATCTCTGAAGGACGTTCTGAAGAATTAACCCAGAAGGAGCAGGTTATAGAGAATAAAATCCTCGAACGAGACCTCCAGGAGGAAACTCTCTGGAAGCAGAAATCGAGAGTCAGATGGTTGAAGGAAGGTGAAAAAAACACGAAATTCTTTCACAAAACCACCGTCCAAAGAAGAATGATCAACCAAATCTCCTACATCTACAATGAACAGGGAACCAAAATTGAAACCCATGAAGGAATAGAACAAGAGTTTATCAACTATTTCAAGAGGATGAATCAAGAACCCAATATAGATAGAACAGAGGCCATTGACACCATTATCGGGCAGATACCAAGATTAATCACTGAAGATCACAACACTCTCCTTCTCAAACCTGTTAGTCTTCAAGAGGTTGAAACCGCGGTGCATCAACTCAAAGCAGGGAAGGCGCCAGGACCAGATGGGTTTACTTCTAATTTTTTTCAGCACTTTTGGGAACTAATCAAATGGGAAGTCTGGCAGGTGGTGGAAGAATCACGTACGCTTAGATGGATGTATCCAGCCCTGAATGCAACTTTCATCGCCTTAATCCCCAAAGTAGAGGAATCCAACACTCCAGATAAGTACAGACCTATCGCTTTATGCAACATCATATACAAGATTGTCTCCAAGGTCATTGCTTTGAGATTAAAGCCCATGCTTCCGCTCATTATATCTCCAGAACAATCTGGTTACGTAGAAGGAAGACAGATCACGGATGGGATTATTTTAACCCATGAAATAATTCACTCCCTCAAGCAATCAAAACAACCAGGTATGCTTCTAAAAATTGACTTATCTAAAGCTTTTGACAGTATCAGCTGGGATTATTTGCAAAAAATCCTCAATGCTTTTGGCTTCGCCCCACCTTGGATCAGATGGATCAGCAATCTTCTATCTTCCTCGTTCTTTTCCATTCTCATCAATGGCATTCCGTCCCCCACCTTTCGTCCCTCCAGGGGCATTAGACAAGGGGACCCTTTATCGCCCTTTTTGTTTGTCATCTTAGCAGAAGGCCTAGGTCGAAGCATAAAATCGGCCATTCTCTCCCGCAATCTAAAAGGTCTAGCCCTCCACCAAGCCCCCGCTGTCTCGCATCAACAATTTGTTGACGATAATATGTTATTTGGTCATCCCTCTGTGCAAGAAGCGCGCTCCTTTAAAGCCATTCTGGACAATTTTTCGAATGCCTCAGGAGCCCTCATTAATAATGTCAAATCCCAGATCTTCTTCTTTAACACTCCTACCTCTACCCAACGCGCTATAGCACGCATTCTTGGCTTCACCATAGCGTCCCTTCCTTCTAAATACTTAGGAGCTCCTCTAATCGCTTCAGCTCTCAAGCATTCTTCTTGGACCAGCCTTTTAGAAAAATTGGAGGCCAGATTATTCCTCTGGACTCACAGAGCTCTAAATCTGGCAAGTAGGACAGTGCTAATTAAAGCGGTTCTGCAATCTATGCCTCTCTACCTTTTCTCCATCCTGGCAGCACCGAAATGGGTTCTTAAAGCCATCAAGCAGCTGCAGCGTAACTTCCTTTGGGGAAGCTCGGGACCCAACAGAAAGTGGGCTTTAGTAAAATGGGAGAAGGCTTGTTTACCTAAAAAAGCAGGAGGAATCGGGCTAAGAGATCCTGAACAAAGCAACAAAACTATGGGGGCAAAAATCTGGTGGAGATGGCTCTCAAATTCAAACACCCCCTGGGCAGTCTTATGGACAGCGAAATACGCTAGAAACTTGCCCTTAGAGGAGCGAATTAGAATGTCGGAGGTCAGTAAAGGCTCGATCATCTGGAATTCAGCAATCCAACATCGAGACCTAATTCAAAAACACAGCTTCTGGGAAGTGAAAGATGGCCTTTCAGCACGGTTTTGGGAAGACTCATGGCAGCAGCTTCCAAATCTCAAAGACAACATACAGGGAATAGCAGAATGAGAAATCAACCAGCTTGACAAGGTAAGCAACTTCTGGAAATCACAAACCACCCAAGAATATAGAGAATGGAAAGAAGCCTGTCATATCTTACCTCACAGCTCGGAGCAGATTCAACTTTCTCTATCCTCAGAGCTTCAAAAACGAAAAATTTTAAAGCTAGCAGGTATGGACACTCTTAGATGGGGATATGAGGAAAAGGGGACCTTCACAACCAAGGAAGCTTACAAAATCATCATTAAAGACAGAGTAATCAAAGACAAAATATGGGACAGAATTTGGAATCCTCCGATTTGGCCGAAGGTTTCAACCTTTCTGTGGCTTCTCTCACACAATAGAGTTCTAACATGGGACAACCTCAGGAAAAGAAATTTCTATGGGCCATCTATATGTCTCAACTGTAATTAGGAAGAAGAATCAGCTTTACACCTCATGCAAAACTGTCAGCTCGGAAGGAAATTGTGGGAAAAGGTTATATTCCGATGTCAGAGGGATGGCAGAGTGATGGGGGATATCAATGGTACCCTCCGCAACTGGACTCAAGAGCCATATCAAAGAAAAATTCTAAACACTCTCTGGCAAATCATACCGGGACTACTGATGTGGAACATTTGGAAGGAGAGAAACAGAAGGATTTTCAAAAATCAATCAATGACATTGGAGCAAATATGGATTGGGATACATCACAACATCAGAGAAACATTATCTATTAAAGGCTGGTCTAAGGAGGACTTCCCATCGAATCCGCAGGAACAAGCGATTTGGGACAATTGGCAAATAACATTACAAAATTCAGCCTCTCCCAATGGAATCATATCCAATCATCAAGGAAACCATGCGAGCTGGTCCCCGCCACCAATTAATGTGTTTCAACTTAATTTTGATGGAGCGTCGAAAGGAAATCCTGGTCAAACAGGATATGGTGGAGTCATCAGAGATTACCAGGGTAAGCCCCTCATATCATTCTTTGGTTCAATAGGTTGGAATACCAATAACGCAGCGGAACTGGAAGGCCTATGGAGAGGACTAACTCTAGCACAGGAGCAAAAGCTATTCCCTCTGATAGTGGAAGGGGACTCCCAAATTCTTATCAATATGGCATTAAAAATTCAACAGGGATCCCCGATACAGAAAGTTAGCAGTAGCTGGAGAATGGCCACTAGATTGGAACGTCTTCAACAATGGCTCAACAACAACCAAGCTATCTCCTTTAAGCATATCCGAAGAGAAGGGAACAAACTTGCAGATTTTCTTGCCAATATAGGTGTGGACAGTGGGAAAGAATTCTTTGCAGGATCTCTACAAGACTCAGTCTCGGAGAACCAACTTTCTACCTTCCATTCCATATTAACAAAAGATATGCAGTCAGGACAAGAATCACACCCGGATGCGGGTGTCACCATGAGAAGTTAATGTCACTACATGAGCAGATGGCAGTGGGCGAGGTGACAGGCCGGCGCAAGCGGCATAAGGTGGGAAATCATGGTTCATTAATGCTGGCACGCTATCAAGCTTCGCTGAGGGAGGAAATCGGTACGAGAGACGCCGGAGTAGGACGCCACAGCAGAGCTAGCAGGCGTTTTTTGTCAGAGCATCAAGTCCCATTAATGAGAAACTGGATGAACAGCAAGTGTGGTAGGTACTTCAAGATGACATCAACATCTATATCAACCGCCCAGAGCCTGGCTAATTCTCGCAGAGACATCCCAGGTCGCATTGGTTCTCAGGAGTCAGACACAGAGCAAAGTATTCGGAAGTCATCAGCGCTCCACCGAAACCTGCATCAGGTCAGCCTCATCAGCTTACCTCTTCCTGCAAGAATGGCTCGACCTCGTGGTAGTTCTCGAAGAGGAAGAAATTCAGGCACAAGGGGGAGGGTTAGAGGAAGGGGAGGCCCGGCACCTCGACGCTCCTCCCGGTTTGTCTCAGTCTCACCTGCTTCTCCACCTTCCGACCACTCTGGTCCATCCCACTCTAGTTCCCGCCACACCTCCCGCTTCACTTTCAAGAGCAAGCTTCATAAGCCCACTATCTCTGCCACTATCACGGTCATCTTCTCAGAGGTAGAAGATGACCCTCCTAGCTCTGCCGAACCTTCAATTGATCGAAACCTCTCCCAGAATTCCAACGATACTCAAGGAGGCCGGGTAGAGGTTTCTCCCAATATTCCGGAGATGCAGCAAGATGGAGGTCAAGACGAGGATGAAGGTCGTCAGCAAACTTCCTCACTCGAGGAGGTTGTTTTTTGCGGTCCGGCGAAGTTCTCCGGCACTGTACTGTATCCGGTGATGCCTCCCGGGCGCAGTATTACGGACGTTGAAGATAATGTAATGATCGAGTGGGTCAGTTCTCTGGGCAGAGACAATAGCAATGATGCAGAGTCACAACCTCGGGCAAATTCAATCAACGGCGAGGATTGATGGAGAAGATCGAACGGCGGAGGAGGATTTCGGAAACCCTTTTTTGGCGGAACTTTACGCCCCGAAAAGTCAGACTTGATGACGTCAGGCGAAAGCCACGCGTCAACAGGAGGCTTTATCGGGCTGGGCCTTACGGATACCGCTTGTTGATCGATGGCGGTCCGATAACTTGGCGGTTTTGTTTCGCGGTTTTGTGTTGCTGTGGCTGTCCTCGTCAGCCTTTTGTCATTGTAATGCTCAATTGTCCTCTTGTTTATGTTTTTTGGGTGGTGATGTTTTGGAATATGGAATCCCGGGCACTCGTTTCTATTTATGTAAACAAACAGTCAAGCGTCGAGTGCCGGAATTTCTCAGACAGAGGGCTGGCTTATGCCCCCTCAGAGGTTGTTACCTCTTTGTAAATATTTTTCTCTTTTCTTTTACTTAATAGAATAGTCTTTACTCAGAAAAAAAAAAAAAAAAAAAAAAAAAAAAAAAAACTAAAAACAACATTGCAAATATAATTTCTTCTAAAATTAAAATACAATAAAATATTTTATGTGAAATATTTATCACTTTATTAAATCAATGGCCAATCTTTTTAAGTCTTATTACATTGATTATATTTATGCAATTCTTTGTGTCAAATAAGACCAATAACAACTCTCAAACCCAAAACAATGGAGCATTGAAGTCCCTTTGCTCAATTACATATTTCATGCTTATTCTTAATGAGTAATTAATCTGAAATGGGGCACTAAAGGCTTCTTGTCATGCTTACAAGAACCTCTCCCACTCCAAAGCTTAAACAATTTCCAAGATCTATGCTTATGATTGATAATCTGCAGAAATAAGCACTTGAAATAAGTGTATGCTTGTGTTTGCCTTTAACTACTTAATTGCCTTAAGTTTATTTGCTTATGACTGGTATATAAACACACATAATAGTAAAATGCAGCAAATAAACAAAGACATAAGACAAAAATATAATATGGAGTTCACCTTGATATCTTGGGCTACGTCTCCTTGAGCTCTAATCAACTCGTCTAGGCTCTTTGGGATTATGGTAATGCTTCTTTTACAAGTTCCACACTCAACTCCATTGGTTTACAACTAAACCTATGGGTTTAGAAATACCATCTTATCCTACTGGCTGTCCATACTCTGCAGATAGGTCTGTGCTTCTTTGGACTAGATTCCATCAATCAGCACTCCGGGCTATCTTGAGCTCCTGGCTTGCACCAACTCCCTCAGAATTCTTTTACTGTCTTTGGAATTCCTTCTTCTGTCTTCAGCACACATCAGACACCAGCAACAACTTGATCATTTGATCTATTTGCTACTCTGAAACTTCATTTCAGCTTCATGGCTTGTAGAAGTCCATTGGGCCCTCTGGCTCCGCGGCTCTGCCTCCAACCTCTAGTGCCTATGACTCTGCCTTCCAACCTTTGGTGGCTATTTCGAGCTTCTCTGAGCTTCTCTTGAGCATTACTCTTCCTGAGCCTCCGAGAATCCTCTTTCTATGTGCTTTCTGTGTTTTGCTCGGCCTTTGCGTGAATCCATGTCAATTCTGTTCTTTGTGTATTTGTAACCATTTGGTTACAGTCCTCTAATGCCTAAAACCCCGACTGTTTCCCAAAAGAATCAGTTTACAATTGGAAAGGAACTGGCAGGAACGAGAACCCGATCGTTTGGCCTTCCCCTTGCCATAATCCCGAAAATAGCAATATAACGGAATACACAGGAAATGCACGAAAAACACATCATGAGCTGTTTAACCGAACTTCAAATAATATGTAATTGCACTTAAAATCCTATCGGGTCCACCTTTCCATCGCATGTCACATATTGAGTTGTGTATGGCCAAAAAACCCAATACACGGAAAATACACAGAAAATCTGAAATTCTAGATTTCAAAATTTATGCAATTGTGTCTATAACTCTATTGGGTCTGTGCCCTAATCGCAAATCACAATCGCATATGTCAACGACCCTTTATATTGGGGATCCATCGATCGCCGATCGCAGATATCGACGCATTGCATATCGCTATCGAGCCCATCGCATCGGCGTATCGCTATCAGCCCCCTCGCATCGGCATTATCGCTGATCGGCGTGGATCTATGTCTCTGCTCCTTCGATTGCCCGATCGCCCAATCGACGCTTATCACATATCGCTCATTAGCATATCACATTTGTAACGGCCCCGGGGTCCAACCACTATTCCATGGTGTTTCGCGATGTGATATCGCAGCAATCGCATATCGCAATCGCTTGGGGCTGGGTCCTACACATTCCACCCTTTATATGATTGCGATGTGATATATATATATATATATATATATATATATATATATGACAAGCCCCTTTAACGCACCGCCGATTGGTCCGCTGCCTTTATTAAGGTTTGTGTATAAAGCGTCCATCTCCACTTAAGTCCTCCTTTTAACCTCTTCCGATGCAATTTCCCTTAAGGAACGCATATTTCTCTTAAGTCCCATTTAATAAGAAAATGCCTCATTTTAAAAGGACATTGGGCAATTTCTTTTTACAATAACTCCTTCATCCAGAGTTCGTTTTAGCCCATTCAAATTGCATTAGGTTTAGAATGAAGAGATCTATGCAATGAGACTATTTCCAAGAGCATCCTTTGACTTTGATTTTTCCTCTATGAGGAAAATTCATAGACTTAGAAGTCTATATTAAATCCATTTTGGATCAGTAATGATGTAAGTATTTTGTCTTAAAAACTTCTTATTTCTTTTGGAAAATTCAAGCATAATTGCAATAAATATATGGTTAAGGATGGACCCTTTAGCTTCCAAATTTGACCTAGGTATTTAAATTTTAATATTTAAATTCAAAGTGAGGGGTGGAATAAATATTGTCTTATTTTGTTATGTTTTATAGTTAAATTGTTTGGGCCATTGAAAGTCAATATATTTCCTTTATGAAAATGTAGGGTGGATATAGAAAGATGTAATCTTCATTTTGTAAAAATTTTGGATTCTACGTTCCAATAAAATTTATGTGTAATGTGTAAGACAAAATCTTAAATGGTTATATCTATAATATTTGATATGTAGTTAATAAACAAGGAGTGGAAATAATCTTAAAACTATTTTATGAAATTTGGTGAGAAGATATGATAATATGTAATTCTATAATATACTAAATTTTGGATGTTAACTCGAAATTATAAGATTTCATTGTTCAAAATAGAAGACCTTTGTTTACAAAATAATAAAATTTAGAAAGTACTAAGTGTTAGTTTTCGGTATTTATGTTGTAATGCTCAACTTAGTAAAAAAAATAGTAAATTATACATGACATAATTTTCTTATCTTAGAAAAATAATGTTATATATTGTTCAATTTCGAAAGCACAATCAACATGAGGTAATAAGTTGTAACACCCCTATTTATCTGATTTTTAAACTTTTACTACTTTTAGACATTGAACTGTTATTCGATTTAATGGTGATGGAAGCCACGATGAGACTTATGTGATGATGTAATATTTTAGTAATTGAGTTAATAAATAAATTTCTTGGAAATATTTAGGAAAGCACAATATATTTTAGAAGACTTTTTTCCAAATTAGAAAAAGCTATTGGTAATGAATTCCACATGATGGACCTTCCCTAAGAATCTACTAAAAATCCCTAGGAGAAAATAATTAAAATTACATTTAATTAACACAATGGGAGAGAAAGATTGTGTTAATAGCGTAGTTGGAGATATATACTAAGTGGGGTCAAATAAAACATTGTGGGAGAGAAAAATGTGTTTTAAAGAAATAAAATAAAATAAAAAGGCCTAGGCAAAAGGTTGGTAGACCTTAAAACTACAATGCTACTAAAATCTGCTGGGAAGAAAGTTATAAAAGGAACCACTTTGGAATCAAAGGGGGAATTCCTGACAACAAGAAGAGCTTAGCTTTGGGGGGGAGCTAGTAGGGATAACTAATGGTTGGGTGGATGTGCTTTTCTCCTGGGTATTCCAAGGCAGTAACGGTTAGATAAAATTTTGTTAAATTCTTATTGTCATTTTGAATTTCTTAATGATATGTGTAGATAGAATAAACATAGTGACGTGTGCTTCTGTTAGTATACATGTTATCTATTTCACATAAATTATTGTCTAGCCTTTCATATGTTATTATTATCTATATACGATTTCTAATTTCATGCATGCAAAAAGTATAGGTCAAAAGAAAATGTTAGTAATGAGAACAGTGAAAGCAATAATCTACAACTAATGTCTGACCTGAGAAATCAAGATTTAAAACAAACCCATATATGGTTGAATGTGGTTATATTGGAGTTGTCAAATATTAAATGCTATTGTGCACGATTACAATTAGCATCAAGATTTTGTTATCAATTTAATCCTTCAAGTCAAAGAAAAAAAAAGTTTGATTCATAATTAAAGAGTATTAAGATAATGATTGAGAATAATAGTCTTCCTACAGATTCTTGGATGTTTTATTGAACATTCTAAATATTACTGAATTTTATTCTAGTATAATGATTAATGATGTCTCACTGGAATGTTTAATTAATATTGAAATAAAATTTGGTTGTCATTCGAAAAACAAAGCATTACAATAAAGGAGTATCTATTACATTGGTTAAGATTATATCATACTTATAGTTATATAATCGAGTATAATATGGATATACCAGGTGGAGCTAAATCTTTCTCAAAAAGGACTTGGAAATTTTTATGATATGATTATTTAACATGTTTATATTTGGGAGTCTCGCTAAAAGACCCAAAATAAAAATAGAGTTATTGTTCTCTTCATCTTTTATACTACAAGAATTTGTATATGATCAATTTCAAATTTGAAACTTAATCAAGTATTGATCTAATGCAAGGGGGGTTAATATAGGAAAATATATACGATACCATGATAAAGCAAATATATGTGTAAGGTCATAGAAGACCCTTAGTTAGAAGTTATGTAAAAGAAGGTAATATTAACCATACATAAACCTAGGTAACCTAGGAATGATTACGAGTAGAATAACTAGTATAACATCATAGTCAAGAGTTAGTATTAAGTTCATATGAGAACAATAGTTCTTGTCCTCCATTATTGGAGGAAATCCAAAGAGGAGTTATGGAAGGTGTTTCTTTGAAATGTTATGGTGATTATTGTTTAGTTTCTACATTCATGCATAAACATTGGAATAGAAAAAGGAAAACTTTAGAGATGAATGGGGTAGTTAATTGACATATGTATTTAAGTTAAAACTTCGATAACTTCTCCTAAATGTTATGGAGATTTACTTAATTGATTCATACCAGTATATCTATTATTTCAAATTTGTACCACAAGTAGCCAAAATGTAGTAAGACAAAAGTTAATTTATGATTCCAAATTATATAAGAAGTCAATAATATCAAATAGAACCATGGAAAGCCATTCCACGAATTCAAGATCATAAGATAAGTTATTTTATTCTTCTTCTAAAAGAAATAGAGTCATTCTTGTAGTGAATAAAACAAGAAGAAATAGAGTCATTCTTGTAGTGAATAAAACACAATATTAAAAATGCTTCTAACAAGCGTATTGTACAAGAAGAATGTATGATGTGATTATGAGAATGAAGAGACAAAGTATGCAATGGTGAGGTTGTAACTAATGAACTTGGTCTAGAACCAGAACCCTAGCCCAAAAGAGGTATTTCAACCATAGTCCAGATGTTAGGTTACCCCAAGAATGAATGGTAAAAATAGTTGGTTCAACCAATTTAAAAAGTAGTAACAAAAAGATATCATAGTAGATCTTTTCCAACACTAACACAAAATTTGGGGTCAAAAACAAGCCTTTTGAGAAAGAGGAAGTGATATCTGTTATCAAAGGTATCACAGCTAGATGCTACAAGCTTCCAAGAAGTCCCGACATTGGAGCATAAATTAGTTCGAAGACGTATATCTGTCATTAACATGGAAGAACAACATTCATGCTTTATCACATAGAACGTAAAGGAAACCAAGCAAGGAATATAACACTATTTTAATAAGAAATGTGACCAAATTCATACATGGAGGAAAGACAAAAACATGTTTATAACCTACAGGTGCTCATGAAGATCACTGTATAGCCATATGGCATAGATGTAACTTGAAAAATTAATTAAATAAAGAGAAGTCTCCATTTATGGCCTACATAGTAATGTAATCCCTTTTGGGGAAGAATTTACAGTTCAATTAAAACAAAATCCACCTCAATCTCAAGGGATTTTTCATAAATCTGATTTACATTAATAGAATAAAAATTAATAACAACTTCCAGTACAAAGAAAGAAAAAAAAAACTACAGGATATGGCTAGTTCTGAAAATTTGCGGGATAAATAGGCCAGAGGCCCAGGCCAAAGGCCACCCTATAAACTCTATGCCATAGTAAAGTCATTTTCTCTCTAATTAGAGTCTCTTGTAGGATGGACTTGGCCACAATGGTTAGAGTGCAAGGAACCATGTATAGATTGGAAACACATATTTCAGTGCACCTTGATGCGAACAAGAAAAGGAGGAAGAGTGCAATGAGAAACCAACCCCGTGGCATCGAATGGAAGAGTTATATATGGAGGAAATTACTTTTTTGCATAAATATAAGTTGGACATAAGTACAAAAATACCTGTAAGAATTCATAAGGAGAGGTGAGGATGTTTGAAGAAGAAAAACAACCAAATCTCGTAAAAAAATAAAAAAAATTGAGCAAAACAATATATATGCGAGGTACATGTACCTGTAGTGGATACTATGTCACTCATTCTCCTATTTGACCTAGAAGCAAGAGCCCTATTAGCACTGAATAACATTCACACAACTTACTCATATCAAGTGGCTTAGAGACTAATATTAATCAGGGAAATGCACATTGTAATGACTGTAACTTTCTACTAAAGTGGAATCAAGAAGACATGGGTCAAGTGAAATATGGTGATAATAACCTCTCGAGTGAAACAAACAAAAATCTCAAAAAGGAAAAAAAAACAGTATACCTAAGTCTCAGATGAACCAAATACTTTTCCAAAGAAATTATACCCAAAAACCTGTATGATGAGCATTTGATAGCTTAAAATTAATAAATTAATTAAATATGTTGCAGCTAAATAACTGGTAATAGAATTAATACCAGATTAAGTTTAAGAAATAGGAAAGTTGCTCGATACTGAGAGAAATAGAGGTTTACATGTAGGCACCTGTAGCGAGGCACACCTTGAAATTTCAAAGACATACACAACATGAGGATGGCCAATGACAGTCCCAGCAAACAAGGGAATGCCCTAGCACTCATTGAAGGGGATTAGTGTAGTGGAACAAGCAAGTAGAGGGTTTTTAATTGTAATAAAAGGGCGAAGACGAACACATAGACCTTACCAGTTTTCCTTTCTTGTGGCCAAATGTTGAAGTGAGGGAGGTGCATGCATTCCACGGAACCCAGTAGAAAAATTCAGCTGCCAAGGTACAAAATTTCGTCACAATGACGCTCTATGAACTAGACACAATACCCCTAGAAATAAACTCAAACGAAAGGAAGGTTAGGGTTTGAGAAATCAATTTACACCCTTAGACAGATTACACGTAATCCTTACCATCTATATGAGGTCAGGTTTGACATCCATGTGAAGATAACATGGGATGGGTGGCGTGGCTATTAATCATTTGCTTACCTAAACCACATGACTGCTTAAATCATTTCCCATAAAATTCATTAAAGTCTCTTTTGAGAGAAAACAATTTAAAATAAAGCCAATTTTTAGTAATGGCGGAATAAATTTGAACAGTAGTCATATGTGAGACCATAGTTAACTAAACATCAATGAAAAACATATAAGCACCCAAGATTTATTTTGTTCCCATTAGGAAGAGGAATAATAATATGACTTGGGTAATTTCCCATCTATAGGGCAAGTTTTTGTGAGTGCGCATAAATGATAAAAATATAAAGGTAAAAAGGTTAGACTGAGAGTTAATTATATTTAGATTGAAATTTAGTTAAATTTGGATTCACAGTAGTTACTTATATACCACAAATATTTAATTTAATAAATAATCAAAGAAAAAACAAGGTATGTACAACTAAGATATGTGACATATGATATGAGAGTTGTAGGTTCAATATTGAGGCCTATGGGTCAACCCACAACTGTAATATATGAGTGAGAATCAACTAGATCAGACTAAGTGTGAATACGAGATGAAGTGTCACCTTTTACAACATAGCTATTGGAGTGAGGATTTGTTTTTTGAAGTAACTTGTAATAAGACAATTCTGAAATAGTTTGAGGTGGAGTGATATCAGTAATATGATAATTATTATCGCTTCAACTAGGATGTGATGGTTTTATTATTAGGAAACATTAGGTCCAACTATTTAAATAAAGTACTGGATATATATACTGTTCATATCTATTAGATATAAGATGGAAATTCTTTCAGGTCTACTAAGATATGCAAATTATTACTATAGTAGTTTTTTCTATCTAATTACAGTGTGAAATTATCCTTTGACTACTTTTCTATACAACACAATCCATGGCTTTGACAAGTTATTATCATTATATAAGACATGTATGCCTTACAACTAAGGAATTCATCTAAGAAATATGATCTCTCATGTGTTAAATATAATACCTACACAAAGGAATGATGTTAACGACAAACGTGGAAGAAACACAAGAGTGATCGACAATAAATATTCACAAAGAATGGTGTGAGGTATAAATTGCCTTGAACAAAACTACATGTATATGTTTCTATAACGTCAAACTGTTAACAATAATTTATGTGTGAGAGTTTAAAAAAAACATCATACAAGAATATTAGACCATCAAGTTCCTACATAATATTATGCAGTGAAGGATGTGATGACATAAGCCTGGTAAGAAAGAATATTGTACAAGATCCAGAACATGTCCATAACATATGATAGTTCAAGTGTAAAGATCAACTTTGTTATTCTTTACTTGGAAAGTAACTATAAAATAAATATTGAAAAAATTAGCTGTTACGTGCTACATAAAGAGGGTAATATTCAAGAATATCTAGGAGGAATGTAACTCTCTGGTAGTAGTCTCAGTAAGTTATAAAATGTGTTAAATTGCTTAGGGGTAGAAATAAGCACATACCAACCCTATAATGCCAAACAGAAGTTAAATACCTAAGTATATAGTTATAATTGTAGGAAAATAAGATTATAATTGCATAATAATTATATGTACTATTGCTCTATTTGAAAAAAGAGATATAATGAAAGGGAAATTCAAGAAATCATCTCATTACAAAAGGATTGCGTAAGCCTTATATGCTAACAAGTTGATGAAAAGTGGTACAATAACTTACATTATGAATGAAGAATATAGTAAGCATGTAAGAACTTAAATTATGAATTAAGAATACAAGGTGTTCTTATGAACATATTATTTTCAAACTAAGTTGTGCACATATACGCGTGGGATTTAGGAGTAATATATATATATATATATATATATATATATATATATATATATATATATATATATATATATATATATATATATATATATCTGTGTGTGTGTGTGTGTGTAAGGAAGGTTTGACCCTAGGAACTAGGAGAAGGTGTGGTAGTGTTTTTATGGAAATGGTGTACCAAAAGACACCTTCTTAATAGTTGATTGTTCCCTATAAAGGATTATAGCTAGAATTTGTGCTATTAGTGGACATACTTAAATAAAAACATCATTGTAAATAGTGGAAAAAATGCATACATAAACATAAACTAAACAAAGAGGTAAATACACAAACAATGCTCAAATGGAGCAAACAAATCAGTAAGATAATGGAAAAATATCCCTTTATTGCCTATTGGTAGTAGAGGTTGAATACAATAGATGAATCTTAGACAATTAAAGATAATTCTTTGAGATATGGTGCTCAAAAATCCTCAACCAGGGGGTTTCTTTTCCTCAATATCTTTGCAAGTTTCTCCTCTCTCTCAAAGAAGTATGAAGACTCTCCAATGGTGGATTCCTCTTTTCTCACTAGGATGATGGATTTCTTAGAATAAACATGGCCAACATGCTAGTGCTCTTCCCTTCTTTGGCTTCAACAATGTAATGGTGGTTTTCTCAAATAGTAATTTGGTCAACATAATACATATTTTGGCTCTCATATGGCCTGTTTATATAAAAAAAATTGAATCCATCTTCTCCCTCTTGGTTCATGCATGATAATGGCACATGAGTAGGACAAGGTGATTCCATTGAGGGATGCATATCTTTAAGCTGACTCGAATTTGACTATACTAGACTGAGCTCATGTCATAGAATCGACCCCAAGTGTGTAGAGTGGTCTTGGATCACTGAGTCATCCTTTTTCGCACCCATGCGACTTTCAAAGGATATTCCATGTGCATGTGTTTATCGAAGAAATAGCCACGTGACATCAATTATTTTTCCTTTATAAACTTTGGACCATAGGAGAACTTTGATTTTTTAAACTTCATAATGTATTTAGGTGGAAAATGTTCACTAGTGCATTCTCCTGGACACCTTTTAATGTCTTCCAGATTGTACTAACATGTGTATAATTTTTTGGTTTTAACAAATGCCCCCTGATGTATGAGGTTAGGAGGAATAACATAGCCAAAATACATCACGTTTTCTTTTCTAATGGAGAGTCTGATCAACTTTTCGAGAGAGAGGATAAGTTGTTATGTAGATAAGTAGAGAAAAACCCCTTGACTGAGTATAAATGGTAACCATGCTCTGGTAAAAAACTAGAATAAAAATGTGTTTATACGAGGTGGGCATGTCCCATGCTTGTTATGATGATGAATCGTAACTGATTACAATCGGACAAAGACTGGTTTTTTTTAGTCAACGTTGTGGTAGTTGACATGTTGATAGCTAATGATGATAATTGTTGATGCCCTCAAGAGAACTTCCTGGTCAAATAGACTTAATATGGTTCCCTTATGCATAATAGAGGTGAAGCATTATTGAATAGGGTGCTGCAATATGCATAGGTCTTTGACTTCAGGTGCATCCCCCATATCATGGTGTAAGCACTGTTGGATGCGGTGCTTAGTGATGTGGGGATATTTGAGTAAATGAAAGAATTGCAATAGTAACTAACTACGACACCACCTTGACATGAAAGTTTGTGTTGGTGTTGAATGACAAGGGGACCGATGACATCATTGGGGAATAGTGATTACCATTGTGCCGCTCGAGGATATCCCTTTGATGGTGGAGTATCCCAGGTATTTCCCCTATCCTAGAACAAATGGTGAAGTAGACAGGAGAGGAGTGTTTAATTGCCCGACATGTTGAGTCAGGGAACCAATATGAGATGTAAACAAACTATAACAACTTGGGTTAGCTAATGCATGATTGCGAGATTTGATGATATAAGAGGATATGGACAATTGTCTTGAGGTCGGAGTTTTTTGTGCAAATTACGGGGACAAACAAGTTTACTGAGGGTGATGGTCTTATAGTCGGTAGGATTTCTAGGATGGGTGTAATTGTGTTCTGATGGGTGTGAAAATGGAAAGTGATTGCTGGTGAGGTGTAAGCTTCGACCAAGGGTGACCAGAAACTGTTGCTAGGTAAAAGACATAAATAACAAAAAATGTGGGTGGGAGTCTTTTTCCTAAAAAATATTTGTACACTTACCAAAAGAATATGAGGGTGATTTGGATGTACAACCACGATGATAGGTGACCCATAATGATGTGACCTACATGGAGGTGTGGTGTTTTTTACTGAGGGCGGGGGCCCCATTGGTTAGTTTCCATGTTGGGTTGGTGAGGCGGATGATGTAGTGTAGATGGGCTATGTAATATGGGTCAGTGATAAACCAAATGTAGGAAGCAGAGGTGCATTCATCAAGCTCTATCATAAAGAACCAAAGATGGTCGGGGAAATGGTATGCATGTGGAATGAGTGTAGCATAATGAGGCTGAATTTCAAGGCATGTAAGTGGGATGGTTCCCAGTCCGGAGTAATTCATCATGGTTCTTACTAGTGAAGAGGGGTTAACAAAGATGAAGTGAGCCATGGGGGGGTTCTAACATCCAACGTAGATGTTTATCATATATGAAAGCGAGATGGTGATAAACATGGTTGAGATGAGGGACCTTACAGTGAATTTTAGAGAAATGATGTCAGGATATGAAAAGAATAAGAGGAAGCCTATCATGCTAAGTGGAGAATGTTACCTACTCTGTTATTTCCTTGTCAGGGTGTTGGTCAAAGTGGATTGTGTGCAATGTTGCTGTAATGGATACAACCAATAACCCAAGCGAAAGAATTGTTTAAACCATACATATAATCTGTGAATGATTAAATGCTATGAATTAAATAATTAGAGGAGTACCTGACATGAATTTTTCGGTGTGCGATAGGCCGAGAAAATGAGTTTTTTCATTTATCAAAACAGAGAGTTTCGTGATGAAGATGGCATGGTACTGATCCTTATGTCTCTTTTGGTTTCATCAATGGATATCTCAGGTTTCTATAATGGACCCCAAGATATGGTGAAAATGGCGATAGATAGGCTAAGGGGTCCAAATATCACTCATTTTCACTATTGAGCTATAGAGCTCAGAGTGAGTTCTTAGAGATTTTCTTGTCATTGCGGTTAGCAAGAGCTCCTAGGATGCACGCGAGGAGAGCCACGTAAGAGCTTGTACCTTACTCTTCATCAAGTTTGTAGTTTTTAGGGTAGGCAGGTTATACAGGGGTCCCTTGTATGACCTTTTAGGGTTAATTTCTCTTGGAGTCGTGCAGTTTCTGCGCAAACCTTAAGGTTTTTTGTCGCGACTCCACGCAAAAATCCTCCTCAGACGTGCGATACATGCGTCTGATGGGAGAAATGTCGTGGGAAAAACCCTGCGGGGGTCACCACGGCATGGCCAACTTACTGCACGATGGTTGCGCATCTTTGTGAGACACAGATGCTTGAACTGTGCACCTGTTTGAGAAACAGACGCGCAATCTTGGGTGCTTTGGACATCATGACTTAAGGGCCTGATAGTCTTGCATTCATGCATCTGTATGCACTTGATATCGCATCTGTCACACTCATAGATGCATGACTATGAGAAAAAAGGGATTTCTCATTGTTTTCCCCTTTTTAATAGCATGGGGGGTTATACTTTTTACACATAGTATCCTGGTTGGCAGGTTGATTTGGAGGGAGAGGGATTGGGAGCTATTGTGTGAAACTATAACATGGGATCCAACAGCGAGGCAACTTATAGTATGATGGGGGCTTCTAAAGTTCCTTCATAACCCTCTTTTGAGGTCACAGGAAAGATAATTGCATTTCTTGATCAGATGCTAGGATGTGGACCGACAGGTGAATCTTAAGGAAAATTTTAAGGATGGAAAATTTTCTTGAAGTTTAAAAACATTGACGAATCTCACTAATCCCTAATATGAAAACAACAAAATATTAATTGATATATTTGTAAAATTATTGAAATTTATAATGATTTTATATATAGTCTCTATATAATGTTGGCGATTTTTAAGGTAAAATAATTTTATATTCTAAAATTTGGGCGAATCGTCTTTTATAAAATTTGGAAATTGGAGAATCTTTTTTGCAGAAAAATCATGGAAAATTAGCCCATTGGGCAAACATTAGCCCCTAAAATTTTCCATGCAGGTGATGGTCATTCGGCTGATGGATTTGTCGATATCGGTTCATACTAATATTTACTTTGTTACTAGTCTGCTCCCTCATGGGGAGGCACTACGTTATCCACTGTGTAGTGTCCCTTATTGGTGAGATAAGTTTCATGACACTTGGAGAGGGTGATTTTGATGCAACTCAAAGTGTGACTTTCCAAAAATAGTAAATCACCTTTAATCAATGGGTATTCAAGTATAGTTGAAGGAAAATAATTTAACTTATCATTACTCAATCCTAATAGTTAAATCTCGACTTAATCCTCAATATTATTAATATTAATATTAATATTATTATCTTTTATGAGACTATGATATTATTATTAAAAGGGAATTACAAGTCACCTTCATCTCCGCAATCACTTCACACCTCTCCCCTTGATGATTCTCATGGTTTTATGTAACTCTCTCTCTCTCTCTCTTAATAATACATTACACTCTCTGTTATGCACTCATCAAAGAATGACATATTACTCTTACACTCATTAAAGACATGTCTTTAAATATTCCTCTTACACTGTCTTTATTGCATATGTTACACACTGCTTAACTAAGGCATACATACCTCTCTTTAATGGCATGAGTTACACTCTTCTAAATGAAATACAAGGCATGCATATTACTCATTGTTATGACAAGAATTTTTTGCTTCTCCTATATATGTGTCTTATGTATTATCATTTTGGGAGGTGCATGGTGATACCAAAAGTTTGGGAGATTTGAAGAAGATTGTGAGAGGGAGAGATTTGGAGAGTAGCCAAATGCTAATCTGAATTACTATGCATCTCTACCCATTGGAGTTGAACATAAGTGGTATTTATATGAAGTAAAACTTATCTTCCTCAACTTGCCTTGTATATCTCTCTACTACTATATTTTGGTACTGCTTCTGAGCTCTTACAACTTAGGGGTTCTAGGGGGAGAATTTCTCCCTGGATATTGTTGGGTGGAAAACCGGATGGTTCAAATGAGTTGGTTAAGGGATCAAGGATGGATCATATTCTTAGTGATTAGAGTTAAATATCTCTTCAGGTATATTTTTTATTATCCTAAAATTATTGTATTGCTTTAGCATAAAATAAAAATTATAAATTTAAATTGTTGTAAGAATCTCATTTTGGTTTAAGCTTATGTTATTTGTTATCTTATTGGATAGTTGAAAATGAAGACTAATAGTGGTCTATATGAATGTATGGTTAGATCTCAAGATGTTATGGAATTATTATTGGTGTAGTCTATTGTACTAACATTGGTATTGTAGCATTTGAGAAAGGAAACCCAAATATAGTTGAAGGTAATTGTAATAAATAAATTTCAAAGGACTTGGGTAATAGTTTCATGAGTTTTGGTTTTGTTTCAAGTAATTAGAGGCCTGTTTTAAAAAGGGTTTTAGGATATTTTTCAAAGTGTTTGAAAAAATCCGTGAATGGGAAATGATATTATTATTTTTAATCATTATGCATGAATACGTATTGGCTTGCAGGCTACCAAAGTAGGAAATGGATGCATACCCAAAATATACCTAGAGGATTCACTAGATCAACCATTAAGATAAAAATACTAAAAAAAGATGTAAGGCAAGAGTTTCCAAGAGAATCATTGAGGTAATTTTCAATCATTATGTATTACAATAGTTCAGGACACTTGCCATGAGTTTGTAGGAATGGTTGAAGGAAAATAATGCTTGATGAATCTCAAAGCCCTTCAATCCACTTATAGTGGATGAAATGATTTTGAAAGGCATTTTGAAAATACATAAATAATTATAATTTAATTATAGGTTGTTATTTGTTTTGAATATCTATACGTTCAAGCTTGCATGCCATCCGTTTGACAAAATTTGTAAATGAAATTCCTAGAGTCAGAAAAGTTTTTAAAAATTCATCTATGAGTGGTTTCGTACCAATTCACGACAACAAAAGTGAGTATTCGTGCCATCAAGACCTGTAACCCCTGATTTGATTCCAAACAAATACTTTTCAAAACCCGGATCATACATCTAGATGATTTTATAGATTGGTGTTGTTAGTTACATGTGAATGTTATCGAGTCTCTCATGAAAGACTAAGATTATTTAGTCCCCGTTTCAAGATGAAAACGTTTGAAGTTTCAATTTTTGAATTTTATGAGATAAATAGGTTGAAGAAGAATCTCAAATTCATTGTTGCCAAGTGTTTGAAAAAATGCCTCCATGGCTTTTGATTGCATGCTTGAAAAATGTTTGTCAAAAGGACTCAATGGCTGTAGATTGCATGTTTTCTAAGTGTTTTTCGAAAGGCCTGAATGACTATAGCTTTTTTGCATATAAATTGTTAGATTAAAAGTTTTACTACCATAGTTTTTTTTTTGTACTAGAAATTTATGATTAGACTATTTAATGGATGTAGTTTCCTATGTCTGCAAGTTTTTGGTATGAATGTGAAAAATGAATTTAATGATTTCCTAAAGTGTGAATAGAGAATGGCACAGTTGTTACTTTTATTATCTAAAGCTTTCATGGAAAAAAGGGGGTTGTTGTTGGAAACAATTTTACAGTGACTAATTATGTGGGATTTTATGCAAATGAGCATAATAAGTTTTGTCTGAGCTGCATGTATCCATGGGTGCATTCCCGTGCTTCAATGACTATAGAAAAAAACTACTTGTGCCCAATTTATGCAAGTCCATTATTTTACTTGGCACTTTTTGAAGAATAATATGCTTCTAGATTGGTAACACTAATTGCTCTTGCTCCAACATTCATTACACAAATCATGATTGAAGAACTCCATTAATAATTGAGATTGAGAATTTTTAAATGATGAATTTGGAAATGTTGTTGGGTTAACATATTTTGTGATTCCATTTCATAAGCATATCATATTTATTAGATTTACTGATGAAGAGAGGCATATTCTTACCTCAGTTTCCTTGCTATAGGTAGGTTAGTACTCATACACTTATATGTGATTTTTGTAATAGAAGCGTGATATTTTTGTAGTTATGATATCAATAGTCATTTGGTGGATCTTATATAACATAATCTAGAAAATCAATAAGGTTGATATTACTTAATGTTCACACATGGCATTATGGTGGAATTTATTTCTAGTCATACATAGAGTTCATGTATAAGTATGAAAAGAGCACATGCTATAAATTTTTAAACTTGAGAGGAAATGTGTTTTGGAATTGGTTTTAAGGGAAAGTTATCCCTAACTTCTTATGTGATATTATTATTTTGAAATAGATGAAGGGACATGATTACATAAAAACTAAGTTTGTAATGCTTAAAAAAAAAATGAGTATTAGTGATTAATGTGACCTCTGCTTCTCTATATTATTGATGGCTGGTAAGGTGGCACCTTACACACTACCAGATGGGCACGTGGATATTCGACATTGGGCAGAGGTAGAGGGTGCTGCTCACTGTGGGAGTAACCCCTATGAGGAGGGTTGTATTAAGATTACAATTGTGTTGGACCTTGCCGAGCGAGCAATGCTAGCTATGATTGTGAGATTGGTGGGGTCAACATCCCCTAACAGAGCATCAGGGCCCCATATAGTGGTACTTCAATAGCTACAGGAGGGGCACTTCTTTGCTTGGGCTGGATTACTACATCGGGAGATGCTGCTTGAACTCATGATTTTTTCTTTTGGGAGTGTACTCTACAACATTTTGTATGAGCATGTGGTTATGTTCCATCCTATATTAGCAGTACCAGCGAGGCCTACCAGGGACACACTTATGCGCCACTTGGCAGTGGTGATGCTGAGAGCTAGGGGTAGCGACCACTAACCTATTTGGTAGGCCACGATTCAAGGCATATGGGTGTTGCAGAGGATGCACTTGTTCCATAGAGACCAAGCGTGGTGAGGCCACTAGTTGGGCCTCGGGGTGGGTTTGAGCGATTGGTGCAGATGTGCCGAATAGAGATTGGTGGGCCTTCCAGAGATGGTAGCAGTATAGTAGCGGGAAAGGAAGAATAAAAATGGCATGAGCATGCTGAGGATGTAGAGGTGTGCTTAGAAGTTGTCGAGGTAGAGTTATAAAGCTATCATGATGCCTGGGATCAGGTGGAGATCTTGGCTAGAGGGTTGCCTATCTATGGATGAGCTGGCTTGGTGGAGGTCGTTATTGAGATGACGATGTCATTGGAGCGGGCACATCGACTAGTTTGCATTGCATAGCCATGACGATGGCTATGGATGGTTCGATTTTGGTTACAGATGCAGAGATTGGGCCACCAGGGCATAAAATAGACTTGATGGTTTTGCTTTTTTGATGAGATTATGTATGTACCAAGGCAAGCACCCATTATGAGAATGCTCCCCTATATTTTGTTGACTTATTTTTCCTAGTCATGGGCCAGTGGATGATGTGATATTTTTTGTACTCATATATTTTTTGATGTATATATGAGATCATTTTTTGGCGGCTCTCATGATGTGTCATATGCATCTATACTTTTTGTGTATTTCTGCATTTTGTTTGAGATGTATCTTATGTTGATGTTTTATGTATCTTGATGGTTATATATATGTGATACATGCTAATTTAGTATTTGATTAGCGATGTGATCAACTATATTATTTTGATCCATTGATATATGTGTAAATGTGATAGGATCAAAACATCTAACGAACCTTTGTGCATGTAAATATTTCTAAAAAGGCGAAAATTGTGGATTTGAAAGGTCCTGTTTAACTATGATACAACTAGTTGGGAATCAAGGAATACATGCAGGTGATGGATACCTAGGTGGTGGGCATCGACCAAGAGGCCTATGATGATGTCGTACTCTGCTTGATTGTTGGTGGTTGATTTGATACAAATTCCATTAAAGAGACGAGGTGTCTCATCAAGAGAGTATATGGACTAGGCTGTAGCAGTGAGGTTTTGCGACCATCGAGATGCACCGTAAGCGAACCCATGATGATAAGATGGTGGAAGATCCATCTATTGACACGTGATGAGAGAATAATTTTAGAGTAAATCCATGATGAGGTTATCATCATAAAAAAATAAGTCATGGTGCATAGATGTCTACTCTAACATTTTATGGATGGAATTTTTTAAGGTAGAGACCACTGACGAGATTTTTTAGGCCAGTCCCATCGGTCTCTGACAGTATTTACACCCCCTTGAGGAGGAAATGTTTTATGATGTATGGAGCCTTCCACAGGGTTTCAAAATTTCTAGGTCCTACTGCTTCCTCGGTGACATTGTAGTGGAGGACTAACTCCCCCTCGGTAAATGTCTGAGGGGTGATGTTGCGATCAAATTAGGCTTTGAACCTCTTTTTGTGGGCTTCATTATTTTGGAGTGTCTGTCATGTTGGAAGTGCGTGTGATATAGGGGCAACTTTAGTGTTATGAGAGGTTTTGGTAGAGTTTCCACATACTGGTCCAGAACTAACCGAGTAGATTGTATAAGAGGTAGTACTACTCATAGTATGGGATGTTGATACCTCATTTACGTCACGAGATGGGATATCCTGTGGCAGTGTCCATCTTTGGGTTGTGGTATTGGTGTGATGTGGTCTCCTTGTATGGGTTGGTTTTAGCCCTAATCTTGCTATGTCGAATTGTGGAAGATACTGGAAATTCCTTGTGTGGCAGAATTAAGAGCAAATGCGAAAATAACAACATGTGATTTTCTCTTGGTTGAAGGGATGCTTGTGTGGGATTTGGGACACTAAGCAGAAGATGTATTGGAATTACTCAATTCACAACATTCATTTATCAAATGGTTGGTTTTATCACATAAGGCACATGTGATGGATGATTTTCTTTACCAAGTGGTTTTAGATTGTTTTTGGCCTAATCTGGAATGATGGTGGTGATGGGAGGTGTAATGATGGGGGCCCTGCTTTGTTGTTGACTGTTGTTTTTCCTCAAACACACATAATACATCTAAGGGCCGTTCTTCCCCTAGTGGGGGAATGGGTTATGTGGACTCGGTATTTGAGTCCAGTAGATAATATTTTTCTTTCATGAATCGCCATACAAAACTCAATGATTCATGGAATTTGGGAAGGTGGGAGAACCTTCTCTTATGATGGTTTCCTGCATAGGTAGCGCATGTTTTCTGCTAACGTCTAGTGTGAGAAGCCCATGTGATTGGGGGTTTTGGTAAACTGTCCATAGTTCTAGGCAGAGGTTTACCGGGTGAGTAGTGTCATTGCATAGAGCACACGGTAATGTGGATGAGGGGGTTCGTTGTTCGTGTAACCTTCGTGTGTTGCAGGAAGGTCTTTTAGAGGATGACATTGCTTCTTCTTGAATGTAGAAGATGTTCTTACATCCATCGTCCATTTGAGGTTGGGTTGGTGCTATCGACTCATTAATGTTGGCTTGAATGAGTGTGCTTAATGTTTCTTGGTATCGAGGGATATCAAGACAGTGATGAGTGTAGTGCCCATGTTTTTTGCATATAGCGCATGCATGATTGGTGCGTAATTCTTTATTATGTATCGACACAACTTCGATTTTAACGACTGCCACATTCGATGTGGACTATTTTGCTGGATGTTAGACATACCTTTTTGGTTCGTGTGTGTCTCTTTCTTGGGTGGTGTTAGTGTCTATCAGTCCTGCGAGTCATGAGTGATAAAATGTTCTCTCTCAAAGTTTTTGTTAGGGTCTTAGGTCAAATTTTTATATTTTCAAGTCAGTCCTCAAATAAAAATTTGGTCACTGGTTGGTGTTGGTCTAGGTCATCACTACTCCCTTGGTTTGCAAAGTCACCACCCTCAGCATGGTCAGGTCATTCCTTTTTAAAAGAGTGTCATGGTCATCATGGTCATAATTCATCTCATAAGTCTATGCTGGGTCACCACTAGGTCATAGGGTTAATTTCCTGAAAATTGGTCATATCACCATTAAAATCATTTTATAAAGGAGTAGTGAAAGTCAAGTTGTCAATAAAAGGTTGTAAAGCATGTTTTTTATATCATTCATAAAGTTCTGAAGCTTCATTGTAAAGATACATCAAAGTCAAGTTATGAAAAATGATGGTTGGTCCACTACCATATGTAAGAAAAAATCGATTTCCACAAGCTATAAAGGAGTCAAACTCACTCTCCATTTTCTCATTTCATTTTCCAAGGCATTACTCTACCAAGAAAAATCACATTTGGCAACTAAATATCAGTCTTTTCATACCCAAAGCTCAGTTTCTTTTCAGCACTACGCTTATCCTCAGTTGTGTTGCGCATTTCCTTGGACTGCTGTGTTTTTCATCAAAGAGTTGTAAACTTCTTTGCAGTGGTTTCTTTCATCAAATTCAGGTTGTGTCACATTAAATCCAGGTTGGTGGCCTCTTATTTTCTCAATTAATCTCTTAGTTGTGTTGCTAAGTTTCATTTCCCTCTCCTAGGGTTTTGAAGACAATTTTCATGATTTCCATGGTAGAACTATTATCAAAATTTGTATCCTGATGCTTATACACCTCCTCCTACCCTAATTACACATTCCCAAACACCCCCTATCAAATCCATCCCTAAATTTCATCATTTTTACACCAACCCTAGCCTAGAGTACACTTTCCTAGGCTAGGATTGTGTTTTCCCTCTTTAAAGCCCATTCCCTCACCCAAATTTTGAAATTCCAACTTCCTTAGCTCCCTAACATCCCTCACTCTCCTCCCATTTTTTCCCAAGAAATTACAAGTTCCCTATCCATTTCATTTCCCTTAATTTCCTCAAGCTATCTGAATTCCCCGTTTTCCTACAAGTAAAACCCTAATTTCTCCCCATAGAGCTAGGTTTTGCCATAGAGTCTAAATCATTTGAACAAAAGAGGCATAAAGGAGGGTAGGTCATCAAATATGAGCCTACCTCAACCCAAGAGATCATATCATCACCTTCCATTAAAAAATCATTTGAAGATGCGGGTTGTCTTGCCTTTTTCTAGAGAATTGAGCAAATTAGGTTTCATGGCAAAATAACCAGTGCTTTTGCCACCAAGTTGAGGAGGGATAAGGTGACTATAGAAGGAATTGTGTTAATTATTTCAAGGGAAGTCATCTCTATAGCCATAGGGATTCCAAACACTCGAGAAACTTGGTCTAAGAAAAGAGGCATTGACCTTCAAAGTTACAAGATTTACTTGAAACCACCATATAAGACAACTCCAAAACATGTTTTTCCATTCAGACATTTTTTGGAAAGATATGCCCCTCTCATGAGATTGATCATGAAATATTTTACATGTGACGACATGTATTCAAGGCTGTATCAGTACCACATGAGGTTTTTTATGCATTTCATCGATGTGAAGCTACTCAACTTGCCTTACTATCTTTACAAAAGCCTAAAAAAAATGACAGAGAAGGTACAAAATATGGGAGAAAATCATCATACTAGTCTATTTCATCATGGCTTGGTGAAAATTCTAGTTTTTCATCAATTGGCACAGGTAAATTTGTCTTGGGATGGCTTTGCAAATTCAACTTTTCCCCTAGCTTCTCCAGCTACATCTAGTAGTGAATCAACACCTCTAAACTCACCAGCACAACAAGAGGTAGCTTCTTCAAGCAGACCTACCAAGAGGATTTTTAGGGCAGAAGTGACTAAGACTTATTCCAGAGGCAAAAGGCTTGTGTTTTCTCTAGATATTGTTGAAAGGGCCAAGCCTACAATAAGTGAATAGAGAGCATCCCCATAGCATGAGGAATTCACTCATTCAGGCACCAATGTGACATATTTAGAGAATGGTCACGAGAACAAAGTTGAAAGGCAAATCATAATGGACAAGGAAGCTAAGATCAAAAGTTTGGAAGACAGGTTGTCAGAGGCAAATGATTTGATAACATGCTTACAACAAGAAAACATGCAATTGAAAGTAAACCAAATGCTCCAAAACAAGCACATAGAAAATTTGAAGAAGGAGGATGTAAAAGGAAAAGTAATGGTTCAGTTGGATGATTCAGAGGATAAAGAAGAGCAAAGCACACTCGGGAAACCAAGAACAGGAGGTCTCAAGAGAGCCCTTGAGCTACAAAAAGAAGTTTCTCCACCTAGAGGTCAAATCACTGTGAATGACTTAATTGCTAAAGAGGTCAATGTAGACAGATTATATTGGCTTGACAAGTTAAATGGAAACTTAGAGAAGCTCCTCAAGAAGGCAAGGAGAGATAATAACTTTCAAAGACACATGGCCATCACAAAGAATAGGGTATCCCAAGTCAGAATCAAGCAATTGAAGAAAAAGCTCAAGGAAACCCTAATTAGCCAAAAGGACAAAGACAAGCTTGATATAATTTATGGGGCCTCTCTCATGGCATGAAATATCATATGATGACTTCATTGGGCAATTTTGAAGAAATTTTGAGATTTTTTTGTCATTTTAGAATTTTTGGTAGTTTTTACCCTGTTTTGAGACTCAGAAATAGTTATAAGCGTAGTGCCTAGGTGCTACGCTTTTTCCTCAAGGCTCCTTTTGCAAAAATTTCACCACCATTGGATAGGTAATGGACTAAGAATCTTAGATATCCACTTTTTCAAACTTGTCAGCACACAGATTGAGACAAAATGTCAAAAAAGGGGTCAAAAAGTCACTTTCTGCCATTGTTTTAAGACATGTGCTGCATATATGCTTGTGAGAGCTTTTCTTCAACAACGTTTCAGGAGATTTCGACCAAATGATGTAATTTTTCTATTTTGATGTCTTAATGATGTAATTATGGGTAAATAGGCTTTTGTACAATAATTTTGACTTAGATTCATGCTCTTAAAATTTGATTTGAGGTTAAATGTATCAGTTTTCCTAAATGGAGGGTTTGTTTGAACCTCCCTAGTCTTTAGGGTTTTGGTTGATCTTTTCATGTAACTAATGTTGCATTGAGGGATTCGATCCCTGAGAGCTGGGAAATGGTTTCTTGGTCTATATGAATGTATTTTGTAGTCAAACAGAGGGTTGAACATTAGAGGTGGGAACATTTGTAGCTTGCATTTCAACTCTTTATTCAAGAAATAAAAGGAGAAGTTGCAACGATTATCTAGGAATCCTTGTGCAGTGAGTTTGTGATGATGTATTTTCTCTCTTATAGTTTTTTATGAATGATATACATCTCTCCTTTCCATATCTTATTTATTCAATGATTTTCCCTAAAGGTTATATGCAAAATTATTTTCATAAAGATTTTTTTTTATGGGAATATCATTTTGTGTAATTTTCCTTCTTACTTAATGAATTCATGGTGCACATGCTCATTAAGACCCTTTTCTTCTTTCAAACACTACACTACATCGACAAACGCTAAATCCATCACAAAAACATTGCTACCTTGCTCCTTTATATCTTTGTTTTTGTAACCCTTTGAGCCTTTGACCTAGCTACCTGGTTTTCATCCCTTATCTAGCACCAAAACCCTAAAACCCAAAACCCTACCTAAGCCTAGCATATCTACCCCAAAATCTTTTCCCATTCCAATCTTCATTAGAAGTGAATTCATGGAGAGATCCCTCTATCGTTTAGCAGGGCTAGATGCTGAACCCAAGTGGTTTGAGGTTACCTCTTTCGATCTCCCTAATGGGATCTTCAACTTCCATACCATGTGGAACCAAGATGTCTATTGTAGATTGTGTCTCTTTCTAATGTAAAATATGTATGGTTTTGTAACAATGGGAGTTTGTTTGCACAATTTCCCACTCCATGTGATGTTGTCGCCAAGAGTATTGTGTAATAGGTATGTCTGGCTGAGGCCAGTGGTGAATTATTTCCATTTAATGGCACAATTCCCTACCAGTCCCATGTCTTAGACTTCTTTCCAAATAGGACAATCATTATGATATCTTCTTATTACTTGGCCAAGAAATATATATCCATTTCTGTTGATGATGTCCAATGTGTGTCCCTATAAATTCCTCTCTTTGTTCATACCTTTGATGTAGTTTGTACCAATCAGAATTTTCCAACCATTGGCAAACTCCCACTCTATTCTCATGCGCCACCAGAAGAGAATTTTATCAGACTTCTCCAAATTAAAGACCCTTTTGTTCTGATGTTGGTATTATTCCTTAACAAACCCTCCATATTAATTTATCTCAAGTATTTTGTGTGAATGATGTCCTGCTAGATCCTAAAGTCGTTTATAGCTCTCCAAAAATATTTTATCAGTAGATATTGTCAAAAAAAATTATTTTCCAGGAATCCCCAATCACCAAATCCCTTAGGAATTGCCTGGTCAGCCCATTTGCAAAGATGATTTTTTGCAGGAGTCCCTACGTCACTCCAGAGAAAATTGGTCATAATGGAAAATATTTGGTTGGAAATGGCTTTTAGGATCATGAATAGATATGCCCAGAAAAAATTGATCCACTATAGTGCAACTTGTACTAGTATGTATCTTCCTCCCAGGGTGAGGTATCTGTGTGTCCAATTGCTAAGTGTCATTTTATATTTTTTAACCAACCAAAGCCAGTCCCTTTTCCTAAAGTGATTGGTCTTCAGATTATATCCCAAATTGGTGAGGCCATCCTGCAATGGAGCAGTCAAAACTCTGAAAATACCTGCAATTTTGTTTATTTCCAATGTGTTGTGAGAAGAAAAGTATAGATTTGTGTTGATGGTGCCATACCTGCAAAAATTCAGGGGATCTCCCTCCTATGAAGTCCCAATTAGACCTCACACCATTTGGTGTATTTGTCCCATTCGTTATGATGGCCCAGTTTCCATTTACTTAGAGATTTTCCTTAGCTCTTGTTGTTCACCACATGAGAGTGTGTCTTAAAAAAGCGAGGTGAGTATGCTTGGGGAGTGTGTAATATAAATCAAGTCTTGGTTCTCTTACTGTAAAGGGAGAGATTAAAGTAAGCCTTTAGGTGAGAGGTAATAGTACCACTTGTTATCCTCCACAATATCCCAAGGATGAGAAAATTAATTTTATTTTCTTGGCTTGTATGGAAGAATAAAGTATTGACATAGGACAACTTACTAAAAATAGGTTTCCAAGGACCTGGTTTTTGCATCTTCTGTAGAGACTTTATAGAAGCTATGGAGCATATTTTCTTCTCTTTCCCTTCAACTGCACAATTTTCGAGATGTATCACTCAATTCCTCAACATTCCATTTAGCATGGAATATAACTTAGAACATAATATGTCTCTTTGGTCCGATAGTATAGTAAAGAACAAAGAGATGGCTATATATATCATTTGGGAGAAATGGAATGCCCAGAATTACCATATATTTGAGGGACATCTTATTGATAAAAACAAAATCTGTTTCAGAGCTATATCTTAGATGAACGCCATACCAAAGGATGCAAAATCTCATAGGAACATAGTGAAGAAAGGGGTTCCTTCGAATATAACCATGCCTATTGGATGGTTCGATGACGCAACACAAGTGGGATTGTGTGGGTGTGGAGCGGTACTCATGATGGAGAGAAATTCACAATACAACCTCTCTTGGCATGGTGGCCATGACACTAACACCAGAGAAGAAATCATTTCACCATGGGGACTGCTCTGGTTTGTAGAAGAGAAACAAATGCACAACATCAACATATATGGTGACTCTAGATCTCTCATAGAAGGGATACATGGACCGACTAAATATGACCCACCTCGATTAACCAAACGGATCAACAAGATAAAAAAATGTTGGTCTCCCTAACAACCTACACCATAAATCATATTTATAGGGATGCGAATAAGGAGGAGATAAACTATCAAAAGAAGGCCTGGATGGAAAATACGAGGTTATGAACTACAAAATTTCAGTGGATAGGCACATCAGAGAGGAAGGAGTGATCCACTTGCCGTAACAAAATCTGATCCTGCTTCTTTTCTCTTTATCTTGTTTAATTTCTGATGAACTGATGGTAGAATTCAATATATTTAGAACTATTTTTTTATGTTTTCTGCAACATGTTTATCTTTGATATGGACAACATTTTGTATGGTAGGATGCTGTGTAAGTAGAAATTAGTCCATCATGGGAGAAAAAGATTATAGAATCACCAAACAGTAACCATCCTTCGATATTCATTTTCTGAAATATGTACTGGACTTTACCTATAATACTAAAGGCAATTTTTTTCTTCTAAAAAAAGATTACACATATTTATTTAATATGTTTTACTTTCAATTTGATAATGGTAAATAAATGGATAGCCATTAGTTAAACACATTTTCTTTGAATTTGATATGAATATCCTAGAATTAGGACAGTGACTAGTGACCACAATTGTGGAGGTACGTAGGTGGATGCTTCTTCTCCACTAAGAAAGACCTCAACCCATCATATTTATAATTTCTTTTTTTCTTATATTTTCTTTTAGGTATATCTTTTCTTATACTTTATTTTATCCATATTTTTTTAAGAGCATAATCATAAGAAGAAATCTAAGTTGTGAATTCAATGATTCAATAATAAAGAAAAATACCCTTCCATGGAGCATATCTATGTGTTTTCTCATAAAAGTATTTTAAATTTTAAATATAAAGATTTTTTGAGGTTGTGTTTCACATTTTGTCTTTTCAGTTAATAACCCACTATTACAAAAGTAAAAAAATGAAATAAGAAAATGTTACAATATAATATTTTTTACAAATATTTTGATTTTTCTTCATTTATTTCAATATATAAGAAAGAATTTACAAAATAATATGTTTACATCAATTATTAAAAAGATTAAATTATTGATGGTACTTAAGAGGGGTTGGTCTTTCACCACTACTTCATGTAAGAATTCTAATAATCATTAACAATGAAATGACCTTATTCTTTTATATATGTTCGATTAGCTACTATAAAGAATAATTCATATGGTGATGCTCATTAAATCATCAACTTTAAGATAATAGTTTTATAAAGCTCATTATTGATGAATATTTCAGAATTTAAATTATTGTTAGTGTTTATAATAGTGTTGTATTTATTCAATACAAAATTTCTGGGCCTGACATCTCCCAAACTTGAACTCCCACTTGTTAGGATTGATCAGATATTGTATTGATCACGCAAAGTGTCTTATTAAGATTCCAAAAAGGGTTATTTCTCTCCCACCCTGTATTATCAAAGTGGTATGTATTTTTTCATAGTAATTCACTTTCCTTTTCTTTTCTAAAAAAACTTCCAATTTTTCCCCTAAAAAAAGCAAGAGAAATATTTTCTTTTCTTTTTTCCTTTTTCTTACTACCTTAGGCATAACTACTTCAACTATTTTCTTGATAGTTAGATTTTAATCTCTCATGTTACCCTCTAACATACTTATGAGAGAATTAAATATTCTAACATAAATTATCATTAATTATAATTTTTCCTTATGTTAGAAAATATAAAAATAATTCAACACATGTTATTTTCCATAAAAATCATAATATGTATATAGAATTCATAAAATAGGTCTTTCTAGTGTATTACATCTCCCCTCCCCTTCAAAAGAGTACATCATCCTTCGTGTTTATTCAATATCAAATTTCATGCAAATAACATAAGATATGTCTTTTCCATTTTATCTTCCATAAACAAGGTGGCCTCTTTAGGCCCAAAGTTATGCAAGCCCCAAGTTATTCCGTTGCAGTTTAACCTTTCTATCAGGAAATAATACTTAACCCTTTATCAACATCCTACTAAACTTTTGGGTTCAAATCCATTTTTTCTCTCCCACTAGTCTTCTTCTCAAAAGGAATTGTATTTATCTCCCACAATACTTCTAAATCGTTTCCACCTCATGACATCTATCTTTAGTTATGGAAAATTTTTTGGTGGTTTGTCTTTGCTAATTATTCCCTCTAATATTTGCAAAAGGAGGATTTTTCTTCTTTTTGTTCTTGGCTCTTCTCGGCATAACTGATTTCAACTGTTTCATAACAGTTATGATTTAATATCACATGACAAACTTTAACATATTTCTAAAAATATTAGCATACCAAATCATTTATTTATTTTAATTTTTCAGCCATAGTTTTAATATAAAAAAGCTTATGTAAGTTTCCATGCGTATTATAGTGGTAAACCTTGGATTTCAAAAAATACATATTTAAACTCTTTAATTAGGAGATGGTCTTTAATGCTCGGTATCTTTTCCTTTCCCCTAATAGGAAATAGCTTGGGAATCACCTGCATTTTTCTTTAATTCCATTATTCATCACAAAGAGTGAAGGCCTTATTATAGTAGTCAAGGAACACATGGCGCTTATCCAGCTAGTCGTCTCTACATTGTGTCCCCCTCATAACCCAAACACCTCATGGGCTAAAATATTGTCATCTTTCACAATGAGTAACCTCTCATTGGTTCTCTTTAGGTTGAATGGGTTTATTGATTTGTTTAAGAACAACTACTACAAAATGAAGGCTTATAGTTATTACTCCTTTTCTCACCTTCTTCCTCTTCTTGTCATGCCATTTTTTAGGAAGGCTAGCTTATTTTGGTTTTCTTCAAAAAGGTACTCTACCTTCCTCATAGCTTTATCCAAAGTCTTGTGCTCATCAAATTTAGATTTGTCACTATAAAATGATAGTAAGAAACTTACAAATATTTCTATTTTGATATTTGTATCCTTAATAAAACCAACATTCCTCAATAAGTGAATAAATTTTCTTTCATACTCCTCCATTGTCATATTCCCTAGCTTAAGTTGAAAGGACTCCTATATTCCTTTAGTTGTAGTTCTTAGATAAATATTTCTTCCCAAAGTACCCTTTGAATTTCCTCTATGAGATCTTCCTCTCATCCAAGTGTGTAACTTCCTTGAGTAACTTCTACCACATGTTTGGTTTTCCCATCAAGTCATAAGTTCCAATTCAAGCCTCCAAGTCAAATGAGTAATTGTAAAATTAAAGATACTTTCTTATCTCCAACAATCAACCTTCAATGGACATAACTTACAATTCCATCAAATATTTGTTGGATTTTAGACAAACTTGACCACGAGAATTATTTGAAATGTTTAAACCATAAGAATTATTTTTTTCCAATTTATTTATATAATATACATAGACTTTTCTTTTTAAGTATATATAACATGCACATAGTTGGCATTGAAATATTTTACTTAACATGATCACTGAGATAATTTATTTAGAAAATATGTTGTACACAATAAAATGTTTCTTTATTATTAACATATTTTTAAATACATGTTAATATTATTAAGGTTTTTTTTTTTTTTTAATTATGACTTCCAATGATTTTTTTATTATTAATAATATTTTAAATGAAAGAATATTAATTTTATATTAAAAATTTGAATGAATTACACATTCCCCTTTCATTATTCTTATTAGAAAATAATTAAACTTTTTTACTTTTAATTACTTTTTCTCTTCGTGGATTGAAATATTTTGTTATGGTCAACACCATACACACATAGTTTCTCTCTTTCTATATATGAAATTAGTTCTAATATAGATTAATTCATATTGATATTCAAATAATATATTTAAAAAAATACAAAACAAAAGAGATATTTTAAAAGTTATTTTCTTTTTTAATTACTTTCTTTTTCTAAATTTGCCTTAAAATTATGTTATTTCATATAGATATTGAAATATTTTATTTATGGTGAGAGTTAGAGTGAAGGATTTTTACATCTCCTTCATAATGAGCTATAATTGAATCAACATAATGAAATAATTAAAAATAACCAAACATGTATATTCATTATTATTTTTTATTTGAATCTACTTTATATTTTGTAGTTAGAGTTATTTTTTATTTGAATCTACTTTATATTTTGTAGTTAGAGTTATTTTTAGTTGTAAAATGAGCCTCTCAGTCAAGTCAATTAGTACTATGGAATTTTCTATCTTATTATATCAGCAGATCCACATTCTATATTAACAATATCTAATAAATAAATTTTATAGCTTTTTGACAAAGAGTTGAGTTATTTGAGAAGAGATATCTAAGTAGTGAAAATTATTATAAGTTTTTTTAAAACTCATGCTATATTTAGTATTATTGCAATATTGTTTAAAAAATTTAATAGGATATCTGATTTGATCAAATATAAAATTTTAATATGATTACTTTATAATTTATTGTAAAAAATTGTAATTAAAAATATCAATATTTTAATTTTAAGTAAATATATTTATATTTTAAAAATTCTATATTTATTAAAAATATAAATAAATATCTGAAGTTATAGATTAAATAAATAATAAAAAATAATTTAAATAATAAATAAATAAATATTTTTAATATTTATTTTTTTGAAATTTATATAGCTAATTTTTTAATGTTACTTATATTAAAGAAAAATCACAAATTGATATCATTCACCTTGAAATTAATCTATTATAAATATTGGAACAGATTCATTCATTTTCATCCTAGCAAATTCTATAGAGTGAAATTGCTTTTCATGAAAAGAACTAAATTACTTTTCACCAAAATCTTGTTGGGTCAATATATTACTTTTCCTATTATATATATTTTGAACTGTTTATCTCTTTATTTTTCATATGTTATTTGGAAAAATGGTGAAGACAATTTTGTATAATTTTATTTTATATGGTTAAAAACATTATATAACATTTTAAAATTTGATGTTGTTTATATATAAATTAATTTATTCGTTAAAGCTACAGAGTTATTGAATTAAAATATTATATGATATTATTTTTATTAATAGTTAAATAAGTACAATTTAATTAGTATAAATGAGACTTTTTAATACTTTAGAAATGGCATCATGAGGACATATAAACAAGTGAAGAAACAGTACAGGGATAATCATATGGCCACAAAGATAATAATATAATAGGTAGATGGGAGTTTGCGTGTAATATTATGGTTGGATAGAGTATGTTTGGAAATTTGCGCGTATTTCAAACTGTCGTGGCACAACTTCATCCCAGCAGTGGAAATGATGTCTCACTCACCGGTTGTTTACCATTTGCTCAGCCAAGGACCAGAGAGCATCCTTAAGCTGAGTGTGAGTAAAGTAAAGTTGCATGTACGGATTTGTGTTCTTTGTAAAAGTAATTAGCAATCATTGTTAATCATTTAACTATAGTTTTTCAATTTTTATTTATCAAAATGATTTATTTTTAGTTTATTTCACTTTAATAAATAAAAATTTGTTATGGTATTATTTTTTATATTAAAAAAATTGTATTTATAAGGTTTTGAATTGATCGATGAATAAGTGCGTTAAAAGTCACTATTTAAATCTGATATATAAAATGCGTATGTGTACTTGTCTATATAAGTGTATAATATATGTATATAACATTATATATATAAAATATATTTAAAATTATTTGATCTTAAATTTAATAATAATTTTTTTATTTTTTTTAAGTAAATATTCAGAGAAAATTTGAAACTTGAATATCACTATTTATATAATACTTTATAGCAAATTAAGTTGTCTTCCCTAATTAAACTCACTAGTAACTTTAATATAACCTATTTTAATATTTATTTTATAATCAATTAATAACTATTTTAATAATATATTTTACTTTTATTTAATTATTATAAATATTTATTTAGTTATTATAACAACTAAGCTATTATTTTAAACAATCATTTCAATCCTAATTCTCTTTGGTTAGACGAAGACCCTACTCTGGCTAGTAGGTACAAAAGGAGCTCTGAAGACCTCGGGGAAAATTTGTTTGGGTCAGAGCTAGTCAAGCTCTGTAGTGCTCAAGATCTCATAATTTGCAACGGTCCAAAGAAGTGGCCCAATTCCAGCAAAGATGACTTGCATCCATGGACTTGGTAGCAGCATGGTAGACTACGTTATTTCCGATCTCCCATTGTACAACGAAATAAATAATTTTGACATCTTAAACGACCACGAACCTGACTCTGATCATAGGCCTTTACTTATAACTCTCAATTTTGTCATGCATAGAGTTCCCACAGAAAATAATACTTACAGCCAAAAGAACTTAATATTTGATAGAAATAAAAATGATCTCTTTCTAAATGAATTAAAAACTAATTTGCTTCCTTTATCTAGTATAGACAACATAGAAGACCTCTATCATAATTTTACTACAACCCTCTCATATTCTATTAACAAGTTCTCAATTGAAGTTTCAAATAATAAAAGAAATAGCAAACCCAATCCATGGTATGACAAAGAATGTAAAAGTGCGAGGAGAGAAATTAAGGAAGCTGTTGATGAATCTCTTAAAATGGACAAGATAAAAATATACAAAGCCCTAACTAAAAGGAAAAAGAGGTAGTACATTCGTCAAAGACAGGAGAATCTCTTACACCTCTCTAAGGTAGCTCCTAAGAAATTTTGGAGGCAGATTCTGACTAGGAAGACTAAAGATAATAATAAAATTGCTCTTCACGATTCGAATTCCTATCTTAAAAGGCTTTATGAATCTCGAAATGTCATGGATAATTTGGAAACCGTGCTCACAACGAAAGTAGTTTTCTCTTTAGAAGCCATTAAGTTTTGGGTTAATCACCTCACTAATGGGAAAGCTAAGGACATTAAAGGTTACCAGGCAAAAATCTTAAAAATTGGAGGTCTTGTCCTCATCCCCCACATCCACAAGCTTTTCAATCAAGCAATCAAGCAAGGGTTCCCTAAACATTGGACTGAGAGCCTCATTATCCCTATTTTTAAAAGTGGGGATACAAATAACCCCTCTAATTATTGGACAATTATGATCAACCCTCTTTTATCCAAGTTATATGGTAGTATTTTGGAAAAGAAGTTAAGCATATGGCTTGAAAGTGAAGGTAAGCGGGCTAAAGGCCAAGTAGGTTTCAAAAGGCATCACTCAACAACAGACCACCTCATTACACTTAGGATCATTGCGGAGGAATGTCGTAATGATAAATCCAATTTATTTGTTACTTTGTGGACTTTAGAAAGGCTTTCGATACTGTTCCTAGATACAACCTTTGGAATAGATTAGAAGAGCTAAAGGTTCCTCTCGAGTTGAGAGCTGCCACTATAAGGTTATATGAGAATGTAATTGCCAAGCTAAAGAGCAATGAGGGGTGGTCGAAAGATATTAAGTGTAACATCAGAGTTAAACAAGGTTGCCCCCTCTCCCCTACCCTATTTGGCATTTACATTGATAAGCTCGAAGGCTATTTAGAGGAAGCAGGATGTGATGGAACAATCTTAGCTGGGATAGTTGTCATCCTTCTTCTCTATGCTGACGATATTGTTCTTTTCGCAAGGTTCCCATCTGATCTTGATAAGCAACTCAGGCTTCTTAAGGATTTCTGCTCTACCATGGGTATGACTGTTAACACTGACAAAACAAAAGTTATGATTATCAAATCCAAGAAGGACACTTATGCTAATTTTATATATGATAATAATAACTTGGAGGAAGTGTATTCTTACAAGTACCTAGGAATTGATATTCATCACAAGCTCAATTGGAACCATAGCATTGAGAAAAGGATTAATGGGGGGTGGAAAGCTTATTTTGGTCTTGAAAATAATTGTAAAACAACAAACCTCGTAATGTGGGATAAAAAGAAGTTTCTCTTTGAAACTTTAGTCACTCTTGTTATCTTATATGGCTGTGAGGTTTGGGGTTGCAGCATCTCCAGAGAATCATGGAGAAAGATTGAGCAAATCCAGAAGCATTTTATAACTTATAACCTGAAAATTAAAAGTAATACACCCTATCCTATTCTCCTTATAGAAGCAGGTCTTTCCCCTATTGAGAGCCTAGCTATGATTAGGTTTTTGTTGTACAAGCACAAACTCAATAACATAGATGATCATAGGCTTCCTAAGCTAGCTTTAAATTCCAGCCAAAACCACCTAAGGCTCAATCGGGGGTGGCATAAAGAAACAAGGGTCTGGTTAAACTATTGGGAGATCAAAGAGAATGATGCACTGCAAAACATTAATAACATTAAAGATATTGTTACTTCTAAGTTCAAAGAAAAAATGTGGTGTGAGAAAGATTTAGTGGCTAAAAGAAAATTAAGTTATTATAAGAAGGTCATCAACCCCACCCTAGAAGATCAAAAGTATCTCTCTATTTTAACTAGCTCAAAGAAGAAAATTAATATAGCAAAGATTAGAACGAATTCTCATGAGCTACATAGTGAAACGGGTCGTTGGGCAGTTCCTAAAACACCATGGATGGAAAGGATCTGCCATATATGTGAGAATAGGAACATCGAAGATGAAAACCACTTTCTCTTAGTGTGCCCCGCGTACAACCACATTAGATCTCACTTTCACAATCTTTGTTACAATACTGACCTTCCTAGCCTTTTACAATGTCAAAATTATAGTTTACAATGTCAAAATTATAGTGAGCTCGAGAGGCTTCTCTCCAAGATTTTTGAGCATAGGAATAAAATCTTAAATCAAAATAAATAATTTGTTTCTTTAGGTCTGATAGACCAATGCTTGATCTCAGCAGACGTTAACCACCATCATCATCATCATCATAATTCTATTCATATGTTTATGATTATAATTTTCTTATCCTATTCAATCATATTATTTATTTATAAATTTAGAAAAAATGTTAATATTGATATTAATAAATGAAATTTAGTATTTTGTTTTATATAATAATTTAAATATTAATATATATATATATAGATATATAAAAGATTTTCAATTATTAATTTTTCTTTCCTTCATTAAAAAAATAATTTAAAATTTTTGATAATTAATTTTGATAAATTATATTTTAATTATAACCATTATAATATATGTTCCATACTATCATGCATTGACCATATAAATAAAATAATACGAAAAATAATTTAAAAATTTTAAATAATTAATTTGGATAAACTATATTTTAATCATAACCACTATAATATATCAAGTTACATACTATCATGCATTGATAGTATGTAACTATAAATAAAATAATACGACACAATTATTGATTTCTCACCATTTTTTCTATGATGCAAGATACTGAAATTGATATGAAGGGAAATCATGGTTATCATCCTCTAGCACTAATATTTATATAATAGTTAAATATTATCATGCATTGACCATATAAATAAAATAATACGACACAATTGATTGATTTCTCACCATTTTTTTCTATGATGCAAGACACTGAAATTGATAGGAAGGGAAATCATGGTTATCATCCTCTAGCACTAATATTTATATAATAGTTAAATATTTTGTTCTATATGTCAAGGGACTGGGACATGTTTAAGTATTGTCTATTAAGTTGTTAGGTATTTAGTTAGTATTGTGCTATGAAATATTTGGGTAAAGAAAACAATTTTGAGTTGGTAATTATTAAAGAAGACAATTTTGAGTTAGTAATTATTAATTTTAAGTTTTCAAATATAATTTTGGTTATTTATATTTTTTATTTTATTATTTAATTTTATTAAAATTTCTAACTAAGATGTAGAAAATTTACTTTTTACTACATAAAAAAATTAGATTTTTCTAAGTTGAGGTTATCAAATGATGTTGGTGTGAAATAAGGAGCTTATTGAATAAAAAAAACATTAGGAATACAAGTTAAATGCCTTTTGTGTGGAAAAAGACAAAACCATCCCTTTAAACCATGTTGTTGAATCTTGATGGGGTATTTGTAGTGGGAATACAAGTTAAAAAGACAAAACCATCCCTTTAAACCATGTTGTTGAATCTTGATGGGGTATTTGTAGTGGGAATACAAGTTAAATGCCTTCTAGTTGCAAAAAGACAAAACCATCCCTTTAAACCATGTTGTTGAATCTTGATGGGGTATTTGTAATTTTAATAGTTGTAAGTTTCCTAACACATTTTTTTATATAAAACAAATGCAAATAAAATCAATGATGATGTTGAAAAGCTATAGATTTTCATTTTTAAGTTTAGTTTTATGGTAAGAATTTTATTAGAAAGGTGTTATTTTTTTTTTTTTATATACAAAAAAAAATAGATGTAAAAGTATAGATTCCTTACTTTATCAAGATGTTAGCAAAAAGCATGTTAACACTATCATTATTAGGGATAAATCTTATGATAATTTGTGATCAAAATAATAAAATCATGATCAAATCCACATAAAATAATTATAATACGATGCACAATCAAAGGTTACAAATAAAAAATACCTAATAAAAACACTAAAAAAATACAAAACAATAATTACATTAACATAAAACTAAAACAACATTGCAAATATAATTTCTTCTAAAATTAAAATACATTAAAATATTTTATGTGAAATATTTACCATTTTATTAAATCGATGGTCAATCCTTTTAAGTCTTATTACATTGACTATGTTTATGCAATTATTTGGGTCAAATAAGACCACTAACAACTATAAACCCAAAACAATGAAGCACTGAAGTCCCTTTGTTGAATTACATATTTCATGCTTATTCTTAATGAGTAAAGATGCAAGTATTTTGTCTTAAAACTTTTTATTTCTTTGGGATAATTCAAGCATAATTGTAATAAATATATGATTAAGAATGGACTCTTTAGCTTCCAAATTTTACCTAGGCATTGAAATTTTAATATTCAAAGTGAGGGGTGGAATAAATTTTGTCCTATTTTGTTATGTTTTATAGTTAAATTGTTTGGGTCATATAAATTCAATATATTTCTTTTATGAAAATGTAGGGTGGATATAGAAAGATGTAATTTGCATTTTGTAAACATTTTGGATTCTAGATTCCAATAACATTTATGTGTAATGTGTAAGACGAAATATTAAATGGTTATATCTATAAAATTTGATAAGTAGTTAATAAACAAAGAGTAGAAATAATCTTAAAATTATTTTATGAATATTGTGAGAAGATATGATAATATACCATTTTATAATATACTAAATTTTGGACGTTAACTTGAAATTATAAGATTTCATTGTTCAAAATATAAGACCTTTGTCTACAAAATAATAAAATTTAGAAAGTACTAAGTGTTAGTTTGGGTATTTATGTTGTAATGCTCAACTTAGTAAAATAAATAGTAAATTATATAGGATATATTTTTCGTATCTTATAAAAATAATGTTATATATTGTTCAATTTCGAAAACACAAATGACATGAAGTAATAAGTTGTAACACCCTTATCTATGTGATTTTTAAACTTTTACTATTTTTAGACATTGAACTATTATTCGGTTAAATGGTGACGGAAGCGAGGATGAGACTTATGTGATGATGTAATATTTTAGTAATTGAGTTAATAAATAAATTGTTTGGAAATATTTAGGAGAACGCAATATATTTTAGAAGACTTCCTGCCATATTAGAAAAAGCTACTGGTAATGAATTCCACATGATGGACCTTCCTTAAGAATCTCCTAAAAATCCCTAGGAGAAAATAATTAAAATTAAATTAAATTAACACAATGGGAGAGAAAGATTGTGTTAATAACTTAGTTGGAGATATATACTAAGTGGGTTCAAATAAAACATTGTAGGAGAGAAAAATGTGCTTTAAAGAAAAAAAACTAAAACAAAAGGCCTAGGCAACAGGTTGGTAGACCTTAAAACCACGACGCTATTAAAATCTGTTGGGAAGAAAGTTATAAAAAGAACCACTTTGGAATCAAGGGGGGAACTCCTGACAACAATAAGAGCTTAGATTTGGGGGGAGCTAGTGGGGATAACTCATGGTTGGGTGGATGTTCTTTTCTCCTGGGTATTTCAAGGTACTAACGGTTAGATAAAATTTTGCTAAATTCTTACTATCATTTTGAATTTCTTAATGATATGTGTAGATAGAATAGCTATAGTGATGTGTGCTTGTGTTAGTATACATGTTATTTATTTCACATAAATTATTATCTAGATTTTCATATGTTATTATTATCTATCTACGATTTCTAATTTCATGGATGCAAAAAGTATAGGTCAAAAGAAAATGTTAGTAATGAGAACAATGAAAGAAATAATATACAACGGAGATCGGGGTAGAGCTGTGGAGCGGAACTGGTTAGCACTAGGGTTTCAAGAATATTCAAGAGTTGAACGCCATGGAGGGGTGCAAAGGGGGGAGTTCCACTCCCTCTTACAGACAAGTAGTAGCCAGTTGAGGTAAGAAACTGTTGGAGATGGCTAGAAGTCTTTCAGGAGAAGGGAAAAGGAACATTGATGAGGCGCAGGACTTGACCAATTCAAGGGAGGAAAACAATTTAAAAGGAAATGAGGAAGAGGACAAAAAAAACAGGAAGCAGAAATCAAAACACGAAAGGGTCCATGTAAGCCTAAGTCTAAGGTCACTCCCAGAGTAGTTTTAAATGATCTTGCACTGCAGGCGCACAGGGATCACATGCGGACCTATGCTATCATTTGTAAATTCATGGGATTATGGCCCACTGAGAAGGCGCTACAAGCGTGGATTAAATACCACTAGAAACCTAAAGGAGGCATAGACCTACATCTTGGATCAAAAGGTTTCTTCACGGTAGTCTTCACAAATATAGAGGACAAAGACAAGGTGTTTGAAGGAGGGCCCTACTTCTATGCAGCTGCAGGCCTTTATATGCGGCCTTGGATGATGAATTTCATACTGGAACATGAGACTTTCACTTCAGTCCCAGTCTGGGTAAGACTCTATTCCTGGCAAACTGAATCTTTATCTACAATAGGAAATAAATTAGGGCATTTTGTCAAAGCATCTGAGGCTACCAGAAGGGGAAAATACACTTCCTTCGCCCGAATATGTGTGGAGATGGATCTCTCTAGAGCTCTACCGGATGAGGTCATCCTGGAAGTTTTTGATGAAGAATGGGTGCAAATCGTGGATTATGAACATATTCCTTTTAGATGTCGAAGGTGCCATGAACATGGGCACCTATTTAGAGATTTCCCTCTTAGTAAAATAGAGACCAAAAGTAAAGCTACCACAGTGAAAGATATTGAAAGCTTTCACAAAATGGGATATAGAGGAAAGGGGGCCAAAGAAAAATCAAACAGAGGGGCAACAGTCCAGTATGAACAGGTTCCAAGTATTAGAAGAAGAGGAAGAGGCAATAAAGGTAGATCAGGAAATGGTGGAAAGCCAAGGAGAGAAAGATAAGGAAGAAAATAGTGTGAAAACACAGGATACTTATAAACAGAAAGGTTCTATGCTGAACACTGAGGAACTAGAAAGGGACCAAGAAATGACCCCGAGGGAGATAGAAACGGAGGATCATGAAATGCAGGATATTTTTGACAGAGAACACCTAGATCTGGAAGGTTTCTTGAAACAGGGGACCATGGGAGGGGTTGAATCTTTACCTTAAGAAGAGTTTAACAGAGTGGAGCAGTTGTTCCTATGTAGAACTTAGACTAACGAGTTGGAAGAACAAAGAAACACAGAATGGCAGGACAACGAAGGGGTGAAAATTATGAAAACCACAACAGGACTAGCTCCCAAGAATCCAGGAAGGAAAAGGGGTAGGAAAAAAACTAAAGGAGTTATTGATGGAATGTGGAAAACTAATGATAGATTCAGGTAAGATGAAAGATCTAACCAGCTACTCCTTTACAAATCTTTCATAATGAAGCTAACATCTTGGAATATCAGAGGTATAGGAAGTAAAAGGAAACAAAGGTTACTCAACAATAGAATGAAACAAGAAGTTCCAGACATGAACTTTATCCAGGAAAATAAATGTTCCATTCAAAAAATAAAGGAGATACATAGAAGATGGCTCAATAAATATGTGTTTTTAGAAGTCAAAGCAGACAAAAGATTGGAACCCCCAAAAGATTGGCATAATAGATGCTGAGGAATCTAGGAATTATTTATTAGTGGTTATTCAGCCTGTGGGAGACATGGAGATGTATTTAGTCACAAATGTTTATGGGCCTCAAAGACCTGATGATAAACTCAAGCTTTTAGATTCTCTTGGGGAACTAAGAGATAGACACACAGAAATACCATGGACAATGGGAGGGGACTTTAACATGATCAAATCCCTTACGGAGAAAAAAGGTGGGACTAGAACTTTAAGTAAAGACTCTATAGAATTTCAAAATTTTCTTGACAACATGAAGCTAGATGATATAGATATGAGTAATGGCCTCTTTACATGGAATAATAAGAGAGGAGGAGAGTCTCAAGTAGCCTCAAAGCTAGACAGATTCCTTATCTTAGAGGACCTCATGCTCATAGGCATGGATATGACAGTGAGAATTCTCCCCTTCGGTGGCTCAGACCATTAGCCTGTCCAACATGAGGTTCAGGGCATTGGCAACCCCAAGAACACACCTTTTAGATTTGAGAATATCTAGCTCACCCACCCAGATTTTACCAGCAACATTGCTAAATGGTGGATAGAGGATCTACAGATTTAAGGTATGATAATGTTTCTACTACAAAAACGACTGAAACATATCAAGCTTAGACTCAAATATTGGAATAAGAATGAGTTTGGCAATATTTTTGAAGTGAAAAAAGTTGTCGAAGTTAAAATGCAGGAACTCAATCAAGCCCTTATCACGGAGGGCTTCGATAGGGCAAGGAACGATCAAGCCACCAAGCTTCACCAGGACTGTGAGAATCTTTGTAAACAAGAGGAGATATTTTGGAGACAAAAATCAAGGGTTCAATGCCTAAAAGAAGGGGAGAGAAACACGAGGATTTTCCACAGATCCATAATGGAGAACAGGTCACATAATAGGATCTCAACGATCAAGGACTCTGAAGGTCAATTACTCAATACCCATAAAGACATAGAATATGTGCTGGTTCAGCACTTCTGAAGCATCGTAGAGGAGACCATCTTAGATAGAACTCACTTTATCAGGGACTTCATGAAGCACATTCCTAAGTTAGTAACAAGGGAAGATAATTACAATCTCAATAGGCCGGTGAATGAAGATGAGGTTAGTGAGGTTATCAAAGAAATGCAGAATGGAAAAGCACCTGGCCCTGATGGTTTCAATGTCGATTTTTTTAAAGCTTGCTGGAACATTGTCAAGCAAGATATTCTGGATGTCGTCGAGGACTCCAAAATGAGTAGAACCATTCTAGAGGTGCTCAATACATCTTTCATCTCTTTGATCCCCAAACAGGACAATGCTCTGACTCCAGACAGATTTAGACCCATAGCCTTGTGCAATGTGTTGTATAATATAATATCCAAAGTAATTGCCAATAGACTCAAACCCCTTCTCCCCACTTTGGTTTCTGTGGAGCAAACAGGTTATGTGGAAGGCAGACAAATTCTAAATAATATCATCCAAGCACATGAGGTGGTGCATTCATTGTTAAGTAATAAGAAGGCAGGAATGATTATGCCACTGGACCTAGCCAAGGCTTATGATAAGTTGAATTGGAGCTACATCAGGAAGGTCCTTTTAGCCTTCGGATTTGACCATAGTTGGGTCAGGTGGGTCATGGCCCTGGTGACTTATTCTAGTTTTTCAATTCTGGTTAATGGTTCTCCATCTAAAAATTTTAAACCTTCAAGAGGCCTCAGGCAAGGATATCCTCTCTCCCCCTTTCTCTTTATCCTCATGATGGAAGGACTTGGTCGATCTATCAAGCATGCTAAAGAAGTGGGTACTATCCAGGGTCTCAGACTCTTCGAGACTGGATAGGCTTTGACCCATCAACAATTTGTAGATGACACTATGCTTCAGGGCATCCCCACGGTCAAAGAGGCACTAGCATATAAACAAATCCTAAGTGACTTTTCCATGGCAGCTGGTATAGAGGTAAGCCTCTCCAAATCTAAGATTTTCTTCTTTAATACTAATATTGCTATTCAGCGGAATATCTCCAAAATTTTGGGCTTTCAAAGAGATGTGCTACCTTCCAAATACTTGGGAGTTCCACTAACTAAAAAACCTATGCACAAGAGTATCTGGGAGCCAGTGATTAACAAGATGCAGGACAAGACTAGGAAATGGACCATTAGATCTTTGAACTTGGCAGGCCGATTGGTGCTTACAAAAGTTGTCCTTCAATCAATCCCCACCTTCATGCTTTCAGCCCTTCCAGCTCCAAAAGGAGTCTTGCATCAATTGAGAATCATTCAAAGAGACTTTCTTTAGGGTAAGGGGGAGGAGAAAAAGAAATGGGCCTTGGTAGCCTGGGATACTATTTGCAGACCTAAACTCCATGGAGGTCTTGGTCTGGATGATCCGAAAGTGCTAAACAAAGTTTTAGGGGCTAAATTTTGGTGGAGATGGGTTAAAGATCCAGAGGCACAGTGGGCTTGTATTTGGAAGGAGAAATATGCTAGTAATTGGCAAAACAGTGACCTTATAAGGATGTCTAGCTTCATATAAGGCTCCTACATCTGGAATAAAGTGTGGGAGAATAGAAGCATAGTTCAAAAAAATAGTTTTTGGGAAATCAGAGCAAGAGATCTAGCTTTGTTTTGGGAGGATAAATGGCAACAAGAACCTATACTACTAAGAGAGGACTTTGTGGAGCTCAAGAACGATACTGACACCAAAGGACTACTTAGGGTAAAATATTTTTGGGATCAGACTAGTAGTGAAGGAAAATGGCGTACCTGGAAGAATATGGAGTACAGGGATGACAACCCCTTGAAAGTAAAATCCGATGCACTTCTAACAATGTTGGACCAAAGGAAAATACTGGTATCAAAGGATCATGACCAACTTAGATGGGGCAATAATAATGAAGGCACCTTTAATCTTAAGGAGGCAAAGCGCTTAGTCTTGGAGCTTGATTCTAATGAACTGGATAGGGTTTGGCAGAACCTATGGAGACATCAAGGATGGATGAAAACCAAACTTTTCATGTGGCTGGTTCATCATAAGAAAATTCTTACTTGGGAGAAAATAAGGAAGAGGGGTGTTCTAGGACCTTCTAGATGCCAGCTTTGTGAGTCTCAAGAGGAAACGATGGAACACCTACTCAACACCTGCATTTTCACCTCCAATTTGTGGGATGCTTTTGCCTTCATTTTCAGAATGACAGGCAGGGACAGAGGGAGCATCACCAATACCCTTATTAACTGGAGAGAAAAATTTTATGATTATGAAATAATTAGCAAAGCTTGGGCTTTAACTCCAAGCTTCATAATATGGAATGTATGGAAAGAAAGGAATAACAGAATCTTCAAACATAAAAAAGGTTCCTACCAGAGCATCATGACTTAGATCTTAAGTCAAATCAAGGAGATGGTGGGAACTTTATTGTAGACTCACCCAAAAAATCCCCCTTCAGATTCTGATATGCAGATACCTCTTCAATTGGGTATGCAGGGACTTATTCCTCAGGGCATGGATGTGAAGGTAAATAAACTGGTCACTGAGAAAGACTTATGGCATCCTCCCCCTCAGGGTTTTATGAAATTCAACATAGGTGGAGCCTCAAAAGGAAATTCGGGTACTGCTAGTTATGGTGGGGTGTTAAGGGACGGAAATGGCTGCATCCATTTTATTTTTCATTGCCATTTGGCAAGAGCCACAAATAATATGGCAGAGCTAATAGCACTAGAACAAAGTTTAGATATCCTTAAGCAGGACAATCTTCAAAACATCATCATTGAAGTTGACTCTGAGCTAATCATCAATTCGGTCAAGAGAATCTGTTGTGGTTCGGCACCGGAAAAGGTCTCAAGACACTGGAGGCTACTTCAGGTCTTTCAAAGGATACAGTTCCACCTTCTGCACTTGAGAACCGTAAGCTTCGCTCATGTGCGAAGGACGACCAATAAATTGGCAGACATTCTGGCTAATAAAGGGGCTCTCTGCACCAAAAGCAGTGTCAAGTTCAGATGGCAAGAGATGCCACAGGGCAGTTTGAGGGAGAATTGTCTCATTCAGGTGGATGAGGACCGATTGCTCTATCGAAACAGAGTAGGTAATCAACCGCAAAGACTGGGTCTTGTGGATATGGATCCAATATGAAGTGGTGTTTTAGAGGTGTTTTTGCAATAGGGATGCAGGTCTCTACCAACTTTCTTAGCCTAGGAAAGTGTGTTTTCAGGGGCCTTAGGTGGAAGTTGCTTGGCAGCCAGCGATTCTCGGCTGCTTGGACGGCGAATATCAAGGGTGGTAAGGCGAGTTCCTTCTTCCTGGGGATCAAGCAAATGAGGAGTAGAGGTGATTTGAAGGACCAAAATCTTGGCTTTCGCAGCTGACATGAAACCCTCCGAGTTACTACATGTGGTGTTAATACCGGCCGTGGGGTGGTTTATGTTATATCGCGCACCCTTAAATCCGGGAGCGGTTTTTCTGAGTTGAGTGCAATTCCACTAAGCACTCTACACGTGGCCAAGGCAGGAGAGAGAATACCTCTCTGAGATTTTTGATCATGCGATATGATCCTCCACCATTGGATCGAGCAAGGATAATCAACGGATATGATACCGCGTGCTTGTTGGTGGGTCCGGGTGAGGAACTACTACTCGTGGTGTCAATACCGGCCATGGGGTGGTTTATGGTATATCGCGCGCCCATAAAGCTGGGAGCGGTTTTCTTGAGTTAAGAGCGATTCCACTCACCACTATACATGTGGCCAAGGTTGGAGTGAGAATACCGCCCTCATCGGGTGGTAATTCTCTGAGCTTTTTGTCCATGCGATATGATCCTCCACCGTTGGATTGGGCGAGGATCATCAACGACTATGCTACGGCGTGCTTGTTGGTGGGTCCGGGCGGGCCACTCATTTTTTTCTTTTTTTCTCTTTGTTGTATGGGTCTCTAAGTACTTCAACCTTTGGGTTATGGAGTAAAACCTTAGGCTAATTGGTTCAGCCTTTGGTTGTTTGTATTATATGTAATTTCCTCCTTTTGGTTATTTGAAAAAAGAAAGCAATAATATGAAACTAATGTTTGACCTGAGAAATCAAGATTTAAAACAAATCCATATATGGTTGAATGTGACTATATTGGAGTTGTCAAATATTAAATTCTATTATGCAGGATTACAATTAGAATAGAGATTTTGTTGTCCATTTAATTCTACAAGTTGAAGAAAAAAAAGGTTTTCTTCATAATTAAAGGGTACTAAGATAATGATTGAGAATAATAGTCTTCCTAAGGATTCTAGGATGTTTTATTGAATATTATAAATATTAATGAATTTTATTCTAGTATAATGATTAATGATGTCTCACTGGAAAGTTTGATTAATATTGAAACAAATTTTGGTTGTCATTCGAAAAACCAAGCATTACAATAAAGGAGTATCTATTAAATTGGTTAAGATTATATCACACTTATCGTTATATAATCAAGTATAATATGGATATACGAGGAGGAACTAAATCCTTCTCGAAAGGCAACTTGGAAATTTTTATGATATGATTATTCTTTAATGTATAACATGTTTCTATTTGGGAGTCTCCCTAAAAGAGCCAAAATAAAAATAGAGGATTTTTTCTATACAAAAAAATTATGAAGCTAAAGTAAATACCCTATTAGTCTTATTGTTCTCTTAATCTTTTATCCTACAAGAATTTGTATTAGATAAATTTCAAATTTGAAACTTAATCAACTATTGATCTAATGCAAGGGGGGTTAATATAGGAAAATACATAACCATGATAAAGTAAATATATGTGTAAGGTCATAGAAGACCCTTCGTTAGACCTTATGTAAAATAAGGTAATATTCACCATACATAAACCTAGGTAACCAAGGAACGATTACCAGTAGAATAAATAGTATAACATCAGAGTCAAGAGATAGTATTAAGTTCATATGAGAACAATAGTTCTTGTCCTCCATTATTTGAGGAAATCAAAAGAGGAGTTATGGAAGGTGTTCCTTTGAAATGTTATGGTGATTATTGCTTAGTTTCAACATCCATGCATAAACATTGGAATAGAAAAAAGAAAACTTTAGAGATGAATGGGGTAGTTAATTGACATATTTATTTAAGTTAAACATCAGACAACTTCTCCTAAATGTTAGGGAGATTTACTTAATTTATTCATACCAGTATATCTATTATTTCAAATTTCTATTACAAGTAGCCGAAATGTAGTAAGACAAAAGTTAACTTATGATTCCAAATTATATATGAAGCCAATTATATCAAATAGAACCATGGAAATCCATTCCATGAATTCAAGATCATAGGGTATGATCATAGGAGAAGTTATTTTATTCTTCTTCTAAAAGTAATAGAGTTATTCTTGTAGTGAATAAAACATAGTATTCAAAATGGTTCTAGCAAGCGTATTTTACAAGAAGCATGTATCAAAATATGATGTGATTACAAGAATGAAGAGACAAAGTATATGGTGGTGAGGTTGTAACTAATGAACCTGGAGTAGAACCGGAACCCTAGCCCAAAAGAGGCCTCTCAACCGTAGTCCACATGTCAAGTTACCCCAAGAATGAATGGTAAAAATAGTTCATTCAACCAATTTAAGAGGTAGTAACACAAAGATACCATAGTAGATCTTTTCCAACACTAATAGAAAATTTGAGGTCAAAAACAAACCTTTTGAGAAAGAGGAAGCGATATCTCCTATCAAAGGTATCACAACTCAACGCTACAAGTTTCCCAGAAGTCCCGACATTGGAGCATAAACTAACTCAAAGATGTATATATATCATTAACCTAGAAGAACCACATTCATGCTTTATCACATACAACATAAAGGAAACAAAGAAAAGAATATAACAATATTTTAACACGAAAGGTGACCAAATTCATACATGGAGGAATGACAGAAACATGTTTAGAACCTACAGGTGCTCATGAAGAGCATTGTATAGCCATATGGCATAGATGTAACCTGAATAAATAAATAAATAAAAAGAAGTCTCTATCTATAGCCAACATAATAATGTAATCCCTTTTGGGGAAGAATTTACAATTCAATTAAAATAAAATCCACCTCATTCTTGAGCGATTTTTCATAAATATGTTTTACATTAATAGAATAAAAATTGATAGCAAATTCCAGTACATGAAAAGAAAAAAAAAACTACACGATATGGTTAGTTCTGAAAATTTGCGAGAGAAATAGGCTAGAGGCCCAAGCCAAAGGCCACCTATAAACTCTACGCCATAGTAAAGTCATTTTCTCTCTAATTAAAGTCTCTTGGAGGATGGACTTGGCCGTAAGGGTTAGAGTGAGAGGAATCATGTACAGACTGGAAACACATATTTCAATGCACCATGATGTGAACAAGAAAAGGAGGAAGAGTGAAATGAAAAGCCGACCCTGTGGTATCGAATGGAGGAGTCATAGATGGAGGAAATTCCTTTGTTACATAAACATGAGTTGGTAATAACTTCAAAAATACCGGTAAGAATTCATAAGGAGAGGTGAGGACGTTTGAAGACGAAAAACAACCAAATCTCGTAAAAATATAAATAAAATTGAGCAAAAGAGTATACGGGGGAATTACATGTACCTATAGTGGATACTATGTCACTCATTCTCCTATTTCGCCTAGAAGCAAGAGCCCTATCAACACTGAAAAATCTTCGCACAACTTACTCATATCAAGCGGCTCAGAGACTAATATTAATCAGGGAAATGCACACCGTAACGACTGCAACTTTATAATGAAGTGGAATCAAGAATACATGGGCGTTGGGACTCTAATATGCCCATTTTTCCATCCTACAAAACCACCATTTATAACCTAAATTCTGACACCAGTATACTTAGTTCACGTTATAATTCCATCATTTATCACCAAATCACATCTTATGCCTCGTGGTTAATTATCATTAGTTTTATTAGCTTTTCGATGATTAGAGATGATTTAGTCATGATTTACTAATGACGTTTCACTAAGCTCATCTTTTCACAGGGTTCCATCGTTGAGTTTTTTTACAAGCCAATAGAGTACAGAAATGACCACTTTGGGGCTTTAACACTTTTGGCATGCTTCCGGAGAAAGTGAGAGAGATTATTATCAAAAATAATATTTTAATACCTTTCCATAACCTGGATTGCACACAGGTCACTCATGTGGGTCTTTAGAAGGAAATTCACAAATTTGCCCAAATTTGCAATAAGTTTTAAACTCCCAAATTCCGCCTCGATTTATGTACAGGTGAAGGTGAATGAAGAAAATATAGCACATGGGTTTCAGTCCCAGTGTAGATAATTTATCAAACCTGAAATAGTTTTCTAAAATTCCATACAATTTGGAAGATATGTGGAGTTCTCTAAGGCAAATTTATATAAAAATATACAGATTTATACTTAATAGTGAAATTCGGATTTGCCTATTTTCGACCACAACTATAGTTTGGATAAAAATCTAATGACCTGGTAAACTTCTTCCATGTCCTCATGACTTCTAGAAGGTTGAATACGCACAACTTTGGAGATCTTGATCAAAGCCAAGTTCATTGTTTTCGATAATGAGGATTCTCCATAGCAGAATTGAGCTAATGATAGTAGTTGGTTGAACGCATTTGTTTCAAGCAAATCAAGTTGATTTGGGATCAAATCAAAGAGCCTGGATTAGTATTAATTTGTTGAGTTTTCCATGTATGGACTTACTGCTATTTTGTATATGAATTGTTGCCTATAAAGGCCAGCGCTGTAATGATTTAATTAGTGGCAGCAAAGAGTTAATTAGTGCTAATTATTAAGTTCTCAAGTTGCTGTAAGACATTATGCTTTGTAATTGAAGACTCTATTCCAAATAATACAGTATGGCTATGTTTTGAATCTGATCATTGCGAGTCATTTTTTGTTGTAAGTTCTTCATTTGAATGTTCTAAATCATTTTTATTGCAAATCATTTAAGCTTGCCTACGTATGGCAGGGCCCGCTATCATCTTAGAGCAAGCTTTTGATTTTGGAGTGTTTGTAGTTGTTACAACATTGCATTCATTGATAAATAATAGGATCGAAAGTTCTGAATATACAGAATGCCAATTATCATATAAATCATGAGTGAACCTCCAACACAGAGCTATGCTCTATTCCTCATAAAAGAGCCGAGCCCATTTTATTCACAACCAAATTATCCTTCAATCATAACATGTCTCAAGTTATAACAATTTGCATGCACTAGTTCATAGAACATGGTGAGGATTTTGAGTGAATCTCTTCCTAAATGCATCGAATAGTTAACTTGTAATTCGTTTGATGAATGCAGTTTCAATTTGATAATATTCAGAGTCGTGTTTGGTAGCATTGTGTAAAGGATAGGACTTGTGTTTACATTGCGAGCTCTGTGTGTGTTTGAAGCATTATGGCTCCGTTTTATGTTGTGCATTTAATATCAAGTTATGATTGTTGTGTGTGTTTATTTTCCAGTATTCATAGTTTAAAGTAGTATAATAGTGTGATCCAAGACCGGTAGTGAAATAGTGTGATTTTAAGTTGAATGTAGTGGTTTCATTTTCATTGTGGAATTTACTTTCCAGCAGTGATATTCAAAACTGAGAAGTGTTGATTTCTTTCTAGCAGTGAGAGTGATTTGAGGCAAGTCTGATTTAGTTAAGCAAAGTATTTTCATTTTTAAAAATCTTTGTGTGATTCAAGTTAAATGTATGACTCATTTATAGTGTCTGGGATTGAATTAAGCGTTGAGATTTAGTTTTAGACTGGGATTTTTATTCCAGCATTAATGTAATTTAATTTAGGGTGTGCAATTCATGTCCAACATTCCAATTTAATTTTAAGATTGAGTGAGGAGATATTTGGTTTAAGAACAATGTGATTTTCTTTGGTTTGATTTTATTTAAGATAGGGTTAATTCAATTTGGTAGCATGAGGTAATTTAGCTCAAACAATAGCATAAGATTTGATTTTCCGAGTAGTGTGATTATAATTAGAAACAGAGGTTGAATTGTCATTTGAGTTTCTTTCTAGCATTAAATAAGGAGGTCAATTTGATAGTTTTCTTAACAATAGATTTCAGTTTCCTTGAATGTCATTAATTTAGATTGCTTAGGAATTATTTCAAGTTGCTTTGAGATAGGTAGTCTTTGCATTGAATGTTGAATGTTTCTCTTTGATTGAGTTAAATTAGAGAACTCTGGAGCTTAATTCCAATTCTGCATTCACTAGCTTAATTCAGATTTCGAGTTCATTAGCTTAGATTTAATCTTTATGCACTTTTGATTTAGTGATTCATGTTTTGTCTTGATCAACATTAGAATAGATAAATGAGTGTTTTCTATTATACATAATTTGAATCCCGTAATTAGCATTTTTATAAGTTGAATTTTACTATAAATAGTGTTTGATTTGTTTCTGTACTTAAATGACAAGTTGATTTCTTACTCTAGTCTAGGTTAGATGCTCTGATCCTGCGTTATCTACGCTTCTGCCTCTAAGTCTTATGACCCCGGATTGATAATTTAATGTTGGAAACTATAACACATATAATTTCACCATCATTTTTGGCATCGTTGCTGGGGAGGGGCTAAAGGGATCAGAGCATAGTTTCTTTCACAAGTTTTTGTGTGATCTTAGTTGCAGGATACTCAGAGGGCAGAGATGACAGTAAGACGTGAGTGAAGAGCCACATATTCGCTTTTCTTTGGGTTGCTCCAAAGTCTAGTTGTCCAAGTAATTGAGGAGTTTAAGTTTAGTACGTTTTATTGCAATCAGTTTTTATTCATTATAAATTTCAAGCTCTTAAACGAAAAAACATTTTTCGGGTGCTGTAAGAACCCCCAAGTACTAATCTGTGTGTGGGGACAGGGATTTCTAAACTAGCAAGGATGATTCAAGGATGATTAAGAATTTTAAGGATTTATCTCAAATCCTAGCAGTGGTTGGGGTCTCTGCCTCTCAGGAAGAGAAGATCTTGACAGCAGTCAAGAACCTTTCTACCTCCCCAGAAGTGATCGAAGAACCTGATTTCCATGAGCCACAACCACATGAAGAGCTAGAATCCTCCAATAATCATATTGTCCAATCTTTAGGCGAAATTGAGGACTTATGGACAACATCTATTGGAGAGAAGCCCCTAAAACAGAGATCAAAGAGGCCAACAAAGAGGACATGCAACATTGTCCAAATGAAGAAATGAACCAAGACCACTATGATTACATTGAGAATTGGTTCCAAACCAGTACTCCAGCAAGGCATCATTCTCTTCTTCACACTTTCTTAGCATCATATAATTTGCAGCTGCTAGTTTTACATGCTCATGTACACTGTAAATTTTATATGTTAAATCAGAGCATGAATATATCCTTGTACCTAATCCGCACATGGCCTCACTGGAAGTTCTCTTTCACTTGAAGGAGTACATATTTTCTCCAATATAGAAGGAAAGTTAGTAAATAAATAAATGAAAATAGTAAAGAGAAAAATAAGTCCTTTTGTGAAAACCAAATTGTCTGGCGCAATTGGACAGAGACTTTGCTTGAAAACTAGGTAATTGGAGGGCAAGGTTCCCAATAAAGTTTGTAAATTTGTATGAGTTCTTTAAATCATGTATCTTTCAAGTCATTATGTTTGTACTCGAGTTGGTTGATGTGGGATTCCTTAAGGCCCACCTACCAACAAGCCTTATCCCATCGACATCAATACATTATATGGGATTAAGGTTAGGGTTAGATAAGGTATCTGGCAGTTGTATGCCTTAATGGTAGGTATCCTTGTCATCTACTACGGAAATACATTAATGTTTCTTGGTGGATGAATTCTGCAATCCATTCGACTTTGACAAATCTACTCATGGCTAGTAGAATGTACCTAGTGCCTTGATTCCCATTGACATCAAAGGTGGGAAGTCTCGCATTAGTTAATGACTTCCTCAATGGTAGGTAATCCAATGATTCTTGCTTATGTTCGACATAGACACCATTTATTCACATAAGAAGGATTACACACAGTGTGTAGTGGTTGAAGACTATATGGTTTTGAGATCTCGACACATATTTGCAGCAGTTTGGATTTGTGTATCATTATTTCCATTATCATTTGCAATAGCAATCACCTTTCCTCAATTGTTTGAGGACATACAACTCCTTAGGCATGGGGGAGAAGGGGACCTTCAGTTCATCCTTCAGGTCTTCAGGTTCCTTCAGTATATCCAAATCATCCTCCATTGCATCTCTATCTCTTCTTTAGTAGATCAGATCAACGGTCACATCAACTCCAACTATTCCATCATCCACTTCATCTTGTAGCACCGGGCACATCAATGATAAAGGTAAAACCTGAGTTAAATTTGGCTCATGATTCTCTAATTCATTAGAAGGTTAAAGAAACTGAATGATTCACTACTTCTCATTCCATGCATTTCATCTTTCATAAACCATCATCCTTTTATTATCCTTCCATTCACTCCCCATATACTCTAATTACAAGACCATGTTAAAAGCAAAAACTTTATGGTGCATTGATAAAACAACCTCTATGATGTCTTCTCCTTCCATGATGAAAAACATTAGGATGAAGTCATCAATTCCATGAAATGATAAAGGAAACTGCCTATAGACATTGGTCTTACGAAGACAGAGTATCAATCGCCCATTCACGATCTCCATCACTCATCTCTCCTTCACCTGTCCAATTCTTGTCCTAAATTTGTATTGCTCAGTAAATTAGTGTGACCTATTAAGTATGAAGAGTGTTGCACCACAAGAACCAACACCTCCAAACATTCAAGTAAGTGTTGCTCCACAAGAACCAGCGCCTTCAAATATCCAAGTAATGTTGTCCCACAAGAACCTATCAAAGAGCAAGAGATTTGTTTGCATGAGGAAATGCAAACCATTAAGCATGGGGCGATGTTGGGCCTCGAATATGCCCATTTTTCCATCATACAAAACCACCATTTATAACCTAAATTTCAACACCAGTATACTTATTTCACGTCATAATTCCATAATTTATCGCCAAATCACATCCTATGCCTCGTGGTTGATTATCATTAGTTTTATTATCTTTTTGATGATTAGAGATGATTTAGTCATGATTTACTAATGACAGTGTCACTAAGCTCATCTTTCCACAGGGTTCCATCACTGAGTTTCTTTACAAGCCAGTAAAGTACGAAAATGACCAATTTGGGGCTTTGACACTTTCAACATGATTCCGAAGAAAATGAGAGAGGTTATTATCCAAAATAATGTTTTAGTGCCTTTCCATAACCTAGATTGCACCCAAGTCACTCATGTGGGTCTCTAGAAGGAAATTCACAAATTTGCTCAAAACTGCAATAAGTTTCAAACTGCCAACTTCCTCCTCGATTTACATGCAGGTAAAGGTGAATGAAGAAAATGTGGTACATGGGTTTTGGTTCCAGTATATCTAGTTTACCAACCCTAAAATAGTTTTCTAAAATTCCTTATGGTTTGGAAGATATGTGGAGTTCTCTGAGGCCAATTTATATAAAATATCCAGATTTGTACTTAACAGTCAAATTCGGATTTGCCTATTTTCGGCCACAGCTACGGTTTGGATAAAAATATAATGACCTGGTAAACTTCTTCCACATCCTCATTACTTCTATAAGGTTGAATATGCACAACTCAAGAGATCTTGATTAAATCCAAGCTCAATGGTTTCCATAATGAGGATTCTCCATAGCAGAATTGCGCTAATGATAGCAGTTGGTTGAATGCATTTGTTTCAAGCAAATCATGTTGATTTGGGATCAGATCAAAGAGCCTGGATTAGTATTAATTTGCTTAGTTTTCCATGTATGGGCTTACTACTATTTTGTATATGAATTGTTGCCTATAAAGGCCAATGCTGTAATGAGTTAATTAGTGGTAGAAGAGAGTTAATTGGTGCTAATTATTAAGATCTAAAGTTGTTGTAAGACATTATGCTTTGTAATTGAAGACTTTATTCCAAATAATATAGTATGGCTATGTTTTGAACCTGATCATTGCGAGTCATGGTTTGTTGTAAGTTCTTCATTTGAATGTTCTAAATCGTTTTTACTGCAAATCGTTTAAGCTTGCCCAAGTGTGGCAGGGACCGCCATCATCTTAGAGAAAGCTTCACTATTAGTTCTTAAGTAGATCATTGTGTGATATCTCTATAAAATTCATCTTTCATCTAGATAATGCGTGAGATATTCTATTTTATTTTGGAGTGTTTGTAAGTGTTACAACATTGCATTCATTGATAAATAATAGGATCAAAAGTTCAGATATATAGATTGTCAATTATCATATACATCATGTGTGAACCTCCAACACAGAGCTATGCTCTGTTCCTCATAAAAGACTCGAGCCCATGTTATTCGCAATCAAATTATCCTTCGATTAGAATGTGTCTCAAGTTATAACAATTTGCATGCACTAGTTTATAGAACATGGTGAGGATTTTGAGTGAATCTCTTCCTAAATGCATCAAATAGTTAACTTGTAATTCATTTGATGAATGAAGTTTCAATTTTATAACAATCAGAGTGGTGTTTGGTAGTATTGTGTGAAGGATAGGACTTGTGTTTACATAGCGAGATGTGTGTGAGTTTGAAGCATTATGGCTCCATTCTATGTTGTGCATTTAAGATCAAGTTATGATTGTTGTGTGTGTTTATTTTCCAGTATTCATAGTTTAAAGTAGTATAACAGTGTGATCCAAGGCCGAGAGTGAAATAGTGTGATTTTAAGTTGACGTAGTGGTTTCATTTTCATTGTGAAATTTACTTTCCAGTAGTGATATTCAAGACCGAGAAGTGTTGATTTCTTTCTAGCAGTGAGAGTGATTTGAGGCAAGTGTGATTTAGTTAAGCAGAGTAGTTTCATTTTTAAAAAGCTTTGTGTGATTCAAGTTAAATGTATGATTCATTTCTAGTTTCTGGGATTGAATTAAGCAGTGAGATTTAGCTTTAGACTCAGATTTTTATTCCAGCATTAATGTAATTTAATTTAGGGTGTGCAATTCATGTCCATCATTCCAATTTAATTTAAGATTGAGTAAGGAGATATTTGGTTTAAGAACAATGTGATTTGCTTTGGTTTTATTTTATTTAAGATAAGGTTAATTCAATTTGGTAGCATGAGGTAATTTAGCTCAAACAATAGCATAAGATTTGATTTTTCGAGTAGCGTGATTATAATTAGAAACAGAGGTTGAATTGTCATTTGAGTTTCTTTCCAACATTAAACAAGGAGGTCAATTTGATAGTTTTCTTAACAATAGATTTCAGTGTCCTTGAATGCCATTAATTTAGATTGCTTAGGAATTATTTCAAGTTGCTTTGGGATAGGTAGTCTTTGCATTGAATTTTGAATGTTTCTCTTTGATTGAGTTAAATTAGAGAATTCTAGAGCTTAATTCCAATTTTGCATTCACTAGCTTAATTCAGATTTTGAGTTCATTAGCTTAGATTTAAGCTTTATGCACGTTTGATTTAGTGATTCATGTTTTGTCTTGATCAACATTAGAATAGATAAATGGGTGTTTTCTATTATACATAATTTGAATCCCGTAATTAGCATTTTTATAAGTCAAATTTTACTAGAAATAGTGTTTGATTTGTTTCTGTACTTAAATGACAAGTTGATTTATTACTCTAGTCTAGGTTAGGTGCTTTGATCCTGCGTTACCTACGCTTGTGCCTCTAAGTCTTACGACCCCAGATTGATAATTTAATTGGAAACTATAACAGATATAATTTCACCAACAATGGGTCAAGTGAAATATGGTCATCATAACCTCTCGATTGAAACAAACAAAACTCTCAAAAAGGAAAAAAAGAAACAATATACCTAAGTCTCAGATGAACCGAAGACTTTGCCAGAGAATTTCTGCCCAAAAACTTGTATGATGAACATTTGACAGCTTAATATTAACAAAGTAATTAAATATGTTGCAGCCAAATAATTGGTAATAGAATTAATACCAGATTAAGTTTAAGAAATAGGAAAGTTGCCCAATACTAACGGAAATAGAGTTTTACATGTAGGCACCTGTAGTGAGGCACACCTTGAAATTTCAGAGACAACCACGACACGAGGATGGCAACTGATGGTCCAAGGAGATAAGGGAATTCATGGGATTAGTGCAGTGGAGAAAACAAGTAGATGGTTTTTAACTCTAATAAAAGGGCGAAGACGAAACACATAGACCTTACTAGTTTTCCTTTCTTGTGGCCGAATGTTGAAGTGAGGGAGGTGCATGCATTCCATGGAACCTGGTAGAAAAATTTAGCTGCCACGGTACCAAATTTCCTCACAATGATGCTCTATGAACTAGACACAATAACCCTATAAATAAACTTAAATTAAAGGAAAATAATTCTGAAAGGAAGGTTAGGGTTTGAGAAATGAATTTACACCCTTAGACAGACTACACGCAATCCTCACCGCCTATAGGAGGTCAGGTCTGACATCCATGTGAAGATCACATGCAATGGATGGCATGGCTATCAATCATTTTCTTAGCTAAACCACATGAATTCTTAAATTGTTTCCCATTAAATTCATTAAAGTCTCTTTTGAGAGAAAACAATTTAAAATAAAGCTAGTTTTTAATCATGGCAGAATAAATTTGAACACTAGTCATATGTGAGACCATCGATAACTAAACATCAATGAAAATCATATAAGTGCCCATGATTTATTTTGTTCCCATTAGAAAGAGGAATAATAATCTGACTTGGGTAATTTTCCATCTATAGGGCAAGTTTTTGTGAGTGCACATAAATGATTAACTTACATATGATAATAAAAATGTAAAGGTAAAAAGGTTAGATTGAGAGTTAATTAGATTTAGATTGAAATTTAGTTATATTTGGATTGGGAGTTAGATTTGGATTGACGGTAGTTACTTGTATACCACAAATATTTAATTTAATAAATAAATAAAGAAAAAAAACAGGTACATACAACTGAGATATATGACATATGGTATCAGAGTTGTAGGTTCAATATTGAGGCCTATGGGTCAACCCAAACTGTAATATATGAGTGAGAATCAACTAGATAAGACTAAGTGTGAATACAAGATGAAGTGTCACATTTTACAACATAGTTGTTGGAGTGAGGATTTTTTGTTGTTGTTGAAAGTAAATCGTAATAAAACAATTCCGAAATAGGTTGAGGAGGAGTGATATCAGTAATATGATAATTGTTATCGCTTCAGCTAGGATGTGATGGTTTTATTATTAAGAAACATTAGGTCCAACTATTTAAATAAAGTACTGGATATATATATTGTTCAAATCTATTAGATATAAGATGGAAATGCTTTCAGGTCTACTAATATATACAAATTGTTACTGTCGTATATTGTTCTATCTAATTATAGTGTGAAATTATCCTTTGATTCCTTTGCTATAGAACACAATCCATGGCTTTGACAAGTTAGTATTGTTATATAAGACATGTATGCCTTACAACTAAGGAAATCATCTAAGAAATATGATATCTCATATGTTAAATCTAAGACCTACACAAAGGAATGATCTTAGTGACGGACGTGGGAAGAAACACAAGAGTGATCGACAATAAATATACATAGAGAATGGTGTGAGGTATAAATTTCCTTGAACAAAACTATATATGTATATGTTTTTATAACATCAATCTGTTAACAAGAATTCTATGTGTGAGAGTTTAAAAAAAACATCATACAAAAATATTAGACCATCAAGTTTCTGCATAATATTGTGTAGTGAAGGATGTGATGACATAAGCTTGGTAAAAAAGAATATTGTACAAGATACAAAACATGTCCATAACATATGATAGGTCAAGTGTAAAGACCAACTTTTTTATTCTTTACTTGGTAGGGAACTATAAAATAGATATTGAAAAAATTAGCTATTATGGGCTACATAAAGAGGGTAATATTCAAGAATATCCAGGAGGAATGTAACTCTTTGGTAGTAGTATCAGTAAGTTATAAAATGTGTTTAATTTCTTAGGGACATAAATAAGCACATGCAGACCTTGAAATTCCAAATAGAAGTTAAATACTAAGTATATAGTTAGAATTGTAGGAAAATAAGATTATACTTGCATAATCATTATACATACTATTGCTTTATTTGAAAAAAGAGATGTAACGAAAGGGAAATTCAAGGAATCATCTCATTACAAAAGGATTGCGTAAGCCTTATATGCTAACAAGTTGACGAAAAGTGGTACAATAACTTACATTACGAATGAAGAATATAGTAAGCATGTAAGAACTTAAATTATGAATTAAGAATACAAGGTGTTCTTATGAACATATTATTTTCAAACTAAGTTGTGCACATATACGTGTGAGATTTAGGAGTTATATATATATATATATATATATATATATATATATATATATATATAGATATATATATATATATATATATATATATATATATATATATATATATATATATATATATATATATATATATATATATATATATATAAAAGGAAGGTTTGACCCTAGGAACTAGGAGCAGGTGTGGTAGTGTTTTTGTGGAAATGGTGTACCAAAAGACACCTCCTTAACAATTAATTGTTCCCTGTAAAGGATCACAGACAAAATTTGTGTTGTTGGTGGAGAGACTTAAATAAAAACAACATTATAAATAGTGGAAACAATGCATACATAAACATAAACTAAACAAAGAGGTAAATACACAAACAATGCTCAAATGGAGCAAACAAATCAATAAGATAATGGAAAAATATCCCTTTATTGACTACTGGTAGTAGAGGTTGAATACAATAGATGAATCTTAGACACTTGAAGAGAATTCTTTGAGCTATGGTGCTAAAAAATCCTCAGCAAGGGGGTTTCTTTTCCTCAATCTCTTTGCAAGTTTCTCCTCTCTCTCAAAGAAGTATGAAGACTCTCCAATGGTGGATTCCTCTTTTCTCACTAGGATGATGGATTTCTTAGAAGAAATATGGCCAACATGCTAGTGCTCTTCCCTTCTTTGGCTTCAACAATGTAATGGTGGTTTTCTCAAATAGAAATTTGGCCAACATAACAATGTCTCATATTTTAGCAGTTACATGGCCTGTTTATATAGAATTTTTTGAATCCATTTTCCCCCTCTTGATTCATGAATGATAATGGCACATGAGTAGGATAAGATGATTCCATTGAGGGATGCATATATTCAAGGCAACTTGAATTCGGCTATACTAGACTGAGCTCATGTCATAGAATCGGCCCCAAGTGTGTAGAGTGGTCCCAGATCGATGAGTCATCCTTTCCTGCACCAGTGTGACTTTCAAAGGATATTCCATGCGTGTGCGTTTATCGAAGAAATAGCCGCGGGACATTAATTTTTTTTCCTTTATAAACTTTGGACCTTGGGAGAACTTTGATTTTTTAAACTTCATAATGTATTTAGCTAGAAAATGTTCACTAGTGCATTCTGTTGGACACCTTTTAGTGTCTTCCAGATTGTACTAACATGTGTACAATTTTTTGGTGTTAATAGTTTCCCCCTCATGTATGAGGTTAGCAGGAATCACATAGCTGAAATACATCACATTTTCTTTTCTAATGGAGAGTCCGATTAACTTTTTGAGAGAGAGGATAAGTTGTTGTGGAGATGAGTAGAGAAAAACCCCTTGACTAAGTATAAATGGTAACCATACTCTGGTGAAAAACTAGAATAAAAATGTGTCTATATGAGGCGGGTATGTCCCATGCTCATTATGATGACTAATTGTAACTGATTATAATCATACAAAGGCTGGTTTTTTTCCAGTCAACATTGTGGTAGTTGACATGCTGATAGTTGATGATGATAATTGTTGACACCCTCAAGAGAACTTCCTCATCAAATAGACTTAATATGGTTCCCTTATGCATAACGGAGGTGAAGCACTATTGAATGGGGTGTTATAGTATGCATAGGTCTTCGACTTTGGGTACATCCCCCATATCATGGTGTAAGCACTGTTGGATGCGATTCTTAGTGATGCACGGATATTCGACTAAATGAAGGAACTGCAACAGTAACTAACTACGAGACCACCTTGACATGAAAGTTTGTATTGGTGTCAAATGACAAGGTGACCGATCACATTAGTGGACAATAATGATTCCCATTATGCCACCCGAGGATATCTCTTCAAGGGCGAAGTATCCAAGGTATTGCCCCTATCCTAGGCTACAAATGGTGAAGTCGACAGGAGAGGAGCATTTAACTGCCTGACATGCTGACTCAAGGAATCAATATGAGATGTAAACAAACTGTAACAACTTGGGTCAGCTAAGGCATGATAGCGAGATTTGATGATATAAGAGGATATGGACAATTGGCCCAAGGTCGGAGTTTGTTGTGTAAATTGTGGTGGAAAAAACAAGTTTACTCAGGGTGATGGTCCTAGAGTTGATAGGATTTCAAGGATGGGTGTAAGTGTGTTTTGATGGGCATGAAAATGGAAAGTGATTGCTGGTGAGGTGTAAGCTCTAACTAAGGGTGACCAGAAACTACCATTAGGTAAAATACATAAATAACAAAAAATGTGGTTGGAAGTCTTTTTCCTAAAAACGTTTTGTACACTTACCAAAAGAATATGAGGGTGATTTGGATGTACAACCACGAGGATGGGTACCCTATAATGATGGTGACCTGCATGGAGATGTGATGTTTTTTACTGAGTGTGGGGGCCACATTGGTTGGTCTCTATGTTGGTTGGTGAGGTGGATGAAGTAGTGCAGATGGGCTATGCAATACGAGTGAGATATAGACCAAATGTAGGAAGTGGATGTGCATCTGTCAAGATCTGTCGTAAAGTACCAGAGATGGCCCAGGAAATGGTAAGAATGTGGAATGAGTGTAGCATAATGAGGCTAAATTTCAAGGCATGTAAGTGGGATGGTTCCCGAGCTGGAGTAATTGATCATGGCTCTTGCTAGTGAAGAGGGGCCAACAAAGATGAAGTGAGCCATTGGGGGGGGGGGAGGTTCTATCGACCGATGCAGATGTTTATCATATATGAAAGAGATATGGTGATAAACATGGTTGAGATGAGGGACCTTATGGTGAATTTTGGAGAAACGATGTCAGGATATGCAAAGCATAAGAGGAATCCTATCATGCTAAGTGGAGAATATTACCTACTCTGTTATTTCCTTATCGGGGTGTTAGTCAAAGTGGATCGTGTGTGATGTTCCTGTAATGGATAAAACCAATAACCCAAGTGAAGGAATTATTTAAAACATACATAAAATCTGTGATTGATTGAATGATATAAATTAAAGAACTAGAGGAGTACCTAACATGAATTATTGGGTGTGTGATAGGCCCAAAAAATGAGTTTTTACATTTACCAAAATGAAGAGTTTCATGATGAAAATGGCGTGGTACTGATCCTTGCGTCTCTTCTAGTTTTGTCAATGGATATGTCAGGCTTCTGTAATGGACCCAAAAATATGGTGAAAATGGTGATAGATAAGCTAAGGTGTCCAAATATCACTCATTTGCATTGTTGATTTGTAGAGGTCAAAGTGAGTTCTTAGATATTTTCTTGTCGTTGTGGTCAGCCATAGCACCTAGGATGCAAGCAGGGAGAGCCACGTAAGAGCTCGTACCTTACTCTTCATCAATTTGGTAGTTTTTAGGGTAGGAAGGCCATATAGGGTCCCCTGTATGGTCTTTTAGGGTTAATTTCTCTTGGCCTCATGAGCAACTTACTTGGAGTCACATGGTTGCCACACAACCTTAGGGTTTTGAGTGGTGAATCCATGCAAAAATCCTCCTCAGACACGTGCTCCATTCATTTGATAGGAGAAATGTCGCAACAAAACCCTGCGAGGGTCACCATGACATGGTCAACTTACTGCACGATGGTTGCCATGGCATGGCCAACTTACTGCACGATGGTTGCCATGGCATGGCCAACTTACTGCACAGATGCGTGAACCGTGCGCCTGTTTGAGAAAGAAGTGCGCGGTCTTGGGCGCTTTGGATGTAAGGACTTAAGGGCTTGATAAACACATGTTTGTGCATCTTTTGGGAAAACATGCACTCGATATCTCGTCTTTCAGGCTCATAGGTGTGTGACTATGAGAAAAAAGGGGTTTCTCATGGCTTTTTCCCTTTTTAATAGTCTGGGGGGTTATATTTTTGACACATAGTATCCTGGCTCACAGGATTATCTGGAGGGAGAGGAATTTGGAGTTATTGCGTGCAGCTATAGCATGGGATTTATCAGCGAGCCAACTGCTAGTACGATGGGGGCTTCAGAAGTTCCTTCAAAACCCCCTTTTGAGGTCACAAGACAGGTTCTTGCATTTTTTTATCAGATGCTAGGATGTGGACCGATAGGTGATGGTCATTCAGTTGACGAATTTGTTGATATCGGTTCATACTGATATTTACTTTGTTACTGGTCTACTGCCTCATGGGGAGGCAATACATTATCCAATATGTAGTGTCCCTTATTGGTGAGATAACTTTCATGACACTTGGAGAGGGTGATTTTGATGCAGTGATATAAAGATTATGCATGTTAGACTTATATATATGTTTAATATTGTATTGAGCAACATGTGGAAGGGGACATGGTTATTTTCAATTAAGGATGCTCAATTTATAAATGATTGTGGAAGTCATGATACATGATTTGTATGATTACATATGCTTAATCTTGTATTGAGCAAGATGTGGTAGGGGACATGGTTGTTTGCAAACAAGAATGCTCAAATTATAAATTACTGTGGAAGTCATGATACATGATTTTTATGATTATATATACTTAATATTGTATTGAGCAGGATGTGACAAGGGATGTGGTTATTTGCAAACAAGGATGTTCAAATTATAAATGGACATGGAAATCATTTCTATATAACCAAAATGATTGTTGAAGTCATGCACAATCTCTGGTAAAGTGTGAATAAGTTAATTATGAAATTCAATTGATTCCTTTGATCTATCAGATTGTGATGTGTACAAATCTTTGAACAAGGCCTTACCAACGAACCATTAGATGGGTATGAGTTCACAATCAATACCTTAAGATGAAGGGAAGATTTTCAAAGAAGAGTAGATGAGAAGCCATGGAAATTAGGGCAGTGAGTCCTATATCCATGAAAGTTAAAGATGTGGAGTCTTGGATCTATAATAAAAGGATTATGGCGCAGAGTCCTAAATCCATGAAATATAAAGACGTGGAGTCTTGTATCTATAATAAAAGGATTGGGACTTGGAGTCCTAAATATTTAAAAGACCAAGGTGTGGAATCTTGGATCCTTGGAGTAAATCAGGGCGCAGAGTCCTCAATCTACTAAGGCACGAAGATGGATGCAATAGGGATGTGGAATCCCTATTCTCTGGAAGAAAAAAATACCACTCATGGGCAGCTCAGGGATGAATTTCCTTAATAATATCTCATTTCTAACAATTCTGGAGTGACTTTCTAAAAATAGAAAGTCAAGTCTAGTAGCTCAAAGTATGACTTTCCAAAAATATTAAATCACCTTCAATCAATTGGTAATCAAGTATAGTTGAAGGAAAGTCACCTAGCTTATCATTAATCAATCCTAATAGTTTAATATCGACTTAATCGTCAATATTATTAATATTATTATTATTATTATTATCTTTTATGAGACTATTATATTATTATTAAAAGGGAATTACAGGTCACCTTCATCTCCTCAATCACTTCACACCTCTCCCCTTGATGATTCTCATGGCTCTATGTAACTCTCTCTCTCTCTCTCTCTCTCTTCATAATACATTGCACTCTCTTTTATGCACTCATCAAAGAATGACATATTACTCTTACACCCATTAAAGACATGTCATTAAATATTCCTCTTACGCTCTCTTTATTGCATATGTTACACGATCCTTAACTAAGGAATGCATACATCTCTTTAATGGCATGTGTTACACTCTTCTAAATGGAATACAAGGCATGCATATTACTCCTCGTTTATGACAAGAATTTGTTGCTCCTCCTATATATGTGTCTCATGTATTCTCACTTGGGGAGGTGCATGGTGATACCAAGAGTTTGAGAGATTTGAAGAAGATTGTGAGAGGGAGAGATTTGGAGAGTAGCCAAATTCTAATCTAAATTACTATGCATATCTACCCAATGGAGTTGAACATAAGTGGTATTGAGAGGAAGTAAAACTTATCTTCCTCAGCTTTCCTTGTATATCTCTCTACTACTATATTTTTGTACTGCTTGTGAGCTCTTATAGCTCAGGGGTTCTAGGGGGAGAATTTCCCCTTGGATATGGTTGGGTGGAAAACCGGATGGTTCAAATGAGTTCGTTAAGGGATCAAGGATGGATCATATTCTCAGGGATTGGAGTTAAATAACTATTCAGGTATATTTTTAATTGTCCTAAAATTATAGTATAGCTTTAGCATAAAATAAAAATTATAAATTTAAATTGTTGTAAGATTCTCATTTTGGTTTAAGCTTATGTTATTTGGAATCTTATTGGATAGTTGAAAATGAAGACTAATAGTGGTCTATATGAATGTATGTTTAGATATCAAGATGCTATGGAATTATTATTGGTGTAGTCTATTGTACTAACATTGGTATTGTAGCATTTGTGGAAGGAAACCCAAATATTGTTGAAGGTAATTGCAATAAAGAAATTCCAAAGCACTTGGGTAAGAGTTTCATGAGTTTTGGTTTTGTTTCAAGTAATTAGAGGCATGTTTTAAAAAGGGTTTCAGGATATTTTGCAAAGTGTTTGACAAAATCCATGAATGGGAAATGCTATTATTATTTTTAATCATTATGCATGAATAAGTATTAACTTGCAGGCTACCAGAGTAGGAAATGGATGCATACCTGAAATATACCTAGAGGATTCATTAGATTAGCCATTAAGATAAAAATGCTAAAAAAAGTATGTAAGAAAAGAGTTTCAAAGAGAATCATTGAGGTAATTTTCAATCACTACGTATTGCAATAGTTCAGGACACTTGTTGTGAGTTTGTAGGAATGATTGAATGAAATTAATGCTTGATGAATCTCAAAGCCCTTCAATTCACTTACAATGGATGAAATGATTTTGAAAGGCATTTAGAAAATACATAAATAATTATAATTTAATTATAGGTTGTTATTTGTTTTGCATATATGTAGATTCAAGATTGCATGCCATTGGTTTGACAAAAATTGTAAATGAAATTCCTGGAGCATCTATGAGTGGTTTCGTACTGATTCAAGAAAACAACATGGGGTAGCCATGCCATCAGGACTTGTAACCCTTGATTTGATTCCAAACAAATACTTTTCAAAACCCGTATCATACATCTGGACGATTTTACATATTGTTGTTGTTAGTTATGTGTGCCTGTTATCGATTCTTTGAAGAAAGACTAAGATTATTTAGTCCTTGTTTCAAGATGAAAACATTTGAAGTTTCAATTTTTTAATTTTATGAGATAAATAGGTTGAAGAAGAATCTCAAATTCATTGTTTCGAAGTGTTTGACAATGGAAAATTTTAGGGGGGAATGTTCCCATTTGGGGGAATTAAGGGGTTTTAAATTTTTAGTGGGCAAATATTTTGTATCATAGTACATTTTTACAAATCACCTCAAATAGCCCACCTTATTTTAAGGGAGAGGGTAAAAAAGGTATATTTAGCCCTTCAAATTAGGAGTTACAACCTTCCATTTGCCCTAATTTTCAAGAATAGGTTTTATTTAAGTGAATAGTATGGGCCAAATACCATATTTATAAAAGAGGTATGGTAAATTAATAAAAATATAAATAAATGAGAGGTATGGTAAATAAATAAAACATTTTTTATATTTACTCCATAAGTCACCTTATATACATGCAAGGGTGTAAACAAATAAAAATATAAGTAAAGTGGAGGTATGGTAAATAAATAAAATGTCTTTTTATACTTGCTCAAAAGGTATGGTAAATAAATATAAATATAAATAAACTAGACGTATGCTAAATAAATAAAACCTATTTTTATATTTAGTCCATAACCCTCGTTCTATTTATGAAGGCTCAAAAAAGAAGTTATATTTAAGTGAATCCTATGGGCCAAATACCATATTTGTAAAAGAGGTATGGTAAATTAATAAAAATATAAATAAACGAGAGGTATGGTAAACAAATAAAACATTTTTTTATATTTACTCCATAAGTCACCTTATATTTATGAACACTCAAAAAATGTGTTATATTTAGGTGAAACCTATGGGAAAAAGACTATGGGACAAATACCATGGGCCAGATTATTATTAATACCATGCAAAAAAACATTATTAACCCTAATATTAGTATTAATAAAAATAAAAATGGCACATGGTACTGACCCATGGTATTCACCAAAATGGCACATGGTATTGACCCATGGTATTCACCTGGAATGTAGCCTATTTAAATGGGGGAATTAAACCAGTATAGATCCATCTTTAGTCTGAATCTACTAACCCCGAGAGGTATAAAATATCGTGATATGCAAACTAGCATAGAGTGAAAAAATATTTGATCCCTCTCGGGGCTTGGTGGATCAAGAGTAAAAAATGGATGTTGTAATTTAGTGTATGCTAAACATTTCAGCTTGGTTAAAATAAAAAATAAAATAAAAATCAACTATTAATTTTATTAATTTTTATAAATTACTAATAGTAATTTTTAAGCTCCAGGTTTATGATAACCCATGGTATTGACCCATGGTAATACCATGGTATTCATGTGAGCATAGTCTATCTAAAGGGGAAATTCTATCATCTTAGATCCATCTTAATTCTGGGTCTACCAAGTGCTCAGAGGGATAAATAGATTTCATCCCCCTAAGAGTGGTAGATGTGGAGTTAAGATGGATATAGGTTGGTTTTTATGATAATGAAGATATTAAATAGACTTAGGAAATTATATTGTAAAAACATCTTAAGGTGAATGGTTAAAGCATAGACATTGGACAAGTATATTTGTATACTTCTGTTTTAAACTAAAACAAATCCAGGGCTAAAAGGAATGGATTGATTGCACTAGTCATCCTTCTATAACTTTCCAACATAGGCTGGAGTAAACAGATTGTAATTTAGGTAATTTTTCTAACTGCAAACAGGAACATACTTGTGTATTGGCAGGGTGGTTACGAGGTCCCTAGAAGTGATGAATTTGAATTTTTCTTGGTTTTATATATAGTATTAGGTTTTTTCTCATGCTTTCTGTGAATGACACGGGTGAATTTTATCCTACACCGACTAGGTTATCGATATGTAATTTCGGTAATTTTGATTTCAAAAGATATTTTAAAGAAATGCAATGATTTCATTTGTGTATTGAATAAACACAATATTCTAATGGAATTCTGCATTTGTGGTTTACCTATATAGATTCCATGGAGAAGTATTAGTGGTGTGACATCAATTGTCCTCAAGCAAAGGCTTTAGTTTTACTCTTTTCTGGAAGCAAATACTTTCTTCCAACATTTTTGAGTTCCATGAAAATTTTGAAAGTCCTAATAGTATTCAATTATGGGTTCAAGAGAGACATAATATTCAATTATGGGTTAAAGAGATCCTCACTGAATGATCTATCAGCCAGATCTTCACTTAGTTTAAGAATATTCACTTGGAGAGGCGGCATGTGCCCCTAGTTCAATAGCATAGTAAAGTCATGTAGAACTTAGAGAAGCTACCTTTAAACTTTTAGTGAAGATTGGAAAAATGTCTGGGTTCAATAACACCCAATCGAGAATTTAGCTTCCAATAATGCTAGATTTTAACCTGGAGCACTCTTGTGATTTGGAGGAGATGCCCCCTCGTATTTGTGACACATCTTCAGTTGTGAATTGGACTATTACTAACTGTCATTTCCTTCGAAAATTACCTGATGACTTGGGGAACCTAAACTCTTTAAGAATGTTAAGGAAGGAAAGAAAGTACATTATGCTAAGTTCTCTTATGCTTTTCAAGTTTTTCTTGGATATCTACAATGTTTCAGGTAGGAAAGTACATTCTGTTAATGAAAATTTGTCTTGATAGAAAGGCCCAATTTCAAATTCTAATGCTTTCCAAAAACATTGTATAACTGTAATGTTTCTAAAAGGAAAGCATATTTTTTCAATTTAAGTATCATGATCTCATATTCCAACTTATTTTTCAGTAACCCATTAGGCTTTGTAGCTTTGAATAAATGCATGTCTTTTGATAAGATCCTCTTCCAAATTAGAACGTAGTTTCCTTTTGGCAATAACCACATACAATGTCTTGATTTTGTTATTGAGAAAATAGAGGTTGTGAAACAAGCCTGTGCCATACAAGGACTTGATTCATTGATTATGTATCAATTATGGCTCTTGATGTAACAATGGCTTGATTTTGTTGCTTGAAAATAGAGGTTATGCTTTACTATTTCACAGAATGTCTTACAATCTTTCCATAAGTATAGATTTGTAATCTCAGTCACTGAGGGATGACAGTAATGACAAAGGTAATATTCCATGGTTTGAAGTTCCCCTCTTACTAAATATTTAAATATATCACCACAATTTAATTGTTAGTTAAAGGAATTGTATTTGATTTGTAAACAATTCATTGCTTGATTTATAGATTTTGATTTTTTCCCTTTTCTATTTTTTTTCTCAGATTTGGTATGAGATATCTTCCAAGATTTGGGTTCCCTAGTTTCCCCACCATAGCTACTAGGTTCAGATGCTATCATTAAATATTCTCATAACATTACAACTTTTCCAGTAAGTGTGCTTTGAAACATTGTTGTTGCTTTTCCATGGTGTTAATGAAAATAAGCACTGCAACTAGTGCCATTATTTAGATTAAGTGCCGAAATCTAGGTGGTCTTGTAATGATGGAGTGATTATTTTCTAGCTACTAAGGCCGTATGCATTTTTATCTCTTATGTTTTCCTGAGATATTCAAATTCAGAATAAGAATTGAGGTCTCATTTCCACTGTAGATTGCAGTCAGTTTCTTGAACATAATATATAGTATATTATCTTTTACTAATCAACTGTGGATGTGATCCCTCGCAAGAAAGGAAATTCAAAGTGACTTTGGTTTCACATTGATTTGTCAAAACATCCACACAGGAAAGGAGATTCAAAGTGACACTGATTTCACACTGATTTGTCAAAATGGAGGCAAGAGAAAAGGAAACTTTGTATTCAACAATGCTCTTAATTTCATATGTACATGCACAGACATGTTAGTAGAAAATATTGAAGGGTTGCCTAAGTAATATTTTCCATTCCGCTACATTCTTTACAGCTTGTAAATAAATAACTCGAAACAATTCATTACACTACTTGTTATTCTTTATTAATCAGTGGTTAAGATTTTGATATTGAACTGGCTAAGATTTTTCTTCCTTCAGTGAAATTGTGTGTTCTATAATGCTTCTTTTCCATTCACTATGTATAACATATAAAGTGTGTCTAATGGAGTAGGAAGATTGGAAAGTCTTGTGATCCTTGAACTATGTTACAAGGTAGAAACCCAACGGGGCAGGGTAGGTGCATCCCCACAAAGGGGTCACAAATACCAAAGTTGGTATTGGCTAGTGCCTTGAGCTAGAAAATTTCCTTTACCCTTGTATTAACAGTGAATCTAGAGAGGATTCTAATATTATCTTTATAAGATTTATATCAGTTAAGATTGATGAATAAAATTCATGAGACATGAGCTAGGATGTCCTTGCAAGGTGGTTGTTGATTATTGGAAGCTATGATGGCCATTATGTCAGGCCAGGTGGTCGCACTTCCTTGATTGTGAGCACGATTATGATCAAGATGGAAGACTTCATAATCTAGATTGATTTTTTAGCAATGATAGTTTGTGGGCTCATTCAAAAAAGCTTCTATTTCACTAATCCTTTTTATAGAGTTGTCAGATTCAATTTCCAAAGGTTTTAATTACACTATAGATTTGAGTTCTGAGAGAGTTGTGATTCATAGTGTTAAGTATAATAGTTATGACACTTGAACGAAGACAAGCATAGTAGAGGTATTAGACTTTGTTATAAGCTTACCTGCATATTATAAGGGACTTGGTTGGTTTTTTTATAATTTTATAAACAAGTTCCATGTCGTGGAAATGTGAAAAAAAAATAGTGATATTGCCACCATGTGGCTCTTGTCATATATGGTTTTATACTTTTTCAAAAAATTCTCTAAGAGTTCACAATGCTAAGATTCACTAGGACTTTACAAAGTTTTATTATTTAGTGAAAGACTCGCCAAGATCTTACAAGATTTTATAATTGAGTAAAATATTCGCCATGCCTGGTGAGAGATTCGCCAAAAAATTATATATACATATTATATTATTGATAAAATCACCTTCCATTTTTCCTATATACCATGGAGATTCGCCCATTTATTATACATATAAATTTGGGGGGGTTCTTAAAATTTTCCCTGTGTTTGACAAAACGCCTCCATGGCTTTTGATTGCATGCTTGCAAAATGTTTGTCCAAAGGCCTTAATGGTTGTAGATTGCATGTTTTCTAAGTGTTTTTCAAAAGGCTTGAATGAATGTAGATTTTGTGCATATAAATTGTTAGAGTAAAAGTTTTACTACCGTATTTTTTTTGTGCTAGAAATTTATGATTAGACTATTTAATGGATTTAGCTTCCTATGTCTGCAAGTTTTTTGTATGAATGTGAAAAATGAATTTAATAATTTTTTGAAGTGTGAATAGAGAATGGGACAATTGTTACTTTTATTATCTAAAGCTTTCATGAAAAAAAGGGGGTTGTTGTTGGAAACAATTTTACAATGACTAATTTTATGGGATTTTGTGCAAGTGAGCATAATAAGTTTCAACTGAGCTACGTGTATTCATGGATGCATTCTTTTTCTTCAATGACTATAGAAAAGAACTACTTGTGCCCAATTTATGCAACTCCATTATTTTACTTGGCACTTTTTGAAGAACAATATCCTTCTGGATTGGCAACAGTAATTGTTCTTGCTGCAACATTTATTATACAAATCATGATTGAAGCATTGCCTTAATAATTGAGATTGAGAATTTTTAAATATTGAATTTGGAAATGTTGTTGGGTTAACATATTTTTTGATTCCATTTCATAAACATATCATGTTTATTAGATTTACTGATGAAGAGAGGCATATTCTTCCCTCAGTTACCTTGCTATAGGTAGGTCAGTACTCATATGTGTTTTTGTAATAGAAGCATGATATTTTTGTAGTTATGATATCAATAGTCAATCGGTGGATCTTATTTAACATAATCTAGAAAATCAAATAGGTTGATCTAACTTAATGTTCACACATGGCATTATGGTGGAATTTATTTCTAGTCATACGTAGAGCTCATGTATAAGTATGAAAAGAGCACATGCTATTATCCTTTAAACTTAAGAGGAAATGTATTTTGGAATTGGTTTTAAGGGAAATTTATCCCTAACTTCTTCTGTGATATTCTTATATTGAAATAGATGAAGGGACATGATTACATAATAACTAAGTTCGTAATTCTTAAAAAAAATAAAATTGAGTATTAGTGATTAATGTGACCTCTACTTCTCTATATTATTGATGGTTGGTAAGGTGGGACCTTACACACTACCAGTTGGGCACATGGATATTCAACATTGGGCAGAGGTAGAGGGTGCCGCTCATTGCAGGCGTAACCCCCATGAGGAGGGTTGTATTAAGATTACAATTGTCTTGGACCTTGCTGAGTGAGCAACACTGGCTATGATTGTGAGACTGGTGCGGTCAACATCCCCTAATAGAAAATGAGGGCCCCATATAGCGGTACTTCAATAGATACATGAGGGGAACTTTTGTGATTGGGCTTGATCACTGGATCGGGAGATGCTGCTTGCACTCATGAGTTTTTTCGTTTGGGAGTGTACTCAATAGCATTTTGTATGAGTGGTTGTTTATGCTCCATCTTATCTTAGCAGTACCAACGAGGCTTGCTAGGGACCCACGTATGCGCCGCTAGGCAGCAGCGATGCCGAGAGCTGGGTCTGACGACCACTGGCCTATTTGGTAGGCCATGATTCGAGGCATATGGGTGTTGTAGGGGATGACCCTATTCCACAGAGACTGAGGGTGGTGAGGCCACTAGCTGGGCCTTGGGGTGGGCTTGAGAGATCGGTGCAGCGATGCCTGTTAGAGATTGGTGGGCCCTCCAGAGATGGTAGAAGTGTAGTAGTAGGCAAGGAAGAATAGTGATGGCACAAGCATGTTGAGGATGTAGAGGTGCACGTGGAAGCTGCCGAGGTAGAGTTGTAGAGCTATCGTGATGCCTGGGGTCAGGTGGAGATCTTGACTAGAGGGTTTCCTATCTATGGATGAGCTGGCTTGGAAGAGGTCATTGTTGAGACGACAATGTCACTAGAGTGGGCACACTGACTAGTTTGCATTGCATAACCATGAAGGTGGCTACGACTGGTTTGATTTTGGTTCCAGATGCAAAGATTGGGCTACCAAAGCCTTAGATAGACTTGATGGTTCTACTTTTTTGATGAGATCATGTATGTACCAAGGAAAGCACCCATTACGACAATGCTCCCCCATATTTTGTTGACTTATTTTTCCTGGTCATGGGCTAGTGGATGATGTGATATTTTTTGTACTCATTTTTTGATGTATATAAGAGATCATTTTTTGGTGGCTCTCATCATGTCTCATATGCATCTATACTTTTTGTGTATTTATGTATTTTGTTTAAGATGTATCTTACGTTGATGTTTTATGTATCTTGATGGTTATATATGTTGAAATAATACTGAGAGGGGGGCTAAATCAGTATTATCAAATCAATTATTTTTCATTTCACAATCAGATTTGTATATGCTATTTCAGCTATGGGAAACTATGTATATACGCTACCGTGTCTAAAGAAACCAGCGTATATCAGAAAACTTAAGATTCATTTGATCTCTAATCAGTGCATCAGGACTTCATTAATCATAAGAATAGTAAACAGGAGCAGTAAAACAGAATAGATCATCACACACATGGACACAAAGGTATAAGGTGGAAACCCAATGTGGGTGAAAACCACCTGCTGCAATTCGTCTCTATCTTCTTTAATTAGAAACTTATTTTTACAGTGATTCTATACTGGTGCAATCTTATATCAATACGCAGGCTTCTACCTGCAGAAGGCTACAACCTTCTCTCATTCTCCAGCTTCTTCTGGAAGGGAGCTACAACCCCCTTAGCTCTTGTACTAGCTGAGGTACTAGTATGTAGATGCTGACCTACAGAGGGCTACAACCTTCTCTTTTCCTTCAGGGACCACATTTCATAAATTTTTAGACTGGATCCATGAATAACATCAATCAAACCTCAAGTATCTCCGCATCAACCAATCTCCTTTGCACCAAAAAAAACTGATTCAAATAGTCACTTCTTTGAATGTTGTACCCAGAAAATAGTAACAGTAACCAGACACCAATTTTGAACCCAGAACACTGCAGCAATAAACAAAAGTAGCTAAAACATATTTCAAGAGATGTACGCTACTTCAATGTGTACAACTTGTGTGCATACACTTCTGAATTAAGGCCAACCAGCGTATACGCTATTCTGCATTACAGAACCAGCGTGTATACGCACCTTTTCTTCGCTGAACCTGCGTACAGATCTATAAAAGATAATTTATCCTTTTCACTTATTCAGACATCAATTATACCTAGATTATCAGATTTATAGATCAAGTCATGCGCCAAAATAACAGATCAAAATCACACAAAGATACTACTATTCAAGCCTTAAGATCTTGATCCATCAATAGTACTTATCCTTCTTCTTGTGCTCAGGTTCCTCCTTGATTCAGATCCAACTATGCACCATAACCCAATGACCAATATTCCAGATCTAGTTCTTCTTAAGATATTCAATGCTTGAGTCAATGCCTTTGCCTAATGATTTCCTTCCCCTTTTATAGTATTAGGCCTTACATAATACCATGGTCCAAAACCATAAAGAATCATTACCTTGGACCAAATACCTGGGTTTAACACTTTAGACGAGATACCATGGTCCAAAACCATAGGTCCAAATACCAAGGACTAAATACCATGGACCAAAAATAAGTTTTCCCACACATATGCGCCTTTTCATGCATGAAAGTGCGTGCATACACATACACAGCTTTTGATCGGAAATCCCATGTGTATACGTGACTTTGTCAAAGTAAACTTGCGTATACCTCTTTTCCTTTCATTCTGAGAGCCTAAACAGTGATCTGCCATCTGAGTGAGTTTCCATGAAGGACAACACCTGTGTCATAGTGCCAAACTTGTGCCATAATGCCAACAATCTCCCCCTTTGGACTTGATGGCAACCCTAAGTCACTCAAAGTCATTCTCCCCCTTTGACATCAAGAGCAAAGCGTTCTGCTCCCCTTGAAGACATGTTGAAATCTCTGCTTTCCTGTGCTGTCCATGCTCCCCCTGACTATAGGCAAGGTCTGCAAAAAGATGTTCTACAAAAAGAACATGACTCTATACATTATAAATGACCTTCCTATCAACAAAGACTCATATATACATCCATCTCCCAACCAAGTGGGGATATACCAATATTGACTCATCCACCCAACCAAGTGGGGATACACCAAGAATTTACACATGATAAAACAAGGACATTACATCATTCATCCCAGGCATAGTGGGGAAACCAAAATAGGCCATTACATGACCTTGATAAGAAAATAAATACATGACATAGAGACGAAATATCTACAGCAAGAATATGATAGTTATCAACAACTATCATCAGTAGCATCTATCAATCATCATTCAGACCAGCAACCATGTTCTCCCTCTGCACCTGTTCCATCTGAAACCAAAACAACTGTGAAATTGAACCAAGATCTTCTAAGATAATGCCAACAATGCATTATTAGAAGAATATATGCTCCCCCTGAACCTGTGCGAGATGGTCTCTGTCAGACCCATATCAGACTCTTTTCATCCTGATCCTGGCCCACTGTTTATGTTCAAATCAACATATATGCGATTGTATCCACTGAAACCAATGTATATACGTGGATCCTCTTGATGAAACTCGCATACAACCACTTTTTTTGAAACAGACAAGTTTCAACAGCAAGATGATGCATCAACTACTCCCAGTTTCTGTCTGAGGTATTCAAACGTCTCCCTGGGCAGTGGTTTGGTGAGTATATCAGCGACCTATTCCTTAGAGGGAACATACTCCAATTTGACCTTTTGTTCAAGCACTTGTTCCTGGAGAAAATGATTTTTGATAGGTATGTGCTTGGTTTTTGAATGCATGATTGGATTTTTTGAAATGCTGATTACACTTGTATTAACACATAAAATAGAGATAGGTGGAGTACAAGTGATTTCAAAATATTGCAAAATTTGCATCATCCAAAGGAGTTGTGTGCAGCCAGATGTAGCTGCCACATACTCCACTTCAGTTGTAGATAAAGCAATTGAACTTTGTTTCTTGCTGAACCAAGATACTAATCTGGAACCCATAAAGAATGCACCACCACCTGTGCTTTTTTTGTCATCCACACTTCCTACCCAATCTGCATTTGTATATGAATGAAGTGTGAGATCTGTATCTCTAGGATACCATAAGCCATAGTTTTGTGTCCCTTGAAGATATTTGAAAATTCTTTTAATTGGCTGAAGGTGTGCTTCTTTTGGATTTGCTTGGAATCTTCCAACTATTCCCACTGCATGCATGATGTCTAGTCGGGTACCTATCAGATAGAGAAGACTACCAATCATGGATCTATAGGTTGGTTGATGTACTGTTGCTGAATCATCATTGGCGTTGAGGCTGCATCTTGTTACCATAGGGGTACACACTGGTTTTGAATCTTCCATGCCATATTTCTTCAAGATCTCCTTGACTTGGTTTGTGACAAAAAGATACCATCTTTATTTTGTTACTTGTAAACCAAGAAAATATGTCAACTCACCAAGCAAGGACATTTCAAATTCTTTCTACATCACCAAAGCAAAATTTTGACTCATGGCTTCTTCATTGCTACCAAAGATGATATCATCAACATACATGACAAGTATTAGCAATTTATCATTATCAATTTTTACATATAGATTCCTATCTGCTGATCCTTTTGAAAAACATTGTTGATGGAGGTATTTTTCCAGACGATAATAGCAAGCCCTTGGAGCCGGTTTAAGACCATAGAGTGCCTTCTTAAGTCTACATACAAGTTTTGGATCACTTCCAAGGATGAATCCATCTGGTTGCTCAATATACACTTCTTCTTCCAAGTCTCCATTTAAAAAGGAAGATTTCACATCCATTTGAAAAACTTTGAACTTCTGAAAGCTAGAAAGAGCAAGGAACATTCTTATGGCTTCAAGTCTAGCAATCAGTGCAAAAGTTTCTTCAAAGTCGATGCCTTCTTGTTGAGCATACCCTTTACAAACAAGTCTAGCCTTGTTTCTAATGACCTCTCCATTCTCATTCAGCTTGTTTTTGAATATCCATTTTGTCCCTATGACATTCTTATCGTTTGGTCTAGGAACCAACTCCCAAGTGTTATTCTTTTCAATCTGCTCAAGTTCTTCATTCATGGCCTTGACCCAGCATTCATCTTTGCATGCTTCTCTTACATTTTGTGGTTCAGTGGAGGAGAGCAATGCTAGATAGCTTGAAGCTTTTGAAATAGTTCTTATTGTTTGTACACCCGCCTCTTTCTACCCCAAAATTTGAGTTTCTCGATGATTCTTCTGAATGTACCTGGATGGAGTCTTTTCTTCTACCCTTATCTATTCTTTAGCTGCCTCATGGGTTTCTTCTTCAGCATAAGTCTGATTTGATGTTGAAGGATAGTCCTCATCATCTTCGAAATCTTCGGATTTTACCTGCCTAGGAATGTTTCCTTCTTCATCAACCACTACATCAATACTTTAAACAATTTTTCCAAGTCTTTTATTGTAACACTTATATCCTTTGTTGTGGGGAGAGTAACCAAGGAGAATGCCTTCATTCGCTATAGGTTCAAAATTGCCAAGATTTTCATCAGTCCTTTTGATATAAAATTTTCTTCCAAAAATTTTGAAGTAATTTATCATAGGAGTCTTACCATACCAAAGTTCATGAGGGGTCTGAGTGATATTTACCCGGACATTTGCCTTGTTGAGAATAGTAATGACATCAAATGCAGCTTCACCCCAGAAGGTTGCGGGAGTTCCAGACTCATCAAGCATAGCACGAGCCATTTGTTGAACCGTTTTGTTCATCATTTCTACTATATTTTGCTGAGGAGTCCTTGCAGTAGAGAATTCCCTTCTTATTCCATGTTCTTCATAAAAATCGAAAAATTCATTCGAGGTAAATTCCCCTCATCGATCAGATCTGAGGCATTTGATTCTGTGATCTGATTCGTTTTCAACCAAGGCTTTGAATGCTTTGAATTTTTCGAAAGCTTCGTCTTTATGTTTCAAAATTCATATCCAACACATCTTGGAAAAGTCGTCAATGAACAATATGATGTATTCTTCTCCTCGAGGTGACCTTTTCCTAGTTGGACCACATACATTGGTATGGACAAGTTCAAGTGGCCTACTGGATGATCCTTCCTTCTCAGGGAAATTAGTTCTGGTTTGCTTACCAAACTGACATGATTTGCATATTGTATTGTCTGGAATTTTGATGTTAGGGAGATCACGAACCTCCTGATATTTTCATGCTTTCCTTATCTGAGAGAAGCTTAGATGCCCCAATCTTCTGTGCCATAGCCAATGCTCATCATTCTTGCTTAGATAGCATTATTGTTGTCCTCCCTTGAGTATGTATAAATTATTTGGAGTTATTATGCCTGTGATCACTGTTTCTCCTGTATCAAGCTCATGAAAAATACATCCATTTGATCGAAATATTACCTCATTTCCTTGATCACACATTTGACTGACACTCAATAGATTATGCTTTAAGCCATCAACATACATAACATTTCCAGCTTTGACCTTTTCTTTCAAAAGAACAGAACCTTTACCTTTTATGAATGTAGGGGTGTCATTTCCAAATGAGACCTTCTTTTCCTTTTCTAAGGCACTATATGACTAAAGTTTTTCTTTATCACCTGTCATATGTTTCGAGCATCCACTATCGATGTACCACTGATTTTCTTATCCTTCCGGATATAAAGCTATACCACATCTTTCTGGTTGCAATTCTTTCTTTCTCCATGTTTTGGGACTCAAAGAAGCTTGCTCCTTCTAAGTTGTTTGCCGAAACCTACTCCTACATTCAGAATCTTCATGACTGAAGTTGTTATAAATAGAACATTCTATTTCATTTTCAAGAGCAGAAAAGTTATTGTAGGTCCTTTTCATGATTCCAGTCACACTCCTTTAACTTCGTGCTTCTCTAGTCATGATGGTCTTGTAAACAACACATTGAGCTGCTTTGTGTTCAAAGTTATGACAAGAGAAACATTGGGCATTGAAGAAATTCCTGCGATTATCAAACCTTCCGTCCAGGTGATTGTAATTTCCATAGCCATTCGTTCTTGAGGCAAATTAAGAATGATTTACTTGTGGTTGGTTGTAGCTTCTATTCATCCTTGAAGTAGATTGCCCTCGATTTACTTGGTGATCTCTGTTCATTCTTGAAGTAAATTGTCCCTGATTTACCTAGTGATCTACATTGTGCCTTTGCTGTCGATTGTCAACTTGTTCACTTCTCCTTGTTGCTTCAAGATAACTTTTGGAGGTAGATGGCTTCTGTGCTTGAGATGCTTCTTTAGTATACCCAAGACCTGTCTTGATTAGAGGAGAACGCTGCACTTTGATAATCTCATCTAAAGTTTTAGATCCTTTAGCAAATCTATTATTAAGAGCTTTTGTTTTCTCAATATCTTTTCTAAGTCCCACAATTTCACATTCTAACTTGTCATTGAGTTTTTCCCTTTCAGCAAGTTGGAATGTCAGAGTATCTATAATCGCATTCTTTTCTTCTAAACAAATTTTAGCCTTAGAAATTTCTTCATAAATACCTTCTTCATCTATAGCATCCAAGAAATCATCATCTTCAAAAGCCATCAAAAGTCTATGATCATTACCTTGTTCATCTTCATCACTATTTGAAAATCCATCACTGTCTTCATGTGTATAATAGATCTTCTTACTTACATTCTATTTTCTATTCCATCTAACTGGTTCCTTACCTTTGTCAAGCTTATCTTTATGAGGACACTTGGCTGCATAGTGACCGACTCTTCCACAAGCAAAGCATTTAAAAGGTAGCTTACCTCTGAATCTTCCAGAACCCCGTTGAAGGTTCTTGACAAAGTTTGATTCTTCCTCTCCTTCTGACATATGTCCTGACTCATTGTATTCTCCTTTTCCTGAGGCTTTGAATGTAGATTCTCTCATGTCTAATGGTCCCCCTTTTCTCATTTTGAAAGAAGTTAGGATTCCATGCAGTGGTGACATGGTAATGCTTTGAAGATTTTTCTTTTCTTCTATGGCCGAAACTTTTGATTCAAACTTAGAAGACAACGATCTTAGAACCTTTTCAACCAAAGTAGTTCTTTTATCTCTTCACCCAACTTTTTCATACAATTAACAATCTCATCTATACTTTAGAAATAATTAGCCACACTTTCATCATTGTGCATTCTGAGATTTTCATATTGGATTTTGAGAGTTTGTGGTTTTGCACGTTTTACCTGATCATCTCCTTTATAGCTCGGAACGGTCTTATCCCATATTTCTTTTGCGGTTTTGAGTTGAATAACCTTGACAAATTCTAATTGAGATAAACTCCCTAATAGAGTATTAACAGCCTTTGCATTTGTTTCATATTGCTTCTTACCAGCCGTATCTGTAGGAGTTTTTGATGGAAATGTGTATCCTGTTTCCATGATATCATAAACTTCTGTACCAAGAGATTGAAGATAGGCTGTGATTCTTACCTTTCAATAGATGAAGTTGCTTCCATCAAAGATTGGTGGCCTGATAGATGCCTCCTTTTCATAGTTGCTCATGATGATAGATCTTTCTTCAAGCGATCAAGCCTCTTCTGAAGGACCTGCTCTGATACCAATTGTTGTTGAAATAATACTGAGGGGGGGGGTGAATCAGTATTATCAAATCAATTATTTTTCATTTCACAATCAGATTTGTATACGCTATTTCAGCTATGGGAAACTACGTATATACGCTACTGTGTCTAAAGAAACCAACATATATCAGAAAAATTAAGATTCATTTGATCTTTAATCAGTGCATCAGGACTTCATTAATCATAAGAACAGTAAATAGGAGCAGTAAAACAGAACAGATCATCACACACATGGACACAAAGATATAAGGTGGAAACCCAATGTGGGTGAAAACCACCTGCTGCAATTCATCTCTATCTTCTTTAATTAGAAACTTCATTTTACAATGATTCTGTACTGGTGTAGTCTTATACTAGTACACAGGCTGCTACCTGCAGAAGGCTACAACCTTCTCTTGTTCTCCAGCTTCTTCTGGAAGGGAGCTACAACCCCTTTAGCTCTTGTACTAGCTCAGGTACTAGTACGTAGGTGCTGACCTACAGAAGGCTACAACCTTCTCTTTTCTTTCAGGGACCACGTTTCATAAATTTTCAGATTGGATCCATGAATAACATCAATCAAACCTCAAGTATATCCGCATCAACCAATCTCCTTTGCACCAAACAAAATTCATTCAAATAGTCACTTCTCTAAATGCTATACCCAGAAAACAGCAACAGTAACCAGACACCAATTCTAAACCCAAAACACTGCAACAATAAACAAAAGTACCTAAAACATATTTCAAGAGACGTACGCTACTTCAATGTGTACAACCTGCGTGCATACGCTTCTGAATTAAGGCCAACCAACATATACGTTATTCTGCATTACAGAGCCAGCGTGTATACGCACCTTTTCTTCGCTGAACCTGCGTACAGATCTATAAAAGATAATTTATCTATTTCACTTATTCAGACATCAGTTATACCCAGATTATCAGATTTATAGATCAATTCATGTGCCAAAATAACAGATCAAAATCACACAAAGATACTACTATTCAAGCCTTAAGATCTTGATCCATCAATAGTACTTATCCTTCTTCTTGCGCTCAGGTTCCTCCTTGATTCAGATCCAGCTATGCACCATAACCCAATGACCAGTATTCCATATCTAATTCTTCTTAAGATATTCAATGCTTGAGTCAATGCCTTTGCCTAATGATTTCCTTCCCCTTTTATAGTCTTAGGCCTTACACAATACCATGGTCCAAAACCATAGGTCCAAATACCAAGGACTAAATACCATGGACCAAAAATAAGTTTTCCCACACGTATGCACTTTTTCGTGCATGAAAGTGCGTGCATACGCATACGTGACTTTGGATCGGTAATCTTGCGTGTATACGTGACTTCGTCAAAGGGAAACTCCGTATAACTCTTTTTCTTTCATTTTGAGAGCCTGAACAGTGATTTGCCATCTAAGTGAGTTGCCATCAAGGACAACACCTGTGTCATAGTGCCAAACCTGTGTCATAATGCTAACAATATATATGTGATGCATTCCAGTTTAGAATTTGATTAGCAATGTGATAAACTATATGATTTTGATCCCTTGTTATATGTGTCAATGTGATAGGATCAAAACATCTAACTAACCTTTGTGCATGCAGATATTTCTGAAAAGGGCGAAAATCGTGGATTTGAAAGGTCCCATTTAACTATGATACAACTAGTTGGGAATCAAGGAATACATGTAGGTGATGGATACCTAGGTGGTGGGCATCGACCAAGAGGCCTATGACAGTGTCGTACTCTGATTGATTGTTGGTGGCTGATCTGATACAAATTCCATTAAAGAGATGAGGTGTCTAGTCAAGAGAGTATATGGCCCAGGCTGTAGCAGCGAGGTTTTGCGACCATCGAGATGCACCATCAGCGAACCTATGATGATAAGATGGTGGAAGATCCATCTATTGACACATGATGAGAGAATGATTTTAGAGTAAATCCATGATGAGGTGATCATCATAAAAAAATAAGTCATGGTGCATACATGTCTACTCTAACATTTTATGGATGGAATTTTTTGAGGTAGAGACCATTGATGAGATTTTTTAGGCAAGTCCCATCGAGCTCTGACAGTATGTATACCCCCTTGAGGAGGAAATGTTTGATGATGTATGGGCCCTTCCACAGGGTTTCAAACTTTCTAGGTCCTACTGCTTCCTGGGCAACATCGTAGCAGAGGACTAACTCCCCCTCGGTAAATGTCCGAGGGGTGATGTTGTGATCAAATGAGGCTTTGACCCTCTTTTTGTGGGCTTCATTATTCTAGAGGGATTTTCATGCCGAAAATGCATGTGATATAGGGGCAGCTTTAGTGCTATGAGAGGTTTTGGTAGAGTTTCCACATACTGGTCTGTAACTAATCGAGTAGATTGTATAAGAGGTAGTACTACTCATACTATGGGATTTTGATGCCTCATTGACGTCACGAGATGGGATATCCTGTGGTAGTGTCCATATTTGGGTTGTGGTATTGGTGTGACATGGCGGGTTGGTTTTATCCCTGCTCTTCCTGCGTGGAACCGTGGAAGATACTAGCAATTCCTTATGTGGTAGAATTAAGAGCAGATGCAAAAATAACAATGTGTGATTTTCTCTTGGTTGGAGAGATGCTTGTTTGGGATTTGGACCACTAAGCAGAAGATTTCATTGAAATTACTCAATTCGTAACATTCATTTATCAAATGGTTGGTTTTATGACATAGGTTGCATGTGATGGATGATTGTCTTTGACAAGTGGTTTTAGATCGTTTTTGGCCTGATCTAGAATGATGGTGGTGATGGGAGGTGTAATGATGGGGGCCTGCTTTGTTGTTGACTGTTGTTTCTCCTCAAACACACATAATACATCTAGGGGTCCTTCTTCCCCTAGTGGGGGAATGGGTTATGTGGAATTGGTATCTGAGTCCAATAGATAATAATTTGCGTTCATGAATCGATGTACAAAACTCAATGATTCGTGGAATCTGGGAAGGTGGGAGAACCTTCTCTTATGATGGTTTCCTGCATAGGTAGTGCAAGTTTGGTGCTGGTGTCTAGGTTGGCTTCTCTGAGCAACCTAAGTAATTGGGGGGTTTAGGTAAAGTGTCCATAGTTCTGGGTAGAGGTTTACCAGATGAATAGGGTCATCGCATAGAGCACATGGTAATGCGGAGGAGGGGGTCAGTTGTTTGTGCAACCTTTGTGTGTTGTAGGAATGTTTTTTAGAGGATGAAGCTACTTCTTCTTGAATGTAGAAGATGTTCTTACATCCATCATCCATTTGAGGTTGGGATGGTATGATCGACTCATTAATGTTCGCTTCAAAGAGTGTGCTTAATGTTTCTTGGTATCGAGGGATATCAAGATTGCGATGAGTGTAGTGACCATGTTTTTTGCATATAGCACATGCATTATTGGTGTGTAATTCTTTATTATGTATCGACACAACTTTCACTCCTTTTGGTGGAATTGAGGTTACCGATGTTTTGGAGGTGTGCATGAGGGTTTTCAACTCATCTAACTTGGGGCATATGTGGGTCGGGTGACTGAATTCTACACATAACGCACAAGGTTGTACGACCCCAGAGGAGTTTGAGGATTCTCCTCTTTTACTGCTTTTCTTGGCCTTCTTGCTGGCCTGGTTGGTGTCAGTGCAAGATATCTTTGAATAAGGATAGTTTCCTGAGATGGAGGCACATGGATACTACCTACTGGGATATGTCCTAGATCAATCGACATGGTCATTAGGACCAAATACCATACCAGTATCGCGAGAGCCATGTTTTGTAATGTAAGGGTTTGCATGACTTAGTGTGAGACAAAGCCGGGTGTGGGGTATCAAAAGGGTGTTCGCCTAATGGTGTGAGGTAGAGACATGGAATCAACAGTTGTAGGGTGTGTGATGTTTGGAACTGGTACCTGGGTTTGGGTGGTGTTTGATGAGGTCATCATGCACACTGGTGCTCCAGTGTGTGGAAAAAGTTCCTGTATTACTTGAGGGTCTCCTGGGAATGTTTTCGTAATGGTGTGAGGTAGAGACATGGAATCAACAGCTGTAGGGAGTGTGGTGTCTGGAACTGGTTGCTAGGTTTGGGTGGTGTCTGATGAGGTCATCATGCACACTGATGCTCTGGTGTGTGGAAAAGTTCCTATATTATCACCAAGGTACAAAGTCGAACCATCCTCTAACTTTATTGGCTCTTCTAAAAATGTAAACCATTTCTTTGACAAGTGAAAATCATTGGGCCTTGACATCCCTTGAGGGGAAAATGAAAAGTACCAAAGTCTCAAAGGCCTTAGTCCTTATGCTCCATTAAATGTGGTTCATAAGTTGGGTGCCTAACAGTGAGAGTTTGTGGTAACAGGCTCACTCTCATGTGAGAATGAGTGCAATATTGTTGCAGGCTCTAGGGGCTAATAGATAAGGGGTAGAACTAGTGAGGTTGTTGGTACTTGTCAGCCATGCCTAAATCCTAATGATCATACCCAAAGTCCTACAAATGGTGATAGTTCGTATGTATGGATTGAGATGGTGATGGAGACTGTACCTGAATTTGGTCATTGCCCACTCGTGAGCCCATGTTTCTTTCGATTTGTGGATGCATCTTCACCTGGAGATTTCTTGGGTTGCAATAAGGACAATAGGTTAGGTTTTATGGCTTGCACAACACCAAGTCCCTTGGCTGATACTAGTTTTCGACTCTTTTTGTCGTTGAACAAGCTGATGAACTGAAACAATATGACTTACCAAGGCGCCTTTGAATGAGATTGATTTCTATCACTCCAAACACAGTGGGAACTTGGTGAACACAGACATAGCAAAGGGACTTACTCCATAAGTGGACACCAATTAAGAAAAACATTCCTTTGATATTAGAAAACACTGCCTTCTCTCTTCGGCTAGAGTGAAAAAACCATGAAGAGTGAAAAACCGAGGGAGGTTCAAAGGCAGATTCTGGGTTGAAAAGACATGATAGAGAAACCCTCAGAGTATTTGGCATACCAAGGTCATGTCTTGATATCGAACCATTTCAATTAGCTTCAGACACCATAAATGACATTGCAACAGACACCATCTCACATGCACAACACCATGTGGCCATGTTCTAGTTCTATAGTCATGTTTCCAAGATTATAAGGTAGCATTTAATATTTATGAACCAATGCCAGCATTAGTTTCCTGATAGAAAATGCTAATGAAATAGATGGAATATTGTATGAAGAATATCATGGGTATAGGGGAAGAGGCCAAATAAGATGATGAATTATCTCAATGGTCCTCAGAAATCAATATGACAATTTGATAGGTTGCATGATGGTTGGTAAATGGAAAGCACTGCGAACCTTAGCTTAAAGCTCACATGAACTAATGCTAACTAAAAATTTCGATTACTATAGTCCCATGCCACAGATGACAGGGACTAAAAAGATGTAGCTAACTTGTCAATAGATAATTGTGAGATTTTATCTTGGCATGTGAATAATTGTTGAACCTAACATGTCATATCAACTGATCCACATTCTATGTTAGGACTATCTAATAGATAGCTTTTATAGCTTTTTGAAAAGGAACTAAAGAGTTATTTGACAAGGGGTAAATGAGTAGTGGAAATTATGGTAATTTTTTTAAAAATTCATGTTATATATAGTATGACTGTAAATTGAATAAGATATTTGATTTAATAAAATATAAAATTTTAATATGATTATTTTATAATTTATTAAAAAAATTGAAAAAAAATAAAAAATAATATATATATATATATATAAGTTTGGTAGGACTACATCTTCATCATGTCCAATATATCATTTAATTTGTAATAAAAAATAATATGGTTAAAAAAATTATATAACCTTTTAAAAGTTGGCGTTGTTTATATAATTAATATTAAAGTTACAAATTTATTGAATTAAAATTTTTATATGATAATATTTTATTAATAATTAAATAAAGTGTAATTTTATTAATATAATTTTATTTTTTTAAAGTAAAATTTAATTACATATTATAATTTTTCATTATTTAAAATGTATTTTTAAATTCATAACTAAATTTAATGTTTTAAAATTGTAATTTTTCATTATTTAAAATATATTTTTAAATTTATAAATAAATTTAACATCTTAAAAATTTTCTATAATACTTAAATTACATAAATTATATAAAACTTATTATTTTAAGATATCTGATCCAAATTTCACACAAAATCCGCTTATATAATATAAGAAAAAGAAAGAAAAGAAGGAATCTTAAAAAATTGGAAGGATCTTACTATGCTATTAAATTACGATATTCTTCAATTATTTAGACTTTCCTGTGCTTTATTTATTCCTAGCATATAAGGAGCTATTAAATCAAACATTCAAACTCTATTGTTTCAGGGTTTTTGATGAAGAGTTGTTTCCTGAGTCTGAGGAATTGCTTTGATGGTTAAAAGTGGCAGAAATCCAAACAAACAAATTTCAAGAAGTCTTGTAGATGTAGTGTTTGAATCATATTTTTAATGGTGGAAATAGATTCAGCACCATCAAAAACCTCCAAGGCATCTAAAATCATGAAATTTGATAGCTTTTACTTGGATTGCCAAATTTTTTCAAAAGATAAGCAAAATCTCTATCCCTTTCAAAACAAAAAAAACCGTAACTATGGCTTTTGATGATAGTTAGAGCACGCTTTGAGGAAACGTGGCAATATTTCCCTGGTCGATGAGTGCGTATTACAAGTGATTGTAAAATGTGGACTACCACGCCATACTTTCAAGCTGTCTAGGATACTCATTCAGATTGGTCCGGCTCGTGACCTTCTTCGATAAATCAGTCTTTTTTATACCACTTTGGAAATCGCATCATGGGCGCACATAAACCAGTAAAGAAACCGCATGGGGATAGTCATAAAAGACAATAATATAATAGGTAGATGGGAGTTTGCATGTAATATTATAGTTGGATGAGTATGTTTGGAAATTTGAGCGTATTTCACTGTCGTGGCACAACCTCATCCGAGCAGTGCAAATTATCGCGGACACATCGGTTGTTTACTATTAGAGTGGTTTAAAGAGGCTGCGTCAAAAGTGGCTGGAATCCTGGTAAAAATATTTCAAATTTTTTTAGTAGAAGCAGTGTTTGAATTGTGTTTTTATGGTGGAAATGGATTCAATACCATCAAAAACGTTTAGGACACCTAAAATTTTGAATTTTAACAACTATAATTTGGATTTACAAAATCTTTGCTAGATTTTCTCTAAATATAACCAAAATTTCCATAACTTTCCGAGCAACTCCTCCACCTCGTTAGACTAAGCGTTTACTATTTATTCAGCCAAGGTCCAGAGTCCAGAGAGCATCCTACAGCTAGCATACGGAATCCAACATATATTTATATAAAATCTATATAGATAGAACGATAAGGTAGTGACGTGCCGGTACTTAAACCAGAAACATCAACTCTGATACAATATTATTTTCAGGAACTACTCTTATAATATTGCTTTTAATATTATATGTTGCTTATAATATTAATATTTGGGGGCATCCCATGAGTTGTCTTTATTTTCATATTTTTTTAAGGAGAAAGTCGAATTGTTGTTGTTCTTTAAGATCCTTGAATTGCTTATTACCCAAGTTGTTCTTTATCGTCCTCAAATTTCTGATCAGGATGACAGGTATTGTTCTTAAATTTGAAAGCTCGAACTGATAATCAAATCCTAATCTCGTTGCAGAAGATCAGGGAACCATTCCTTCATTAATTCGCTGGCAACGATTTCTTCGCTTTACAAGGCCCCTACGCTTTGTGAACTGCAACATTCACTTGAAGTTTACCTTAAATACGAGTTCAATATTCCTCTCGTGTGACTATGGCATGTTTGAACACATTAAATAAGATAATGTTTAATTGAACACAATTTTTTGGTATAAATTAATAACACGAAAGTAAGATTACACTTATTTATTTAATAGGTTTTACTTTCAATTTGATAATGCTAAATAAATTAATAGCCATTAATTAAACACATTTTCTTTGAATTTGATATGAATATCCTAAGTATTAGCACAATGACTATGACTTGTACAATGATGCACGAGGTAGGTGGATGTTTCTCCACTCATAAAGACCTCACCCATCATATTTATGATTTCTCATTTTCCTATATATTTTTTAAGAGGATAATTATAAAAAGAAATCTACGCTTGTGAATTCAATGGTTCAATCAATGCTCGTGCAAACAAAGAAAAATATTTTAAACTATTTTAATCTATTTTAAATCAATGGTTTAATGGTTTTAAACTCTTTACCAATTTATCGGAGGATATTTTTTTGAGGTTTGGTTTCTCATTTGTCTTACAAAATAGAATAAGAAAATGTTACAATAAAAATATAACAATTTTTATACCTTTATTTCAATATGTAAGAAAGAATTAACAAAATTATTTCTTTACATCACTTATTAAGAGACTAAATTATTCACGGGACTTAAGAGGGGTTGGTGTGACACTCCCAGGGGTTGAAGTAATTTCAAATTTATTGTCATTTACTTTTTCATAGTTGATTTAATCAAACAATTTGTAAATAAAACTTTAAAGAAAATTATTGTTATTTGTTAAGGAAAATAGGAATATGGATGAGGAATTGTAATTGAATTAGCAACTTCTAACAGTTGGGAAAGGTAGTTAGCCACTCTCGTTACCTTGAGGATAAAAGGCCTGCAGAGGGACAAGGCAGGGTTAGTGTCATGAACATCATTAAAAAAAAAAATCCTCTGCATTTGTAACCATAGTAATTCAGGTTTTACCAATTAACATTATCTATGCTGAAAGTAATTGTGACTTCTATAATTTTACCATATAATACAACATATAACTTTATATCCTATTTCCAAATTCGTTATGGCTTTTAATGATTTGGAATTATAAATGTTATCAGTTGAGAAAAATACTATATTCAAACTTTATGATAGGTTATGTGATTGCAACGAAATCCGAATTGATTCTATTTTAATTCATTCGTACTATGATATTTATTGATGTTTTAATAACAATAACTCAAGAGTACAAACATTAACACCACTGTTATCTGTTGGGCGGTTGACCGCCCTAGATTACTGGACCCTCTCTGGAGTGTTCGCTTATGACCTCCAGCTGTACTCCACTTGGCTTCGATCCCAGGGTGCATTGGACAGTGATGCTCCACTCCTCAATTCAGACAGTGGATACAGCTTTAGGCAAAACTAAACCCCTGTATGAAAGGGGTAACTCATTCCTTATTGCATTTTCCGCTTTCTTGGCTCTACTCTTTGCGATGGCTTGGCACCTCTTTCTTCAAGCGAGTCTCTGCGTTTACCTGTTCTCATGTTGATGGGTTTATACCTTATGCACCATTGAGTATGGACATCCATGACTTGCTATTCGTTTCTCAGGTCCGTCGTTTCGTAATTCCCGGCTTCAGGTGGCTACCTTCCGAAGATGTCTCTGTCAAACCAGGTATTCATTATTCATTGCTTTCAGTCTATGATAACAGTCTTTTCTGAATTTATCTAGCTATTCTTTTTAAAGATTTTTCTCCCTGCTGTTGTCTTGCAAGTTCATCAGGCATGTTGACTAAAGGGACACCTGGTTCAGCTCATCCTGTCAGGGATTCGAACCTTGGTGGCGAGATTGTCTGGGTATGCACAAGGTTCTTAAACTGTGATTTGAAAGAGAAATGGCCTTTATGAAGAACATTTGATCATGCACAATGATCTCTTTTGTTCGTAATTTAGAATGTAATCGATATGGTTTTTCTGGTCATGAACCGAGGTCTTAACGACTGTTTGATAATTTATAGGAGTTCTCTTCTGTTAAGCGACATGTATTCTTCGCTTTGTTCACTGTATGTAGGGTTTAAACTAGCTCTATGTTTAGAAGAGGCTATGACCTGGTGGATTATTTTGTTGGTTCATGGGGTTATAAACTTATAAACTTAATGAGTTCCCAGTTTGTAAAAGTATGCAGTAAATAAATATTTACACATATGAGGGACATCACAGTTAGCCGCCGAGAGAAGTAGCCACCCGCCTTGAGAAATAGACTGAATTTATTAAGAACATTATGAAGAGAAGTTATCTTGAGCCCGCTGGAGCCAGCAGAAAACTCGACGAACATACCGGAAGTCTATTGTTCCAGACTAGGCTGGGGGGCCTAGAGGTCTGTAAAGCCAAAACTATAACATTGAAGACTCTAACTGTGCTAGAAGTTGGAGCTGGGGGGGAATCTGGATGTGATAGTCAGTTCTATTGGAAGGGAGGAAAAGTCACATCCTAGTCCTTTTTCTTCTACTTGGCAGAAACCTTATAGATAAGTACAATTTATTGAGCTAGCTAACTACAGAATGGTGGTGTTAATAAATTATGTAAAGCTTAATGTAATGTGAAGTTTGTATGAAAGATTTTGTGAGAAACTCTATTATCAAAATTTAATGAGAAGTTTTGTGTATATAGAAGAGAATGAGAAGTTTGTGCATGCTATATAAATTTATAAAATCTCTATTATTAGTATCAAGATACTCTGTAGGTAAATACGAAAGTATCATTGGATTAAAGGTTATTGAACAAGTAGTTTGTACATGGGTTATATATATAGCACGCAAGAGGAAATTTCATTAAGAAAATATTAATGCGAATTTCTAGACTTGGGCCATACAAATAAGAGTCTTCATAAATAAAAGACTATAGATTTAAATTAGAATGTAAAGATGAAACCAAAGTAATTGAGATGATTACTTAAATCTTGATGTAGCAACAATATTGCAAAACAATGGTCTCAGCGGGAAATTATTGTCTCAAACCCTAACTATTATCTATAGGAAATTCTTCCATGACTGCAGGAAGGTAGAAATACACAATTTATTAACATGCAAGTTGTGCCATTATTAACTTACTCTAAAAACTATGATTTGGTAAGAGGGCATAGATCATAGATCAATCTTGGGGTCTCGAAAATCATGAAACCTAGGTTGGACGTTGGCTAGAAAACTAGAGAGATTTAATAAATGTATGATATAAATTAACAATCAAAAGTGCTGGAACTTCTCAATCATTCAAGCAGAAGAGCTCATAAAAATAATTATACAGTCCTTAATGCTTTATAATTCGTGAACAAATTTAAAAAAAATTAAACGAGTCCAAAATTCCTTGTTTACAAATTCAAGGGTTTCAGCATACAGTAATTCTTGGCAAAATCAGAAAAAAGAACTGAACTGAATTTAAGACTATAATTTCCTAATCATTGAGAAAACATTTAATTATGGTGAAACCACTCATGACATACGTAGAACATAGGCGAGACTATAGGAAGCCACGTTATCATAAATATAAGAGAATAATGGAAAACAGTGCAAGGAATATAAGTCCATTGACAAAATAAATAAGGGCTAAATTTAGCTTAGTGGTGAACAACAAAATACCAAATATGTCGAACAGGGACTCGGGCTGTCCATAAACAATACATTGGAAACCCTTATAAATTTAACAACTGCTACAACATATTAAACCAGTGATCGACTCATAAGACACCCAGAATAGTAAGTCTGCAAATTGTTATGAAACCCCAACAGTAAAGCCTTTGCATTCCAACCTAAAATCATTAGAAGTAGTGGTGTCAAGTTCTCCTTCGAAAACAACCATGGAGAAGGTAGCTCGAAACCCTTGCGTAGCTTCCTACAGAAATAAAGGAGATCGATTATGGTTTTAAACTTTTGAAGAAAGGAAAATAAAGATAAAAGGGTTGTAACTTGTTTATTAAAACATGAAAGCATACCTATACCAGTAGAAGGCTGAATGGATGCCTTTGGTGTGACTATTCATGCTCTAAAGAGGAGTCAATCCAGTCTAGTGGAGCCGAGGAGGCTTCCGTTCAAACTCACAACTGACAGGGTTAAGGAGTAAACCCTTATCCCAGGTGATATTTTCATGAGAGGGTAACTGAACCTTTTGCCCATACAACAAGAGAAAAGTCTGCCAGTTAATTCTGTAAAGGTGAGAAAATGTTTAAGCAAAGGTAAAACAGTTTGGAAATAAGGTCTACACAGACTCAGAAATGCATAGGTTGGAAAATAATTCCTCACGAAATTGTAATGGTGAACCAGTTGCAGAAGTAGTTCAGAGCTCCTCCCTCAGCTGAAAGTCGAGACAAATGAAAATTCTCTGGTGCCACCACTAAAAGTCATTACCCTAACCATAGGAGGAAAAAACCAAACCGTTCGATGCACCCCAGTAAGATCGATCGTGGAGATGATATGAGGTGTCAGTCTGTGTGCAAAACCATCTAGAGGATCGGGTAGAAGACTTGGGAGAATGCGTTCAGAGTATCGAGTCCATAAACGTATAAGTCATTATTACTTATGCAACCACATGAAATACCTAGGTTAAAGTTTGTGAGAAGGGAAGGTTAGATGCTTTACATCATATACTATGATTCGACTATTATAATGGTATAATTGTTCATGGGGAACCCTAACTTTATTATGCATAAGAGGAAATGTATATAATAAAGTAGATTTTCTTTTGTATCATGTGTTATATCACAACTTATGTTGACATGTTTATGTGTGATGTGTTACAAGTTGTGTCAAAGCATGGGTTGAAACACTGTGACCTGATTTGGGCTCCTGTGAATAACCAAACTATAAATCTTGCACACAGATAATCACCATGAGAAGAGGAACTAGAGTCCCTCTGCCCGAACAACGCTCGGCAAAGTCAGGGTCCGTACCTTTTTCGGCAGCTAACCCAGTGGAGTGGGTGTAGCTAGGAGCAGAAACTAACAATCCCAATGCTGCGATGTTGGAGACAGTACAACAATTGCTGACAAAGATGGAAAATATGCATGTCGATAATAAACGATTGCGATTAGAAGAAGAAAGAATCTTGAAAAGCCTTTCTGACAGGCAAAATGAAAGGAACCCCATTCTTATTCAGGAGGGTGGAAAATGAACTGAGGTACATGCCCAGTAATAAGATCATGGAGAGGTCGAGGGGGAACAAGTAGAGCATGAAGAGTGATTAGAAAATGTTTTTGGCATAAAGGGGGTCAAGAGACAAAGAATTGAACTGTACGAAGAATTTAAAAAAATTAAATCGCCTCTGTTTAATGGAGAAATAGAAGAGGTTGCATAAGCTTGGTCGATCAATATGAATAAATATTTTAAGATATATGAATATGATGATAATTTAAAAGCCAGATTGGCCATTTGCCAGTGGCAAGGTAAGGCCACCTTATGGTGGGAAGGGGTGAAAACAGTGAAAAACATTGACGAGCAAGAAGTAACATGGGATAGTTTTCAGAAGAACTTCAAGGATAAGTATCTGATAGAGAAGTTCTATGATGAAAAGGCCAAATAATTCCATGATTTGAAACTTGGAAAAAAATCCATAGATGAATATGTAACTAAGTTTACATCCCTGCTAAGGTACATTCGATACCTCCACGAGGAAAAGGCTAAGGTGCAATGATTTTTTAGCAGCCTCCCAACATTCATGAAAGAAAAGATGGAATTTGATAACCCAAGGATGATGGATGAAGCCATTCATAAAGATCGATTTTTCTATCAGAAAATGAAGTCAAACGGAGAAAGTGGTAAAAGATGGGTGAACAGGAAAGAGCAAAAAAGTTTTATGAATAGAAACATGATGGTGACTGGTGGTAAAAGTACTTTTCAAAAATAATAGGGTGGGGATTTAGGGGAAAATCGGCAGAATCCTAGATTGCTAGGTGAGAATAGATAGGGATAAGCATCCATAAAACCTAAAGCTACTCACGTACAGAAAACACCTTTGCAATGTTGGGGCTGTGGAGAACCACACTACTACAAAAATTTCCCCCACCGTGTTTGCACAAAAACAACAACACACATTGAAGAAGCTTCTATAGTAAGCGTTGTGGTGAGAAGCATACCAAAAATTAATGCAGCCTTGGATGATTAGCAGGTCAAGTATCAAATTGCGATGGCAGAATTTGAAGGAAAAGTTGTTGATCATTCTGTTTGTATTTCGATAGATCCTAGAGCAAGCTTGAGTTACATCCCTAAAATAGTAGAGTTGAGTCATTTACAAACTATTAAATTCAGTAGCCCGTGGCTGGTGCAATTAGCCATAGGAGCGAAAAGAAAAGTCACTACTAAGGTAGAAGACTATCATGTTGAAATAGTAGGACAACAGATTAAAATGACTTTAAATGTTTTTCCTTTAGGATCTTATGACATGCTAGTTGGTATGGATTGGTTAGAAAGCCATTGGTCCCTTTTGAACTGCAGAGAAAAAACCATTAGTTTCCTCACCAAGGAGGGTATTAGAAAAGAGATCCAAGGTATTAGAAGGAACATTAAACTACGACCCATTATAGCTAACCAACTGGGCAAGTGTATCTAGAAAGGATGTTAGATTTATGCAGTACAAGTGGATTACAACAATTCCAAAGAAAAATTGGGTACACTGGAAAATATATCAATGGTTCGGGAAATTTTTGATGTTTTCCAAGAAGAGATACCAGGCTTACCGACAAAAAGAGATATTGATTTTACAATAGAATTAATTTTGGGAGCTACTTTGGTCTCTAGAAGTCCTTATTGGATGATCATACCAGAATTAATTGAACTTAAAATGCAATTACAAGAGCTACTGGAGAAAGGCTACATATGGCCGAGTGTGTCACCTTAGGGAGCTCTGGTACTGTTTGTAATGAATAAATATGGCACCTTAAGGTTGTGTATTGATTATAGATAATTGAACAAACTAACTGTTAAGAATAGATACCCACTACCCAGAATTGATGATTTATTTGATCAAGTTAAAGGAGCCACAATGTTTTCTAAGATTGATCTGCAATTGGGATATCATCATATACAAATTAAAGATGTGGATATCTGTAAAACATCTTTTAGGACCCATTATGGTCACTATGAATTTGTCGTTTTACCATTTAACGTTACTAATACCCCTGCAAACTTTATGAGTTTAATGCATGGAATTTTTCACCCCTACCTTGATAAATTTGTTTTGATCTTTATTAATGACATATTAATTTACTCAAAAAATGTGGAGGAACACAAGGAGCATTTATGGTTAGTCCTACAAATGTTAAGAGAGAATAAACTCTATGAAAAGTATAGTAAATACGAGTTTTCCAAAGATCGGATCCAATACTTAGGACGTGTTATTTTAGCAGAGGGTATAACTGTGGATCCTGAGAAGATCAACACTATTATGCAGTGGATTGTTCACAAGAACGTTGCAAATATTTGGTCATTCATGGGGCTAGCCGGTTACTATAGAAATTTCATTGAAGGGTTTTCTTGAATTTCACACCCTATAACTTCTTTACAAAAGAAGGGTACATTATTCAAGTGGATAGTAGAGTGTTAGGCCATCTTTGACCAATTAAAACATCTACTAACAACCACTCTAGTGATGAGGTTTCTGATTTAGAGAAGGACTTCACGGTGTGCACAGATGCATATAAAGAAGGAATTGACATAGTGTTAATGCAGGAAGGAAATGTTGTGGCATATGAATATCATAGGTTAAACGAATATCAGGAAAGATATTCTACATATGATTTGGAACTAACTATAATAGTTCATGCTCGTAAAGTTTGGTGACACTACTTGTTTGAAATAAATTTTTGTTGTTGACTAAACATAATAATTTAACAAGTTTTTTCAAGCAACTAAGTTTGAACGCACGTCAGGCATGGTGTACTTCCTTTTTAAGCAAGTTTTTTTTGAACCAACCAGTCAGCAGGTTCCGTCTGTTTTGCATGCATGTGCGTTTAATTTTGACTTCAACATCTGAGTCAGAATGCGTTAAGAAAAAAGCTCGACTATGTATATGAAATGATGCACAATCAAGTGCAGAATAATTTCTCTGAGTAGATTAAAGAAGCCGGCAAAAAAAGACTTAGAGTATAGATAGAAATAACTTACTGAATGACAAGGGAATGATCTTTGTACCCAACCAAATGGCAGTCAAGAAAATAATACTAGATGAATTTCACCGAAGTCCTTACGCAGCCCATCCTGGTGAACGAAAACTATTCTCTACATTAAAAAAATGATAATTTTGGCCTAGTATGAGAAGGGATATCACTCAATACCTATCCAAATTCCTAGAATGTTAGCAAGTTAAATTCGAGCATCAGCAACCGGTTGGGCTACTTCGCCCGTTACCCATTCGGAGTGGAAATGGGATACACTTACCATGGATTTTATAGTTGGCTTACCTAAGTCCAAGGAACAAAATTATTCCATTATGGTTGTAGTGGATAAAATAAGTAAGACAACTCAGTTTATCCCTATAAAATCTATGTATCAAATTGTTCAAATTGTTGGCATTTTCATGAAAGAAATATTTAGATTGCACGATATGCCAAGCGTAGTAATTTTAGACCGAGACGTGTAGTTTACCTTTGCATTATGGAAATATCCTTTTACTGACCTAAGTACTCAGGTCCAATTCAGTATGACATACCATCTACAAACTAACAGGCAAACATAATGTGTGAATCATGTATTTGAAGACATGTTACAGACGTATGTAATGTAGTAGCCAACCAAGTGGGAGGAATACCTACACGTGGTTGAGTTCACCTACAATAATAGTTATCATGAATCACTGAAAATGAGCCCCTTCGAGGTGCTATATGGGAAAAGTTTTAGAAACCCTGGGAACTGGATCAGCCCCAAGGATAAATTAATAGTGGGACCTGACATGCTAGTGGAAATGTAGCAAACTGTATAGAAGGTTTGTCAAAGTTTTAAAGTTGTTCAACACTAACAAAAAACATACGTTGATAGAAAGAGAATGTTTCAAGAATTATAGGTGAGGGACCATGTTTATGTGCAAATTAAACGTAAGAGAAACACCTTCAGATGGGGAAGTTTCACTAAATTAGTGCCACAATTTTGTGGACCCTTCAAAATTTTGGAAAGTGTGGGACCTGTTGCATGCCAATTTGCACTACCCAGTCACACGAGAGTTCACAATGTGTTCCACGTGTCCCAACTTAAAAAATACATATATGAATGAAGACATATTATAGATCAGAAGGACATAGAGGTAACATAAAAATTTATTTGTTAATGCTTATATGATTTTAATTAATCAGAAATATTTAATTAATGCTAGACTGTGTGGTGTGCAGGTTGAACCAGATAGAGAGGATCTGGTAGAACCCCTATGTATTCTCGGGAGGAGAGAAATAACGCTGCAGAAATGAGTCATTCCCCAGGTTAAAGTGCAGTGGAAACACTTTAGCCTGGAAGAGGCCACTTGTGAGGATGCAAATTTCATGCGAAAAGCTTATCCGGGTTTGTTTCAAGGAGTAGAAATGAACACTAGGGATAATGTTTTGTAGGGTTTGAATTAATTTCAAATTTGTTGTCATTTACCTTTCGATAGTTGATTTAATTAAATAGTTTGTAAATAAAACTTTAAAGACAATTATTATTACTTGTTAAGGCTAAAGAAAGGTTGTTGAGGAAAATAGGAATACAAATAAGGAATTGTAACTGAATTAGCAACTTCCAGCAGTTGGAAAGGCAGTTAGCCTCTTTTGTTACATTGAGGATAAAAGGCCTGCAGAGGGAGAAGGCAGGGTTAGCCACCGAGACAAGGATCCACCCACCTTGAGAAAGAGACTCAAGTTATTGAGAACACTACCATGAGAAGTTACCTTGAGTTGGCTGGAGCTAGTGGAAAAGTCTATGAACATACAAGAATTTTGTTGTTCCAGACTGGGTTGGAGGGCTTAGAGGTCTATGAAATTGAACCTAGAAGATTGGAAACTCTAACTGTGTTGGAAGCTGGAGCTGGGGGGGAATCTAGAAGTGATTTCAAGTTCTGTTGGAAGGGAGGAAAAGTCTCATCCTAGTCCCTCTTCTTCTGCTTGGTAGAAACCTTACAGATAAGTACACTTTATTGAGCTAGTTAACTACAGAATGGTATTTTTAATGAGTTATGTAAATCTTAATGTAATATGAAGTTTGCATGAAAGACTTGGTGAGAAAATCTGTTATGAAAATTTACTTAGATGTTTTGTGTATATAGAAGAGAATGAGAAATATGTGCATGCTGTAGAAATTTATATACTCTCTGTTATTGGTATCAAGATACTTTGTAGGTAAATACTAAAGTATCACTAGATTAAAGGTTACTGAACAAGTAGTTTGTACATGGGTTATATATATAACACACAAGAGGAAATTTCATTAGGAAAATATTAATGCGAGTTTCTGGACTGAGGCCATACAAATATGAGTTTCCATAAATAAAAGGCTATACATTTAAATTAGAATGCAAAAATGAAACCAAGGTAATTGAGGACATTGCTTAAATTTTGTTGTAAAAACAATAGCGCAAAAGAAGGGTCCCAACTGGGAAATTATTGTTTCAAACGCTAACTATTACCTATAGGAAACCCTTCCATGACTGCAGGAAGGTAGAAATATGCAACTTATTAACCTACATGTTGCACCATTATTAACTTACACTGAAACTATGATTTGGTAAGAAGGTATAGATCATAGATCAAGCCCGGGGTCTCGAAAATCATGAAACCCAGGTTGGACATTGAATGGAACACTAGACATATTTAATAAATGTATGATATAAATTAACAACCAAAAGTGTTGGAACTGCTCAATCAATTAAGTGGTAGAGCTCATAAAAACAATTAGACAGTCCTTGATGCTTTATAATTCATGAACAAATGTAAAACAACTTAAATGAGTACATAATTCATTGTTTACAAATTCAAGGGTTTCAGAATACAATATTTCTTGGCAAAAAAATAGAAAAAAGAACTGAACTATTTTAAGACTGCTATTTCTTAATCATTGAGCAAACATTCAATTATGTTGAAACCATTCATGACATGCATAGATCATAGGATGAGTTATAGGAAGCCACTTTGTCATAAATATAAGAGAATAATGGAAAACAGTGAAAGGAATATAAGTCCATTGACAAAATAAATATGGGATAAATTCACCTCGGCGATGAACAACAAAATACCAAATATTCCAAATAGGGAAACCCTCCGGGTTGGCCGTAAACAATACATTGGAAACCATTATAATTTTAACAACTTCTACAACATATTAAACCAATGCTTGACTCGTAAGAAACCCATAACAATAAGCCTGAAAATTGTTATGAAACCCCAATAGTAAAGCCTTTGCATGCCAACCTGAAATCATTAGAAGTAGTGGCATCGGGTTGACCTTCGAAAATGGCCATGGAGAACGTAACCTGAAACCCTTGTGTAGCCTCCTACAGAAATAAAGGAGACCAGTTAGGGGTTTAAACTTTTGAAGAAAGGGAAACAAAGATGAAAGGGTTGTAACTTTTTTAATTAAACCAGAAATAATAACTGTGCCAACATAAGGCTGAATGGATGCCTTTGGTGTGACTATTCATGCTCAGAGGAGGAGTCAATCCAGTCTAGTGGAGCTGAGGAGGCTGCCATTCAAACTCACAATTGACGGGGTCAAGGAGTAAACCATTATACTAGGTAATAATTTCATGAGAGGGTAACTGAACCTTCTGCCCTTGCAAGTAGAGAAAAGTCAGCTAGTTAGTGCTTGATAGGCGAGAAAATGTTGAAGAAAAGGTAAAACAATTTGGAAATAAGGTCTGCACAAACTCACCAGTGCATAGGCTGGAAAAGAATTCCTTAGGAACTGATAATGGTGACCTAGTTGCAGAAGTAGTTGCAAAGCTCCTCCCTCAGCTGAAAGTCAAGACAAATGACAATGCTCTGGTGCCGCCCCCAAAAGTCATTACCCTAACTGTAGGAGGACAAAACAAAAACGTTGGATGCGGCCTAGTAACATTGAATGTGGAGATGATACCAAGGGGTGGGATACGTGTAGAACCATTTGGAGTGTGGGGCAGAAGAATCGAGAAGTGAAATTCGTTAAGAGTATCGAGTTCGTAAACATATAAGTCACTATTAAGCATCCAACCACATGAAATACCTAGGTTGGAGTTTGTGAGAAGGCAAGGTTAGATGCCTTTACATCATATACTATGTTCCAACTATTATAATGTTATAATTGTTCTTGGGGAACCCTAATTTTATTGTGCATAAGAGGAAATGTATATAATGAAGTAGATTTTTCTTTGTATCATTTGTTACATCTTGACTTAGGTTGACATGTTTATGTGTGATGTGTTACATGTTAGTCTTTCACCGCTACTTCATGTAATTATTCTAACAATTATTAACATTGAAATGATCCTATTATTTTATGTATGTTCCATTAGTTATTATAAAGAAAAATTCATAATATGGTGATGCTCATTAGCACATCAACTTTAAGAGAAAATTTCATGATAGAAAAAGTGATTATTGTTACTTTTTATAAGAGTGTTGTATACATATTTTTCTATTTTTTTAAACAAATCAGAAAATTGAGAAATTGTCATATATATATATATATATATATATATATATATATATATATATATATATATATATATATATATATATATATATATATATATATATATATCGATATATCCAATTTGTTTTGCAAAATGATAATAATACTGATAAGAAATAGATAAAATCATGAGAAATCATAGGAAAAAAAGATGGATTAAATATAAAAACTCTTGGGTCTGACATCTCCCTACATTGAGCTCCCACTGGTAAGGATTAATCAGATACTGTATTGATCTCCAACAATATCTTATTCATATTCTAACATGATGTATTTCTCTCCCACCCCGTATTATCAAGGTGGTATGCAATTTTTCATAGTAATTCTCTTCTCTTTTCTTTTCTAAAAAAAATCGACTTTTTCCACAAAAAGAACCAAGAGATTTTGTTTTTTGCCTTATGCATAACTACTTCAATTGTTTTCCTGATAGTTAGAGTTTAATCTCTCATGTTACCCTCTGACATATTTATGATAGAATTAAATATTCTAACATAAATTCTCAATATTTATCATTTTTATTTATGTTAGAAAATATAACAATAATTTAGCACATGTCATTTTCCATTTCCCTAAAATAACTAAAAATCATAATATGTATATAAAAGTCATAAAATATGTCTTTCTAGGGGTATTACATCTCCCCTCCCCTTCAAAAGACACCATCCTTTTGTTTATTCAATACCAAATTTTTTGCAAATAACATAGGATATGACTTTTCCATATTATCTTCCATTTTGCAGGTGGCCTCTTTAGGCCCAAAGTTCTTCCATTACCGTTTAAACTCTATTTCAACAAATAATACATAAATCCTTTTTAAATTGACCTCTTGAACCCTTTATCAGGGTCAATGTTTCTCTCCCACTAGTATCCTTTTCAAAACAAATTGCATATATCTCCCATAATTCTTTTGAAAAGTTTTCACCTCATGACATCTATCTCTAGTCATGGAAAATTTGTTGGTGGTTTGTCTTATTCCCTTTAATAACTGGAAAGGAGGTTTTTTCTTCTTTTTATTTTTTCCCCTTCTCATTTCAGCCATAGTTTTAATATAAAAAAAACATTAAAGTAAGTTTCGAGGGGTATTACATTGTTAAACCTTGGATTTTCAGCCATAGTTTTAATATAAAAAAGCATTAAAGTAAGTTTCCAGGGTATTACAGTGGTAAACCTTGGATTTAAAGAAAAACGTCCTTAAACTCTTTAATTACTAGATGACCTTCAAATGCTTGGTATCTTTTCCTTTACCACCTCTTCTTCCATGTGAAGGCATTATTATAGTAGTTAAGGAACACATGGTGCTTATCCAACTAGTCCATATAAAATAGGAAATAATATGAATTGAAAGGTATAATGTTTAAAGTAGCAATTATGCTCAAACCATTAATGTCAATTTAAAATTTCTGCACTAATTCAATAACCCTTATTTTATACCTATAGCTAAATAAACCAACCAAGTTTTTCCATGCATGTTTATCTTCAAATGGAATATTTCAACAATTTTAGGATTAATATCCTTAATAAAACCAACATACCTCAATATGTCAATAAATTTTCTTTCATACTCTTACACTGGCACTTAGGTTGAAGGAACTCCTATATTTTCTTTTAATTGTAGTTATTAGATAAATTTTTCTTTCCAAAGTACCACTGGAATTGCCTCCATGAGATCTTCCTCTCATCCAAGTGTTTAACTTCCTTGACTAGCTTCCACCACATGTTTGGTTTTCCCATCTAAGTCATAATTTTCAATTTAAGCCTCCAAATCAAATGAGTAATTGTAAAATTAATGATACTTCCTCATCTCCAACAATCAAGGTTCGGTGGACATAACTTACAATTCCATCAAATAATTTTTAGATTCTAGACAAATTGGACCACAAGAATTATTTGAAATCACTAAAGCATAAGATTTTTTTTCAATTTCTTTATAGCTAGTACCACATTAAAAATATTAATGTGGTTGATATACTAAAAGCTTCATAAATATAACAAAAAAAAACTATTGCAACAAGAATAATGCCTTACTAATGCACATATTTACCTAATTAACCATGTATAAAAAGATTATGATTCAACTTTAACTTGAGTAAAAAATGAATTACACATCTTAGTGTAAAATAGAAATTTTGTTAAATAAAATTTGCTTATATTTTAATTTCCCTATCTAATTAGAATATGAACTTATTAGAATTGGAATAATCTCAAATCCCTAAAATCTTGGTGGGTGGGAAGCCGTGGCATGAATCTAATTTAACTTGACAAAAAAAGAATTACACATTTTATTATAAAATGGACCATTTTTCTAAATAAAATTTGCTTATATATTAATTTCCCCATCTAATTAGAATATGAACATATTATAATAGACACAAATATTTATTAAAAGTCAATTCAACCTAACAAACTCTGTAACACACTACAATCATTGATAAACATTAAGACTAAGAATATGCTTAGCATATAGATTGAGAATCAATCTAGGCCACCTTAACTTGAAAAAAAATGTTTCCAAAAATATATACATATGCTTTTCTTTTTAAGTATATATAATATTTACATAGTTGAAATCTTTTACTTAACATGGTAAGTGAGATAATTTATTTACGAAATATGTTGTACACAATAAAATGTTTCTCTATTATTAATATAATTTTAAATACATCTTAATATTATTAAAGAATTTTTTAATTATAGCTTTCAATGATTTTTTTATTATTAACAATATTTTAAGTGAAACACTATCAATTTTATATTAAAAAATTGAATGAATTACACAATTTTTTTTTTAATATTCTTATTAAAAAAAATTGAACCTTTTACTTTTAATTACTTCTCTATTACCTCTTTATGGATAAAAATAATTGAACCTTTTACTTTTAATTACTTCTCTATTACTTCTCTTTATGGATTGAAATATTTGCCACGATCAACACTACACACATAGTTTCTCACTTATTCTCTTTATAAATTGAAATGTTTTAATATGATTAACCTTACACATAGTTTCTCTCTTCATATATGAAATTAAGTCTAATATAGATGAATTCAGATTGATATTCAAATAATATATTTCAAATAATATAAAACAAAAGAGAAAATAAAATATATTTCAGATTCGTCGGCGGCCCGCGTCGTGACCCTGTTCGATAGATGAGACTTCTTAATCAACTTTAGAAATCGCATCATGAGGACATATAAAGTGAAGAAACAGCAGGGGGAGAGTCATATATCTAGAAAGACAATAATATAATAGGTAGATGGGAGTTTGCGTGTAATATCATGGTTGGATAGAGTATGTTTGGAAATTTGCGCGCATTTCAAACTGTCGTGGCACAACCTCATCCGAGCAGTGGAAATGATCTCTCACTCACCGGTTGTTTACCATTTGCTCAGCCGAGGGCCAGAGAGAATCCTAGAGCTAGCTTGGTCTGCACGGAATTCAACCTATATTTATATAAAATCAACTCCTTTTCAATGTTGTCCTCGCAATGACTTCTATGTTGCTTATAATATTAATATTTGGGGAATATTTTAGAGAAAGTCGAATGGTCAGAACATTTCCTATCCGATAGGTGACGGGCACTTCGGCGAAGGATCAGTGCCGCAGAAGTTCCAAGTTATTCTTTATGATCCTCCAATCGCTCATGACCGAAATTATTATTTATCGTCCTCGAATTGCTCATCAGGATGAAAGATATTGTTCTTAAATTTGAAAGCTCGAAAAGATCATCAAACCCTAATCTGGTTGCAGAAGATCATGGAACTATTCATTCATTAATTCGCTGGCAACGATTTTTTGGCTTTACAAGTCCGCCTAGGCTCTGTAAATTGCAACATTCATTCGAAATTCACCCTTAAATATGAGTATTCCTTCTGGGTTAGATTCAATATTCCTCTCGTGTGACGATGGCATGTTTGTAGATCCAGAGAGTATGTGGGACTCCATTTCGTTTCAATCAAAGCAAACTCTTGAGGATCTCCCAAGTTACAATATCCATCATCCCCAGAGATCTGATTTGGTCAACACCTACAACTCTGGAATCCCAATCGACCATCGTGATCTTTTGAATGTTCGCACAATACGCAATTCCAGTCTCCCAACTGATCGTCGTTCTTGCAATAGCTTAACGCCCACTGCCCAGATAGAAAGGTGTAACAAAAAAATGATCGAAAAACAGAGGCGGAAGGACATGAAAATTCGATTTTCAAGGCTGAGATCATTACTTCCAGAAGAATATCTTCGGGTATGTTTGTCCGGTGGATGTCTAGGGTTTTTTGTGGCCGATGCATCAATAATATTCGTTAGGGTTTTTCCGTTTTTCTGCTTTGTTTCAATTTTATGAATGGGCAGCTCCGTATTTTGTTGCGCAGGGAAAACGTTCAGAGTCAGACCAAGTGCTTGGAGCTATTAGTTACATTGGTCATCTACAACAATGTGTCGATGCTGTTTCAAGAGAAAGAGATAGATTGAAGGCCAACTTAAATAGACAAGAACAAATGTCGTCCGTGAGTATGCATGAATTATCATCAAACGAGAAATTTTCCAGTAAACAACCGTGGCTCCAACGATCGGATGAAGAATTCCCTACGGTGGAAATAAAGTCCATCCATTCCGGTGTTAGGATCTCCCTCAATGTGTTCGAAGATCAGATTGTCTACTCCAATCTTCTGCTGGCGCTGGAAGAATGTGGCCTAGAAGTTGTGAATGCTACCTCTTCTTCGGTTAATAACAAGGTTTTCCATAACATATATAATAAGGTATTATCCTATACTCATGACATCACAATATTTCGCTGTTTTCTTTAGCAGAATCTAAAGATGTTTGCTTTAATCTAAACATACATATATTTGTACGCTGCCACAGGTGTCCGATATTAACAAATTTAACGAGGACAACCTCTGCGAAAAGCTTCGGTATTTGATATTCAATCAAGAGGCCGACTTACGGGCGCTTGATTCCCCAGACCAGTCTGTGCCGGCGCACAAATGAGGACTAAATGGTTTAACAAGCTTATGCTCAATTATATTTTGTAAGCTGAGTGTGACTTAGATCTCAATGATTTGAAGAACTGCTCCAGAGTAGATGGCTTCACTAACTTTTAGATAGAGATGGATAAAGGTAGTTCATTTATGAATTTGGGCTGTCCTCCGTTTTCAGTGTAGAAGAAAAGTGGCAGGCATGAATTTGTGTTCTTTGCGAAAGTAATTACCCATCATTGTCAATCATTCAACTCTAGTTTCTCAAATTTTATTTATTTATCAAAATAATTATTTTTAAATTATATTAATTTATTATATTAGTTATTGTATTAAAAAAATTATATTTCTAAGATTTAGAATTGATTAGTGAATAAAAATGTTAAAAATCACAGATTTAAAATTTGGTATATATTTTTCCAGGAAATCCAGTGTATATGTCTATATATATATATATATATATATATATATATATATATATATATAATTTATAAATTTATTATTTATTTATTTAATTTTAAATTTATAATAATTATTTTTTTCAAAATATATACTCATACAAAATTTGAAGCTTGAATCTCACTGTTGATATATTAAGTTGGCCTCCTTCACTAAAATAATTAGTAATTTCAATATAACCTGTTTTAATAAAATATATATATTACCTTTAGCTAACTATTATAAATTTAGTATAATATTTTATTCATAATTATAATTTTCTTATGCTATTCCGTTATATTATCTATTTATAAGTTGTTTATTATTATTAATAAAAATTTAATATTTAATTTTATATAATAATTTAAATATTAATAAATATATATATATATATTAAAAATTTTAAATAATTAATTTTGATAAATAAAAATTAATTTTATAAACCATATTCTAATGATAGCAATCATAATCTATCAAGATACATGCTATCCTCCATTGACCATACAAATAAAATAAAATAAATAATACAATACAACTGATTGGTTTCTCACCATTTTATACCAAAAATGATATGAATGAAAATAATGGTTATGATCATCTAGCACTAATATTTAGATATTCTTTTATATATCTCAATATTGATATAATGTTTAGATATTCTTTTATATACCCCAAGGGATTTGTTGAAGTATGGTCTATTATGTAGTTAGGTATTTGGTTAGTATTGTTTATTTTGTTGTTAGGTGTTTCGTTAGTATTGTCAGTTATGTGGTTCGGTATTTGGTTAGTATTGTGTTATGAAATATTTAGTCAGAGAAAGTAATTTTGAGTTGGTAACTATTAATTCTGTGTTTTGGAAAAAAGAATTTTGGTTATTTATATTTTAAAGATTTATTATTTAATTTTAATAAAATTTTTAATTAAAATGTAGAAAATTTACTCTTTACTCTATAAGAGATATTAACAATTTTTTTATTTTTATTATGAATAATAAAAATGGAATTTTCTATAAATAATATAAGTAATAAAAATGAAGTTGAAGTTATCAAATGATATTGGTGTGAAAGAAGGAGCTTATTGAATCAAGAATCATTGGAATACAAGTTAAATGGCTTTTGCCTTGCAAAAAGACAAAACCATCCCCTTAAACCATGTTGTTGAAGCTTACTTGGGTATTTGTAATTTTTATTGTTGTAAGTTTTATAATACAATTTTTATATAAAATAAATATAAATGATTATGTTGAAAAGCTATAGTTTTTTAATTTTAAGCTTAGTTTTGTTGTAATAATTTTATAAGAAAGTTGAATTTTTTTATAAAATATTTTTATATACAAAAATTCGATGAAAAAATATAGATCCCTTACTTTATTATGATGTCAATAGAAAGTATGTTAACACCATCATTATTATAAAGATAAATAATTATTATAAAGATAAACCTTATGATAATTTGTGATCAAAATACTGATATATGATCAAATCCACATTTAAATAAAAATAAAAATTATATGATGCATAATCAAAACCTACAAATAAAAAATCCCAATAAAAACCATAAAAAATAGAAAACAGTAATTATATTAACATAAAACAACATTCCACATATAGTTTCTTCTGAAATTAAAATACAATAAAATATTTTGTAAAAAATATCTACCACTTCTTTTAAGTCTTACTATTGAGTATGTTTATGCAATTATTTGGGTCAAATAAGACCAATAACAACTATAAAACCCAAAAGAATGAAACATTGAGGTCCCTCTGTTCAATTACATATTTCATTGGCATAATTCAAACATAATTATAATAAATATATGATTAAGAATGGACTCTTTAATTATTAATTTGATGTAAGTATATTATATTACCAACTTTATATTTCTTTGGCATAATTCAAACATAACTACAATAAACATATGATTAAGAATGGACTCTTCAGCTTCCAAATCTTAGTATTGAAATTTAATATTCAAAGTGAGGGGTGAAATAAATTTTGCCTTTTTGTTGTGTTTTAAAGCTAAATTATTTGGACCATATAGATTTAATATATTTTTTTATGAAAATGTAAGGTGGATAGAGAAAGATGTAATTTTCATTTTGTAAAAGTTTTGGATTCTAGATTTTAATAACATTTATTGTAAGCAAAATCGTAAATGATTATATTTATAAAATTTGATATGTAGTCAAAAAGTAAGGAGTAGAAATAATCTTAAAATTATTTTATGAAATTTGGTGAGAAGATATGATAATATACCATTTTATAACATACTGAATTTTTGAATTTAACTCGAAATCATAAGATATCATTGTTCAAAATACAATATAAAGCTTAACTCGAAATTATAATATTTCATTGTTTAAAATACAAGACCTTTGTCTGCAAAATAATAAAATTTAGAAAGTACTAAGTGGCATTTTTGGATATTTATGTTGTAATGCTCGACTTTTTAAAATCAATAGTAAAGTATACATGATATAATTTTCGTCTCTTAGGAAAATAATGGTACATATTGCTCATTTTTTAAAGAACAATAGACATGAGGTAATAAGTTGTATCACCCCTATCTCTGTTCCTTTTAAACTTTTACTATTTTTAGAAATTGAAATATTATTCGATTTAATGGCCATGGAAGCCACGATGAGACTTATGTGATGATGTAATATTTTAGTAATTGAGTTAATAAATAATATGCTTGGAAATATTTAGGAAAGCACAATAGAGTTTAGAAGACTTCTTTCTAGATTAGGAAGAGCTATTGGTGGTTAAGTCCACATGATGGATATTCCCTAAGAATCTCCTAAAAATCCCTAGGAGAAAATAATTAAAATGAAAATAAATTAAAACAATGGGAGAGAAAGATTGTGTTAATAACTTAGTTGGAGATAAATACTAAGTGGGGTAAAATAAAACATTGCGGTAGAGAAAAGTGTGTTTTAAAGAAAAAAAACTAAAACAAAAAGGCCGAGGCAAAAGGTTGGCAAAGCTTAAAAGTAGGATGCTGTTAAAATATGTTGGGAAGAAAGTTATAAAAAGAACTACTTTGGAATCAAACGGGGAATTCATAGCAGCAAGAAGACGTTAGCTTTGGGGGGAGCTAGTGGGGATAGCTCATGGTTGGGCTGATGTGATTTTCTCCTGGGTATTCCAAGGCAGTAACGGTTAGATAAAACTTTGTTAAATTCTTACTCTCATTTTGAATTGCTTAATGATGTGTAGATATAATAGCTACAGTGTTGTGTGCTTGTGCTTAGTATACATGTTGTGTATTTCAAATAAATTGTTATCTAGCCTTTCATATGTTATTATTACCTGTCTATGATTTTTATGTGCATGAATGAACAAGAACAGGTCAAAAGAAAATGTTAGTAATGAGAACAATGAAAGAAATAATCTACAACTAATGTTTGACCTGAGAAACCAAGATTTAAAACAAATGCATATATGGTTGAATATGGCTATATTGGAGTTGTCAAATATTAAATGTATTATGCAGTATTACAATTAGCATAGAGATTTTGTTGTCAATTTAATCCTACAAGTTGAAGAAAAAAAAGTTTGATTCATAACTAAAGGGTATTAAGATAATTATTGAGAATGAGAGTCTTCCTAAGGATTTTAGGATGTTTTATTGAGCATTCGAAATATTATTGAATCTTATTTTAGTATAATGATTAATGATGTTTGAATAGAAAGTTTGATTAATATTAAAGAAAAATTTGGTCGTCGTTCGAAAAATCAAGCAGTACAATAAAGGAGTATCTATTACATTTGTTAAGATTATATCATACCTGCCCTTATATAATCGACTATAATATGGATATACCTGTAGGAACTCAATCCTTCTCAAAAGGGAACTTGGAATTTTTTATGATTTTATTATTCTTTAATGTATTACATGTTTCTATTTGGGAGTCTATCTAAAAGAGCTTAAATACAAACTAAAGTAGATACCCTATTAGTCTTAAATAATTTTATGAAGCTAACGTAGATACCCTATTAGTCTTATAGTTATCTTAATATTTTGGACTACAAGAATTTGTATAAGATAAATTTAAAATTTAAAATTTAAAATTTAATCGACTATTGAACTAGTGCAATGGGGCTAATATAGGAAAATACATATGATACCATGATAAAGTAAATATATGGGTAAGGTCATAGAAGACCCTTTGTTAGGTGTTATGTAAAAGAAGGTAATATTCTCCATACAGAGACCTAAGTAACCAAGGAATAGTTGCCGGTAGAATAGATAGTATATCATCATAGTGAAGAGTTAGTACTAAGTTGATATGAGAACAATAGTTATTGTCCTCCATTATTGGAGGAAATTCAAAGAGGAGTTATAGAAGGTGTTTCTTTGAAATGTCACGGTGATTATCATTTAGTTTCTACATGCATGCATAAACAATGGAATAGAAAAAGGAAAACTTTAAAGATGAATGGGGTAGTTAATTGACATATTCATTTAAGTTAGATATCAAAGAAATTCTCCTAAATGTTATGGAGATTTACTTAATTGATTCATACTAGTATATCTATTATTTCAAAGTTATACCACAAGCAGTCGAAATGTAGTAAGACAAGTTAATATATGATTCCAAATTATATAAGAAGTCATCTATATCAAATAGAACCATGGGAATCCATTCCACAAATTGAAGATAATAGGGTATTATCAGAGGATAAGTTATTTTATTCTTCTTCTAAAAGTAATATCATCATTCTTATAGTGAATAAAACACAATATTCAAAACTGTTCTAGCAAGCTTATTTTACAAGTGGCATGTATCAGATATGATGTGATTATGAGAATGAAAAGACAAAGTATATAGTGTTGAATTTGTATCTAATGAAACTAGACCAGAACCAAAACCCCAACCCAAAAGAGGCCTTGCAACCGTAGTCCAGATGTCAGGTTACCCCAAGAACGAATGATAACAACAATTCGTTCAACCAATTTAAGGGGTAGTAACATAAAGATGCCACAGTAAATATTTTCTGACACTAACATAAAATTTGGGGTCACAAATGAAAATTTTCAAAAAGAGGAAGCGATATATGCTATCGGGAGTATCACGGCTAGACGCTACAAGTTTCCTAGAAGTCCCATCATTGGAGCATAAACTAATTCAAAATATATATATATATATATATATATATATATATATATATATATATATATATATATATATATATATATGTATATATATATATATATATCTCTCTCTCTCTCTCTCTCTCTATATATATATATATATATCTATGTATATATACATATATACATGTATACATGTATATATATATATATACATACACATATATATATATATATATATATATATATAATATATATATATATATATATATATATATATATATATGTACACATACATACATACATACATACATACATACATACATACATATATATATATATATATAACCTGGAAGAACCACATTCATTCTTTATCACATAGAACGTAAAGGAAACAAATAAAACAATATAAGAATATTTTAACAAGCAAGGTGACGAAATTCATACATGGAGGAATGATAGAAACATCTTTAGAGGCTACAAGTCATGAAGAGCACTATATAACCATATGGCATAGGCATAACTTGAAAAAATAAATAAATAAAGGGAAGTCCCCATTTATGGCCAACATAGTAATATAATCCCTTTTGGGAAGAATTTACAGTTAAATTAGAACAAAATCTACCTCAATCTCAAGGGATTTTTCATAAATATGATTTACATTATTAGAAGAAAAATTGATAAGAACCTCGAGTACAGAAAAAAAAATAAAAAAGAAAAAAAACTACAGGGTATGGCAAGTTCTAAAACATTGCAAAAGAAATAGGTCAAAGGCCTAGGACAAAGGACACCCTATAACCTCTACGCCATAGTAAAGTCATTTTCTCTCTAATTAAAGTCACTTGGAGGATGGACTTGGTTGTAAGGGTTAAAGAGGGAGGAACCATGTACAAACTGGAAACCCATATTTCAATGCACCCTGATGCGAACAACACAAGTAGGAAAAGAGCAATGAAAAACCGACCCGTGGCATTGACACGAGGAGTTAGAGATAAAGGAAATTCCTCTGTTTCGTAAATATGAGTTGGGAATAACTTCAAAAATACTTGTAAGAATTCATAAGGAGAGGTGAGGATGTTTAAAGAAGGAAAAGAACCAAATTCAAAAAAAATAAAATTGAGAAAAATATTATACAAGGGAGGGACATATACCTATAGTGGATACTATGTCACTCATTCTCCTACTTCAGCTATAAGAAAGATCCCCATCAACACTAGAAAAACCTTCGTACAACTTACTCATATCAATCTGATTAGAGACTAACATTAATTAGGGAAACACATACCGTAACGACTATGGGTCAAGTGCAATATGGTCACAATAACCTCTCGAGTGAAACAAACAAAAATCTCGTAAAGGAAAAAGAAAAAAAAAATATACCTATGTTTGAGATGAAATGAAGAATTTTCCAGAGAATTTCCACCCAAAAAATTGTATGATGAACATTAAACAACTTAAAATTTAAAAGGTAATTAAAGACGGTGTAGCCAAATAAATGGTAATAGAACTAATACTAGATTAAGTTTAAGAAACAAGAAAATTGCCCGTACGAAGGGAAATATATTTTTACATTTAGGCATGTAATGAGCCACGACCTGAAATTTTAGAGACATCTGCAACACGAGGATGGCGACTAATGGTCCCAACACACAAGGGAATTCCCTAGCACTCACTGAATGTGATTAATGCAGTAGAACAAACAAGTAAAGGTTTTCAAACTATAATAAAGGGGCAAAGATGAACCACTTAGACCTTACCAGTTTTCATTTCTTGTGGCCGAATGTTGAAGTGAGGGAGATGCATGCATTCCATGGAACCTGGAGTAAAATTCCAGCTTCCAAGGTGCCAAATTTCCTCGAAACGACGCTCTGTAAACTAGACAAAATACGCCCAACTAGAAACTTGAATGAAATGAAAATGATTTCGAAAGGAAGGTTAGGGTTTGAGAAATTAATTTACACCCTTGGACGGACTACGTGTAATCCTCACCATCTGTAGGAGGTTGGGCCTGACATCCATGTGAATATCACATTGGATGAATGGTGCGGCTGTTAATCATTCACCTACCTAAACCACACGACTGCTTAAATCATTTCCCATAAAATGTAGATTTTTACTTGTAGATTCAACAACTTATGTGATATGCTAAAAACACAAGACAAGAATCTACTCTAATATTTAGCGAAAACCAAAATTGGTCAATGAGAAAAATAAGAAGAAAAGGAAGAATATCAATCACACATAACACAATATTTCTATGGGGAAAGAAATTGCTAAAATCCTCGACTATCTATATTGCATTAACTAGAATATCTGAGAAGAAAATACAATTCTTGTTCAACTCAAACAATTCATGCACTAGTACAATCTATCTCTTTGCCTCACAAGCCATCTCAAGCTAACTCTTAGCCAATTCTATTGACTGCCAAGTCCTTACTTACGCAATTCCTGAGAGAATTAACCTATATTTCATTGGGAAATCCACTCTCCACAAGTACGCAATCCATCCATGGGCCCTCAACTAGTTGCATGCACCATCTGTACAACTCAGAGAATTATACAACTGATATTACAATGTCCCTAAACACTAATCTCAATTGGGTCTTCCTCTGAACTGACATGCATGAGTTATTTATGAGTGAATATTTAGTTAACTAGTGTGGTACTGAAGATGCACTGGTGTACTTCCCCACTACTAGACTCCTACTAGTTCCTCCAACTCTTTGAACTAGTTTAACTGACTAACTCAATTACACTTAGTGATCTAATTACAACTCAAAAGAACTCAACCTGGGCCCCTAAAATTTAGGGTTCACCCTACACGATCCTAGATAAACTTCCAACTCAATTTTCAAAAGTCAATTAAGTCAATTTAAGTCAATTAACTATTACAAGTTGCTTTTGTTGAGATTGCAACAAGATGATGGAGCTTAGTGAAAAGAGTCGCCTTCACTAAGTGGGCCCGCAGGCAAATTATGGTGCAAGTTCTATTTTTGATCCCAGCAGGGATGATCACAGTGTGGGTGACCACAGTATGAGTGATCACAGTGTGGGTGACCACAGTGTGAGTGATCACAGTATGAGTGATCAAAGTCTATTTTTAGACTGGCTGTCAAAAATAGAAAAGTCAAATATTATTGTCTCATAATAATATTTGGACTATAAACTTGATCTTATTCTCTTGGAGCACTTCAGGATGAGCTACGGATGTGGTACATGCAGATCCCAGAGGGAACTACATGGTTACCTATGGGATGACTAATATTTGCATGCAGGACTTCAGTTAGAACTCAAGTGAGTTGAGTTTAGTGGACTGGAGGAGCAGTTGATACTGTGGATGTTCAGTTTAGCTTTGTTAAACTGGTTGTATTTAGTCTAACTGGCAAATAGACTAGAGATGAGTTGGGTGAATTAGTTATTAATTAATTCACAAGTTATTAACTCATAATGCAACTATAGAATACATCAGTTAACTCAGTTGCATGTCAGTGCATGTTCAGTTCAGCAGGGACAGGTGTTAGAGGATCAGATTGCTATCAGTTGTGACTATAGTTGTGCATGATGATTTGAGTATGCCAATGAATTGGCCAATATCAAGAATTGTAGCCTGTGCTCACGTCCAACACAGTGTGAGCGATTCTTTTCAGGTGAAATACAAATTTGGAAAAACCATTCTCATCAGTTCTTGAGCAGGTATTGAGCTGGAGAGGCAGGCAAGCAGTGGAATAGATTTGGAAATCAGATCTGAGCTGTATTGTGTGTAACAAGTGGAGCTGGTACTGGATTGCTTGTGATAAGCATTGTACTTTGTAATGTTACATGTTCTCAATCATTAATATACAGATAGTGTGGGGTTTTTAGCGAGATGCTTTCCCCGGGTTACATACTGTGTTAATGTGTGAATGCTCTTGGTGTTTTATTGTTATTGATGCTGCTATATTGATGATCAACGTAGAGGAGCTTATGTATTGTGTATGTATTCCGCAATAGTACATGATCAGGATAATCTCTGTTGAATATGTGTTAAATTATTCAAAATTTCTACATGGTATCAGAGCTGTTGATCATCAGATCTACTATTCAGGAAGTGTTTACATTCTATTTCTTCAGGCAGAGTCTGTAATCGGGCCAGGTAGCCTCTGGATTCATCCTTCCTTTGGAAGGTGAGATATCCGGTGAATGCCCATACAGTCAATCTCTGTACGAGAAATATTTTGTTCTCACGAATCTTAGATCCAAGGCGGTTGAGTTGGTTGCTGGTGGAATTCGAATTTGCAGCAGTGTTTTCTTGGTGACAACGCAACAATGTCTTTCAACGAATTGCGATTGGAGTATGCTCTTGAGGGAAACTCAAACTATATTGCATGGAAGGATAGGATGGAGGCAGTATTGGATGATAACAGGCTGAAGGAGTTCATAGATACGGATATCCCAAAGCCTACTGATGCTGCTGAGGCGGAAGTTTGGCAAAAGAAGATTGCAAAATGTTGAAGGATTCTGTTGGAGGGCGTGAAGGATCACATTGTGCCCAGCCTCCATGGAAAGGCTACTCCATATTTGATGTGGAAATCATTAACAGAATTATTCCAAAGCAAGAGCGATCAGAGGAAGCTGGCGCTCAAAGATAAACTCAGAAACATCAAATGCGAGAAGGGTGACAGTATTCCCAAGTATCTCACGAAGTTCACTCAGTGTGGAGATGAGCTGGGAAGTGTCGGGGTTACTGTCAATGATGAGGACTTGGTGAGCTTGGCTCTCCTTGGTCTTCCGAAGAGTTGGCATTCCTATCAGGACTCTGTCAATGGTCGGGAGAAATTGCCAGGATGGGAAAGACTATGCTCAGATATTGTGCAGGAGGAGATCAAGCGGAGTACCAGGGACGGATCTTCGTCAAAGGGAGTTGATGAAGAGAATTGTGCTTTGGCTGCCAAAGCAAAGAAAGGGAAGAGCAAGAAAGCTTCTCAGTCTGGTGCGAAAGGCAAGAAGCAGGATATGTCCAAGGTGAAGTGTTTTCACTGTCACCAGCACAGACACTATGCCACTAATTGTCCGCAGAAGAAGAAGAACAAGCAGGCTGCTGGATATTCAGTAGGAGAGGCTCTAGCCTCACAGTTTGAGCTTGATTTTTCATTGATCGCATGCTTGGTTTCAAGTGTGATGGGATCAGTGTGGTTCTTGGACAGTGGTGCATCTTTTCACATGACAGGAGATAGAGATTTGTTCTCTGATCTGGAGGACAAAGATCTTGGAGTGCACATCGAGATGGACGATGATGGTAGATATAGTGCGACTGGTATCGGTACCATTTCCTTTGAGAGGGAGTCTGGTAAACCATTCATATTGAAGGAAGTCATGCATGTTCCAGGGTTGAAGAAGAATCTTATCTCAGTGGCAATGTTAGAAGACAAGGGGTATGATGTTGTTTTCAGCGAGGGAAAGGCTTTCCTACGCAGCATGACAACTAGTGAGACCTGGAAGATAGGGGTTCGAGTGAGGAACCTTTATCAGTTGCATGTATATGGATGCGCAGCAATGGTGGGCAAGGCAGAAGGATTGGTGAGCCGAGATGATGGCGAGTTATGGCACAGGAGATTGGGTCACCTTCACCATGGAGCCTTGAAGATACTACAGCAGATCACTACAGTGGCGATGTTAGAAGACAAGGGGTATGATGTTGTTTTCAGCGAGGGAAAGTCTTTCATGCGCAGTAAGACAACTGGTGAGACCCGAAAGATAGGGGTTTGAGTGAGGAACCTTTATCAGTTGCATGTAGATGGATGCGCAGCAATGGCGGGCAAGGTAGAAGGATTGGTGAGCCTGGATGATGACGAGTTGTGGCACAAGAGATTGGGTCACCTTCACCATGGAGCCTTGAAGATCACTGCAGCAGATCAGGTGACTGTCTCTGCCTGCGTTGGGCTATAGGTGGTCTTACAACTTTCTCTACATCTTGAGCCAGTCGCTCAGCTTCTGTCAAGCGCTTTCACCCTCTGATGGTTGGCGCTGGATGAGTGGTCTCTTCCACTCCATGAACCTCGTCCTGTGGCTGATCCACGTCCTGAAGCTCATCCTTAGGAACTAATAGCTCCTCATCTGCATGCACGTGTAGCTCCCTCTTAAGCGAACACTTCATGGCTTTCTCCTCCTGAAATTTTATATCCCGTCGCACGACAGTTTTACCACTATCTGGTAAATACACACGATAGTTGTGGGGCGTATTAGTGTACCCCACAAATATCCCAACCTCTGTGGTCAGCTCCAACTTCTTCCTGGCATCCTTCGTCACATGCATGTAAATGTTAGCACCAAAAATCCTCAAATGAGAAAGATCAAGCTTCTTACCAGAATAAGCCTCCTCGGGTGTACTCATGCCAAGTATCATATGAGGACAACGGTTCTGCACATAAACTGATGTTTTGCATGCTTCCGCCCACAAGTGAAGGGGTAGGCCCTGATCATGCAACATTGCCCGTGCAGCACCCACAATCATTCTGTTCTTTTGCTCAGCTACCCCGTTCTCCTGTGGGTTATGGGGAGCTATGAGCTCTCTACGAATCCCTTCTGCCTTGCAGAAATCCTTGAACTCATCTGAGATGTATTCACCACCATTATCGCTCCCAAGAGCCTTCACCTTCTTCCCTGACTCCTTCTCAACCAGTGATTTGAATTCACATAACTTTGAATATGTCTCGCTCTTCTTCTGCATGAAGAAGATCCAGCACTTACGAGAGAAATCATCAACAAAAATCACATAATACCTGTGTTTTGCTGTCAAAGCAACTGAGAAAGGTCCACACACATCTGTGTGAATTCTCTCAAGGATCGTCGTGGCGCGACTATCCTTCTCGTGAAAGGTGGATTTCACAAACTTCCCCAAAGTACACCCCTTGCACTGATCTGACTGCGCAAGTGTGCCTTTAGGAAGCCCTGTAGTGATCTGCTGCAGTATCTTCAAGGCTCCATGGTGAAGGTGACCCAATCTCCTGTGCCACAACTCGCCATCATCCTGGCTCACCAATCCTTCTGCCTTGCCCACCATTGTTGCGCATCCATCTACATGCAACTGATAAAGGTTCCTCACTCGAACCCCTATCTTCCGAGTCTCACCAGTTGTCTTGCTGTGCAGGAAAGCCTTTCCCTCGCTGAAAACAACATCATACCCCTTGTCTTCTAACATCGCCACTGAGATAAGATTCTTCTTCAATCCTGGAACATGCATGACTTCCTTCAATACGACGGGTTTACCAGACTCCCTCTCAAAGGAAATGGTACCGATACCAGTCGCACTGTATCTACCATCATCACCCATCTCGATGTGCACTCCAAGATCTTTGTCCTCCAGATCAGAGAACAAATCTCTATCTCGCGTCATGTGAAAAGACGCACCATTATCCAAGAACCACATTGATCCCATCACACTTGAAACCAAGCATGCGATCAATGAAAAATCAAGCTCAAACTGTGAGGCTAGAGCCTCTCCTGCTGAAGATCCAGTAGTCTGCTTGTTCTTCTTCTTCTGCGGACAATTAGTGGCATAGTGTCCGTGCTGGTGACAGTGAAAACACTTCACCTTGGACATATCCTGCTTCTTGCCTTTCGCACCAGACTGAGAAGCTTTCTTGCTCTTCCCTTTCTTTGCTTTGGCAGCCAAAGCACAATTCTCTTCATCAGCTCCCTTTGATGAAGATCCGTCCCTGGTACTCCGCCTGATCTCCTCCTACACAAGATCTGACCATAGTCTTTCCCATCCTGGCAATTTCTCCCGACCATTGACAGAGTCCTGATAGGAATGCCAAATCTTCGGAAGACCAAGGAGAGCCAAGCTCACCAAGTCCTCATCATTGATAGTAACCCCCACACTTCCCAGCTCATCTCGACACTGAGTGAACTTCGTGAGATACTTGGAAATACTGTCACCCTTCTCGCATTTGATGTTTCTGAGTTTATCTTTAAGTGCCAGCTTCCTATGATCGCTCTTTCTTTGGAATAATTCTGTTAATGACTTCCACATCAAATATGGAGTAGCCTTTCCATGGAGGCTGGACACAATGTGATCCTTCACGCCCTCCAACAGAATCCTTCGACATTTTGCGGTCTTCTTTTGCCAAACTTCCGCCTCAGCAACATCAGTAGGCTTTGGGATATCCGTATCTACGAACTCCTTTAGCCCATTATCATTCAATACTATCTCCATCCTGTCCTTCCATGCAATATAGTTTGAGCTACCCTCAAGAGCATACTCCAATCGCAATCCGTTGAAAGACATTGCTGCATTGTCACCAAGAAAACACTGCTGCAAATTCGAATTCCACCAGCAACCAACTCAACCACCTCGGATCTAAGATTCGTGAGAACACAATATTTCTCGTACAGAGATTGACGGTATGGGCATTCACCAGATATCTCACCTTCCAAAGGAAGGATGAATCCAGAGGCTACCTGGCCCGATTACAGACTCTGCCTGAAGAAATAGAATGTAAACACTTCCTGAATAGTAGATCTGATGATCAACAGCTCCGATACCATGTAGAAATTTTGAATAATTTAACACATATTCAACAGAGATTATCCTGATCATGTACTATTGTGGAATACATACACAATACATAAGCTACTCTACGTTGATCATCAATATAGCAGTTTATGTGCAGAACCGTTGTCCTCATAGGATACTTGGCATGAGTACACCCGAGGAGGCTTATTCTGGTAAGAAGCCTGATCTTTCTCATTTGAGGATTTTTGGTGCTAAAGTTTACATGCATGTGACGAAGGATGCCAGGAAGAAGTTGGAGCGGAGCACAGAGGTTGGGATATTTGTGGGGTACACTGATACGCCCCACAACTATCGTGTGTATTTTCCAGACAGTGGTAAAACTGTCATGTGACGGGATATAAAATTTCAGGAGGAGAAAGCCATGAAGTGTTCGCTTGAGAGGGAGCTACACTTGCATGCAGATGAGGAGCTATTAGTTCCTAAGGATGAGCTTCAAGACATGGATCAGCCATAGGACGAGGTTCATGGAGTGGAAGAGACCACTCATGCAACGACAACCATCAGAGGGCGAAAGCACTTGACAGAAGCTGAGCGACTGGCTCAAGATGCAGAGAAAGTTGTAGGACCACCTATAGCCCAACACAGGCAGAGACAGTCACCTGATCGGTACACTGGATACATGGCTCTTGTGAGCAAGTGTGTTGTGACTGAGCCATCCTCTTTCGAGAAAGCTGTGGAGGATCCTGCATGGGTAGAAACCATGGTGGAAGAGTATGATTCTATTGTCAGAAACAGTGCATGGGAGATTGTTCCTAGACTGGAAGGGAAATCAGTGGTGGGTTCGAGATGGATCTACAAAGTTAAGCAGGCAGCTGACGGGAGTGTGGAGAAGTACAAGGCAAGATTTGTTGCCCGAGGCTTTTCACAGATAGAGGGGATCGATTATGAGGAGACCTTTGCACCTGTCGCAAGGTATTCTTCCATACGGACGATTCTTGCTCTCTCAGCGTAGATGGGATGGCACATTCATCAGATGGATGTGAAGACTACGTTCCTCAACGGAGTCATTGAGGAGGAGGTGTACATTGAGCAACCCGAAGGCTTTGAGGTCTTCAGTAGCGAGTCACATGTGTGCAGGCTCAAGAGAGCGCTATATGGGTTGAAGCAAGCACCACGTGCTTGGTACACACGGATAGACAGCTATTTCACAGGACTTGGATTCTCCAAGAGCGAGGCAAATCCTAATCTATACCAGATTATGGTGGAGGGTAAGTTGCTTATCATTGTACTGTATGTTGATGATTTGATTCTAACGGGTGATGAGCTGTTGATACTATCATGCAAGAAGGATCTTGCTACAGAGTTTGAGATGAAGGATTTGGGCCTCCTTCACTATTTCCTAGGATTGGAAATATGGCAGCGCAGTGGTGGATTGTTTGCTTCTCAGGGCAAGTATGCTCGGGAGATACTGGAGAAGTTCAACATGCATGGCTGCAAGCCTATTGATACTCCTCTTCCTGGAGGTTGGAGGAAGGAGGATGCCACTTCAGCAGAAGAAGTGGATGCCACTGTTTATTGACAGTTGGTGGGGTCGCTGATGTATTTGGTCAATACACAACCTGATATATGCTATGCAGTTAACCAGCTTTCACAAGCTATGGTTAAGCCTACCAAGCTCTTCAGGAAGGCAGGCAAGCATGTATTGTGCTACTTGAGAGGCACATTGGGATATGGTTTATGGTACAGACAGGAGGATGAGGTGAAGCTATGTGCCTTCACAGATGTAGATTGGGCAGGGAGCCCGACGGACAGAAAGAGCACATCAGGAGGGGTCTTCAGTATTGGATCGACAACAGTTTCTTGGTAGAGCAGGAAGCAGAGATCCGTGGAACTCAGTTCAGTGGAGGCCGAGTATATGGTAGCAAGTTTGGCTGCATGCGAGGCTATATGGATGAGGAAGATCCTGGTTGGTTTGTTTGGTTCTCATTTGGATCCTACTATGATTTATTGTGATAACCAGAGTTGCATTAAACTCTCGGCTAATCATGTATTTCATGATAGATCTAAGCATATTGACATCAGGTACCATCATATCAGAGATTGTGTGCAGCGGAGGATCATGTTGATTTCATACATTCCAACGGAGGATCAGGATGCTGATATTCTGACGAAGGCTCTCACCAGGAACAAATTCGAGTACCACCGAGGTAGGATAGGGGTTGCTGATAATCCATATCTTGTCGAGAGGGAGTGTTGAGATTGCAACAAGATGATGGAGCTTAGTGAAAAGAGTCACCTTCACTAAGTGGGCCCGTAGGCAAATTATGGCACAAGTTCTATTTTTGATCCCAGCAGGGATGATCACATTGTGGGTGACCACAGTATGAGTGATCACAGTGTGGGTGACCACAGTGTGAGTGATTACAGTATGAGTGATCAAAGTCTATTTTTAGACTGGCTGTCAAAAATAGAAAAGTCAAATATTATTGTCTCATAATAATATTTGGACTATAAACTTGATCTTATTCTCTTGGAGCACTTCAGGATGAGCTACGGATGTGGTACATGTAGATCCTAGAGGGAAATACGTGGTTACCTATGGGATGACTAATATTTGCATGCAAGACTTTAGTTAGAACTCAAGTGAGTTGAGTTTAGTGGACTGGAGGTGCAGTTGATGGAGTTGTGTTCAGTTTACCTTTGTTAAACTGGTTGTATTTAGTCTAACTGGAAAATAGACTAGAGATGAGTTGGGTGAATTAGTTATTAATTAATTCACAATTTATTAACTCATAATGCAACTATAGAATACATCAGTTAACTCAGTTGCATGTCAGCGCATGTTCAGTTCAGCAGGGACAGGTGTTAGAGGATCAGATTGCTATCAGTTGTGACTATAGTTGTGCATGATGATTTGCACAATCAGAGGGATTGAGTATGCCAATGAATTGGCCAATATCAAGAATTGTAGCCTGTGCTCACGTCCAACACAGTGTGAGTGATTCTTTGCAGGTGAAATACGAGTTTCGCAAAACCATTATCATCAGTTCTTGAGCAGGTATTGAGTTGGAGAGGCAGGCAAGCAGTGGAATAGATTTGGAGATCAGATCTGAGCTGTATTGTGTGTAACAGGTGGAGCTGGTACTAGATTGCTTGTGATAAGCATTGTACTTTGTAATGTTACATGTTCTCAATCATTAATATACAGATAGTGTGGGGATTTTAGCGAGATGCTTTCCCCGGGTTACATACTGTGTTAATGTGTGAATGCTCTTGATGTTTTATTGTTATTGATGTTGCTATATCGATGATCAACATAGAGGAGCTTATGTATTGTGTATGTATTCTACAATAGTACATGATCAGGATAATCTCTGTTCAATATGTGTCAAATTATTCAAAATTTCTACAGCTTTGAGAATAGAATTTCAATTAATTCACAATTCAATACAAGGACAATTTAAATTCGAATTTATTGTTGCTATTTTTAACGCTCCCTCTAAACAAGAAAGGGATTATCTACTACCTCGATCCTGCTTCTGTGAAACTCAAATTTTCATCTTGACAAAGCCTTTGTCAAAATATGCATCCTGCACCTCTGTGGAAATGTACTCCAAGAACATAATTCTCCTCTGCACACAATCTTGAAGATGATGATACCAGATATCAATATGCTTGGACCGATCATGAAAAACTGGATTTTCAGAGAGTTTGATACAACTCTAATTGTTGCAGTAAATCATTGTTGGATCCATCTACTGGCCAAACAAACCAATAAAAATTGTCCACATCAAGATAGCCTCACAAGCTACTTGAATAACAACCATGTACTCTACTTCTGCTGAACTGAGTGCAACTAATATTTATTTCCTATTGTACCAAGAAATAACTGTTGACCCAATACTGAAGATGACACCTGATGTGATTTTCCTGTCGGATGGAATCCTTGCCCAATATGCATTGGTGAAGCCTTGAAGCTTCACTCCCTTTGTCCAACTATACCATAAAACATACTAAGTAGTGTCTATGAGGTATCTCAACACATGTTTGGTTGCCTTCCAATACAACTTGGTGAGCTTAACCATTGCTTGACTAAGTTTGTTAACTGTATAACACATGTATGGTCATGTGTTCACCAAATACATAAGTGAATCCACAAGCTACCTGTAAATAGTAGCCTCCACTACTTCACTGGAAGTATCAACCTCCTTCCTCCACTTACCTGCTAGAGGAGTCTCCATGGGTTTACTTTTCTCCATGTGGAACCTTTTGAGTATCTCGATGACATACTTTCCTTGAGAGACAAAACATTCCTCATCACCTTGCCATATTTCCATACCCAAAATGTAGTGCATGAGCTCCAAGTCCTTCATTTAGAACTCTCCTGCAAGATCCTCTTTGAAAGACTTAATCAACTTATCATCACTTGTTAGAATCAAATCATTGACATATAAAACAATAATCAATAATTTACCTTCAACCACAATATGGTAAAGGTTCACATCATCTTCACTTTAGGTGAAGCCCAACCTGGTGAAATAACTATCGATCCTGGTGTACCAAGCACGAGGTGCTTCTTTCTGTCCATACAATGCTCGCTTGAGTCGGCACACATGCGGCTCTTTGTTGAAGGTCTCAAATCCTTCAGGATGCTCAATATACACATCTTCCTCCATCATGTTGTTGAGGAATGTTGTCTTTACATCCATTTGATGTATCTTCCATCCCATCTATGCTGACAGTGCTAGAATGGATCTGATTGATCAATACCTTGCAATAGGAGAAAAAGTCTCATTGTAAGCAATCCCCTCGACCTGAGAAAACCCTCTAGCCACAAACCTAGCCTCGTGTTTCTCCACGCTACCATATGTTGCTTGATTTACCTTGTAAAGCCATATGGAACTCATCACTGACTTGTCTGTCAGTCTTGGGACCACGTCTCAAACACTATTCCTGACAATGGCGTCATACTCCTCAACCACGACATCAACCCAAACTGGTTACTGCACTGCTTCCTGAAAAGAGGATGGCTCAGTCTCTACACATCTGCTCATCAGAGCCAAGTAGCCAGTGTACCCCCTCGGTGACCTCCTCTGCCTGCGCTATGATATGGGTGCTCCTACATTCTCTCTACCATCATGTAATAACCTGTCAGCCTCTCTGGTGCACTTTGTCCCATCTCTAGAATGTTGGAAATCAGATGCACAGCAATCATAGAAACATATACACAGCGATTTTAATCATGCACAGGAACATAGCTTTTTAACGTGGTTCACCCAACCACTCTGGGCTACGTCCACACAACTAAGGCATCGGCAATATTATTAATTAAAAAACAGGAGATTACATAAATTCTCTCACACTCTACACCCAGCTATCCGTATGACTACCTATTTTATAGCAAGGAGAATCTAACTGCATCTCACATCAAATTTAGGATGCATTAATTTTCTCCCAACAACCTGGAGCTAATCCAGCAACAGATTTTTATTGTTGTCACACCTGGGATTTTTGCCTATTTCGTCTAAAACAGAAAAAATCTCAATAATCTCCACCTTGACAACAATTAGCCTGATGCCCTGTTTGTTTATTATTTTTATTTTTTCTGCAAGCCAAGAGAAGCCAAACACCAACGTAGCTTCTCTAACAAAACTGGTTTCGTGAACATGTCTGCACAGTTTTCCTTTGTATGCACTTTTTCAAGAGAAATGCCCCTTTCAGTGATAACCTGTCTTACAAAATGGTACTTGATCGGTATATGCTTTGATTTACTATGATAGGCCGGATTCTTAGCCAAATGTATTGCACTTTGACTATCACAAAGTAACCTGATGTTGTCCTATAACCTACCAAACTCACCAAGCAAACCTTTCAACCATACGGCCTCTTTGCAAGCATGCGAAGCAGCAATGTATTCTGCTTCAGTAGTGGATAAAGAAACAATGTTTTATAGCTTTGACATCCAGCTAATAGCTCCACCTGCAAGAGTAAAGACATACCCTAAAGTTGACCTTCTCTTATCTAAATCACCTGCAAAATCAGAATCAACATATCCGCAAACAGATTCACTACTCTTATTGTAAGTAATACAATAACTACTTATGCCTCTTAAATACCGAAGCACCCATTTTACTGCTGACCAGTGCTCTTTACCCGGATTTTCCATGTACCTGCTGACAACCCCAACTGCATGTGAAATATCTGGTCGCGTACAAACCATCGCATACATTAAACACCCTACTACATTGGCATATGGAATTCTAGACATATAATCCTTTTCTTCATCTGTATTAGGACATAAACTGGAAGAAAGCTTGAAATGGGAAGCTAAAGGAACTGAAACAGGCTTCACATTATTCATACCAAACCTCAAAAGTATTTTCTCAACATACTTCTGTTGTGATAGCCATAGCTTACCATTGCTCTTGTCTCTGAAAATCTCCATGCCCAAAATCTGTCTTGCTGCTCCTAGATCTTTCATATCAAATGTCATTGCCATCTGAGCCTTCAACCTGTTGATTTCTTCTATGCTTTTGCTTGCTAAAAGCATATCGTCAACATACAATACCAAGATAATGAACATGCCATTATTTAACTGCTTAAAGTAAACACAATGATCATATTCACCTCTTACATATTTCTGACTCAACATGAAAGAATCAAACTTCTTATACCACTGCCGAGGCGACTGCTTCAGGCCATATAATGACTTCTTGAGCCTGCAGACAAATTTCTCATTGCGATGGTGAACAAACCCTTCAGGTTGTTCCATATATATTTCCTCATCTAAGTCACCATGTAGAAATGCAGTCTTAACATCTAACTGCTGCAATTCTAAATCAAGCAAAGCCACTAATGCTAACACAATTCTAATTGAAACAATTTTAACCACTGGTGAAAAAATCTCATGAAAGTCAATACCAGCTTTCTGAGAAAACCCTTTTGCAACCAGTCGCGCTTTGTACCTGTCTTCCGTATCATTCACATCGCTTCCCAAGCCACCGGATTATCAAAAAACGCTACTTAACAAGCAGCTTCAGATGCAGGTCTGCGCAGACAATTGTCAAGGCTCAGCACCACGCCGATCGAAAACTGGTGTATTCAGGCTCAGCGCCGCATTAATTGCTCAAGGCTCAGTGTCAAAACTGGTGTATAGTTGAAAACCACGTATGGAAAACGCTGTCACATATAGCGCGCAACAACAATCTATACGCACCCTCAGGCCAGTTTATATATCCACGCTGATATTAACTTATATCCATGCTAAGTGTAAAAAATACTGCTCTCCTCAGTGCGCTGTCTTTTATTAAACGCTGGCAAACGACCTCAGCTCCACCTCCAGTATGCAAGTCCAATCTTGCCTCCAACATACTCTGATACCAATTGTTGGAGATCAGATGCACAGCAATCATAGAAACATATACACAACGATTTTAATCATGCACAGGAACACAACTTTTTAACGTGGTTCACCCAGCCACTCTAGGCTACGTCCACACAACTAAGGCATCGGCAATATTATTAATAAAAAAATAGGAGATTACATAAATTCTCTCACACTCTACACCCAGCTATCTGTATGACTACCTATTTTATAGCAAGGAGAATCTAACTGCATCTCACATCAAATTTAGGATGCATTAATTTTCTCCCAACAACCTGGAGCTAATCCAGCAACAGATTTCTATTGTTGTCACACCTGGGATTTTTGCCTATTTCGTCTAAAACAGAAAAAATCTCAACATAGAAGACTCTGCATGAGTGGGTATCTCCACTCCCTAATCCTCTCCATGTGGCTGCTCCACATCATCTTGAGGTTCCTCCTTAGGCCATAAAAGCTCCTCAACTACATGTAGTTGAAACTCCCTTTCAAGGGAACATCTCATGGCCTTCTCTTCAACAAATTTTGCATCCCTATGAACCACTGTCATCTTATTGGTTGATAGGTACACCTGATAGTTGTGAGGTGTATAAGTGTATTGTACAAATATCCACAAATTTAATGTTGGCTCAAGCTTCCTCTGTGCATCTCTTGTTCCATAGCAGTAGACTCATGAAAAAAAAATACGGAAGTGTCCCACATTTGGTTTCTTCCTTGAAAAAACCTCTTTCAGTGTACTCATCCCACAGATTTGATGAGGGATTTTGTTCTGCAAATAAATAGTTGTGTTGCATGCCTCACCCCATAAGTGTAGTGGTAGGCCTTGATCATGCAACATCGCTTGTGTCACACTTACAATTCTTCTTTTTCCCTTTCATCCACCCCATTTTGCAATGGGTTATGAGGTTTTATCAACTATCGTCGAATGCCTTCTGTTGTATAGAAATTTTTGAACTCATTCAATACATACTCTCCAACGTTATCACTCTAAGAGCTTTAACCTTCTTGCAAGTATCCTTCTCAACTAGTGCTTTAAATTCACAAAAATTTTCAAAAGTCTGATCTTTCTTCTGCATGAAGAAGATCCAACACTTATGAGAAAAATCATCAACAAATATATCATAATACTTGTGCTTGGTCGTGGATGTTGTCGAGAATGGTCCGCACACATATGAGTGACATTGAGCGAGCATCACCTGTGTTCAACTGTCTTTGTCATGAAAGGAAGCTTTCGTGTACTTCCCCAATGTACACTCTTTGCATGTGTTAACTTGCTCTAGTGTACGTTTGCGGAGACCAGTAGAAATTTGCTGCAAAATCTTTAAAGCACCATGATGCAAGTGATTTAATCTCTTGTGCCACAACTCATGGATGTCTCGTCTTTGCACCTTCTCTTCTTTCATGCTTAAGGCAACACAATCTTCTACCTCCAACTTGTAGAAAATCTTCACTCGAACCCCTATCCTCTTCACCTGTCTTGTGGCTATGTGATGAAGGACCACCTTTCCCTTACTAAATATCAAGGTTTTGTTGTGCCAAATTAGGGGGAACTCTTCAGATGGACATGTCTTATGCCACTATTCCAGTTTATGGGGGAGAAAAACTTAGGATGTATAAAGAAGTTAGATTTTTGCACACTCTATGCGAAACAGATCAACCAAAGAACCACCCCATCTATGCTATTGATCAAGATTTTGGCTACATTCAACTATCTGTTTCCCTATTGGAGGATAGAGGCTATGATGTGATATTTAGTAAGGGAAAGGTGGTCCTTCATCACATAGCCACAGGACAGGTGAGGAGGATAGGGGTTTGAGTGAAGATTCTCTACAAGTTGGAGGTAGAAGATTGTGCTGCCTTAAGCATGCAAGAAGAGAAGGTGTAGAGCCGAGACATCCATGAGTTGTGGCACAGGAGATTAAATCACTTGCATCATGGTTCTTCTCAAACGTACACTAGAGCAAGTTAACACATGCAAACGGTGTACATTGGGGAAGTACACGAAAGCTTCCTTTCATGACAAAGACAGTTGAACACAGGTGATGCTCGATCAATTTCACTCATATGTGTGTGGACCATTCTTGAAAACATCCACGACCAAGCACAATTATTATGCTATATTTGCTGATGATTTTTCTCATAAGTGTTGGATATTCTTCATGCAAAAGAAAGATGAGACTTTTAAAAAATTTTGTGAATTTAAATCACTAGTCGAGAAAGATACTTGCAGGAAGGTTAAAGCTCTTAGGAGTGATAACATTAGAGAGTATGTGTTGAATGAGTTCAAAAATTTCTGTACAGTAGAAGGCATTCGACGAGAGTTGATAACACCTCATAACCCATAGCAAAATGGGGTGGATGAAAGGGAAAAAGAAGAATTGTAGGCGCGACACAAGCGATGTTGCATGATCAAGGCCTACCACTACACCCCTGCGGTGAGGCATGCAACACAACTATTTTTTGGCAGAACAAAAGCCCTCATCGAGTCTGTGGGATGAGGACACTGAAGTAGGCTTTTTCAAGGAAGAAACCAGATGTGGGACACTTCCATATTTTTTGTTCATGAGTCTACTACCATGGAACCAGAGATGCACGGAAGAAGCTTGATCCAACATCAGAGTTGTGGATATTTGTGCGGTACACTTATACACCTCAAAACTATTGGGTGTACCTGTCTACCAACAGGATGATAGTGGTTCATAGGGATGTAAAATTTGATGAAGAGAAGGCCATGAGATGTTCCCTTGAGAGGGAGGTTCAACTACATGTAGTTGAGGAGTTTCTATCTCCTAAGGAGGAACATCAAGATGATGTGGAGCAGCCACCTGGAGAGGATCAGGGAGTGGAGATACCCACTCATGCAGAGTCTTCTAGAGATGGGACAAAGTGCACCAGAGAGGCTGAAAAGTTATTGCATGATGCTAGAGAGAATGTAGGAGCACCCATATCATAGTACAAGTAGAGGAGGTCACCAGGGAGGTGCACTGGCTATATGGCTCTGATGAGCAGATGTGTAGAGACTGAGCCATCCTCTTTTCAGGAAGCAGTGCAGTAACCAGTTTGGGTTGATGCCATGGTTAAGGAGTATGACTCCATTGTTAGGAATAGTGTTTGAGACGTGGTCCCAAGACTGACAGACAAGTTAGTGATGAGTTCCAGATGGATTTACAAGGTAAATCAAGCAACATATGGTAGTGTGGATAAAAATGAGGCTAGGTTTGTGGCTAGAGGATTTTCTCAGGTCGAGGGGATTGCTTACAATGAGACTTTTTCTCCTATTGCAAGGTACTCATCAATTAGATCCATTCTAGCACTGTCAGCACAGATGGGATGGAAGATACATCAAATGGATGTAAAGACAACATTCCTCAACAACATGATTGAGGAAGATGTGTATATTGAGAATCCTGAAGGATTTGAGATCTTCAATAAAGAGTCACATGTGTTCCAACTCAATCGAGTATTGTATGGACTGAAAGAAGGACCTCGTGCTTAGTACACCAGGATCGATAGTTATTTCACTAGGTGGGGCTTCACCTAAAGTGAAGCTGATGTGAACCTTTACCATATTGTGGTTGAAGGTAAATTATTGATTATTGTTTTACATGTCAATTATTTGATTCTAACAAGTGATGATAAGTTGATTAAGTCATTCAAAGAGGATCTTGCAAGAGAGTTCTAAATGAAGGACTTGGAGCTCATGCACTACTTTCAGGGTATGGAAATATGGCAAGGTGATGAGGAACGTTTTGTCTCTCAGGGAAAGTATGTCATCGTGATACTCAAAAGGTTCCACATGGAGAGAAGTAAGCCCATGGAGACTCCTCTAGCAGGTAAGTGGAGGAAGGAGGTTGATTATTCCAGTGAAGTATTGGAGGCTACTATTTATAGGTAGCTTGTGGATTCACTTATGTATTTGGTGAACGCATGACCATGCATGTGTTATACAGTTAACCAACTTAGTCAAGCAATGGTTAAGCTCACCAAGTTGTATTGGAAGGCAGCCAAACATGTGTTGAGATACCTCATAGACACTACTTAGTATGTTTTATGGTACAGTCAGACAAAGGGAGTGAAGCTTCAAGGCTTCACCAATGCATATTGGGCAAGGAGTCCATCCGACAGGAATAGCACATCAGGTGTGATCTTCTGTATTGGGTCAATAGTTGTTTCTTGGTACAACAGGAAACAAATATTACTTGCACTCAGTTCAGTAGAAACAAAGTACATAGTTGTCATTCAAGTAGCTTGTGAGGCTATCTGGATGAGGACAATTCTTATTGGTTTGTTTGGTCAGCAGATGGATCGAACAATGATTTACTGTGACAATTAGAGTTGTATCAAACTCTCTGAAAATCCAGTTTTTCATGATCAGTCCAAGCATATTGATATCTGGTATCATCATCTTCGAAATTGTGTGCAGAGGAGAATTATGTTCTTGGAGTACATTTCCACAGAGGAGAAGGATGCATATTTTGACAAAGGCTTTGTCAAGATGAAAATTTGAGTTTCATAGAAGCAGGATTGAGGTAGTAGATAATCCCTTTCTTGTTTAGAGGGAGTGTTAAAAATAGCAACAATAAATTCAAATTTAAATTGTCCTTGAATTAAATTGAAATTTTATTCTCATAGCAACTTGTAATAGTTAATTGACTTAAATTGACTTAATTGACCTAGGAAATTCGAGTTGGAAGTTTATCTAGAGACGTGTAGAGTGAACCCTAAATTTTAGGGGCCTAGGTTGAGTTCTTTTGAGTTGTAATTAGATCACTAAGTCTAACTGAGTTAGAGTTAGTTAAACTAGTTCAAAGAGTTGGAGGAACTAGTAGGAGTCTAGTAGTGGGGAAGTGCACCAGTGCATCCCCAGTACCACACTAGTTAACTGAAGATTCACTCATAAATAACTCATGCATGTCAGTTCAGAGGAAGACCCAGTTGAGATTAATGTCTAGGGACATTTTAATATCAGTTGTATAATTCTATGAGTTGTATAGATGGTGCATGCAACCAGTTCAGGGCCTATGGATGGATTGCGTACTTATGGAGAGTGGATTTCCCAATTAAATACAGGTTAATTCTCTCAAGAATTGCATAACGAAGTAGGGACTTAGCAGGCAATAGAATTGGCAAAGTGTTGGCTTTAGATGTCTTGTGAGGCAAAGAGATAGATTGTACTAGTGCATGAATTGTTCAGGTTGAACAAGAATTGTATTTTCTTCTCAGATATTATGGTTAATGCAATATAGGTAGTCGATGTTTTTAGCAGTTTCTTTCCCCATAGAAATATTGTGTTATGTGCAATTGATATTCTTCATTTTTCTTCTTATTTTTCTCATTGATCAATTTTGGTTTTCACTGAAGATTAGAGTAGATTCTTGTCTTGTGTTTTTAGCATATCACATAAGTTGTTGAATCTACAATTAAAAATATACATTTTATGGGAAATGAGTTAAGTAGTCATGTGGTTTAGGTAAAAGGTGAATGATTAACAACCATGCCATCCATCCAATTTGATATTCACATGGATGTCAGACCCAACCTCTTATCGACGGTGAGGATTACACGTAGTCCATCCAGGGGTGTAAATTAATTTCTCAAAGCCTAACCTTCCTTTCGAAATCATTTTCATTTCATTCGAGTTTCTGGTTGGGCGTATTGTTTCTAGTTTACAGAGCATCATTTCGAGGAAATTTGGCACCTTGGAAGCTAGAATTTTACACCAGGTTCCATGGAATGCATGCACCTCCCTCACTTCAACATTCAACCGCAAGAAATGAAAACTGGTAAGGTCTAAGTGGTTCATCTTCACCCCTTTATTACAGTTTGAAAACCTTTACTTGTTTGTTCCACTGCACTAATCACATTCAGTGAGTGTTATGGAATTCCCTTGTGTGTTGGGACCATTAGTCGTCATCCTCGTGTTGCGGATGTCTTTGAAATTTCAGGGTGTGGCTCATTACGTGCCTAAATGTAAAAATATATTTCCCTCGGTACTGGGAAATTTTCTTGTTTCTTAAACTTAATCTGGTATTATCTCTATTACCGTTTATTTGGCTACACCATATTTAATTACTTTTTAAATTTTAAGCTGTCTAATGTTCATCATACACGTTTTTGGGTGGAAATTCTCCAGCAAATTCTTTGTTTCATCTCAAACATAGGTATATTTTTTTTCTTTTTTTCTTTTTCCCTTACGATATTTTTGTTTGTTTCACTCGAGAGGTTATTGTGACCATATTGAACTTGACCCACGGTCATTACAGTATGTGTTTCTCTAATTAATGTTAGTCTCTAACCTGCTTGATATGAGTAAGTTGTACGAATGCTTTTCCATTGTTGATGGGGATCTTTCTTATAGCTGAAATAGGAGAATGAGTGACATAGTATCCACTACAGGTATATGTCCCTCGAATAATATTTTGCTCAATTTTTTATTTTTATTTTTTTTACAGGATTTGGTTCTTTTTCTTCTTCAAACATCCTCACCTCTCCTTATGAATTCTTACAGGTATTTTTGAAGTTATTCCCAAATCATATTTACAAAACAAAGGAATTTCCTTTATCTCTAACTCCTCCTTCCAATCCCACCGGTCGGTTTTTCATTGCTCTTTTCCTACTTCTGTTGTTCGCATCAGGGTGCACTGAAATATGGGTTTCCAGTCTGTACATGGTTCCTCACTCTTTAACCCTTACATCCAAGTCCATCCTCCAAGGGACTTTAATTAGAGAGAAGATGACTTTACTATGGTGTAGAGGTTATAGGGTGTCCTTTGTCCCGAGCCTCTGACCTATTACTTTTGCAATGTTTTAGAACTTGCCATACGCTGTAGTTTTTTTTTGCAGTACTCGAAGTTCTTATCAAATTTTCTTCTAATAATGTAAATCATATTTATGGAAAATCCCTCGAGATTGAGGTGGATTTTGTTTTAATTTAACTGTAAATTCTTCCCCAAAAGGGATTACATTACTATGTATGCCATAAATGGAGACTTCTCTTTATTTATTTATTTTTTCAAGTTACGCCTATGCCATATGGGTATATCATGCTCTTCATGACTTGTAGGCTCTAAAGACATTTCTATCATTCCTCCATGTATGAATTTGGTCACCTTGCTAAAATATTCTTATATTGTCTGATTTGTTTCCTTTACGTTCTATGTGATAAAGAATGAATGTGGTTCTTCCAAGTTATATATATATATATATATATATATATATATATATATATATATATATATAGACATACATATACATATACATATACATATACATATATATCTTTGAATTAGTTTATGCTCCAATGATGGGACTTTTGGGAAACTTGTAGTGTCTAGCCGTGATACTCCTGATAGCACATATCGCTTCCTCTTTCTGAAAATTTTCATTTGTGACCCCAAATTTTATGTTAGTGTCAGAAAATATTTACTATGGTATCTTTATGTTACTACCTCTTAAATTGGTTGAACGAATTGTTGTTATCATTTGCTCTTGGGGTAACCTAGCGTATGGACTACCATTGCAAGGCATCTTTTGGGCTAGGGTTCCGGTTCTGGTCTAGGTTCATTAGTTACAAATTCAACACTATATACTTTGTCTTTTTGTTCTCATAATCGCATCATCTCTGATACATGCTACTTGTAAAATAAGCTTGCTAGAACCGTTTTGAATATTGTGTTTTATTCACTATAAGAATGATGAGATTACTTTTAGAAGAAGAATAAAATAACTTATCCTTTGATAATACCCTATGATCTTCAATTTGTGGAATGGCTTCCCATGGTTCTATTTGATATAGATGACTTCTTATATAATTTGGAATCATAAATTATCTTTTGTCTTACTACATTTCGACTGTTTGTGGTATAACTTTGAAATAATAGATATACTAGTATGAATCAATTAAGTAAATCTCCAGAACATTTAGGAAAATTTCTTTGATAGCTAACTTAAATGAATATGTCAATTAACTACCCCATTCATCTTTAAAGTTTTCCTTCTTCTATTCCATTGTTTATGCATGCATGTAGAAACTAAACAATAATCACCGTGACATTTCAAACAAACACCTTCTATAACTCCTCTTTGAATGACAATAACTATTGTTCTCATGTGAACTTAGTACTAACTCTTCACTATGATGATATACTATTTATTCTATTGGTAACCGTTCCTTGGTTACCTAGGTTTCTGTATGGAGAATATTACCTTTACATAACACCGAACAGAGGGTCTTCTATGACCTTACCCATATATTTACTTTATCATGGTATCTTATCTATCTTCCTATATTAGCCCCCTGGGCACTAGTTCAATAGTTGATTAAATTTTAAATTTTAAATTTATCTTATACAAATTCTTGTATTATAAAATATTAATATAACTATAAGACTAATAGGGTATTTACTTTAGCTTCATAAATTTATGTATAGAAAAATTTCTATGTTTTTATTTCGGCTCTTTTAGATGGACTCCCAAATAGAAACATGTAATACATTAAAGAATAATAAAATCATAAAAAAATTCCAAGTTCCCTTTCGAGAAGGATTGAGTTCCTACAGGTATATCCATATTATAGTCGATTATATAAGGGCAGGTATGATATAATCTTAACAAATGTAATAGATACTCCTTTATTGTAATGCTTGATTTTTCGAACGACAACCAAATTTTGTTTCAATATTAATCAAACTTTCTATTCAAACATCATTAATCATTATACTAAAATAAAATTCAATAATATTTTGGATGTTCAATAAAACATCCTAGAATCCTTAGGAAGACTCTCATTCTCAATAATTATCTTAATAACCTTTAGTTATGAATCAAACCTTTTTTTCTTCAACTTGTAGGATTAAATTGACAACAAAATCTTTATGTTAATTGTAATCCTACACAATAGCATTTAATATTTGACAACTCCAATATACCCATATTCAACCATATATGCCTTTGTTTTAAATCTTGGTTTCTCAGGTCAAACATTAGTTGCAGATTATTTCTTTCATTGTTATCATTACTAACATTTTCTTTTGACTTGTTCTTTTTCATTCATGCACATAAAAATCATAGACAGATAATAATAACATATGAAAGGCTAGATAACAATTTATTTGAAATACACAACATGTATACTAAGCACAAGCACGCATCGCTGTAGCTATTATATCTACACATCATTAAGCAATTCAAAATGAGAGTAAGAATTTAACATCTAACCTTACTGCCTTGGAATACCCATGAGAAAATCACATCAGCCCAACCATGAGCTATCCCCACTAGCTCCCCCCAAAGCTAACATCTTCTTGCCACTAGGAATTCCCCATTTGATTCCAAAGTAGTTCTTTTTATAACTTTCTTCCCAACATATTTTAACAGCATCCTACTTTTAAGCTTTGCCAACCTTTTGCCTCAGCCTTTTTGTTTTAGTTTTTTTTTCTTCTTTAAAACACACTTTTCTCTACCACAATGTTTTATTTTACCCCACTTAGTATTTATCTCCAACTAAGTTATTAACACAATCTTTCTCTCCCATTTTTTTAATTTATTTTCATTTTAATTATTTTCTCCTAGGGATTTTTAGGAGATTCTCAGGGAATCTCCATCATGTGGACTTAACCACCAATAGCTTTTTCTAATATGGAAAGAATTCGTTTAAACTCTATTGTGCTTTCCTAAATATTTCCAAGCAAATTATTTATTAACTCAATTACTAAAATATTACTTCATCACATAAGTCTCATCGTGGCTTCCATGGCCATTAAATCGAATAATATTTCAATTTCTAAAAATAGTAAAAGTTTAAAAAGCACAGAGATAGGGGTTTTACAACTTATTACCTCATGTCTATTGTTCTTTAAAAAATGAGCAATATGTAACATTATTTTCCTAGGATACGAAAATTATATCATGTATACTTTACTATTGATTTTAATAAGTTGAGAATTACAACATAAATATCCAAAAATACCACTTAGTACTTTCTAAATTTTATTATTTTGCAGACAAATGTCTTCTATTTTAAATAATGAAATCTTATAATTTCGAGTTAAGCTTTTTATTGTATTTTGAACAATGATATCTTATGATTGCGAATTAAGTTCGAAATTTCAATATGTTATAAATTGGTATATTATCATATCTTGTCACCAAATTTCATAAAATAATTTTAAGATTATTTCCACTCCTTATTTATTGACTACATATCAAATTTTATAAATATAATCATTTACGATTTTGTCTTACACATAAATATTATTAAAATCTAGAATCCAAAATTTTTACAAAATGCAAATTAGATCTTTCTCTATCCACCTTACATTTTCATAAAAGAAATATATTAAATCTATATAGTCCAAACAATTTAACTTTAAAACACAACAAAAAAGACAAAATTTATTTTACCCCTCACTTTGAATATTAAAATTTCAATACCTAAGTCAAATTTGGAAGCTAAAGAGTCCATTCTTAATCATAGGCTTATTGTAATTATGTTTTTAATTATGTCAAAGAAATAAAAAGTTGGTAATACAATATACTTACATCATTAATAATTAAAGATTCCATTCTTAATCATATATTTATTGTAATTAAGTTTGAATTAGGCCAAAGAAATAAAAAGTTGGTAATACAATATACTTACATCATTAATAATTAAGAATAAGAATGAAATATGTAATTGAGCAAAGGGACCTCAATGTTCCATTATTTTGGGATTTAGAGTTGTTATTGGTCATATTTGACCCAAATAATTGCATAAACATGCACAATGTGGTAAGACTTAAAAGAAGTGGCCATTGATTTGATAAAGTGGTAGATATTTTTCATAAAATATTTTATTGTATTTTAATTTTAGAAGAAACGATATGTGGAATGTTGTTTTATGTTAATATAATTATTGTTTTGTATTTTTTTATGGTTTTTATTGGGATTTTTTATTTGATATGTGGAATGTTGTTTTATGTTAATATAATTATTGTGTTGTATTTTTTTATGGTTTTTATTGGGATTTTTTATTTGTAGGTTTTGATTGTGCATCATATAATTTTTATTTTTATTCTAAATGTGGATTTGATTTTATATCAGTATTTTGATCACAAATTATAATAAGATTTATCTTTATATTAATGATTTATCTTTATAATAATGATGGTGTTAACGTACTTTTTGTTTACATCATAATAAAGTAAAGGATTTATATTTTGTCATTTAATTTTTGTAATAAAAGACATTTTATAAAAAAATTCAACTTTCTTATAAAATCATTACAATAAAACTAAGCTTAAAATTAAAAAACTATAGCTTTTCAACATCATCATTTGTATTTATTTTATATAAAAATTGTATTATAAAACTTACAACAATAAAATTACAAATACCCAACCAAGGTTCAACAACATGGTTTAAAGGGATGGTTTTGTCTTTTTGCAACGCAAAAGGCATTTAATTTGTATTCCAAATGATTCTTGATTCAATAAGCTCCTTCTTTCACACCAATATCATTTGATAACTTCAAACTTCATTTTTATTATTTATAAAAAATTCCATTCTTATTATTCATAATAAAAATAAATAAAAAATAAAAAATTGTTAATATCCCTTATAGAGTAAAGAGTAAATTTTCTATATTTTAATTAAAAAATTTAATAAAGTTAAATAATAAAACCTTTAAAGTATAAATAACCAAAATTCTTTTTTCCAAAACACAGAATTAATAGTTACTAACTCAAAATTTCTTTCTCTGACTAAATATTTCATAACACAATACTAACCAAATATTGAACCACATAACCAACAATACTAACGAAACACCTAACAACACAACAAACAATACTAGCCAAATATCTAACTACATAATAGATCATACTTCAACAAATCCCTTGGGGTATATAAAAGAATATCTAAATATTCTTGACTAGTATACATAAGACAGATAAAATTATATAACTCTCAATAGTTTAAATATGTCCAAGCATAAATTGTCAAAATGCCATGAGGGCAGACCTGACTTATACATACACAAAATTACAGAGAAATAGATTTAAATTCTGAACCCTCGAGGCTAGAGCTTTGACGGAATAGTAACCAGAAAATCCAAATTTAAATCAAAGGAGGAGATCAAACCCTCGACACAGACTCCCATCTCTATGCGAGTACTCTGGAATTGCCAAGATTTTCAATCAGTAACATACCCGGAAGATCAAAGGGATTAGAATGCCTGCCTTGGCAGAGCTTCAGGTGGAATGCCATTAGGAGTTGGCTAGGAAACTGCAAACACCGAAGAAATCCTACAACAGAAGACCAGAATACATTAGAAGTATTAATTGAGGAAATTGCAAACGAAACTCTGTTTAAAAATCACCTAGTAAACATAAGAATATGTGGAACTTTCACCTGCTAGGCCGCGCAAGGGAGACGAGTTTCTTGAATTGTGAGGACCTCCTCTGACCGCCAATAACTCACTGTCTGAACGCCTGAGAGCATGACACTGAAGTGATTCCATTACCAGAGGACCGAAACATCCAAAGAGAATTTCGAAGGAGAGAAAGTAGAGACCCTACCGGAGTCTAGACAGAGTTATGAGTTCCTTCAAGCGTCATTGATTGTGGTTAGGTGGAGGATGACCGTTGATGGAGTACCACAGTTGAGGAGGGTAGACACCTGTATAGCATATGGAGGGAATCCCGAAGGCTGAACCTGCTAATCCATAAGGATAGATGGTCATAAACATAAACATTAATACAACTACAATTATTTTTATTACAAGGACAACCCCTCGTACTATGAGATGGGTTTAAATTAATGTATATAGACCTTACTTTAATATACCTCAGCATATTATGTAAATGTGTATCCTGTGTAATATCTGAATTGTGCAATAAGTAATTATATTGGATGATTAATATTTAATTTATTTTTTTTTACATATAATGGAGATGTGACAAGTGGTATCAGAGCTAACTTAGGTTACAAAATTGAGGGCCTTTGGAAACTAATATTTGAAAAGTGTTGTGATTGAATACAGTAAAGAAGTAGGAGCAGATGCTATGAGGATAATAGGCAACACACCGCACATACCCATGACAGGACCAGGACCTACATATTTTCCAGAAACCAATCCTGAATTATGGGTGCAGCTGGGTGAGGAACCCCGCAACACCAATGTCACCATTCTGGAAACCGTGCAAGAGTTTAAAGGAGAGATGGCCCGGTTAAGGGAAGACAATGAAAGACTTATGCAGGAACAAGAGAAAATCATGAAGAGTCTGTCAAATAGACAAAACCAGCGTCCGCAAGTACCCAACCTAGAAAATGGGCATATGACCTGAGAGCAAGAGTACCGAACAGAATATCTAGAGACTGAAGGAGGAGAAGAAAATCAGGAAGAAAAATCTGACAATGCTTTAGAACACAAAACACTGAAAAAACAAAGAATAGAACTACAGGGAGAATTCCAGAAAATAAAACCACCCCTCTTTGATGGTGAGAAAGAAGAGGAAGCTGAAGCCTAGCTTATTAATATGAATAAGTATTTCCAGTTATATTATTATGACCATAACTTAAAGGCTCGACTAGATATTTTTCAGTTACAAGGGAAAGCCACTCTTTGGTGGGAAAAGGTGAAGATTGTGTGGGGAGTAAACAAACACAACATAACATGGGAAAAATTTCAAAGATATTTTAAGGAAAGATATCTTACTGAATGGTTTTATGATGAAAAAGCAAAAGAGTTTCACGATCTACGACTGGGACAGTTGACAATGGATGAATTCATTACCAAGTTCACATCCCTACTTCACTATGTTCCCTACATACGGGAAGGAAAGGAAAATGTGCAGGGATTCATCAGTAGTCTACCCCTGTTCATGAAGGAGCGTCTTGAATTCGATAACCCGAAACTATGGATGAGGTTATACAAAAAACCCAATTTTTTTACCAACAAAGCAGACAAAAAGGAGATACGGGCAAAAGATGGAGTGAAAAAAGGGCATTAAGTTTCCTGTTGGTAGAAAAGGAAGCAAATTTGTCATGAATAAAGGACCCACAAAGGACAAATAAACAGAAATCAAAACAGGAATCCAACCAGATTTAAACTCCCTAAAGAATCTAAAACCAATTAGTCAGGCAGAATCGAGGTTGAATTAGCTACAAGACCCCCAGTGTAATGTTGGGGATGTGGAGGACCACACTATGTCAAAAATTGTCCCAATCATAGAGGCAATGAACATATCTCTCAAATCCAGGAGGCATCCATTGTAGGGGAGATGGCCAGGAGCATCCCAAAAATCAATGCTACCCTTGAAGACCATCAACTAGAATACCAACCAACCATGGCGGAATTTGAAGGTAAAATTTCTGACCAATCTATCTCTGTTTTAATTGACCTAGGAGCTAAATTAATCTATGTTAGTCCTAAGATATTTGATAAGTGTTGTTTACAAGAGGTCAAATTTAAAAATCCTGGGTTAGTACAGCTAGCCATAGGGGAAAAAAGGCGAGTGTTGGCCAAAGTCAGCAACTGCCCATTAGTAATAGCAGGTCCATCCCTGATAACAGACATGAATATCTTTCCCCTGGGATCATATGATGTCCTTATAGGCATGGAATAGCTAGAGAAACAGTGTTCCCTTATAAATTATAGGACAAAGGCTATCCGCTATATAGATGAGGAGGGAAATAGGTAGGAGATGCAAGGCATTTTAAGGCCAATAAAGTTAAGACCCATAACTACCTCATAGTTAGCAAAAATGCATTAGAAAAGAATGCCAAATATATGCAATTTAGGTGGGTTATGCCAACTCCAAGGAGAAATCTAGTTCTTTGGAAAGCATACCAGTAATACAAAATTTTCCGAATGTATTTCCTGAAGAGATTCCAGGACTTCCCCTAAAAGGGACATAGATTTCACCATTGAACTAATACCGGGAGCTGCTCAGGTGTCTCGAGCTCCCTATGGCATGAGCATACCATAGCTTACCAAATTAAAATTATAGTTACAAGAATTGTTAGATAAAAATTATATCTGACCCAACGTGTCACCTTGGGGAGCCCCAATATTGTTTGTTAAAAAGAAGGATGGGACTCTACGCATGTGTATGGATTATCACCAGCTAAATAAGCTGACTATTAAGAATAAGTATCCCTTAGCACACAATTGAATTTTAGTACAACATATTACCCTCAAATGGATGGGAAAACCGAGCGGGTGAATTAGGTGGTTGAGGACATGCTGTGGACTTATGTGATGCAACAACCCTCCAAATGGGAATATTACTTGAACTTGGTAGAATTTGGTTATAACAATGGCTATCATACATCATTACAAATGAGCCCATTTGAAGTATTGTACGAACGCAGGTGCCAAACCCCTTCAATCTGGGGAGGACTAGAAGATAAGATAACGTTAGGTCTGGAAATGCTGTAGGAAATGGAGGAGATGGTAAAAAGGGTTTGATTAAATTTAAAGACAACTCAAGATCGACAAAAGAACTTTGCTGATTGAAAAAGGAATTTCTGGGAATTTCAAATAGGGGATCACGTTTATGTAAGAGTACGACCAAAGGAAATTACCTTGCAATGGAATGGTTGTGCTAAGTTGGCACCCCAATTTTGCATCCCTTTTCAAGGTTTAGCAAGAGTTGGACCAGTGCCTTATCAGCTCACCTTGCCTAGCCACATCCATGTGCATAACGTTTTTCATGTTTCAGTATTAAAAAATTATGTTTATGATCCTAAACATATAATTTATTAGCAAGATATACAGGTTGAACTGGAAGGCGAGTTCCTGGTCGAACTGTTGGTTATACTCGATCATAGAGAAGTAATGTTGTGGAAACAAGCTATCACCTAGGTTACCGTGTAATGGAAGCTCTTTGGGCCAGAAGAGGCCACCTGGGAAGATGAAAAGTTTATGAGGAAGGCCTTTCCAGGTCTATTTGCAGCAGAAAAACATCGGGATGATGTTTGATTTTTAGAGGGGGGAGATGTGATGTCCCAGGGGAAAACTATAATTATTTATTTTACCATAGTAAAAACAAAGACTAGATATTATTATTATTATTATAAACATTTGAATTAAGTATTTGAGTTTTTCTAATTATGAATGGGAAACAGATGATTGAATGTTAATAAATCTTGAAGCTCTTTCATATTAACCGCTTCTCTGTCTATGAATTACCAAGAAGTAATCAAGAGGGTAGGAGGTACCTGAGAGAATGAGTAGGGAAAGAGGGAAGTGGACCTTGTAGAAAAAGAGATAAGGAAGGAGCTATGTCTGGTGATGACCATATAGTTGTGGATGCTGTAACAATTTTAGTTGCAAGAAAGCATCAGTGCTAGGAGTAGAAGCTCGGGGGGAGGCTTGGACCTGAGGGCAAGCCTCATGGTTGGGAGGTTAAAATAGGAAATCATATCTATGATTGTATAAAATTAGTAGTCTTAAGGACTGAATACAGGTATGTAGTATAGATACCTAGCTTATTGTTGGTTCAATTTTAGCATGATAACGGAATTAGAAATTAATGGTTTAGTAATTTTACTCTTGGTTATTAGTCAGGGAAGCAATAAATGCTTATAAATGAAAACTCTAAACAAACCTGTAGATTGTGATATCAAAATCAGTATAACTATAGCTTAAAGGAAGACATTATAGATAATTACTATAAATAGAGCAGAGGCTATAATCAAAGGAACTGAAAAACAATATAAATACTTACTATAAGCAAAGGAAGCAAAAACATCTTATATAAATGAAAGAATTACTTTATGATTCAGTTTCTTTCCAAAAAAATTGAGAACTATTAGAAATAACAACATTCGTAGAGAAGCATAATAATACAAATAAAACAAGAAGGAAACTGTAGAATCAATATAGTTCTGGAAAAACCTGGATACCTGAGGGTTACATTTTTGATATTAGGGAATGGTTACCTAGGACACATCGATATGAAGTAAACATGTGAAGTATGAAAAATGGAAAGTAAAATAAGTTTCCCTGAACTTAAGAACTAATGCCATAATAACGTCATGATAAGGGTTTGATTATCTTGTCCACGGCATGAGGGTTTAAATCCCTCAGAAAGTGCCTCATACCATCACTAATATCAAACTTGCAACTATAATTTCAAAGCAAACATAGGGCTAGACATCGCATTAGGGATAGAGTCTTTCCTGAACAACTGAGCATGCGTAACTGAAAGGCAATCTACTAATAAAAATTACCAGAACTCCCTAAGATTGCCATATGATCTATAGAACCCTACCAAAGCTTTAACATTCTATACCGCAGGTTGATGGAACCCCGCTGGAAAATATCATGAAATTGCCAAGCCTCCACGAGCCAAATCAGAGAAAAAATATGTAAAAATTCACATTAAACTAAGGCAAGTAAAAGAAACAACAGTCATATTATTTACATTCCGTGGCATAGTTTATCAAATCACTTTTGGTGCGAAAACCCAGAATAGAGAAGGATTTTCATGCACAACTCGAAGCCATGATGGTTTTACCAAAAGAATAACGCATTCAGCTATACCAGCAAGAAAATATATAAAAATACTTGACCAGTATACCTAAGACAGATAAAATTGTAGAATCCTCAACAGTTTAAATATGTCCAGGTATAAATTTTAAAAACACCATGAGGGCGGACCTGACTTATACATACACAAAATTACAGAGAAATAGCTTTAAATTTTGAACCTTTGAGGCTAGAGCCTTGACAGAGTAGTAACCGGAAAATCGAAATTTAAACCAGAAGAGGAGTTCAAACCCTCAACACAGACTCCCATCTCTATGCGAGTATTCTAGAATCGCCAAGATTTTCAATCAGTAACATACCTGGAAGATCGAAGGGATTAGAACGCCTACCTTGGCAGAGCTCCGGGTGGAATTTCGTTACGAGCTGGCTGGGAAACTGTAAACACCGGAGAACAACTACAACAGAAGACTGAAATACATTAGAAGTATTAATTGAAGAAATTGCAAACGAAACTCTATTTAAAAATCACCTAGTAAACATAAGAATAGGCAGAACTTTCACCTGCCAGGCCGCGCAAGAGAGACGAGTTTTTTGAACTGTGAGGACCTACTCTGACTGCCAGGAACTTGTTGTTTGAACGCCTGAGAGCATGACATTGAATCGATTCCATTACCAGAGGACCAAAACATCCAAAGAGAATTTTGAATGACAAAAGGTAGAGACCCTACCGGAGTCTAGGAAGAGTTATGAGTTCCATCAAGCGTCATTGATTATAGTTAGGTGGAGGACAACCATCGATGTAGTGCCACGGTCGAGGAGGGTAGACACTTGTATAGCATATGGTGGGAATCCTGAAGGATGAACCTGCCAAGCTAGCAGGATAGATGGTCATAAACATAAACATTAATACGACATCAAAGATTTTTATTACAAGGACAACCCCTCATACTACGAGATGGGTTTAAATTAATGTATATAGACCTTACTTTAATATACCTCAGCATATTATGTAAATGTGTATCCTGTGTAATATCTGAATTCTGCGATGAGTAATTATATCAGATGATTAATATTTTCTTATTTTTTCTACATATAATGGAGATGTGACACATGTTTTCCACAATAAGCACATCAAAATTCAGCATTTCTAACCAGCAAATGTCGTGACGATGAACCACACTTGCTAGTTTGAAACGCGTGGACAAATGAATTGGTTCATCTTGTTGGTTTGAATCGCGTAACCAAATGAATTTTGATGTGATTATCGCCGAAAACATGTCTCAAAAAAGTAATATATTGACACAACAAGATTTAGATGCGGGCTCTAATACTGGAGGGGAGATGGCGCGCTCTACAGCTGTCCACGAGGGTTTCGGTTAGGGTTACTGTAAGCCCTCCCACAACCGCCTGAAGCTACCCGTGCACCTGAACCGCCAATTACCTGGCCTGGATTTTCAGGCCCCATCTGTCGTTTTCAATATGACCTCGAATACTGTCGGTGATGTTATGGAAATGGAGGAGGTGGTTGACTATTCTGAGGATCCACTCCCTTCACAGGTAATTTTTGGTCGCCCAAATTTCATCTCGTCTTCTGTAGGCCCTAGCATTTTGCCGCATCCATCACCGCATCTCTCTCCTGTGGTCACTCTCCTGGATCCCCACCCACCTCACCTGCCTGAAGGTTCTTCTCCTCAACCGCCCCCAGGCCTGGAACTCCCCCCTCTATCTCCAGGGACCCTCCGCTTCCTGTCGACTGTCATCCCCCCATCGCCTTCTTTTGATCCTCACCCTCCATCCACCTCATTCCTGGCCGCATATTCTTCTAGACTACCCCCTTCATCGACAGCCGGGCCCTCAGCCCCCATCCTCTCATCCTCGGGTTGTTTTAAAACCCCTACCGTTAGGGTCAGCTCATCGAAGGTGACTCCTCTGGAATGCTCCCCGGATCCTTTGGCAGACCACCCTTCAGCGCCGTGTTCAGGAAAGAAAAGAACCAGGTGCGTCAAAAGCTACCTCCAGGGACATTTCTATTCGGTTTGTAGAGACTTTGGCTATTGGGGAGGCTGCCAAAATGGCGAACACCATCCTAGTAGGGCATGTTCGAGGGCGTGCATATTCGGCGGCCCGACTCACTCTCTGGGTGAAGGAGATCTGGGGAGGAGTTCTCAAGGAACTTCCTGAGGTGCAAGTTCTGCCCCGAGGTTGGTTCGCCCTGCATTTTCCCAAGGAAAATTACATTGATATGGTTCTAGCCAGGTATTGGCACATCGAGATGGTGCCGGTGCTATTAAAGAGATGGAGCCCCCTCTTCGACCCTGAACGAGAACAGATAGGGGCTGGGCCTTTATGGGTTCGTCTGCCTGGGCTCCCCCTATAGTACTGGAGCGAAGAAGTCTTCATTCGCATCGGGAACGCACTGGGATCATACCTCGACCATGACTGCACTTTTGTGGAGTCCAGGAACAGAATGCTTGCTCGCATCCTCGTTCACCTGGACACCCGCGAAGGCTTGGAGGAAAAGATTACTCTTCACTGGGGCAGATTCACGCGGGTTCAGATTCTGGACTATGAAGGGGTGCCATTCAGATGTCGTCGATGTCACAGAGTGGGTCATATATTCAAGGATTGCCCTCTCAACAAAAAACAAGAAGAAGCTCCTTTGACATCTACCATACCCTCGAGGACCATATCTCCGGCCGCACAGCGCACTCCGGCAGTGAGCACCCCCACCAGCATAGCTCAACAGGCACCTGGTGCAGCTCAATGCACTGTATCAGCGCGGGTCACCAGATCACGGGCAGCCTCAGCAGCCACAACTACTCCGGGTACATCTCATCTCTCTCCTTTGTCTTTTTTCTCAAATGTTCCCTCTTTGAACTCTCCCTCATTGTCTGCTGCATTTTGTACATTGCCCACCTCACCGGCCATTGCACCTTCTGCGCCTTCATCTCATAAGCTCCCCTCACCATCATCCTCTCCCTCATCCTCCCGAGGATCAAAGCATAACTACAATATTCGCCCTTGTACCCACACCCTAGGCTCACATCTAAAAATTGCTGGATTGGGCATCTCATCATCAGGGTCGACCCCTTTATCTGCTTGGGGGAGAAAATCTCATATTACTAAAGCTATTAGGAGAGCGGAAGCTGAAGTTTCCACTGGGCGAAAATCCACTATCGTTGGGGTTCTTAGAGCGATGAATACCCCTGGCAATCTTCCTCCATGAAGTGCCTTTCCTTCAACTGCAGAGGCCTGGCTAGCGCCTCCAAGAAGCTAGCCCTGAAGAGTCTGTTTGGATCTTCTCCTGTTGATATAATCCTTCTCCAGGAAACCCTTGGCCCTGCCGACTCCATATCTGCTTCTCTCTCCTCCATCACCCCGGGATGGCAATACTCGGCGATGGACTCCACAGGTCGTTCGGGGGGTCTTGCGATTGGTTTCAATCCAGCTGCTATTAGGCAACATGGTACATGGGGGGGACTTGGATTCATGGGACTCGACCTCTTCTCGGCCGATCTGGGTAAAAACCTCCGGGTTATTAACATTTATGGACCCTGCCATCAAAGAGAATCCTTTTGGAATCACCTCCTGAGTTTATCTATCTTCACAGCTGAGAATATCATCCTGGGGGGTGACCTAAACTTTTCACTGGGCTATAGCGAATCTTGGGGGTCTATGGCTCAGATAGACTCGATAACCGAATATATGACCGACCTCCTGGATCGCCATGACCTGATTGATGTTCCCATGAATAAACCTCTCCCCACCTGGAGGAACAGAAGAATTGGAGAAGTTGCCCTAGCGCACAGGCTAGATAGATTCATGATGAAAGGTACTCTGTTTCAGCAGCTTCATCATTTCAAACAATGGGTTGGTACTGGAGGAATATCTGATCACCATCCTATCTACCTGGAGATTGCGGGACCTAACAAAAAACCAAAAGCCCCCTTCAAGTTCAACCATAGCTGGTTACAGGACCCCTCCTACATTAAGTTGGTTAAGGACTTCTGGATACAACATCCGATTGACAGAACAGTCTCAATGGAAAAGGGCTTCTGCATGAATCTATCGCAGCTCAAACATCATACTATCGAATGGGCCAGAGAAAAAATCTAAAGGAAAATTCTGCTCTTATGCTCATAGAATCTGAACTATCCACTCTCACAGATGAAAGAGGATTGGGCTTTACCTCAGCTGAAGACAAAGCCCACCTGGTGGAACTTGAAAACCAGAAGCTAAAAATCTTAAGGGAGCGAAAAGAATCTGCCAGACTTCGTAGTAGAGCAACTTGGCTAAAAGCCAGAGATGACAATACACGCTTTTTTCATAATTATGTAAAAGGCAAAAAGGTTAAGAACACCATATGGAGCCTCCCTATGCCAGATGGTGGTGTAGCAGACACTTTCCCCAAGCTCTCACAGCTGGTATCATCCCACTTCAGGCACCTTTACAAATAGCCACCAGGTGCAACTATTGCAGATATCATCAACATTGTTGGTCACTTCCCAAGATTTGTAAATGATGAAGAAGTGGAGGACCTCTTTGATCCAGTGACACCTGAGGAACTTGAAAGCACCATTAAGTGGTTCAAGAAGGATCGAAGCCCGGGGCCGGACGGATGGACCATCGAGTTTTACATCGCCTTCTATGAGCTAATTAGCAATGATTTACTGAGGGTGGTAGAGGAATGTAGAGTATCTGGATCGCTATACAATGCTATCAATTCAACTTTCATAGCTCTGATCCCCAAATCTGATTCCCCTTCCTCTTTTGATGATTATCGTCCCATCTCCCTCTGCAACGTGCTCTACAAGATCATCTCCAAAATCATAGCAAATCGCATCCATCCCATCTTGTCTCGCCATATCGCTCCTCAACAATTTGCTTTCCTCGAACACCGTCAGATCCATGAAGCCATTGGAGTGGCTCAAGAAGCCCTTCATACTATCTGGACCAAGCATCACAAAGCCATCATCTTAAATATTGATCTAGCCAAGGCTTTTGACCGGGTCAGTTGGCTCTACCTCAAGATGCTTCTCATCCATCTGGGGTTCCCTAATAACTTCATCACTTGGATCATGGCCTGTATCACCACTCCCACCTTCAGTGTTCTGATAAATGGATCTGCATCCCAGTTCTTCCACTCTGAACGTGGTCTTAGACAGGGCTGTCCTCTGTCTCCCCTTCTTTTCCTGATCGTCATGGATGGCTTGAGTCGCCTTATTGAATCGGCTAAGAGAAATGGGGATCTTTGTGGCCTCAAAATTACAGATGACTGCTTCCTCACTCACCTTCTTTTTGTAGACGATGTTATGATCTTCCTTGATGGCAGCATTCAAGATTCTCGCTCCTTCTCTAACATTATCTCCCTTTTCTCATCCGCCACAGGGATGCTTGCCAACCACACAAAATCCTCCATTATTGTCTCTAGAACTTCTATCCATGAATCACAACTGGCCCAACATCTATTTCCTTACAGCATCCAACCCTTAGACAATGGCCTTAAATATATGGGTTTCAGGATCAAGCCTGTCAGCTCAAAGATCATGGACTGGGTTTGGCTAGTTGCAAAATTGGAGAAACGCCTCAATATCTGGAGCCATCGATATCTCTCCCGAGCTGGCAGACTTGTACTGGTTAAAGCTGTCTTGGAAGCGACCCCGGTCTTCTGGATGGCTCTAGCCTGGATCCCGCGAAGCATTCTGACCAGGTTACAGCAAACTTGCAATAGATATCTGTGGAACGGGAATCAGGATAAGCGCATATATGCTTGGGTCGGATGGAAAAAGATCACAACTCCAAAAAAATGGGGAGGATGGGGCCTAAAAGATCTTCCTACATTCGCTCAAGCACTCGCGGCAAAAATGGGATGGACCTTACTCACTGGTAACAATCTATGGACCGTCATTACATATCACAAATATATTTGGCCTCTCCATATCTTGGATTGGATTCGCCTCCCAACCTGGCCAAAATCTGGCATATCATCAGTATGGAAAGCTCTTCTTAACTCTATGCCAATTATCAGGGATAATTTGGTATGGAAAATCAATGACGGAACTCTGGCTCGTATTGGTTTGGACCCATGGAATGGTAGTGGCGGTAGGCATATTCTACCTGAAGCTCTCATTCGTCATCTTCACTCACAGAACATTAAAGTTTTGGCTGACATTGCAGATCCACAAAACTCTTCCATATTCGACCAGCGCTGGAAATCAGCAGTTCAGATCAATATCCCTCCCCTCTGGCACCAGGACTGGTCTGCATATATCAATGCATTATCAGATTCACATATCAGGATCAAACAAGGGCAGGACGAGCTCATATGGTATCACTCGGAAAACGGAATATACACTCCAAAGTCTGTCTACCTCACTTTGATATCACACAAGGTTCCGGACACTATCTCATTTTGGTGGAAATCAGTTTGGAAGCTCATAGCTCCCCCCAGGCAAAAACTTTTCTTCTGGTGCATATTAAAAGGTGTTGTCCCCACTGGGGAATATCTCATGTGTCGTGCAGCCCACAGACCGACCTGGTGCACCCTATGCAAACTCACCTCAGAATCAAGTTCTCATCTGTTTATAAACTGCTCTTCATTAAATACACTATGGCAAGCTCTATCCACCTCTATTCAACACTCTGGAAAATGGGAGGGAGATGATATAATTCGAACTTGGGAAACTTGGTATTACAACCACAAAAACTCCAAGCTTCAAAGTTTGCCTGTCGTCATTTGCTGGTATCTATGGCTTGCCCGAAATCGATCGATTTTTGATGATAAACCTGTTAACTGGCCGCATCTTACTGCCCTCATCACATCGGCCTATAACGAGCTGCCTGAGCCACCTCAGCCTAGAGCTAGAATACCGCACGACCCTCCGAGAATTGATCATAACACTCCATGGGCTTTCTTCGACAGCGCAGCCCAACAGCAGGGCTGTGGGGGAGGCTTCCTATTATACATCAATGAACAACACTTTTACAAAGCGAAACTGGGTTTGGGATCTAGCACTAATAATTTTTCTGAATTGATCACACTCCGACACCTTCTGCATTTTGCATTAGGACACAATTGCATGCATATACATATATTTGGAGATTCGGAGATAGTCATTGATTGGTTCAACAATACTACTGTATGCCACACACACACTGTCAGCAACATATTGGATGATATAAACATTCTAAAGGCACAATTCACTGATCTCTCTTGCCAACATATCGACAGGGAATACAACAGCAGTGCTGACCAACTATCCAAGGAGGCCACGGCACTACCCAGAGGAGAGTGGATGATCCAGGAGCAGCGTGGATCAAATGCATACCAATACTACCATCGTCCGTATATAGATACACACTATCACAGGGCAGCCAGCCCATGAGATACAGATCTGAAAATGATACTTTTTTGAACTTATTGTACATAGCTGATAATATTACCTACTTGTAGCCCTGCGTGGCAATATGTATATATATAACAGATCAACAATGAACATCCTGCGTGATGATTTTTGCTTTTTGAACAGAATAGATATATAGCTATACCCATATGTGGCAGAAGAACTTACAGCATATGCAAAATGCATCTACAATATGTAATTTTTCAAAGATAATGAAAGATTACGATTTTTCCAGTGGAAAAAAATAAGATTTAGATGCAAAGTATTTTATTTGAAAAGTAATTTAGTTCTTTTTGATGAAAAACAATATCATTGTATATTATTTTTCCAAATAACCTATGAGAAAATAAAGAGATAAAAGTTCAAAATATATATAATATGAAAAATAATATATTGACACAACAAGATTTTGGTGAAAAGCAATTTAGTTATTTTGATAAAAAACAATCTCACTGTATAGAATTTGTTAGCATGAAAAGGAATGAATCTTTATAGAGTTCCAATATTTATAAAGCAATAGATTAATTTCGAAGTGAATGATATCAATTTGTGATTTCCCTTTAGCATGAGAAACATTAAAAAATTAGCTATCTATATAAATTTTGAAGAAAAAAAATGTGCAACGTTCTTTTTTTTATAATTATTTTCTATTATTTATTTAGCAAATAACTTTCAATAATTTATTTAAATTTTTTATAAATATATAATTTTTAAAATATAAATATATTTTCCTAAATTAAATATTGATATTTTTATTTTCAACTTTTTAAAATAAAATATAATTAGCTCTATTAGAATTTTATATTTTATCAAATCAAGTATCTTATTAAATTCCTTAAACAATATTACACTCATGCTAAAGAGAACCTAAGTTAAAAAAATAAATTATAATAATTTTCACTATTTAGATACCTTTCTCAAATAACTCTGTAACCTTTTTTCAAAAAGCTATAAAAGTTATTTATTAGATATTGTTAAGATAGAATGTGGATCTGCTAATATGACGAGATAGAAAATTTACAGCTCAGTATGAGGGCCATGTGTGATTTCTTCCATCCTCAATATGGACTTAACATGTGTCCCTTTACAAGTAAAAATAACTCTAAATAAAAATATAAACTAGATTTTAATAAAAAATAATAATAAATATATATGTTTGGTTATTTTTAATTATCTCATTGTGTTGACACTATTAATTGATATTATAGTTCAGTATAAAGGAGATGTAAAAATCTTTCACTCTAACTCTCAACCATAGATAAAATATTTCAATATCCATATAAAATAACATAATCTTAACACAAATCTAAGAAGAGAAAAAATATTTAAAAGCCAAAATCAATTTTTTTATTTTCTCTTGTGTTTTATATTTTTTTGAATGTATTATTTGAATATCAATATGAATTAATCTATATTAGAATTAATTTCATATATAAATAGAGAAACTATGTGTGCGATGTTAATCATATTAAAGCATTTCAATTTATAAAGAGAATAAGTGAGAAACTATGTGTGTAGTGTTGACCTTCACAAATATTTCAATCCACAAAGAGAAGTAATTAAAAGTAAAAAGTTCAATTTTTTTTAATAAGAAAAATAAAAAGAAAATGTGTAATTCATTCAAATTTTTAATATAAAATTGAAAATGTTTCACTTACAATATTATTAATAACAAAAAAATCATTGTAAGCCATAATTAAAAAACTTCTTAATAATATTAACATGTATTTAAAATTATATTAATAATAGAGAAACATTTTATTGTGACATATTTCCTAAATAAATTATCTCTCTTACCATGTTAAGTAAAAGATTTGAACTACTCGGATGCGGGTGCTTTAATGTCATAATCAATGAAGGTTTATGTCAAGCCAGCATCTGGACCTGCAGCTGGCAAATCTGCACAGCCTCCAAAATCCTCCCACGGATGAAAATGGATTATATGTGGTACCTGCAGATCATCAAGCATTCGGAATTGAATGCGCCTCCTGTTCGAGACTCTTCGCAGGTTTTTTTATTTATGGCTTCGTTGGTTTTATCAGCTGTCATTCCCATCGGGTCTCCCTTCATCAGCTTGTCTCTATCCCTGCATCCTCGTATCGCTCTGATAGCTTGGTTGCATGTCTGGTGTAAGACCTTTATTTGGCTTTCTTACCTTCGAACCTGCTCTGTCTGGCCTTGCTCTTCATCTCCTTCAGGTTACTTCGTTCCCTTGACAATGGTGCATCACTGTGGTTGCTCTTGCCATGGAGGCAGTAGTGGAAACCGTGGGCGTTCTCAGCCTACTCCCCAGAATATTATCCCTTTGGCTTCGGCTTCCCCCTCCTCTGACAATGGCAAGCCTTTCCTGCACAATTCGTTCCAAACCACCCACTTCAAATTCCATAGTCGTCTCAACAGACCGGTTATCTCGGCCAGCATCACTATAATTTTAGCAGAGGAAGAAGCTCGACCTAGTGTCTCTGTGCATACCTCAACTTCGCAGTCTCAGGATGATAGCGAGCTCCAGGGAGAATATGTGGGCATTGTGTTCAGTTATGGTGAGTTGCAGGTTGAGGAGAGTGTCCTTGATGTCCTCAAGCCTCCAGAAGACAATACATAGGATATCTCGGCTTCTGTTAATCCGGCGAACTCCCCCAATGGAAATCAGTGCTTGGCAGCTCCTCCAGGTGGCAGTGGTACAGGTTCTGAGGAAAATGTTGATGACTTGTGGATGGGCAATCCTTGCCTGGTGGAGAATGATGCTCAGGACCCCTAGACAGATGCTTGATGCCTCCGAGACCTCGTCTGATGTCGCAGTTTCCCTTCTGGTTCTTTTATCCAATGTGTTGTGTTATTCTAGCTTTTGTTAATATGTTTTGTATCAAGTCTTGGCTCGAAAAGTTTATTAGATCTTTTGTCAATATGTTTTATATCAGGTCTTGGCTTGGCAAGTTTATCAGGCCTTTGGTCTTTCAGTTTTGCATATGGTTATCCGGGCAGCACAGAAAGTATGGCTACAGCTCTCCTTTGACCTGTACTGTTGTTTACCATTATGGCCAGTGTTTTTGTATGTATGGCTTCTGGGTCTTTTGTATCTGGTTATCTCAACCCGGGGATAGTTTGTCAGTTCTGTTGGACAGCTTCGGCTTCCTCTGAGGTCTGGACTTCCATGTAACTATATTTTCCTTTTATTAATAGAATTAGCCTTTACTTAGAAAAAAAAAGTAAAAGATTTGAACTATGTAAATATTATATATACTCAAAAAGAAAAGCATATGTATATATTTTTAGAAGCTTTTTTTTTTTCAAGTTAAGGTGGATGAGGATCTGTTGATTTTTTATTTTTATTTTTTTAATTGATGGCCTAGATTGATTCTCAAGCTAATATGCTTAGCATATGCTTAGTCTTAATGTTTGTGTTACAGAGTTTGTTAGGTTGAATTGACTTTTAATAAATATTTGTGTCAATTCTAATATGTTCATATTCTAACTAGATGGGGAAATTAATATATAAGAAAATTTTATTTAGAAAAATGGTCCATTTTATAATAAGATGTGTTATTTTTTTTGTTAAGTTAAATTAGATTCGTGCCACGACTTTCTGCCCACCCATTTTTTAGGGATTTGAGATTATTCCAATTTTAATAAGTTCATATTCTAATTAGATAGGGAAATTAATATATAAGCAAATTTTATTTAGCAAAATGGTCTATTTTACAATAAGATGTGTAATTCTTTTTTTACTCAAGTTAAAGTTGACCCATAATCTTTTTATACATGGTTAATCAGGTAAATGTGTGCATTAGTAAGTCATTCTTCCTGTTGCAATAGTTTTTATCATTATATTTATGAAGCCTTTAGTATATCAAGCACATTAATATTTTTAATGTGGTACCAACTATAAAGAAATTGAAAAAACAATATTATGCTTTAATGATTTCAAATAATTTGTTTGGTCAAGTTTGTCTAATATCCAACAAAGATTTGATGGAATTGTAAGTTATGTCCATTGGGCCTTGATTGTTGGAGATGAGGAAGTATCGTTAAATTTACAATTACTCATTTTATTTGGAGACTTAAATTGAAAATTATGACTTGATGGGAAAACCAAATATGTGGTTTAAGCCACTCAAGGAAGTTAAACACTTGGATGAGACAAAGATATCATGGAGGTAGTTCAAGTGGTACTTTGGAAAGAAAAAATTATCTAATAACTACAACTAAAAGAAAATATAGGAATTCCTTCAACCTAACCTAAGGAAGATGACACTATAGGAGTATGAAAGAACATTTATTGACATATTGAGATATGTTGGTTTTATTAAGGATATTAATCCTAAAATTGTTGAAATATTTCATTTGAAGAAAAACAAGCATGGAAACACTTGGTTGTTTTATTTAGTTATAGGTATAAAATAATGGTTATTGAATTAGTGCAGAAATTTTAAATTGACATCAATGGTTTGAGCATAATTGCTACTTTAAACATTATACCTTTCAATTCATATTATTTCCTAGTTGATATGGACTAGTTGGATAAGCACCATGTGTTCCTTGACTACTATAATAAGGCCTTCACATGGAAGAAGAGGTGGTAAAGGAAAATATACCAAGCATTGAAGATCATCTAGTAATTAAAGAGTTTAAAGACGTTTTTTTTTTTTTAAATCCAAGGTTTACCACTATAATACCCTGGAAACATACTTTAATGTTTTTTTTTTTTTCTTTAATTTTATTTTATATATATTATATTAAAACTATGGCTGAAATCAGAAGGGGAAAAAACAGAAATAAGAATAAACCTCCTTTCCAATTATTAAAGGGAAAGAGACAAACCACCAAATTTTTTTCCATTACTAGAGATAGATGTCATGAGGTGAAAACTTTTCAAAAGAATTATCGGAGATAAATACAATTTCTTTTGAAAAGAATACCAGTGGGAGAGAAACATTGACCCTGATAAAGGGTTCGAGAGGTGAATTTAAAAAGGATTTATGTATTATTTGTTAAGATAGAGTTTAAACTATAATGGAAGGACTTTGGGCCTGAAGAGGCCACCTGCAAAATGGAAGATGATTTGAAAAAGACATATCCTATGTTATTTGCATGAAATTTGGTATTGAATAAACACAAGGATGGTGTCTTTTGAAGGGGAAGGGAGATGTAATGCCCCTAGAAAGACCTATTTTATGACTTTTATATACATATTATGATTTTTATTTATTTCAGGGAAATGGATAATGACATGTGCTAAATTATTGTTATATTTTCTAACATAAAGAAAAATGATAATTATTAAGAATTTATGATAGAATATTTAATTCTCTCATAAACATGATAGAGGGCAACATAAGAGATTAAACTCTAACTATTAGGAAAACAATTGAAGTAGGTATGCATAAGGCAAAAATAAAATAATTCTCTCGGTGTTTTTGGGGAAAATTCGAAGTTTTTTTAGAAAAGAAAAGAGAAGAGAATTACTATGAAAAATGCATAGCACCTTGATAATACGAGGTGGGAGAGAAATACCCCATGTCAGAATCTGAATAAGATATTGTGGGAGATCAATACAGTATCTGATTAATCCTTACCAGTGGGAGCTCAATGTTGGGAGATGTCAGGCCCGAGAGTTTTTGTATTTAATCCATCTTTTTTTCCTATGATTTCTCATGGTTTTATTTATTTCTTATCATTATTATCATCATTTTGCAAAAATGTTTGGCTATATGTGTGTGTGTGTGTGTGACAATATAGATGACAATTTCTCAATTTTCTAATTTGTTTAAAAAAAAATAGAAGAATATGTATACAACACTCTTATAAAAAGTAATAATAATTTAGTTTACAAAATATTCATCAATAGTGAGCTTTATAAGACCATCACTTTTTCTATCATGAAATTTTCTCTTAAAGTTGATGTGCTAATGAGCATCACCATATGAATTTTTCTTCATAATAGCTAATGGAACATACATAAAAGAGTAGGACCATTTCAATGTTAATGATTGTTAGAATTATTGCATGAAGTAGTGGTGAAAGACCACCATGTAACACATCACACATAAACATGTCAACCTAAGTCAAGATGTAACAAATGATACAAAGAAAAATCTACTTCATTATATACATTTCGTCTTATGCATAATAAAGTTAGGGTTCCCCGAGAATAGGTATAACATTATAATAGTTGGAACATAGTATATGACGTAAAGGAATCTAACCTTCCCTTCTCACAAACTTTAACCTAGGTATTTCATGTGGTTGGATACTTAATAGTGACTTATATGTTTATGGAATCGATACTTTGAATGCATTTCACTCCTCGATTCTTCCACCCCACACTCAAAATGGTTCTGCATGCATCCCACCCCTTGGTATCATCTCCACGTTCAATATTAGGCCGCATCCAACGATTTTGTTTTGTCCTCCTACGGTTAGGGTAACAACTTTCGTGGGTGGCACTAGAGCATTGTCATTTGTCTTGAATTTCAACTAAGGAAGGAGATTTGCAACTACTTCTACAAGTGGGTCACCATTATAGGTTCCTGAGGAATTCTTTTCCAGCCTACACACTGGTGAGTTTGTGCAGGCCTTATTTCCAAACTGTTTTACCTTTTCTTCAACATTTTCTTTCCTGTCAAGCACTAACTAGTCAACTTTTCACTAGTTGCAGGGGCAGAAGGTTCAATTACCCTCTCATGAAATTATTACTTGGAATAAAGGTTTACTCCTTGACCCCATTAGTTATGAGTTTGAATGGAAGCCTCAACTCCACTGGACTGGATTGACTCCTCTTCCGAGCATGAACAATCACACCAAAGGCATTCATTCAGCCTTATGTTGCCTTTTATCTTTGCTTCCCTTTCTTCAGAGGTTTAAACCCCTAACTAGTCTCCTTTGATTCTGTAGGAGGCTATGCAAGGGTTTTGGGCTACCTTCTCCATGGTCATTTTTGAAGGACAACCCGACGCCACTACTTCTAATGATTTTAGGTTGGCATGCAAATGCTTTACTATTGTGGTTTCATAACAATTTGCAGACTTACTGTTATGGGTGTCTTATGAGTCAATCGCTGATTTAATATGTTGTAGAAGTTGTTAAAATTATAATGGTTTCCAATTTATTATTTACGGAAAACCTAGGAGGGTTTCCTTGTTTGGAATATTTGGTATTTTGTTGTTCATCGTTGAGGCGAATTTAGTCCTTATTTATTTTGTCAATTTACTTATATTCATTTCACTATTTGCCATTATTCTCTTGTATTTATGACAAAGTGGTTTCCTATAGCTCACCCTATGATCTATGCATGTCATGAATGCTTTCAACATAATTGAATGTTTGCTCAATGATTAGTAAATAGCAGTGTTAAGTTAATTCAGTTCTTTTTTCTGATTTTTGCTAAAAAATATTGTATTCTGAAACCCTTGAATTCGTAAAAAATGAATTATGTACTCGTTTAAGTTGTTTTACATTTGTTCATGAATTATAAAGCATTAGGGACAGTCTAATTGTTTTTATGGGCTTTACTGCTTAATTGATTGAGCAATTCCAACACTTTTGGTTGTTAATTTATATCATACATTTATTAAATTTTTCTAGTGTTCCATTCAACGTCTGACCTGGGCTTCATGATTTTCGAGACCTCGGGCTTGATCTATGATCTATACCCTCTTACGAAATCATAGTTTTCAGTGTAAGTTAATAATGGTTCAACATGTAGGTTAATAGGTTGCATATTTCTACCTTCCTGCAGTCATGGAAGGATTTTCTATAGATAATAGCTAGCGTTTGAAACAATAATTTCCCAGTTGGGACCCTTCTTTTGTAATATTTTTGCTACAACAAAATTTAAGCAATCTCATCAATTACTTCGGTTTCAACTTTACATTCTAATTTAAATGCATAGTCGTTTATTTATGGAGACTTATATTTGTATGGCGTGAGTCTAGAAATTCGCATTATTTTTTTCTTAATGAAATTTCCTCTTGCGTGTTATATATATAACCCATCTACAAACTACTTGTTCGCTAACCTTTAATCTAGTGATACTTTAGTATTTACTTATAGAGTATCTTGATACCAATAACAGAGAGTATATAAATTTCTACAGCATACACATATTTCTCATTCACTTCTATCTACACAAAACATCTCAGTAAATTTTTGTAACAGAGTTTCCCCACCAAATATTTCATACAAACTTCACATTACATTAAGATTTACATAACTGATTAAAAATACCATTCTATAGTTAACTAGCTCAATAAATTATACTTATATGTAAGGTTCTGCCAAGAAAAATAAAAAGGACTAGGATGAGACTTTTCCTCCCTTCTAAAGGAATTGGAAATCATATCTAGATTCCCCTGTGCACCATGCTCTAGCACATTTAGAGTTTCCAGCCTTATAGGTTCACTTTCATAGACCTCTAGGCCCTCCAACCTAGTCTAGAACAAAAAACTTCTTGTATGTTCATAGACTTTTCCATTGGCTCCAGCCAGCTCAAGATAACTTCTCATGGAAGTGTTCTCAATAACTTGAGTCTCCTTCTCAAGGTGGGTGGCTCCTCCTCTCGGTAGCTAACCCTACCTTGTCCCTTTGTAGGCCTTTTATCGTCAATGTAACGAAAGAGGCTAACTTCCTTTCCAACTGCTGGAATTTTCTAATTCAGTTACAATTCCTCATATGTATTACTATTTTCCTCAACAACCTTTCTTTAACCTTAACAAATAATAATAATCGTCTTTAAAGTTTTATTTACAAACTGTTTGATTAAATCAACTATTGAGAGGTAGATAACAATAAATTTGAAATTACTTCAACCCCTGAGGGTGTCACATCTTCCCCTCCTTGTGCGGAACATTATCCCCGATGTTCATTTTTACTCCTTGAAACAGACCCGAATAGGCTTGTCGCATGAAATTCTCATCCTCACAAGTGGCCTCTTCCAGGCTAAAGTGTTTCCACTGCACTTTAACTTGGGTAATGACTCATTTCTGCATCATTATTTCTCTCTTCCCGAGAATACGCAAGGGTTCTACCAGATCCTCTCTGTCCGGTTCGACCTGCACACCACATAGTCTAGCATTAATTAGATGTTTCTGATTAATTAAAATCATATAAGCATAAACAAATAATTTTTTATGTTACCTCTATGTCCTTCCAATCTATAATATTTTTGGGTTCATATATGTATTTTTTAAGTAGGGACACGTGAAACACATTGTGAACTCTCATGTGGCTAGGTAGTGCAAATTGGTATGCAACGGGTCCCACCCTTTCCAAAATTTGGAAGGGTCCACAAAATCGTGGCGCTAATTTAGCGCAACTTCCCCATCTCAAGGTGTTTTTCTTAGGTTTAATTTACACATAAACATGGTCCCCGGCCTAAAATTCTTGAAAAGTTCTATTTCTGTCAGTGTATGTTTTTTGTCAGTCTTAAACAACTTTCAAACATTGACATACCTTCTGTACATTTTTCTGCATTTCCAATAGCATGTTAGGTCCCAATGTTAATTTATCCTTGGGGTTGATCCAGTTCCCAATGTTTCTACAACTTTTCCCATATAGCACCTCAAAGGGGCTCATTGTCAATGATTCATGATAACTATTATTGTAGGCGAACTCAACCAAGTGTAGGTATTCCTCCCACTTGGTTGGCTGCTACATTTCACACATTCTGTCTGCTTATCAGTTTGCAGATGGTATGTCGTACTGAATTGGACTTGAGTACCTAGGTCGATAAAAGGAGCTTTCCATAATGCAGAGGTAAACTACACATCTCGGTCTGAAATTATTACCCTTGGCATACCGTGCAATCTGAATATTTCTTTCATGAAAATGCTAGCAATTTGAACAATTTGATATGTGGATTTTAAAGGGATAAAGTGAGTTGTCTTACTTATTTTATCCACTACGACCGTAATGGAGTCATTTTGTTTCTTGGACTTAGGTAAGCCAACTATAAAACCCATGGTAATTGTATCCCATTTCCACTCTGGAATGGGTAATGGGTGAAGTAGTCCAGCTGATTACTAATGCTCGACTTTAACTTGCTGACATTCCAGGAATTGGGATAGGTATTGAGTGATATCCCTTCTCATACCAGGCCAAAAGTATCATTTTTTTAATGCAGATATTAGTTTCCCATCACCAGGATGGGCTGCGTAAGGACTTCGCTGAAATTCATCTAATATTATTTTCTTGACTATCATTTGGTTGGGTACAAAGATCATTCCCTTGTAATTCAGTAAGTTATTTCTATCTATACTATAATCACCCATTTTTCCAGCCCTTAGCATTTTCTCATCTTCCTGCCACAAAAATGTATACTCTAGATCTTTTTTGTCAGGTTCTTTAATATGCTCAGAGAAATTATTTTTCACTTGATTGTACACCATTTCATATACACAGTGGAGCTTTTTTCTTAACGCATCGGCGACATGGTTTTCCTTGCCTTTTAGATGTTGAATGCAAAAATAAACTTGATTAAAAAGGAATTACACCATTCTTGACGTGCGTTCAAACTTGGTTGCCTGAAAAAACTTGTTAAACTATTATGTTTAGTCAACAACAAAAACTTATTTCCCAACAGGTAGTGTCACCAAAATTTAAGAGCATGAACTATTGTAGTTAGTTCCAAATCGTATGCATAATATCTTTGCTCATATTCCTTTAACCTATGAGATTCATATGCCACAACCTTTCCTTCCTACATTAACACTCCCCTGATTCCTTCTTTACATGCATTTGTTCACACCGTGAACTCCTTCTCTAGATCGAAAACCTCATCACTAGAGCAGTTGTTAGTAGATGTTTTAATTGGTCAAAGATGGCCTGACACTCTACTATCCACTTCAATAATGTACCCTTCTTTTGTAAAGAAGTTATAGGGTGGGAAATTTGAGAGAACCCTTCAATGAAATGTCTGTAGTAACTAGCCAGCCCCATGAATGACCGGATATCTATAACGTTCTTGTGAACAATCCACTGCGTAATAGTGTTGATCTTCTTAGGATCCACAGTTATACTGTCTGCTGAAATAACATGTCTTAAGTATTGGATCTGATCTTTATAAATATCGCATCTACTCTGCTTTTCATAGAGTTTATTCTCTCTTAACATTTGCAGTACTAACCGTAAATGCTCCCTGTGTTCCTCCACATTTTTTGAGTAAATTAATATGTCATCAATAAATATCAAAACAAATTTATCAAGGTAGGGGTGAAAAATCCCATGCATTAAACTCATAAAGTTTGTAGGGGCATTAGCAAGGTTAAATGGTAAAACGACAAATTCATAGTGACCATAACAGACCCTAAAAGATGTTTTACAGATATCCTCATCTTTAATTCGTATCCGATGATATCTCAATCACAGATCAATCTTACAAAAAATTGTGTCTCCTTTAACTTGATCAAATAAATCATCAATTTTGGGTAGTGGGTATCTATTCTTAACAATTAGTTTGTTCAATTTTCTGTAATCATTACACAACCTTAAGGTGTCATCTTTATTCATTACAAACAACACCGGAGCTGCACAAGGTGACACGTTTGGCCGTATGTAGCCTTTCTCCAGTAGCTCTTGCAATTGCATTTTAAGTTCGATTAATTCCAGTATGCTCATCCGATAAGGAGTTTTAGAGACCGGAGTAGCTCCCAAAATTAATTCTATTTTAAAATCAATATCTCTTTTTGTCAGTAAGCCTGGTATCTCTTCTGGAAAAACATCAACAAATTCCCAAACCACTTGTATATTTTTCAGTTACCCAATTTTTCTTTGGAATTGTTGTAACCCACTTGTACTACATAAATCTGACATCCTTTCCAGATACACTTGCCCAATTGGTTAGTTGTAATGGGTCATAGTTTAATGTTCCTTCTAATACCTTAGATCTCTTTTCTAATACCTTCCTTGGTGAGGAAACTAATGGTTTTGTCTCTGCAGTTCACTAGAGACCAATGGCTTTCCAACCAATCCATACCAACTAGCACGTCGTAAGATCCTAAAGGAAAAACATTTAAAGTCATTTTAATCTGTTGTCCTGCTATTTCAACAGGACAATCTTATACCTTAGTAGTGACTTCTATTTTCACTCCTGTGGCTAATTGCACCATCCACGAGCTACTGAATTTAACAGTTTGTAAATGACTCAACTCTACTATTCTAGGATTGATGTAACTCAAGCTTGCTCCAGGATCTATCGAAATGAAAACAGAATGATCAACAACCTTACCATCAAATTCCACCATCGCGATTTAATACTTGGCTTGGTGATCATCCAAGGCTGCATTAATTTTTGGTATGCTTCTCGCCACATCGCATACTGTAGAAGCCTCTTCAATGTGCGTTGTTGTTTCTGTGCAAACATGGTGGGGGGAATTTTTGTAGTAGTGTGGTTCTCCATAGCCACAAAATTGCAAACATGTTTTCTGTACTTGAGTAGCTTCAGGTTTTCTAGATGCTTATCCATGCCTATTCTCACCTTGCACTCTAGGCTTCTGTCGATTTCCCCCTATATGCCCACCCTGTTGTTTTCAAAAAGTGCTTTTACCACCAGTCACCTTCGTGTTTCTATTCATAAATTTTTTTTGATCTTTCCCGTTCACCCATCTTTTACTACTTTCTCCTTTTGACTTCATTTGTTGATAGAAAATTCAAGCTTTACCAATATTTTCGTCCATCATCCTTGGGTTATCAAATTCCAACTTTTCTTTCATGAACTTTGGGAGGTTGCTAAAAATTCATTGTACCTTAGCCTTTTCCTCATACAGGTATGGAATGTACCTTAGCAGGGATGTAAACTTAGTTACATATTCATCTAGGATTTTTTTTTCAAGTTTAAAATCATGAACTTCTTTGGCCTTTTCATCATAGAACTGCTCTGTCAGATACTTATCCTTGAAATTCTTCTGAAAACTGTCCCATGCCACTTCTTACTTGTCAATGTTTTTCACTGTTTTCACTCCTTCCCACCATAAGGTGGCCTTACTCTGCCGCTGGTAAATGGCCAGTCTTTCTTTTAAATTATCATCATATTCATAGAACTAAAAACACTTATTCATATTGATCAAACAAGTTTCTGCAACCTCTTCTATTTCTCCATTGAACAAAGGTGGTTTAATTTTTTTAAATTCTTCCTACAATTCAATTCTTGGTCTCTCGACTCCCTTTATGGCAGAAACATTTTCTGATCTCTCTTCATGCTCTACTTGTTCCCCCTCGACCTCTCGATGATATTCCTACTAGGCATGTACTTCAGTTCAGTTTCCACTGTCATGAATAAGAATGGGGTTCCTTTGATTTTTCCTGTTAGAAAGGATTTTCAAGATTCTTTCTTCTTCTAGTCACAATTGTTCATTATCGGCAAGCATATTTTCCATCTCTGTCAGCAATTGTCGTACTCTCTCCAGCAGTGCAACATTGGGATTGCTAGTTTCTGCTCCTAGCTATACCCGCTCCTCTGGGTTAGCTGTCGAAAAAAGTATGGACCCTGACTCCGTCGAGGGTTGTCCAGGTGGAGGGACTCCGGTTCCTCTTCTCATAGTGTTTATATATGTGCAACATTTATAGTTTGGTTATTCACAGGTGCCCAAATCAGGTCACAGTGTTGCAACCCGTACTTTGATACCACTTGTAACACATCACACATAAACATGTCAACTTAAGTTGTAATGTAACACATGATACAAAAAAAATCTACTTTATTATGTACATTTCCTCTTATACATAACAAAATTAGGGTTCCCCAAGAACAACTATAACATTATAATAGTCGAAACATAATATATGATGTAAAGGCATCTAACCTTCCCTTCTCACAAACTTTAACCTAGGTCTTTCATGTGGTTGGATACTTAATAATGACTTATATCTTTATAGACTCGATACTCTGAATGCATTTCACTTCCCGATTCTTCTACCCCATCCTCTAGATGGTTTTGCACGCAACCAGCCACCTCGTATCATCTCCACGGTCAATCTTATTGGGGCACATCCAAAGGTTTGGTTTTGTCCTCCTACGGTTAAGGTAATGACTTTTAGTGGTGGCACTGGAGCATTGTCATTTGTCTCAACTTTTAGCTCAAGGAGGAGCTCTAAAACTACTTATGAAACTAGGTCACCATTACAGGTTTGTGAGGAATTATTTTCCAGCCTATGCACTGCTAAGTCTATGCAGACCTCATTTCCAAACTATTTTACTTTTTTTCAACATTTTCTTGCCTTTCAAGAACTAACCGACGAACGTTTCTCTCGTTGTAGGGGCAGAAAGTTCAGTTACCGTCTCATGAAATTATCACATAGGATAAGGGTTTACTCCTTAACCCTGTCAGTTGTGAGCTTGAATGGCAGCCTCCTCAGCTCCACTGGACTGGATTGACTCCTCTTCAAAGCATGAACAGTCACACCAAAGGCAGCCATTCAACCTTCTACTAGTACAGGTATGCTTTCATATTTTAATAAACAAGTTACAACCCTTTTATCTTTTTTTTCCTTTCTTCATGAGTTTAAAACCATAACCGGTCTCCTTTATTTCTGTAGGAAGCTACGCAAGGGTTTTGGGCTACCTTCTCCATGGTCATTTTCGAAGGAGAACCTGACACCACTACTTCTAATGATTTTAGGTTGGCATGCAAAGGCTTTACTATTGGGGTTTCATAACAATTTGCAGACTTACTTTTCTAGGTGTCTTATGAGCCGATCACCGGTTTAATATGTTGTAGCAGTTTTTAAATTTATAAGGGTTTCCAATGTATTGTTTATGGAAAGCCCAAGGAGGGTTTCCCTGTTCGACATATTTGGTATTTTGTTGTTCACTGCTAAGCTAAATTTAGCCCTTATTTGTTTTGTCAATGGACTTATATTCCTTGCACTGTTTGCCATTATTCTCTTGTATTTATGATAAAGTGGCTTCCTATAGCTCCGCCTATGTCCTACGTATGTCGTGAATGGTTTCACCATAATTAAATGTTTGCTTAATGATTAGGAAATAATAGTCTTAAATTTAGTTCAGTTCTTTTTTTTTGCTTGCCAAGAATTACTGTATGTTGAAACCCTTGAATTCATAAACAAGGAATTTTCTACTCGTTTAAGTTTTTTTACATTTGTTCATGAGTTATAAAGCATTAACGACTGTATAATTATTTTTATGAGCTCTGCCGCTAGAATGATTGAGAAGTTCCAACACTTTTGGTTGTTAATTTATATCATACAACTATTAAATATGTCTAGTGTTCCAGCCAACGTCCAACCTAGGTTTCATGATTTTCGAGACACCAAGCTTGATCTATGATCTATACCCTCCTACTAAATCACGGTTTTCGGAGTAATTTAGTAATGGTGCAACCTACACGTTAATAAATTGCATATTTGTAACTTCCTGCAATCATGGAAGAATTTCCTATAGATAATAGTTAGTGTTTAAAACAATAATTTCGACCCTTCTTTTGCAATATTGTTGCTACATCAAGATTTAAGAAATCTCCTCAATTACTTTGGTTTCATCTTTACATTCTAATTTAAATGTATAGTCTTTTATTTATCTAGACTCACATTTGTATGGCCTCTCCAAAAATTCACACTAATCTTTTCTTAATGAAATTTCCTCTTGCGTGTTATATATATAACCCATGTACAAACTACTTGTATAGTAATGTTTAATCCAATGATACTTTAGTATTTACCTACAGAGTATCTTGATACTAATAATATAGAGTTTAGAAATTTATATGGCATGCACAGATTTCTCATTCTATTCTATATACACAAAACTTCTCATTAAATTTTGATGACAAAGTTTCTCACGAAATCTTTCATAGAGACTTCACATTACATTAAGTTTTACATAATTGATTAACACCACCATTCTGTAGTTAGCTAGCTCAATAAATTGTACTTATCTATAAGGTTTCTACCAAGTAGAAGAAAAAGGACTAGGATGAGACTTTTCCTCCCCTCCAACAAAACTGGCAATCACATCAAGATTCACCCCCCGCCTAGCTCCAACTTCGAGCATAGTTAGAGCCTTCAACTTTATAGGTTTTGTTTCCCAGACCTCTAGGCATGTTCAGAGAGTTTTCCACTGGTTCCAGCTAGCTCAAGATAACTTCTCTTTGCAGTGTTCTCAATAACTTCAGTCTCTTTCTCAAGGCGAGTGACTCCTCTCGGTGGCTAACCCTACCTTGTCCCTCGGCATGCCTTTTATCCTTAGGGTAACTAAAGTGGCTAACTTGCCTTTGTTGCTAATTCAGTTACAATTCCTCATCCATATTTCTATTTTCCTTAACAAATAACAATAATTGTTTTTAAAATTTTATTTACAAATTGTTTGAATAAATCAACTATCATAAAGTAAATGACAATAAATTTGAAATTATATCAACCTCTAAAGGTGTCACACCAACCCCTCTTAAGTACCATCAATAATTTAGTCTTCTTAATAAGTGATGTAAAGAAATAACTTTGTAAATTCTTTCTTACATATTGAAATAAATATATAAAAATCAAAATATTTATATGGTAACATTTTCTTATTCTAAGAAAAATGAGAAACCAAACCTCAAAAAAATGTCCTTAGATAAATTGGTGTAGAGTTTAAAATTTAAAATATTTTGTTGAGAAAAACCATTAAACCATTGATTTAAAATAGTTTAAAATATTTTTCTGTGTTATCACGAAGCATTGATTGAACCATTGAATTCACAAGCGTAGATTTCTTTTTATAATTATCCTCTTAAAATTTCTATAGATAAAAAAATATATAGGAAAAAGGGAAATCATAAATATGATGGGATGAGGTCTTTATGAGTGGAGGAGCATCCACCTACCTCTTGCATCATTGTAAGAGTCATAGTCATGGTCCAAATTCTTAGGATATTCCTGTCAAATTCAAAGAAAATGTGTTTAGTTAATGGCTATTAATTTATTTAGCATAATTTGAAAGTAAAACATATTAAATAAATAAGTGTAATCTTACTTTAGTGTTATTAATTTATACGAAAAATGTGTTCAATTAAAGGTTATCATCTTATTTAATGTGTTCAAACATGCCATTGTCACACGAGAGGAATATTGAACTCATATTTAAGGGTAAATTTCAAATTAATGTTGCAGTTTAGAAAGCTTAGGGGGGCTTGTAAAGCCAAGAAATTGTTGCCGACGAATTAATGAATGGTTCCGTGATCTGCTGCAACGAGATTAGGGTTTGATTATCAGTTCGAGCTTTCAAATTTAAGAACAAAACCTCCCATCCTGATAAGAAATTTGAGGGCGATAAAGAACAACTTGGGTGATAAGCAATTCGAGGATCTTAAAGAACATCTTGGAACTTTTGTCGATTCGACTTCCTCAAGACAACTCATGGGACGCCCCAAATATTAATATTATAAGCAACATCTAAGTCATTGCTAGGACAACATTGTATCAGACTTGATGTTTCTGGTTTAAGTAGCAGGCACGTCACTACCCTATCGTTCTATCTATAGATTTCATAGAAATATATGTTTGATTCCGTACATACCATGCTAGTTGTAGGATGCTCTTTGGAGTCTGGACCCTGGCCACCAGTGAGTCTGCGATCATTTGCACTACTCAGATGAGGTTGTGCCACGATGGTGTGAGATACGTGCAAATTTCCAAACATACTTCGATCCGTCGTCGCCCGGAAAATTGTCTGGCGCCGGCCGCCGGCAATCCCTCCGCCCTCCGACACTCTCCCCTGGCTCCGCCACCCCTTCCTCCGCTCCGCATTCACTCCCTAATTTTTCCACGCACCCCCTTCCTCCGCTCCGCATTCACTCCCTGATTTTTCGACGCAGATCAGATCTGAGCTGGCATCCTGAAATTTCGCTGACAGATCGCCCAATTCGAAATGGAGGAAGGTCCTGATCGCGATCTGCTCACTCACCTTCCTCCTCGACTAGGCGCCTCCCGCTTTGGGCTTCCTCCGCTCTACTGCTCGCCACCAAGGTACACCAGACTAACACACCAGGTTTGTTCCGCTGTTTATTTTAAAATTGTTATAACGGGAAAAAGTCAATATGTTGTAAGAATCCATCCTGTGGTTATGACTCCCAATGGGGAGAGTTTCAAAGTCTCAGTTTCATGAGCTCCTTGCTTGTCTCATAGTTGATATGCTGCATCTGCGTTCATCAGTTCTTCCTAGCTTAAAGGAAGAAAGGAATGAAGGCTACATACCTTGCTCAGTTCAGTAGAATGATTCCCTGAGAGTCTGAGTCTGCCCGAATAGGTACATTGGGGACCAGGCTACAAGACTAATGTCCCAGCTTAGCTCTCCTTCACAGAGCTCTTCTCACATACTGATGAGGATACGCGGTAGACAAAAGAATTGCTTTGTTCCCAAACCCAAGTTGGATCTCTGAGCATCAGATTCCTGTGACCTCCTTTTACATATTCCTTACGGATATTCTCAATGTGGCACACACAATGTGAAGTCGAGGAGAATAAGCGCGTGTGCTGAGTGTGGGTATATACATATATTTATGTGCTTTATAATTTCATAATGTGTATATGTCGAGCAGTTGGAACATTAAGGGCACTGTTGGCTGTTCGCTATGTGGCTGACAAAGATAGTCACCGAGGGGATTCGCTTTACATTCTTTGATGAGTTATGATGAGATCCTTTTGAAAGGAAGATTTAGCAAATTCAAATTACAAGCCTTGAGAAAAATCTGTGCCATAACTTTAGCTTTCAAATTAACTTGTGGCTTAATGGCAATGTAGAGATTTTTCCAGTCAACTGGCGGTCTTTTGGCGAATTTTCCATCAAAGACTAAAAGCATAAAGCTGAGTCCATAACAGCTTTCCACATTATAATCAAATTTCCCTCAAATCAGAAACAGAGATAAAGTACAGAAGAGTAGATGATTCCTTCATTTGATGTCCTACAACTGAATACCCATTGCTACTCCCCTCCATTATTTTCCTAAAACTAAAATGCAGCTTTGATACAACCAACAAACAAGAACACCTCTACCTGTGTACGTATACTACCTTGTATATAAGTTGGAATGGTCAATTGCAAACACTCTTACTGTTTGGGTACTGGGAGTGACACCTGAGTTACAAAGTCCATTCCACGATATTTGCAAATTCTAATGAAAATTTTCTAACTGTTACTAACTGGACTCTGGAATAATGCATGGAATAGGAGAATTTACAGTCAACACGAGAATCCATGCATATCATAGCATCATATTTTATATAGGGAGTTTACTAACGCTTCCTCACAGACACCCATACTACACCTGCTAGGAGTACTGCCGTTTGTAACCTTGCCAAAAATTTACATGCAGATCAGTTTTTTATGAGAATATGCTTGCAAGGATTTGAGTGAGAGACACTTTCTGGAAATAGCATTCACAATGAACCAGAAAAAATTCCTTCTTTTAGTCATTGACAAAGAATAGGTAATTGAGGTTGCGATCAAATCCATGTATAGTACTAGTAGGAACAGACTCTAGAGTGTCTAAAGAAGGTCAATGACCAGCCATATGAAGGAAGTAGAAACAAATTATTCACCTTCTTTGGCCTTTTTAGTTGAAGGTCCCTTCAAAGGAAAGAGCACAAGTTAGTTTAATAGGGAGAGGGAGTGGAATTAAACAGTAGCTCGAGTTAGCTTTTTCATTATACACATAACTAGTTAAGAAATCTTAAACTCAAGACACAAGTTCCAATTTTTAGTGAAGCTGTAAAGCGTCTGAGTAGCAGGATTATGGCCATTTGCAGAGAGTAATGATAACCCTAGAAGGAAATTATGATTTTGTGGAGCATCCTGTATGTGGTAGATTGATGATCTTGCCACAAAGTGTTCATATGTGCAGATACTGATCCTCTCTGCTAAGAGTGCCTTCACTTACTAGCTATACAGGACCAGGCTTTTGCTAGCATCCAAGGAAACCTTCATCTTACTAAACCAGATGTGAAAAACCAGATGACAAAGTGTCTTTCCCAAATGGGAGGTCTATAGTGCAATAAAGTAGTAATGCCTATCTTCAAGTGGTATGGCACCCCTGTTGACAGATTTGTTGAAATGTATCATTCCTTGAGAACAAACCTGCTTTTCCCTTGAGCAAGACTTGACAATTTCTAATTTCATTTGCTATTCATGCAATCAACTTCCTAGGGATAAATTTCATATGCATAGTACTGACTATTCAATTTGACATCTTACCAAACAAGCAAGTTTTCCAAGTGGTCTAGACACCAAACAAAACACTTAAACCATATGATGGCAATATCAATGAACCAATGTCAGTATCGGTAGAGCATCCTAACTGGAAATGATTTGATAACATCAACATATTTGCAGTATACATTAATCTGGTTTATGGATATAATGACTAGAACTCAGTGACTCTTCTAACGTGAATATACTCTGAAATGAAGTAGATAATAGATCCTTTTTAAAACTAGAAGTAGAAGTACATGTCTACTCTTTTAATATATATACTGTTTTTCTTTTTTCTGTTGTAAGGCATTTACTATCCTTTTGTGTTGTAAGGCACTTACTATCCTTTTATGGTGTAAGACAGTTACTATTTTGGAAAATTTACAAGATAGACCTATCAAATTCATAACTTTCGTTAAGGTCACGGATGAAAGAAGGTGTCCCATCATTACAAATTTCTATCCATACCCTAGCCATATACCTATAAGTCCCAAAAGCTAAAACTAACCTGGCCTACCTTACTGATCATAGTTGAGAAACATAGCAGAGTTGGCCATCCAAGAGAAACCCTGTAATATAAAGAATATCTACATTGCTGCTCTTGTTAAAGCCATTGTTAAGATATAGGCTTCAATTATTATGACTGTAAATAGAGAAGGATGATTGAATTTATTCTATTGAACTTGATGATATGGTAACATAGTGATTCAAGTTAGCATACTGACTCAACTCAGATCTAAGTCGTTCAACCTGACCTTCTGCTTTAATGGACTCCTCCAAGTTCAGGGATCTGGTCTTGACTCTAGGGAGATCGTTTTTGACTTGCCATTTTAATATATGGGACATGATATAGGAGTTTGGCTCGTGAAAATACCTCTTTGCTAAAAACATTTAAAATTCTTACATGATGGTTGGTATTCCTTCGCAAATGTATGGAAAAATTTTCCCATAGACCCCAAAAATGTTGCACTGAGTATTTATTTGAATAAAATCTTTCCTTAGAAATTGTGGATTTCCTGGCATTCTGACTCGGACACTATTTTTATTTCCAGGATGCCGATGGTTCAGTGCCTTTCTTCTGGGGCACTGCACCTGATGGTTGCCTTGTCCTATCTGATGATCCACATGTCCTCAAAGAGGGATGTGGAAAATCTTTTGCTCCTTTTCCCCGAGGTAATATTCGACTGCTAAATTAGACCTTATCTATTCTCTGACTATTTCACACATCAAGCATAGTGATCTAATTTTTGTCTCTTATTTATACTGATGTTGCATTTGGCCCTGCAGGTTGTTTTTTCTCTACATCAGGTGGCTTGCAGAGTTTTGAACATCCTCTAAATAAGCTGATGCCAATGCCTCGTGTTGATAGTAAGGGGCAGATGTGTGGGGCGAACTTCAAAGTAGATGTGTTTGCCAAGAGGCAGACTAGCATGCCTAGAGTGGGTAGTGAGGCCAATTGGGCCAAGGAATTTTGATATGAACCAGGCCAATTGGGCTAATGAATCCTGATAAGAACAATTTGATATTTAGAAATATCATTTTGTTTTTTATTTGATATGTATTATTTTCATAATCAATACTGATGAAGCTGAAAAGTGAGTCAGTTTTGCAATGTAAAGGTGATTTCAAAGGCTGTTACTGGCTTATACAAGTTTGCTATCTGCAAAGTTAGTTACTCCAACCTTTCTGATTAATATATATCGTTGACTATAACAACCCTTGAAACTAAGGTAAATAAGACACGGGTAGAAGCTGCTTGCTAAGAATAGCACATTCAATTGCTTAAATGGCTGTGAGAAAACTCTGAAAAGGAGCAGCTTTATTTCAATAACATACCAAACATCATAAAGAAATGATGTAAGAGTCTTTTGTAATAGTCCATTACCATCTATTTGGTAGTCTTTTAAACATTCAATTTTTTTTTTTTTAATATATGAAACATATGTGTTATCATTTATTTGCGCTTCAAATATATATATGAATGTTAAAAGCATCCTCTGCAGAATTTTTAATGATTTTTTTATTAATTATAAATTATTTTTTAATATATTTTAAAATGTGAAAATTTAATATAGCTAAAGCTGGTTAATTTAGTTTAGTTTTTCTTAGTTCATTTAAAATGATATATTATTTAAAGTTGTGTTTCCTTTATATTTAAAATGATACATTATTTTTAACATTTTATGTTTGTCAATTAGTTAAAAAAATTTGTAATTTGAGGAACTTTTTTATTATGGCAATAAGTTCTATTGTTGTCTACAACATTTCAAAAGTTTACCAAGTCTTACGCTTAATGGATTTGTAGGTTCGTAGTGCATTCACCAGAAATTTGACAGTAGCCAAAAAAGGCTGAGATATCCAAAACAAGAGATTACCAAGAAACCAAAAAACCATCAAGATATACACACAACCTATAGCCATAAGAAATTAGAAAAGGTTGTCGGTGCATGGGTCCACCCCCCACGGGGTTTATTTATCCTCCTTGACGATAGTAATCATTAGACCCCAAAAATGTTGCACTGAGTATTTATTTGAATAAAATCTTTCCTTAGAAATTGTGGATTTCTTGGCATTCTGACTTGGACACTATTTTTATTTCCAGGATACCGATGGTTCAGTTTCTTTCTTCTGGGGCATTGCATCTGATGGTTGACTTGTCCTAATTGATGATCCACATGTCCTCAAAGAGGGATGTGGAAAATCTTTTGCTCCTTTTCCCCGAGGTAATATTCGACTGCTAAATTAGACCTTATCTATTCTCTGACTATTTCACACATCAAGCATAGTGGTCTAATTTTTGTCTCTTATTTATATTGATGTTGCATTTGGCCCTGCAGGTTGTTTTTTCTCTACATCAGGTGGCTTGCAGAGTTTTGAACATCCTCTGAATAAGCTGATGCCAATGCCTCGTGTTGATAGTAAGGGGCAGATGTGTGGGGTGAACTTCAAAGTAGATGTGTTTGCCAAGAGACAGACTAGCATGCCTAGAGTGGGTAGTGAGGCCAATTGGGCCAAGGAATTTTGATATGAACCAGGCCAATTGGGCTAATGAATCCTGATAAGAACAATTTGATATTTAGAAATATGATTTTTTATTTTATTTGATATGTATTGTTTTCATAATCAATACTGATGAAGCTGAAAAGTGAGTCAATTTTGCAATGTAAAAGTGATTTCAAAGGCTATTACTGGCTTATACAAGTTTGCTATCTGCAAAGTTAGTTACTCCAACCTTTCTGATTAATATATATCGTTGATTATAACAACCCTTGAAACTAAGGTAAATAAGACACGGGTAGAAGCTGCTTGCTAAGAATAGCACATTCAATTGCTTAAATGGCTGTGAGAAAACTCTGAAAAGGAGCAGTTTTATTTCAATAACATACCAAACATCATAAAGAAATGATGTAAGAGTCTTTTGTAATAGTCCATTACCATCTATTTGGTAGTCTTTTAAACATTCAATTTTTTTTTTTTTTAATATATGAAACATATGTGTTATCATTTATTTGCACTTCAAATATATATATGAATGTTAAAAGCATCCTCTGCAGAATTTTTAATGATTTTGTTATTAATTATAAATTATTTTTTAATATATTTTAAAATGTGAAAATTTAATATAGCTAAAGCTGGTTAATTTAGTTTAGTTTTTCTTAGTTCATTTAAAATGATATATTATTTAAAGTTGTGTTTCCTTTATATTTAAAATGATACATTATTTTTAACATTTTATGTTTGTCAATTAGTTAAAAAAATTTGTAATTTGAGGAACTTTTTTATTATGGCAATAAGTTCTATTGTTGTCTACAACATTTCAAAAGTTTACCAAGTCTTACGCTTAATGGATTTGTAGGTTCGTAGTGCATTCACCAAAAATTTGACAGTAGCCAAAAAAGGCTGAGATATTGAAAACAAGAGATTACCAAGAAACCAAAAAACCATCAAGATATACACACAACCTATAGCCATAAGAAATTAGAAAAGGTTGTCAGTGCATGGGTCCACCCCCCACGGGGTATATTTATCCTCCTTGACGATAGTAATCATTTGATTGGCCCAACTGATTTGGGTTTGCATTGGCCATGTGGAGTTAAAAGTCAATTCTCTCTCCCAGCATCCCCAATTTACAAGAAGATTGGCTTACCTTATTCCCAGTCCAACAAGAATGTAATGTGATCACATAGGGAAAGGTGGATAACAATATTTGAATCCGAGAAACCAATAACTCAAAATCCCAACTCTTAACCACTTTTGACACAAGGGTACCCTAGATAAATTTCTGAGTTGTGGATATGGCTAGTTGGAAATCTCCATCCACTTGGATATTAGAAAAGCCTTATTTGCTTGCGCTCTGCAGACCTTGTTATAGAGCAATAAACTCTACAACATTGTTGTTGGTGATTCCAAAGTTGCCAACATATATCCTTAGTATTTCCACGCCAGTCCTTGAATAATCCTCCATACTTGGTTAGGCTTGGATTTCCTTCGACAACCCCGTCAAAGTTAAGATTGGAAAAACCAAGGGGTGAGGGAGTAAATTGAGGAGGGGAGTTTATCATCTTGGGAAATGGATTAATTGTATTTTATGTTCCATGCTTGTTTGAAGAGTTCCCACCCCCTTGCAACCAACACCACAATAGTTTGGCTCACAAGGCTTTGTTAAGAATTTATGGATCCCTCAATCCAAGGCCCCCTAGCAACTTTGGTTAACATACCTTCTCCCAAGCCACTATAGCCCACTTCCTAGTGTGCTTAGTGCCTTGCCACAAGAAATCTCAAAATTTGGTAGTGATAGCTTTATAAATCAGCGTATGCGTTGGCAATGCTGAAATTTGGTATAGTGCTTAAGCTTGAAGAACATCTTTGATCATGGTCACACGACCTTCCAAGTTCAAAGATTGGAAGGTCTAGTTGCCAATTCGATTTGAGATCCTCTCAAGAATTTCTTGCCAACAAGAAGCGCATAAAAAATTTTCTACCTGTGAGATAATTTGTTCGTTGGTTGTTGATCAATGATGAAAGGTTTCTTTACTATGTTTATAAGCAATTTATTCTTAATAACACTTATTTCTCAATCACCCAGTCACTCTTCCCGTCTCCCCCTTGGATTTCATCTCAATAGTTTTCCCAGATCACAACTCTATTTTGGCTTGACTTCTCTGTATTTCAGATCTTGTGCTTGTGGATTTATCATGATAGTAAGGACCTAGTGTGTCATAAGTAAGGAAATGTCAATATTTCTCCAAGAAAACACATCCATCATGATGGTCTACTATGCTAAATCTCCTATGTGACCACTCCTCTTCCTCCAAATCTTGCACTAGTTTTTCCTCTACAAAGGGATTCTTAGATAAAAACTAGAAAATATGCAGTTGGTGTTCTCGCTGTTCTTGTAAGAGAGTTAAGAGGATTACTTGCAGTTAATGCATGGTGAAAATCGATAACTGAAAATTAATATGCTTTATAAATGCATGGTGAAAATTGATAACTGAAAATTAATAATTCCCTCTACATGCTTCATAAATGCATGGCCATCCCATGGAACTTTGTTATTTCTAATTATTATGGCCATTCCCTTTTTGAGGATACTCCAAGCTTTGAAAATACATAGGCTACATAGATCGGTTTAGGATTCAGTCTCACAATAGCAACAATAGCTAAGAAGTATGGAAGAACAATTGCACCTTTTTGTTTCTACTAAAAAGCAATTAACACAAGACTGTAAACAAGAATTTGACTTTTGGTTTTGGCTCCATTTCCTTGTTACTATAAGAAGTCCTCATTTACAATGTCATTTTATAACATACTGCCGAAGGTTACAGAAGGACTAACAGAGAGAGGGACTAAACATCCCTGTCAAGTTTTGAGAAGCTCAACTTAATAGTATCTAAACAGTCTTCAGCTATAGATGATGTAAGATTTTGCTTTGTCACAATTCACAAAGTAGTGAAGTGAAGAGTGGATTTATATATATTTTACCTATGTACAGGTTTTGGCCATTGCTGTTTAAGAGGCTGATGCAATGCTCGAACCAACTCAGACTCTGTAATCAATATTACCAGCTATGTGTACTCTAATAGAGTAATCCTTTGCCACAAAATGTTGTTGCTTTGATTTCCTTCATCTAAAGTCTCTTTCAAGCTACCCTTCAATAGCATTTTAATTTTACTAAAAACATGGAACATGCTTATCATTTGGGTTAATAACGATATCTATTTCATGTATTTTAATTGATACACAGTCACATTGTGGCACTTTAAGATCACATTTTTTACTACTCCGTTAGGAACAATTAGAAAATATTTTTTTATGGGAATTTACACAAAAAATTCATAAACAAGAAAACTTTACTATGGCCATATATATATATATATATATATATATATATATATATATATATATATATATATATATATATATATATATATATATATAGTTGCTTCTTGATCTGAGTTCAAATTTTTACAAATCATCACTTTTTGAGTGAATAGAAATAACCACTGTGACAGTAAAAGAGGCACACCAGAGGCTAGAGAACATAATAGCTCAAATAAAGGAGTAGCGAATCCAATACAGTGCATAAGTCAACAGCTTTAAAAGTTTCCTCGGCTCAAATCTGTCCACTTCAATCAACAAAAATCTGTGTCCCTTCCATTGTCTCTTCAAAGAGCATTCAAGCACCTTCAGGGCTTTTGCTATTTAGTCATCTCTTAGCTCTCTTGCAGAGTGCATGTTTCCATTTGTCTTTGCCCTTTCTGGAAGGAGTTCATATGCCTGCAAAATTCAGGATCACAAATAAGGAGTAGTCTACAAGACAGTTAACACTTTATCACAAGCATAAAAGGAAAAAAAATCATTCAGTGAACATCAACAAATCATGAAGAGGGCATGTTTAAAATAACATAACAATCTACTACACTATCATATACTATTCCATGGAGGCAAAATCAGCTTGATGAAGTCATGAAAATCCAATGAGATCTTTGATTAGAGGCAAGGAATCAAAAATCCAACAACAAAAAACGCAATGATAAGGTCCAAACCTCGTTGGCCTTTGATCATCTAACCAGAACTTTATAAAGATGTAAAATATAAAGATCTATAAATCTAATAAACATCGAACCATGAACATAGGTATGAGAACATAGTAACTACATGTTTAAGTATAAAAATCAAACATGTTGCATGAACATAAATAAGTAAAGAGATTCTATTTGACAGCGAGCAAATTTTTCAGTGACCATGAACAGATTATGAAAAAGGCATTTTCATAACAACATAACAATGGGAAAACATAAATATACTTATCATATGATAAAGGGCCACCCAAGAGGCCATGATAACCTAGCTTATCTATTCTTTATGCATACCTCATTGATTCCCACTAGAGTTGAAGTCCTTCCATAGATGATCAGTCATGGTAGAAGATGATGCTTCTCCACTTATTCTATAGTTACCTAGAAAAATGTCAAACGTTATCACAAAGAAATTTTATAGAGCATCAAGGTATATATGCACACACAATGAAAGAGTGTCAAATGTACCTGGCATGGCAGGTAAGGTTGGATGGTCTTGTATCTCTCTTTGGTCTTGGGTTATCACCATGGTTGGGGATTGTTGCATTGCTGTAAAAATAAACATACCACATGTTAGAGAATAGTGATGATTAAATACTTAAATCTAAAACCATGACTATTCAACACATGAAACTAACCTGGAACCATAGACACGACATTATTTGGCCGATGACGTCCTCGCTTATTGAGGTATCGAAACTCAAATGGTTCATATTCTGATGGATCAACATTTAAATCAATTTCCAAACCACTGTTTTTTCTGCCGCTTCTTCTTTTCTTTGTGGGGCCAAGGAAACTCTTCTTCCTCTTCAAAGATGGATCAAGAGAACCCAATCCAGGTGTGAAGTCAAAATCAGTAACATGCAAGTTATTGGCTTCATCCAACATTTTTTTAGGCATACCAGTCAACTGGATTGTCTTTGCCAAAGTAGTAGGAGGGTTACCGAAAATGAGATGTGTATAGCTAAACAACTCCTCCCTTGCCAAATGAAGTGCCTCGGCATCTGCATCAACAACATTTGTGGCCATAAGAGTAGCATCGACATCTGCATCATGGTTTTGAGGCTCTATATTGATCTCAGGTGGGTCATTGCATATGTTATCCTCTGCAGGCTGATGAAGCAATGGATTTGAAGTATCCGAGTGGAAATACAACCAATTAACCTTTATGGCATGCTTGCAAATGTTTCCACAGATAGACCATGGACATTCACACGTTATAAAATCCTTACGATACCAGGTGACAAGGTATTTTTTACCTCGATCTGTCTGACTTCTCACCCAATAAGCACGGGTTATGTTCTCATGAGGACAACAATCAGTGTCCAAAATTTTTCTTGCTCGTTCCACTGATGATTCTAGCTGCTTTTCTCTTTTGTAGTTGTTTAGAAATCCTTCTTCTTTTAAGATTTCCTTGAACCGATAACAAGGTTCAACTGTTGTTAGTAACATATGCAATAACCAATCCATCCTCCGGGCACATTTTTTCCTTCTATCAGATAGAAATGTTGTTTTTAGGTAACAATGGTATGACTCAACAGCATTATTGGTCTCTTGATTTGCATGAGGAAACTCCCGACAACCTTTAACCCACATACCTAATTGCAAATAGAACGATGTCAGTCTCACTATATCACCTTTATAAAATAAAAAAATGCATATAATACAAAAAAAAAAATTACTTACGAATCTTATCTCCAGTGACCCAATTTTTGTTGAAATAGTCTAAGAACTTCTCTTCATCTGCAAACTTGATAAAAAATTGATTGATTGCATCTTCCACTTCATAATTGAGAGTGTGTTTCATGATGAAACCTAACTCACTGAACATCTCCTTGGCTTTTATGGAACTAGTGGCCAACTGATTGACATTTTTCAACCAAGCCCTCTGTACATGCCAAATGCATAAGATCACATCACAACCTGTGATCCTCCTGCCATATTCAATGCATTTTAGTGTGGGATTTTTAGAAAAAATGCAAGTTTGGTTATATCATGACAATGTTAAAGTTACCTCAAGGCACTGATTTCAGCCAGTGCATCATCAACCATGAAAGCATTGACTTTCCAATTAGGACGGATTTGGAAACACTTGCGCATGAGCTGCTCCAGCCATATTGCAATATCATCTGATGTGTTTCGTGATGCCACGACCCATGCAACAGGCACCCCGCTTTGTTGTTCATCAAATGCCACGAGTGTATACAACTGATACTGTCATTTTCAACATTACATAAATTCAATTACAAGTTATTAATAATTTTGAATGTATACAACTTAAATAAATATATTCGATAAGTCATTGGCATCTGAGTTACCCCGTATTTATTGGTGTTAAATGTTGAATCCATGGCTATTAAGCTATTGTGCGATAGCTTGACCATTGTCTCCAACATCCACTTTGTTTGAATCCCTATTATAAAATGGACCTCCACACCATTGGGCTTTTGGTAAAAGAAAAAATCTTCCCGATGCTTTTGATACCAAAGGTTTATACTCATTTCATCCTTTTTGTGAAGTTGATAATTTCCCTTTGCCAACCTATTATAGATGTTTACAATATCTTTCCTGCATAAGAAAAAATCTCCATCTCGAGCTGCCACATCGATGTCAGCATGTCTCTTAATGTGGGTTCTATACACTACATCAATAGGCACTCCCAAAAAGAAACAACTCTCTACATATGCAACAATGTCCCTTGAAAGCTTTGGCCTATGCAAGGCCCTGGTCTCACCTGAAGTGTCACATTGACCATGACAAGCCCAACCTTCTCCATCTTCATGTTCATACATATTGAAAGTTAATATTGCTCTATCAGGAATTTCATGCATAACTTTCATAATAAAGTGGCATTGGCAACCCCTCTTCTGCACAAATGAGGTCCTTCGTTTAGCTGAAAGATTTCCTCTTTTGTCCTCTGGGCCAAATGAACAATGATAACTACACCAAAAATTTAAATTGTTAGTACATACAAAGAAAGATAACCTTGGTTTGAAAAGATTTAAACAATATATATTTTAAATACTCACATATCATATTGCAATGCAGCGGTAGCTCTTTCTTTTGGTTTTTTTTTTGTTTTTCGTATGAATTTACATGGAGCAATAGGATTTTCTTCCTCTCCTTTGATAAAGTCAGCAACTCATCATAATGGGATTACAGCAATTCGATCAATACTATTGTTTTTTTTATTTATTTCCGTCCAAACCAAGTCTTTACTAGAGAACGTCATTTTGCCTTTGAGGTCTTGCACCTCAAGATCCATGATATATTGCCATTTGCTTTGCTTGCCCATTTTGAACTGATCTGGTCAAACAATATGCAAGGACATCAAAACCGAAATTTCAATCTTAGCAAGTTATCCAACATATATATATATATATATATATATATATATATATATATATATATATATATATATATCTATATATATATATATATATATATATATATATATATATATATATATATATATATATATATATATATATATATATATATATATATAACCTCTTTTATGCTTTTTTTGAAGTCTAAAATATAAATCACTCAATAATGACAAAAATAAACAGCACAAAAGGATGCAAAAAATTTGGGATGCAAGCATTTCCTTTAAGATGTTGCTTCTTGCCTCATTCACTTTGAACCAGGCATTCCTTAAAGGAAAGATTCCTTTGACAACATGAACAGATGCAATCCAATGAATGTTGGCCATGTTTTTTTAGGGTGACCATTTGCTAAGCAGGACTAGACTTGAATTAAAGGGTTTTCTACAATGTATGTTTACATCACAACTCTACTAGTAGTCTGTCCTCAAAGATTCTCGGTGCTGCCATAATATATGTGAAATTTATAGCAAGCAATCATTACACTCACATTCCACTACCCGTGGCAAAAGAGATGTGTTAGAACAAAGAAAAGGCCCTATTGTGCCTTGTGGCATTCATGTTTAAAGTAGCTCTCCACTAGAGGCATTGTTGTTGACTAAGCAATAGTATAGTCTGGCCGCAAAAGAGTTACTTTATTTTCTACTTCATATAACCCTCAGGGAATAGTGAAAAAGTAAATTCAAAAACCAGAAAACTAGAAATACACTGCAACACCATCTAAGCCATATTAGTCAACCCAAGAAATCAATGGAAGAAAATAATAGAGAGCCAACCCATTAACCATCAGATTTACTTAGGTATAATATAATCATCAAGAAGAACCACTATGTTAGTTTCACTCTTTAAACATCTAACAAAGGCATAATCAAAACCAATGAAAACCACTGCATTCCAACTACCACCATTCACAGAGTACTGATAGAGCTTCAAGAAAATTAAAAGACCATTGTCACATGCTTCTTACCTAGATATCAGTTTTCTTTATAAAGTAAAAAAATCCCACCTTTCATTTCTCACAGGTTTCATAGAATCTCCCTACCCCATATATCAACTTGTTTTAGAAGGGGAACAAAATCCCACTTATAAATTCTCACATGTTAAATAGAAATTCCTGAGAATTCTCCAATGCTATTGAGGTAATAAAGCTCTCCCCTACTTAGAGAAATAAGAGGGTTGGAGTATATAGAATAATGAAAAGGTTGGACCATTTTCTTATATCAGACCTCTTTTTAGATGAAGCTATCAGATCCAAATTCAGCCTTATGTGGAGGGGACTCTGACCACAACCTTGTAATACTAGAATTGGCTCCTATAAAGAAAAGACCCCTCATCACTTCAACCTAAATCCTGAATGGTTAAGGAGGAAAAATATGTCAAGAAACTAAAGGATGCATGGATTCTCTCAGGGATCAGCTTCCGTACAATTTGAGGAGAACCTCAAAAGGACTAAACAGGTCCACTGATTTGGCAATTTACAAAATACATAAGAAGGAGAGATTACTTAAGGAAGTGGAGGAAAAACTAGAATCCCTGTACAAAAGTGATGGTTTTGGTTTCTTAATTGAGCCACAAAATTATAGGTGAATGAGTTGTAAGCAAAGAAGAGGGCACTAGTTTTGGATAAAGAAAATTCCTAGAGTCTAAAAAGAAGGGAATTATGATGGAGATTCAAAGAGGAATACTATACAGGCTACATTTTGATGGAGATTCAAAGAGGAATCCTAGAAAGGCCAAGACACAAAAATTGAACAAACAGTCAAAAATCAAGCCACAAACATGAACCTAGGTTCATGGCCTTCAAGATGTACTTAAGCTCAAACCTGAGGATAACAGGAAAAGAAATCGAGAGTGATTGATGCTAAAAGTTAACATGGCCATTAAATTCAAAAAGTGTTTTTTGATATGCCCCCAAAACATGAAACCGGTCCAACAAGCAATGGTCTTAGTCTACCTTATAGGACAAATCAAGCCACAAATTATGAAGCGGGGTTAAAGGCCTTCACAATACATTTAAGCACAAACCTGAGAATAATTGGCCTCGAAATTGAGAAATGACTCGTGTTAAAAGTAGACATGACCATCAAATTCAAACAATGTAGTCTTTAGTCATGCATCAAAAGCCCAAAACCAATCAGTAGATAGGATGACAAATAAGGGGTCACTTAGCAAATAAGCCAAGCTTCGGTAAATGATGGAATCACAGCACAAAGATCAAGTATTTGTTTTAACAATGAAAACATTGCTTCTTAGAATGTTAGTCTACAAAGGACTAACTCATTTCCCCTCTTCACTAGGGACATGTCTTAAGGCCTCAGTTAAAAAGGCAATCCTCTTCATGATTGAAGTCCCATGAAAGCAGAGGGAGAATTGAGCAGAAAACTCAAAGTGATGGAAGAATGAATGCAAATAAGCTAAAGGTGGAGATTATTTGAGGATAGAGGGGAGCACTTCCTCATTCTTGCCAATCAATAACCAGCAATAAATTTTTAAATTGTAAATGAGCTACATTATTTCAGTAACACACTTGGAAGATCCATGACAAACAGATCAAAATACATAGTCCATTCATAGGATTGTCAAGAACCTACACAAAAAGGTTTCAGTTCAAATAGCAAGGCTGATTGGTAAGTTGAAAGATATCAGAAAAGGTCTTCCAACCATCAAAGACTAAGAGCTGTCCTTCAAGCATCTAGTGGACCACAATGCTGCTGTGGAGCAGGTGTACTCAGATGACTCTCCCACCAGCAAGGAGCCTAACAACAGCTTGGAAAAATAGAGTGCATCAGGAGGACACATCAGGAGGAAAGGCGATAACCCAAAGAACTCTTTGTTGAATAAGTTTGCTCCTCGTTGTCTATTGGTCAGATCAAATTCTCGAAGTGCTTCGCGGATTGTTTGGCAGAAGAAGAATCAGTCCAGTGGGATTTCTGCAAAGAAAGCAGTGAGAAAAGAGCGCCCGCCTATTCGACTACTGTCTCTATTGAGGATTAGGCCATTCAAGACCCCTGAGATATCGCCTTCCAGTAAAGCCTCTCAAGTTTCTCCTAGACCTTATTTGGGGTCAGAGGGACAGCCTGATCTGCCTTTCATGGGCAGTCCTGATGGGCCAAAATCAAATAGTTCTAACTAGTCCGTTATGTGTTTAGGATACACTGTTTTCTTCAAAATGCAATGCCAAGTGCGGAATCTCCATAAATCTTACTTTTATTTGTCATTCTGTGACTTATGCTATTCCAGATTGATTAAGTAAATGGTTTGTAGGCTTAATAGGATTTCCCTTATACACATTTAAATTTCTGCCAACATTTGCCATGTTTACTTTTTATTTTGAGCTGGAAAAGCTCAGGACTCTAAACAAAACTCCATGCTTACTAAGCATCTTCATTTTCACTATAGCTTGGGAGTGCTGGTTTGGTTACTAGAGAATTTTTTATTATCACACTTCACAATTCCACTCGTAGCAGTCCCACTGACCTAGGATACTCTTCATATCGCTCCCTCTCAAAAGGATCCAGAAAAGTTGCTGAAAAATGTAAGGGTGAAAGATTAAAGCCCATTCTTATGCATCTATGTGCCCTAAAGAGGGGGCAGGCTCTACCCATACTGACATTGGTTCATTGAAGCACCTTAGTATGCATCTATGTGCCCTAAAGAGAGGACATGCTCTACCGATACTGACATTGGTTCATTGATATTGCCATCATATGGTTTAAGTGTTTTGTTTGGTGTCTAGACCACTTGGAAAACTTGCTTGTTTGGTAAGATGTCAAATTGAATAGTCAGTACTATGCATATGAAATTGATCCCTAGGAAGTTGATTGCATGAATAGCAAATGAAATTAGAAATTGTCAAGTCTTGCTCAAGGGCAAAGCAGGTTTGTTCTCAAGGAATGATACATTTCAGCAAATCTGTCAACAGGGGTGCCATACCACTTGAAGATAGGCATTACTACTTTATTGCACTATAGACCTCCCATTTGGGAAAGACACTTTGTCATCTCGTTTTTCACATCTGGTTTAGTAAGATGAAGGTTTCCTTGGATGCTAGCAAAAGCCTGGTCTTGAATAGCTAGTAAGTGAAGGCACTCTTAGCAGAGAGGATCAATATCTGCACATATGAACACTTTGTGGCAAGATCATCAATCTACCACATACAGGATGCTCCACAAAATCATAATTTCCTTCTAGGATTATCATTACTCTCTGCAAGTGGCCATAATCTTGCTACTCAGACGCTTTACAGCTTCACTAAAAATTGGAACCTGTGTCTTGAGTTTAAGATTTCTTAACTAGTTATGTGCATAATGAAAAAGCTAACTCGAGCTACTGTTTAATTCCACTCCCTCTCCCTATTAAACTAACTTGTGCTCTTTCCTTTGAAGGGACCTTCAACTAAAAAGGCCAAAGAAAGTGAATAATCTGTTTCTACTTCCTTCATATGGTTGGTCATTGACCTTCTTTAGACACTCTAGAGTCTGTTCCTACTAGTACTATACATGGATTTGATCGCAACCTCAATTACCTATTCTTTGTCAATGACTAAAAGAAGGAATTTTTTCTGGTTCGTTGTGAATGCTATTTCCAGAAAGTGTCTCTCACTCAAATCCTTGCAAGCATATTCTCATAAAAAACTGATCTGCATGTAAATTTTTGGCAAGGTTACAAATGGCAGTACTCCTGGCAGGTGTAGTATGGGTGTCTGTGAGGAAGTGTTAGTAAACTCCCTATATAAAATATGATGCTATGATATGCATGGATTCTCGTGCTGACTGTAAATTCTCCTATTCCATGCATTATTCCAGAGTCCAGTTAGTAACTGTTAGAAAATTTTCATTAGAATTTGCAAATATCGTGGAATGGACTTTGTAACTCAGGTGTCACTCCCAGTACCCAAACTGTAAGATTGTTTGCAATTGACCCTTCCAACTTATATACAAGGTAGTATACGTACACAGTTAGAGGTGTTCTTGTTTGTTGGTTGTATCAAAGTTGCATTTCAGTTTTAGGAAAATAATGGAGGGGAGTAGCAATGGGTATTCAGTTGTAGGACATCAAATGAAGGAATCATCTACTCTTCTGTACTTTATCTCTGTTTCTGATTTGAGGGAAATTTGATTATAATGTGGAAAGATGTTATGGACTCAGCTTTATGCTTTTAGTATTTGATGGCAAATTCGCCAAAAGACTGCCAGTTGACTGGAAAAATCTCTACATTGCCATTAAGCCACAAGTTAATTTGAAAGCTAAAGTTATGGCAAAGATTTTTCTCAAGGCTTGTAATTTAAATTTGCTAAATCTTCCTTTCAAAAGGATCTCATCATAACTCATCTAAGAATGTAAAGCGAATCCCCTCGGTGACTAGCTTTGTCAGCCACATAGCGAACAGCCAACAGTGCCCTTAATGTTCCAACTGCTCGACATATACACATTATGAAATTATAAAGCACATAAATATATGTATATACCCACACTCAGCACACGCGCTTATTCTCCTCGACTTCACATTGTGTGTGCCACATTGAGAATATCCGTAAGGAATATGTAAAAGGAGGTCATAGGAATCTGATGCTCAGAGATCCAACTTGGGTTTGGGAACAAAGCAATTCTTTTTTCTACCGTGTATCCTCATCAGTATGTGAGAAGAGCTCTATGAAGGAGAGCTAAGCTGGGACATTAGTCTTGTAGCCTGGTCCCGAATGTACCTATTCGGGCAGACTCAGACTCTCAGGGTATCATTCTACTAAACTGAGCAAGGTATGTAACCTTCATTCCTTTCTTCCTTTAAGCTAGGAAGAACTGATGAACGCAGATGCAGCATATCAACTATGAGACAAGCAAGGAGCTCATGAAACTGAGACTTTGAAACTCTCCCCATTGGGAGTCATAACCACAGGATGGATTCTTACAACATATTGACTTTTTCCCGTTATAACAATTTTAAAATAAACAGCGAAACAAACCTGGTGTGTTAGTCCAGTGTACCTTGGTGGCGAGCAGCAGAGCGGAGGAAGCCCAGAGCGGGAGGTGCCTAGTCGAGGAGGAAGGTGAGTGAGCAGATCGCGATCGGGACCTTCCTCCATTTCGAATAGGGCGATCTGTCAGCAAAATTTCAGGATGCCAGCTCGGATCCGATCTGCGTCGAAAAATCAGGGAGTGAATGCGGAGCGGAGGAAGGGGGTGCGTGGAAAAATCAGGGATTGAATGCGGAGCGAAGGAAGGGGTGGTGGAGCTAGGGGAGAGTGGCGGAGGGCGGAGGGATTGCCGGCGCCGGACAATTTTCCGAGCGGCGACAGAAACCGAGCAATTCCTCCGCCCAGGTAGACTACTCCTAATATTAGACGCAAACTCCCATCTAGTTATTATATTATTGTCTTTCTAGCAATACTGTTTCTTTTCTTGCTTCTATGCCCACATGATGCGATTTCCAAAGTCGTATAAAAAAACTGATTTATCGAAGATGGTCACGAGCCGGACCGATCTAAATGAGTCTGCCAGTCAGCTTGAAAATATGTCGTGGTAGTCCACATTTTACAATCACTTGTAATACGCACTCATCGACCAGGAAAAGATTGCCACGTTTCTTCCAAATCCTGCTCTAACTATCCTCAAAAATCCTGAAACAATAGATTTCGTAGTGTTTAATATAATAGCTACTTACTGGAGTAGTCGAGTAGTTTTGTCAGGACAGTTAAAAATGGCTGGAATCCGCATAAAAATATTTCAAAAAATCTTGTTGAAGCAGTGTTTGAATTGTGTTTTTTATAGTGAAAATAGATTCAGCACCGTCTAAATGTAAAATGTCTAGGGCACTTCAAGTTTTGAAATTTAACTATAAGATTTACAAAAATCCTTGCCATATTTCCATAACTTTCCAACAAAAAACAGTCTCCTCAGACTAGGAGCTCAATATATTCTAGAAATAAATAAAATACTATAAATTCTAAATAATTAAAGAATATTAAATATAAAATACATAAAAACCTAAATAATTGAAGAATATCATAATTTAATAGCATACTCGATTACTCCCAATTTTTTTAAGATGACTTCTCTTCTTTTCATTTTTTTTATGTTATATATGTGGATTTTGTGTGAAACTTTGATCAGATGTGTTAAAATAATAAATTTGAGTTATATAATTTATGTAAGTTAAGTGTTATAGAATTTTTTAAGATGTTAGATTTATTTATAAATTTAAAAATGTATTTTAAATAATGAAAAATTATAATTTTAAAACACTAAATTTATTAATTGATTGAAAAGTACATTTTAAATAATGAAAATTTTCAATATATAATTAAATTCCACTTAAAAAATAAAATTACACTTTATTTAATTATTAATAAAAATTTATCATATAAAAAATTTAATTCAATAAATTTGTAACTTTAATATTAATATATATAAACAATACCAACTTTTAAAATGTTATATAATGTTTTTAACAATATGGTTTTTTTTAATATATAATATAATATTTTAACTATATTATTTTCTATTTTTATTTAATATTTAAATTTTTGATAATTTATTCAAATTTTTAATAAATATAATGATATTATCATCCATGTGTTTTCGAGTACATGGTGATCAAGTGCTTTGTTAAGGCACTCTTTTGATGGAAAGTCACATGTTCAATTCTCCACCCCTATTCCTCACCCCGATGAAGATGATATATTGAACATGATAAAGAAGATGATATAATGAACATGATAAAGATATAGTCCTACCAAATATATATATATATATATATTATTTTTTTTATTTTCAATTCTTTTAATAAATTATAAAATAATCATATTAAATTTTTATATTTTATTAAATCAAATATCTTATTAAATTACTTAAACAATATTACAATCATACTATATATGACATGAATTTTTAAAAAATTATCATAATTTTCACTACTCACTTACCCCTTGTCAAATAACTCTTTAGTTCCTTTTCAAAAAGCTATAAAAGTTATCTATTAGATAGTCCTAACATAGAATGTCGATCAGTTGATATGACATGTTAGGTTCAACAATTGTTCACATACCAAGAGAAAATCTCACAATTATCTACTAACAAGTTAGCTACACCTTTTTAGTCCTTATCATCTGCGGCATGGAACTATAGTAATCAAAATTTTTAGTTAGCATTAGTTCATGTGAGCTTTAAGCTAAGGTTCATAGTGCTTTTCATTTACCAACTATCACGCAAGCTATCAAATTTTCATAATGATATCCAGAGGTTCTAGGCTAGAGACGTGTTTTGGTATTGTAAAACATAGCAGCTATCACTAACTTGTTTGCAATACATCCCAAGTGTGATACCTCATTCCACGTACGTGAGTATATCGTAGCTCGTCCACGTATCTTTGGGTATATATGGCAGTGTTACAGTGTGTAAAGTATATGGGAATTCTCTCACTGTGTGGTTTCGCATTAGACAGTGCTAATACAAATTGGGCCTCCACATACTTTTGGGTATATATGGGAGGACAACACTAGGTTGCTATCCATCCTTAGGTAATAGAGTCGATCGCCTTGTGCACTGTGATACACCAAACACAACATTCGGGTAGATTTTCTAACCGTACTTCTTGGTTCGCTGGGAGGTATTTTGTAGTTCACAGTTACTTGGTAATCCTTTTGCCTAGATCATCCCTCTTTTGTTTTGTTTTGTTATTTTAATTAAAATCAATTTAATGGACTGTAGATAACATCCTCCATGCTCACTCCTTAGTTGATCTTAGGTTGAGACATATGGCGACAAATCTGGAGTCCACCAATCAAGGAATTCCTTTTGATGGGAATTCTAGTCCTTTTCCTCCTTTCGGAAATATCGGTGCTCTTTATATGGATACATTGTCCCTTCTAGGATTTACCATTGGCTTGCTAATATAGTTGTTTTCAACCTCCTTGGTTCAAAATCTCATGATTTCTCTGCAATCAAGTACTCCTCCAACTAGACAAAATCAACCTTGAGTTGATCCTATAGTTGAGTCTGTGCCTTCTTCCTCAATTTTTTTTCCTCCCCTTCTTCCTCTTTGCATGGTGAAAGTATTGACACTAGTAACCAGGTGGCTAAGAAGGATAATAAAGGGAAGAATAAGAAGAAGAAAATTTAGCAGGGGGCAACTAAGCAACCATTGCTTTGAATGCAACTTTTGATGAGAAACCATCCGATAAGCCTCACAAAGTTCGATATCCATGAAAACTTTGTATAGGAGACCATATTCTTCGAAATTGTCATGATATTCCTCAGATCTTAGAAGAATGGTCTTCTCATTCACATCATCCTGTGTCATCAACTTTTGGAGATCATGTTGATGACACACCATCAACTAGTGGTAGTAAAGTTCATCGAAAGAAGGGTAAAGTTAAGTTTCCCTGTAGGTTATGTGAAGGGACTCACCCCATTCACCTTTTTCCCTATTTGGATGAAGCCAAAAAGTGTTGGATAATCATCCTGCTTCTTCACAGCAACTTCCATCTGGTTACAGGAGACTCTCCCTTAATCCTTCACTGGTTGATGAATTGACTGACCAAAATCAACCGCCAATCAAACCCACTCTCTCTGAAAGTGAATTCTATGAGTCTATACCTGACCCAAATCAACAGGTCGAGGAAACAGTTGACCCAATTTCACCTTCAGTTAATCGTACCTTTCTTGTAGAGTGTGAATATGATACCACTCAGGTTCTTTTCGTTTCTTCAGATTCAAATGAGCTTGGAGGAAACCCTCCTATTCCATCAAGACATGAGGAAAATCCTTCCATTCTCGTAACTCAAGGGGATAATTCTCCTGTTCTTACGGTACCCCCTCCAAGTAGTCTGGTCACTTACTTCGATTGGAATTGACTGACAAGATGTCATCTTCCTTCTTATGTTCCTTTCCAGATCATAGTACAGGTTTGTAATATGATTGTACCTGGCACTATTATAGATGAAGGTGCATCTGTGATTATCTTTTCCTCCACTACTTGGCAAGCGCTCGGTTCGCTGCTACTTGTGCATGCTACCTAGAATCTATTGGCTTTTAATAGAAGAACTAGTCAACCATTAGGGTTCCTTCCTTAGTTGCCTATTACATTGGGAGGAAAAATTGTTTATCTCAATGTGATGGAAGTCCCAAGCCTTTAGATTACAATTTACTTCTTAGGCGCGACTATGTTTATGACATGGGAGCTATTTTTTCAACACTCTTTCTAGTGATGTGTTTCTCACATGAAGGCAGAATTGTCAGCATTGACCAGCGTTCATTTCCCGATCCAAATATGGCTTCCAGTCAACCATCTTCCCTAAATGGTCCATTTGTACCAGTGGTATCTTCCCTGCCACAGGTCAATTATGTGGCAACCCGTTCCATGCCTACGTCAACTGGCGATCAATTCCGTGATGTTGTACATTATGTACTGGGGGCATTGGAACAAGATCTCCCTAACGGATTCCTTGCTATAGATCCCTTTCAGAGTATTGTTCTCCCATCTAATGAGAATATCTTGGAAGTCATGACCTCTTATGTGTCGTGATCAAGGAATTAGAGAAGAGTTCCTTGTCTTGTGTCAAGCTCGTTAAGAAATGAAACAAGGAATCAGAGCAGAGTTCCTTGTCTTGTGTCAAGCTCGTTAAAAAATGAAACAAGGAATCAAAGCAGAGTTCCTTGTCTTGTGTCAAGCTCGTTAAAAAATGAAACAAGGAATCAGAGAAGAGTTCCTTGTCTTGTGTCAAGCTCATTAAAAAATGAAACAAGGAATACAAGGATAGTTCCTTGTCCTGTATCAAGCTCGCTAAAAAATGAAACAAGGAGTATGAGCATAGTTTCCTTGTCTTGTGTCAAGCTCATTAAAAAATGAAACAATGAATCTAAGCAGAGTTCCTTGTCTTGTGTCAAGCTCATTAAAAAATGAAACAAGGTCCCCTGGAGCAAAGTTCCAAGTTGAGTCTTTGAATAGATCTCGTAAAATCCCAATCAAGTCTTTCACTTGATCTCGTAAATGAACCTTCATTCCATCCACCTGATATCCACGAGTAATCTACTTAGGTGAATGTAATGAAGCTTGGGGGGCATGCACCTAGAATTGAGTCATCATGCTGGGGGCATGTAAACCAATCTCAAGCATAGTTTTTCATGATTCAAGCTTGTGTAAAAATGAAACTGAATCCAAGCATAGTTTTTCGTTTCAAGCTTGTGTAAACATGAAACTGAATCCAAGCATAGTTCCCTATGGTTCAAGCTTGTGTAAAAATGAACCCATCTCCATTTTAACCCTCGTGATTTCCATTCTATTAGCCTCTTCCATCAGATGAGCCTTGATTTTTTCTCCTTCCATCGTCACTATCTACTTGGCCAATCATATGCTTTCACTTGGTTGTTTTACCCTTTTTGAGGAACAATTGCAATGAGTGGTCTTATTAGCCAGCCTCTTCACATAAATCAACATGTTTTGAGAAGTTCCAACATCACCAAAACTAGTTCCTATCCTAGACACCACTCGTCGGAGTTCTCTTTAAGCTCTTTTCAGACTCTCGAAATATGAAAAGATTGTCGAGCGCTTGTCCTTTTCAGCTTGTTAACAGATTAGAAACGAAATCTACTTAGTATAAGTTTAACCCTTTTTTGGACTGAGATAGATTATTTACGAAAAAGGAATACGTTGATCGAACATGGTCAGTAGGTTCTCTCTTGTATTGTTTTACGCTTTTTTGGACTTGAGAGACAAATCTACGAAAAGGAACTTGTAGAGTTTTCTTTTCGTCCATTTTCAAACTATATAAACATGAAAAGGACAGTGTTATCTTAGTTGTTAAACTTGTTAAAACATCAAATAGTGACAAGCTTGTCAATCATGACAAGATCGAGTTTCACCTTCGCTAGGCTCGTTAAAACATCACATAGCGATGGATTCACCCGAAGGGTGTAATTATACAACAAGCATATGTTATCCTCCTCAATCTTGATAAAAAATAAAAGGGTACTAGTCAACAATGACTAGGGAAAATGGAAAAAGGGGTAAACCACTTTTGGTGATAGGTCTCTCTTGAACATGACACTTTCACTTCGTCACCATGACTATTTGGGTTGGGTTACAAGCTTGATGGTTATCATATCATTGGTCTATCATACCATCCATCACTTTGTTTTGGGCCAATGCTACCAATTCATTTCAAGATAGTGGGCCCCCTGAACTTCTCAAGTTGTATCGATTGTTTTTCTTCGGGGTCAGATGGTCGCTCGGAGGCTCCTTCTTGGTGGTCATTTTCTAGGTAGTGCGAGCACATTGATACACGTTGATTACATGCCCAACACTTGGAAAATAATTGGATGTAACAACTTCTTCTTCATCTTCATCCTTAGGCCAAGCCTGCTTACTGTTCGCAAGTTGGTCTGTCAACTATGTAGCTAGAGAACTCATTCCTTGGTTCCATCCTGAGCAATTTTTTTCTTAATTTCATTCATCATGGAACTTGTAGTAATGATTTGTCACGATGACATCTGGGTTGAGCACAAGGTTATAGATTTGTGCAGCTTTAGCTGGGTGGCTACTGCTACTGCCTGAAGTCATATTCTTCCTTTGCATAAACTTGGTAGGCCTATTGCTCACAATTGTCTTGCTCATCTGTTGTTTGATTTCAGAAACTTCGATTGTCAAGGACTTGATGAGATGAGTGAGGCTCTCAATTTCACTTGCTTCCTTTTCCTTTGCCTTACTCACAGTAGTTTGAGACCTCATGCCCATGTATTTCGAGTTCTTAGTTGATTCGTCATATACAATGACTCTAATAGCAAGCAGGTCTTTCTCCACAATGATTGCATCTTGGCAATTTTCCAATAGTGTTGGTTTCGTAGCTTGCTTAATGAACTGTGCAATCTTGGTTGGCAGTGTAGATGTGTAGTAGTCAATAGTGATGGATTCGTGAGGTTTAGTGTCTTTTGTGAACTTGTTCAAGATCCGGTTAAATCTCTGGTTGAAATATTTGAATTTTTCTTTTTGAACCATCTTGAGACTACCCAACTCTTTTAGCAACATGGTGGGGGTTTTGTCTTCAACAAACTTTTCAAGGAAAATTCTCTTGAACAACCCCCAGTTCTGAATGGAGTTCAAAGGAAGGTTGTGGTACCATACCACTACTCTACCATAAAAGGTACATGGAAACAGTCTGCATGCAATGTCATCATAACTTACCTCGAGTTTCTGCAGATGTAGGTAGAACGTATGTAAGTGATCTTTCACCTTCATTATCTTGTCAGGTTCATACTTTTCTAACAACTTCTGTGTATGTCTTGGCATCTTGTGGAAGACACCTAGGAGTGTCAATGGGCCCTGGGTCATCCATTCCAAATTTTGGTCAACCATGTTGTCCTCTTCTTCTTCCTCCTCCTCTTCTTCTGAATCTGAAAGTTCTACCTTTGAATCTATTGGTTCGTCTCCTCTGTTGTCTTCCCCTACACCTCCTATGCTGGAACCTAAGCCCAAGAGTAAGAGGTTGTCTTCTTCTACCTCTTGGAGGACTGGAGGTTCCTCCTTATTTTCAACAACTTCTCCTAGCTCATAAAGAGAGGCAAGGATTTCTTCTTACATAGAAGGGACTACCACTCCTATGGGAGTAGTCTTTTTATTCTCATGTGAACAGGGAAGAGTGTTCACTCCTAGAATTAGTCCAACAACTTAAGAAATTTGATGGGTGATGGGACGAACAATGCGGATGTGCTTATACGAGATTTCATGTTCGGGTCTGGGAGGTGAGGAATAAATAACTTCAAAGTTGTTCATAGGGGAGAGTGAGTACGTGTTACTACCTTGAATAGATGATAGATGACTGGGGTTGGTAGGACATTCATCCATAAACTACTGGAGGCCCTCTTTCTAGCGCCAGAAATGTTGACAGTGGTGGACCCACCAACATTTATGGGATCTTCCCGGTATGAAGTCCCAACTAGATCTCACACTTTGGTGTATGAGTCCCATTCGGTATGATGGCCCAGTTGCCATTATCTTAACAATTTTCCTTAACTCTTTTTCTTCAGCAGATGAGAGTGTTATCATTGTATCTTCAAAAAGCAAGGTGAGTATGCCTAGTGAGTGCATAATGTAACATGTGTTCGGGTTCCCTTACTATAAAGGGAGAGAGTAAAGTGAGCCTCTAGATATGAGGTAGTAGTACCACCCAGGGAGAGACACATGTGAACCAACAAGGGTCTGTCCAACATGTAATGGAGTAGTTCACAGTGGATGCGACAATCGTTAAAACCAAAGTGTAAGGGAAAGCACATACACCATCCAATAGAGTAGTCCACACGAAGGTGACAGTCATTACAATGAGTAAACAAGAATGGTCTATCTAATGTCATCTAGAGTAGTCCACAAGGACGAGATAGCAGTGATAAAAAATACAACACATCTTCAACAATGTAAGTACTAAAATAACTAAAGTAGTTTAACTATCTTAGTATAGGTTAAGAAGACATGCATTACAAAGGTTTAAAGAGTAGTCTTACAAACATATACAAAACATGCATGAAAACGTGCTAGCCTTAACAGGATTCTGAATTAAGCAAAAGTTCCAAGAAACATTTGTACACCATACATCACTAGTTCTAGTAGTGAGACATTGGAGCCACTCCTCGCTCCTTAAAGAACAAGCTACAGACTCTCAAGGCTATGTGGGAGGAGGCAAGGTAAAAATTCCTTGCTCATACAATGGGAGGGGTATATATAGCCAAGGTTGATGCTTGACCCTCCTTGGACAATCCTCGTGACTGTTCAACTTCCCATGAATTTTCAAATGACATGATTCTTCGACTTCTATATGCATCCATTGGACTTCATTTTACGTTACGTTTAGTTACTATGGATATGGCCCATAGTGGTGATGTGTCCAAGACAACTTATGGCACAACTCGATATGACACTACTGAAATGTATTGGCTGACTGTGGTGTCCATGTCAAGTTGTTGCGCTACTGAGTGATGGATATACTCTTGGTGTGCCTTTTATTCTCCTCCACATGGAAAAGTGTTGTGGGGTATTCAACGATCTTGGTCTTGCATGATGGTTCACTACATGTGTTCTCTTTGGTTGTTGCTTGATATGTTTGGTACGTCCATCTAGCTGCAAGAAATTCTTCTAGCATATGTACCCCTTCTTCATTCTATTCATCATCTCGCCATGATCTACCAATGTACCTGTTACTGCAATTCACTCATGATGGGACAACATCAAATCCAAAACCTCCTAGTCTAGCATGGTGCATTGTTCTTGTGTTCCAGGTGACAGGTAGGGAGGACAAATCACTAAGACAGTGTAGAGAACAACTCATGCTAGAATGAGGAACTCTGAGAGGACAGCCTGCACTATCAGGAAAAACTGCAAAGTGACCACTGGGAGGAAGAATTGTGTAGTGAAGGTGTCTAGTGTCAGCTGCAAGGTGGGATCCTCAGAGGGAGCACTTCTATGCAATTTATAGAGGGAAGACAGAGTGGGTCTGCAGTGGGACAACTGGGAAGTTCTATGGATTTTCTAAGAGTAGTGTAGGACAGGGCTACAAGGGACCTACTGAGCCTGACTACATAGTTTTGGAGAACAGTGTAGGACAGGCAGCAGGGGAACTTCTAGACATGTCTGTGCAATTTATGAAGGGAATGCAGAGCAAGGAAACAAGGGTTAGCTAGACAATTCTGTGCAATTTCTGAGAACAATGTAGAGAAAGGTAGCAGAGGACTAGCTGGGCATGTTTGCATATTTTTGGAGAATAGTGCAGACCTAGGTCTCAGAGTAGTGTAGGATTCTGACAGGAAATAAGGAGGCATGATGACTGTGCTTGAGAAATGCGCAGTTCAGTTTGGACATGGAGGCATTTTCTACGCAGTTCTAGGAGGTAGACAGGCTACTCACTTCTAGGATTTCATAGTGCAGCTGATATGGGGGACAATCTCAAGAACTATGCAGTTCCAGGCAGCAGATAAGGGTCACTAAGGGCTGAGAATTCACAATTCAACTTAGTCAGGGTACGGTGGAAGACGGTTGTTCAGCCGGACAAATTTTCAGCAAAATGGCTAACTGTCGAAAGAAAGTGAACTTGTGTAGACTTGACATTGTGATCATACACTAAGCATACTTGACGATGAGACAACATAGAGCACCATGAAAAAAAGACAAAACATGCCCTCAGTGAGACTGTCTTAGAGATGAGAGCGACAAGCACGACACTTGTGATAGACCTTCAGACGACTGTCACGACACTTGTGCAATAGTGCTTACAACTTTGTGTGTGAGTACAACGAGTGTTCACATAGCGAAGACAACCCAAACACATAAAGTCAAACCTTCAAACTCACCAAAACAATATTGCAAGCATGAAAAAGAAATTTACATGCTGAAAGATGACCGTTGGTCAAAGAAGAAAAAGGTGAAAAAGACTTCACAAAAGCTCATGAGGTGAGCTTGAGTGTTTGCAACCATCAAAGGAAAAACCAAGGAAGGCTCTGTAATTTGGATGCAACCCAAAATTTTGGAGGGTGTTGTAGCCACTACAATATGTTCCAAGTGGAATAGGTGGGTGTCAATCAATATTCACCTAGATCAGTCCTCCCCCCTTAGGAAGCAATGGTCCCCATCGCGTTGAGTGCCTCAATGAGATGGGAAAACTTCTGTTGAATTTCGTCACTAGTGAGCCACTTGCCTTGGTGCAAGAGTTGACCAACTTTGACAAGACGATACAGTTGGATCTTCCATTGGTGAGTATTCTTGATCTATGTGTCCATGATCCGATTAGTTGTAGCATGTTCCATGTTGTGTGGGTTTAACTCTATTGGTGTGAGTTGTTATGTAATGTTTGCTGTGTCCACCAATGGTGGAAACTACTGTCGAAGGTGTTCCACATTGAACACTTGGTGTAGGACAAGGAATGATGGAATGTTGAACTCAAAATAATTATCCCCTACATCCTTAGTGATGGTACAAGGGCCATATCAAAGTGGGTGAATCTTGCGGTGGGGCCCAATGAGGCACTCCTTCTGCAAATGTAAACAAAATTTAGCACCCATGTGGAATGTGTGTGGCAACTAATGCTAATCATGAAACTGCTTGTACTTAGCATTGGCTTTGTTCAATATGTCATGGACTTGCTGGCGGATGTGCTAAATGCACTTAATGAAGCTATTAGCTCTATTAGCTTCAGACTGGACATGAGTTAAATCTGTCAGAGTAGCTGTAAATGGTATGGCCACATCAATGGGGCATAGTTGTTGGAATCCCAATCCCACTTGAAAAGGGTTGTGGCGAGTTGAGCTATGGAGAGCTTTGTTGTAGTTGTTCTGGACATAGGGGAGGCTTTCATCTCATGTGAGTGGATGCTTCGAGTTGCACATGAACAAAATGTGTACGATGATCCTATTCATAACATCTATTTGGCGATCAATTTTTGGGTGGAAAGTCGTGGAATTAGTGAGCTTTGTATCGAGCATCAACTAGAGATTTCACTAAAATTTACTTAGGAACTTGGTGTCCCGATTTGAGATAATGGACCGTGGGATCCCAAAGTATACCCAACCCCGTTCAAAGAATATCTTGACAATGGATTCTGTTGTGATACTCTTCTTGCATGCCACTAGAATGATCATCTTAGAGAATTTGTTGACAACCACGAAAACGCAGTGATTTCCATGCTTAGTAGAAGGAAGGCCCGACATGTAATCCATGGAGATGGATTCCCAAGGTTGACTAGGAGTAGGAAGATGAGTATATAGGCCTTACTTCTTGATTCCCATTTGATGATGTAGGCAGTGCAGGATCAAATGTACTTCCCACATCTTGTCGAAGGTTTAGCCAATAAAAATACTTCTGCAACACTAACATTGTTTTCTCTACCACAAAATGTCCAATGACCTGAATGTAGTGTGCCTCCAAAATCATCTTGGCACACTCACTTGAAGAAACACATATGTATCCCAGGTGGCATAACAGTGCATTCTAGAGGTGAAAATTTTCAACTTGCTTTCCTTCCAGGAATGCCTGGTATGTGTTTTTGAAATATGTAACGATCTTGTAAAGATGAGGCCACCCTACAGTCTCATGCCCTCAAGAGTCAAACATCGTGGTCAACACCATGACTGGTGATCGGTCAAGGAAATCTGCAACATTGTTGGTGCTTCACTTCTTGTACTTTATATGCAACTGGAATTTTTGTAGGCATATGGACCATTTCTAATGGCAGTCATTCTATAACCTCCCTTATGTCTATGTCAACTATAGGGGTTGGTGGTCCATGTAGATGATGGTTTCCTTCCCCATAATGTAATGCTTCCATTGTCAGGAGATCTATGCAATGAAATACATCTCTTTTTCATAGGTGGGATACTTTCGAACTGTGTCTGAAAGTGTCTCACTATGATATGCCACTAGATGCCCCTCCTGAGCAAGAACTGCACCAATAACATAGTCTAAGGCATTTGTCTTGATCCAAAATGGTTGTGGCAGACTGGGAAATGTGAGCACTAGTGTAGAGCAGAGGTGATGCTTCAACTCGGAAAACTCCTTATGTTGGGATTCATACCAAAATAACTTTTCTTTCACTTCTCCTTTGGTGACTTGACTCAAGGGCCATGGGATATGAGAGAACCCCAACACAAACTTGTGGTATAAGTTGGCAAGACCTAGAAAGTTCTGGAGCTCTGTTTGAGTGTTTGGGGCTAGCCAATCTTGAATTACTTGTGTCTTGGTTGGGTCCACATGCACACCTCGCTCATCAATGATCTACCCCAAAATTGAACCTTGGTCATACAAAAAGTGCATTTCTCCAAATTGGCACATAACTTGTGTTGTTGCAGGGTTTGGAGGATTTTTCGAATATGGTGGAGGTGTTGTTCACAACTCTAGCTGAAGATCATAATGTCATCCAAATACACCACCACGAATGAATTGGTGAAGGGTCTTAAGATGTCATCTATTAGCCTCATGAAGGTTATGAGGGAATTCTTCCAACCTAAAAGGCATGACCAGCCATTTGAAAAGGCCCTCCTTGGTTTTTGACTCAGAGAGAATATGCATCTGATTTGTAATCCTTCATCTTGACCACCAGTGACTTCTTTGGTCAACACTCACTTATGTTGTGAGTGGGGCTCTTATGGAATTCACAACATTTCCCTGTATCCTTGTTTTTCTTCATGGTGTTTTTCTTCACTTGTCGCTTTGGTGACTTGTCCTAGGTCACCCCACCTTGGCTTTGTCCTTTTTTCTATGGCTTGGGGGCACCTTTCCCTTGATTTGGATTCACAAATCCAAAGTCTCACTTTTTCTGTTTACATTTTTGCTCGATCTTGACAACGTATCGATAGGAGGCATAAATTAAGGAGATGTCCAAGAACTCCATGTTGTTGTTAGAAAATTATATATTACAGAGTAATGGAACAAATAAAATATTACAGAAATATAAACACAGAAAATGCATAAAACAAGAGAGACACAGATATACGTGGTTCACCGAGTTTGGGCTATGTCCACGGAGAAACATCCAGTCCTTCTTTATATATTATCCAGCAAACTAAAGAGATACAACCTACAACAGGTCCACTGTAACTCCCTCTTCACTCTCAATCTCCTCTCTCTTCCTCACTCAAAGTAAAGATCTATATAGACGCAATACAATTCCCTCATATATAGCGAGGGGTTTCCTTCTAGGGAAAAAAACCCTAAATTAAACATAACTTCTACTGTCAGATCTCTGCCTAATGAAGGGCCTATATTGACTACGAAATTACAACATTTTACAAGGAAATTTTACATCTATTCTTAGCTTCGGGGGCACTAACCCCGATCCCCCCGCTAGGGGGGGGCTCCTAAAAGGTCGCAGCCGCCCCCCTGGACCCCCCTGTAGCGAATATTTTACGGGTGGCTTTGCCACCCGATTTCGAACTAGGGTCCAATGCGACGATACCTTTGAATACAGAAGATAATCAGGTTCACACCCAACAATATCCCACTTGGAGACTGATTATAACAACTCCATTGCTGCTTCATTTGTTGGACAATGACTCCACTTTGGACCTGGTTCTTTCTCATCTTCTTCATCATACTTGAAGACTGATTGAAACTGAGCAGATTCTTAGTTTCTCCTTGGTTATAACTTTTGTTAACATATCTGCAGGATTCTGGCTAGTGTGTATCTTTTCCAGCTTCAACTGTCCATCTTCCAACACTGACCATATGAAATGGTACTTGAGTTGTATATGCTTAGTCTTGGAATGAAATGCAGAGTTCTTTGCAAGATGTATGGAACTCTAGTTGTCACTGTATAACCTTCCCAACTCCTACTTCTTACCTAATTCATCCAGAAACCTTTGTAACCAAATCATTTCTTTACTAGCCTCTATAGCAGCAACATACTCTGCTTCTGTTGTTGAGAGTGCAACAACACTTTGTAGTTTTGAGACCCAACTGACAGCTATTCCACCTACAGTAAACACATACCCTGTTGTGCTCCTCCTGTTATCTCTATCACCCGCCATATCTGCATCAACATATCCCTGTAGAGCAATGTTTGAACCACCAAAGCATAATGCTTGATTTGGGGTACCTCTCAAATACCTGAGAATTCACTTCACTACCATCCAATGTTCTTTTGTTGGATTTTTCATGTACCTACTTACAACTCCCACTGCATGTGCAATATCAGGCCTTGTGCAAACCATTGCATACATTAAGCTTCCAACTACTGATGCATATGGAACTTTAGACATATGAGCCATTTCTTCCTGAGTCTTGGGACACTCCTCCTTACTTAATTTGAAATGGCTAGCCAAAGGTATACTAACTGGTTTTGCATTCTGCATATTAAACCTTTTCAACACCTTTTCTATGTACTCACTTTGAGACAATGTTAATTTGCGATTCTTCGTGTCTCTAGTTATTCTCATACCAAGGATTTGTTTTGCAACACCCAAATCCTTCATTGCAAATGATTTTGCCAATTTCCTTTTGAGCACATTTATTTCTTGCATGTTAGAACCTGCAACAAGCATGTCATCTACATACAATAACAGTATAATATAGCTGCCATCATTTTGCCTTTTGAGATAAACACAATGATCAGTGTGACATCTAGTATAACCTTGTTCAGACATAAGCCTATCAAATTTTAGATACCACTGCCTTGGAGCCTGTTTTAAGCCATACAAGCTCTTCTTCACCTGCACACTAGTTTCTCCTTCCATTTTACCTCATATCCTTGTGGCTGCTGCATATATATCTCTTCCTCCAAATCCCTATGGAGAAAGGTTGTCTTTACATCTAACTGCTCAAGATGCAAATCCTCAACTACGACTAGACTTAAAATAGTTCTGATTGAAGTCATTTTAACAACAGGAGAAAATATCTCATCAAAGTCTATACCCTTTTTCTTTGCAAACCCTTTCACCACAAGTCTAGCTTTATACCTTTTTCTACCTCCATCTTCTTCGTTCAACTTGTAAACCCATTTATTTTGCAATGCTGTTTTACCTGCAGGCAACCTAACAAATTCCCAAGTCTGGTTATGTGCTAAGGAGTCCATCTCTTCTTTCATGGCTTTCTCCCACTTCTTCCTAGTTTCTACCTGCACTGATTCTTCATAACATTCTGGTTCACTAGAATCAGCCAACAATACATAATATAATGAAGGAGAGTATCATTTAGGGGGTTTAATTATCTTGGTAGATCTTCTAACACCACTTTCAGGTGTTTGAGGTGCTTGTTGTTGTTGTGGTTGTTGTTCTGGCTGTTGATCATTATGATTTTCAGGCACCATCACTTTTTCTGTGATCTCGTCAAGCACTGTGTATTCTCTGTTTTCTTTTTCCTGTTTCTTTTCCTGCAGCTGATCCTTATACAAAACCTTTTCATTGAATATGACATCTCTGCTCCTAATGATTTTGTGTTTTTCATAATCATAAAAGCGATAACCAAAATCATTAACACCATATCCAATAAAGGTACATTTCTTTGATTTTGCCTCAAGCTTTGTTCTATTTTCTTTATTAATGTGGACAAAGGCTTCACAACCAAAAGTATTTAAAAAAGAGTAGTTTACCTTTTTACCTATCCATGCCTCCTCTGGAATACCACCATCCAAGGAACTTGAAGGCCCTCTGTTTATTAGATAAACAACAGTATCTACAACATCTGCCCAAAATTGTAAAGGCAATCCTACATGCAATCTCATGCACCTTGCACGCTCCATGATTGTCCTATTCATCCTTTCTGACACGCCATTTTCTTGTGGTGTTCCTAGAATTGTCTTCTCTCTGCGAATTCCATTCTCTAAACAGTACCTATCAAACTCTTTGCTACAATATTCACCTCAATTATTTGACTTGAAACACTTCAACCTTTTTCCTGTCTCATTTTCAACCAAAGCTTTCCATTTCTTAAAAGTATCAAATACATTAGATTTATTTTTAATACAATAAATCCAAGTTTTTCTGGTTGCATCATCAATAAAAGTAACATAATAACGAGAGCCACCAAGAGAAGATACCTGAGCAGGTCCCCATAAATCTATATGCACAAGCTCTAATTTTTTGCTCTTCTTTTCTTTCCCAACTCTAAGGAATCTGACTCTCTTCTGTTTTCCATAAACACAATTCTCACAAAATTTTAAATCAAAATGCTTCAAACCTGGCAACAAATTTCTTGAGTGAAGAATCTGCATCCCCTTCTCACTCATGTGCCCAAGCCTATGATGCCACAATGTTGTATTTTCTCCTATAGAGGTTAAAGCATTAATAGAATTAGAAATACGATTGCATAAATACAATGTACCAACCTTTCTTCCTTTTGCTATTACTAGGGATCCTTTGACCTTCCAGGTTTTATCTGTGAAAGTAGTTACGCAACCTTCACCTCCCAACTGCCCTGTTGAAATCAGATTTTTCTTCAAATCTAGAACATGCCTTACCTCCTTCAATAGCCACTGATTTCCATTTTTCTGTTTTATGAAAATTGTACCCATTCCAATGATTTTACAGGGTTTATCATCACCCAATCGAACCTGTCCAAAATCTCCTTGAACATAATCATAAAAATGTTTCCTATCAGGTGTGGCATGGAATGAGGCCCCTAAATCTACCACTCATGCATCAATAATATTTTCTAATGAAAGAATCAAAGCATCTTGCAACACATCACCTATTACATTCGCTTCATGATTAGTTTCTTGCTACGCATCTCCTTCTTTTCCCTTTTGAGACTTGCAGTCTTTCTTCAGGTGTCCTTTCTTCCCGCATTTCTAGCACACTATCCCCGATCTGGTCTTGGACCTGCCTTTTTTTAACTTACTGCGATATCTAAGGCTCTTTCCTCTTTCCATTTTTCTTCCCCTAGTCTTTGCAGTCAAAGCATTACTTGATGTCTCACCAGAGCTTTTATGTTGCATTTCCTCGCTTAGGATTGCACCGACAACATCATCAAACTTTAAAGTACTAGATCCAGAGATAGAGTTACTAATGGCCATAACTAAACCATTCCAACTTTCTGGCAATGAGCATAGGAATAATAGAGCCCTAAATTCATCATCAAAATTTACCCCTACAGAACTTGACTAACTGGTAAGTGTATTAAACTCATTTAAATGATCAGCAATAGATCCAAATTCTGACATATTCATATTAAATAAATGCTTCATATGAAATGCCTTATTTGAGGCTGAGGGTTTTTCATATAGTTTAGCCAATGTCGACATTAAACCCTCTATTGTCGTTTCCTTTGAAATATTAAATGCTACTGACGCCACTACGCATAGCCGTATTGTTCCAAGTGCCTTTCTGTCAAGAATATCCCATTCTGTGTCTGTCATACTCGTCGGCTTCTTTGTCTTCCCACTCAATGGTTGGTACAGATCTCTCTGATACAGATAATCTTCCATCTGCATCTTCCATAGCTGGTAGTTTTGGCCGTTGGGTTTTTCGACCCTAAACCTACCATCTTTTGCCATTGCTCCCACTCAAACCAGGAACCCTTCTCTCCTGCGAGTTTATCAGCCAAATAGACCTTCGGCTCTGATACTAGTTGTTAGACAATTATATATTACAGAGCAATGGAACACATAAAATATTGCATAAATATAACACAGAAAATGCATAAAACAAGAGAGACACAGATATACATGGTTCACCCAGTTTGGGCTACGTCCATGGAGAAACAGCCAGTCCTTCTTTATATATTATCCAGCAAGCTGAAGAGATACAACCTACAATAGATCCGCTGTAACTCCCTCTTCGCTCTCAATCTCCTCTCTCTTCCTCACTCAGAATACAGGTCTACATAGACGCAATACAATTCCCTCATATATAGCGAGGGGTTGCCTTCTAGGGCAAAAAAACCCTAAATTAAACATAACTTCGACAGTCAGATCTCTGCCTAATGAACGGCCCAGATTGACTACAAAATTACAACATTTTACAAGGAAATTTTACATCTATTCTTAGCTTTAGGGGTGCTGCCTCCAATCCCCCCACCAGGGGGGGCTCCCAAAACGTCGCAGCCACCCCCCGTGGACCCCCCCTGCAACGAATATTTTACGGGCAGCATTTCCACCCCATTTCAAACTAGGGTCCAATGTGGTGATACCTTTGAATATAGAAGATAATTAGGCTCCACACCTAAGAGTCTTGGATGTACTTGTGTAGACAATCGCGGTACTTCAGTACCAAATTCCGCTCCAAATCCTTTATACCCAGCTTCATGTGAAGTGTATGGAAAGTATTTGTGAACTTCGACACACCTTGGTCCCTTCCATGCCAAAGCGTGGTTCACCTTATATAATCATCTTCATAGCTCCCAATAGGGTAATACTTTTCCTCGATGGTGTCTCAGAAATAATTCCAAGTGAGTGCAGCTGAAAACAGTGAGGACTCCCTCTCGTCCTTTTGTTCACGATAGGTTTCCCACCAGTCCTTGACGTGTGGGGCAACTTTGACAAGTGAAATTTCTTTTCCTAATTGGAAAACTCATGAACTAAAAAATATCCTTCCAACAGATTTAACCATCTATCTACAATGTCTACATCTATTTGGCCCACAAATATGGGAATATCAAAGTTAATGTGTATATTAAAATGAGTGGTGCCTCTTGAGTGGGTGCTAGATGAGGATGCGTCGCCTATGAGTAGCTGCTAAAGGATCTGGGCAATGTTATCCATCATCGCATTCCTCTACCACTCAAGGACTTCCTCAAGCAATATTTTGAAAGGATCTCCTACTCCCTCGTCTCTCTTTTCTTCCGCCATGGGAGGCAGTAAATTTTGTGAGGCTGGTCCTGCAAAGGTGCAATCAGTTCGAGCCCTAACTCCTTATACCCTAACCTTGTTGGGGATATGCAAAGAACAACAGAGAAAGAGAAGACCACTCTGATACGAATGATCCTAACTTATACAGGAATGCACAAAAATAAAAAAATACGCATATACACAGAGATGTAGCAGAAATAAAATTTCATTTCATTAATATGAAAGAACTGAAATATGCTTACATAAAGAAATGGAAATAAACTTGCTTGGATGATGGTAGCTTATCTCTAAGAAGAGATGTGGTGGCTACATGCCTCTGAAATGTGTTATAACGAGGCTCGGAGGCCTATTTATTATTGAGAATAAATGGAAAACCCTAAATTGGTACATCAACTTCCCAGGGTCATAGCTTTGGTATACTATATCCAGTTGAAGGGCATAATACCTTGTTATAAATATATATCCGAGGAATAGAAATTTCAACTGAAAACATTAATTAAATTTTATTGTTTTCTCTCTTTCCAAAAAAACGTCGTTCAGGGCCTCAAAACAGCATCAGAAGTTCATGACCCCCAAAACTGCCAAAAATAGTAGATTGTGTTATAATTAAGGAAACTTAAAAATTGAAAGAAGTTGAGGTTGGGGTCCAAGTGGAATAGGCGGGTGGGAACCAATATCCACCTGGATTAGTCCTACCCCCTTAGGAAGCAATGGTCCCCATTGCGTTGAGTGCTTCCATGAGATGGGGAAACTTCTACTAAACTTGGTCCCTAGTGAGCCACTTATCTTGGTGCAGGCGTTGACCAACTTTGACAACTCGTTACAGTTGGATCTTCTGTTGACGAGCATTCTTGATGTGTGTGTCCATGATCCTATCAGTTGTGGCCTGTTCCATGCAATCTGGGTTTAACTCTGCTGATGTGAGTTGTTTTGCAATGTCTAATGTGTCAAGTAATTGTGGAAACTATGTTTGAAGGTAGTCCACATTGAACATTTGTTGCAAGCTAAGGAATGGCGGAATGATGAGATTAGAATAATTGTCCCCTATAGAGTTAGTGATGGTGTAAGGCCCATATCAAATCAAGCGAAGCTTCCTTTGGGACCCAGCAAGGCACTCCTTCTGCAAATGCAACCAAACTTTATTGCCCACCTGGAACTTGTGTGGCACCCGATACTTTTCATGATGCTACTTTTACTTAGCATTGGCTCTATCCAGTATGTCATGGACTTGCTAGTGGATGTGTTGAATTCACTCAATGAAGATATTAGCCCTGATAGCTCGAGAGTTTACATGAGCTGAATCTACCAAAGGAGTTGAAAATCATATCACCACATCAATGGGACATATTGGCTCGAATCCCAATCCCACCTGAAAAGGGCTATGGCTAGTTGACCTATCAAGAGCTTTTTTGTAGTTGTGATGGACATAGGGGAGGATTTAGTCCCATGCACATGGATGCTTCAAGTTGTGCATATGTAGAATGTGTATTATCATCATGTTGACAATCTTTGTTTGACCATCAGTTTGGGTGTGGAAATCCATGGACTTAGTGAGATTTGTATCCAACATTGACCAAAGACTTGACCATAATGTATTTAGGAACCTGCTATCCTGATCTGACATAATGGACTGTGGGTTCCCAAAGTTTACCCACACCCATTCAAAGAAGAGCTTGTCAATGGCTTCTATCATGATACTCTTCTTGTAGGCCACCAGAATGGTCATCTTAGAGAATCTGTCAATGACCATGAAAACACAGTTGTTGTCATCCTCAGTAGAAGGAAGAACCAACATGTAATCCATGGAGATGGATTCCCAAGGTCGACTAGGAGTAGGAAGATGAGTATATAGGCTTTGCTTCTTGATTGTCAGTTTGGAAATGACATAGGAAATGCAGGATCTGATGTACTTTTGAATATTCTATCGAAGGTTCAGCCAATAAAAATACTTCTGTAGCACTTTCATTGTTTTCTCTACCACGAAATGTCCAGCGACCCGACTGTAGTGTGTCTCCCAAATCATCTTGGCACTCTCACTTGAAGGAACATAGAGGTGTCCCAGGTGGCATAACAGTGCATCTTAGAGGTTAAAATTTGGAACTTTCTTCCCTTCATGGAGCATCTGGTATGTGTTGTTGAATTATGGATCGCTCTTGTAAATATGTGGCAACCTCGTAGTCTTGTGAGATAGATTCAAGCACTGTGGTCAATGCCATAACTAGTAGTCAGCTGAGGCAATTTGAAACATTATTCATGCTTCCCTACTTGTACTTGATGCTCAAATGGAACTGTTGTAGTTATGTGGACCATTTATTATGGTGATCATTCTACAAATTCCCTTGCATTGGTATGAACTACATGGGTCGGTGGGTTGTGTGAATGATTATTTCCTTCCCCATATTGTGATGCTTCCATTGTTGGAAGATCTTCACAATGGAATAAATCTCCTTTTCATAGGTGGGATACTTTTAGACTGTTTCTAAAAGTGTCTCACTGTGATATGCCACTGGATGCCCTTGTTGAGTAAGAATTGTACCAATATCACTATCTGAGGCATTTGTCTCAATATCAAATGGTTTTTGCAGGTCCGGTAATGTGAGCACTGGCACAGAGCAGATGTGATACTTCAAATCGGCAAACGCCTTCTTTTGGGATTTAGACCAAAATAACTTTTCTTTCACTCATCCCTTAGTAGCTTCATTCAAGTGCCAAGTGATATGAGAGAACCCCAACATAAACCTGCGGTAGAAGCTGGCAAGACCCAGAAAGCTGTAGAGCTTTGTTAGAGTGGTTCTGGCTGGAAAATAAAAACCACTTGTATCTTGGGTGGGTCCACATGTGCACCCTGCTCATCAATGATGTACCCTAGATATTGAACCTGGGTCATACTAAAAGTGCATTTCTCCAAATTAGCACACAACTTGTATTATCTCAGGGTTTGGAGGACCTGTCAAATATGGTGGAGGTGCTCTTCCCAACTATGGGTGAAGATCAGAATGTCATCTAAATATATCACCATGAATGAATTGGTGAAGGGTCACAAGATGTCATCCATTAGCCTCATGAAGGTTGTGGGAGCATTCATCAACCTGAAAGGCATGACCAACCATTTGAAAAGTCCCTCCTTGGATTTGAAGGAAGTCTTCCACACATGAGAGGGTTCAATCGGTACGTGGTGATAATCGAACTTCAAGTCAATATTGCTGAAATATTTGGCCCCCTTAAGATGGTCCATAGGGTCCTCAATCTATGGGATTGGATACCTGTTCTACACAGTTATCTTGTTCAATGTTTGATAGTCAATACGGAGTCTTCAGGTCCTATCCTTCTTCTAGACCAACATGATTGGGCTCCAATAGGGTGATGAACTTGGCCTAATGTGCCCTTTCTACAACAACTCCTGAACTTTCCTCTTGATTTCGTCATTCTCCAGAATAGAGCATTGATAAATTGGTCCATTGGGTAGTGACATGCTCGAGGTCAGATCGATGGAGTGTTAGACCTAACAGTGCAGAGGTACCCTTGTGGGTGAGGTGAAGATGTCCCTCTACTCCTCCACAACCTTGTCCATATGTTGATGTTGTGCGAAGGAGCCTTGTTTGGAGTCTGTGGCCACAATATTTTTCTCGCCCTGAGGGAAAATCATAAGGAAAACAAATTTCCCTATCTAGGAAATGGTCTTACCGCATTTCTTTGGAGTGATAAAAGAAATGACTATAGGTGGTGCTACCTCCAGTATCCTGTACAAATATCACCCAAAGTAATAATAACAGTGTGAGGCCTAGAATGATACACAACATGTTGCTTCCACAAGTATGGTTGGCCTAATAATACACCACCAAACTTCAAGAGGAGCAACATCACACAATACCTCATCCGTGAAGGGCTTGATGCTAAAGGGAAGGTGGCACTATTGGCTGACTCAGAGATCTCACCCTTATTGAAGCCACTCGATGGTGTACAACTGCGAGTGTGGTGTGGTTGATAGGTCCAATCGCTTCACAACCTCTGTTGAAATGAGATTCTTTTGGTTCCCATTGTCAACAATGAACTACTGTAGATAACCCTTCAGCAACATCTGTGAGTGAGAGAGTTGCTCTCCCTCCTCTGGATCTTCGGGTTCATCCTTATGGATCCTAGTGGTGGAAACGGTGGCACTAGGCTTCACATCGATAATTTTCTTCTCTTTGTCATTCCCCTTGTTGGTTTCTAACTCAGAGTCAGAACAAGCATCTGATTCGGAAACCTTTAGCTCGATCACTAGTGAATTTTTGGCTCAACACTCACTTGCGTTGTGAGTGGGGCTCTTATGGAACTCACACCATTTCCCCATATCCTTCTTTGTTTTCATGATGATGTTCTTTGCTTGCAACTTCAGCATTTTGTCTTGGGTTTCCCTACCTTTGATTTGTCCTATTTCGGTGACTTGGGAGTGTCTTTCCCTTGGTTCAGATTCACAGATCCAAAGCCTTGCTTCTTTAGTTTAAATTTCATCACGATCTTGATAGTGTATCGATAGGCAGTGCCAAGTGAGGAGATGTCCAGGAACTCCATCTCATCATGTATGTACTTATGTAGATAGCTGCAGTACTTGAGTAACAAATGTCGCTCAAAATCCTTGATACTTAGCTTCGTATGAAGGGTATGGAAAATATTTGTGAACTCTAACATATCTTGGTCCCTTCTCTACCGAAGAGTGATCCACCTTATGTATTTATATTCAAAACTCCCAAAAGGGTAATATTGTTCCTTTATGGCATCTTAGAAAGAATTCCAAATGGGTGCAACTAAAAATAGTGAGGATTCCCTCTCATCATTTTGTTCATAATAGGTTTTCCACCTATCCTTGACGCATGGGGCGACTTTGGGAAGTGCAAAAGTAATATTTTCCCAATTGGAAAAGTCAGGAATTGAAAAATATCCTTTGAATAGATTTAACTATCTATTTATGGCGTATGCATCTATCTAGTCCCCAAATATGGGAATATCAAAGCTAACTCATACCTTAAAAGGAGTGGCACCTCCAGAGTGGTTGCTGGACGAAGATGCATCACCTGTGGGTAGTAACGAAAGGATCTGGGAAACATTATCCATCATCGTGTTCCTTTGTCGCTCAAGGACTTCCTCGAGAAATATTTTGAGAGGACCTTCTGCACCCTCCTCTTTATTTTATCCTACCATGGTAGGCCATCAGGGTTAGCGAGGTTGGCCTTGCAAAGGTTCAACCAGTTTGATCCCTAACTCCTTATACTCTGACCTCGTTGGGGACATGCAAAGAAAAACAAAGAAAGAGAAGTTTGATCTGATATCACTGATCTTGACTTATGTAGGAACACAAAAAAATATAGAAATACAAATATACAAAGAGATGCAGCATAAATAAAATTTCATTTCATTAATATCAAAGAACTGAAATATGCTTACATACAAAAATAGAAATAAACTAGCTTGGACGATGGTAACTTATCTATAAGAAGAGATGTGGTGGCTACATGCCTCTGAACTATATTACAATGAGCCTTGAAGGCCTATTTGTTTTTTAGAAGCAATGGAAAACCCTAAACATCCAAAAGCCTAACCCTAAGAAATGAAGCGCCAAAACTATGGGCCCTGTTTGGTTAAATTGGTACATCAACTTCTAGGGGTCGTAACTTTGGCATATGATATTTTTTTGAAGTGCACAATACCTCACTAGAAAGATGTATCTGAGGACTAAAAATTTCTACTAGAAACAACAATTAAAGGCTCACATTTTTCCATTTAAAAAAACATCATTTAGGGCCTCAAAACGGTTATGGGAGTTTAGGACCTGAAAAGCAACCAAAAATAACAAATTGTGCTACAATTAAGGAAATTGAAAAATTGAAAGAAACAGTGGTGGGGGTCCAAGTGGAATAGGTAGGTGGCCACCAATATCCACTTGTATCAGTCCTCACCCCTTACGAATCAATAGTCCCCATTGCATTGAGTGTCTCCATGAGATGGGGAAACTTCTGCTAAACTTGGTCCCTCGTGAGCCAGTTACCTTGGTGCAGGAGTTGACCAAATTTGACAACCTGATACAGTTGGATCTTCTGTTGGTGAGTATTCTTGAATTGTGTGTCCATGATCTAATCATTTTGTGGTCTATTCCATGCAAACTGGGTTTAACTTTGTTGGTGTGAGTTGTTCTGCAATGTATGATGTGTCCAGTAATGGTGGAAATTATAGTTGGAGGAAGTCCACATTTAACACTAGGTGTAGGCCAAGAAATGATGGAATGATGAGCTCAAACTAATTATTCCCTGCTACCTTACTAATGGTGTAAGGCCCATATCAGAGTGGACGAAGCTTGTAGTGGGTCCCAACGAGGGGATCCTTCTATAAATCTAAGAAAACTTTATCGCCCACCTGGAACTTGTGTGGCACCTGATGTTGATGATGAAGTTGTCTGTACTTAGCATTGGATTTGTTCAATATGTCATGGAACTGCTGGTAGATGTGTTGAATGTACTCAATGAAGTTGTTGGCCCTGTCAGCTTTATACTAGACATGAGCCAAATCTGTCGGAGTAGCTACAAATGGTATGGCCACATCAATGGGACATAGTGGCTGAAATCCCAATCCCACCTAGAATGGTTTGTGGCTAGTTGAGCTATAAAGAGATCTGTTGTAGTTGTATTGGACATAAGGGATGCTTTCATCCCATGTGTGTGGATGCTTCAAGTTGTACATGCGCATAATGTGTATGATCATCATGTTGATGAATTCTATTTGGTCGTCAACTTGGATGTGGAAAGTGGTGGACCTAGTGAGCTTGGTATCCAGCATCGACCAGAGACTTGACCAAAATGTACTTAGGAACCTATTGTTTCAATCTAAGATAATGAACTGTGAGATCCCAAAGTGTACCCACACCCATTCAAAGAAGAGCTTAGCGGTGGTTTCTATTGTGATACTCTTCTTGCAGGACTCCAAAATGGTCATTGATGAGCCTCAGTATTGCAACAATAATGTTGCAACTCCCAAGGCTACCGACTTTTAATTATCAACCCAGGGTTCATACAAAATTAAGAGGTATCAACACTATATGTGCTACATACAATGTGTCCTTCCTTTTTTGTCATGATGTAATGGAGTGCATGTACTAAAATCAAACCCTAAACTAATTGCAAAAAATGAACTGAAATGGAAACCCTAACATATTGCAAGAAATAAAGTACAAGGAAAAAACATATTATAATTGCATAAAGATCATGAACTAAATTTAAAAGAAACCTAACTTAACCCTATTTATCACATGTGATGATTTAAAGTAATTGAGCATGGAATCTGATCTAGAGAGTGCTAACTGTTGTGTGCATGAATAAATATAAAATAACTTTTTCCTTTTATCTTTTTACTTGAAAAATGTAAATGCTAATCTTGCTTGGTTCTTTGGCAGGGGAGACAAGTGTGGAAGAAAAGGAGTACAATGGTTCATATGGCTTGGAGGGAAATTAGGGGCCTAATCCTAGCTTCTAATGATGATTTTTCTCAATTTAGACTCAAAACAGGCCACTAGAGGTTTTCCTACAGGATGTCTACAGGAAGTACTAGTTCATATAGGATGTCTATAGGATCCCCTGTTTTATTACAAAAAGTACGACGAAAGCTTAGGAAGTGGTCTAGAAGGTGGAATGGAGCTTGGGAAAGGTGGATAATGGAATAATAAGGCATGGAGGTGGTGGAAACTACCTAGAACTCAAGCAAGGGCTTCAATATGGGTAGATTTGCTCAATGGAAATGGTAATTTTTGCTTATAAAACAAGAATTTGGATTGAAACTTTAGTGGATTTTGGTGACATGGGTGGATGAGGCAAGATGAGGTCTCCTTGAAATGTAAAATATCCTGCAACACACATTAGTGTCTGCATCTATCCAAAAATTCATCTATACATGGGAAAGATTTATTAAATAATGAAAAATTACTAGTTTAAAATCCAGAAATTAGAGAACTAATGAGATAGTAAATCTATCAAATGCCTAACATAATCAAGTGCAAATGTAATGGGGTAAATAATTTTATTAAATAGAATGTCTTTTTGATCTACTTCAAGTGGAACCAACTCGATTAAAGCTTGTTAGCATGCTCTAAAAAATAGCAAAAAATTATTGTTCTTTGCTACAAAGCAAATCCATAAATCTAGATTTGGGAATAAGAAGACTAATCCAAGTAGCTCAATGATTACTATGACCTTCCAAATCTTTTCCAAGGATGACATGATGGTTCTGATCCTACAAAAGAACTTACATCAACCATTTAACTCAATCCTACAATAAGAAATCGTTAATACTAAATGCATAAATAGAAAGAAACAAAAACAAGAGATGCATGTGAATAAGAAGTGAAAAGAAGAAAATAAAATGATACAAAAGGGCTCTAAGGCTCCTGGGATGGCAAAGCCCAAGGAAAATTATAGACCTATGGAGGAGAACAATATTTAGAAGTTGAACATGACACTAATCTTCATTATATCATCAATATAATTACATCCCTGCAAGAAAATATAATGGAGCTGCAAAAATACGAGTTCTCCCCACAAGAAGACTAATAAAAATCTATCTCTAGAGGAAAATTTGACTTGATACTTATACAAAATGATTAGGAATCATTACCCATGAAATGAGGAATCTTTCCCTGTCAAAATCCATTGATTAGTGGATCTGGTTCCCAATACCAGGAATCTGCATTAAATGGTAGGGAACACATTCCTATATTTTCTCAATAATTGGAGCTCTACAATCTGTGCCATAATTCCATAATATCTTGTTGATTGATTATTTAATATTGATCCTCCTGTAGTAGGGAGCAAGTCCCTAAATTATCTCCTCTTCCAAATCTTCATAATCTACCCAATATTCTCACAATATTTCACAAAAATAAATAATATTAGGCACAAATATACATCATAAACCTTCCTAATGAATATATTAAAGTTAAAAATACATTATATAATGAAAAAAGAGAGGTCTAATGTGCTGAAGGATGTTCATAGGCCTTAATTTATGTTTAATTTAGAGGCATGGGCCTTAATTTATGTCTAATTTAGAGGCCCATCATACCCCCTGCTGAAAGTGTTGTTCATCCTATGAGCAACTTAGTGACCTCATTGTGCCTCATTCATGGCCCTGGTGGCCTCTCTCTTATGCACCCCTTAGTATTTTCTCTTGGTTGTAAGTTCTGCAATAACAAGCCCAAAAATCTATTAGCTCTACCATTTACACCATGATGAACCAGTGTATTAGTGTGGTTCCTCCTGCATTTTTGTGTCTTCATTGGTTTAGATCAATTGATCTGGTCTAACAACTCTGGAATTCGTTTATTCACTTCATCTCATTCAAGATCATAATCACTATTTCTTGATACCATTAGCTTGCTTTCTTCCACATATTCAAGATGGGTTCTCGAATATTTTTTAGTTTGGCAAGGTCTTTCACATCCTTATCAACCTTCTTCTACCTTGTTCCACTATTTGGACATCTCTAAAACCTTTAAAATGCCTTTAGATGAGAACTACGACATCCTATAGTAATTCCTTTCAAAACTACAGGAAACCTACATGAAACCCTGTTAAAACTACAGGAAACTCGTTTTGAGCATAAATGATAGTTTGAGGTTAGGGCATGACCTTAACTTGACTTCCATGACTTTCTCCCATTTATATAACATCTTTTAGGCCTTGGAAAAAAGCTAGAAAGAGATTAGAGACCTCTTGGAAAGCCTCTTTTTATCATTGTAGTTTGAGTTCTGTTTTGATGGTGAATGCCTCATTTCCTTTTGTTGCCTTCTTCTTCTCTCTTGTGGCCTAGATGATTGCCTAATGGCCTTGGATTTTTATGTTTTGATTAGGTCTGTCTTAGGCACTGTCTTTTTTGGTTTTTATCACAATTTGTTCCTTTCTTCCTTCTTGTAGCAGCATTCTGCCTTCCTATAGTAGTCATTCCTTCTTCCTTGAGAGTCTTTTAGCTGTATGGGGGTGATGATAAATGATTTAGGTTTGTGAAAATGGAGAGGATGCTCTATTTGTTTTTTTCAAGAAATTTTCAGGGTGAGACAGAGTGTAGGTTTTTTTCTTGAGGTTATGAAATGGGATGGATGAATGATGGATAGATAGTGAATATGAAGTGGATGGAGGGCTTGGAGTGTTGTGGTGACTTGGCCTTTGCAAAAATTTCTTCTTTTAACTACTGTCCTCATTCCTTGAAATCATCACCCTTTATAATTTGACTTTTCAACATTGCATGAGTGAAGGAGTGAGATGCAATTAACTAGATGAAGACATCTAAGATTGTTGATCCATCCTTAGCTTGTAAAACCTCATGTCTCATGCATTGACAACAAATTTCTAACTATAATATGCTCAAGATAAGATGTCAAGCATATTGCATACATGTACCTACTTGACGATTGTTGGAGAGACATGCATGTTGTTGCTGAGTTGACGTTGTTGTGCTGCTAATGACTCAGGTACATCTTTTTGACTACCTTTTTCTTTTTTTGTTGATCTCATTTTGATGATGGGTTGTCTTCTTGTTGATGTGCAAGTGTTGGGGGATCTATATCAACCTTCCATAAATAATACATGACCTTTTGACCCATTTCTCCATCATATTATCTCTTGTAGCTTCTTCTTGGCCTTCCTGTAGGGTTCCTGTAGTAATTCAGAACTTCCAGTAGAGGTCCTATAGTAATTTAGGGTAGTCTCTTGTAGCAGAATTGTTTTGTCCATATCTCCCAAATGGTAGATTGGATTGACCTGAAATTTTCTGAGCATATTTGTTATGAATAATTTGGTATCTACGGATAATTATAATTCCCTAGATAAGTATCCATATCTAGAACAATATTTTAAAGTACTTTAACCTTTTACTATAAAAAATAGATAATACAAAGAGAATGAGAGGACCTACTTGTACTTTTTCTTTCCTCTTGTCTCCTTTGTATTGGTCCTGTCACTCCTTCCCATACTTAACATGGTTGAGAAGTATTTGTAAACATCAACAGAAGACAAAGAGCCAATAAAATCAAAAGATCTATTGATTACAAGTAAATGGAATCAGATACATTCACACATATAAGCATCATATATCAAGATAAGCGTATGGAAAAAGGTGTAAATGCTTTATTGAATAGAAGGAAGAATTACAACCATGAAGCTTGATTAGAAGTCACTCCTCCAGCTTTGGTTCCATCCACATCATATCATAAGTGTGACAATCCGGTAGCATAATGACACTTACAATAGTCTCAACTCTCAAAATAACATTATCTCCTTACAATTCATCAAAGTCCAACCCTTGATCACTTAGATGAGTGCTCAATTTATGGGAAGATGAAGGAGGTTTTGTCATCAATGAGAGTATTGAATGGCCTTCCATGGTTAGAATTAGTTCCATGGAGGAAGGTATGAGAGGATAGAAGGTACCTTAACTAATTCCTCATCCATTTTTGAGCTCATAGGAGATGATAAGTGTGGGAATATTCTAGAAGGCTCCAAAAGATAAGAATATTCCCCAAAACCTATGTGAATTTTGCTCAAACTCGCCTAGCACATGTCAAAGAGGGCCTAAGTGCTCTGTAGAGCACCCTGGCATGGACTTAACTGCTCTGCAGCACACCCTTGCAAGGGCCTACCTGCGATGGTCCCTCTAGAGGTCATTTCAGGATGTCTTCAGGCCATGAAACTGTTTAGGAAGGAGGCATTCAAAAGGTTGACTTGTTTGGGGCATGTAGCAACTGAAATTAGGGTTTGATTAGCCCTAAAACACTAATCTGGATGATGGGAGTGATGTGCCCAAATTGATCTGCAACAATTGCCCCCTAAAGCATGAAGTCAAAAATAATAATGTCGAGTGATATGCTTTACGATGTGATGAGGAGGTTCCGAAGTGGTTGGTGACTTGCATCGATTACAATACATAATATCATGATATTTTGATTTTTTTTTCATGAATTGCTGAGGGAAGGAATACCCATGCTCAGCATATAAACTTTCATTACAAGTACATAGACAGTCATTTACAGATATAGACCCATGATCATAATGACCATCAATGTAAAACCATTGTACGGATGATTTGGTACATTTCCTGAAATTGCAGCTCGGATAGATGAAGCTAGATCCGAGGTCTTCTATCTTGTTCAATCATTCGCTCAAGTAGCAGTATAACCATGTGAATATGTGATCTGAAGTCGAACATGGGAAGACACCGTCTGATTACTAGCCAATGATGTATGCCGTTAACAGATGCAAGAGAAATCATCGATAATGATAATGATTCTCAAGGTACTGCAATACATTCTACATGGTGTGAATGGATGTTTTGATGTCAAACTCCATACAAATTCTTTCGGTTGAGGGCTAGCGATGTCAACCTATCACCGGAACTAGAAACCTGTCATTGATGTATACAAGCCTCAAGGTACTGGAAGGGTGTTTCTAAGTCAAATTCTTTGATAATGAGATGATGTCGACAAGAAGTGACTCATCGCAGGAGGGCCTTGATGTATCCTACATAAACGACACGAAACTAGTGTAATGATTTTGGAGACGAAATTTGATTGATGACACAAGGTTCAGGAATGGCGGTCATAAAAATGAAGGTTTATGGTATTGCAATGGATGAATTTTGATTGAATGACTTCTCTTGAACATGTCGGTGACACTAAAATGAATTGGTAGCATTGACCCAAAAAAAAGTGATGGATGGTATTATATACCAACAGTATGATAACCATCAAGCTGATAACCCAACCCAAATAGTCATGATGATGAAGTGAAAGTGTCATGTTCAAGAGCGACCTACCACCAAAAGTGGTTTACCCCTTTTTCCATTTTCCCCAGTCATTGTTGACTAGTACCTCTTTATTTTTTATCAAGCTTGAGGAGGATAACATATGCTTGTTGTATAATTCCACCCTTCGGGTGAATCCATCACTATGTGATGTTTTAATGAGCCTAGGAAAGGTGAAACTCGATCTTGTCATGATTGACAAGCTTGTCGCTATTTGATGTTTTAACAAGTTTAACGAAAAAGATAACTCGGTCCTTTTCATGTTTAGAGAGTTTGAAAAGGGACAAAAAGAAATCTCCAAAAGTTATTTTTCATAGATTTGTCTCTCAAGTCTAAAAAAGCGTAAAATAATACAAGAGAGAACCTATTGACCATGTTCGGTCAAAGTATTCCTTTTTCGTAAATAATCTATCTTAGTCTGGAAAAGGGTTAAACTTATACTGAGTAGATGTCGTTTCCAATCTGTTAACGAGCTAAAAAGGACAACCACTCGACAATCTTTTCATATTTCAAGAGTCTAAAAAGATCTTAAAGAGGACTCCGTTTTGAGGAACGAGTGGTGTCTAGGATAGGAAATAGTTTTGGTGATGTTGAAACTTCTCAAAACATGTTGATTTATGTGAAGAGGCTGGCTAATAAGAACACTCATTGCAACTGTTCCTCAAAAAGGGTAAAACAACCAAGTGAAAGCATATGATCGGCCAAGCAGATAATGAAGATGGAAGGGGAAAAAAACCAAGGCTCATTTGATGGAAGAGGCCGATAGAATGGAAATCACAAGGGTTAAAATGGAGATGGGTTCATTTTTACACAAGCTTGAACCATAGGTAACTATGCTTGGATTCAGTTTCATGTTTACACAAGCTTGATATGAAAAACTATGCTTAGATTCAGTTTCATTTTTACACAAGCTTGAATCATGAAAAACTATGCTTGAGATTGGTTTACATGGCCCCAGCATGATGACTCAATTCTAAATGCATGCCCCCCAAGCTTCATTACATTCACCTAAGTAGACTACTCGTGGCTATCAGGTGGATGGAATGAAGGTTCATTTACGAGATCAAGTGAAAGACTTGATTGGGATTTTACGAGATCTATTCAAAGACTCGACTTGGAACTTTGCTCCAGGGGACCTTGTTTCATTTTTTAATGAGCTTGACACAAGGCAAGAAACTCTGCTTAGATTCATTGTTTCATTTTTTAACAATCTTGACACAAGACAAGGAACTATGATAATACTCATTTCATTTTTTAATGAGCTTGACATAAGACAAGGAACTATCCTCGTATTCCTTGTTTCATTTTTTAATGAGCTTGACACAAGACAAGGAACTCTGCTCTGACTCCTTGTTTCATTTTTTAACAAGCTTGACACAAGACAAGGAACTTTGCTATGATTCCTTGTTTCATTTTTTAACAAGCTTGACACAAGATAAGGAACTCTGCACTAATTCCTTGTTTCATTTCTTAATGAGCTTGACACAAGACAAGGAAATTTGCTCTGATTCCTTAATCACGACCCATAAGAGGTCATGACTTCCAAGAGATTCTCATTAGATGGGAGAAAAATGCTTTGGAAGGGATCCGTATCAAGGAATCCGTTAGGGAGATCTCATTCCAATGCCCCTAGTACGTAATGTACAACATCACGGAATTGATCGCCAGTTGATGTAGGAATGGAATGGGTTGCCACATAATTGACCCGTGGCAGGGAAGATACCATTGGTACAAATGTACCATTTAGGGAATATGGTTGTCTGGAAGCCATATTTGGATCGGGAAATGAAAACTGGTCAATGTCGACAATTTTGCCTTCATGCGGGAAGCACATCACTAGAAAGAGTGGTTAAACAATAGCTCCCATGTCATAAACATAGTCGTGCCCAAGAAGTAAATTGTAATCTAAAGGGCCTGGGACATCCATCACTTTGACATAAGCAATTTTTCCTCCCAATGTAATAGGCAACTGAGGAAGGATCCCTAGTGGTTGACTGGTTCTTCTGTTAAAAGCCAATAGATTCTGGGTAACAGGCACAAGTGGCGGCGAACTGAGTGCTTGCCAAGCAATGGAGGAAAATATAATCACAGATGCACCTTCATCTATAACAGTTCCAGGTACAATAATATTACAAACCTGTACGATGATCTGGAAAGGGACATACGAAGGAAGATGACATCCTGTCAATCGATTCCAATCGAAGGAAGTGACCAGACTACTTGGAGGGGGTACCATAAGAATGGGAGAATTATCCCTTTGAGTTAAGAGAACAGGAGGATTTTCCTCATGTCTTGATGGAACAGGAGGGTTGCCTCCAAGCTCATTCGAATATGAAGAAATGAAAATAACTTGAGTAGTATCATATTCACACTCTATGGGAAAGGTACGATTAGCTGAAGGTGAAATTGGGTCAACTATTTCCTCGACCTATTGATTTGGGTCAGGTATAGACTCATGGAATTCACTTTCAGAGAGAGTGGGTTTGACTGATGGTTGATTTTGGTCAGTCAATTCATCAACTAGTGAAGGATTAAGGGAGAGTCTCCTGTAACCAGCTGGAAGTCACTACGGAGAAGTAGGACAATTATCCAACACTTTTTTGGCTTCATCCAGATAGGGACAAAGGTGAATTGGGTGATTACCTTCACGTAACCTACAGGGAAACTTAACTTTACCCTTCTTTCGATGAACTTTACTACGACTAGTTGATGGTGTGTCACCAGCATGATCTCCAGAAGTTGATGACACAGGATGAAGTGAACGAGAAGACCATTCTTCTAAGATCTGAGGAATATCAGGACAATTTCAAAGAAGATGGTCTCCTATATTAAGTTTTCATGGATATTGAACTTTGTGAAGCTTATCAGATGGTTTCTCATCAGAAGTTGCATTCAAAGCAATGGTTGCTTAGTTGCCCCCCTGCTAAATTTTCTTCTTCTTCTTCCCTTTCTTCTTCTTCTTAGCCACCTGGTTACTAGTGTCAATACTTTCACCAGGCAAAGAGGAAGAAGGCGAGGAAGAAAAAACCAAGGAAGAAGGTAAAGGGTCAACTTTAGGATCAACTAGAGGTTGAATTTTTCCAGTTGGAGGATTACTCGATTGCGGAGAAATCACAACATTTTGAACCAAGTAGGTTGAAAACAACCATATTAGTACGCCAATGGTAAATCCCAGAAGGAACAATGTATCCATATAAGAAGCACCAATATTTTCGAAAGGAGGAAAAGGAATAGGATTCCCATCAAAAGGAATTCCTTGATCGGTGGACTCCGAATTTGTCGCCATATGTCTCAACCTAAGATCAACTAAGGAGTGAGCATGGAGGATGTTATTTGTAGTCAATTAAATTTATTTTAATCAAAATAACAAAACAAAACAAAAGAGGGATGATCTAGGAAAAAGGATTACCAACTAACTGTGAACTGCAAAATAACTCCCAGCGAACCGAGAAGTATGGGTGGAAAATATCCCCGAATGTTGTGTTCAGTGTATCACAGTGTACAAGGAGGCTGACTCGATTACCTAAGGATGGATAGCAACCTAGTATTGTCCTCCCATATATACCTAAAAGTACATGGAGGCCCAATTTGTATTAGCACTATCTAATGCGAAACCGCACAGTGAGAGCATTCCCATATACTTTATGCATTGTAACACTACCCTATATACCCGAAGGTACGTGGACGAGCTACGATATAATCACGTACGTGGAATGAGGTATCACACTCAGGATGTATCACAGACAAGTTAGTGATAGCTGTTATGTTTTACGATGCCAGAACACGTCTCTAGCCTAGAACCTCTAAATGTTATTCGTTAAGTTACAATGCTCCATTAGGTTAATTCAAATGAATTTTAAGTTGATCTTCTTTAGAATTTTCATTTCAAGGTTCACCGTGTGATGTATGCTTGCAATCCCTAAAATGAAACTAATATGATAAGCATTATTTTCATTCAATTGAACAATGAAAACCTTTGCTAGTAGGGATAGAGCTATCAGATCTTTGATAGAGAGCAAAGAGCACACCTAATGCAATTTCCCTAGATATTCCTATCAAGCATTCACAATATTTAATATGCACGATGCATGTTTTTCTTTTCAATTTCCTTAATGTTAAAATGAACAAAAGGAAACTAATGCACATACAATCAATCAACCTTTTTGCAAGAATGAGGACTTTACGACAATTCTGTTTCGAAAGGAAAGAAGACTTTTATGACACTTTGTTTCGAACATATTAATCAACTATAATCTAACTTTGGCAATGAAATGATAATGATAAAGAAATCATTTAAGAAACATTAATCAATCAAGCCAAAGTAGGGATGGAAAGAGGAAATACAAGTTGATTTCAGAGATACCACAATCATTGATCTTTCAACAAACATAAACAGAAGGAAATTTGGAGAAAAAAAACTATCCAAAGGTTAAAATTTTACCTAAGGTGGATCAGCATAGGTCAAATAGGGCCTAACTACATTGCAGAGAACTATCTCTCACTCAAGGGTGCTCTGTAGAGCACTGTCCCCTGACCAAGCCTACGCTGATTCCTGAGAGGCTACTCAAGAGTCATCTAACCTCAATTTTTTGACCAAAATGCACTGCAAGAATGCTGAAATAGAACCAATGAAAGGAAGTAAGGTCTGCTGGGGTGTCCTAGGATGTGGATTAACTACCTGGAACAATGATCATTCCACAATGGAGTCACCAATTTGTTATGAAGAATTTGATATCTACAGATAAATACTAATTCCCTAGATAAGTAGCCATATCTAGAACAACAGTTTAAAGCATTTTAACCCTTTTCTATAAACAATAGATAAGACAAAGAGAATGAGAGGACCTACTTGTACTTTCGCTTTCCTCTTGTCTCCTTTGTATTGATCTTGTTGCTCCTTCCCATACTTAACACGCTTGAGAAGTACCTATAAACATTAACAGAAGACAAAGAACTAATCAAATAAAAATATCTATTGATTACAAGTAAATGGAATCAGATACATTCACACATATAAGCATCATATATCAAGATAAGCATATGGAAAAATGTGTAAATAATTTATTGAATAGAAGGAAGAATTACAACCATGAAGCCTGATTCGAAGTCACTCCTCCAGCTTTGGTTCCATCCACATCACATCATAAGCATGACAATCCGGCAGCATAATGACACTTACAATAGTCTCAATTCTCAAACTAACATTATCTCCTTACAATTCATCAAAGTCCAACCCTTTATCACTTAGATGAGTGCTCAATTTATAGGAAGATGGAGGAGGTTTTGTCATCAATGAGGGTATTGAATGGCCTTCCATACTTAGAATTAGTTCCATGGAGGAAGGGATGAGAGGATAGGAGGTATCTTAACTCATTCCTCATCCATTTTCGAGCTCATAGGAGATGATAAGTGTGGGAATATTCTAGAAGGCTCCAAAAGATAAGAATATTCCCCAAACCCTATGTGAATTTCGCTCAAACTCACCCAGCACAGGTCAAAGAGGGCATAAGTGCTCTGCAGAGCACCCTGAAATGGACTTAACTGCTTTGTAGTACACCCTTGCATGGGCCTACCTGCGCTAGTCCCTCTAGAGGTCATTTCAGGATGTCTTCAGGCCATGAAACTGTCTAGGATGGAGGCATTCGAAAGGTTGACTTGTTTAGGGCATGTAGAAACCGAAATTAGGGTTTAATGAGTGCTAAAACACTGATCTGGATGATGGGAGTGATGTTCCCGAATGGATCTATAACAATATTTCCATCGCCATTATGCAGCTCTCCATAAAAAAAACTTGGCCAATGGATGCATGAATCTCGAGAAAAACTAAAAATGTCTGAAGGTGATGGAGGCCAATTTCTTGGAAACCATGTACTGGAATTTTCTAAAATTTCTTGTGAATGTTACCATCACCCATATACATATCCCCATGAAACAACTTTTTAAATGGATGCATGAATATCGAGAAAATTAAAAAATGGTTGTAGGTGATGGAGGTTGATTTCTTGGAAACTGTGTACAAGAATTTGCTGCAATTTCTTGAGCATGTTACCATCATCCATATGCATATTCCCATGAAGCAACTTGGAAAATGGATGCTTGGTTTTCAATTTATGGCAAAAATAAATTTATTCTCTATGTGTTTTTGTTTCCTGTAGTAAAACAGAGCCTTCCTATAGTATTTTGGGACAAGGAAAATGAGTGGTAGAAGCTTGGGAATGATGAGTGGATGGTGGAAATAGTTGAGGGTGATGGATTGGCATGGCATGGCCTTGGTCTTGTTGGAAAATTTGAGCAAAGGAGGAGAAAGTCAAAATTTGACTTCTTTTGACTAGGCTTGACCAATTTATATTTTGGTACCAAATTGTTTTTGTTGCTTGCATATGTTGGAGAGTACATGCATTCATCAGAGAGATACATGGAGAAAAGATTTTTTATTTTTTTCCTTTTTTTTTTCTTCTAGGCCTACTAGCCGCCTTAGGGAGGTTTTCAACTAGTAGGTCTACCTAGGCACTCAAAGGAGGTTTTGACCTAAGATCTTTTATTTTTTCTCTTTTCTTCTTTTTTCCCAACCTATTGACCACCTCATGGAGGTTTCTAATCAATGAGCCAATCTGAGGCACCTCAAAGAAGGTTTTCACTTGATAGTTTTATTTTTTTCTCTTATTTTTCATTTTGTTTTCTACCCTACCCTACTTGAAAAACAAAATCACTTTCAAGTATAAGAATACTTCCAATGGAGCCATGTTCACATCAAGATTACAAAGCAACTTATTTGTATGCTTGAAATGTATGCTTTGACATGTACCTGAATTTGAGTGGTCAAATGCTTTGACTTTGATGATATCAAGCACGATTGAAGAAGAGAGTATTGTTGCACCTTGTTGATTTTCCGGAACCAAAACTCAATATAACTTTGATGTCCTTGGTTTTCTTGTTTATATGGATCATTCTTCATGTCTTCTTCTACCATGACCTTCAAATCTTCCTCTTTTTCCTAATTGTTCTCTTGAATAAATGGAGGATTTGATGGTAACCATGAGGGAGATTTCTAGATCTCTGATTTTGTTGTCTGCTCTTCATCAAATGCAACCTGTTAGCGCTTGAAATTTCACCTCAGGCTGAGAAAGGTAAACCTCAAGGCAACATCAAACCAGTTAGCCTCGTAGCTAGCCCTACGGGGCAAGAGAGGGCTCTCTCCGGTCTATCTCGATAAAGATCTTCAATGGGCAAGATAACCAATAGGGTAACACTGATTTTAGGCTAGTAAACTGATCAAAAGGGTTGATTTGGGATTTTTAGGGCTTTTGGTGGAAAATTGGGGAATGGCAATTTCGGGTGCGGGGATTGGACACAGTTTTCGCAAGGGGTTCTTTGGGGCGAGGTAGGAAACAATATTTATGCCTTTGATAGAGATGGATGAATGAGAATGACTGGTGAGGAGTTAAGGAGAGCAAGCAATAACCTTGAATTCCCCTTAAACAGTTGAAAACTTTGATATTAAGCAAACTTAAAAGCAGAGCATGACAGTCATGAATTCTACTTTAACACTTCATTTGCCTAATTTGCAGAAGGAAAAGTAAGGAAATGATTCACATAACACACTTACAAGTACAAAGAGAAACACACCATCAATACATGTGACCACAAGAATCCCAAAAAGGACTGCAAAACCCTGGTCATCCTTTGCCAAAAATTGCAGAGATACAGTGAGTAATACAATAAGAGCTTCTCCCTCAAGAGTCCAACCATGAAAATGAGCAAGAGAGTACATAATATAGATCATCTAACATCTTTCCCTGCCTCTAGGGGTCGAGCTCACTATCCTAGGAGCTATTTCAACCAATTCTAAACTAAGCACTGAAAACTAGGCAGTCAAAACAACTTGCCTCTATAAACTAGGAAACCAATTCATTCATTTAATTTTCACCTATCTCATGAATGAATCTTCCAGAAGAGATACATAAGTGTAAAAGTGTCATAAATTTACATCATTTACAACAATAAGGATAAAAATCAACTCCAAAAAGTCAAACACAGTCAAAACTGTGTTTTGCTGAGCTGTAGGCTGAAATCCTGAGCAATTTGTCTGACGGGTCGCGCGCCTTTGAGAGCACTTTTGGGGCACTTTCAGGTGTCCAACTGAGGCAAGCGTAGGCTTGTTGGAAAGGTCTATGAGTCTATTTTCAAACCCAATTGGAATTTCTGAATTTGGTTGTCATTTTCCCCTCCAAAATTGCAATCTCCCAAGACTACTTTCTGTGTGTCAAAAATGTGGCAGAAAGTCATTTTTTGCTTGTTTTTTGACTTTCAGGAGGCCCAAAACTTCATAAAATCTCTTGGAAATGGGTGAGAATGTGTAAATTTTCATGCCAAATCCATAAATGCTGAGTTTTTTGAAAATAGATTTGCCAAGCGAAAGGGTCGCACGGGGGGTGAGACCCGTCAAGCGGAAAAACCTGTTTTTTGCCTTAAAAACCAAAAATCACCCAAAATGCTCAAAATTTCTTGGAATTTGTGCTGGGGCTGAGCTATTTAGTGCCACGCTCCTTCAAGGAAGCCTCGGCCAAGATGTGGAGGGGATCGGGCCTTTTTCTCCGTTTTTGTGCTTTGACCAACCGCCTTTGGAGCACCTTCATCTTTGCCTTGCACACGTGCATCTGTGCCCAATAATGATTCTTCATGTTTCTCAGCAATTTCTTATCTTGGTTGGCCTTAGCCAACAGCCTCCCTAAATGAGAATTGAGCCGGATAAGCATAGCCTCTCGCTTAACTGGCACTAAATCACCGGGTCTTCTTCGATTCAAGTTGCGATCACTCCGAATCCTCCACAACTCATCAAGAGTTTGCTCATCCTCCAACTGCTTGTTGTGTTGTTCTAGATATGAGATTGTCCATTGTGCCCCTTCTAATCTCTTCTGCAATGCATCATTTTCAGCTCTAAGGTGCTGAATGATCTCCTTTGACTCTAGGCTAGGAGAACTGACATCAAGATCAACAAGCTCTATATCTGGAACACCTGATGGCCCCTCATCAATCCTGGGCTGTTTGCCCCTCTCTGATACTTGTGTTGCTATCGGAGATGAGGCCCCTTCCACCTGGTGTGGAGATAACACTCGTGGTGCTGATGAAGAAGGCGAGACCCCTTCCACCTGGTGTGGAGAAAATACTCGCCTAGCTGCTGCAAATAAGGCCCTGTGGCCTCTCTGATAAGTGACCAATGGAGAAGAGCTGACATGGCTAGTCCCGAGGATATCATGCTGCTGTGATGGTCCTCCCTCCTCATGAACAATCTCCGGATGTGGTGGTGGTGCTGTAAAGAACTCACGAGAGATGAACTCCTCCCATGTGATGCCCTGCTGAGCCAACTGATGTCTGACCACAAGCTGAATCAAACCGTAATGATAGAGGCTCCTATACTGCTGTGCTGGGCTCTTCCTCTGCATCAAGGGCACCATCCTCTCAATGTTCTGGCACATGAAAACAGGGATGTTCATCATCCGTACCTGTGTGAAATGCATCATCAGGCGAATATGGTACGAATATATTTGTGAAAATCTACCCTCACAGGTGAAAAAGAGCATGATAAGCCTCATCATGGGAGCATACTCACTCCTCAAAAATCTGAAAGGAAATACACCCGTCAAATGTCTCATGAATGCAGGTCTAATGAAAGGCTCAAACTGAACACTGTCTAACATCCTGCGCTTGTTCCACACCTCTCCGACATTCGGTATCCCTGTGGCTTGAGCAATCATCTCGGGTGTCAATGTAAAATCCACCCCAGCAAGGTTCACATGTCCATCATGCAAATGCAAAACAAATAAGCAAGCCAACTCCCTGTGATGCTGAATCCGAGAGATCCTCTCGCAAAACTCATAACAAGACATATAACGGAAGCATGATACTGCCATTGGACAAGCCTGCAAATCGGTCAAAGAGGTGGGCTCCTCTCTCCTATGATGACCACCCTTTCCACCCTTGCGAGGCCTCCTCTGTTCCTCAAACTCTGAAGCTGATGCATGGTCATCACTTTGCTCATAATTGGTTTCGGTTTCTGACATTGTTTTAGGAGCAAAATGGCTGAAATGTACTGCTGTTTCTGCTTTGCAAACTGCTGATTAAAATGTTGTTTCAAGGGGACAAGGAGCACAAGGGAAATGTTAGGGAAGGGATATTTTAAAGGGAAACTGGGAATAATAATGAAACAGGGAGTTTAGGGAAAGGATTATTGCATATACATTATTTTCCAAATTTATTTACAATAATGATATGGGAGGAAGGGCTAGGGTTTAATTTTTCTTTTGATTTCTTGGGAAGAAGGGTAGGGTTTAGGGCTCTTTAACAAATTTGGAAGGGAAATTTACATAAAATGATAAGGAAAATGTAATGGGAGGTGGAAAAAATGAGAACATTGCGATACCTCAAAACAGCATAATAAACCCTAGCAATTTTTACAACTTCAAGCCAAAGCATAATAGAGACTTCTACTTGCAAATGGAGACCTTTACAAATATAATCATGACCTTCTTGAACTGTAACAAGCAATAATTTTTTATGATGGAGGGCCTACCTTGCACAATTTAGCAATTTGTGGCTCCTTGGAAAATTTGCTGGCGGTTTTGCAGAGAGAGTGCTGATGGGTCGTGCGCCTCACCCAACGGGTCGCGCGCGTTGTAAATTAACACTGGCGGAGGGTGCCTGACGGGTCGCGCGCCTCTGACGGGTCGCGCGCCTCTGACGGGTCGCGCACCTGGTTCGACGGGTCGCGCGCTTTCCCAACTCACAAACTTCACTCAAACTCTCTTGCAATCAGTTGCTCTATCACTTGGACGCATAATGAGGCTTGATAGAGGGAGATTAGGGATTTTATAGCCTTGTTTGAATTAATTTCATATCATAACCCACTTTAAAATGTTTTTTCCATGACACTTTATAAACTTGACTTTTTGGTTTCCTTTTGTCCTAAAACTGATTGATTTGATGCTTTTCTTTGATAATTTTTGCAGGGATAGGCTCTGAGGGATCTTGGCAAGGGAGCCAGGGTCATATGCTGTCCTTTGAATCATTTTGAATTTTTCACAATTTTCACAAAATTTTTGAGAAATGACTTTGGCTTTAAAAACAGGGTTTTTAAATCCAAGGTGAAAATTAACTGTACAAGATAGAATCTTTTGAAAAAACACTTTAAAAATCATCCCTCTGGCTTGCTGGGTACTTATTGACCTTCAGAGACATGAGCTTGAAGACAAACTTGACCAAAAACCCTAGACCTAAAAATTTGATCTCAAGACAATAGACAAGTAACCTTGACAAAGTTTAATGACTGAAACAAGCTGATCCAGCAGTGCCCAGAGGGGGACAAAGACACCAGCTCCTCCATCAGGGTTATGGCATGCCTAATGGAATGCAAAGAATGACACTGATGAGACACCTACCTATGCAAATGCAAAGAGCTTTGATCGCTGATGGAGGGCTACTAGACCGACTCTAACATTGGCTCCAATGGGGATGGTAGCTCCTTGGAGGTACCAAGAACCTTAGACCTCTGGGAGAGCAGACCAGTGCTTTATAATCATTGGGCAATGGAGTCATTATTTGACAAACAATACAAGACTTTGACTCATTTATTGACTGAAACTTGATTCAAACTGACTCAATTATGAAACCTACATGACTGAAAACTGACTCACAAATGACTCATGACTGACTTAACTAAAACAAGAACTTACAAAGCTTATTGAAGGGCAGCAGTCCATCAAGATTTGAAATCATGATGACAACCACCTGTGTTTCTTACAAGACAATATACATCAAACTATATCAAAATGCCAATGCAACCAATCAAGCAGATGCCTTCTTGATTGATTCTCCTGATTAGATCTTCTGGTCAACAATACAAACCTATCACTGGGCATCCAAAAACATAGTTGACCATGGCTGCAAGAAAACACTGTAATAAACACTTTCACTGCTGGCTGCAACAAACTTGCTAGAGGATTGTAAAAAACATGAAGATTTTCCATTGCCACCTCCTGCTGAAAGATCAAGGTGTCCTTTGTTTCAATTTCTGATCTGCCTTCCTCATGTGCTTCGGTGAAAGTATGCTCATGGGCTTCAAAAAACTCTGAACAAATGGATGGGCAGATCTCTTCTTGTAAAAACATTTCAACACATGAGACATATGAAGAATCTGAAAGGTAATCCTGTATGCTATGATCTTCTGTAGTCTGACAATATGGTAGGTCATCTTAATATGATATCACAACCAAGTTATCAAGTTCCTTATTACATTCTTCAATATTATGAAGCACAGTATTGTCATTTACATCGTCTGCCACAAATTCACTCAAAGAGACTTTTTCACTTGCTTGAGCAAAGATCTCACCTTGCTGTTCATGAGCTGACTGAATGACCTCTTCATGAAGACTCGGTTCTAATGACAGACTGGCAGCACGACTGAGAACATTTGAATCCATATCGCTGTCTATGATCTCAACAACAAAATTCTCCTTTTCACGATTCAGCACAAGGTATTCTTGGTCATCATGATCTGAATGTTGATCTGAAATAGTTGACTTGACTGCATCACATTCTGAAATTGAATCTTGACTACCTTGCATGTTGTCTTCTTCTGTGGGCAGATCTGAAATGTCATTCTCCCTTTCATCATTTTCAGCCATATTATCTTCAACCTGCTGATCTTGATTCTGCTGCAAAATTTCCGGATCATCTTGATGGGTATCCACTGGGTTCTCTTCATGTTGTTGAAATGGATTCTCATACAGAGCCTCCATGATCTCAGCATCCATGAAATTATCATCTTCATAAAACTTCTCAAGGCTTTCAATAAAACTATATGCATGCTTGCAACAGTCATGAACCAAATTTAATGATGGATAAGATGTTTGATATCTTTCAATGAACAAGGCATGAAAATCCTTTAAACAGTAAATACAAGCAGGCGGCAAACTTTCATACCAAGATTGAGCTGCACCTTCCAGAGTGGCCAAGAATATCTTCATCAAGCAATCTTCACGAAAATCCACCTTCAACATGCGAATATGCATATGAAATCTAACTAGATGTAAAGCAGCATCCTTCTTACCATCATCGTTAAATGTAGGCAGATTCCTTGACCAATCTACCTTCGGAATTTTATTTGGAAAACCAGGGATGTGATCTCGGCTCAGGGGAGCATATCTTCTTGCAATCCGATCCATCTTGAAAAGCTCAAAGCTACTGATCTCTCTGCAGTGAAGTCACCATGAAGCACAGGTTGCTGGATTCTTCAGTGAAAAGAGTCGCCAGGTGAATGTTTCAGCCTTGTCAGTGTCTGATCGTTGTCCACTATCAACAATCAGATCTGAACTTGATACATATACCGGGGTAATTAACAAGTTAAATGTCACATTTACAAGCTAGACCGGAGATTGACTGAAGCAGCGTTTATCTACTTTCGCTAATGCAAAGCAAAAGCGTTTCGAAGGCTACCTGGCATATATTCAGGCTCCGTCTGTAGCTTATAAAACAAACACATCAACCCACAAACAAGTTTGTTCTGCCCAGTATGGTCGCTAGTATGTTAGCGCTTGAAATTTCACCTCAGGCTGAGAAAGGTAAACCTCAAGGCAACATCAAACCACTTAGCCTCGTAGCTAGCCCTACGGGGCAGGAGAGGGCTCTCTCCGGTCTATCTCGATAAAGATCTTCAATGGGCGAGATAACCAATAGGGTAACACTGATTTTAGGCTAGTAAATTGATCAAAAGGGTTGATTTGGGATTTTTAGGGTTTTTGGTGGAAAATTGGGGAATGGCAATTTCGGGTGCAGGGATTGGACACAGTTTTCGCAGGGGGTTCTTTGGGGCGAGGTAGGAAACAGTATTGATGCCTTTGATAGAGATGGATGAATGAGAATGACTGGTGAGGAGTTAAGGAGAGCAAGCAATAACCTTGAATTCCCCTTAAACAGTTGAAAACATTGATATTAAGCAAACTTAAAAGCAGAGCATGACAGTCATGAATTCTACTTTAACACTTCATTTGCCTAATTTGCAAAAGGAAAATTAAGGAAATGATTCACATAACACACTTACAAGTACAAAGAGAAACACACCATCAATACATGTGACCACAAGAATCCCAAAAAGGACTGCAAAACCCTGGTCTTCCTTTGCCAAAAATTGCAGAGATACAGTGAGTAATACAATAAGAGCTTCTCCCTCAAGAGTCCAACCATGAAAATGAGCAAGAGAGTACATAATATAGATCATCTAACATATTTCCCTGCCTCTAGGGGTCAAGCTCACTATCCTAGGAGCTGTTTCAACCAATTCTAAACTAAGCACTGAAAACTAGGCAGTCAAAACAACTTGCCTCTATAAACTAGGAAACCAATTCATTCATTTAATTTTCACCTATCTCATGAATGAATCTTCCAGAAGAGATACATAAGTGTAAAAGTGTCATAAATTTACATCATTTACAACAAGAAGGATAAAAATCAACTCCAAAAAGTCAAACACAGTCAAAACTACGTTTTGCTGAGCTGTAGGCTGAAATCTTGAGCAATTTGCCTGACGGGTCGCGCGCCAAATCCTGACGGGGCGCGCGCCTTTGAGAGCACTTTTGGGGCACTTTCAGGTGTCCAAATGAGGCAAGAGTAGGCTTGTTAGAAAGGTCTGCGAGTCTACTTTCCAACCCAACTAGAATTTCTGAATTTGGTTGTCATTTGCCCCTCCAAAATTGCAATCTCCCAAGACTGCTTTCTGTGTGTCAAAAATGTGGCAGAAAGTCATTTTTTGCTTGTTTTTTGACTTTCAGGAGGCCCAAAAATTCATAAAATCTCTTGGCAATGGGTGAGCATGTGTAACTTTTCATGCAAAATCCAAAAATGCTGAGTTTTTTGAGAATAGAGTTGCCAAGTGAAAGGGTCGCGCGGGGGGTGAGACCCGTCAAGCAGAAAAACCTGTTTTTTGCCTTAAAAACCAAAAATCACCCAAAATGCTCAAAATTTCTTGGAATATGTGTTGGGGCTGAGCTATTTAGTGCCATGCTCCTTCAAGGAAGCCTCGGCCAAGATGTGGAGGGGATCGGGCCTTTTTCTCCGTTTTTGTGCTTTGACCAACTGCCTTTGGAGCACCTTCATCTTTACCTTGCACACGTGCATCTGTGCCCAATAATGATTCTTCATGTCTCTCAGCAATCTCTTATCTTGGTTGGCCTTAGCCAACAGCCTGTCTAAATGAGCATTGAGCCGGATAAGCATATCCTCTCGCTCAACTGGCACTAAATCACCGGGTCTTCTTCGATTCAAGTTGCGGTCACTACGAATCCTCCACAACTCATCAAGAGTTTGCTCATCCTCCAACTGCTTGTTGCGCTGTTCTAGATATGAGATTGTCCATTGTGCCCCTTCTAATCTCTTCTGCAATGCATCATTTTCAGCTCTAAGGTGCTGAATGATCTCCTTTGACTCTAGGCTAGGAGAACTGACATCAAGATCAACAAGCTCTATATTTGGAACACCTGATGGCCCCTCATCAATCCTGGGCTGTTTACCCCTCTCTGATACCTGTGCTGCTGTCGGAGACGAGGCCCCTTCCACCTGGTGTGGAGATAACACTCGTGGTGCTGATGAAGAAGGCGAGACCCCTTCCACCTGGTGTGGAGAAAATACTCGCCTAGCTGCTGCAAATAAGGCCCTGTGGCCTCTCTGATAAGTGACCAATGGAGAAGAGCTAACATGGCTAGTCCCGGGGATATCATGCTGCTGTGATGGTCCTCCCTCCTCATGAACAATCTCCGGATGTGGTGGTGGTGCTGTAAAGAACTCACGAGAGATGAACTCCTCCCATGTGATGCCCTACTGAGCCAACTGATGTCTGACCACAAGCTGAATCAAACCGTAATGATAGAGGCTCCTATACTGCTGTGCTGGGCTCTTCCTCTGCATCAAGGGAACCATCCTCTCAATGTTCTGGCACATGAAAACAGGGATGTTCATCATCCGTACCCTTGTGAAATGCATCATCAGGCGAATATGGTACGAATATATCTGTGAAAATCTTCCCTCACAGGTGAAAAAGAGCATGATAAGCCTCATCATGGGAGCATACTCACTCCTCAAAAATCTGAAAGGAAATACACCCGTCAAATGTCTCATGAATGTAGGTCTAATGAAAGGCTCAAACTGAACACTGTCCAACATCCTGCGCTTGTTCCACACCTCTCCGACATTCGGTATCCTTGTGGCTTGAGCAATCATCTCGGGTGTCAATGTAAAATCCACCCCAGAAAGGTTCACATGTCCATCATGCAAATGCAAAACAAATAAGCGAGCCAACTCCCTGTGATGCTGAATCCGAGAGATCCTCTCGCAAAACTCATAACAAGACATATAACGGAAACATGATACTGCCATTGGACAAGCCTGCAAATCGGTCAAAGAGGTGGGCTCCTCTCTCCTATGATGACCACCCTTTCCACCCTTGTGAGGCCTCCTCTGTTTCTCAAACTCTGAAGCTGATGCATGGTCATCACTTTGCTCATAATTGGTTTCGGTTTCTGACATTGTTTTAGGAGCAAAGTGGCTGAAATGTACTGCTGTTTCTGCTTTGCAAACTGCTGATTAAAATGCTGTTTCAAGGGGACAAGGAGCACAAGGGAAATGTTACGGAAGGGATATTTTAAAGGGAAACTGGGAATAATAATGAAACAAGGAGTTTAGGGAAAGGATTATTGCATATACATTATTTTCCAAATTTATTTACAATAATGATATGGGAGGAAGGGCTAGGGTTTAATTTTTCTTTTGATTTCTTGGGAAGAAGGGTAGGGTTTAGGGCTCTTTAACAAATTTGGAAGGGAAATTTACATAAAATGATAAGGAAAATGTAATGGGAGGTGGAAAAAATGAGAACAATGGGATACCTCAAAACAACATAATAAACCCTAGCAATTTTTACAACTTCAAGCCAAAGCATAATAGAGACTTCTACTTGCAAATGGAGACCTTTACAAATATAATCATGACCTTCTTGAACTGTAACAAGCAATAATTTTTTATGATGGAGGGCCTACCTTGCACAATTTAGCAATTTGTGGCTCCTTGGCAAATTTGCTGGCGGTTTTGCAGAGAGAGCGCTGATGGGTCGCGCGCCTCACCCAACGGGTCGCGCGCGTTGTAAATTAACACTGGCGGAGGGTGCCTGACGGGTCGCGCGCCTCTGACGGGTCGCGCGCCTCTGACGGGTCGCGCGCCTCTGACGGGTCGCGCGCCTGGTTCGACGGGTCGCGCGCCTTCCCAACTCACAAACTTCACTCAAACTCTCTTGCAATCAGTTGCTCTATCACTTGGATGCATAATGAGGCTTGATAGAGGGAGATTAGGGCTTTTATAGCCTTGTTTGAATTAATTTCATATCATAACCCACTTTATAATGTTTTTTCCATGACACTTTATAAACTTGACTTTTTGGTTTCCTTTTGTCCTGAAACTGATTGATTTGATGCTTTTCTTTGATAATTTTTGCAGGGATAGGCTCTGAGGGATCTTGGCAAGGGAGCCAGGGTCATATGCTGTCCTTTGAATCATTTTGAATTTTTTACAATTTTCACAAAATTTTTGAGAAATGACTTTGGCTTTAAAAACAGGGTTTTTAAATCCAAGGTGAAAATTAACTGTACAAGATAGAATCTTTTGAAAAAACACTTTAAAATCATCCCTCTGGCTTGCTGGGTACTTATTGACCTTCAGAGACATGAGCTTGAAGACAAACTTGACCAAAAACCCTAGACCTAAAAATTTGATCTCAAGATAATAGACAAGTAACCTTGACAAAGTTTAATGACTGAAACAAGCTGATCCAGCAGTGCCCAGAGGGGGACAAAGACACCAGCTCCTCCATCAGGGTTATGGCATGCCTAACGGAATGCAAAGAATGACACTGATGAGACACCTACCTACGCAAATGCAAAGAGCTTTGATCGTTGATTGAGGGCTACTAGACCGACTCTAACACAACCCATGATCCTTTGGTATTCTCAATTGAATCTTCTTATTTTCGATGTGGTCCTTCAATGATATCAAAAGAATCTCTTTTTTTCAATACTCTTCTTGATCTATGGTGAATACCATTTGGCTCAAGAGGATCTTTTTGGAAGTGTTGTACCTCAGCATTGTAAGTGAGCTAAGCTACTTCAATGTGTGAGTTTGGAAATTGTGGTACAAGTAGTTGAGTGGAAGTGGAAATTTGAGATGTATGTGGTTGGGGTTGTGGTTGTGGTGGAGGTGGATGGTAGGGACTGCATGGAATTGGGTATGGAGGATATTAAGGAAAATATTGAGGATATTGTGGATGGCTCCTGTAAGTTCCTTGTCAACCTTGCTGTCAATATTGGTTTTGGGGTTGAGATGGTCAATGTTTCAAAGGAAAGGGTGTGCTCCAATTATTTTGAGATGGATGTACATAAGCTTGAAATTGTGAATTAGGCTCTTGTATCATATCAGGTTGAATAGGCTGCCATGGCCCTCTTGGAGCTACATAACATAGCTGCATTGGCAATTGACTTGCTCCATTGTCCTCTTGGTGAACTTCCTTCAACCTTGGTAATGATGGACAATGTTTAACATCATGTGATTTTGCATGGACAACACAAATATCAACATCTTCTTTTTCTTCATCTTGCATTCTTAACATTTCTACTTGTTTGGTTAGATTGCTAAGAATTTATGTTTTAAAATGATCAAACAAATTTCCAAGTTTAGCTTGACTTACCGATATTGATATTGATTTACCTACTCTTTCCCTTCCTCTTGATATGTGTGTGCATGTTCCACAAATTTCTTCAAATGATAATTGGTGTACATCACCTTTACTCACGAGATCAAGGAGATCAATCCACTCATCTCTAATTGTTCTAAGTAAGAGGTTTTTTAGTGTGTCAAATCCTAAATGATGTAGTTTTTCCCTCTTAACATTATACATGAACCTATCTATTATATCCTCTAGACTCTCACCATTTTTTTTATTCATCCAAATATTTCTTCTTTAATATCATGATATTTATATTTTTCTAGAAATATCTTTTGCATATCATTCCATGATCTTATTGAATTACTCCCTAAACTCATGAACCATTTAAGAGCTCTATCCTTCAATGTTGCCGCAAACAATCTCAATTTTTGAGTTTTTAATAAGTAACCATAAGATCTACAAACAATTTCAAATTCAAAGAGAAAGGTTTCCGAATCTTCTGACCTTAGACCACGAAATTTTGGAAGAAATGATGGAGGGATGTTCTTCATGTGCACACTACCATCAATATCTTGAATGGAAAATATGAGAGGATCTTTCTCATTGTCAGCATATCCATCCATTTCTTCTACATTCTCTGCCATATTCTTCTTCTACCTACAAAAGTGAATGGTGATGTGGCTCTTACTTCACCACGTGATCAAATGGGGGGTGGGCTGGTGTTGGAGACTTTTTTGTTTTTATGATTGAATGAAAACACTAATGCAATTAACTTTTCTATTTTTGAAATGAAATGTGTCTAATGCAATTACCTTTTGTTTTTTCAAAAAGTAAGAAGAAATGGATCAACTAGGGAAGAAAACAATGGATACTTTAACACCTTCCCGGCAATGATGCCAAAAAGTGATGGGCCTCGGTAAGAACGTTGCAACTCCCAAGGCTACCGACTTTATATTATCAACTAGGGGTCTGTACACACATAAGAGGTATCACACTATATGTGCAGCATACAATGTGTCATTCCTTTGTTGTCATGATGTAATGGAGTGCATGTACTGAAATCAAACCCTAAACTAATTGCAGAAAGTGAACTAAAATGGAAACCCTAATCTATTGCAAGAAATAAAGTACAAGGAAAGAAACATATTCTAATTGCATAAACATCATGAACTAAATTTAAAAGAAACCTAACTTAACCCTATTTATCACATGTGATGATTTAAAATAATTGAGCATGGAATATGATCTAGAGAGTGCTAACTGATGTGTGCATGAATAAATATAAAATAAATTTTCCATTTTTATCATTTTGCTTGAAAAATGTGAATGCTAATCTCGCTTGGTTCTTTGGTGGGAAAGACAGGTGTGGAGGAAAAGGAGAACAATGATTCAGATGGCTTGGAGGAAAAGTAGTGGCCCAATCATAGTTTCTAGTGATTATTTTTCTCAATTCAGGCTCAAACCATGCCACTATAGGTTTCCCTACAGGATGACTACAGGGAGTACTAGTTCCTACAGGATGTCTACAAGATCCCCTATTTTATTACAAAAAATAGGACGAAAGCTTAGGAAGTGGTATAGAAGGTGGAATGGAGCTTGGGAAAGGTGGATAATGGAAGAATAAGGCATGGAGGTGGTGGACACTACCCAGAACTCAAGAAAGGGCTTCAAGATGGGTAGATTTGCTCAATGGAAATGGCAATTTTTGCTTATAAAACAAGAATTCAGATTGAGACTTTAGTGGATTTTGGCGACATGGGTGGATGAGGCGAGATGAGGTCTCCCTGCAATGTAGAATATCCTGCAACAACACAAATTATTTTCTACATCTATCCACAAATTCATCTATATATGGGAAATATTTATTAAATAACGGAAAATTGCTAGTCTAAAATCCAGAAATTCGAGAACTAGTGAGCTAGTAAGTCTATCAAATGCCTAACATAATCAAATGAAAATGAAATAGGGTAAATTTTTTTATTAAATAGAATGTCTTTGTGATCTAATGCAAGTTGAATCAACTCGATTGAAGCTCATTAGCAGGCTCTAAAAAATAGCAGAAATTTATTGTTCTTTGTTACAAAGGAGTTCCAGAAATCTAGACTTGGGAATAAGAAGACGAATCCAAGTAGCTCAATGATTACTATGACCTTACAAATCTTTTCCAATGATGAAACGATGCTTTTGATCTTGCAAAATAACTTACATAAACCATTTAACCCACTCCTACAACAAGAAATCATTAATACTAAATGCAGAAATAGAAAAAAAAAAAAAAAAAAAACAAGAGATGCATGTGAATAAGAAGTGAAAAGAAGAAAAGAAAATTAGACAAAAGGGCTATGAGGCTCCTGGAATGACCAAACCCAAGGAAAAATAGAGACCTATTGAGGATAATGATATCTAGAAGTTGAACATGACACCAATCTTCATTATTTCCATCAATATAATTACATCCCTACAAGAAAATACAATGGAACTGCAAAAATACGAGTTCTCCCCACAACAAGACTAATAAATATATATCTCTAGAGGAAAATTAGACTTAGTAATTATAAAAAATGATTAGGAATCATTCCACATGAAAGGAGGAAGCTTTCCCCACCAAAATCCCTTGATTAGTGGATCTGGTTCCCAATACTAGGAATCTGCTTTAAATGGAAGGGAACACATTCCTTGATTTTCTCAATCATTAGAGCTCTACAATATGTGCCATAATTCCATAATATCTTGTTGATTTATTATCTAATATTGATCCTCTTGTAGTAGGGAGCAAGTCTCTAAATTATATCCTCTTCAAAATCTTCATAATCTGCCCAATATTCTCACAATATTCCACAAAAATAAATAATATTAGGCACAAATATACAATTATTCATACACCTTCCTAATGAATATATTAAAGTTAAAAATACATTATCTAATGAAAAAAGAGAGGTTTAATATGTTGAAGGATGGTTAGATGAGCCTTAATTTATGTTTAATTTAGAGGCATGGGCCTTAATTTATGTCTAATTTAGAGGCCCATCAATCATCTTAGAGAATCTGTCGATGACCACGAAAATGGACTTGTTGTCATGCTTAGTGGAAGGAAGGCCTGACATGTAATCCATGGAAATGGATTCCCAAGGTAGAGTAGGAGTAGGGATAGGATTATATAAGCCTTTCTTCTTGATGGTCGATTTGGAAATGGGGTAGGAAGTGTAGGCTTTCATGCACTTCCCAACATCATGTCGAAGGTTCGTCCAACAAAAATACTTCTGCAACATTGCCACTATTTTCTCTACCCTGAAATGTCTAGTGACCCAGCTGTAGTGCGCCTCCCAAATCATCCTGGCATGCTCGCTTGAATGAACATAGATGTGTCGCAGGTGGTATAACAATGAATCCTCAAGGTGAAAATTTGGACTTGCTTGCCTTCTAGGAGCATCTAGTATGTTTTTCCAAATTTCATATCGCTCTTGTAAAGATGCGGTCACCATGTAGTCTCGTGCCCACAAGAGTTTAGCACTGTAGTCAGCACCGTGACCGGTGTTCGACTGTGGAAAGCTGAAATATTTTGGTGTTTCCCCTATTGAACTTAATTTTCAAATGGAATTATTGCAGGTATGTGGACCATTTCTGATGGTGATCATTCAAAACTTCCCTTCTGTCTATCTGAACTTCAGTGGTTGATGGTCTTTGTGGGTGACCGTTTCCTTCCCCAGAATGTAATGCTTCCATTGTCTATAGACCTACACAATGGAATACATCTCTTTGTCATAGGTGGGATACTTTTGCACCACGTCTAAAATTGTCTCACTGTGATATGCCATTAGATGCCCCTGCTGAGTAAGAACTGCACCAATAGCATAGTCTGAGGTATCTTTCTCGATCGCAAATGGTTGTTGCAGGTTTAGTAATGTGAGCACTAGCATAGAGTAGAAGTGATGCTTCAACTCGACAAATGAATTCTATTGGGGTTCAAACCAAAAGAACCTTTCTCTTGCTCCTCCCTGGGTGACTTGAATTAAGGGCCAAGTGATATAACAGAACCCCAATACGAACCAGTGGTAGAAGTTGAAAAGACCCAAAAAACTATAGATATCTATTAGAGTGGTTGGGGTTAGCCAATCCTAAATTAATTGTATCTTGGTTGGGTCCCCATGCACACCCTACTCATCAATGATGTATCATAGATATTGAACCTGGGTGATACCAAAAGTGTATTTCTCCAAATTGGCACACAACTTGTGTTGTCATAGGGTTTAGAGGGCCTATTGAATATGGTGGAGGTGATTTTCCCAAATCTGGTTGAAGATTAGAATTCATCCAAATACACCACCATGAATGAATTCGTGAAGGGTCTCAATATGTCATCCATTTTCCTCATGAAGGTTGTGGGGGAATTCGTTAACTTGAAAGGCATGAACAACCATTGTACAAGCTCGTAATTGAATTTCAAGGCAGTATTCCACACATCAAAGAGTTCGATCGGTACTTGGTGATAACCACACTTCATGCTAATATTGTTAAAATATTTACCCCCTCTAAGCTCATCAAAAAGGTCATCAATCTGTGGGATTAGATACATGTTCCAGACAATGATCTTATTGAGCACTCGAAAGTCAATACAGAGTCTCCAGGTCTCATCCTTCTTCTGTACCAACAAGATCGAGATCCCACAGGGTGATGAACTTAGCCTGATGGCCCATTTCTACAACAATTCTTGAATTTTCCTCTTGATTTCATCTTTCTCCATAACAGAGCATCGAGAGATCAGTCCATTAGGTAGTGGCACGCACGGGGTCAGATCAATGGAGTGCTCGACCTGATAGCGTAGAGGTACCCCTATGGGTGAGGCGAAGATGTCCCTGTACTCCTCCACAGCCCTGTCCATCTGTTTCTATTGTTGTGAGGAGCCCTGTCTAGAGGCCAAGGCCACAATAATTTTCTTCCCCTGAGGGCGAATCATAAGGAAAATAAATTTACCGATTTGGAAAATGATCTTACTATATTTCTTCGTAGTAATCAAAGAAATGGCGGTAGGTGGTGCTACCTTCGGTATCCTATACAACATATCACCCAAAGTAATAATAAAAGTGTGAGGCCTAGACTCATACACATCATGCCTCTTCCACAAGTATGGTTGGCCTAATAATGCATCACAAACTTCAAGAGAAGCAACATCACATAGTACCTCATCCGTGAAGGGATTGATGTTGTAGGGAAGGTGACACCATTGGCTGACACAGATATCTTGCCCTTGGTGAAGCCACCTGATGGTGTAAGACTATGAGTGTTGTGTGATTGATAACACCAACCACTTCATGACCTCTACTGAAATGAGGTTCTTTTGGTTGTCACTATCAATAATGAATTGCAATGGAGAACCCTTCACCTGCATCTGTGAGTGGAAGAGTCACTTCCCCTCCTATGGATCTTCAGGATCATCCTTCTTGATCTTGGTGGTGGCAACGATCGCACTGGGATCTGCGTCAATAATCTACTCCCTTTTTCATTCCCCTTTTCGGTTTCTGACTTAGAGTCAGAACATGCTTATGATTCGAAAGCCTTCAACTCAGCCACCAATGACTTCTTCGCTCGAGACTCACTTGTGTTGTGAGTGGGGCTCTTATGGAACTCACATCATTTCCCTGTTTCATGCTTTGTCTTCGTGGTGTTGTTCTTTGTTTACGGCTTCAAAAAGTTGTCTTGGGTTGCCCCACCTTGTCTTTGTCCTTTGTTCTACGACTTGGGGACACCTTTCCATTGCTTCAGATTCGTAGATCCAAAGTCTAGTTTATTTTGTTTAAATATCTATTTGATCTTGACAACATATCGAGAGGAAGTTCCAAGCGAGGAGATGTCCACAAACTCCATCTTGTCCTAGATGTACTTGTGTAGACAATCGTTGTACTTGAGTACCAAATTCTGCTCGAAATCCTCGATACCCAGCTTCATTTGAAGGGTATGGAAAACATTTGAGAAATATGACACATGTTGGCCCCTTCCTTGCCACAACGTGGTCCACCTTATGTATTTCTCTTCATAGCTCCCGACAAGGTAATATTGTCCCTTGATGGCATCTCGAAAAGAATTCCAGGTGGGTACAGCTGAAAACATTGAGGATTCCCTCTCGTCCTTTTGTTCACAGTAGGTTTGCCACCAATCCTTGACAAGTTGAGTGACTTTGAGAAGTGCAAAAGTAATTTATTCCTGATTGGAAAAGTCATAAACTAAAAAATATCCTTCCAACATATTTAACCATCTATCTACAATGTTTGCATCTATCTGGACCACAAATATGGGAATATCAAAGTTAATGTGTATATTAAAATGAGTGACGTCTCTAGAGTGGCTGATGGATGAAGATGTGTCACCTGTGAGTAGTCGCTGAAGGATCTAGGAAATTTTATCCATCATCGCATTCCTCTGTCACTCGAAGGCTTCCTAAAGAAATATTTTGGAAGGATCTCCTGCCTCCTTGTCTTTATTTTCTTCTGCCACGAGAGGCTATCAAGGTTTGTGAGGTTGGTCTTGCAAAGGTTCAACCAGTTCGAACCCTAACTCCTTATACCTTGACCTCATTGGGGACATGCAAAGAAAAATAGAGAAAAAGAAGACCACTCTGATACCACTAATCCAGACTTATGCAGGAACATAAAAAAATACAGAAATACACATATACACAGAGATGCAACAGAAATAAAACTCCATTTCATTAATATCAAAGAACTAAAATATCCTTACATACAGAAATATAAATAAAATAGCTTGAGTGATGGTATCTTAACTCTAAGAAGAGATGTGTCAGATACATGCCTTTGAACTATGACACATTGAGGCTCGAAGGCCTATTTATTATTGAGAAGCAATGGAAAACCCTAAACATCGAAAAACCTAACCCTAGGAGATGAAGCGCCAAAACTCTGGGCCCTGTTTTGGTAAATTGGTACATCAGCTTGTCGTAACTATAGTATACCTAGGGGGGATAGTATGGGGTATAGAGGGAGGTACCCAAGGGAATAATGTAATAATGGGATGGGCCATAGTTAATAAATAAATTGGTTAACCCTCATTATGTAAGGGACCACAAGTAGTTAGCAATAATGTAATAGGCCCATTGTATTAGATATATGGTTTTGAGAGAACCACGGTAATGACCCATGGTATTGTATGTATGAGGCCTATATAGAGGCTAGAGACTCCCCATGGAGAGATGTCAAGGAATATTGTATTGGCAAGCATATGGTTTGTGGAGTGTTCTCCTTCCTTAAGGAGTGATTATATGGCGTTGCCCTACCTCAAGGGTTTGATCAGTAAAGATAAGTATTTTAATGTTATATTATTGGGTCGATCTTGTTATTTTTAGGTATATTTTATTTATTATATATTTGTAGGTCAAATCTATTACAAGTAGTATCAGATCACTTTCTTGGGCAAACAGAGAGATACTTTTTATTTATTTTTGCAGGAATTTTTTGGGGCAGCGAGTTTGCAGATCAGATTTGAAACTTATGGGGAAAAATTTATAGAAAAAAATTGCATATTTGTATTCTTTATGAAAAAATACCCAAATTCAAAAAAAACAATCGGCTGAATCGGAGTTCGGATGAGGGAGATATCGCTGATTTAAAATCAGCTATGTTGCAGAAATTTTTCTGGTGAAAATTCGTGGATGGTAGATCTCTAGTCAATTTTTCAGTTTTTGTGGGGAATTTTGAGAACCTAATTATAGATATGAGATCCTCTTCCAAAATTAACCAATTTCATAAAACAAAACAGTTGAATTGGATTCCGGATAAGGGAGATATCGCTGATTTAAAATCAGCGATTTTTTCATAATTTTTTGTGACAACGGGACAGTTGCAACATGAATCTGAAATTTCATAGTGCCCAGATCAGGATTTCTATCACATAGGAAGATGTAGAATGGTTGTTCCATTTCCAAAAATAGGTTATAATAAGGATTCAGATCCATATTGATCGAGTTGTGTCCATTTAAATTTTCTCAAAGTAAGTGATTTTTTTAAAACCCTCTTCATGGCTTCTAGCAAGGATTTTATTTTTATAGGAGAACATGATGGCCCTCCTATTAAAGAACTCATAAGTAGTGAAAACTTCATATATGGGAAAAATTGAGAAGGTTTCATATGGCTTGGTTTGCAAGATGAGGCTGCCATATGGTGGAGATCACTTGACAACAAGAAGTTATACAAACTTTCAAACGAAGAATTTGAAAAATTTCTTTTAGACAAATGGTCTCATGCTGGAAAACAAGATAATGAGAAATATATGGGGTTATTTTCTACTAGTATCTCCTTATTACAGGTTCATGGATATATTCAGAAGGAGAAGATCATTGTGTTTATAAATCCTAGTTGAATGAAAAATCTTATAAATGTTAATTTAGCAAAAAAATTGCAAGTTCCAATAAAATACATTGAAACCGCACAGATTGATGATCAGGATGTTCAAGTTTATAAAGATTTGAAGATTGTATGGACAAGTATGTATTGCATTTAGATTTTTATACTTCAGATATGGCTAATGTGGATGTTGTTTTGGGATACCCTTGGATGGAATCTCTTGGCACTATCAATATTAATGTGCAGAATAAATTCTTGAAGCTCTGGTACAAAAAGAAGAAAATAACATTACAAGATATTTCCATCAATAAATAGGTAGAGTCCAAGGATGCTGAAGTAGAAGATGTTGCAGGTACTGACACATCAGATAAGGAATCTGTGGTTGAAGTAATACTGGAAGATAAGAAACCACAACAGGCACCACAACATGTTACAGATACCAATCAAGCTCCATTAGGTGGTGAATTAAAGAAAGATACACCATTGGTTAAAACTTTAGCATATCACCACCCACATCACCTGGCAAGAAAACAACCAACACGATGGCAACAAATTAGCCACAAGGACAATAACCCCACAACACATCAACACAGAAGAGCCGCCAGGGTCAACTTCCATCTCAAGCGAGCGAGGCACTAGCTAGATCGAGGGTTCACCTTTCTCTTGGATGGCTAGATGCACGTGCATGGTACCAGTGGACTACTCTTTCGAGTAAATCTTATTATTTGTGTTCTTCTTATGTTTCAGGGACGAAACATGTTTAAGGCGGGTGGAATGTAGTATACCTAGGGGGGATAGTATGGGGTACAGAGGGAGGTACCCAAGGGAATAAGGTAATAATGGGATGGGCCATAGTTAATAAATAAAGTGGCTAACTCGCATCATGTAAGAGACCACAAGTAGTTAGCAATAATGTAATAAGCCCATTGTATTAGATATATGGTATTGAGACAACCATGGTAATGACCCATGGTATTGTATTTATGAGGCCTATATAGAGGCAGGGATAGTATGGGGTACAAAGGGAGGTACCCAAGGGAATAATGTAATAATGGGATGGGCCATAGTTAATAAATAAAGTGGTTAACCCGCATCATGTAAGGGACCAAAAGTAGTTAGCAATAATGTAATAAGCCCATTGTATTAGATATATGGTATTGAGAGAACCATCGTGATGACCCATGGTATTGTATGTATGAGGCCTATATAGAGACTAGAGACTCCCCATAGAGAGATGTCAAGGATTACTATGTTTGAAAGCATATGGCTTGTGGAGGGTTCTCCTTCCTTAAGGAGTGATTTTATGGTGTTTCCATATCTCAAGGTTTTGATCAATAAAGAGAAGCATTTTCATGTTATATTATTGGGTCGATCTTGTTATTTCTGGGTATATTTGTTTTATTATATATTTGCAGGTCAGATCTATTACAGTAACTTTGGCATATGATCTTTGTTTGACGCACATAATACCTTGTTAGAAATATCTATCCAAGGAATACAATTTTTTTATACAAATATTAGTGAGCGAATCATGTTTGCCCATTTTCCAAAAAAATGTCATTTAGGGCCTCAAAACGGCTCCAGACGTTCAGGACCCAAAAAAATGCCAAAAATAGTAATTTGTGCTACAAGTAAGGAAACTTAAAAACTAAAAGAAACAATGGTGGGGGTTGAATTGGAATAGGTGGGTGGACACCAATATCCAAATGGATCCCTGCCAAGGTACTAACTCAACAAGGATACAAGTGTCACCAAGGCTACCTGCCAAGAGACTAATTCAAGGATCAGAATGTCAAATCCAAGACATTAATTCAACGATCCAAGTGTCATCTTAGGACAATAATTCAAGGATCCAAGTGTCATCTTAGGAAACTGATTCAAGGATCTAAGTTTCAGGACACTAACTCGTCAAAGATTCTGTTGACGGTGGTGGATGTTGCCAACATCTAGGGGATCTCCTCAGTGTGAAGTCCCAATTAGACCTGACATCGTTTGGGATAGGAGTCCCATCCAGTATATGGGCTTGACCACCACCATGAATGTTTTTTATCTTGGATTTCAAATGAAAATATGTTAGAGTAAGCACAAGAACAAAATGTACAGACAATTAAACAAGGTCAGCCCAAGATTGAAAAACCACAGAAACAGATACTATCAAGTCACAACAATAACAAAAAGAAGTATTCCATGAGGAGGATCAGTGAGCCAAAATCACCTCAGATGTACATGAACAAGAACACACCAGAGGTTAATTGCAAATTAGTTCACAATAGGTCAACGACATGGCATGGAATAAGTAAGCACAGGCTCAAAAGAAAATGCACATGGAACAACTACAAACTAATTCATAACTTGTTTCCAGTATGAAAGAACACACATAAATACAGTGAAAACACCAGACAAATGATACAATCACTATGAACAGGCATGGGAATCAATGCCAGGATGAAGGACTTCTTATTAATGTTTCTACAAATACAAGTGCATATCCTGTAATTCATCAAATCCCAATAGTGGAACATGGTTTGCTTATCATATTATCCAAGGCAAAACCAAAGCCTCACTATCAACTCACTCTACTAGCTTCCAAGAGCAGAGTGCCTCTATCTTTCAAGCACCAATCAACTATTACTATTGGTCTTAGCTTAAGTTGTAAAAGTACCCCCATCTAAATGAGGCCTATGGGTGTACTTATAGAAGTGAGGAGGGAAATATTTCACCTCCTCCTATGACCTTTGACCTACCCTCACAACTCTTAACCTTCCTCATTATTCTCTCATGCTCTAATGACCATTACATGCTCAAGTGGAATCTATATAGTTGTTGACATTATGATGAGGAACGCTTAAATTTTGGTAGAAGAGTGTTTGTGAGAAAAATAAGGAAGGTTTTTGAAACCCTAATGTGGTTGTGTAGTCTTTATCAATTTCTAAATAGGGTTGTCTTCCATTTGTTGTACCTAATGGCCATTTTCCTACTACTGCATCTTATGTGCATGGAAGCGCTTGCCTAGTCCTTGAATCTAAAAGGAGTCAACTTGCATGTTTGTTAAAACCTTAATTTCCCGAATTCTATGAGAAACCCTAGCTTCCTTTACATGGTTTTTTATTCTCGACCTTCTTTGTCCTACAAGAAAATTACAATGGTTATACATCCCTTCCAACAAAGAATCACATTAAAAGCATAATCACATTATTAGAATAAAAACATTAATTGGGACCCATATATAGTCCACTCTGTGTAATAGTGTTTTTAGAGTAGGTGGCCTTTGTAGGGTCTTCCTAAGCTTCCTCAATTATATTTTCATCCATAAACCTACTATCAACCATGGAACAAGTGTATATCTCCCCTTTTCATAGATATCCTTATTTATTATTGTTTTCGACATATCCTTGGAGTTCGAAAGTGATGTTATGAATATATCATCAAACAAGCATTTGAAGTTGAGGCTATATCGTTTTCTAACATGTGATGTTTCAATATATGGCAACTTGTCACCACTTTAAACATTACTTAATATGTGTTTCAATCATTACAAGTGTCATCTCATTCGATGAGGCCTTTCGAGCATTTCAAATACATTGCTTGTTCCATTAGGTGTGGAAGCATGACTTTAGCCAAGAAGATATAAGTTTAGGTCGTTCACACTCCTTTTGTTGTTAAGAATATCTGCTATATCAACACTTCATCACATCATTGCAAGGGGACCCTTGATATATCATGAAAAGAATGAGTTACTCCATTTTCCACATTGTTGACCTAAGCATTAAGTTAGGTCATAATGCAAGTTGATGGAATTTCCGTTTGTGGGATGTCACTAACATCTAGGTCGCATAAAGGGGAGAGGCTGCATTTTAGAAAGCAATGCAAATTGCAATAGTTGAGAGTGGTTTGCATGGTCATAGAATCGACTATGTCACACTTTCTTATTACTTGTTTGATATTCTACAATGTGACTTTGTGACCTGCAGAGTAGTTGCAAATCTAACACACAAAAGCATGACTTACAAACAAAACCTTTTGAAGCTAAGTCACATGGTTGCATGACGGTGTTGGTCAAAGTTTCTAGTGCATTAATGAGGCTCTTTGTTGTGAATTTGTGACCTACTTAATCAAGTCACATTTTGCGACCAGAGTGATTGATTCATTTAAAAAGAATACAACTTGTGTAATATTTCAATGCAATATTTGTTCTCCTTTTCTCAACATCCTTTCTACTATTGCGCCTTGCATTGTGTGGTATGCCCAATATTGTTGCCTTTGTAAAGCTATATACGCTATTATTTTATCATGAAGCCTCAAAAAATTCAGTTCTCAGTATGTAACAAAAATATATTTTCTTACAACCATGCATCGGTAGATTCCCTGAATTTTTCCCATTCCACTTGCCTATGCATTCTTGACGACATTTTCACAAGTGACAATGCTTCTTGATAATTGTTGGGTTGTGTTCCTTTCTATAAAATCATGCATAATGGAGGTTGTAGACAACTCAATGAGGTTTCTTCCTCATTATGATTTTGTATCCCGTCAGTACCAAGCCATATCAGTGCTCCAAGCCTTTTCCACAAAGTATTTTTGTATTAATCGCTTCCATGTTTCGATGTATGGATAGGACATGAAGAACAATATCATTCATTGATCCAAACCTTATCTCTCCTTTGAAAGATGTTAAAGGACAATCTAGGACCCATACTATTATGTGGTCAACCCTCCTTCCTTGACATTCAAGTACCATGAAATATGCAGTATAGGTTACATTCCTCATAATGCAACTTGCGACCAACTTCATTTGTGATCAATGTTGCTAGGGATGAGAGTGCTTTTATCTTTTTTCGCAGTATCACTCCTGGGGAATCCCTTGAATGTCATCAAATGTGACTTTGGTGTTGCCATCATTGTCAAAAGTTGTCACTATTTTTTTAAACACGGGTTTGAGCCCATGAAACAAGACGTTTCCTTTCATTATCCCATGTTTCAGGCTGCACTCATTCCACTAATTTGCTTTTCCTTCTTAATATTGAATTGTAAATGTAAGGGCACTCTCAAGGTTGTTGGTTCACTTCAACTCTCCATAACATTTTCTCAATATATATATATATATATATATATATATATATATATATATATATATATATATATATATATATGTAAATATCAATTCGCTCCCAACAATAGTTTGTAAAAACATCTCTCCATCATATGGGTAGGAAACACAACTTTTAATTGTGCCTTGATAAGAGCTTAAATTGTGTTTATTGTGACTATCATTGATAACATTAGTGAAGCCTTCTCTCACCCAATGAGCACACAATTATATTGATTACATGATGAGCCTACGAGTCATAACCAATACACACTTTAAGATTGGAAATAAAATAATTCAAACACTTATATTTCAGATTTTGAATTACCATCTTTGTGAGTCGAAGTTTCTATTAAAGTAACCACAAGCCTTCGGTCTCATTATCTTATTGAGATCAAAATTTGAGATGCAACATGTATTGTGTGAGCATATTGAATGAATCATCACTTGCAACTAGAACCCTTTTCAGTTTTACAATTTTTCAACTAAGATTCAAAATACAAGTCTGATACAGAGGTTACAAAAAATAACGAAGAGGGTTTTGGCAAAATTAATTTCATAAATTATAAAGAGGCCTATGAGCAATTTAATAAATACTAGGGTTGTTTTGTTTGAAATGGAGCTTGGTAAGTGCATATATTTTAAGGACTTAAGTTTTAAATAATAATTTTCCTTAGAAAATATAACGCATCTCAATGATCATGATGTCGTGTGAACCCTTTAGCATAAACATGTGAATTTTGCAACTTCTAAAATGCCATGCAACCATGTGAGAATTCAAGCTTAGGGATGCGACCCAAGGAATGTGTAGAGAGATGAAGCTTAGTTAATGATGAATAATATGTATGTCATTTACATCATGAATATTGTGAGGCAATGCTAGGATAATGAGAACACAAACCCTAATTAACTCCAAGCACCAGGATGAGCAAGGTAGACATACATGATGAGCAACTATAAGGTTTTAAAAGAGACAACAACTACCAAAACCCTAATGCACATGCTGAGATGGGAGAACCAATCATGAACCTAAGGGGGTGTGATACACAATGATTCTTTCCATGATGTTGTATAATTTTGATGAGGATGTGCCCCTAGGGGTATATGAATTAGTTTAAAACATGAAGGGAACCTTTATTTTGACAATTTAGGGTTTCTCTCAACCCTAATATGGTAAACATGGTGAAATACAAAATGAAGTCTTGTTAGTCCACAAATGGTTCCTCCACTGATTGCACTTTATATTATAGAAAGTTAACTTTCAAAGTCATGGAAGACAATTAATGCTTTCTTGAAGCAATCAAAACTCCAAAACCCTAACTCAATCATAAGGTTAATGCACAAGATGAAACATGAAAAATGAATGCAATATACATCACGTGATCACATGGGGAAGTGCATCGATGGGGTATGATAGAAATGAGTCATGAGGATATTAACCAATAAAAAACACGATCATAACTCTAATGGCCTAAGGCGAGCAGCAAGGGCACCTGAAATTTTGAATATGCCCAAAATTTTGGGTGTTGTTATAGCGGCTACAATAGATCCAATTGTCACCAACCAAGATACTAACCCATTGGTTTCCCCAGTATCATCCAGGCTACCTACCAAGACACCTACTTATCATTGCAGGCCCCAATGTCATCTAGTCCAATATATCAATTCCAATAGAGCTATGAACAACCACCTAGCCAAGACACCAATAAAAACAAGGAATCTAGGTACCATCTAGGCTACCTGCAAAGGTAACCTCCCACTAGGGAATAAGGTGTCATCTAGGCCAATCCACGTTAACTCACATCTCAATACCACCTAGGATAAGGCACCAACCCTCTCAGGGATATAGAAATCATCATGGTCAATATGTCCACCCTAATTAGGGATTTCATATCATCAAGACCAAAATATGTAGAAATTATTGTGTAGATTTGAAACTGCTCATGAAATTTACTAAATAAAAAGACTTGAAGATACTCTATTGCTCTGTGGACACTAATTCACAATCTAGAAAAAAAGTCATAGACATGAAAAATAAAACAACACACATGAAAAAATATTTATCTAGGGGAAAGAAACTTCTCAAAACCCCTTCCTATCTATTTTGCATCAATCAAATAACAGAGATGAATACATATTCTTTCTCAAGCATGAGCACAACATGCATGTGTATAGTCTATCTCTTTTCCTGACTATCTAACTCTGGCCAACAATTAGCCAATTTTCAAGCCCTCCAAGTTCCTATTTCCTTGCATTGTTCCTTGAGGAAATTAGCCCCTATTATTTAGGAAATTCCCTCAATTGGATTGCACAATTCCTCTAGGTCCTTCCTTTGACTACATGCACCACTTGTACACATGGGAATAGTCTACAACTGATAGTAAAATGCCTTGGAATCTCCATCTCAATTGAGTAACTCAAATTATCTGCATGCATCAGTTATTTTGGGTTGATTGATTAGTTAATTGGTTGATCACTGAGTGTGGTTGAAATTCCACTTCCACAACTTGACCTCCACTAGTTCTTCTAAGAGTTAGAACTAGTTTAACTGACCATAACTTAATTTAACTGAAATAGATTTCTACAAATTAGAAATCACTCATCCTAAAATGAACTCAAGCTTCCCAAACCTGAATTAACTGAGTTAACGAGTGACAATTGTCATGTCACCTCAGTTGACTACCTCCAATATTTCTGGTGAAATGGAAATTTAGATTTTCTCTAGTTTGACCAAGGCAAAGTCAAACTGAGATTTTTTTCTACATTTTCAACACTCCCTCTCAAGAAGAAAGGGATTATCAACTACCCCTATCCTTCACCTATGGAACTTGAAATTCCCTCTTGACAAGGCCTTTGTCAAAATATTAACATCTTGTTCCTCTGTTGGAATGTACTGCAACAAAATTATCTTCCTCTGCACACAATCCTGTAAATGGTGATACTAGATATCTATATTCTTGGATCAATCATGAAAAAAGGAATTTTCAGAAAGGTTGATGCAACTATGATTGTCATAGTAGATCACAGTTGGGTCCATCATCTAAAGATACAACCCAACAAATATCTTTCTCATCATGACTACCTCACATGTTGCTTGACTACAACCATGTATTATGCTTCTGTGGAGTTGAGTGCCATAGATATTTTTTTCTTGTTGTACCAATAAATCGATGTTGACCAAACACTAAAAATTCCACCTGATGTAATTTTTTGGTTTGATGAATTCCCTCCCAATCTGCATATGTGAAGCCACATAACTTCACTTCCTCTCTCCATCTGTACCATATTCCAATCTAGTTAATGCCTCTGACGTACCGTAGAACATGCTTAGCTTCCCTCTAAAATAGTTTGGTTGGCCTAACACAATATTGGATCAGTTGGTTGACTGCATATAACATATCTTGTTGTGTGTTCACAAAATACATTAGTGAACCCACCAACTGTTGGTAAATAGTAGCATCCACTTCCTCACCTGAAGTGGCATCTTCTTTCCTCCAGTTCGTCGCTAGACGTGTCTCCATGGGTTTGCATCTGTCGATACAGAATCTATAAAGTATCTTGTTGGCATACTTTCCCCAAGAGACAAATATTTCCCTGTCACCTTGCATACTTCCAATCTGAGGAAGTAGTGCATGAGACCCGTGTCCTTCATTTCAAACTCTCTTGCAAGGTCCTCCTTGCAAGATCTGATCAACTGCTCATCACTAGTAAAATTAAAGTCATCAACATATCAGAAAATAATAAAAATTTTACCTTCAACCAAAATATGATAGAGGTTTTCATCCTCTTCAAATTTGGTGAAGCCCAAACCAATGAGATAACTATCGATCCTGTCGTACCAAGCACAGAGTGCTTTCTTGAGGCCATACAATGCTCACTTGAGTGTGCACACATGAGTCTCTCGATCAAAAGTATCAAATCCTTATAGTTTCTAGATATACACCTCCTCCTCAACAACTATATTGAGGAATTTTATTTTCACATCCATCTGGTGGATTGTCCACCCCATCTGTGTAGACAGAGAAAGGATTGATTTGATGCATGAGTATCTTGCTACAAGAGAAATGGTCTCCTCATATTCAATTCCCTCAACCTGAGAGTACCCATTGGCCACAAATATGGCCTTGTACTTTTCTATGCTTCCATCTATGGAATGCTTCCCCTTGAAGATCCATCCCAAACCCACAACTGAGTTGTCTGATGGTCTTGTGACCACCTCCCAAACATTTTTGTTTACAATGGATGCATACTCCACCATTGTATCAACCCATATAGGTTGCTCTATTGCTTCCTTGAAAGATATAGATTGGTCTCTACAAGCTCATTCATTATAGCCATGTAGCCAGTGTACCAATCTGGTGACCTTCTCTCCCTACGCTAATTTGAAGGAGCACCCACATTATCCCTCACATCATGCACAAGTCTCTCACTTTACCTAGTCTTTTTCCTTCCTTCTCTAGATGGTTCTTCTTGAGTGGCTATATCCACTCTCTACTCCTCAATTGTGGCTTCTCCACAACTTCTTTAGGTTCCACCTTTGGAGCTAAAATATCCTCTCCTGGTGGGATCTGAAGCTCACTCTCAAGAGAGAACCGCATGGCTTTGTCTTCATCAAATTTTACATCCCTTCACATAAATGTCATTTTGAGCGATGGAAAGTACACACGGTAGTTGTGGGGATTTTCTGTGTGACCCACAAATACCCCCAATTCTATTTTCAGCTCTAGCTTCTTCCTTGATTCTTTGGAGACATGACAGTAAACATAGGATCCGAAAATTTGGAAGTGCAACACATCCGACTTCCACTCCAAGAAAGCCTCCTCTATCATAATCATGCTAAGAATTTGATGGGGACTCTTGTTCTACAAATACAATAATTTGTTTTGATGAGCACCAATATTGCAACAACAATGCTGCAACTCCTGGGCTACCAATTTTACTTTATCAACCCAGGGTTCATACAAACTTGGAGGTGACAGTGTTGTATACACAAGTAAAAGTGATGGCTCTGCCTTTTGTCACTGTTTAAATGGTGAGAGACCACTAGGGTTTTCAAGCTAGACTTTTATGGATTCAGAAGAAGCTTGGTTCCTTGATGAAAGAAATAGAAATCTACTCTAAGAGAGAGTTGATCTATTGTAATAATGAAAAAGACAGGAATTCAATGCTAAGGCACACCATTTCCTAATTAACAGCTAAGAGCTATGCTTTGCAATAATGCTAAATTAACATGAACAAAATGCTACTGTCCTAAGAATGGAATTCAAAAAAAATCAAACATCATTGTTATGCATGTAAAGGGCTGTAATAAATCTATTTTGTATTTTTATGCTTTTCATGAAAAATCAAGTGTGCAAGCTAATCTCTTTTGGTGATGTGGCAGGTGGCTTAGGGATGCTGGTGGATGGCTGGAAGGTTCAGGAGATGGTGGATGGTTGGATGGTTGGAAGGTTTGGAAGACCCTTGGGTGACCTTGGGTGGCTTCCTATAGGTTTTCCCTCAATTCGGCCTCAAAATAGGCCACTACAGGAAAACCTACAGGATGTACTAGAAATCTACAGGGTTCCCTGTATTTCTACAGGATATGACCGAGAGAAAAACAATGGTTGTTGGAGGTGATGGAAGGCTTAGGGAAGGTGGCTGATGGGTGGAATGGAGTGAGAAAAGGCCTAGGATCACTTAGAACCCAAAACCAAGTGATTGTTGGATTTGTTCAACATGCTTGGGGGAATTTCCATGTAAAATGGTGAAATTGGTGAAGGTCTTGATGAAAACAAGGAATGCCTATGGGTGGATGAAGTTGGAAGGTGGTTACTTGCTATGAGATCTCATTCTACTTCTGAAGCACCTGCTCTGCATCAAACATGGGTAATTTCCAAAAAGTGATGTAAACAAGAAGAATTCTCATGAGCTAGAAAAGCAAAATTTAATGAACTAGCTGTCTCACTTATGCAAGAGGAAGTTGCTGAATAAAATGGAATTATGGATGAGATTTGCTACAAGAATTAAGGTAGAAGAGATGGCAATGAAATCCTACACTTGCAAAAACTAATCAAATGCTGGTTCAAGTATAGTAAACTCTAAATCTTATGAAAGAAATGGAAATCTATCTTTTTGGGGCTACATAAGGGTCTTTTCCTTAAATCATGATCCTAGAAGAAAGAAGTGAGGCCAGGACACCTACTGACAGCTTTGTGGTGCTTCTTTTATCCCTTATAACATGCTACTGAAGTAAGGCACAAATGGAAGAAAACTAATAAACAATTAATCAAATCTACACTACTTGCAATGAAATACTTCTTAAGACAGTTTAACCATGAACCTATGAAACTAAGCTAAGAATACAGATACAATAAGAGGAGCCTTTGTTACTAGGGTTGGGCCCTAACCTAAGACCTTCAGCCCTCTGATTTAACTCAGTGCTGGATCAAGAAAATTCTCATTCTTATTACTGAAACAAAAAATTACATCAAAGCCTTCCACAAGTCTGGAGCTCGAAAATAACTAAAGTTTTTACAACAAAAATTCGAATCCTAATGAGGCTCTAGGCCTCTCTACTTATACAATTGAAGTCCCTAGTGACTTCCTTAAATTTAGGGAGGCTCGGATCCCAAACTCAAGACGAACTAACTCTTTGTCTATCACTTGCTCGACTACCTTATGATCTTCATGACTTGGCTACTTGCACTCCGAGATGGTGGGATTAATGGAGGAATATTCAAATGGGGGAGGAGTAAATGAGGAGGATTTACCTCCTACAATCTCTCTCCCTTTTCCTATTTGAGTTTCAAACCTTAGTCTTCCCAAAATTCCTTGATTTTCTCTTCCAAACCTCCATTCAATGCATATTAGTTCACTAGGCATAATATCTCACTTTAACTCATCTCATTAAACAAAATATAATAAAAACATGTAATAAGTTGTGAGAAGAGTTGGTTTGACTAAGCTAGGAGGTGAATTAAGGCCCATATAATTACCCAATGATGAGGCTCATCATCACCCCCTACTGAAAGTTTTGCTCATCCTCTGAGCAACTCAATCAATATCCATGTATTTTATAGCTCTAGTGGCCTCCCTGACATCCCATGCCTCCGCTGTGGCTTCCTCTTCTTGTGCATAGAAACCTACCTTCTTTTCTACCTACTCCCACTGCCTCCTTTCTTCTTCTTCCTTAATTACTTTTAGCATCCCTAAGAGCAGTGGTGGACTGGGTCTCAAGCCAATCCAATTGACTTTGAGCCTTTGAATAGATTACTTGTACATGGGTGTCTTGTTCAGTGCTCCTCTCATTCTTTGAGGACAGTGGTACTCTCTTATATTTAAACTATATGGCAATGTGTTCCATCTCCTCAGGCAAGCTTGCATGCTGTCATCCCCTAACAACCTGAACATGTCCTCAAAATGTGTAATTGCTTGCTCTTGGGTAACAAGATACCTAGGTACAAGCTGAGGATCATTTGCAATTAGATTATGTGTACTGATTAGGGCCATTGGATTGGACTGCTCAACTCTAATCATAGGAGGCTTTGTTTGTTCTCTTGTCAATATCTTCTTCATTTATACAGCCCTTGCTTCCTCATGGTTCATCCATGATGCCAAATCCATCAATTGTAAATATTTTAGCTTGGCATTACAGTCCCATACATTCATGTCTGTTAAGGCCATGTTATGCAAATAAAACTCAGACATCTTGGCCCTATCATCCAATGTACTTTGATCACAAAGATTAATGAACTATTTATAATCTTGAAATGGCATAGTGCCTTTCTGTGCTAGGGTCTTGATTTGGAACTATAGCCACTATTCCTTAAGGTATAGGGCATAGGACCTAGCTGGCATCCTGCACTAGATTGCTTCCAAAGAGAGACTGGCAATGAATGCCAATTGATTCTCTATTTTTTGTAGTTGTCCTTTCAACCATGCATTTTATGTCTCTAACTGATTTTTCATTATGGCCTCTCTATCTCTCAAGCTACTTAGTTCTCTGCCCATCTCCTTGAGCTACTCCTCCATGTGACCAATGTTCTCCACCCCCTTGGACTTGGCAATATGCATCCATCTATGAGTTCTGGCTCTCTCCTTCTCAAGCTCAAAGAATAATGGAATAAATTTTTCTTGTGGAATGACCCTACCCCCTTCAATAAATCTGTAGTAGGAGTCAAGGTTAGGTTGGGGGCTAGGTTCCCTTATATCTGGGTCCTCTTCTTTAGTTTCTTGTTGTAAGCTTCCCTCCTTATCCAATTTTTGATTCTCCTATAGGTTTAGCAGAGTCTCCCATAGGACTATTTCTGCTTCCTGTAGGTCGTGATGTGTATCTGTTATGCTCTTAACCTGCAAGATAATACAAGAATACCAAATATGTGTAGAAATATACCTAGAACATAGATCAGTGAGAAATAACAATAGGTATTTTATTATTTAGAAAGTAATGTTCACTTGCCTCTTCGAGGGGGAAACCTCCAATAGAGCAGAGCTCGATTACAAAATAAGACACGATGCTCCTCGCAGGGAGTCTCTATCCTTTATATATGACTCATACATGTAATACCATGGAGCAATACCATGGTTCTTATTAATACCATCTATCTAATACCATGGCCCATTTGCAACTAACTGTGGTCCTGTCATTAAATGCAGGTTAACCACTTACAATTATTAATATGGGCTTTATTAACTCTTTACTTAACTATAACTATGACTCGATCCCATTACATAAATAAGGGGGTTAGGGTGGGACCCTAACATGCCCTCCCCATTAGGAATAGCCTTGTCCTCAAGGCTGAAGCTCTGGAAGCTGCTGAAGAATAGTGGCTGATTCCCAGGTTGCATCTTCCGGAGAGGTGTCTTTCCACTTGACGAGGACTTCCTTGATCATGTGGCCACGCAGGTGTCGTTCTCGTGTGTCGAGGACCTATTTAGTTTGGAGCCAGATTGACCCTTCGTCATCCAATTCAGGTAGACTGGTTTGAATTCTGCAATTGTTCCCAGTCACTTTCTTGAGGCATGAGACATGGAAAACTGGATGGATTTTTGCAGTGGGTAGCAAAGCTAGCTTGTAGGCCACTTCTCCAATGCATTGAAGTACTCGATATGGTCCGTAGAATTTTGGAGATAGTTTCTGACAACCCTTGTCTTTGAGTGATGTTTTCTTATATGGTTGTAGCCTCAAAAATACGTAATCCCCTTCTTGAAATTGGCGTTCTGAGCGATGCTGATCTACCTGTTGCTTCATGCGGTTTTGAGCTTGATGAAGATTCTCTCTAAGATTTGCGAGCATGGTTGTGCAGTTTTGTAGGAGTTGATCCACTGCTTGTACCTTTGAGCACCCCTTGATATAAGAAGTAGGGTAAGGAGGGAGTTGACCATAAACTGCTTCATAGGGAGTCACTTTGGTGGTAGCATTATAGTTGGTGTTATACCACCATTCAGCTAAAGGTAACCATTGTACCCAAAGATGTTGCTTTTTTGAAGTGAAACACCTAAGGTAGGTTTCCAGACATTTGTTGACTGCTTCAGTTTGACCATCCATTTGTGGATGATAAGAAGTACTGATTTTTAGTTGGGTACCTTGTAGCTTGAAGAGTTCCTGCAAAAAATTACTAGTGAAGATCGGGTCACGATCAGACACAATAGAAGTGGGCATGCCATGAAATTTGAAGATCTGATCCATGAAAGATTGAGTGACCAAAGTCGATGTAAAAGGGTGGGGTAGGGCACAAAAATGAGCATACTTAGAAAGTCGGTCCACAACCACCATGATGACTGACTTGTTCCCTGACTTTGGAAGACCTATAATGAAATCCATAGAAACCTCCATCCATATTGATGTCGGGATGGGCAATGGTTGTAATGTGCCTGGTGCTTTGACTGTCTCCGCTTTGTGGCGCTGATAGACATCACATTCTGCTACAAAAGTAAGAATGTCCTTTTTCATGCTTGTCCAAAAAAATGATCTTCTAGTGCGAGCATATGTCTTCTGAAAGCCTGAATGTCCTGCAGTGGGGGATGAGTGCAAATCCACTAAAATGTGGCTTTTGAGGGTGGATGTTAGTGATATTATGACTCTGTCCTTGTATCGAAGAATCTCATCCTACCACGAGTAGCCCTTGGTGGAATTTGGATCCGCCTGTAATTGAGTAATGAGTTGGGAGAGCCAGGGATGTGAAAACCATTCCGTGCGAGCCTCTTCAATCCATTATGGAATGGGAAGGGAAATTGCGAGCAAGGTACTTTACTCCTCAAATTGACGAGATAATGCATCTGCTACAATATTTTCACGCCCTTTCTTGTAAATGATCTCATAATCATATCCTAGCATTTTGGCAAGCCATTTATTTTGTTGTGGTGAGGATAGGCGTTGCTCCAAAAAATATTTAAGACTATGATGGTCTGTGTGGATTTGGAAACGTCGCCCCAATAAGTAAGGTCGCCAGGTATCTACTGCATGTAAGACGATCATCATTTCCTTCTCATAGGTAGATTGTCCCAGATTCTTCCCACATAGTTGTTGGCTTGTGAAGGCCAAGGGTTGACCTTCCTGCATTAAGACCACCCCAATACCCGTACCCAAAGCATCACATTCAATGACAAAAGATTTGGTGAAGTCGGGTAGTGCTAACACTGGAGTGGAACACATGGCATTTTTAAGAGCTGTAAAGGCCTATTGTGCTTCATCATTCCAGAGGAATGAATTTTTCTTGAGGAGTTGAGTGAGGGGTTTCGCAATGCAACCATAATTGCGGACAAATTTGCGATAGTAGCCCGTGAGACCCAAAAATCCTCTCAAGCTCTTCAAGGTCTTAGGTTGAGGCCAATGCTGCATTGCCTGGATATGTTTGGGGTCCACCCTGACACCTCCACACCCCAAAATGTGGCCCAAATACTCAACTTCTTCCATGCCAAAAGAACACTTGTACATCTTAACAAATAATTTATGCTTGCAGAGTAGTTGCAAGAGCAAATCTACATGTTGAAGATGTGCAGCCCAAGTGCAACTGGAGATGAGGATGTCATCGAAGAAAACAAGGACAAATTTTTTGAGATATGGTTTTAGGAGGTGGTTCATAAGGCTCTGAAAAGTATATGGGGCATTACAAAGACCGAATGGCATGACCAGGAACTCATAATGGCCTTCATGAGTTCTAAATGCAGTCTTTGGAATGCCGACTTCTTTCATGCGAATTTGGTGGTAGCCTGAGCGAAGATCCAGCTTAGTGAAAAATTGAGCCCCATTTAGTTCATCCAACAAATCATCAACAACCGGGATGGGAAATTTATCTTTGACGGTCAACTTATTAAGGGCCCTGAAGTCTGGACACATACGCCATTCCCCATCTTTCTTGAACACCATGACCACCGGTGATGAATAAGGACTAATGTTGGGATGAATGACTCCTACTTCCAAAAGTTCCTTGATTATTTTTTCTATTTCATTCTTTTGGGCAAATGGATATCGATATGGGTGCGCATTTGGTGGTTGGGCCCCTGGGACCAAAGTGATGCTATGATCATGTTCCCCTCTCGAGGGTGGAAGCTCATGAGGCTTGTCAAAGACTAGCAGATGGTTATTTAAAATCTGTTGCATCTCAGGATGAATCGGAAGCGAATTGGGTTCGACAGCCTAGATGGCATTAAATTGAGCTATAACTCCATGATGGCCCTTTTTTAACAATTTTTCCATCCTATGTGAGCTGATGATAGAGGGATATCCCGCCTGGAGTCCGCAGAGGGTATGTGTGGAGTTGTTCTGCTTAAAGCTCATATATAACTCCTAGAAATCCATTGTGATTGGCCCAAGTGTGTGAAGCCATTCAGTACCGAGGACAATGTCGCACCCTCCCATGTGTATGGCAAACATGTGGGTCTTCAACTGATAATCCCCCATTTGAATTTTGACATTTTCAAAGCGACCTTTACATTTCATTGTTCCCCCATCCGCAATTTGGACTTGGAAGTTAGAAACAACTCGTACAAAACAATGCACTGCTTCCGCGATTCTTTGATGGATAAAATTATGTGTGCTTCCACTATCAATCAAGACTACTACTGGGTGGTGCTTAATAAAATCTCTGATTTTGAGAGTTTGAGGTGAAGAAATCCCTACCAGAGCATGCAGTGAAATAACTGGTTCGTCAGGGACATTGTCCTTCTGGTTGTCATCTTCGTCCTCCTCAAGTTCCTCAAGTGGTGGGGCTTCCTCCAATGAGCTGTAATCAGTAGCATCAATTTGAAAAAAGTTGGGCTCCTTGCATTTATGACCTGGGGAGTATTTTTCATCACAGTAGTAACATAATCCCTGCTTTCTTCATTCTGCCATTTCTGCAGGTGACGCCTTTTGAACCTTAAGTGTTTGAGTAGTGTTGTGAGCCTATGGGGGGCGACCCTTGGTGGTGAAATTTGGGCGATTGGACTAGGCCGCTAACGCACGTTCAACTTTACAAGCTACCTTACAAGCCTTCGACCATGTGGGAGGGTGGTGCAGTCAGACATGAGCTTGTATGGCCTCTTTAAGACCACTGATAAAACATTCCGTGTAGAACGCATCTTGGAGACCCGTAGTGCAGAAAGTTAAGGCTTAAAAGGCTGAAATATATTCATCCACTATGCCAGTCTGTCGGAGCTTAGTGAGATGACCCAAAAAATCAGAGTCATGATCAAAGTGCTCCATAAGAGCTTTTTTGAAGGTGTCCCAAGTCAAGAACCTTCCATTGCAACGTTGATGCCATTGCCACCATTGCCATCTTTCATTGTCCAAGTACATGCTCCCCACCATAAGCTGAGTCTCATTATCTAAGATGTAATTCAGATTGAAATACTGCTCCATTTTTGCTACCCATGCTGCTGGGTGAGAACCATCAAATTTATGCATATCCAACTTGGGTGGTCGCAGACGGGATTGTTGGTGGGTGCCCCAGAGGTGAAGAGAGTGGCTAGACTCACCCTCACTGTGTTCATTGCCAATATACGCCTCCTCGTGGGCTTCCACCTTGCCCTTTGAGAGTGCGTTAGTTAGTGTCGTTAGCTGATCTTGGAGGTCTTTCAAGGATTGTTCAAGTTTGTCGATCTTCTCATTAGCCATAGCTTGAGCTCTAGTTTCTACCATGCACCAATCCGATGTACTTGAAATTTGGGACCACCCAATTTTTTTTTTTTTTGCACTAACAATTGAATGGTACCACCTTGCACAGCTCGTTGTCCTGATTCTTATGGGCTAGATCACCAATAAGCGCCCTGGGGGGTCTCAGACTTACTCCTAACGGAGTTTTACTCCTTGCTTAGGAATACTGCTGTAGCCGAATCCCCAAAATGTCAATGCTACCAAAAGTCCTGCGAAAATCACGCCTCGGTATAGGAACCCACACAACTACTCAGATCTAGATGGTGGCTCTGGTGGATCTGAGAGATTTGAATGGCTGATCGGATAAATCTGAGTGGTAGAACAGATTGCTGCTGCAGATCTGGTGGATATGAGCTGCGAGACTGATTTCTGCTGCTGCTGCAAACCCCACTTGCGAGATCTGATCTGGCAGAGATTATGCGTGTTCCAGAGATAGAAAAGGGAACTATGGTCTTGAGGAGTGTCAGGTGCTACAGATTGCAATATACATAAGGGTCTGACAGTAGTACTCGGCCCAATTTTTTAGGGCACTAACCAAGGAGGATCAACCGTACTCTTAGCCGTACAACCCGACTACCCTATCGTACAGGCGAGTAATCTCTCCGAGTGCTATTCTCGATGTACTGTAGCAGCCAGATGGCCAATGTTTTATCTATGGAAAGGTTTCAAGGGAGCTAGGGGGCTTCCGATATACCAGAGGGTACTTGGAAGACAGTATGTGCGCGGTTCTGTCTAATGCGCTACTACTCAAAAGGGTACCCACAACGGTTACAAGGGAGTCCAACAAGTGTGACCACCTCTTATATTTCCTGCGTGCATGCCTCCCTAAATCCGCAGGTTTATGCGCTCAATGATAGATCTCATGGTTTAAAGACGTCGGAACACGTCTCTAGCCAAAAAAAAATTGCTAAAAAATGGAGATCCCAGCGGCCCTGGAAAGCGCTCTGATACCACTTGTTATGCTCTTAACCTGCAAGATGATTCAAGAATACCAAATATGCGCAGAAATATACCAAAAACATAGATCAGTGAGAAATAACAGCAGGTATTTTATTATTTAGAAAGTAATGTTCACTTGCCTCTTCGATGGGGAAACCTCCAATAGAGCAGAGCTCGATCACAAAATAAGACATGATGCTCCTCACAGGGAGTCTCTATCCTTTATATATGACTCATACATGTAATACCATGGAGCAATACCATGGTTCTTATTAATACCATCTATCTAATACCATGGCCCATTTGCAACTAACTGTGGTCCCGTCATTAAATGCGGGTTAACCACTTACAATTATTAATATTGGCTTTATTGACTGTTTACTTTACTATAACTATGACTCGATCCTACTACATAAATAAGGGGGTTAGGGTGGGACCCTAACAGTATCATATAGGATTTCTTTTCCTTTGGATGATGTGGATCTAGTTACAGGCCTTCTCACATAGGTGATAGTAGACTTAGGGGAGGTTTGTGCTGAGGATCCTATTTTTTTAGTTTTCATAGGAGGAGGCATTTTATCCTGCTGTTTAGGTGAGTCCTCGATTACAATGGGAATTTTTGTTGGAGTTTAGGGTTTCCCTTGCCTTATCCTTGTGCTTTTCCTTGTTCTAAAATATAAGGGGGTCTACCTCTGTCTTTTTCCTTTTTGTTTGATAGGGGTGCTAAGAGTAGTGAGGGTAGTTATTGCTTCTCTCTCAGTGGGTTCTGGAGACACCCTAGATGACTCATCCTTGTCTTCTGCCCCCTCTTTCCCATTGCCCTTTTCTCCTATGTCTTTCCCTTCTCCTTGTAGATCCTGATATTGTTTAACAGTTTCCCCTTTGTCATCTTCTTATGTTTCTTCGTCATCATCTTTCTCTTCCTCCTCTTCTTCTTCCTCATCTCTCTCCTCATCTATCTCATCTTCCTCCTTCTCACTGACAGTAGGACTAACATCATATGTGAGGGCTTTGATATCCTCCTCTGTCTACATGTCTATGAAAATTGATCATTGGATAGGAATTCTGAGGTTGTGGAGAGAATCTTCTATAATGATTCTAATTAATCCATGGTGAGCTAACTACTGGGGGTTTCCCTCCTTACACCTTTATTCTTGTGTCTATCAGTGATTGCAGAAGGAATTATGGTATGTTGAGTCTATGTGAGGAGGTGTTTCTGCTCCAAACCTCAATTCTTCAAGAAGCCTAATGTGATATCCATAAACCACACTATACCTACCCTCACATGATATGTATTTGATAAAGTGGTAGCTCACCTCATTCCAGGGATATGGTAGGATTGTTCTCAATCCATTCTTGTCCTCAATGGGCTCCTCACCCTCTAAAAAGAATTTCTCCTTGGCAGTCTGGCTATCTCCCTTATCTTCCTTTCTCCAAGGCACTCCTAGGGGAAGTGTGGTAATTCTACTTAGGTGTTCAGGGGTGAGCTCTATGGAGAGGCCTCTCACCACAACAATGGCATGGACTCTGGTCAGTGGAATGAAGGAGAGAGAAAAATCTCGGGCCAGTTCATCACCATACCCTCTTAATTTTTCAAAATACTCCATCCAATTATGCCTTGTGAAGATTTCTAACACCTGAGGATGTTGGTGGATTCTCACAATGTTAATGGGCTCCCTTCTATTAAAACCACCTGTCATTTTGGTTGGTGAATTTTGAGGAGCTGAGATGGTTGATACAATTTTTAAATGCATAAGTAAATAACTGAAATAATTGTGGAGACAATTCCCTTACACAGCGGCCAAATTCACTCAATACTAGGGGATTTTCTATTCAATTCACTTTGAAAAAGGGAAGTAATTATAGAGCCTACCTCCTCATAGTGTTTTTTGTAGCAAACCCCCATGTTTTTCCCTCTGAAACTCCTCTTGGCCAATCCTGTAGGATTCTTGTGTGATCCTATAGGATGTCCTATGTAATCCTATAGGAAGTCCTACGTAGGAGAAATATGGAATTTTCTTCTTCTGTAGGTTGCCTGGATATGAGAGTGACTTTGCTAGAGTGAGCCTCAAGGAAATGAATGCATGAGTGCATGGGGATCGATGATTATTTCCTCTTATGGTCGAGTTGGGTGAGGTGGTGTGCTGGCAGCCGAGGTACATTTTCCATTTTTGGACTATTGGTCCCCACTACCACCTCATCGTTCCCCTCTCCTCATAATCAACTCCCACTTCATGCATCTATAGCCTTAACTTATTTTTTCCTTCTCCTTTCTTTTCTTGACTTGACTGCTACCATGTGTGGGAGGACCAATTGTTTTGTCTTTGTTGATTGAACGAAGGTGGCCAGGTTAACTGGCCACCTTTCACTTATAAACCAACTTGCTCGTAACCTTTACATCTTTTGAATACATTATGCAAATGAGAGAGTGAAGAAAGATACTTACATGTGGTGCTAATACCTTGCTGTAGTTGTTGAAGACTTGAGGTGCTTGATGTGTGTTGGCTGCATGCTATTTCTCCTTTCTTCTTTTTTTTTTTTCGATGGTTCCCTCGATGTGCAGGTACCTGGTGTTGAAGATGATGGTGTTGCTACTGCTCTAGAGATTTTTCTGCCCTTGGATCTTCATGCTGGAAGCTTGCTGCAATCATGATTTGTATTTTGTGGGATAGGCTGCTACAGGATGTCTTATAGCTGCTTCTCCCTTAGAATTTCTAATCATTTTTCTACTTGGATTTTGAGGATGATGACATGGATTGAGAGGAAGACTAGGAGTGTGGAGAATGAGAAATACTCAGGTGCTACTCCCTTTTGCTCTTTGTTTCATTTTTTCTCTCTGTGTTTTCTCTTGAAGACTGTAAAATGTATATATATACATATATATATATATATATATATATATATATATATATATATATATATATATATATATATATATATCTATATATATATATATAGATATATATATATATTTAAACTTATTTTTTTAATGGTGCACGCAAGGGTGATGAAAGTGGAGACAGGTATGGTAATGAAGTTGTGATGTAGGGATGTTATTATTTTGACATGGCAGGTCAATTTCTCATCCTAGGGTCACTTTTTGTAGGATTCCCGAGCCATTGTAATTCCTATAGGATCATCCTGTAGGTTTTCAGGGGATCCTGTAGGTTTACAGGGGATCCTATAGAAAACACAATCCCCTTGTAAACTGAAGCAAATGATAGAAAAAATGAAATAAATGGTGGAGTGATGAATGACAATGGGTGGAAAAATAAACATGGGAGTGGAACAAGTTCCTTTTTTATTCTCCTTTGTTCTCTGATCATCCTCCTTGTTGACCTGCAAATAGAAATTTTCATGATTTTTTCTCTTTTTTTTTTTTTTTGAAAACAACTAGTCTGCCTCTAAGAGGTTTTCATCCTAGCTGTTTGCCCTGGGCACCCTAAGAGAGGTTTTCACCTAGAGATATTTTCAAATTTTTTTTTTCTTCTCTTTTTTATGACACCATTGGGCCACCCCAAGAGGTTTTCAACCCAATAGTGGGACTCAGGCACCTCATGGAGGTTTTCACGTAAATCTCCTTATTTTTTTTCTTCTCAATGACTTGATGAGGTAGGAGCCGAGACTTGTTCCATTGCCATCACTGTTTTATTGATACCATCAATGAACTCTTGCTTTGCCAATGGTCTTTGTAAAATTTCAATTTGTGTCCATTAACAAGTAAAGGAATGGCCTCTGCATCTTTGGTTATGATCTTCACTGAACCATTATCATGACATCTTTCTATAACATAAGGCCCTAGCCATCTTATCCTTAACTTGACCTTAAAGTATTTATATATGGAATCATATAACAAAGCCCAATCACCTTCTTGAAATTGCTTATCCTTGATGTTCTTATCATACCAGATATTCCTCTGAAGTTGGGTTACCTCTGTGTGTAGGAGGGCTTGCATTCTTAACTCATCTAAACCATTCAACTGGAGCAATCTCTCTTTTTGTGCACTGTTGAGATGTAGATCTAGTTGGGCTACCATCCTTAATGTGTTATACTCAAGCTCAATGGACATCAGGGCCTTTTTCCCATAGACCACCTCATAGGGTGTGAATCCAATGGTGGTCTTATAGGTGGTATTATAGGCCCGGGTGGCCTCAACTAGTCTATCTGCCCAATCTTTCCTACTACTGTTAACCACTTTGGTAAAGATTCCCTCCAGTGCTCTGTTGGTCACCTCCAGTTGCCCATTAGCTTGTGGGTGATAAGGAGTGGAGGTTCTGTGCTTGATCTTGTGCTAGCTGAGCAGGTCTTCAATCGTGCTTGAGGTAAACTGTCTGCCTTGATCATTGACCAGCTCTCTAGGGTACCGAAATTTGTAAAATGCATTCTCCCTTAAGAACTCAACTACCTTATCCTCTGTTGTTGCCTTAATTACCTTGGTTTCAGCCCACTTAGTCAGATATCTCGTGCACACAATGATGTACTCTTTTTGCATGGAAGGAGGGTCAACAGGTCCAATGAAGTCTATGCCCCACTTGTCAAATGGTTGAAAGTCACTTGAGGCTGCAAAGGCATTTCATCCCTTGGAGTAGGCTTTCCCATCCTTTGGCACCCAATCACACTGACTAGTATATATTTTCACATCCTGATGAAGAGTGGGCCAATAATAGCCTTCTTGTAACACTTTGAATGTTGTCCTCTTTGTTCCAAAGTGACCTCCACAAGGCCCATGATGACAGGTCATAAGGATGTCAAAGACTTCCTCCTTGACACACCTTCTCCGAATTTGATCTGGGCCAAGTTTGAAGAAATTTTCCCCAATCGAAGTGAAGGGGGTGCTCTTCCTTATAATATTGATTTTCTCTTTGGAGGACAAGTTCGGTGGGAACTATGCAGATACCAAATAGTTTTCTATGTCAGCAAACCATGGAGAGAGAACTGAAATGGAAAACAAGTGCTCATTCGGTAACTAGTCATCAACCATTCCCTCCTCACCTGTAGGCAGAGTTAACCTGAACAAAAATTTTGCAACAACATTTTCTTTACCAGGCTTATCAACAATAGTTAGATCAAACTGCTGTAATAAAAGTAACTATATTATAATAAAAGCATTCACATCAGGTTTATTCATTAAATATTTGATTGCAGCATGGTCAGTATGGACAAATATTTGATAGCCTGTAATATAATGCCTAAATTTGTTCAATGAATGCACAACAGCCAGGAACTCCTTTTCGATCATTGTGTAGTTTAGTTCAGCCTTTGACAAATTCTTACTAAGAAAGAAAATGGCATCAAGAAATTTTTCATCTATCTGACCTAGGGTTGCTCTTGTGGCTTTATGTGAGGCATCAGCATGAATATGAAAAGGAAGGGCCCAATTTGGGCCTCGAAGAATCGGTGCAATGGTTAACTTGTTCTTCAGGATGTCCAAGGCCTCTTGACAGCTTTTTGACCATATAAACTCGAAGTCTTTGGCCAATAACCCAAATAAAGGAGAGGCCAATTTGTCGAAGTCCTTTATGAACCTTCAATAGTATCCAGATAACCTTAGGAAACTTCTGACATCTCTCTAATTTTGAGGAGGTGGGACCCTTTGGATGATAGCTATTTTGTTTGGGTCCACCTATAGTCCTTACTGAGATATTGAATGACCGACCACAGTCCCTGCAATCATCAAGAATTCACATTTTTCAAGACTAAGAGACAGGTTCATTTCAATGCATTTGTGTAGTACTTTACCTAGGTTGGATAGAGCCTCCTAGAAATCACATTCATAAGGTGTTAAAATCATCCATATAAATTTATACCGCATCATGGACTAACTCGGCAAAGATACTCAGGACTACTCTCTGGAAACTGGCAGGAGCATTACATAGGCCAAAAGGAAGGACCCTATAGGAAAAAGTGCCCCAAGGACAAGTGAAGGTGGTTTTATCTTGGTCCTCTAGGTTGATCTAGATTTGATTGTACCCACTGAATCCATCTAAGAAAGAGAAAAACTTTTTCCTTGCTAGGCCATCTAGCACTTGGTCGATGAAAGGTAGAGGGAAATGGTCCTTCTTTGTGGCTTTGTTCAACTCCCTGTAATCGACACAAATCCTCCACTTACCATTTTTCTTGGGAACTAACACCAAAGGAGAGACCCACTCACTGTTGGAGATAGGATAAATGAATCCTGCATCTAGCAATTTTTGTAGTTCTTCTTGGACTATAACTTTATGAGCTGGATTCATCCTCCTTTGGGTTTTCCGGACTAGCCTGCAACCTTATTTGATGTAAATGTGGTGAGTGCACATTGACAGGTGTACTCCCTTCATTTATTTGTAACTCCAAGAGAAGGCATCCAGATGTTCCTTTAGCATGTTGCACAACTTCTCCTCTTGGAGAAAAGAAAGAGATGGATTGATTTTCAAAGTTCTCCCAGGGCCAAATTCTATGGTTTTGAAAGGAGAGGGTTGGAATCATCCAAGTACAGATCAATTGGATGGTTGTTCTGGGTTTCCTTTACTACCTCTTCTAGGGACAATGTACTGGGAGTTGGACTTTGGAGTATGTGTTCAATTAAATCATCTTCATCCTGTTGTCCTCTTCCCATGGTTGTTTCTAAGGTATACAGTTGGGCAGAATAAACTTCATCTTCTTCCTCCTCTTCCAACCATAAAGGTAAATCATGTTCTAGAGATGGCTGAGTGGGAGAGTATAGGACTAACTTCTTGGACATATGCCCATTCTTTATGGTCATATTCCCAGCTTTGTAGCTGATGTAAGCATTGGTAGTGGCCAACCAAGGCCTCCCAAGGATGAGAGGGTAACCAGTAAGCTTAGCCTTAGGCTGGAGAACTAGGAAATCTGTAGGGTACTCCCAAGAGTCAATGGAGATCATCACATCCTCCACAATCCCCTCAGGGGTCACTATGGAGCGGTCTGCAAGTTGCAATACTATTGTGGTCTTTATCAATGAACCTTGGAGGTTGAGCTTAAGCATGGTGTCCTTGCTCATCACATTAATGGTAGCCCCAAGATAGATCAAATTGTGTGGGACAATGGTGCCATTTATGTGCACATCTACTACAGGGATCCCAGGGTCCAAATACTTTGGACAGATTACCTACCCCAGCATTAAGTCAGACAATTGTCCAATGACATTAATGGTAGGTGCATCTCTTCTTCACCTCCCTCGATGCTTGAAGCATTTCTCTTTAATCAACTTGTTGTAAATAGGTACATCTTTAATGTCTTCGAAAGGTGGAATCTTAACACATACGTTTTTCAATTCTCCCAGAAGTTCAGTCTCTTTTGGGGTAGGTTGGAGTGGTTGAGTTAATCTCTCAGGAAAGGGTGGATTTACTTTAAGAATGTTTTCCTCTCTTTTTTCTTCAACCTCCCTAGGTGGAGGTGGAGGTTGGTTATCCAGGAGAACTCTCCCAGATCTTAGGTTAATTTCCTAGATCTCCACAACATAAGCTGGATATGATGTCTCTCCATTGTATACTTGTTGTGCTTGTCTATTGTTCGGGTTTGAATTTGGCTGGGTAGGCATCTGGGGTTGTTTAGGTTGAGCAGAGTGTAACAACTATGGTTGGGCAGGTGGTGAAGGTAATAAAGCAGGAACATTGTTGTACTGGGGCCTCCACCCTTGGGGTGGTGCATTCCACTAAGGTTGTGGCAGAGCATATGGTTGAAATGACTGGGTGGCTGGCTGGGAATGATACTGAGATGCAAAGGACCAAGGAGGAGGTGTATACCAGGGAGGAATGAGCAGGGGGTCCCCAAGAAGGTATGGATTTGGTGTGGTTGGGGTTGTAATATGCAAGGGATGGCCCTTTCATGCCCTGCTGGTATGGCCTAGGCCCATGAGGTCTCCTTTGGTTTATGTAGCAGAGCTGCTCAGTGACCCCTTCAGCTCCTTGATATACAGCTTTGAGTCCAGGAAAAGAAGGGCACTTGTCTGTGGAGTGGTTTTCTTCACAAACTGAGCAAATTTCAATAGAATTCAATGGACATTCATTCCTAGGGTGCCTCCTAGTGCATCTAGGACAGAAAATGGCCAAGGCTCTCTTTGCTTCCTCCTACTTTCTCCTAATGTGCATAGTGTCCATCTGTAAGGCAAGGGTTTGCAACATCTCACTCTTGAAATCTTCCAACATGTTTCCAATTTCACCCTTAATGGATGAATTGGAAGAGGATGTATTGACCATAGGTTGACTTCCCCTACCCTTTTTCCTAGCTTCCCTAGAATGGTTTCTAAAGATAGTCTTCATATCCTCATAGGGTAATTGGTATATATCTCCTCCTGCTAACAAGTGTAGGGTATCCAAAAGGTCTTCCCTTACTCCTCTAAGCAGGACCAGCTTCAGTGACTCAGGGTCAAGTGTGCACCTGGCCCTTTTGTAACTAAGTTGGAATCTTTCTTCATAATCCTCTATGGATTCATCATTACCTAAGGTCATCTTAAAAATTTCATCTTTAGTATCTTTAGACCTACAGTAGTCTCGATACTTGTTGTTGAAGGCTTGCTGCATCTGAGCCTAAGTTGTGATGCTATCCCCAGGTAAACCCATGAACCAGTGCAAAGCTGCATCCTTGAGGGTAGATGGAAATAGTTTCAACTTCTACTCATCATTTGTGTAGTCATAGGTTTGGCATATAATAGCAAACTCAAATAGGAAAGTGTCAGGATCTTCTGTGGTCAGGCCATGTAAATGAGGAAGGGCATAGGGGATTATATTTTTCATCTTAGTGTCCCCATTGGTTTCCTTGATTGGGAAGGCACCCTCAACTCTCTCTCTATTCCCTCTGTAATTTCTATTTTCATCCATTGGCTCGGTAGGAATGGGTTCTTCTTCTTCTTCTTCTTCTTCCCCTGTAGGTTCTTCAAATATGTCTAGTTTCTCACCTAAGGGTTCCTCCAATTCACAACCACCGAAGAAGACGGAAGGTTGGCTATTTGATGTAGTGGGGGTATTTGGAAAAAATTTCCCTAAGTTATCCCTATTCCTATGAGGCATGAGAGGAAATATTTTTGGTTTGGTTTTGCGTTCTTTTCAAAATTTGGGAAGTACTTTGCAGAATTGGAATTGTAGATTGAATGAAAACTACTAGATGAATCAAAAACTAATTGTTGAATTGAAATTTTACTTGAAAAATGGAAAGGAAATCAGAGAATGTATAATGAAAAAGGAAGCTACTAAATTACTTTTGTAGAAATGAAACTAATGGCAGAATATTAGAAACAAGAAATAGAAGAAAGAAAGAAGTAATCACATATTACTCAGACACCTCCTTGACAATGTCACCAAAAAGTGATGAGCACCAATATTGCAGAAAGAATGCTGCAACTCCTAGGCTACCAACTTTACTTTATCAACCCGGGGTTTGTACAAACTTGGAGGTGACAGTGCTGTATACACAAGTAAAAGTGATGGTTCTGCCTTTTGTCACTGTTCAGCTGGTGAGAGACCACTAGGGTTTTCAAGCCAGACTTCTATGGATTCAAAAGAAGCTTGGTTCCTTGATGAAAGAAATAGAAATCTACTTTAAGAGAGAGCTGATCTACTGTAATAATGAAAAAGACTGAAATTCAATGCTAAGGCACACCATTTCCTAATTAACTGCTAAGATCTATGCTTTGCAATAATTCTAAATTAAAATGAACAAAATGCTATTCTCCTAAGCACGGAAGTCAAAGAACATCAAATATCATTGTTATGCATATAAAGGACTATAATCACTTTTGTCTTTTTGTTCTTTTCATGAAAAATCAAGTGTGCAAGATAATCTCTTTTGGTGATGTGGCAGGTGGCTTAGGGATGCTGGTGGATGGATAGAAGTTTCAAGAGATGGTTGGAAGGTTTGGGAGACCCTTGGGTGACCTTAGGTGGCTTCCTAGAGGTTTTCCCTCAATTCCTCAAAACAGGCCACTACAGGAAAACCTATAGGATGTACTAGAAACCTACAGGATTCCCTGTATTTCTACAGGATACAGCAGAGAGAAAAACGATGGGTGTTGGATGTGATGGAAGGCTTAGGGAAGGTATTTAATGGGTGCAATGGAGTGAGAAAACGCCTAGGATCACTCAGAACCCAAAACCAAGTTTAGGAGATGGTTGGATTTGTTCAACATGCTTGGGGGAATTTCTATGTAAAATGATGAAATTGGTGAAGGTCTTGATGAAAACAAGGAATGCCTATGGGTGGATGAAGTTGGAAGGTGGTTTCTTGCTATGAGATCTCCTTCTACTTCTGAAGCACCTGCTCTACATCAAACATGTGTAATTTCCAAAAAGTCATGTAAACAAGAAGAATTCTCATGAGCTAGAAAAGCAAAATTTAATGAACTAACTGTCTACCTTATGCATGAGGAAATTGTTGAATAAAATGGAATCATGGATGAGATCTATTGCAAGAATAAAGGTCGAAGAGAGGGCAATGAAATCCTACACTTGAAAAACTGATCAAATGCTGGTTCAAGTACAGTAAACACTAAATCTTATTAAAGAAATGGAAATATGTCTTTTTGGCGCTGCATAAGGGTCTTTTCCTCAAATCATGATCCCAAAAGGAAGAAATGAGGCTAGGACACCTACTGATAGGTTTGTGGTGCTTCTTTTATCCCTTCTAACTTGCTACTGAAGTAAGGCACAAATGGAAGCAAACTAATAAATAATTAATCAAATCTACACTACTTGCAAAGAAATACTTCTAAAGACAGTTTAACCATGAATCTATGAAACTAAGATAAGCATACAAATACAAGAAGAGGAGCCTTTGTTGCTAGGGTTGGGCCCTAACCCAAGAGCTTTAGCCCTCTGAGTTAACTCAGTGCTGGATCAAGAAAAAGCTCATTCTTATTACCAAAATAGAAAATTACATCAAAGTCTTCCACAAGTCTGGAGCTTGAAAATAACTAGAGTTTTTACAACAAAAATTCGAATCCTAATGAGGCTCTAGGACTCTCTACTTATACAACTAAAGTCTCTAATGACTCCTTAAATTTAGGGAGGCTTGACTCCCAAACTCGAGATGAACTAACTCTTTGTCTATCACTTGCTCGGTTGCCTTCTGATCTTCATGACTTGGTTGCTTGCACTCCGAGCTAGTGGGATTAATGGAGGAATATTCGAATGGGGGAGGAGTAAATGAGGAGGATTTACCTCCTACAATCTCTCTCCCTTGTCCCATTCTAGTTTCAAACCTTAGTCTTGCCAAAATTCCTTGATTTTCTCTTCCAAACCTGCATTCAATGCATATTAGTTCACTAGGCATAATATCTCACTTTAACTCATCTCATTAAAGAAAATATAATCAAAACACGTAGTAAGTTGTGAGAAGAGTTGGTTTGACTCAGCTAGGAGGTGAAGTAAGGCCCATATTATTACAAAATGATGAGGCTCATCATGTTGCATGCCCCGACCCATAAATGCAAAGGTAGGCCCTAATCATGCAACATCACCCTCACTACTTCCACAATGCTACAATTCTTCCTCTCATCCACCGCATTATGTTGTTGGTTGTGGGGTGCTATCAACTCTCATTGAATGCCTTCTTTTGCACAAATTTTGTTAAATTCAATTGACATGTACTCACCTCCATTATCGCTCATGAGAGCCTTCACCTTCCTGCCCATTTCTTTCTCAACCAATGCCTTGAACTCTACAAAATTGGAGAATGTATGACCATTCTTCTGCATGAAGAAGATCCAACACTTCCATGAGAAGTCATCAATAAAAATGACAAAATATTTGTGCCTAGCATTGGAGGTTGTCAAGAAAGGTCCACAAACATCAAAGTGGATCCTTTCAAGGACTACATGTGCTTTGTTGTCCCGATCATGGAAAGTGGCTTTTGTGTACTTCGCTAAGGTATACCCTTTGCATATATTTGGATGTTCTAGTGCTCCTCTGGGGAGGCATGTGGTTATCTGCTACATAATATTCAAAGTTCCATGATGCAAATGGACAAATATTATATGCCAAAGTTCACTGACATCATGACTCTGCAACTTCTTTTCCTTTGTGCTCAATACAACACAATCCTCCACATCTAAGTTGTACAAGTTCTTCACACAAACCCTGATCTACTTCACCTGTCCCATAAGTAGGTGTCTCATGAATTCCTTTCCTTTGCTAAAGATCACATCATAACCACGATCTTCTAAAACTACAAGAGAGATGAGATTTTTCTTTAGTCCTGACACAAACATGACATCCTTGAGCTCGAGGGAGGAGCTTGGCTCCCTTTGAAAAGTGACTATAACAATATTGGTCACGTTGTACCTTCCATCATCCCCCATCTCAATGTGCATCTAGAAGTATTTTTCCTTGAGGTAACTAAAAAATTCACTATTCCCCGTTATATGGAATGAGGAACTATTGTCCAAGTACCACATGCTCCCCATCATTGTGTTGACCATGCATGCAATGAGAGTAAATTAAAGCTCGAAATGTGAAGCTAAATATTCACCTACTTCTCCTCCCGAGATCTTATTTCTTGTCTTCTTATGTGGACACTTTGTGGCATAATGCCTGAATTCATGAAAATGAAAGAACTTGTTTCTGGACAAGTATTTCTTCTTTCTCCCTTGACTAGATTCAGATTTGGATTGGGATTTCTTCCCTTTTACCTTCTTTTCCTTTCTATCTAAGGCACAATTTTCTTCATCCTCACCCTTGGATGAAGTCCCATCTCTAGTATTCCACCTTATTTCCTCCTGCACCAAGTCAAACCATAGGCATTCCTAATTTGTTAGTTTATCCCTCCCATTCACTAAATCTTTGTAGTTGTGCCAGCTTTTGGGAAGGCATAGAAGGGTTAGGCTTACCAAATATTCTTCTACAACAGTAACACAAACTTGAACAATTTCATCACGACATTTTGTGAACCTGATCAAGTACTACGTAATAGCCTCATTCTTGTGCATCTTGATATTTCGAAGTTTTTCCTTGAGCACCGACTTCATGTGGTCACTACTATTCTGGAACAAATATGTCAGTGCTTTCCACATTTCATATAGAGTGTATTTTCGATGGATATTTGAGACAATGTGGTCTTGTACTCCCTCCAATATGATTCTCCTCGCCTTGCCTACACACTTCTTCCATTCTGCTAGATCCTGAGTATCAACTGCTATTGGTTTTATGCTGTCTTGACAATGTTGGACCCATGAAAATTCAAGGGATATCCCTTATATGAAGTCCTAACTAGACCTCAGACTGTCTAGAGTAGGAGTCCCAATAGCGGGGTGTTAATGATGTGACTTGGTGGCGAAAATGCATAGAGTGGTGCACAACAACTTTAGTGAGAGCAAGTGTGTGACCTCGCAGAAGGTCAAGTGCGATGCATGGTGGTTCCAAAACACGAAGGGAAAACTCATTGAGCCCCTTAAAAGCCTGTAATAGTATGTAGGTTGAAAGGACCCCATGAGCATAATGACATCACAAGATAATATGAAGAATAGTCCACAAGTTAAAAATGACGAATTAATACAATAACACACATTTAAAAAGTTTCATACAAATTCAAACGAAATAGTTCATAAGCATAAGCTTAAGTTAAATAACATACATTGAAAATACAACAAGAATAGTCCTACTATATTCACAACATATGCATTAAAGCATGGCGACTCTAAGCTTTTATTAAAAGTGAAAGTTCAAATCATACATACACATTGATGAACCACTAGCCCCAATAGTGGAACATGAAGTCATTAACACTTCCTCCTCCTCACAAGTATACTCCCTCTATGCTGCGAAGAAACCAAGGCTCTCACGAAAATCCCAAGCTCTTTCTAATCCTAAGCCTAGCCAAAATATTGGCTCCCAAAATCGCTTTACTTGAGTTATGAGATTTTATTTATAACAAGAGGGGGTGACTCTTCAACTCCCCTTTGTGACCTTTGAACTACCCTCATGACTCTTCAACTTCTTTAAAAAATAAATCATTACATTACATCATGACTCTTCACATTCCAATATTGACACTTGGAATTCCACTTTATATTTAAATACAAATAATATTACATTTTACACTCATACCCATAAGAAAAAATAGGGTAGAGACAACTTGATAACATAACAAGATAAAACACTATGACGCTTAATTTTGGGGAAACTCTAGCTCAACAAATTGAACTTGATGCTTCTCGGTCACGTATTCATGCCATGCTTGGTACTGTGCGATGACATCTTCAAACTACATGATGGTGTCTAGATGGAAGCAGACTTTAGCTTCCATGGCATCTGGGTACAATGTTTTGGAACCAATTTCTACTTCCCTTCGAATCATGATCAACATTTTCTGCACTTGGACAAGGCCACCAACATAATTGTGCATGTTTTGTCTATTCACCTCCAAGTCCTCCTTGGTGGAAATCTATCTTAGTTGCTCCAAGTATTCCTCTACCTCCTTTCTGACTTGGTTCCTTTGTTTGGCTTCAATGAGTGAGCCAACTGATGGGATCTTGTGGGTCTTCACCAACGAATCGAGAATGTTGTATATCTGTGCATATGAGGCATGAATGTTTCCAATGAATGAGGTGATTTGTTTGTTGTTTTAGATCAATATCCTCATTCTTTCTTTCTCTAGTTCTTCCTGTGGCTTCATATTCTTACCCAAGTCAAGTGGTATGCCATTATATCACATTTTCCATTCATGCACGAAAGTGATTACAACTTGCACATTTCTAAGAATTTTGACAAATTCTTTACACTGCTGTTGCAAGCCAAGCATGTAGATGTCTGCCTTATGCATGGTAACTAACTCCTTATAGAGATCCCACATGGTCTCTCCAAGTGACGATACTTCATGAAGTATCACTTCCTTCATCTCCTCCAAGTGGACCTATGTAGAAGCTACATTATGAGCTGTTGCACAGAGTTGTTCAACCTCTTTCCCAATAGCCTGCAATTTCTTTGCTAATTTATTATTTTCATCCATTAAAAACTGAGTGTTCGACTTTGTTTCACCTGCAAAGGCCAAGTTGGTTGAGGTTATGGCTTCGATATCTCTCCTGGTGTCAGCCACAGTCACCCTTTCTCTCATAAAAGTACGAGATGCGAGATCATTCAAAAAATTCTTCTTACACACTTGTACAATATTCTTCTGGAGTTCATTGTACAACATATTGTACATGTCCATAATTGGATCATTTTCAAGAGGAATGACTTACCCTTCCTCGCCTACTAAAATAATGACCTGTTGTGTGCTAGGCATGAAGTCGACATCCTAATTCTGTGCCTCTGGTTCCACCTCTGTATCATTGATCTCTATCATTTTCTCAACCTGCTCAACAAGCTCCTTATCTTGAATTCCTTCTTTGTTGATGGCTAGCTTTGTTCTTTCTCTTCATCTTGTTTCTGTGATGTTTCTTCTTCTATTGTGCACTACCTTTCTTCTTCTTCCTGCTTTTGCTTATCTTCTTGTTCTTTCTTATGATTTTATTCCTCCTATCTCCTCTTTTGGTCTTCCTTCTTCCTTCATTCTTCTCTTTGCATCCATTGTTTTCTCACTGCCTCAATTGCTAAAGCCACCTTCATAACCATTCGATCCGATTTCATCTTGCAGCTTCTTTCTCTCCCTGGAATGTTAGCAACCTTTCTCTTCCCCTTATAGTGTACGAGGTTTCTCCCTTCTGCCATCACAACTTTTGGATTTTCTACTTTATGTGGAGTGGTTTGTGAAGTTACTACTATACTGAGTGTATCATGGGGTCTCAAGGAATTGTATAAATTCTTCCATGGATCTTCCTCCTGCTAGTGAAATGCCCGTTGAGCCACTAAAAGTGAATTCTTGCACAGTGTTTCTTGCAAATACTATGGGATCGTACGGATTAAAGTCTAAGTACTGAATGAAAACTTATATATTTCCTTTCCTTCGGTATCCGTGATCTTCAAGTTCTTTATTTCGCATAATCAAATTTTCATAGGAAGAGTTGGCCAAGGTGCTTTCTTCTTCCCATACAAAGCAGCGGATAACCCTATGGTGAGATGATATGAAACTTCTTGCATGACAAGCTTGTTGGTGGCATACCTTGGCAAAACATGTGGTGATTCCTCTCCACTGAACACTCTAAGGAAGGTTCCATGTGGTGGGGAAAACAATTTTACGATATCCGATATTTCTTCCATTGTTGTAGGTGACATGTAAGGTGGCTCTTCCTCAAAGAGCATCCTGTATAGCAGAATGAGGAAGTGATCAATTAGCTTCAACATAACCCTTCGATGGCTCCAATTCGAGAGCAACTTGTAGTGGATATGCGTGGCAGGTTCTTGGGGTGGCCAAGATGAGTTCATACCAGGGAATGCATTTTGTGGACATATTGCATCTAGAAAATATGCAAACATATAAAATCTTGCTTTCCATCCCTTGGGAAGGTTCAGGGCATTATCGACATGGATCCTTAACTATTGAGCCAACAAATATGACCAGTTTAGAGGCTTCCCATTGTTCACAATTTTGTTGAGAAGAACTTCCCACCATTTTGGAAAGGTATCTGTGTTTTGCTAACCTTGGATTCTGCAAGCTAAGATGATCAACATTTGATAATCCCTCCTAAGAGACCTTGTCTTGTATGTGTTCGTGGGTGTCTATCATAGCTTTGAGGGCTCCTTCACCTAACTCTTAACAACATCCCTTATGACCACATATTTTTTGGTGGCATAAAAGAGTGAATCCATGTGCGATTCTAGCTCAGGAAAATGATACATATGTCAATAATCCACTTCCAGAAAAGTAGCAAGCCTCCATCCACTGGTACTACTTAAAGTCATTCTCTTCATGTCAATATGTGAGGCAATCTAGCTAATGACATCTACACATGAGAAGGATGGATATATACATTCAACCCTGTGTAGCCCTGATCTCTAGAAATTAATGTATACTTTTCGGTCCTATAGATATTCTGTGAAGTACTTTGTTGAAAAATATTCATTAACTTTCTGCCATGTAACATCTGAGTCTTTTTCTACATACAGTTGAGTGTTTGTGTATACTGGAAATTTTATTGGAATTTTCTCAACTGCTTCCTTGTAACTTCTCTCAGTGGTATATTTTGAAGCAATTCTCCTAGGTGTTATGGTAACAATGACTGCTTGAGAGAAATGTTTGACAAATGTGGTACCTGTGGAACATAAAAGACACTCATGGAAAGCAAACATTAGCCTTTTGCAATTCTAACTTCACATCAAGATAAGGCAGCAAACTGGTGCACTGTTGAGAAAAATTGCATAATTATCTTGGGAAAGTGAGGGAGACTTGCAGTGGGAACTACAAATTACGTAGTCCCAGTAGCCAAGGGATACCCTGAGGCATGAGACTACACAATGCGCAGTCCCATCCTAGGCAGACTGGGAGAGACTCTGCAATGCATAGTCTTAGTGGCCAAGGGGAAGATTGATCCCTGCAACTACATAATGTGAAATTGAGCTAGCCTGTACTGTGCACTACCCAGTCTCATAGGTCAAGCTTCAACTTATGCTTCTGAATTGTGAATTTCCTAGCTGGTCACTATGAAAACCGGCCAAGGGAAAATGTGGATCGTCCCAGTGCAAGTGTGGGAAACAAGCATATCTAAGTGCTAATGTGAGTTTGAGTGGATATGTGACTAAGTAAATATGAATCAATGCAAATCAATTGCATAAACTTAAAAAATGGAAGGGAAAACAAATGTGTGAGGAGTGTCATTGCATGACGATCACTGATGTGCAAAAACAAGAAAATCAATGCGACACTTATGAAAGGAAAATGACAAAATGAAACAACACTTCTACAAGCTAATACAAGATAAAACTCCAGAAACTATGAAGAGAAACAAGCAAAACAACACTCATAGAAGTGAAATGACAAAAAAAGACAGAAAAAGTGGCAAAAGATAGCAAAAGCAAAACTCACCCAGAAAAGCGACGAAAATTGAGCTGAAGGTTCCTTGATCTCCTTGAGAATACTGGAGCTCAAATATTGAATGTAAAAATGATCTCTAGAGGCGTCTATTAAATATATTTGATCAAATTAGGGTTTATGATGCCAATGCCGAAAATCAAGGAAAAAGCGACACTTGGAGGAAATTTCTAAAAGTAGAGCTAGTGCCACCTTCTGGAAACTAATAATGAATCCCTATTTTATAGGGATTACTTTTTGACTTTTTTCTTTTCTTATTTTTTCTTTTTTGGGAAACTTTCCCTGCACACTACCGGGAAAGATTACGCAATTCTAGGGAAATGGGAAACTTTCTAGCATAGTGCACTGTGTAGTTTCTGAGATCATTGATGGATTGCACAGTTTTTGGCCTTAATGCTAACCTGCCTTCCTTGAATGCTTAGATTCTGAGCTCAAGGCAGAAATGTGAGTCTTGATTGAGAAATTCCATTCATCAAGGCTAGCTTGCCCTCATGGATGGCGCAGTTTCTGGAGGCAAGCCTAGAAATGTTGTGAGGTCAAGTCAGGTGGTTAGCTTGTGACTTAGAAAGATCATATTAGTGTAAAAACAAGCAAACAAAAGCACATATGAAGGGATAATTCTCAATCAAAACATGAATACTTAATGAAAGTCAAAGGTAAGGTCATGTCAAAAAAAAGGAAGGCTAGAAGGCCAAATCATAGTCAACATTTTGGATAGTGGTTGTAGCCACTACAACAGGATATCATTATAGATAAATTCCTTCCATCCATTATCTTCCAACACTTCCTCCATGCGGTCCTTCCAAGCAACATAATTCAAGCTTCCCTCAAGGGAATAGTTGAGTCTTAGTCCATAAAAATCCATCCTTCTATCTCTGAAGATTTGATCCTACAAATCTGATACTCCTTTAATAAAAACTTCAAAATTTCTACTCTACTGTGAATCCAGTTCTGATACCATGTAGAAATTATTGTGTAGATTCTAAACTGCTCGTGGAATTTACTAAATCACACATGCATAGAGATTTAATTAGGGGAAAGCAACTAATCAAAACCTCTTTGTATTTGTATTGTACTAATAAAATAATATAGATGAATACATATGCTTCCTCAAGCCTGAGCACAACCTACAAGTGTATAGTCTATCTCTCTTCCTGACTGAATGACTCTATCCAACACTTAGTCAATTTTCAAGCCCTCTAAGCTCCTATTTCCTTACATCGTTCCTTGAGGAAATTAGCCCCTATTATTTAGGAAATTCCATAAATTGGATTGCGTAATTCATTTTGGTCCTTCCTCTCACTACATGCACCACTTGTACACATGCGAATAGTCTACAACTGATAGTACACTACCTTGGAATCTCCATCTCAACTAGGTAACTCAAATTCTCTACATGCATTAGATATTTTGAGTTGATTGACTAGTTAACTGGTTGATCACTGAGTGTGGTTGAAGTTTCACTTCCACAACTTGACCTCCACTAGTTCTTCTAACAATTAGAACTAGTTTAACTAACCATAACTCAATTTAACTAAAATAGATTACTATAGACTAGAAATTAATCATATTGAACTGAACTCAAGCTTCCCAAAATCGAATTGACTAATTTAATTGAGTGACAAGTGCCGTGTCACCTCAGTTAAATACCCTCCAATATTTCTGCTAAAATGGAAATTTAAATTTTCTCTATTTTGACCAAGGCAAAGTCAAACTCAGATTTTCTTGCGACATTTTCAACAAAATACCTTGCCACAATGCAATCTACGTATCTAAACCAATATGACCTCCCTTATAGGGATCTTGATATCAATAAGGCATCAACCCTAACTGGGTTCTAGGTACCATTCATGCCAAGATATCATCCCTCATAGGATTCTAGGTATCATCCAGGCTAACTACCATGATCCCAACCCTGCCAACATTCATTCCTCATGTCATTCACTAAACATATGGTTATTATCCTTGGCCTAGTGCATGACACATGAAGTAGAGAATAATGTCCTCCCTCTCAACTTGGGAGGATCCACACATTCCTTCACAAAGGAAATATATCCAAGCTCCTCTCAACTAGAGAGATGTGTCTATCATCATTTCTTCTAGATAAACAAGATCTTATTTTTGCATCATTACGTTATTAGAGAGCCTTGACCTTTAGGAACATCAATCATTTTATCTTCACAATGAAATAAAGAGGCTTCAATTATCAATGTAAACTTCAATGTCATCATGGTTCTTACAACTCACTCTTTCGATCATTCTCAAGATCGTTATAAAGTCATCATCAGGTATGCCGTAGGCATGCAATTTTATAACTTTGACAACTATTCACCTGCAAATCTCATTAATCAACACAAATATATATGTACAAGAGCATCTAGGGTTTGTCATGACATCACAAGGAAGGCATCTAAGGTTATAAAAACTTCAATAAGGGATTAAATATTCGATATCCCAAAATATAAACCTTGTTATGGTTTCAATCACAATGGAAACATTTATATCTAGGGTTTCACTTGCATACCCTAAACTTTTACATCAACCTTTTCTAGGGTTTTGTCATATGCCCTACTTACTATGAAAAAAAACCTCAAAATAAAAAATGGCTAGGGTTTTTATCAAAGCATCAAAAGATAATACTACAAGGGTTTCTTTAATTTACAAATAAAATACCATAACAATATAAGAATAATTATTATTCTATACCAAAATTAGAGACTTATTAAAAGAAATTTTAAAGACAAAATGATCATACCTTATTTTATGATGGAGAGTTGCTACAAATTTTACAAATTAAGCATGCCTTGATTTGCTCCTTCCAAAAACTTCTAAGTGCTCCCTCTTGAAGGGATCCTTATTAACACCCTCATGGTCCATATCCTTATGAGTCTACCTATATCAGAGCTCCCAAGAATCTAACTTGATTACCAAGTTACCATTACTTCTATTCACCATGTTGTTCATGGCCTAAGACCAACATATATTCCTCCTTTTTCTTCCTTCATTGTGTACCTGCATTATTCATTGAAAACCACAACCAGGAAAAATATGAAAGTATACGAGCACGGTGATAATCTAGGGTTTCCATTAAATTTTAGATGATGAATTCGTAGGGTTTTGAGTACAATCCCTAACTAGCTCTAGGGACATTATGTCAAAATCTAGACATCATTCAATTCCATTTTCGCATAGGATTTCCATATACCCTGGACTACCTACAAACTCTAGACATCAAGAGTTAGGGTTTCTATGAGGGGAAAAGTGAATTAGGGTGAGGGTTTCCATATGACTATGGTTTTCATGTATCATCTAGGGCATACAATCCCTAGATATTAACAATATTCAATACAATGGTAACTTACAAACCCTAGAATCATACAAGCAACTTGTAATACCTCTATGTTTCTATGTAAATATCTTTCTAAGTTTAGAATGATCTATTTTTAGATATGATGGCTAGGAAGCCATGATGGATTCGAATTAAGGTTAACAATAAAGTATGATGATGTAATAAATGAGTTTTATTAATGAAAAGAAAATATGGAAATTACTTGAGAAAGAAACACAAGAGTTAAGATATTCTAGCCAAGATCCAAAAACCAATTTTGGTAGATGAGATTAAAATAACCTTCAGTTAAATAACTCCAAGTAAAACTCAGAAGAGTCTGGAAAATAAGGGATTAGGCAAAAGAAAGAGTTGAGATTGTTAAAATTTTAAATGAAATGGAGTAGATAGTGGCATAAAAAAGAAATTGAGGCCAATGATCGAGGTGGATATTGGTTTCCACTCACCTATTCCACCTAGACCTCCAGTTAGTTTCATCTGTTTCCTTGTTTATTTCAGCATTTACTATTTTTAGTAGTTTTTCGAGTCCTGAACTTCCGGAGCCATTTTGACCCTGTAAAAAATGTTTTTTGAGGTCTGCAGCAAGCCCATTGTCGTGGGAACATGCCTACTATAAATCTGATGGTACTCAAAGAGAAATTTCCAACAAGGTATCGTACACACCAAATGAAGATAATATGACCAAGTTACGACTCCGAGAAGTTGGTTGTTTAAGGTTTTCCCTTATTGTTCAATAATAAATAGGCCCTTGAGCCTCATTTTAACATATTTTAGAGGCATGTAGTCATCAGATATCTTCTCAGAGATAAGTTACTGTCATCCGAGCTCGTTTATTTCCATTCTATTTGTAAGCATATTTCAGTATTTTGATATTAATGAAATGAAGTGTTATTTCTACTGCATCTATGTATTTATGGGTATATATGTAATTGGTTGCATTCCTGTTTAAGTTCAGATCAGTGGTAAGAATGTCGTCTAGTCTTTTTCTATTTTTCTTCATATGTCCCCATGGAGGTCAGGGTATAAGGAGTTACGACTCGAACTGGTTGAACCTTTGCAACGCCAGCCTTGCAATCCCCGACGGCCTCCCATGGCGGAAGAAAAGAAAGATGAGGGGGTAGGATATCCTTTAAAAACATTGCTCGAGAAATCCCTTGAGCGATAGGGGAACGTGATGATGGATAACTTTTCCCAGATCCTTCGACTGCTACCAATAGGCAACGCATCTTCATCCAACAGCCACTCTAGAGGTGCCACTCCTTTTAAGGTACAAGTTATCTTTGATATTGCCATATTCGAGGGAAAAATAGATGTAGACACCGTAGATAAATGGTTAAATCTGTTGGAAGGATATTTTTTAGTTCATGACTTTTTCAATCTAGAAAAGATTACTTCTTCAATTTTCAAAGCTGTCCCAAACATCAAGGACTGGTGAAAAACTTACTGTGAACAAAAGGATGAGAGGGAATCCTCACTGTTTTCAACTGCATCCACTTGGGATTATTTCTGAGATTCCATCAAGGAACAATATTATTCTGTAGGGAGCTAAGAATATAAATACATCAAGTGGAACATGCTATGGCAAGGAAGGGACCAAGATGTGTCATAGTTCACAAATTTTTTCCATATTCTTCATATGAAGTTGGGTATCAAGGATTCTGAGCAACATTTGGTACTCAAGTACCACAGATGTATACACAAGTACATCCAAGACAAGATGGATTTCTTGGACATCTTGTCACTCAGCATGATGTACCGTTCTGTCAACATTGAGAAGAAGTTTAAATAAAATAAGCGATACTTTGGATCAATGAATCCAAAGCAAGGAAAGGGCACCCCAAACTCAGAGGAAAGGACAAAGCCAAGGCAGGGTGACCCAGGACAACCAACTAAAGCCACAAGAAAAGAACAACACCATGAATACAAATAAGGACACGAGAAAATGGTGTGATTTCCATAAGAGCTCCACTCACAACACAAGTGAGTATCAAGCCAAGCAGTCACTAGTGGTCAAGCTAAAGGCTTCCGAATCAAATGTATGTTTTGACTCTAAGTCACAAACAGATAAGGGGAATGACAAAGGGAAGCAAATCATTGACGCGGAGCCCAGTTCCACCATGGCCACTACCAAGATCTAGAAGAATGAGCCTGAAGATCCAGAGGAGGGGGGGACGCCTCTTCCACTCACAGATGTGGGTGAAGGGTTCTCCACTGCAGCTCATTATCGACATTTGGAGCCATAAGAACCTCATTTTAGTAGAGGTCATGAAGCGGCTGGGCCTCCCAACTACAACACATTCGCAGTTGTACACCATCAGGTGGCTTCACTAAGGACGAGATCTTCCCGTCAGCCAGTAATGCCGCCTTCCCTATAGCATCAAGCCCTTCACAGCTACGGTACTGTGTGATGTTGCTCCTCTTGAAGTTTGTGATGTATTATTAAGACAGGCATAATTGTGGAAGCGACATGTTGTATATGAGTCTAGACCTTGGTATGTGATTATTACTTTGGGCAATAAGTTGTACATGATACAGGAGATAGCCCCGCCTATTGCCATCTCTTTGATCACTACAAAGCAATGCAACAATATCATTTCCCAGATGAAGAAATTTGTTTTCCTTATGATTCGCCATCAAGGCAAGAATAACATTGTGGCCATGGCTTCCAGACAGGGCTCCTCATCACAGTAGCAGCATATGGATAAGGTCGTGGAGGAGTACAAGGACATTTTCACCTCACTTATAGGGATACCTCTGTATTGTGAGGTCAAGCACTCCATCAATCTTACCTTAGGCACGCCACTACCCAATGGACCGATCTATGGACGGTATGTTTTGGAGAACGATGAGATCAAGGGGAAAATTTAGGATTTCTTGGAAAAAGGGCACATCAACCCAAGCTCATCACCCTATGAGAGCCCAGTTATATCAGTACAGAAGAAGGATTGGACCTAGAGACTGTGTATTGGCTATTAGCCACTGAACAAGATCACTGTCTAGAATAGGTACCCAATTCCATGGATTCATGACCTTCTGGACAAACTCAAGGGGGGAAATATTTCGGCAATATTGACTTGAATTCTGATTATCACTAGGTGCCTATCTAACCATCCGATCTGTGGAAGATTTCCTTCAAATCCAAGGAGGGAATTTTGGAATGGTTGATCATGCCTTTTGGGTTGATGAATGCCCCCACAACCTTCATGAGATTGATGGAAGACATCTTGCGACCCTTCACCAATGCATTCATGGTGGTGTTTTTATATGACATCTTGATCTTCAACTAGAGTTTGGAATAACACCTCCACCATATTTGAAAGGTCCTTCAAACCCTCTGATGTGAGGAGATTGCCTTCTCAGTTGAAGCATCACCTCTGTTCTGCACCAGTGCTCACATTACCAGACCTACAAAAACCATTTGAGATTGAGACAGATGCCTCCGACTATGCAATTGGTGTAGTTCTTACTCAGCATGGGTATCTAGTGGCTTACCACAGTGAGACACTTTTAGACACAATCCAAAAGTATCCCACTTATGACAAAGAAATGTATTCCATTATGAAGTCTCGTCATCAATGGAAATATTACATTACGGAGAAGGAAACACTCATCCACATAGACAATTGACCCATGCAATTCATACACACACTAGGAAAGTTGCAAAATCATGGCCATTGGAAATGGTCCACATACTTTAAATAGTTCCATTTGAACATTAATTACAAGAAGGGCAATGCCAATAATGTTGTAGACTGGGTCATATGACCACCAGTAATGGTGCTTATCACTATGCTCGACTCCTATGGGCACGACACTTCAGGGTGGATGCATCTTTATAAGAATAGTCCAGAATTTGACATCACATAGAAGAAACTCCTGGAAGGAAAGCAAGTTCCAAATTTTCACCTCCAGGATGCAATGTTATGCCACTTGGGACACATTTGTGTTCCTTCAAGTGAGTGTACAAAGATGATTTAGGAGGCGCACTACAGTCGGGTTGTTGGATGTTACAGAGTAGAGAAAACAATGGCAGTATTGCAGAAGCATTTTTACTAGCCCAAACTTCGTTAAGATGTTGGGAAGTATATTAGATCTTGCACTACCTATGCTATTACCAAACCAAACATCAAGAAGCAAGGCCTATATACTCCTCTACCTACTCCTAGGCAACCTTGGGAATCCATATCCATAGATTACATGTCGGGCCTTCCTTCTACTAAGCATGGCAATGAATGTGTTTTCGTGGTCGTCGACAAATTCTCTAAGATGACCATCATGGCAGCCTACAAGAAGAGTATCATAATAGAGGCCACTACTAAGCTCTTGTTTGAGCGAGTATAGGTACACTTTGGGACCACACAATCCATTATCTCATATCAGGACAACAGATAACTAAGTGCATTTTGGTCAAGTCTCTGGTCAATGCTGGATCCCAAACTCACTAAGTCCACGATGTTCCACCCAAAAATTAATGGCCGAACAAAGGTCATCAATAGGATGATCGTACACATTCTATGCATGCACAACTCAAAGAATCCATGCACATAAGATGAAATCCTCCCCTATGTCCAACAAAGCTAAACAGAGCTCTCCATAGCTCAACGGGCCATAGCCTCTTTTAGGTAGGGTTGGGATTTCAGCTGTTATGTCCCATTGATGTAGCCATACCATTTGCAACTACTCATGAAGATTATACTCACATCTAGTCCAAAGCCAATAGGACTAAAATATTCATTGAGCACATTCAACACATCTGCCAAAAATTCCATGATATATTGGACAAAGCCAATGTTAAGTACAAACAACACCATGATCAGCATCGAGTGCCGCACAAGTTCTAGGTGGGCAACAAAGTTTGGCTACATTTGTAGAAGGAGTGCCTCCCTAGACCCCACCACAAGCCTCTCCCATTTTGATATGAGCCATACACCATCACCAAGGTTGTAGGGGAAAATTCCTTCAAGTTCAGTATGACATCAATCCTTAGCCTACACCCAGTGTTCAATGTAGACTACCTTCGACCATACTTTCCACCATTTTTGGACACATTTGACATTGTAGAACAAGTCACACTAATAGAGCTAAACCCGAACTGCATGGAGAAGGCTATAAATTGTTAGATCATGGACACATTGATCAATAACACTTGCCAATAGAGGATCCAGCTATATCAAGTTGTCAAAGCAGGCCAACTCCTTCACCAGGGCAAGTGGTTCACCAAGCACCAAGTTCAACAGAAATTTCCTCACCTCACAGAGGCTCTGAGTGCAATGGGGACCATTGCCTCCTTAGGAGGGAGAATTGATCCAGGCGGATATTGGTGGCCACCCACCTATTCCACCTATACCTCCAGTCGATTTCATCTGCTTCCTTGTTTATTTCAACATTTACTATTTTTAGCATTTTTTCGGGTCCTAAACTTCTGGAGCATTTTTGACCCCCTAAACGACAATTTTTTAGGTTTATAGTAGGTTGCTTGCTGCAAATCCTATAGTACTCGAAGTTACATTTGCAACAAGGTATTGTATGCACCAAACATAGATAATATGACCAAGTTACAACCCCAGGAATTTGGCTACCCAACTAACCCCAACGAGGCCCACAAAATCTTGGTGTTCCATCTCTTAGGGTTAGGGTTTTTGTTTTTTAGGGTGTTCCCTTGTTTTTAAATAATAAATAGGCCCTTGAGCGTAATTGTAACATAGTTCAAATGCATGTAGTTATCAGATCTCTTCTCAGAGATAAGCTACCGTTGCGTGAGCTAGTTTATATCCATTCTTTTTGTAATCATATTTCAGTATTTTGATATTAATGAAATTAAGTGTTATTTTTGTTGCATCTTTGTATTTATGGTTATAACTATATAATTAGTTGCATTCTTATTTAAGTTCGGATCAGCCAACCTAGTCTAGGTGGAGTATAAATGAGAAAATCTACAGTTTCAAGGTGAAGCTCCTCCAACAAAAAAAAATAAGGGAATTTTATTATCAACTCATAAGCATGGTGTTAATGGCATCTAAACACATTAATTTTTTTTTATGGAACAAGTGGCCTAGGTATGACTATTAATCTAGTAAGCTTCATTGTTAAGTGATGACATGGTCAAGAGAAGTTTCAGAGTGCAAGGCAATGAAAGAGACATGTATGGGTGTGTAAAATCTGAGTAGATGCATAAGAAAAAATGACGATCAATCTGGTCATTGATCTAGAGACCAATGGTGCATATGATTGAGTATCAACTTGTTCATTGTGTTAATGTTATCACAAAGAGGATTAGCATTTCACTTCATATGAAAGGGTTTAACAATTGCATAGATATATGTTCGAGTTTTTTTATTCAAGTTTGACACCTGAGGTAGTGGTTTGAATTGGGCATATTGTTGGGCAAGTTGGTTACTCTGATTTTTGAGATCTATATGGCTAGATATTAGTGACAAAAATATAATTTGTTGCTTCTACAAGATCTTAGCTAGCACAATTTGATGTATTGATCTGGAAAATCTTATGTTACTTCTTGATTGATCTATAAGGTTAACTTAAATTATGAAGTGTTAAAGTGGATTTAAGGTGATGGATTTGGCTCAACGTTGGTTTATCTCTGCATTGACATTTGATCTTCCCTTCTTATTAAATTGTGTGCTTCCATGATTATGTTTATCTACATGAATCTAATATTGTTGATGATAAAGATGATTGGAGAGTATCACCTATGGTATCATCGACATTAGCTGATATATTGTATTCGATGTGCTATAAGAAATCAATGGGGGGCATGTCCAATGTTTTTCTTTTTATCATATTTGGATGTTGTTAAGGGAGTATGGATGGTGTTTGTTGTTTGTTTTCTCTTATATTCATGTATGTGTTTCCACTATGCCTTTGGTGAGGTCAATGTCCTCTGGTCAGAGAATGTTGTTTCTACTTAGAGATTATTGTTGTTGATGGTCATGAGTATGCTTTTGTTATTTTGGTGATAGTTATGTTGATGTATTCGGTGCTATTGATCAATTTTGGTGCTACTCGGATACATCTATTTGTTGTTGCTAAGTTTAGTGTGTTGCTACTACTTCAGGAAAGAGTAAGTTATGGTTGTTGTTGCTTCTTATCATGCTTGTATATCAGATCTAGCTAATGTTCAGGGGGAGTTATTGTGATTGGTTAGTAGATTTCTTCATGAGTTTATCCCAATTATGCCATTAATGTCAAAGGGGAATATAGTTAGGAGATCAGTTATTTAAACGGCATTTGGATGACTCAGTTAGGGTTGCCATCAATGCAAAAGGGGGAGATAGTTGGCATTGATGTTGTGTTGTAGTGATTGATGGATGGAATTGATGTCAACATAGGCATGTATTGTATATGATTGTGTTGTAGGTGGATTGAGTGTGTATGTGTGTGACAGATGGTTCTAGAGCAGCTTAGCTTGTGTGTGTTATGACAAATGAGTGAGTGCCTGACTTATGTGCATATGTTATGATTATGTTGCTTGGATTGTTAGTTGTAGGGTGCTTTTACATTTTTGCAGGTGCTAGAAGAGTTGTGGAGCAGGTTGGCAGAGGTCTCGGCTGATTATTTTTTTGTTTTTCCCTGTACTCTTCCAAAATCGCATGAAGCCAACCTTATGTGTGAGATTGTATGCCCTTAACCACACTAATGTAGTTTTATGGGTGCGGTTGCAGCTAATTTTTCCATGTTTTGTGCGTGAGGTTGTAGGTTTAAGTCTAAGTGAGACATTACCTTGGTCTTTCCCTTGGTATTGGCATTACCATGGTACAAGTGTCCTTGGTATTGACATTACCATGGTATTGTTATGTGCGTGGAGTAGGTTGGAACATGATATTGGTATTACTTTGGTACAAGTGGTCTTGGTATTGGTATTACCATAGTATAGGTGTCCTGGGTATGGGAATAACCATGGTATTTTCCCATGGTATTGGTTTGGATATTGTTGAGGATAATTTGGCATATACTTGTGTGAAAATATTGAGTTGGAGGGAGGATTTATGGTGTGAGAATGTGAGAGTGTGCTATAATGTTTTGTCTATCACATTTCATATCTGTAGTTGTGATGAGTAGAGTGACTATATCAACTTATCATTTTCAGATTTAGATCAAAGAAAATATGTTGGATTGCTCATGTTAAGAAGATTCGAGAGTCAAGTTTGAAAATGCATGAAACCTGGTTCGTATGGAGGTCTTGAAATAATTAAGGCTTCATAGAAGACATTGTGTAGAGAAGGTGTGGACTTATAGCAGACAAATCAGAATAGGAAGAACATTTCTCCAAATTCCAATACTAGTGTTGGGTGAGGCTCATTGGTCGTGGTGACTTCAGTACACAAGTATTCATAGAGTGATGAAAGAAGATGCTTTCTATCTAGTGTTGCTAGTAGAATGTCATAGTAGCTGAGTCTTCCAACTAGTGAGTGCTAGCTCTTTTATGTAAAAAAATGTTCAACTATTAATAGAAGATTTGAGTAGAAACAACAACAGGGGGTTTTTTTTCCCTGGAGGGGGTTTTCCACTAGAAACATTTGTGTCCCCTTATGTGCATCGTTTATTGTTGATTCTTTATGGTGTTTTTAATTTATTGTTGTAATGGGTCTACATGATTTAATTATGTTTTGATCATTGAGTATTTTTTTTAAAAGAATTAAAATCAAATAAATCCTAGCAATATTGATTCATCCCCCCTCTCAGTAGTGAGCTCAATTCCAACAATTATGTTTTCCTTTTTTTATATGGATGGAATGATGTATATCTCTTCAAATTTGTGTCCATATTCTACCAAAATGTATTTCAAATGCATTGACAAATCATATGTCCCTATCTAAAACAATGTTTCTTCATATCCCAAAGTGCACCTAGACCCATCAAAAGAAAAATTGGGTTGCTTCTTTCCCACTAATGGTTATTTTATAGGGTATATGAATTGACGTTTTGCTGAACCTCTCCACTACCACAAAAAAGTAGTCATGTCCATTTATTTTTGTTGGTAAACCTCCGAAAAAACCCATGGAAATAATTTCCCAAGGATAAGTGGGTACATATAAGGGATATTATAGATTCTATTTCCTATTACTAATCTTGTTGGTACAAGCAATACATTCACTTATGAACCTATCTACATATTCTTGCATTTTGGTTCAGTGCATGTATCATTATAATTTATTAATTATTGTCCCTACAACAAAGTGCCCTACAACCTTGGAGATATGAGCCTCTCTAATTAATTACAATCAATAATATTTGGAAACACATAACTTGTCTATCATGTAGAGTAACACATTTTCAAGATGATAGTTAGTTGCGCTATCTCCATTGCATCATTAATATGGATTTACAACTACTCAAACATCTCCTTGACATCCTCATCCTATTTGTATGCCTCAATATATGAATCATGGGTAAAATGATCCATGTGTATTAGAGTTCCTAAATATGTAATTTTTGATGTGGGAGGCCTTGAAGTCATATTGGCCAATCTTCTTGTGTTTCCTTCTTGCACTTGATCATTAAGTGAATCAATTGTAAAACCCCATACACTTATAATGTTTTATCTATAGTAAGTTAGTATGGGCTTGTAGTAACCATAGCAATTTATGATCTATGAAGAATATTATCACCTCTTCCATCAAACAATGTTTCCACTTCTTGATGTGTAGTACTAGGCCATGGAACTCCTTATCATAGGTAGGAGAGTTGATAACCAACCCATGAAACATTTCAGAATGGTAGAACATAGGATTTCCTCCCTACATCAAGATCGCTCCCATAACACACCCACTCACATCTATCTAAAATTTGAAGGGTTGTTGCAAGTTTGGTGATGCAAGAAGTAGTCCATGACTATCTTCTTGTTTAACTCCTAAAATGACCTTTCATGATCCTTCCCCCACTAGGAACTATTTCCACTCATTTTCATGGCATGGAGTTGTGTGAATGGTAATGGAAATGAGGGCATGAGTTTCCTAATGTCGTATGTTACCCAAACAAAACTCCTCACCTCAAAAGAATTCATAGGAACTAGATAATTCATTATCATGCTCTAGGGTCTATCATGCTCCCCTCCACCAATCACATAACCTAAATACACTACATACTAAAGTGCAAATTGATACTTCATGAGAATATCTAGTAGCTAGTGTTTATTCAATTTCTCTATCACCTACATCAAATGTGAGATGTGGTACTCCTATGTAGCACTATATACTAGTATATCATCTAAATAAATAATAACAAATGAATCTATATATGGGCGCACTATACTATTCAATAATCTCACGAATGTAGCTAATTCATTACATAAAATAAATGACATGAATAAAAACTCATAAAAGCCTTGTGTAGTTTGAAGGTGATCTTCCAAGTATCTTCTTATTTGAATCACACTTGGTGGTACCGTAATTTTAAATCTAATTTGATGACATATTTTTTTCTTTGTACAATTGCTATCATAAATCATTAATCCTAGGCAAGGGATACCTATTATGGACCATAATTTTCTTTAATTCCCTATAATAAATGAACATTCACCAAGTATTATCCTTCTTTGGAAAAATTATGATGGGTGACCTGCATGGTGATATACTTGGTTGAAGAAAAACCTACTCTAGTAGTTGTTGCTGATACTTCTCCATCTCATTTACTTCTACAATGAATTTCCTATATGAATGTTTGGTGATGAAGACTCTAGAAATAGTTGGAGTTTATGGTCCACTTCCATCTTGGGTGGTATCCCTTTAAGATCTTTAAACATTCCATTATTTTTGTATAATAAATATTCTAGTCGTTATCACAATTCCTTAGTGCACCCCTCCAAGGATTCCTTTTCTCTCATTAACTCTTCTATATAACGAGTTTCTTCTAAAATGAATAAAGCATACTTGTTGCTATAATTTATTAGTTTCTTGGATTGGTTGACACTTACTAGCGAATCTTTAGAGCTTCCCTTGTGCTCATTGAAGATGAAGGATTTTCCATCCTTGATGAAGTGGTATTGGTTGGATATCCACATGCACATATAGAGACTACCAAACATGACTTCACATACATGAAGTGGAACTACATCCAATTGTACTTCTTCAACAAAATATGCACTGATAGAAAATTTTATTTTAAACCCTTTCGTTACCTTGATCTTTACATCCTTGTTTACCCATCCTAATGGAAATGGGCTAGGATGATCTTGAACCTCCAATCCTATCAATTTTACTAGCTCCACATATCATGTTGAGTTAAACAAAGAATCAACATTTTTCTTCTTGAACTTTGTATTTATATGGAAGAATTTTGTCATGTTTTTCTCTTCATATTTCTTAAGGCTACTTAGACTCATGCCACTTTATAATATGTGTAGAAAATATTCTTATCAACATTTAAGTTTTCTTACACCTAATTGTTTGAATTTGTGGCTACGATATTTTTCTTCACCCCATCCTTCTTTTAATACTTCGGATTGACTTGTAGATGTAATTTCCAGCACTTCTCCCATGTGTGACCATTAAAGTTAAAGTGGTTACAATGGATTGTAGGCTATTTGCACTGTAATGCTATGGATTTTTATTCTTTCACTTCTCTACTTCCCAGTCATTCTTTCCCTATTTAGAAGCTTCCTAATGTTACTTTAGCTTTGAACCACTTTATTTCCCTTTCTTCTAGCCTATCTTTTCCATGTATTATGCATATATAAAAGCCTCATCCGTCAATCTAGGTTTCAACATCATTAATTAATTTCAAAGATGATTTTGTAGACCCCCAAGATACTTGAGGAGTATTTCTAGATTCTTCAAAGAGATACATAAAAATATTTTCATCTTCATACATTCTTTGGTGTACTCCTATACACTTCTCCCCTATATCTCTATGAAGTAATTCCACTAGATCCACTAATACTCTACATACCCGATGGGGTAATATTGGGACTTTGTGAGTGTGAAATACTCCCACTTAGCTACTTGATGATCTCTCTTTAGCCTTAGGGTTTCCATGTGGATTTCCATTGAGGTTAGTTCCTAGCCCTCTAATTTCAAATGAGCAAATGAAATTCTCTATTCCTTCTCTATATGGTGAACATTAAAATAAACCTATAACTTCTACAACCAGTGATTTACTTTCAAAGCATTGATATCACCTTGATATGGATTAATATTCAACTTATAATCTATATTAAAGAGAGATTATGAATGGATCACAACACTAAAATTTTCCTACTCTATTTGGATTTTCCTAGACTCCTTATCTCTTTATTCTCAATCCCCTCATTTCCCTTTTGATATGACCTTTGCACTGGAATCTCCATCTTCTAGCCTAATATATTTGGACACAACTACCATGAAGTGGCTCACACTATGGTTTATATCTATGAATTGCAATTCCAACTGCAAAATCCTCTTCTCTATTGAATCTTAAGGGTTATCATAAATTGATTTGTTAGCCATGGCTAAGGTTTTCTGATATTCAACTTAAACCTATCAAATCACCTACAACTTCCCAAAAAATACCCAAAGGAACCTCCCTATTAATAATGTCATTTGTAAACTCCTAAGGATATTCCAATAGATAATACATCACAATAGATCTAATAGAAATAGAATAAAATATCCTTAGATTTATATATTTATTAACTATTATTTTTATCCATATGCATGCAATACACAAATTGCAAAGGTTGGAGAAAATTGAAATGAAAACACAAACCAAACACCATGAACACTAAGATATGATTTGGAAAATTGTTTTGGGATAAAACCCAATTTAAAGGTGAGACTGCCCTGCTCTCTTTTGTTTGGAATGGAAATGATGCATATATAAAGCAAAAGGCACTCGGTATGTGGTTTTCTAAGAATTGTGACCTATGGGACACTACAAAGCACAAAAAACCTATGTTTTATTCTTTCTTTATCCACACATGGAAAGTCTATTGTACTATGAAACAAAATGTAAGCCAATAGAATCCAACCCCTTTTCCTCTTAGTAGCCCAATTATAATACAATCTGACAACCAACTAGGGGTTAAATTTGACCTATTATTCCGTCAAAATAAGTTATAGTTGTACCCTTCTAGAGTCATCTTTATCATCCTTATGTGGCTATTCAATTCTCCATAAGTAACAAGGGCTAGCATGGAAATCTCTTGAATTACGGTGCTCAATCCTGATATGTCAAATTTTGAGAAGCATAACTTTTGTATTTTAACTCTAATTGATGTCTTTCTTAGTTTGTTGGAAATGTATCTATATGTAGGGTTTGATGCTTAAATGGTGTTAGTTTTTGTAGCATTAGATGTGTTCTAGCCATGAAAATTTGTGGAGAGGCTAGAATACATGAGATCTCCAAAACCCAAAAATCGTTTCTCGAAATTCCACCTAGAAAGGACTTAATTAGATTATTAGTTGTTTTTTTAAATATTTCCTAAGTCTCAACTTAGGGAATATGACTAATTAATCATAATTAATTAAGTTATGGTGTGAATGTTCTAGAAACTCACACGGATCGACTTCAAGTTAATCCTGACCTTCAATTAAGATCTAATATTGGTCATTGAAGTCTCAACAGAGGATTATAAGAAAATGTTGATGGGGCTTGGAGAAATAACTTGAGAGGTTAAATTTCTGAGCAAATCAATTTCCAGAGTAGTAGTAGTTAGTTTCCAGAGAGAGACAGAGAGATTGAAGCAGTGAGGGAGGGGCAGGGATAATGAAGCCAGAGAAATATTTCTTGATTTGGTGAGTGCATTTGCAGAGAGGCAATGAAGCCATAGAGAGGTTGACGTAGAGCAATGCAGTAGCCTCTAGAGGCAAAGTCAAACTATTGGGTAGATGCAAAAATTTAGTGCCAAAAGTTGGGCAGAGTTTCCAAAGGACAAGCGACATTTTCCCTGATAGCAGCTAGTCAGACGACTTGAGGAGAAGTTTTTCCAAGCTGAGAGCAACAATAACTGCACTAGGGTGATGGAGTGACTGCATAGAGGCAGTTTGGACAACTCAATTTGAGATGAGGTCAGTGTCGGGATTTTCCTGTGGAGTGAGGAATTTCTCCTCACTAGATTTTCTTACTAGTGTTTCTTTGTAGGATTGCCAGTTTTGGCATCCAATTGTACTCATATTATTTCAATACTGCATCATAATAAAACCCTCAGTTCTTGCACTGGTTTCCCCGAGTTGGGTTTTTCCAGGGACATTGGTCCAAAATAACTGTCATTTTATGTGTGTGTGCTAGACTGATATTATTTCTTCCAGTGTTTATTTCTTCTGCAGTTTATTTGTGGAGGTTGTGGTGTGATTGATTCAGTATTTGTTATAGCTCACAGTAAATAAATTGTTAAATTTAATTAACAATTAGGAGAATTATTTCTAGATGTTGCAATAGGAATCAAGTTTTCGATTTTTCACATGGTATTGGAACACATATGAGTAGCCAGAGTGATTAGTAGCGAAGAAGGAGCTTCGTTGTTCATTGAGGGGTAGCAGTTCAAAACCCCATAGGAAACATAGTCACCTTGGCCAAGAGCATGAATACTTGAGGAGAAATTCATTTTTATGAGATAGGGATGAAAAACATTAATCTCTCCAAATCGAAGATTTATAGAGGTAGAGGGAGTAACCAATATTTTTCCTCAAGGAATTTCTAGTCTCAAGAAGTTCAAATTCCCTAGCGGATCAATAGTTGTTGTGTCCAGAGTTTCTCATTCTAGAAGGGAGTGTAAATAGATCAGAAACATCTAAGTAGAAGGGAAGAGGAGTTATTCAACATATTTCTAAGATGGACACTGTCGGACTTCAAGAGCAGGGAAGGTTGGATGGTGCTTCTAACTATGTCATCTGGAAGGAAAGGATGTCCTTCCTTCTTGATGAATATGACTTGAAGCCATATATTTATTCGATGGTAGCTAACCCCACAAATGCATATTAACTGAAGGAATACCAAAAGGAGATAGAGAGGGCAAAGAGATTGATCCTAGATGGTGTTCATGATCATGTTGTATCACACATAGCGGCCAAGGGAACGACCAAGAAGATCTGGGATACACTTTCCACGCTATACCAAGGCACTTTCAAGCACCGGAAGATGTGATTGGAGGAAAAGTTGAGATGAACCGAGATGCAGAAAGGGGAAAGCATAGACCCCTTCCTCACCAAGATTTAGGAGATTCGGGATTAGTTGTCATCTGTTGGGGTAGTGCCTCAACCCATAGAGCTAGTATGATTGGCACTCAATAGTGCCTTAGACGAGTGGCAGGTATTTGTCCAAAGTATCTTGGGCAAAGAAACCTTACCAAGTTGGGATAGGATGTGGCCTGATTTGCAGCAGGAGGAGTTGAGATGAGTACTTTTGAAGAGCTCCATCAGTAGCAGTAGAAATAGATCGCAACAAGTGAAGGAGGAGGAGAATGTGGCCCTCACATCGAATGGTCCTAGCAAGGGATAGGGGGAGCAGAGAAAGAAGAAGAAGGACCTGCCGAAGGTTGAGTGATCCAAAATGGATTTTGGATAGACTTTTAAGTCTAAGTGTTCCTCACAGAGGAAAATGAAAGTCGAAGGATGCTCTTGGAAATAGTCCCATTGCATAGATCTTCTCATTCTGAATCTACTGCAACTTGAATGTGCTAAAATGGACTTTGGATGAAGAAGTTATTGCAGAAAGAAGATTACCTTTGTCCTTTGGAAAAGGAGGCATTTCTTCTAAAAATGGCCTAAAAGGCTCCTTAAGGAAATCACATCACAAAAGTCCAAAGGGAAGGGCTTAACACAAAGGCAAAAGGACCCCAGATCAGTGATCTCCGATATATTAGATCGAAGGTAGGCCTTCGCCCGATATCAGGACCCCAAACAAGGTGACATGCGATAATGCAATAATGCGATTGCGATATCGGCGATCGGAGCGATCGGCCGATTGGCAAAAGTCATAGATCCCTACCAATGTGATACGCGAGGTGCGATATCGACAATCGGAGATCGGGGTGATCGGCGGATCGGCGGTCAGCATACCCAAACGATAGACCCCTAGGTTGTTGCGATCACAATTAGCGATTAGAACTCGGACCCGATACAGATTATGGACCTGATTGCATAAAATTTGAAGTCCAAGAACTTTGAAATTTCAATGTATTTCCCATGTATTTGGGTTTTGGCCAATCCGCCTATGCAATGCAATATGCGACTAAAGCCAGACCCAAAAGGGTTTATGGATGTGAATATATATATATATATATATAGATAGATAGATAGAGTTCCGGTAAAAAGGGTTTTTCTATGTATTTTCACATTTGAGTTCTGTAATGAGCGGGATTTGGAGCGAGCCTCAGGCAGTAAGTGGTATTGGATGGGCTCCGCTCAATCCCATACATTGGCCGACACATGGCTTGGCACTGGAGAGAGAAAACCACCTTTTCGGGCGGGTAATCTCCGTGCGCATAAGCTGCCTGAAATGAATATCAACCGTTGGATCAGAGATCACACAGATCAATGGTGGGCGTGTGACAGCAACCAAAGGCGGACCCGATATGATTATAGGGCAGATTCAATGATTTTTGAAGTCCGATAGAAAGAGTTTTTGCGTGTTTTTAGTGTATTTCTATATGTAAATGGGGAAACGTGTTCCCGGGATTGCAACCACGCCAGCAGTCCCTTTCTGCTTAAAAACTAGGTGGCCACCATACCTGAAGGCATTCCACAATGATTGTTTAATGCTCAAAGGGGATTTGAACGAACAGAGGCCGGGAGCGAGAGAGCCCGAAAGGGGAAACGAACAGACAAGTGCCGATAAGCTTAAAACCCACTCAATGTTAGAGACAAAGTAGAAAGTTGTTGAGACAGAGAAAAAGCTGAAGGCAGAGTAGCTGAGGGAGTCTTGGAGTCGCATGGAGGTCAAGTGGAAAAACCAGAGAGCTTAAAGTAGCCGAGTCAGTCGCTTGGAGGTCAAGCAGACTGCTAAAAGCTCACAAGAGGCCAGAGCCAGAGCTGAGAGCCAGAGCCAGAAAGCCTGAGAGCTTGAGCCAGGGATGAGATGGTGTTCTAAGCCCATTGTTTCTGTGTAATACACTGGAGTTGAGCGTGGAGCTTGTAAAAGAACTTTGCCATAATTCTAGAGAGCCTAATTGAGTTGACTAGAGCTCAAGGAGACATAGCCCAAAAGTTTTGGGTGAACATATTATATTGCTGTTATGTGTGTTTGCTTGTTGCTTCATTGCATTGCTACTTTATTTTCTATTATATGTTTTATATCAATTCGAGAAAATAAACTTAAGACACGTAAATAGTTTTAAAACAAACATAATATCTTGGGAATATTTAAGCTTTCGAAGTGGGAGAGGTTAAGATTGCAAGCTCATAAGAAGCCTTTAGTGCCCCATTTTCAAATAATGTGGTATCAGAGCATGAGATTGATTAGCCCCACCTTCAAAGAAGGTTATATCAGAATGCTTGATTGACAGAACAAAGATTGCTTTTCTGAAAGGTGTTTGAGCAGTCAAGGATTGATTGTTTGATTTATTGTATGCTTGTTGCAGACTGACTATTGTGTGAGTTTGCAGAGGTGAAGGGAAAGCTATTGATAACTCAGTTTAGGAAGGACAAGAAGGAAGAAGGGCTGAAGGCATTCTTCTTATCCCAAAGGACCTCAAAACAATCCTTGAATCACAAGAGGTTTTTTGCAAAAGGTTGCTTGGGTAAGCTCTTTGTTAATCTTGTTTGAAGTTTTTTGTTCATTGGCATAATGACAACTTCTACAAGTGAGTCCTCAAATTCTTCTTTCTTCACAAGAGTCTTTGATGAAGATATGAAGCAAGACTTGTTCATCATGATGGACAAGGTGAGAGAAATGTATGAGAATGGAAGGAAGAGCAACATACTTAGAGAGCAGTTGAATTCCATGGAGGAAGAGAAGCAGATGCTTTCTGACAAATTGCAGGAAATGGAGAGGCAACTTCATATTGCAAATATGAACCTGAAAAGGATGCATGAGTTGGAGTCACGACTCTTTGTTGCCAAAGAAGCCTTAGTCAAGTATCAGCTTGAAGAAGAGGTAAACCATTCCAGTTTGTCTTCAAATTCTTTTAAGAATGCTTATATGAGTTCTTTTGAAAAACATACTAGAGGCATAGGTTCCAAGCTAATGTCCAAGATGGGCTATGAAGGAAAAGACTTGGGTAAGCATGCACAAGGTATTGTTGAGCTAATAATGGTCGAGGAAAGGCCTAAGTATTTGGGTCTTGGCTATGGAGAGTCTTATGGAGAAAGCTCCAAAACTGCCATGAAGACCATTAAAACAACTCCAAGAAGGAGTTGCATTGTAGGTCCTCTACCTCAAGAGTGTGAAAATTGTGTTCAGGAGGAATGCAATAGCTTGAAGCGTCATTTGTAGGATGCAGGTGTTCAAAAGCAAACACTTGAACCAGAGAGTTGTGGAAACTCTGACAAACTTGAAGAGATTGATGGTGTTCCAAAGGGAGCCACTTCTTCATTCAATTCACCTCCTCATGAAGGCAATAAAGGTGAAAGAGAAAGGTATAAATCTGGTTCTAAACATATTCCTGTTGATTATGTAAGGCATGGTAAATTTCCACATAAGCATGGGAAAAGAATTGCATGTTCCTTTTGTGGTTTGGATAACCATAATGTTTCTAGATGTTGGAAGATAATGGCCACATACAGGAAACTTTTGAAGGAAAGGAAGCAAGAAGCCAAAGGTCCATTGGACAAGGCAAATCATGCTATCAAGAGGATGCACATGTGTTGCACTTACTGCCATAAGCAAGGGCATCTTGCTAAAAGGTGTTGGAATCTGAATCCAGCAATGCTTCCACAAAAGCTGAAGAAGGTGGAAAGAGAAGATGTGTCTTAGGATGATTCACATGTTGATGCTGATGTGTAGACAAAGGAAAGACCTTTGAAATGGATTGGTAAGAAATGGCTAGAGTTCTTATCCAATTAAGATTGCATGTCTATTGATGCATCTATTTGCATTTCTTTGTTGATGAGATGCAAGTTGCAGGTTTCTACCAAGAAGGTGAATGGAAAACTTGAGTAGGAGGCTCACTTTGTTTCTGCAACATTATATTTTATTTCAGCTTCGAAAGTACACTGTGCTTAAGTGAAAGTTGAAGGATGAAATGCATGCATGAGCATGAGATGCATGAACACAGGGATGTTGATGTTTTCCTTGTATTTGAACATGTATGTGTAATTACCTTGAAGGGCTGATTGCTTTAAAAATTCATGTAATATTGACTTGAGAAAAGTTGATTTGGTCTCCAAGATGGAGATAATCATGAAGTGTTTCATCTTTTTAAAAATATTCATAATGGTCTTTTTCTACATGCTTGACTTGAAGGGTCATTTGTTTTAAAGGCATGTTTTGTGGGCTTGTTATCTAGTCCATCATTTGTATGCAGATGTAAGACATGGGGGTGTTCACAAGATGTGAGATCTGTTTCTTTTGTTGAAGCAGGAGTTTTATGCCATCCAGTTGTTGTCTATATTTCTGTTGTTGTTAACAATTGTTATTGACAGCTTCTCAAATAGGTACAAATGAAAATTTTGTGAAGCAGATGTAACTTCACATTTGTTTGAGCCATCTTGGATCAATGATCAAGGCAGAAAAGTTCAAACTACCTTCTGTGACCATCTTAGTAGGAGTTCTGCATGCAGGAAATGAGGAAAATAGTTCTTCCTAGGAGGACCAACACATCTAGGAAGGAAAGTGGTCAAGGGCTTTGGTTCACAGACACTATGCATGGAAAGTGTGTGAAGGCTGAAAGAAGAGGGTACTGTTACTCTCATTTACTGTTCAGATCAATATATTAGTGTTTGGAGACCAAAATTCCTTTAGTGGGAAGGCGTGATCCAAAATGGGTTTTGGATAGACTTCTAAGTCTAAGTGTTCCTCATAGAGGAAAATGAAAGTCCAAGGATGGTCTTGGAATAGATCTTCTCATTCTGAATCTACTATAACTTGAATGGGCTAAAATGGACTTTGGATGAAGAAGTTATTGCAGGAAGAAGATTGCCTTTGTCCTTTGGAAAAGGAATCATTTCTTGTAAAAATGGCCTAAAAGGTTCCTTAAGGAAATTGCATCGTAAAAGGCCAAACGGAAGGACTTAACACAAAGGCGGAAGGACCCCCGATCAACGATCTCTTATATATCAGATCGGAGGTAGGATTTCACCTGATATCGGGACCCCAGACAAGGTGACATGTGATAATGCGATAATGTGATAATGCGATTGAAATATCGATGATCGAAGCGATTAGCCGATCAACGATCGAAGGGGCAGAAGGCATAGACCCCCGCCGATGTGATATGCGAAGTGCAATATCGGCGATCAGCGATTGGGTTGATCAGTGGATTGGTGGATCGGCGATCGGCATACCCAAAGGACAGACCCCCAGGCCGTTGGGATTTCGATTAGCGATCAGAACTTGGACCCGATAGGGATTATGGGCCCGATTGCATAAAATTTGAAGTCCCGGAACTTTGGAATTTCAATGTATTTCCCATGTATTTGGGCTTTGGCCAATTCGCCTATGCGATGCGATATGCGACTAAAGCTAGACCCGAAAGGGTTTTTGGATGTGAGTATATATATATTAAGTTCTGGTAAAAAGGGTTTTTCTATGTATTTTTTCATTTTCGTTAAGAGAACAAAATACAAAGGAAATGCCCCCGGAGCGATAAAACAGACCCGAAAGGTTTTTACATGCAACTTTGTATTATTTGAGTTTCGTAATGAGCGGGATTTGGGGCGGGCCACAGGTGGTAAGTGGTATTGGATGGGCTCTGCCCGATCCCATACACTGGCTTACATGTGGCTTAGCGCCGGAGAGAGAAAATTGCCTTTTCGGGCAGATAATCTCCGTGTGCATAAGCGCCCAAGATGAATATCAGTTGTTGGATCAAAGATCACACAAATCAACGGTGGGTGTGTGACAGCAACCGAAGGCAGACCTGATATGATTATAGGGCGAATTCAATGATTTTTGAAGTCCGATAGAAAGAGTTTTTGCATGTTTTTAGTGTATTTATTTATGTAAACAGGGGAACATGTTCTCGAGGATTTCAACCGTGCCAGTGGTCCCTTTTCACTTAAAAAACAGGTGGCCACCATACCTGAAGGTGTTCCACAATGATTGTTTAACGCTCAGAGGGGATTTGAACAAACAGAGACCAGGAGCTAGAGAGCCCGAAAGGGGAAACGAACAGGCAAGCGCCGATAAGCTTAAAAGCCACTCAATGTCAGAGATAGAGCAAAAAGTTGTTGAGATAGAGAAAAAACTGAAGACAGAGCAACTGAGGGAGTCTTGGAGTTGTGTGGAGGTCAAGTGGAAAAACTAGAGAGCTGAAAGTAGCCGAGTCAGTTGTTTGGAGGTCAAGTGGACTGCTGAAAGCTCACAAGAGGATAGAGTCGAGAGCCAAGAGCCAGAGCGAGAAACAGAGCCACGATCTGGAGCCAGAGCCACGAACTAGAGACAAGAGCCAGAGCCAGAGCCAGAGCTAGAGTCAAAGCAGAGAGCGAGAGCGAGAGCTAGAGCCAGAAAGCCTGAGAGCTTCAGAGACAGGGATGAGATGGTGTTCTAAGCCAATTGTTTCTATGTAATATAGTGGAGTTGAACGTGGAGCTTGTAAAAGGACTTTGCCAGAGAGCCTAGTCGAGTTGACTAGAGCTCAAGGAGACGTAGCCCAAGAGTTTTTGGTGAAATCCATATTATATTGTTGTTATGTGTGTTTGCTTGTTGCTGCATTGCATTGCTGCTTTATTTGTTGTTATATGTTTTATATCAGTTCAAGCAAATAAACTTAAGGCACATAAATAGTTTTAAAACAAACATAAGCATACACCTATATTCAAGCATATTTAATTCCGCAATTGGTTAATCATAATATCTTGGGAATATTTAAGCTTTGGAAGTGGGAGAGGTTCTTGTAAGCTCACAAGAAGCCTTTAGTGCCCCATTTTTAGATCATTGAGTGATTCAGATGTGGTGAGCTTGGCCACTACAACACCCAATGCCCTCTCAGGAAGAGGGACAAGGAGTAGAAGCAGGAATAGCAGGCAACATCAACAGAGATCAATAGACTTTCCTCCAGGCTAGAGGAATACTTCACCATGTTTGCTGACATACCCCTATAAGTCAAATGGGGTGATTTGGTTTTGTAGCCCCAGAGTGCGACATATGGGCAAGATTCTTAAGGAGGTCCACCTCTTGAATCAGAATCTTGCTACGGAAGGTCACAATATTTCAGTAGCATGATGGATCAGTGGCAGTAGATGCAGCCAGATGCCAGAATGACAGATGCAGAGTCTAGTTGCATGTTAGATGTCAGGGATCACATTGTAGGGTTGGCAGCAGTGCAATTGGCATAGAGCAGAGTTAGCAACAACGCAAATGTCTCAGTGACAACACAGGTACTAGAAGTAGTCAGAGACTTGGGTGATAGATGTATCATACTGATCACAGTTGATTGAGTATTTAGGATGCTTTTCAGTTGCAGATGTTGCAGTTGTAGCAACAGCAAATGGAGAGAGAGTTGCAGTGTTGGAAGTAGTTTACCAGAGTCAGCAACAACAAAAATGCAACACATATCAGGGCTGTGTAGTAGTTGGTGGGCAGTAGTATGCAGACATCAGTAACGTGACAGTAGATGATGCAAATACATGGTGTTGCTATAGGGTACAAGACAAATAGAACACATTCTGCACTAAGAGGGAGTGTTAGTTTTTGTAGCATCATATGTGTTATAGCCACGAAATTTAATGGAGAGGCTAGAATAAATGAGATATCCAAAAGGCAGAAATTGTTTTTGGACATTCCACCTACAAATGACTTAATTAGATTATAGTAATTTTTTAAATATTTCCTAAGACTAAACTTAGGGAATATGACTAATTAATCATAATTAATTAAGTTATTCTGTGAATGTTCTAGAAACTCACATGGATTGAATTGAAGTTAATCCTAGCCATTGATTAAGATCTAATCTTGGTCATTGAAGTCTCAACAGAGGATTATAAGAAGAAGTAGAGGGGGCTTGGAGAAATAACTTGAGAGGTTCAATTTTTGAACAAATCGATTTCAAGAGAAACAACAATCAGTTGTTAGAGAGAGAGCCAAAGAGATCGAAGCAGTGAGATAGGGTCAAGGATAGTGAAGCTAAAGGAATATTTCTTGATCTAGTGAGTGAATTTGCAAAGAGGTAGAGAAGCCATAGAGAGGCTGACGTAGAGTAGCACAGTAGCCTCTAGATGCAAAGTTGAATTGTTGGGGAGAAGAAAAAATTTAGTGTCAGAAGCTGGGCACAGGCTCCATATGCCAGGAGAGACATTTTCCTAGACAACAGTTGGCCAAATAGCTTGAGGAGAATTTGTTCCAAGCTGAGAGCAACAATAACTATGCTAGGGTGATGTAGTGACTATGCAAAATAGTTTGGATGGCTCAATTTAAGCTGAGGTCAGTGCTGAGATTTGCATGTGGAGTAAGGAATTTCTCCTCACTATATTTTCTTGCCATTATTTCTTGTTAGGATTGCTAGTTTCAACATCGAGTTGTACTCAGATTATTTCAATGTTGCATAATAATAAAACCCTCAGTTGCTGCACCGATTTTCCTGAGTTGGGTTTTCCCGAGACATCAGTCAAACATCAATATGTCATTTTATGTGTGTGTGCTAGTATTTCTTCCGCAGCTTGTTTGTGTAGGTTGCGCTATGATTGATTCAATATTTGTTGTAGCTCACAACAAATAAATTGTTAAATTTAATTAACAATTAGGAGAATTATTTCTAGTTGCTGCAATAGGAATCGGGTTTCTGACTTTTCACAAGTGGAAATGTTTTATTCCCTAGAAAACATCATTTAAGCCCTCAAGTTATCCTTGGAAGGTTTCTAATCCCAAATCTCCAATCTTCGTCACATAGCTAAAAATACTTTTGTAAGTTGATTTCATTAATTTTTCTACCTATATTAATTCTCCAAATGTTGAAGAAGAGAGTAGCTAATATAGATCCTGATGCATGAGGGGAAGTTGTAAAGGGGATTTGGGAAGTTTCCTATCTGACTTGAATTAAATGTTTATATTTCTAATCTGGTAATTGAGTTGCCCAAAAAAAGCAATTATATTAATGAATAGGGAGTGGTATTGAATAGGGAGAGACTTATAATTCTCATGTTGGGTAATGTGTGTGTGGTTGGGGTCAATAGAGGATAGTAGTAAGTAGTAAAATGTGGTATTAATGTGTCAAATATATAGAAAAATGCATGGAAGTGAAAAAAAGAAACTTGTGAGAAGAGAATAGAAACCCACATGGGTGTTGGGAATGTGACTTGAAATAGAAGGAGAAAGAGATCCTTCTAATCAAAAACATCCTATGTGGAATTATGATTTTAATTGAATTTGGATAAATAAGTCATCATAAAATCCTTTGACCTGAGATATGGGGTGATAAGATTTGTTCAAATAATTTTTCTTAAATAGGCACCCAAGGCACAATGAAAAGGGAAGTAGCAAGAAACTAATAGATTAGTGTAGAATACTAATTCATGTATATGAAGGAGAGTGGCCTTCGTATTCTCCATCTTGAATTGAATCTTTTTAACCATTGACTAAGTCCTCATACTAAGGCATTAGATCTAACTTAGAGATCACCAAATATAAAGAAGTTGTAGTGTAATTGATCGTATGGTTGGGTGGAGAGTAGCTCTCCCTTCTTCAGTTTCCAACAAAGTTTCAACTAACATGAATAAGTATAACTACTTCTCTTCTAATGAAATAGCACCATCATTCAATGTTTCATAACTATTTCTACTATGGGTTACTAAGGATGTTTTAAGGATGATATTGATCAATGTTTAGTTGTTCTTGATTACTAACTATTAAATATATTATGATTATATATATATATATATATATATATATATATATATATATATATATATATATAGATATATATGGAGGTATGCTTTGGTGCATGTTACTTAGGATAGATATGTGACATACGGTCTATGAACTATGATGCATAATTTGATTTTAGCCCAAGAATATTCCTATATATTTTTAGTGTGTCTATCCATTGCTACTGCAATAGTCGGTTTGATTTTTGTTTTTGTATCCTTGGTTTGAAATGAGAAAAATGGAAGGCATTTCCTTGATTGGATGACTTCAAAAGGGTGGATAATTCACTATTGGGCTAGTTATATAAGATAATTTATAGATATATGGATAAGGAGTCTTTGAGACCTTTTTTCCTCAATATATAACATAGAATACTATCCTCACTATTTGTAAAGTTTTGGAGTTCAAATATTGAATGTTGCATCCCAAGGAAGTGAGATAAACTTATTTCAATTGGGTGAATTTGTGGATTTGACAATTGGTCATCTCCGCGCCCCTTTTCTAGGGAAATTACTAATGTCGCAAAATTCTTTGAAAGAATTTATGGGTAAGCAGGGGCTTTAGTACCATAGAAGTATTCAAGGTAGTTTTTTCCTTGATGAGTGCAATTCCAGTCCTCTGAAAGAAGATTAGGAGTGTAGCAAAGGTTTTTGAATTTCTACGATGAACCTTTTAACTTTTGGGGTTAATTAATAGAAACTTATTGATTAGGGATTCCATCCTTAATGCATAGTCACATGGGTTGGTGGGGTCAACATTGAGAGCTTAACTGTGAAGGGAATTAACTATGAATTCTATGAACAAAATAAAGCTTAGGTTTTTAAGACTCTCTTAGTTCTCTTAATAACCTAATAGTCTATTATCTACAGTTACCCTATGTAGTAGGAGACATTGCGTTAGATTTCCTAGTGGCCCATATATTTTCAACTACAATGGAAAATGGGAAGAGACATAGATTATATTTAGCGCAATGAATGTGAAACCTAATATTTGTTAATATGTAAAAATGTAGACATTTGGAAACACTTCATAGACTTGTTTTTTGAAAATCCCAGATGCCAAATGATGGAATCTTTATTTGATGGAAGTAACAGGTGGAGGAAGAGAGTATCTGGAATATATCAAGAACCATGGACCAATATTATATTATGATAAGTGCCAAAGATATAAAACTTGAGTTTTTTAAGGAGTGGAAATATTGCAATATGGAAAAAATAAGATGATGCACTTATTTAAAATCCCATATCCATATGCTTGCATAGTAGGCCATGTGGAAATTACATGGAATCCATGTGACCACTCCTAGACTCTATGGGTAGACCAATGTTGATGGGGGAATATGTTGTGTGATGATAACATGGCATGTAGGGTAGGATTTTTGGTGATGTGGCATGTTAATGTCGATTAGTTAACATGTTAATGAATGTTTCACTTATCATGGTTCTTGATGTGCAATCTAGAATTATAGGAATCTAGAGCTTAATTAAATGAACCATTTTGGGGTTTTACAAATATTTTTATATAAATAAGTCGCAAACATCATATTTTTTATCCCCTTAAAGTATTTTGGTTGCTATGTTGAATGTTTCATTCTCCTTTGGGAGGGAACATTAAAGATCTCCATCATTGAGGGATATTAACATCTACATTCGGTGTGCATATTAATCTTATCAAAATCTTTGTGATGTATTACTTTAGAGTGTTTTATCTTTATAACATTTCAATATGTTTGTATGTTATTTGTGGAAACATGGCTTCTTTGAGTTTTGGAATCAATGGGTCCAAGGTGCTGAAGTTTGAGAATGCTCACAAAAACCCTATTGCTAAATTTTTAATAATAAGGAGGTTAAAGATATATTGACAATAGCACTTGAATAATGAGGTTTACTAAGTTTATGAGGAAATCAATTCCTTAAATTTATGGTCTTAATCTAGCTTGGCATGTCTCCATCTTCTTCATCATGGCCCTAGTTCTAGAAATGTGCTTCATGGTAGTTGCAAAAATTAGAAGTCAAATAAGACTCACAAACATGATTCATTGATTTTAAGTTGCCTCAGTTCTATATCATGTAACTCATTTTAAGTAAAGTAAGTGAAAGGCCTTGGATTTTTATTTTTACATGATTTTAGGTTTCTTTCTAAGTCTTTTATAAAGGCATTCGTCTACATTCTTTTTTATTTCCAAAATATCTAGACAATTGTGTTATAACCGAGGGAAAAGATCAAAGCCCACTCAATTTGAAACGAAGAAGATTTGGAAATGTTAACATGAAGTATTTTTATTTGATACAAAAAAAAAAAAAGTTGTCAACAATTTCCATTAAAATATTATATTACTACTATAATACATGAGAAACATGTGCTAAATCATTTTGATCACAAAAAAGTATAGTTTTTTCTATTCATTTATGGGAGAAGTTAAATAATTTATTCATTTTGGATTTCAATAGGAGATATTAATGTCTTACAAGATAATATATCTTGTTAGACTATTTTTATTTCATGCAATTTTGTTATGAATTCTGAATAGGGTGTGGAAAAGCTAAGAGCTATGTTTCTTTGCATTCATTTATTAAATACATCAATCATATGGTATGAGAAAAGGTTTTTTTTTCTAAGTGTAGTGCATTTTTTATCTAATTTTTTTTTTGGACTTGATTTTCTTACTTCTTAATCTTTTAAATAACTTGCATAAATTTACTATAATTTTGTGTAAGAATTATTTTCATCGTCTTTAATAGTATAAATAAGTTATTTTCATTGAAGATTTTGAAATTTAACATATTGTTTATTGGGATGTAATTTCAAATTTTCCATTAGAAGGTACAAAATTATATTAGCAACTCTGTGAATATTATTGGAAGTTATATATTATGGAAAAACAAAATTTTAATAGCATTAGTTTTTTTTTCCATGTGATCTATTTTCAAGGATCATATCTTATACTTTATATAAATTGAAAAACATAATAACAATTACTTAGAAATCCTGAAATGAGTTTATTAATTTTAATATAGTACTTTTTATCATCTAAATTTTTTAATCATTTTTGTATAATCATTTTCATATAAAAAATATATGTTATCAATGAAGATTTTATTTCTTTCCAAGGTTAAGATTGTGTTTAATTTGATCACAAGTGGAAATGATTTATTCCCTAGAAAAATTCATTTAGTCCCTCAAGTTATCCTTGGAAGGTTTCTAATCCCAAATCTCCAATCTTGGTCACATAGCTAAAAATAATTTTGTAAGTTGATTTCATTAATTTTTCTACCTATATTAATTCTCCAAATGTTGAAGAAGAGAGTAGCTAATATAGATCCTGATGCATGAGGGGAAGTTGTAAAGGGGATTTGGGAAGTTTCCTATCTAACTTGAATTAAATGTTTATATTTCTAATTTGGGAATTGAGTTACCCAAAAAAATGCAATTATGTTAATGAATAGGGAGTGGTATTGAATAGGGAGAGACTTATAATTCTCATGTTGGGTAATGTGTGTGTGGTTGGGGTCAATAGAGGATAGTAGTAAGTAATAAAATGTGGTATTAATGTGTCAAATATATAGAAAAATGCATGGAAGTGAAAAAAAGAAACTTGTGAGAAGAGAATAGAAACCCACATGGGTGTTGGGAATGTCACTTGAAATATAAGGAGAAAGAAATCCTTCTAGTTAAAAACATCCTATGTGGAATTATGATTTTAATTGAATTTGGATAAATAAGTCATCATAAAATCCTTTGACCTGAGATATGGTGTGATAAGATTTGTTCAAATAATTTTTCTTAAATAGGCACCCAAGGCACAATGAAAAGGGAAGTAGCAAGAAACTAATAGATTAGTGTAGAATACTAATTCATGTATATGAAGGAGAGTGGCCTTCGTATTCTCCATCTTGAATTGAATCTTTTTAACCATTGACTAAGTCCTCATATTAAGGCATTAGATCTAACTTAGAGATCACCAAATATAAACAAATTGTAGTGTAGTTGATCCCATGGTTGGGTGGAGAGTAGCTCTCCCTTCTTCAGTTTGCAACAAAGTTTCAACTAACATGAATAAGTATAACTATTTCTCTTCTAATGAAATAGCACCATCATTCAATGTTTCATAACTATTTCTACTATGGGTTACTAAGTATGTTTTAAGGATGATATTGATCAATGTTTAGTTGTTCTTGGTTACTAACTATTAAATATATTATGATTATCTATATATATGGAGATATCCTTTGGTGCATGTTGCTTAGGATAGATATGTGACATACGGTCTATGAAGTATGATGCATAATTTGATTTTAGCCCAAGAATATTCCTATATATTTTTATTGTGTCTATCCATTGCTACTGCAATAGTCGGTTTGATTTTTGTTTTTGTATCCTTGGTTTGAAATGAGAAAAATGGAAGGCCTTTCCTTGATTGGATGACTTCAAAAGGGTGGATAATTCACTATTGGGCTAGTTATATAAGATAATTTATAGATATATGGATAAGGAGTCTTTGAGACCTTTTTTCCTCAATATATAACATAGAATACTATCCTCACTATTTGTAAAGTTTTGGAGTTCAAATATTGAATGTTGCATCCCAAGGAAGTGAGATAATATTTCACATCCTGAAGATGAACCACTGTTGTTGGTTCGAAACGTTGATAAGAAAGAAATCTAATGCGATGTATCTGGAAGATCTACATTATAAAGTGAGATAAACTTATTTCAATTGGGTGAATTTGTGAATTTGACAATTGGTCATCTCCACGCCCCTTTTCTAGGGAAATTACTAATGTCGCAAAATGCTTTCGAAGCATTTATGGGTAAGCAGGGGCTTTAGTACTATAGAAGTATTCAAGGTAGTTTTTTCCTTGATGAGTGCAGTTCCAGTCCTCTGAAAAAATATTAGGAGTGTAGCAAAGGTTTTTGAATTTCTACGATGAACCTTTTAACTTTTGGGGTTAATTAATAGAAACTTAGTGATTAGGGATTCCATCCTCAATGCATAGTCACATGGGTTGGTGGGGTCAACACTGAGAGCTTAACTGTGAAGGGGATTAAGTGTGAATTCTATGAACAAAATAAAGCTTAGGTTTTTAAGACTCTCTTAGTTCTCTTAATAACCTAATAGTCTATTATCTACAGTTACCCTATGTAGTAGGAGACATTGCATTAGATTTCCTAGTGGCCCATATATTTTCAACTACAATGGAAAATGGGAAGAGACATAGATTATATTTAGCGCAATGAATGGGAAACCTAATATTTGTTAATATGTAAAAATATAGACATTTGGAAACACTTCATAGACTAGTTTTTTTAAAATCCCAAATGCCAAATGATGGAATCTTTATTTGATTGAAGTAACAGGTGGAGGAAAAGACTATCTGGAATATATCAAGAACCATGGACCAATATTATATTATGATAAGTGCCAAAGATAGAAAACTTGAGTCTTTTAAGGAGTGGAAATATTGGAGTATGGAAAAAATAAGATGATGCACTTATTTAAAATCCCATATCCATATGCTTGCATAGTAGGCCATGTGGAAATTACATGGAATCTAAGTGACCACTCCTAGACTCTATGGGTAGACCAATGTTGATGGGGGAATATGTTGTGTGATGATAACATGGCATGTAAGGTAGGATTTTTGGTGATGTGGCATGTTAATGTCGATGAGTTAAAATGTTAATGAATGTTTCACTTATCATGGTTGTTGATGTGCAATCTAGAATTATAGGAATCTAGAGCTTAATTAAATGAACCATTTTGGGGTTTTACAAATATTTTTATATAGATAAGTCACAAACATCATATTTTTTATCCCCTTAAAGTATTTTGGTTGCTATGTTGAATGTTTCATTCTACTTTGGGAGGGAACATTAAAGATCTCCATCATTGAGGGATATTAACATCTACATTCGGTGTGCATATTAATCTTATCAAAATCTTTGTGATGTATTACTTTAGAGTGTTTTATCTTTATAACATTTCAATATGTTTGTATGTTATTTGTGGAAACATGGCTACTTTGAGTTTTGGAATCAATGGGTCCAAGGTGCTGAAGTTTGAGAATGCTCACAAAAACCCTATTGCTAAATCTTTTATAATAAGGAGGTTAAATATATATTGACAATAACACTTGAATAATGAGGTTTACTAAGTTTTTGAGGAGATCAATTCCTTAAAGTTATGGTCTTAATCTAGCTTGGCATGTCTCCATCTTCTTCTTCATGGCCCTAGTTCTAGAAATGTGCTTCATGGTAGTTGCAAAAATTAGAAGTCAAATAAGACTCACAAACATGATGCATTGATTTTAAGTTGCCTCAATTCTATGTCATGTAACTCATTTTAAGCAAAGTAAGTGAAAGGCCTTGGATTTTTATTTTTACATGATTTTAGCTTTCTTTCTAAGTCTTTTATAAAGTCATTCGTCTACATTCTTTTTTATTTCCAAAATATCTAGATAATTGTGTTATAACAGAGGGAAAAGATCAAAGCCCACTCAATTTGAAATGAAGAAGATTTGGAAAAGTTAACATGAAGTATTTTTATTTGATACAAAAAACAGTTGTCAACAATTTCCATTAAAATATTATATTACTACTATAATACATGAGAAACATGTGCTAAATCATTTTGATCACAAAAAATTATAGTTCTTTCTATTCATTTATGGGAGAAGGTAAATAATTTATTCATTTTGGATTTCAATAGGAGATATTAATGTCTTACAAGATAATATATCTTGTTAGACTATTTTTATTTCATGCAATTTTGTTATGAATTTTTTATTTCAATAGTTTGGCTCGTTATAAGTGGTTGGTATATAGGAAACCCATATCACTAAGAAAAATCTTTTTTCTCCAATAAGCAGGGTAAAGCCAAGAGTTATGATTGTTTTGCAGTAATTTATTAATTATATTGATCTCAAAGGTGTGAGAAAAGTATTTTTTTCTTAATAGGGTGTGGAAAAGCTAAGAGCTATGTTTCTTTGCATTCATTTATTAAATACATTAATCATATGGTATGAGAAAAGGTTTTTTTTTCTAAGTGTAGTGCATTTTTTATCTAATTGTTTTTTTTTGGACTTGATTTTCTTACTTCTTAATCTTTTAAATAACTTGCATAAATTTACTAGAATTTTGTGTAGGAATTATTTGCATCGTCTTTAATAGTATAAATAAGTTATTTTATTTGAAGATTTTGAAATTGAACATATTGTTTATTGGGATGTAATTTCAAATTTTCCATTAGAAGGTACAAAATTAGATTAGCAACTCTGTGAATATTATTGGAAGTTATATATTATGGAAAAACAAAATTTTAATAGCATTAGATTTTTTTTCCATGTGATCTATTTTCAAAGATCATATCTTATACTTTATATAAATTGAAAAATATAATAACAATTACTTAGAAATCCTGAAATGAGTTTATTAATTTTAATATAGTACTTTTTATCATCTAAATTTTTTAATCATTTTTGTATAATCATTTTCATAAATATTTAAATTAAAGATATTTACAATATTAATAACTCCATAAAAATTACAAAATTTATCATAAATACACATAATTAAAATAAATATTATATAATCAATTTTAACAATAAATTTTCTTACGATCATATTTTTATATAAATAAGTCATATACTTTTTTGGAAGAAATAAAATATATTTTAAAAAATATATGTTATCAATGAAGATTTTATTCCTTTCCAAGGTTAAGATTGTGTTTAATTTGATTTGCCATCATTATAAAATACATTTAAATGTTTATGTCAAAAAAGTATTGAAAACAAAATTTAAATAACTATTATTAAATTTTGATTAGATTATCATTAATTATACTAAAAAGAAATTGGTTTAATACTCCAAATCTCTCGTTTTATGTGAAATGACAGTATGTCTAATATTAAATAATTCACAAACTTACATTTCTCGCTTCTATCCCATCTAACCTTTATTACATTTAAACAATATTTACAGCGCGTCTTGCTGTATTTTTTAATAACTATACTGACAATGATTAACACTTATTTATTCCATTTAAACAATATTTACAGCGCGTCTTGCTGTGCTGTATTTTTTAATAAATATAATGACAATGATTAACACCTATGTCCTTCATTTATCCTTGATATAAGGGACAACTTTAAAAAATGTAAAAAGATTACAGCGACTGTTCTCGACGAAACGTGGTATTCTTCTCCTTGCAGATGGCTGCGTTCCTAATGATCGTAAGTTATAACAACTAAGTTATCAATGTGTGAAGTAAAGGAATTTGGTTTAATACCCATTAATCTCTTGGTATATGCGAAAACACAGTATCTTTAATATATAATAATAGAAAGCTTTACATTCTTTTTTCTTCCCTCCAAACTTCACGCCATTAAATAATTAATGTGTTAGACTTTTACACCTAGCTGTACTTTTTAATAATTATAAGGTTGAATTGTCTACACCTAGCTGTACTTTATTATCTTCATACAAGAATTAGTTAAGAAAATGTTAAAATTTTAGTGTACTGTTTTCCAGGTGACCTCGTAGCCTTCTCCCTCTAGATGACTTGGTGCCACCAATGATTGTAAGTTACAGCAAGTGAATTACAGTAGCCGATAATTCAGAAGCGGAGTAATCAGCTGTCGATAGTGTATTGGAAGAATCGTCCATTTTTATGGAATCCATAATTTCTATCTTGCTATCCGCAGAGTGTATTGGAAGAATCATTTTATTTTTATGGAATTTATAATTTTCCAGTTTCGGGATCTTAGTTATTTGTATAGTAAGTTTACTCATGATGAGTTTTCGAGTAATAGTAAATCTCTTCAAGGTATCAGAGTGAGTTTGGATCTAAGTTTAATTTCCTGAGCTATATGTGAGGGGTTGGGAGGAATTACATGATATTTATGGAATCTATAATTTTCACTTTGAAATCTTATTACTAGGTTTAGAAAATTTATTAATATATCGGTATTTCCATGAAATTTGATCTGGATCGTCTTTGTTAAAAAAAACCCTCCTCAACTACCAAACTACTAAATATACTATAGAATCTATAATTTCCACCCTAAATATCCTAATTACCAGTTTAAAAAACCTACTATAATTTCCACCCTAAATATCCGTTACCAGTTTGAAAAGCTTACTAGTACCTACCGATTTTGGTATAACGGGAAACCGGCTCCGGCTCCGGCTCGTGGTCATCCTGGTAGAAAAGTTTTGGAAATGACATTAAGATAATGGAGAAATCGTACGATATTAAGGGTCTTGGTCCAAAATTCAAATATAATAACATTGCAGCCGCCGGCCACGACCACAGTGCATCCCACGACTCGTATTTATGCACGTCAAGAAAGACTGTCTAGACACGTGCCCGTAAAGTAAAATACGATCATACTCTGGTTAGATAAAGAATTGCTAATTATTGTTATGTGTAGGGTCTACAGGTTACATAAAGTGGAATGGTTTGAAGATTTCGTATACGATATCTGACAGGAATTTCGGCGAACTGTATGCCTGGTAGGCGGTTCCCGAGTTGTTTATCAGGATTGGAGATCTTGTTCCTAAGTTCGTATGATCGAAGAGATCAAACCCTAATCTTGTTGCAGAAGATCACGGACCCACTCTGCTTGTAAATCGCTGGCAAAGATTTCTTAGCTTTACAACTCCCACCCTTTGCAAATTGCAACATCTATCTGAGTTTTAACCATAAATATGAGTATTCCTTCTGGGTTCCAAGCAATATTCCTCTCCTGTAACGATGGCATAAACATGTCTGTCGATGTTACAGAGGGTGTATCTCGTTCTAGTCTGTTACAATCGACCGAAGATCCTCAATCTTTTAATAACCATCATGCCCAAACCTCCAATTTCATCAGCAGCTGCATATTTGAAACCCCAGTCGACTATCAGGACCATTCGGATAATCCTTGTTTGATGAGCGCATTCTGCAATTCTGGTTTGGTAATTCATGGTCCTTATCGGGATACAGTATCACAAACCGCTCCGACCGATAAAAGGTGGAATCACAGTTTGATTGAAAAACAGAGGCGGAAGGAGATGAAAACGCTCTTTTCCGGGCTGAGGGCATTGCTTCCAGAAGAAAATCTTCGGGTACGTTTTCTTCATTTGGTATCTAGGGTTTTCTGCTTGAGAGGCATCCAGCTTCAAAGTATTCTTTAGGGTTTTTTTCACTTTTTTCATCTCCTTTGCTTCAGTTTTATGAATGGGCAGATCCATATTTTGTTGAGCAGGGAAAACGTGCAGAGTCAGACCAAGTGCTTGGAGCTGTTAATTATATTCGTCATCTACAGCAAAAAATCGAAGATCTCTCAAGAAAAAGAGATAGAATGAAGACCAGTTTAGCTAAAAAAGAAGAATTTCCCTTTGTGGGCATTCAATCCTCATCTAAGAAGAATTTTTGCAGGAAACATCTGCGATTCCAGGGATCGGATCGGGAAATCCCTTCCATGAAAATAAATTTCTCCCATTCCAGTGTTGAGGTCTCCGTTAACGCGTTCCAAGATCAGATTGTCTACTCCCATCTTCTAATGGTGTTGGAAGAATGTGGGCTTGAAGTTGTGAACGCTACGTCTTCTGTCATCAATAATGCAGTGTTTCATACCATACATAGCAAGGTATTTTTCTATTCTCGCGGGAACACTATGATTCCCTTTCTGCTTTACCAGAATCTGAACATAGATATTTCTACGCTGCTGCAGGTGACTGATGTTGATTATTTTAACATGGACGACCTCTCTGACACGCTTCGGCATTTAATCTCGGGTAACAAGGCCGAACTCCGATCTCTGGAAGCTCGAGACGAAATACTTGTTGAGCACAAATGAGGGCTAAAAGGTTTGACCAGCTTACGCCAAGAATAAAACTCAATTAAGGATCTGTAGTACATCATTTTCTTAGACGAGTGCAACTTAGATATAAATGATTTGAGGTAGTGCTCTATCGATGATTGCTTTGATTTTTATGAATAGGAATGGATAAAATAGGTCACGTAAGAAATCGGGCCGCCTTCAGTTTTGAGTATAGTATGAATTTGTCATATTTTCATTAGAGTTGTTAGTAATTAGTAGAGTTGTTAGTAATTAGTATTAATTTATGAAGTATGGACTAGGTGATCTATGTAGCGACTAGTTTTTATTAATTTATTAATTAAAAAAAAATGGAAAATATTGAATATTTTAATTTTATGATAATTAATATATCACAAATAGAAAAGTAAATAGATTATTTTTTCTTAATTTTATTTTAAAGTTGGATCTTTGGTGAAATTAAGTTAGTTTTTTTTTATTTTAAATTTGGGAATATTATGAATCAAAGGTACCACACATTTATGGATTTGTTCTATGGTCAGTTCTCTCATAGAGGAGTTGGATGTATAACTTGTTATATAAAAAAAAAAATGTTTCCCCTTAAACTTTGCTTCATCACACTTGGATTGAAATCCTTAACACTAAGAGGATTTATATCCTAATTTGTTATTTTGCACCTATCAACTTTACTTTCTATAAGAGAAATAATCCAGATAAAAGTTTCCCGTATAATAACCTATAATAGGTTACTCATAATCCAAGGAATGAAGGTAATATCCTCCTCTTAGGAGACTTCACTACTACAACCAACGAAACTATTCTTCTAAGTAATTAATCCAACCATAATCCTCTTTAGCTAGGTGAGGATCCTGATTTAGCTAGTAGATTCAGAAGAAACTCTAAAGACTGGATCCATAATTTATTTGGTACTGAGTTAATCAAGCTCTATAATTCCCAAAACCTTATAAAAGGTAATGGCATATCCAAGTGGTAAAAGTCCAACTAGATGACTTGTATTCATGGGCTTGGCAATAGTTTCATGGATTATGTGATATTTGATATCCTTATTTCCATCCAAAATGTAAGTTTCGACCTCTTAAATAATCATCAATGTGATTATGATTATAGACCTTTGTCCTCCACTTTAAACTTTAACATGTACACTAGCCATGTGCAATAGAATTATGATAGCCAAAGGAACCTACTCTTTGACAAAAATAAGATGTATCTCTTCTTAGAGGATTTAAAAAGGGATTAATACCTTATAACTTATAATGATAACATTGAGCATCTCTATCATAATTTCAGTACAACCCTCTCGACTACCATGGCAAGTTATGAGGTAACATATAAAAAGAATAATAGAAGTACCAACCATTGGTATAATAATGCTTGTATGATTGCGAGAATGTAAATTAGGGATGTTCCTAGTGATACCTAAAAACATGATAATATAAATTTGTATAAAGATCTTATTAAAAGAAAGAAAAAAATATATACAAATAGGACACAAGAACAACTACTTCACCTTTCTAGAGTAAATCCCAAAAATTTTTGGAGGAAACTTTTACTTTGTAAAACTAAAGAAATTAATTTGTTTCCCTTAAAGAATTAAAATATATACCTTAAAAACCTTTATGAATCCCCTAATTTCAAGGTCACCATTTTTGAATGCTACTATAGAGGATGGTATTTTTTCTTTGGAAGACATTGAATTTGGGGTTAAGCATCTCGCTAATGTGAAAGCTAAGAATATTAAAGGATATCAAGATGAACTTTTTAAAATGGGAGGGCTTATCCTCATCCCTCACATGCACAAGCTCTTCAATTTGATAGTGAAGCAAGGATTTGCTAAGCCTTGGACATATAGCCTTATTGTATCTTCAAAAGTGGGGATAAAATAGTTCCTTCTAATTATAAAACTATTATGATCAACCACATTTTAACCTAATTGTATGGACTTATTTTGGAAAATAAGATTATCTTATGGCTTGAAATCCATGGTAAAAGAGCTAAGGGCTAAGTTGGGTTTACGAGTCATCATTCAATTTTTGACCATCTTGTTACTCTTAGGATCATTGCAAAATATTGTCACAATAATAAGACTAACCTATTTTGTTGTTTCATGGACTTTAGAAAATATTTTGACATAGTTCATAGGACGAAGCTATCGAAGAAGCTAGATGAGCTAATGGTTCCTCCCGAGTTGAGGGTTGTTATGACAAGGTTGTATGTGAATGTTATTTCCAAGCTTGAGGGGATTGAGAAGTTAATTGAAATGTTAGATTTAAGCAAGAGTGTCACTTATTCCCTACCCTTTTGGGAATTTACATTGATAATCTTGAAGAGTGTTTAGAAGATGTAGGATGGGTTGGCACCACACTAATTGGTATCGTCATAACTCTTCTCCTTTATGTTGTTGATATTGTTCTTCTGGCAAAGAGCCTTGAAGCTCTTGAAAATCAACTAGGAATCATCCAATATTTTTGCTCCAAGATGGGTATGATTTTTAATGCTGGAAAGAATAATGTCATGATAAATAAATATAAAAATATTACCTATGATAGTTTCATTTATGATAATAGCTACTTGGACGAAGTTCCTTCATACAAATATCTAGGAATTAACATCAATCATCAGCTCAATTGGAATTATAACATTAAGAAAAGTATAAGTGGATGATGGAAAGCTTACTATGGGTTTGAAAGTAATTCTAAGTCAACAAATCATTGGATTTGTGTTAAAAAAATAGTTCCTCTTGGATAATCATTGTCACCCTTTTTATTTTATATGGATGTGAGGTTTGGAGTTGTAGTATATCTAGAGAATCATGAAGGAATATTGAACAAATCCAAAAGAATTTTATTACCTATAACCTTAAGATTCAAGGGCGTATTCCCCACCCTATCCTCTTGATTGAAGCTAGCCTTTTATTTGTTGAAAGCATGACTATGACTAGGTATATCATGTATATGAAGAAGTTATACAACATGGAAGCTAAGAGGTTTCCCAAAATTTCTTCCAGCTGAAAAACCCACCTTCAGATCAAGCGAGGATGGGATAATTATGCCCAATATTGATTATACCATTGGGGGATAGGAAAGGACATAATCTTGTCGAATAAGGTTAATATTAAAAATATTATTATTTCCAAATTTCAAGAGAAGTTATGGGGTGATAACTAGTTAGAGGGAAGAAAGAAAATAAGATATTATAAGGAGGTGGTTAGCTCCAATCTTGAAAAGTATAATTATTTATCTATTTGGACTAGTGTTAAGAATAAAATTATTATTGCTAAGATAAGAGATAATTATAATGAGCTTGGTATTGAAGCTATGTGTTGATCTACTTCCAAAACACCATGGGAAGAAAGAGCTTGCCACCTCTATGAGACTAAGAGGTTTGAATATGAATAAAATTTTCTCTTAAATTGTGCAGCTTGCAGTCAAATCTCTTCTAATTTTCGAAAGAAAAAATACACTACCAACCTTCTTAGCCTATTATGGTAACTAATCTATGGTGATCTAGGAATGCTTCTCTCACATCTCTTCGAGCATAGAAATAATATGTTAATGAATTTCACTTAATTTCTTAATTTTTAATGTCCAATAGACCATATTAGACTTAGATAACCTTAAGCATCATCAATTTAAAACAAACCAAATAACTTAATATTAATATTCAAATTATATTAATATTAACAAAAATTTCATTCTCTTGTTCAAATATTCAAATTAAGATGATTGAAAAATATAAAATGTCAAAACTAAAAAATTAAGTATAAGAAATTATAATTAATAAAAACAAAGTATAGTTGATTAGGATGAAATGGAATGTGGAAAGTGACCACTCATAACATATAAGTTTGATCCCTTTATTAGTTATCAATGCATTATATTAGTTTATTTTTTATTAATATCGGTTTATTGCACATTAAAAAAGCTCTCGTATATCGTTTATAAATAATTTATTACTGATATTATTTTTATAATAATAATAATAATAATAATAATTATTTTTTTATAAATAAGGATTTTTTTGTTTATCAAAATAGTCACAATCTAGATGTACATATTTTATATCTTTATGGATTTAATTTTATAATTTAGTAGAAGGAAACACATGTTTTAAAAGATATTGTTCCTAATTAATTATAGTATAGATATTTTAAAAAGAATTTTACAAATATTCACATTTATTTTATTTTAAATATTATTATAATGAAATTTATAAAAAAATCTTTATTTTTCAAATTAATAAGAATAGTAATGACTTTTTTCTTTTTGTAACATCAAGTCATTCCTTTTTCATTCAAAATAACAATATATGCATAGCGAATATTAACTATTTCTCTAGCTCTTAGGAAACAAGACCAATAACATAGATTCAAAAATTTATATTTTTAATACAAATTCATAAATTGTCAATAATGTTCATTGTCTCGAAGTATGATAAATAGAAAATATTACTAACATAAAAAGTAAAATCTATATTCATAAAAATATTAATGGAATTAGAATAAAAGTACTTCCACAAACTATTGGCTCTTTGAGGCTTGATCCAGTAGGAGTATCTACTTGGAGTATGTTGCAGCTTGTTGACATTGTCAAAGGATGATAATTCAAGGTTTGTCATACTCGGGGAAAGAAGTGTAAGTTTTCTATTCATCTTGACAACATCAAGAAGTTCTACCATGCATATGATCAAATCTTGCCATGTATTCACCTTATCAGTGAGGACCCTTCCCATTAATGTTTTTATGTGCTAGTAGAGATTTACATTTTGCATGTAATATGTAGTCCTAGCCCTAGTGGAATTCCCCACATCAAGAATCCATTTCCAAATTTTATGTTATATATATGGAACAAAAGGTCTTGATTGATGAACTTATTCTTTCACATTTGAAATGGCCCTTTGAACAACTAAAGAGTTTATGTCCCTATAATATTCCATGGCTTCCTTGGTAGCTACCTAAGCCTTAGTTTAGTGGGTCGTAAAGCTAAACTTAAAAATAGGGTAGAGACCAGGACATCATCATCTTCCACTGTGCAAAGGAGCTAATAACCAATCCCTAGTTATAGTAAAAGGAATGAAACAAAGGGAGAAATCCATGTGAGGGGGTAGGTGGACTAATATAGGGGAAAGGGAGAGAGTATAATCCTAGAGCAGGTGAATCAAATTAGGCACAAGGGTGAGAAAATAAAATTAGAGAAGAGTAAGACACTAAGAGATAAAATTAGAAATCCACTGGAGAGAATAGAAAAGGAGAGACATAGCTAATGAATAATAATAATAAACCAAATATAACATAATAATATATTTATGATAAATGATTTTTTTTTTTTTTTTTGAAGTTAAGAACTTTGTATGAACTCAAAAGAGAACTAAATTGCAAAAAATGTCTTCTTACAGTATGCTCGAAGGGAAACCAAACCAAAATCATAGGTTCATAATTTTTAAGTTTTTGTGACCTCATATAACTAGAGAATTAAATATGTAGAAATGCATGAAATAAGTTCAATAGATAAAGCCATGACATATATTAAAAATTTAAACATAAGAAGTTGAAACTAAAACTGAAATAAAAAACTGGTAAAACATAATAGTTATTGGACTGAGTATTTAGGAAGTCACATCAAATAAACATCCTTCTCATCCACGGAGGAGTGGCTATCTAAACACTCGGTGCGAGTAGCGAGTTTGTGATCTATACCTTTAATTTTGTTCTCCAACTTTGCTAGCTTGATGGAGTTCTCTTACTGATTTTTTTGAAATATCCATGAGAAATTCATCCATAAGAACTTTGGTATGAAAATGGACATTAACAACTTGCACATACCTAGATAAACGTGATCTAGTTGAAGTTCCAATGTCACCTGTCTAGTCTCAAGTGGTGGAAAACATGATAATCAGGGTGAAATGCCTTTCCTAGCACATCTCTCCTCCACACATTCGATATCTTGTTGAACTAACTTAGGGATGGTTTCTCAGTAGTAAGCCATATACTTCTAATCTTGAGCATTAACGTGAAACTGAAAGTTTCAAGAGACATGGATATCCCTTTTCCTAGAGATAAAGGAATGCCCCAACCTACCAATCTTTCTTCCATAAATAGATTGTCTATGCGACATGACAACACAAGGATCTAGGAGGAAGAATAGATGGAAAAGGGAGATAGAATAGGTGTAGTAAGAGATGAAAATGACATGAAGAAGAATCACAGTATAAGGGTGCAATAGGGCAAGTGAAAGGAAGGGAGCTAAAGAGAAAGGAGGATGAAAGAGGTCATAGAGGGAAATGAACTACACTATCCTTTAGAGGATAGCAATCAAGCTGGATAAGGGTAAAGATGATAATGGAAAAAATTAAAGAAACAATAACAAGGTAGTAGAGGCTAAGTCGAACCAGAAATCTTAGGAGGGAAATGCAAAACCACACTCCAGTTAAATCATAATTCCATAATTTGGAGTGAAAGGAGACATGCATACTGTACAACATGATGGATAGAGTAGTAACCCTTAGCAATGAAAGGACCCTTATGATGCTAATTTCAATAATGTTAATAGAAGATGAAACAAAGCCACTAATATACAGTAGTGCAAATCCAATGAATCCTGACATAATTAGGATGAAATGTTATGCATGTGTTGGGATATGAATATTTTTCAAGGCTACACTAGGCCAGTAAAACTACCAACCTGACTCCACTATGCTTAATTACCACGCTACCAAGGAATGTTCAAAGTGTAGGTGATTGAGTGACCAGGAAGAATAAGCATAAGAATCACGAGCCACTACCATGTACATCTTATGTAGTTGAAAAAACCCTTCTAAAAACCAAAATTGATTCCCAAAAGCCTCTGAAAGGAATATCATGGCAAGTGGGAGAGAGGACATGATTTCCTCTGGTCTTTATGTAAACTGTAAAATATTCTAAGCCTCTAGAAGGCCTAACATGGCATGATATATCTCTATTTTCGTTATGGTTTTATTTTTCTTTATATGATAAGCCAGTGAAATGTGAGGAGGTGTCCAATGCAATGTAAAAATAGACTGAGAAAGGGGGCCAATATGATGTAAGAGGGTAGCCAGGCTCTAAGATTTTGCACCATGTAATCTTGTTTTTTTTATAATCCACTTTTCCTTTGTGTTTTCGAAACAGGCAGATGTTTTATTTTATGCAGATAGTTTGTTATGGGCCACCATTCAATTGGACCCCAGCTAGTGAGGGACCAAAATTCAGGACTAGCCAAAGTCCCAAAAGAAGCTGAGGTCTAGAGGTTGCGTCACAGAGATAGTTGGATGAACAAGGAGTTGTGCATGAACATCAACAGTTAAGCGTATAGAGGAAAGTGTTGGAAGCATGTTAAGAGGGTTAGAATGATCAGAGAATGGATCCCTACAGAGTCAAAGTTTAATGGATGAAACCATGGCGGGATCCCACACTCATTCATGGGCATTGATGTGTAGGATCGAATCAGGTTCATTGAAGCCTCAAAACCAATCAGGGTACTTTGACCATCAACAAGAAGAGCACATTAAAATTTCCTCGAACTCTCCAAAGGGAGTGGGGCCCAGGGTGAGTAAGTTTGTGCCTGAACAATAGTCGGTGCAAGAGAAGTGGTTTGGGGCCTAAGTAGGCCCCAACCCTTGAATTGTTTAAACCCTTGAGTGGAAGAGACTAAAAAAAATCATTGTGTTTTATTTGAGTCACGTGACTGATGGTTAATGGGGTTTAGCTTAGAATTCGACATGGAAAAGGGTGAGAGCATGGGGGAACTAATATGAAAGTTGAACCAACTAGGTTGCTACTGGAATGTGTTCTAAGCGCTTTTAGCCAATGTGGAAAGGTTGAAAATTAGGGATAAGAGCACGATAATAGAGTGAGAGCATGGATTAAACTCCATTGCTACAAATTAAGGTGATGAAAGCCAATTTTGGTGGGTGCATAACCCACAGGTTCAATAAATTGAACCTCAAGGGGTCAAATTTGATAGAGCCAAAAATCTGTTTTCATCAAGTGGTATAAGGGTAGGGAAATATTTCCTTCAAGTTGAAGGTGAACAAATTCTCGCCGCGGTTTGGTAGAAGTTGTTGAGACAATTCCATACTTGAAATTGTGGGTAGAATTGTCAAGAAGAAGTGGGTCATTTGTAACAACTAGAGGAGGAGAGGAAGCTTAAGAGGTTGTATATGAGGTGAACTTGTGATGCCAAAATACCAAGCCATAGGAGAGATCTTGGTGAAGTATCAAGTGGAAGATTTGTTGTAGCTTACTGATGAGTATGAGAAGAATATCAACAATACATGAGGAAGGAGAAGAACGAGATGGAGATGAACAAGAAGCAGTAATGATACCACATGATTAGAAGATCATGAATACTTTCAACTGTGGGAGTATGATGTAAGGGCATAAACCCCTCCCCAAACCAAACTTGACTCCTAGAAGCCTCTAGAAGGAACATTGTGGAAACCATGAGAGAGGGCATGATTTCCTCTTATTTTTATGTAAAATGTAAAATATTTTAAGCCTCTAGAAGGCCCAACATGGCATAATACCCCTCTATTTCTATTAGGGTTTTATTTTCCTTTACACGGGCATCGTGTGAAATGGTAGGTAGTGACCAATGTAATGTAAAATGACACTAAGAAAGGGGGCCAATACAACGTAAGATGGAAGCCAAGCTCTAGGAGGTCCAAGTTTCCTGTGTATTTTTGAAAAAGGCATATGTTTTACTTTATGCATATAGTTTGTTTTGGGCCACCATTCAATTAAACCCTGACAATTGAGGGACTAAAATTTAGGACTAGCTAAACTCAAAAAAGAAGTTGAGGTCTAGAGGTGCAACATGGAGAGAGTTGGACAAATAAGGAGTTGGGAGTGAATGGTAGTGGTTAAGTATATAGAGGAAAATGGTGGAAGCATGTCAAGAGGGTTGGAATGAGGAGAGAATAGAACCCCATGAAATCAAATTTGAATGGATCAAACCATGATGGGGCCCTCCACTCATTCATGACCATTGATGTGTAGAATCAAATTATGGTCATTGGAACCTCCCATCCAATCAATGGCCTTTGGGATTCAACAAGGTGAGTGCATGAAAATTTTCCCAAGTGACCTAAAGGGAGTGGGGCCTAGCTCAATTAAGTTCAGGCTTGAGAAATATTCAGGTGGGAGAAGTGGTTAGGGGCTTGAGTAGGCTCGAACCCCAAATTCATTTGAACCGCTCAGTGGACCAAATTGGGAAAGAAAACCTGAGGTTTTCTTTGAGTCATGTGATCGATGCTTAACGGGGGTCAGGTTAAGCCTTCAACATGGAAAAATGTGAGAGCTTAATGGTGTCAATATGAAATTTGAAGAGACTGGGGCGCTAATGGAACATTGTCCTATCTACTATTTTCCCAATGTGGAAATGGTTGAATATTAGGGAGAGGAGCATGATAACAAAGTGGGAACATGAATTGAGCTCCATTACTAAAAATTAGTGCTAGTAAATACAAGCTTTGTGGGCCCATAACCCATAGGTTTAGGCAATTGAACCTCGAGGGGCCAAATTCGATAAACCCCATAATTGATTTTCATCAACTTCATAACTTGAACAGGTTGGAGAGTCGTTGCACTGAGCCACCAAGATGGCCTATACATGCTAGTGTTGCGTTCTTCCTGTGAGTGACATTTCCATGGATGTGAAGCGTAAACCATAGAAAATGGTTTGAATGGGGCACATGTAGAGTTCAAAGTACCCCAAGGGTCATAGTTTTTTTTCAATTTAACTATCATTATATCAGGACAAGGGTGGGATCGCTCCAATGTCCTCCATGCAGAGTTAAATGATTAATTGTTATTGAAATAATATGTAATAATTTTTTTAATTTTTTAAAGTTTTCCTTAATTATTTTATGAATACTAACAATAAGATTGCAATTTTATGTTATGGTGTAATGTATTTATGAATTTAATTATGTAGTATGTATTAAATATTTATTTTTAATTTATTATATGTTAATATTAATATAAATATAATGTGATATTGCATTGATATTAATATGATGATGAAATTAAAAAAATATCTATTAAAAATTAAAAGAATAACATTTTTTTTTTTTTTTTTATAAGTTTATTTTCATACTTGAAAAAAAGATTACTAGAATTTTTTTAATATTGTTGCAATTCCATTAAATTAGAAGTTCAAGAATATTTGCAGTATTGTAAATGTTTTGAAATTTTGATTTAATCTCATTATGTGATGGACAATTTAAGAGAAGGTGTTATTCATCTTCAAGTTTCCTATTGTCACAAAGGGGACTCTTTAATTCTAAGAGGTTTTTGGAAGTTCACAAATTCTTATCTCACTATGGAGCTCATAAGAATTTATGATTATTTTTGTAATGTTTATTTTCCTTTTTACAATATTCAACACATAGAGATATTTTCATTTTTGAGATTTGGTTTGATCACCATCTTACAATACTTTAATTTCATTTTATTTCTATCACTTTATCTCTACATAATTTTTTCCTAGAATTTGACATATGAATAATTTTAATAATACAATTATTCTCCAAAATAATTCCTTCTTATATTCCTAATTATTTGGTCAAAGTTGAGAATCCTTATGCCATCCCAGCTTGAACAAAAATTGATTTTCTCTAAAATTTGAAAACGAAATTCTGAGTGAAAAGAAATCCGTTCATTTTCTCTAGAGTTTGAAAACCAAATTCTCAGTGGGAACAAATCTTTACTTATATGAGATGGATCAAATATCACTTATTTTATTCAATTTAGAATTTAAATATTATAAATTTCTTTTATATATGTTAAACTTTTCTCGGTAACTCTTTACCATTTTTTTAAATAAAATGTAAAATAGACCATTTTTTTAAATAAAATGTAAAATAAACTCTTTACAAATGTCAAAAAAAAATATAGATAAAAAACCAAAACCTATATATTCAATCTTAATAAATATAATATTTTTTCCCTATAATATTATAAAATATTCCAAAAAAAATTATTCAATACAAAATGATTTAATAAATTACCATCAATAATTTTATTGTATAAATTTAGTTATTACAATATATTAATTATAAAAATTAAATATTAAAACCAATTAAATTATTTCTCAATTTCTTTTTAAAATTTTAATAAATTGAAAATTCAAATATTATCACCACTATCACCATAATATCACACTTCTATTTACACAATTATGGCAATAATCTAAAATTATTAACATAAAAACTGCATAGGGAGAGACAATTTATTACCCAGCTACGTGGAGACACAGGCTCATCGAGACGCATGCGCAAGGTTTCGACTTTGGTTAAGTATTTTAAAAATTATTATGGAGAAATGTAAAATTGTATATGAGATAGTAGTTAGGTATATTAAATAAGAGTTACATTATAGTTATTTAGTTTAAATATACTTAAATTAAAGTAGAAAACAATAAAAATAAAAATATTTAAAATATTATAATTAGATTAATTTTGAATTATAATTAAATACATTATTAAATTTGTAAACTAACGTTATTTATATTGCAATATAGAAATAATTATTAATAGTTTATATTTGGCTTTTTATAATTTGTCAATATAGTTTTATGAAAATTTTATTATTAAATGTGAGTATAGATGTCTTATTATAAATTTCTATTATACCTTAGTTTGTGAATATGAGAAATTTTATATTTATTCTTATTACAAATATCTTATTATTTTGAATATGATTCATTCATTAATAGTGTAAAATCTATTATATGTGGCTAAGTTAGCACAAAAACCTAAGTGACCTCTATCCCTTAAAAATATAATGTAAAAATAAAAATATATCTCTCAGATACCATTAACAAATCTTTTTAAAATACACATGTGATTTTAAATAATCATTTTAAAGTATATATGTAATTTTGAATAATATATTTAATCATTAACCATTTTTATAAATAGGAATATAAAATGATTATACTCATCAGCAATAATTTTAGCACCTTCCCAAAACAAATTGTGTCATAAACGTTCATCTTATATCTTGATATGATCTATGTACTTCTGGTTAATTAATAGAGGTAATGAGCACATTAACAGAGGCAAAGGGCAATAACATGTTCAATTTGATAGCCCATCAAATTGAACATAAATAAATTAAATTATTTTTAAAAAATCATATATTTCAATGTGCAATGTTATACTATAGAATTGTTTGCAGTTTTTTTGTTAAACCTAAACTAATATGCGTTTGACCAAAAACCCATTGCAATATCCACTACCTTACCATGGGGATAATAAGAATTTTGAAAACTTAAAACTAGCTAGAGAACATTGCAACAATTGTACTTAAAATTCTAAAATAAATACAAATAAATTCAATTATAATGTAAAAAAGTTAACATTATAATTTTTTTAATCTAAAATTTGTCTTCTTCTTTTTTCCAAAAAAAAAATAAAAAATAAAAAATAATTAAAAAAACTTGTAAGAATATAAATTCCTTCCCAGTATTAGTATAAGGAAGTATAAAAATATTATTAGTATCATAATGATAAACCTTATAATTTATTTGATAAAAACAAAGAAAGTATTTAAAAAAAAATACATAATAAAGTATGTTTCTATAAGTATATTTATTAAATATAAATTAGATATTAAATGTTTGAAATATTTTATGGATGTTAAATTTTACCATTTATGCCATATGTATTGATAATTAAATTAAAATAAAAAAATTATCACCCCAAAATAAATAGTATAACTATATAATGATTAAAATAATTTTACAAAATTTTATTTATAAAAGCTTTAACTAGATTGTATATTTTTATTGTTTAAAATGTGTTTTTGAATGCTATAATGGATTCGACATCCTCAAAAACCCTTGGATTTGTTTTTACTAACAAGAGGAATCTGCAATTGAGTCAACCTCATACTTGCGTGCAAGGGGTAGATTCTAGATGCTGCGAGTATGCCTCTATGGTCTACCACCTGTCCTCCTCTCTGTAGACATGGTTACAAAAAGGATATTGAACATTAAATCTCTTAGTTTCCATAATTTCATATCACTTAACTACCTCCCTAGAACATTTGAAATATACATATCACAAAGCTTAAACTTACCGATCCAAAAAACTACTCCAAATTTGAAACAAAATCTACATGAAAAAGATATACCAAAAAATTGTTGAAATCAAAAGAATCCCACATTTAGAATATGTGTATATGTATTCAAGGCCTTTGTTCATAACATTTTTGCATCAGTGGTGAATATAACAACAGGTTCTGACAAGACAGGATCCTCTCTTACAAGTTTGGTTGACCATAACCACCATCCATGGCTTCCCCTAACATTGTTGGAGAGAAGAACATGCGAGGGAAAAATTGCGGTTGTCAGAAGATCCATTTCTAGACTATTTGGATTTCAAGCCTGAGCTAGTATCTGATGATGTGGCTAAGATATGAGAATAGACTAAAAAATGGAAGACAAACTAATTGAATGAAACTCCGTAGATCTCAGGTGAGGAGCCCCTAAGGGTGTCAAACAACGCTGCATATCATTAATGAGCAAACAAACAACACATAATTTATACGAGCACATTTAGTTAGGGAGATTAAACAAATTTCTGAATAATATGGAGTACATCCTAAATAAAAATGTCATCGAAACAAAACAACAAATTTTTTCATTGATCATCAACATGCTTTGTTCTTGCATGATACATTGGATATTCTTCCAACTTGATTGAGCTCTGGTTGCCACATTTGATAGCTATGGCATTCTTTTGTTTTTCTCTAACATCTTGAACAACTCTACTCAACCAAAAACCTCACAAGTTGTTGCACACAAAGATTTATAATTTGCTTCAACAGATGGCAAAGATACAATAGGTTGCTTCTTACTACTCCATGAAACAATCCCAGATCAAATGTTGAAAGCATAACTTGTAGTAGATTTTCTATCATTTGGATTACCATCCCAATCTAAATTTGAATAACATGTCAGCTCAACATGAAACAAATCAGTATACTTAACACCAAAATAAGTTTTTCCTTTAAGGTAGCTAAGTATATCTTTCACTACTCTTCAATGAATTTGGACAAATACTGACTTAACTTACTAACAAAGTATGCTATGTCAGGTCTAGTTGTAATAAGATAATTCAAAATTCCAACAAGTTATCTATACAATGTACCATCAACCTCCTTTGAGCCATCGTCAAAATGGACTTTTACATTTTGTTCTTGGAGCAAAAGTAGTTTTTCACTAATCCACCTTAAACTTTTTAAGAAATTCTCTCACATACTTACACCGAGAAACAAAAATCCGAGCAACATCTCTCCAAAATTCAATAACTAGACAATAATGTAACTCACCAAGATATTTAATCTCAAATACATGTGACATATACACTTTAATTCCATCAATTAATTTGTCTGAATTTCCTGTGATAATTAAATCATGAACATACAAAGAAGTTAGTACTACATTCCCTTTTGCATCAAATTTGGTGTTCAGATTCATATCACTTTGACTTGTCACAAAACCCTGCTGAAGAAAGAAGCAATCTATCTTCTTATCCCATGACCTATGTGCATACTTCAACCCATATAAAGCTTTCTTTAATCTGCAAAATAAATGTTCCTGATTTTTTTTCACAAACCTTTCTGGTTGTCTCAAATACACCTCCTTTAAATTACCATTCAAAAAATCAGTTTTTACATCTAATTAGTGCTAGTCCTAATGGTACTTTATACCTAATGCAATTAACAATCTAATAGTATTTAATTTAGCTATAGGTGCAATTTTTTCTACATAATCAATACCCTTCTTTTATGAGTACCCTTCTGCCACCAATCTAGCTTTATATTTGTCTATAGTACCATCTACTTTAAATTTGGGTTTGTATAGGAATTTTCATCATATTGGCTCTTTATCTTTAGGTAGTTAAGTCAATTCCTAGGTTTCATTTTTATTTATAGAATCATATTCTTCCTTGATTTCTTTTCTCAACTTTTCATATTCATTAGCTTCATTAAAACTCATGGGTTCTATTACATTCAAAACACTATCAATCAATGCATAGTCCTTATAACTTTAAGGTAAACAAATTTGTCGAGTAGATCTCCTTCGCACTTCACTGTCTTCACCTGTGTTCTCTAAATGTACTTCTCCATCTCTAGGTGAACTCTGAATACTAGTGATGTCCATATCACTCGAACCTTCCTCAAGCTTTTGCTTCTGAATATATTCTTCTCCTTTATTGTCTTCAACTTAAGGAACTATGTGCCACCTTTGGTAACTTTTGTACTTGTTGCCTTCATCTGTCTGTTCATGGAAAATTACATCTCTGCTCCAAAATACTTTGTGAGTAGATGGATCAAACATTTTATATGATTTAAATTATAAACAGTATCCCACAAAAATATATTTGATGCCTTTATCATCAAGTTTCTATTTTTTCTCCTTCGGAATATGTGCAAAGGCCTTACACAAAAATACCCTAAAATGATGAACTGTTGGCTTAAAACCATACAAGGCTTCAAACAGAGTCTTGATATCAAGATATGATCCAAGTGGATATTGGTGGCCACCCACCTACTCCACCTAGGTCTCCAATTGGTTTCATTTGTTTCCTTTCTTATTTCAACATTTACTATTTTAGCAATTTTTCAGGTCGTGAACTTTCAGACTAGTTTTGACACCCTAAACGATGTTTTTTTGAGGTCTGCTGTAGGCCTATAAAAGTAGGCATGGGAGAATATTGTAGTACTTTGAGGGGCCTTTCCAATAAGGTATCGTACATGCCAAATGAAGATAATATGACTAAGTTATGGCCACAGGAATTGGTTGCCCAACTAACCCCAACGGGGCCCACAAACTCTTGGCATTACATCTCCTGGGGTTAGCGTTTTGGTTTTTTAGGATTTTGTCATGTTTTTAAATAATAAGTAGGACCTTGAGCCTCATTGTAACATAGTTCAGAGGCATGTAGCTGCCACATCTCTTCTCAGAGATAAGCTACCATCGCCCGAGCTAGTTTATTTTCATTTCTATTTGTAAGCATATTTCAGTGTTTGATATTAATAAAATGAAGCATTATTTCTACCACATCAATGTATTTATGGTGATATCTATAATTTTTTGCATTCCTATTTAAGCTCGGATTAGTGGTATCAGAGCAGTTTTCTCTTTCTCTTTTTTTCTTTGCATGTCCCCCACGAGGTCGGGACATAAGGATTTAGGGCTCAAGGTAGTCAAACCTTTGCAAGGACTAGTGGGAAACAAGCTGTGAGAAGAAGGACAAAAGTGCACCCTCACTATTTTCGGCCGCACCCACTTGGAACTCGTTCTAGGATGCCATCAAGGATCAGTACTACCTTGTCGGGAGCTATGTGGATAAATACATAAAGTGGATTGCATTGCGTCAGGGAAGGGACCAAGGCATACCATATTCTACCAATGTTTTTCATTCCCTTCGCATGACATTAGGTATCAAGGATTCTGAGAAACATTTTGTACTCAAGCAACATGGCTACCGACACAGGTAAATCTAGGGTGAGATGGAGTTCCTGGACATCTCCTAACTTGTTATGGCGTACCAATATGTTGTCAAGATTGAGTAGAAGTTTAGATAGAAAAAGTGAGACTTTGGATCTGTGCATCTAAAGCAAGGGAAAGGTGCCCCCAAACCATAGAGAAAAGTTCCAAGTAAAGGTTGGGCGTCCTAGGTTAACTCATTGAAGACACAAGAAAAGAATAACAACATGAAGACAAAGAATGACACAGGAAAGTGGTGTGAGTTCCATAAGATCTCCACTCACCAAACAAGTGAATGTCGGGTCAAGTAGTCACTGGTGGCTGAGCTAAAGGCTTGTGAGTCAGACACATGTCCTGACTCTGAGTCAGAACCTGACAAGGGGAATGAAGAAGGGAAGCAAATCATTGATGTGAAGTCCCGTGCCACTGTGACCACCACCACGATCCAGAAGATTGAGCCTGAAGATCCAAAAGAGGGGGAATGCCTATTCCACTCATAGATGTGGGTGAAGGGTTCTCCACTGTAGTTCATTGTCGACAATGAGAACCAAAAGAACCTCATTTCAGTGCAGGTCGTGAATCGGCTAGGCCTACCGACTACAACACATCCGCATCTGTACACCATCGAGTGGCTTCAACAAGGACGAGATCTCCACGTCAACCAACAATGTCGCCTTCCCTACAACATCAAGCCTTTCATAGATGAGGTGTTGTGTGATGTTGCTCCTCTTGAAGTTTGTGATGTATTACTAGGACAACCATACATGTGGAAGCCACATGTTTTATATGAGTCTAGACCCCACTGTGTTATTATTTCTTTGGGTAGTAACTTATACAAAATACCTGAGCTAGAACCGCCTTTCGCCATCTCTTTTATCTCTTCTAATAAATGCAGTAAGATCATCTTCGAGACTAGGAAATTTGTTTTCTTTTTTATTCACTCTCAAAGTAAGGGGAAGATCATGGCCACATCCATGGCCCTTGGGAAGGGTTCCTCCATGCAGCAGAAGTAGGTGGATACGGTCATGGAAGAATACAAGGACATCTTCTCCTCACCCACAGGGGTACCCTTGCACTATCAGGTCAAGCATTCGATTGATCTGACTCCCAGAATACCTCTACCCAACGGGCTGATATATTGCTGCTCCATTCTGGAAAATGAAGAAATCAAGCAGAAAATCTAGGTTTTGCTGTAAAAAGGGCACGTTTGACCATGTTCCTCATCTTGTGGGAGACCAATTGTACTTTTACAGAAGAAGGATGGGACCTGGAGGCTCTGAATTGATTATCAGGAACTAAAGAACATCACTCTTAGGAATAGGTATCCATTCCCACGGATTGGTGACCTTCTAGACCAGCTCAAGGGGGAAAATTATTTCAACAAGATCAATCTAAAGTCTGGCTATCACCAAGTTCCAATAGAGCCAATAAATGTATGGAAGATTGCCTTCAAATCCAAGGAAGGCCTTTTTGAATGGTTGGTTATGCCCTTTGAGTTGGAAAATTCCCCTGCTACTTTTAGGAGGCTAATGGACGACATCTTGTGGCCCTTCACCAACTCATTCATGGTTGCTTATCTCAACAAAATCCTCATCTTCAACAAGAGTTGGGAATAACACTTGGAACACATTCAGTAGGTCCTTCAAACCCTTCGGTAGCACAAACTGTGTGCCAAATTGGAGAAATTCACCTTTGGCATGAGCTACATCTAATATTTCGGTTACATCATAGATGTGCATGGACTACATGTGGATCTGACAAAGATCCAAGTCATTCAAGATTGGATAGCCCTGACCACTCTAATAGATCTTCGCAGCTTTTTGGGCGTTGCAAATTTTTATTGGAGGTTCATGTTGGGATTTTCCCATATCACTTGGCCTTTGAGTTGGATTAATGAGGTTGGGGTGAAAGCAAAGTTTTCCTGGTCTGAGTCCCAACTGAAGGCATATGTTCAGTTGAAGCACCGAATCTTCTTTGCACTGGTACTCACACTGCCAAACCTAAAATAACCATTTGAAATCGATACAAATGCCCCAGACTATGCTATTGGTGTAATCCTCACCCAACATGGGCATCCAGTGGCCTATCATAGTGAGAAAATTTCCAATACAATTCAAAAGTACCCAACATATGATAAAGAGATGTATTTGATTGTACAGACTTGCTGAAAATGGAATCATTACATTCTAGGGAAGGAGACAGTCATCCACACCGATCACCGACCTCTTTAGTTTATACAGACACAAGGGAATTTGTAGAATAATCATCATCAAAAGTGGTCTACATATCTGCAACAATTCCACTTAAACATTAAATACAAAAAGGGAAACACCAATAATGTTGCAGACTGCCTTAGTCGGCTCTTAGTTGCAGCACTAACTATTATTCTCAACTCTTGTGGCCACAAGACCTCTGGATGGCTGAAACTATACAAAAATGATCCAGAGTTCACCTACACATACCATATGCTAGTAAATGGAAAGAAAGTTCCTGATTTCCACCTCCATGATGCATTATTATGCTACATTAGCCACCTTTGTGTTCTTTGAAGCGAGCGTGCCAAGCCGATTTGCGAGGTGCACTACAGTTGGGTCACAGGACACTTTAGTGTGGAGAAAACTATGATTGTACTAAAAAAGTAGTTTTATTGGCCCAAACTCCGACTGGATGTTGGGAAATATATCAAATCCTACACTGTTTGCACCACCACCAAGCCAACCATCAAGAAGCAAGGCTTGTACACTCCTTTTCCTACTTCTAGCTAGCTGTGGGAATCCATCTCCATGGACTATATGTCTGGTGCCCTTCTACCAAGAATGGTAATGACTGTGTGTTTGTGGTTGTGGACAAATTTTCTAAAATGGCTATATTGGTGACCTGCAAGAAGAGTATCATAGTAGAATAAATGACCAAACTCTTCTTTGAATGAGTATGGGTACATTTTGGGAGCCCTCATATCATTATGTAAGATCGGGATAGCAAGTTCCTTAGTGTTACATAGTAATTTGTCATCGACCTCATATCAGACCTCGAGCGACATCTTCGATGTGTCATACATCAAATAAATATGTCCATATCTTCCAACTCATTCAAGAAGATTAAACAAGTGCTCTCTAATACTGAAGATTGACCCTTTTACCTATGTTTCTCCATCGTCACAAGTGAACCCTACTCTTCCTGTGACAATTCTCTATATTGAACTATACTATCGCGACGTCGTCGCGGGGTACATGTGTTTCCTACGACGGTCAAAATTTAGGGCTTGGCACAATTCCTCATAATATTTCGTGCGATGATTACTCTGCATACATTTCTTCCTTACGCCATCGTCGCTGAGCCCTAGTGTATGACTTGTGAGATCTAGATATGGTGAATTAGTTCAAACAGTTGGACTTCTGGGTGATTTTAGAACTGGCTGTTGGGTCAAGTTGGTTCACCTTTCCTCCTCTGGGATGGTGGTTCCACCTTTTGAGAAACCTCCCTTGAGGATAAGCTCCCTCTCCCTCATTTTATGGAGGCACCTCCTCTTATAAAAGAACTCCGCGTTCCTATGATTAGCTAGTCCTTAGATTTTTGGATTGGAGCAAATTAGCTAGCTTTGGTGTGAGTTTGATAGTTTGCAGTGTGAATTGCTGATAGTTTAGCAATTGGTTGTGGATTGCCTTAGCTTTGTACTAGAGCTTGTGAGTGAGAGAGTTATCATCCATTTGGGAGACCCTTTTGAGAGTGAATATTTGAAGAAACATACCGACTAGACCCTTCAAGAAGGCTTGCGACGTTAAGGCTTGGTTGTAAGCTTTGCTTTTGATTCATTTTAATACAATCAATGATGATTTCCTATGTCTTTTGTGAAATATACTTGATAGCTTATGGTTCCTTAACTCTGTAAGTAAATAGATCATTGTTGTTCTTGGTTATGTGTTCTATTGTTCTCTTACGCTGTTTCAGGTTGATTGCTCATTTACGAGAAGGAAACAGTAGCTGAAGCGGCACAACGAAAGCTCCATTGAACACCAATTTGAGGTAGGCACTTTCAACAATGACTGTTTAAGGAAATTAGTTGTTGTTTTGTCTTGCTGTGATTAGACCCACTCTAGGGCTATAAGGGTTGCCTTTGTCCTCAGAGGGAGCATTTCCTACATCACAAGTTGGCGACTCCACTGGGGAGTCCTTTTTATGTTTTCTCTTGTTTGCTCTTGATTTGTTTTTGATATAGTGTCTCTTGATTTTGGGGTTGATCCATCAATATTCTGGGTTACCTGAGGCAATCTGGGAGTCGCTCCTACTGTCTGAAAAAATAATCTGTTGCCCTTCAGGTGTTTTTACTTTGTCTTTTCTCTTAATTGAGATCGTCGCTGTTGATAGCTTAACAGCTGCGACGACGTCGTACCTGTCCTCTTTAGTAAACCTGCACATCGCAGATATCCCATCGTACAGTTGCGACGATTCCTGAAATCAGACTGTCGCAGAAGACATTTGTACACCTGCAACGACGTCGCCGAGTTGTCGGCTCTATGCTTGTGATGATTGGCTTTTCATCCCAAGTTGCTAGTTATAGCCCTGCAACGATTCTTGTACAAGTTTTTTTTTACAACTTTACCTCCTGAGTCAACTAGTACTGCTTGCCCCCTACTGATTCTTGTCTCTCATAAACTTGTTTTGGCTGTGTTTGGTTGAGGTATTTTCTCCTTGGTATCATTGAGTGAGTCTTGTGTTCTTAGACCGTGTGATCTAGCTCTGTTAAAAGTTTCGTCAAGAAATCCTTTGTTTGGGTTACTCGTTCATCCAAGATTCATCCACAACCATCTGATTGATTTGCTTGAGGCTGTTTTACTGCTTGTTTTCCTGCTGATTGGTTTTTAGTGCTTGGTTATTGAACAAGTTCCTCTTATTGATTTGATTTCCACACTATCAAACATAGATCATATTTGTTTGGATCAATTAGTTTTTACACTTTCTTTTTTGTCATTAAAATTCCAAAAATAAAAAATATTGCATTCATACAACATACAAAAGTGAAGGTGCATTTGCATTATTGAATTTTCATGATTGAGAAATTGGAAAGAAAACTTTAAATCTGTCATTAGTAGTTGTGAGATAAGTGTATTGATGCATCGTGTTTCTTAGTGCTTGCATTTGCTTGTCTTGGTTTGTGTTCGCTTGGAAATGAACTCTTTACCCTCCTTTAGGTAGTTGTTCATCAAAACGAATGATTTTTTACTCATTGTAGCTGCATCCTAGGAATTGTTGAAATACATTCGGTAGGGTCTGAAAACCAAAACTTAATCCAAGATTAACTCTTAAAATCAATTGAATGAACCTAACAACGCATTGGAACTTAATGCACAATATCTAGAGGTCTAGGCTAGAGACGTGCTCTAGCATCGTTAAACCTAGTCACTATTGTTTTCGCTTAAGGTTGGGTGATTCCTCCTTCTGTGATTCAATAGATGCTAGTACAAACTTGTGCTCCTTGTACTGTCGAGTATATACTGGGAGACCCCACTATGTTATCATCCTATCATCCATAGGAAGTTGACTCTGCCGCCTTACAAACTGTAATGCACCGAACACATCATTCGAGAAGACTGACTGCCGTACGGAAAGTCCTTGGTCATTTTTCTTTCATTTAATCACCAAGGTGTATATGCAGTTTTACGGTTTGTCTAGTAAACATCTTGTCTAGTTCTCCAGAGTAGTCACTTTCATTCCTTTTTGACTCCTTAAAAGAAAAGGATCATCTGAGCACTTGTCCTTTCAGGCTCATTAAACCTTGAAAGAGATAGAGTCACCTCTGTGTCCTTTTCTCGACTCTTGAAACATGAAAAGGAAAAGTTTTCTTCCTGTGTCGTAAAATTTATTGCCCACGAAATATTCCCGGTTACAGTTAGAGTTATTAGTTATACTGCAAGTGTATTTCAAGGTTGTTTCCAATGGCCACAACCCTCGACTCTACCAGTCAAGGTCTTCCCCCAGATGGCAATCCTGGTCCGTCTCCTCCTTTTGGAAATGTTGGTGCTCCGTATATAGCAATGTTATCCTTGAATGGGTTAACCATTGGCTTGCTCGTTTGGTTGTTTTCACCCTCGGTGGTCCCAAGCGTCATGACTCTTGTTCCATCGTCTCCTTCATTTGAATCACGACATGATGATTCCAAGGTTGAACCTGCACCCTCTTCCCCTGTTTCTTCATCCTCCTCTCCTCCTTTGCCTCGTGAAAGTTTTGCATCCAGTAACTAGGAGGCTAAGAAGAAGACAAGGAAGACGATGAAGAACAAGAAGTTGGATAAGCGCAAGACAGCCTGTGCAACTATTTCTCCGAGTACACCTCAGGTCAGGACATCTTCTGATCGTCCGTGAAAGGTTAAGTTTCCTTGTAAATTGTGCAAGGGTGACCATCTTCTTCGTGATTGTCCTATTATTTCTAAGATCTTAGAAGCATTGTCTAATGATCTAGCTCGTCCCTCATCATCCTCTGAAGCTCATGATGATGTTACCCCATCAACTGGCAGTGGTAAGAAGAAAGGGAAGATTCGATTCCCCTGTAGGCTCTGTGAAGGCAATCATCTCCTTCATCTTTGTTCGCTCATGGATAAAGCTTCCGCCGTTTTGGAAAGTATTACAACTTCCTCACCCCAAATTCTAGTTGGTTATTGGAGGCTCTCTTCAGACCCTCTCCCTATTGACAAAGAGATTGACTTGGATTCATCTCTGGTCCATACTGTTCTTCCTGAGCCTAGTTATGTTATGCCTATTCCTGACCAACCATTGGTCGGAAAGAGTGTTGACTTGGGTTCGCCACCAGTTGTTCACTCTGTTCCAGAAGAGCATCATGATCATTTTGCTCATGTTCTTCTCATCTCGTCAGATTCTCTTGCATCCGAGAATGACCCTCTTATCCCAGTTGATCAAGAAGGTCCTTTTTCGGTTCCTGTAGAGCAGGGGAGCAATCCTATAATACCCCCGCCAAGTAGTTCGATTGTTTCCTTCGACTGGAGTCATTTAACTGCATTCTGCCTTCCATACTATGTGTATTTTTAGATTACCATACATGCCTATAACAAGGTAGTACCTAGCACTCTCTCGGATGAAGGTGCATTGGTTAGCCTCGTGCCTTCTACTACTTGGCAAGCTTTGGGCTCCCCACAGGTTGTGCCTATCACTCATAAGCTGTTGGCTTTCATCGAAGGAACTAGTTAACGTTTGGGGATCCTTCCAAAGTTCCTGGTTACTTTGGGAGGTAAAACCGTCTGCATAGACATGATGGTCATCCAAGGTGCTTTAGATTTCAGTCTTCTCCTTGTCTGTGACTATATTTATGCCATGGGGGCTCTTGTTTCTTCACTTTTCCGTGTGGTTTGTTTCCCACATGATGGAAGAATTGTGACTATAGATCAATTGTCGTTCTTTAGTTACTTGGTGCCTCCTGTACCGCCATCATCCCCTATCGGTTCTTCTCCGCAAGCAGTACCTTCTCTACCACAGGTCAATTATGTGGCTACCCGTTTCATCTACGCCTCTGTTGATGATCATGCAGATGGTATCGTACATCATCTACTGGGGGCATTAGAACCCAATCTGTCATTGGTACCCAATGAAATGTATTCCTCCCAAAGCACAGTTCTTCCATCCAGTAAAGATCTCTGGGGAGCCATGTTCTCATATGGCCCATGAACAGGAATCTGAGGATAGTTTGATCTTGTGTCAACCTCGTTAAAAAATTAAACACGGATCATGGAGCATTGTTCCTTGTCTTATGTCAAGCTCGTTAAAAAATGAATTAAGGAGTCCTGAGGAGAGTTCTTTTCTTTTGTCAACCTCATTAAAAAATGAAACAAGGAGCCTTGAGGAAAGTTCTTGATATTGTGTCAACCTCGTTAAAAAATGAAACAAGGGTTATGAGGATAGTTCTTTTACTATGTAAACCTCATTAAAAGATGAAACAAATCCCTTTTCCAAATCGAGTCTTTGATTAAGATCTCGTAAAATCCGAGTCGATTCTTTCCAAGATCTCGAAAGTGAACCTCAATTCCATCCACCTAGTTGCGTGCAATGAAGCTTGGGGGGCATGTACCTTGATTTGAATCATTATGCTGGGGGCATGCGAACTTATTCAAGTATATTTTCTCGTTTCAAGCTTGTGTAAACATGAAACCAAATCCAGGCAAAGTTCTCCATGGTTCAAGCTTGTGTAAAAATGAACCCATACTCGATTTACATCTCATGATTGCCATTTTTATCCACTAAATTCTACTAGATGAGCCTTGGTTGTTTCATTCCATCACCACCATCTCTTTGGCCAATCATATGCTTTCACTCGGTTGTTTTTCCTTTCCTCGGGAATTGCAACGATGAGTGGTTTTATTAGCCAGCCTCTTGACCATTACATGTTTTGAGCAGTTCCACCATTACCAGGACAAGTTGCTACCCTTTATACCACTTGTTCCTCCAAGACGAGTCTCCTTTAAGCTATTTTTCTAACTTGTAAAAAAAATGAAAAGATTGTTGAGTATTTTTTCCTTTTTGACTCGTTAAAGAGAATAAAAATGGAGGTCTTCTTTAAGCTCTTTTCTGACCATTTAAAAACGAAAATATGGCTAACCTCTTGTCATTTCAAGCTCGTTTTTGGTTACGAAATATCGTGTCTCCAGTAAGTTTTCTACTTTTTCAGATTGGGAACACTAGTTACGAAAAGTGCTCCTTGATTGAAATGGTCTAGCGGTTCTCTCAAGTATTGTTTTCTACCTTTTCGAGCTTGAGGGACACAAACTTACGAAAAGGGTCCCACCTGGACTTTTCTTTTCCGTGTATTTTTCAAACTCTCTAAACATGAAAAGACTCTGAGTTTTACCTATGTCAGACTCATTAAACCCTTACGGCATTGGACTCGTCACCATGATGAAACCTGAGATTCTCCTCCCTACGGCTCGTTAAAATTTCACTAGGTTGGATTTGTCTGAAGGACGAACTTATACTACAAGCATATTCTATCCCATTCAAGCTTGCTTTTAAAAAATAATTGGGGTACTCACCAGTAATGGCAGGGGGGAAATTTGGAAATCTTCATTAGTTACTTACGATAGCTAGTCACTCTTGAACATCGACACTTTCTCTTCTCGCCGAGTTTGGGATATCCTCTCATCATCATTAGCCTTCCGGGGTTTGGGTTATCATTTTTCCTCATTCCATTTGATCCTTTCTATCTCAGTCAGACCTGTGACACCTTGGTGCAAAAATGCTGCCACATTCTGGAGTCATGTCACCGATATGTTCAAGAGTATAATCCTTCTGTAGTTCGCACCCTTACTTCCCCCTCTGATTCTTTGTTTCACCATCTTTCTCTTGTTCCTTGTCTCATGTCATTTATGAGGAAAACATTATGGCCCTCCTACGACAAGTAGCTTCCTGTCAACACCAACTCATTATCCAAGAAGTCGATCTAGAGATCCCTTTCGGTACCTTGGAGCTTGCATGCTTTAATGGCAGGTTCTTCACACTCGATGACAAACTTACATCATTGGTCTTTGATCGGGTGATTCCACGAGTATTCAACTCCAGATCATTCTTCACACTATGTGGATTGTACTAGCAGTATCTTAAGAACCATTGACATTACTGGTGGTCTCTCTTGTGCTTGTTAATGGTTTACATCATTAGCTGGTAATCAAGCGATTTTCTACCATGCTCAACTTTAGCACATCTATTCGCATGTTAGGAATTGTACTATGATCGGTTGGGTTTCAAGACCCTGACTAAGATTTCATTAGTCTGGGTTGCGTCGATTGGTTCGTGATTGTATACATGACTCTTTGATTGGATGCCTACGACCATACCTCTATCTTTATATATGGTCTTATCAATGTCTTCTAGATGGATGTGCCCATGCCTAGACTACATGTAATTCACTCTCAGAGATATCAGTTGTACTTGCACTTGCAGGTTTTCAATGATTGTGTTTCGGTTTGGTTATGATTTCATAAAGCATTTCACCCCTCCCACTCTCTTGGGCTTCATGCTTTAGGAGGCATCTGTTACACAGTAATTTGTCACCGACCTCATATCAGTCCCCTAGCGACATCTCCGCTATGTCATACATCAAATAAATATGTCCATATCTTCCCACTCATTCAAGAAGATTAAACAAGTGCTCTCTAATATTGAAGATTGACCCTTTCACCTATATTTCTGCATCATCGCAAGTGAACCTCACTCTTCCTACGACAATTCTCTGTATTGAACTATACCATCGCAACGTCATTGCACGGGTATACGTGTTTCCTGTGACGATCGAAATTTAGGGCTCGGTACAAGTCCTCATTATATTTTTTGTGACGATTGCTCTGCATACATTGCTTCCTTACGACGTCTTTGCTGAACCCTAGTGTGTGACTTGCAACGATCCAGATGTGGAAAATTAGTTCAAACAGTTGGACTTCTGGGTGATTCTAGAATTGGTTGTTGGGTCATGTTGGTTCGCCTTTCCTCCTCTGGGATGGTGGTTCCACCTTTTGAGAAACCTCCCTTGAGGATAAGCTCCCTCTCCCTCGTTTTATGGAGGCTCCTCCTCTTATAAAAGCACTCCCCATTGCTATGATCAGCTAGTTCTTAGTTTTTTGGATTGGAGCAAATTAGCTAGCTTTGGTGTGAGTTTGATAGTTTGTAGTTTGAATTGATGATAGTTTAGCAATTGGTTGTGGATTGCCTTAGCTTTGTACTAGAGCTTGTGAATGAGAGAGAGTTATCATCCATTTGGGAGACCCTTTTAAGAGTGAATGCTTGAAGAAACACACTGATTGGACCCTTCAAGAAGGCTTGTGACATTAAGGCTTGGTTGTAAGCTTTGCTTTTGATTCATTTTAATACAATCAATGATGATTTCCTATGTCTTGTGTGAAATATACTTGATAGCTTATGATTCCTTGACTCTGTAAGTAAATAGATCATTATTGTTCTCGGTTACATGTTCTGTTGTTCTCTTGTGTTGTTTCAGGTTGATTGCTCATTGAGGAGAAGGAAACGGTAGTTGAAGTAGCGCAACGAAATTAGTTGTTGTTTTGTCTTGTTGTGACTAGACCCACTCTAAGGCTAGAGGGGTTGCCTATGTTCGCAGAGGGAACTTTTCCTACATCAAACTTAGCACATTATGGTCAAGCCTCTGGGCACTATTGGACACGAAGCTCACCAAGTCGACTACCTTCCATCCCTAGACTGATGGCGAGATGAAGGTCGTCAATAGGATGATAGTGCACATACTCTGCATGTACAAATCTAAGCATCCACACACATGGGATGAGAGTCTTCCCTATGTGTATCACACTTACAATAGAGCTCTCCATAGCTCAATTGGTCACAATCCCTTTCATGTAGGTCTAGGATTTAAACCATTGTGTCCAATTGGTGTTTCCATGCCTCATGCGACTACACAGACAAAATCCACAATGTACTGTCCGAGGCTGATAAAGTGACCAGATTTATTGAACAAAACCAACACATCCACTAGTAGGTTAATGACATCCTAGTGAAGTCAAATTCCAAGTTCAAGAAACGACATGATCAAGATCGGGTGCCACACAAGTTTCAGGTGGGTGACAAAGTTTGGTTGCATTTGCAGAAATAATCCCTTTGTGGAGCCCATCGAAAGCTTAGACCACTCCGATATGGTCGTTACACCATTATCAAGGCTATTGGGGGACAATTGTTTTGAGCTCAACATTTCCCCATTCCTTGGCCTACACCCAGTGTTCAATGTGGACCACCTTTGACCATACTTTCCACCATTACTGGACACATTAGAAATTGCAGAAAAACTCACACCAATAGAGTTAAACCCAAACTACATGGAACATACCACAACTGATCGGATTATGGACACACAAGTCAAGAAAACTCGCTAGCAAAAGATCCAACTATATTAGGTTATCAAAGTTTACCAACTCCTGCACCAAGGAAAGTGGTTCACCAAGGGACATGATGAATGCATCAGTCCCCTGATTGTGTAGGTCAAATCACCACACCAACACCTAGGTCTTCTGCTCAAAACACTGATTCACTACAACCAACTATAACCAACGACCTTCTAAATAAAGATAGCATATCGCTCGTTTATCCTTCCATGGATTACACAACCCAGTATGTGTCACACTAACCTTTCTACGGATCATGCAACCCTTACTTGGTGACTTCTCCTCTTAACTATTCACTATACACTCTACAACTGAACCATACCCACACAACAGTGGCTTCTCTTGGCTGAATCTCTCACCAACCTTTAGTTGGCCCCATCTACACCACATTTCGTAGAAGACACCACCTTTCTCACTCACTAGTGGCTCAAATTATTTCTCACACCATTCTCTGACAAGTACACCGCCTTTCCTTCCCACAAGCAGTAGCTCAACTATAGTGTGAAAAAGAAAGGCCTTCTGCAAAAAAATTTCAAATGGAGAATGGATCTTACTGATTATAGAGCAAACATAACACAAATCAATTGAACCTAGTTCCTCTTTGGAATCTCAGGCAGCGGATCTCATGCACAAAATTGAAAAACTCGTGAATAGGAGTAGATGCACAAAATTTTCAATCCACAACATATTACACGATAGTCAACTCTCTATCAAGCGTGATCACACATGGATCTAAATATAGCCACCATTCCATGAATATCTCATAAGTGTATAACCTATTTAGACTCAAACACATCATACAACCATACCTCTCACATGAGCTTAGATCTCTGCTTTGATACCAAATAAAAAATGGAAGACAAAACTAATTGAATGAAAATCTGCAGAACTCAAGTGAGGAGCCCTTTAGGCTACCAAACAATGTTGCTTCTCATTAATGATCAAACAAACAATACATAATTTATAGGAGTACATTTAGTTAGGTAGATAAAAAAGATTCCTGAATAATAGGAACTAAATCCTAAATAAAAATGTAATCGCAATAGTATAACAACTTTATCCATTATTTCTAAGTAATATAAGACACTCTTATTGTACAAATGAAGATTTTTGAATTTGAAATATAAAAATAGAAGACACTCTTATTATGCAAATGAGTGTTTTTTGAATTTTCTTTTAACAATATAATGCCGAAAAATGCATATCTTGATGATGAACAAATTTGTCATGAGATTAAAGACATTAGTCACATATATCTATTGGTTTTAGTTTGAGGGGAAAATCCCTTAATGTATCTCGCTCCATGATGAATAAATTCATCAGTCAAATGGATATACTAGCTTTAGTGCGAGGGAAAAAAACCCTTTTCCTGGAGCAAGCGCTAGTGGGAAATTTCATGGGTCTATGGCCGAGTTCTAAACCATATAATGATCATAGGTAGCAGAAATGGGCTAATTTAATTTACTTGTGAATGGGTTTTTAATATTTAATTTTATTGTAATGCTAAAATATACTTTAAATTTTACTATTCACTTAATAATTACTCATTATTAAAATAAAGTTTTAAAAACTCTATTCCAAAATAAATTTGATTATTTTTATAATTATATAATGATTAAGATAGTTTTGAAGACTCTATTTTTCTTGTTTAAATGTGTTTCTAAATGCATAAATGAATTGAGCATCCTCTAAAATCGTTGAGACATTTAAAATATAAATATTACAAAGTTTAAACTTACCAATCTAAAAAATCCATATAAAATTTGTCACAAAATCAACCAAAACATGTATATTAAAAATAAAATAAAAAAAAAAAAAACCTAAAACATCTTAAACATAGAAAATGCTTATATCAATAAACCCAAACATAATTAAGAAAAAAAAAAAAACATCCGAATGTTAGAAAATACATATATGTATTCAATGCCATTGTTCCTAACATTTTTGCATCATTAAAAAAATGCATATATGCATTCAAAGCCATTGTTCCTAACACTTTTGCATCAATAGTGAATTAGGTAGTGACCACACCTGTTTCTATATTCACTATTGACACAAAAATGAATCAGGTCGGGAGGTAGATAGGCTATCGATGGTATGTTGGTGGCTCCTAGTATTTTACTTTACAGGTTTAGATATGAGGTTGCAGCAGAGATTTTCCTATGTTGATTCTACCATAATATCTACATCCATTTTGTCTTGTCTCTTTTTTTTGTTGTTTCCTTTTGACAATTTCTATTCAGGAGTGGACATTGTAAAGTTGATTTGTTCCTATTTTAGTACTCATTAGACTAGCATTCGTTGAACATGGTAGTATCAGTTTCTCTTGACACGAGTGCTTATTTCAGTGTATTATTTTAGTGGTATATTGCATATCCATACAAATTATGGAAATGTTGATATATGCATCATTATTTCTCTATAATACCATAGAACATCCGGTGCTTTTTCTTTTGAGAGGAAAAAAAACGCAATAAGTTGTGACAAGACATGAACCTCTCTTGATGGCTACAGTTGACCATAACCACCCTCCATGGTTTTTGTGACATCATTCGATAGTCGAACCTGCGAAGGAAAATCACCACCATTAGAGATTCATTTCTAGACTATTTGGATTTCATTAGAGATTCATTTCTAGATTGTTTGGATTTCAAGTGAGCTAGTATTTCATGTTGTGGCTGAGATATGGAAACAAAAGAAAACCATTTTGTGCAAATGAACGTTATTGAATTGTTGGTTCACAATCTAAGATTGACTAATGTATTTCACTTGATGATGAATAAGTTTGTCAGGAGACTAAAGTCATCTGTCACTTAGATCTATTGGTTTTAGTTTGAGGGGAAAAATTGTAATATTTTCGGAGCAGACCTTAGTGGAGGGAAATTGCATAGGTCTATGAGTTAGTTTTTAACTATCATTGGACTTAGATGTGTATTTTATAGTTTAATAAGAAGGTGATGTTTGAATTAGATTGAGCTACTTAAAAAAAATAGCTTGAATAAAAAAATAATGCCATCTGTAATAAAAATATATAATGATCCAATTCTTATTGTGCTAGGAAAATTTACAGGCATGAAAGGGATATGACTAAAATATTTCAATTTCACTTTTACATCTATAAATATACTAATCTATAGTTAAAAATAAATTAAAAAATATTCTTATATTTTCATAATAAATATTTTAATATTTGAATATGTCAATAACTTGGAGAGGGATCACGGTGCCAAGGCATGGCGCCCAACTAAACAAATAGGCAAGGGAAATGTGGCACCACGACAGTTGCAATACATATGAACGACGAATTAAACCTCAGTTCGACAAATGAAGTGACGATGAGAGTATGCCAATGGAGCACAATATGTGGGAAGGTGAAGGAGAAATAATGTTTAACACGATGGTATTAAATTGGAGGCTCAGCGAAGAGTTCCAATTGTAGGGCGACACAGCTAGTCTGTGGGGTTTCTCAGCGTTGCACCTTCTTTCCTCCTGGGTCAACACCCAGTCGTTCTAACAGAGGAATTCCTGGCTACTCTCGACCTCACACCCTCATGATGTCTTGGTCCAAACACAACATGCCCAAATGAAAAAGTGCAACATTTAAGTTGTACTAATAATAAGTTAGCAATTTTCAGTTATGATGTTATATATTTATAAATATAATATAGGTAATAGGTATTAAATAATTATTTTTAATTTATTACATGTTAATATTAATGTGATGTTGTATTGATATTAAATGATGATGAAATTAAAAAATATTTATTAAAAAATAAAACAATAAAATATTATTTTAATTTTTTTTTTTAAGTTTATTTTCATATTAAAAAAGATTAGGAGAAGCTTTTTAATATTTTTAGGGTTGCATTAAATTAGAGGTTCAAGAATATTTGCATATTTGTAGTTTTGTAAATATTTTGAATTTTTTATATAATAAGGGATAATTTGTAAAAGTGTTATTCACTTTATTTTTTTTAAAGTTACAAATGGACTCTTTTATTCCAAGGGGTTTTGGAGATTCACTAATTCCTAGTTTCACTATGAAATTCATAAGAATTTGATATCATTTTAATAATGTTTATTTTCATCTTTACAATATTCAACAAATAGAGATAGTTTTGATTTTTGAGAGTTGGTTTGATTACCACTTTATAATACTTTAATTTCAGTTTTGGTCTAACACCTTATAACTACATAAATTTTCCCTAAAATTTGATGTTATAATAATTTTAATAATGTCATTATTCTCCAAAATAATGTCTTCTTATATTCTCAATAGTTTGAACAAGATTGAAAATCCTTATTCCATCCTGATTTGAGTAAAAAATGAGTTTTAAACAATTCTAGGAAGACTCATGTCTTCCATGTTTTCTAAGCTCTTATTACAAATTAGATACCTAGTCATAACGGTGTTTTCAATAGGAAAACATTGCTTACATGAAGAGAATAAAATAACATGTATTTGATTCAACTTTAAATTTATATATTATAAATTGCTTTTATATATGTTTAACCTTTCCCATACATCTCGAATTTGTTTTTAAATAAAAAGTAAGATATACTCTTTACACATCCAAAATAAATATTGATATAAAACTAAAACCTATATACTCCATCTTCACGAATATAATATTTTTTCTCATATCTAATTATTTTATATTTTTCTTCATATATATATTTTTAATTACATAACAAAAAATTATTAAAAATAACATTTAATAAAAAATAACTGAATATATTAAAATAAATAATTTTATTATATAATTTAGTTATTACAATATATTTATTATAAAAACTAAATATTAAGAGCAACCAAATTATTTCTCAACTTATTAATTTTAAATTTTAATAAATTGAAAATTCAAATATCTCACCACTATAATCTAAAATGATTAAAATAAAACCTGCATAGGCAGAGGCACTTTATTACCCAGCTACAAGAGCTACGTGGAGACTCAGGCTCATCCAAAGGCATGCACAAGTTTTCGACTTTGGGTAGGTACATATAAAATTATTTTGGAGAAATGTAAAATTGTATGAGGTAGCGTTTCTCTTTTTCCCAAAAAAATGTTTTGAGTATTCGAGATCATGAGATTAAATAGGGAATTTAGAAAACTTAAATCTAGCTAGTGAGGATTTCATCAATTCTAATTAAAGTTATAAAATAAATATAAATAAAGCAATTCTACTTAATAAAATAAATATAAATAAATTTAATTATAAGGTAAATTTAAACTATGATTTTTGTAATCTAAAATTATATGAAGGAAAATGGAAATTTTATAAATTATTTTTATTATTAAAAAATTGGAAAAAATATAAATTCACTTTGGAAAAAAAAAATTATAAATTATTTTTATTATTAAAAAAACTTGTAAAAAATATAAATTCATTGTGAGTACAAAGAAGTATATAAATTTTATAATTTTTTTGATAAAAACAAAAAACGTAGAAAGTTAAGTGTGGTTAACCATGCTCAAAGGAAAATGTGTAAGGTAAAGTAAATCTCTTTTAAGTAATATTAAATATTTAGAATATTTTATAGAAGATAAATTTTACTATTTATATAATAATTATTAATAACTCAATTAAAATTAAAAAAATATTACTCTAAAATCAATATGTTTATCAGTATAGTTATATAATGATTAAAATAGTTTTGTTAAATTTTATTTATAAAAGTTTTAGCTAGATTGTGCATTTTTGTTATTTAAAATGTGTTTTTGAATGTTATAATGGATTTCCTATCATAAAAAAAAATTAAGATTTTTTTTTCTCAATATGTTAGTGTGATCTGTATAGAGGTTTGGTTTTTTTTCTTTGAAATACTTCAAATTCTGGATGGCTTAGCTGACTTGCAGCCTCTAGGTTATGAAATACTCTATATAAGGATGGCTAAGCTCAATTGCAGCCTCTAGGTTTCCATGCATGACATGTGTTTCTATCTATTCAACAGAGAAGCACTCTATGTATAATTTTTTTATATACAATAAATATAAACCGTTGGCATTTGAGCAATCTATGTATAATTTTTTTGTTTACAATAAATATTTTAGTTAGAATTTTTCATTTTTTATGGAATTTTCTTGAGCAACTAACATTATTGCGATTACTGTAAATTCATTTTCAATATTAAGAAAAAAAAATGGGAATTGGCTCAATTTCTTGATATATGATTTTTTAATCCAAGTACTTTGAAAGAGGATTGAAAGTATCAAAATAATGGGAAATCACTGTCTAGAGAAGGGAAGAAGATTTGGATTATCAAAATATTTGGAATCACTATATAGAGAAGGGAATTGCATTTTTTAATTTGGGACTTTTGGAATTGCATATTTTAATTTGGGATTTTTTATTTTATTTTTTTAACTTGTATTGGCGTGTCAATGTTTTCTTTGTAGATCTTGTAGATCATGTGAAAAGAGGATGAGATGCCAACATGGGAATTTCCTGTGCTTGTTGGGCAAGGGGGGCAGAGGTATTACATCCCCATAACTTACTTGTCTCATCCAACTTTCACTTTTCTTTTGGAGAGAACTAGGTTTGAATCTGGGTTTAAAAATGACTCTGAGGGAGGTATCTTGGTCAGGTGTGATGTGGAAGTTTTTGAGCATGTGATCCACTTCATTCAAAACAACCTCTCCCAGAGTACAAATGTTGTTCTTCAGGATATTCTGGACCAGCTTGAAGCAATGGATTTCTTTGGTCCACATATTGTTGAATAAAGATATTTTTAAGCCATAGGTTAATGCAATCGGCCTTGTCCTCCAATATGTTAGTGTGATCTGTATAGAGGTTTGGTTTTTTTCTTTAATATTTGAAATACTTCAAATTCTGGATGGCTTAGCTGACTTGCAGCCTCTAGGTTATGAAATATTGTATATCAGGATGGCTAAGCTCAGTTGCAGCCTCTAGGTTTCCATGCATGACATGCGTTTCTATCTATTCAGCAGAGGAACACTCTATGTATAATTTTTTGTTTACAATAAATATAAATATTTGGCGTTTGAATTTATGTTTTAGTTAGAATTTTTCTTTTGTTATGGAATTTTCTTGAGGGACCATCATTGCCATTGCCATAAATTCAGTTTCAATATTAAGAAGAAAAAAATGGAAATGGACTCAATTTGTTGATATATGATTTTTTTAATCCAAGTACTTTGAAAGAAGATTGGAAGTATCAAAATACTAGGAAACCACTGTGTAGAGAAGGGAAGAAGATTGGGATTATCAAAATATTGGGAATCACTGTATAGAGAAGGGAATTGTATTTTTTTTTAATTTGGGATTTTTGGAATTGCATTGTTTAATTTGGGATTTTTGTTTTTTAACTTGTATTGGCATGTCACTATTTTCTTTGTAGGTCTGGCTACTTCAGGGAATTTGAAAATTAAATCTCTTAATTTACACAATACTTCAATTTTATTTAAACTGCATGTTAAAAACAAAATATAAATAAATAAAAAATAAATGAAAAATAAATATAAAATTATAAATATAAGTTCAATTTTATCTTAATTTTAAATAGTTTTTACTTAAGAACTCAAAAGAAGACATGAAATATTTTCATTTGTTTAGTTGGGCCAACATGAAACATCTGTTTGTGGTTGCATAGAGAGGGATCAAAATGTTGGTGCTAGAATCTGGGTCCCATTACTGACTGTATAGTGTTGTTTCTCAAGGTTTTCCTCTGCCACAAGAGCTCACGAAGTCTAGATCCCAGAGAATGGTATCATCTCTGCGTCAACTGTCATCAAGAAGAAGGGAATTGGGAGATGATGAGATTGAACTGCAACATCAGAAGGATGAGTTAGAGACCATTTATGTGTCTCAGACATGCTTGACATGGGAGGCACTGCATTGGAAATACAAGAAAATTCAACAACTGGCAGCCTCCAATTCAGAACCTTCTCCATGCTATGATAGCTCAACAGAGCAATTTCAGTACTTTCAAGTTCTGCTGCAGAGATTTATAGAGAACGAGCCCTATGATTAGGGACTCAGAAGCCAAGTCTATGCCAGATGTCGGTACCAATTGCCTAAGCTGCTTCAAGTTCCTGCTATCAAGGGAGTTCCTGTTGTCAAGGGTAATTAGCATCAATCAAATATTTTATCCTATTACATTCTCAATACTTTGGGCTTGTGCCCATATTCTTTCTTGCTATATCATATCAAATCCTAATGTCTAATATATGTATATGCAGAAGCAACTTCAGTAGGAGAAGAAGAGGATAAGATCCCAGCAGAACAAGCAACTTTAGTAATTGCCTCCTAGTTGGCTGGAATTGTGGAGGGTGCTATCATGACTTAATGGGATTTCCTTAAGGCAGACAAAGAAAAAATTTCCAAAAAACTGGACATGTTATGGAGACAGCCAAAGAAAATGGATTCCACAAACTTGACTCTCTTGAAGGTCATTAAAAGTTGCTTGAATAAGGTGAGTTTGATTGCAAGAAGAGAGCTAGGTAGGACCATATATTAACTCTTCTTGTGTGTACCACACTAGTGATATGATTTTATTGAATAAAAGGATAAAATAGGATAAAATATCGAATTAAGGTCAACTAGGGTAGTCTTACATGTGCTTAGTTCTTTTTATGATGGAGAGAAACCCACTTTGAGATCACGCAACTTCTCTCGCACACGAAGGAAACATGTGTTAAGCTCCTTTGGTAATAGAAGGAAATCAAATCCGGAAGTCAAACACCTTTCCTTACACATACACTTAGGAGCATTCAGGTCTAATATGTGTACCTCAATGTTGGGAAGAATAGCACTGATTCAAACAAATCACTCGTGTATTAAATATTGAATCTTAGTTTTCATGCAGTTGTAAATTCAATAAACCAAGTTTTATACACCAGTCATCTAATCTAACTAGAGATATCCATGGACCTGTAATATATCAGAGCCGAGTTTATATGTGTCTGTGTTACATTTCGATTATCTTAAAATGAAATTTAGGCTTCCTTCAAATTAATCAAAGCATACAGTAAGAGTGCTTACACTTACAATGCTGTTAATATTATATATTGATTTTTTTGTTAGTTTCTCTGATTGATTTTGTGTTTTGGGTTGTTAGCTATGCTTATAAAAGCAAACTGTCATCATGCATGCCTGGTCTTTATTTGTTTTTTCAAATCTTTTGCAGTCTTTGTTAGTCTTTTCAAATATTTGTTGAGTTTGAAAAAGTTTTTAAACTGTTTAATTGTTTGGTTGTAGGAGATGAGTTCTTAACATTTCCAAATCTTACAAATTACATTGCTTGACCATGGAAACGAAAACTGCTAAATCCATGTGGCAGCTGTGCAAGATATCAATCATGCATATGATAGTAGGGGTTCAATTTTGCTACCCTATTTGTTCAATTTTGCTTATAAAATCAGACTATCAACACATAGCTTCCTACTCTTTGTTTGCCTTTTCAAATATTTGAAATGGACAATTCTTAAAGCCCATAAATTCAGTTATGCTTATACGTGCTGACTATCATTATACATGCCTAGTCTTTCTTTGTTTTTTGAAATCTTTTCCAGTCTTTATTACTCTTTTCAAATCTTTGTTGAGTTTGAAAAAGTTTTTAAATTATTTAATTGTTTGGTTGCAGGAGATGAGTCTTAACATTTCCAAGTCCTGCAAATTACATTGCTCCACCATGGCAAAAGAAACTGCTAAATCCATGTGGCATTTGTGCAAGATATCAATCATGCATATGATAGTACGGGGACGATCACATTCAAAGAAGCTCTATAATTACTATGGATACACTCTTCTCAATGGTAATGGTAGTTCTAATGTAGTATTGAAGCTTGGAGATCATGTGAAAAAGAGGATGAGATGCCCACATGGGCATGTTCCTATGCTTGTTGGGCAAGAGGGGCAGAGGTATTACATCCCCATAACTTACTTGTCTCATCCAACTTTCACTTTTCTTTTGGAGAGAACCAGGTTTGAATCTGGGTTTAAAAATGACTGTGAGGGAGGTATCTTGGTCACGTGTGATGTGGAAGTTTTTGAGCATGTGATCCACTTCATTCAAAACAACCTCTCCCAGAGTACAAATGTTGTTCTTCAGGATATTCTGGACCAGCTTGAAGCAATGGATTTCTCTGGTCCACATATTGTTGAATAAAGATATTTCTAAGCCATGGGTTAATGTAATCGGCCTTGTCCTCCAATATGTTAGTGTGATCTATAGAGGTTTGGTTTTCTTCTTTAATATTTGAAATACTTCAAATTATGGATGGCTTAGTTGACTTGCAGCCTCTAGGTTATGAAATATTGTATATCAAGATGGCTAAGCTCAATTGCAGCCTCTAGGTTTCCATGCATGACATGCATTTCTATCTATTCAGTAGAGGAACACTCTATGTATAATTTTTTTGTTTACAATAAATATAAATCATTAGCATTTGAATTTATGTTTTAGTTAGAAGTTTTCTTTTGTTATGGAATTTTCTTAAGGGACCAGCATTTCCATTGCCATAAATTCAGTTTCACTATTAAGAAGAAAAAATGGAAATGGTCTCAATTTGTTGATATATGATTTTTTAGTCCAAGTACTTTGAAAGAAGATTGGAAGTATCAAAATACTGGGAAATCACTATATAGAGAAGGGAAGAATATTGGGATTATCAAAATATTGGGAATCACTGTATAGAGAAGGGAATTGCATTTTTTAATTTGGGACTTTTGGAATTGCATTTTTTAATTTGGGATTTTTGTTTTTTAACTTGTATTGGCATGTCACTGTTTTCTTTGTAGATCTGGCTACTCCAGGGGATTTAAAAATTAAATCTCTTAATTTACACAATACTTCAAGTTTATTTAAACTGCACCCTAAAAAAACAGTATAAATAAATGAAAAATAAATGAAAAATAAATATAAAATTATAAATATAAGTTCAATTTTATCTTAATTTTAAATAGTTTTTAGTTCAGAACTCAAAAGAAGACATGAAATATTTTCATTTGTTTAGTTGGGCCAACATGAAACACATGTTTGTGGTTGCACAGACAGGGATGAAAATGTCGGTGCTAGAATCTAGGTCCCATTACTGACGGTATAGTGTTGTTTCTCAAGGTTTTCCTTTGCCACAAGAGCTCACGAAGTCTAGATCCCAGAGAATGGTATCATATCTGCATCAACTGTCATCAAGAAGAAGGGAGTTGGGAGATGATGAGATTGAACTACAACACCAAAAGGATAAGTTAGAGACCATTTATGTGTCTCAGACATGCTTCACATGGGAGGCATTGCATTGGCAATACAAGAAAAGTCAAGAACTCGCAGCCTCCAATTCATAACCTTCTCCATGCTATGACTGCTAAGCAGAGCAATTTTAGTACTTTGAAGTTTTTCTGTAGATATCTATAGAGAACGAGCCCTGTGATCAGGGAGTCAGAAGCCAAGTCTATGCCAGATGCCAGTACCAATTGCCTAAGCTACTTCAATTTCCTACTATCAAGGGTAATTAACATCAATCAAACATTTTATCCTATTATATTCTCAATACTTTGGGCTTGTGCCCATATTATTTCTTGCTATATCAGATCAAATCCTAATTTCTAATATATGTATATTAAGAAGCAACTTTAGTAGGAGAAGAACAAGACAAGATCCCAGCAGAACAAGCATCTTTAGTCACTACCTCCCAGTTGGCTGGAATCGTGGAGGGCGCTATCATGACTTTCTAGGATTTCCTTAAGGTAGACAAAGAAAAAGTTTCCAAAAACTGGAGATGTTATGGAGATAGCAAAAAAAAAATGGATTCCACAGACTTGGCTCTCTTGAAGGTCATTAAAAGTTGCTTGAATAAGGTGAGTTTGATTGCAAGAAGAGAGCTAGGTAGGACCATCTATTAACTCTTCTTGTGTGTACTAGGCTGGTGATATGGTTGTATTGAATAAAAGGATAAAATAGGATAAAATATCCAATTAAGGTCCACTAGGGTAGTCTTACATGTGTTTAGTTCTTTTTATGATGGAGAGAAACCCACTTTGAGATCACACAACTTCTCTCACACACAAAGGAAACATGTGTTAAGCTCCTTTGATAATGGAAGGAAATCAACTCAGGAAGTCAAACACCTTCCCTTACACATACACTCAGGAGCATTCAGGTCTAATATGTATACCTCAATGTTGGGAAGAATATCACTGATTCAAACAAATCACTCATGTATTAAATATTGAATCTTAGTTGTAATGTAGCTCTAAATTCAATAAACCAAGTTTGATACACCAATCATATAGTCTATCTAGAAATATACATGGAGTTGCAATATATCAAAGTCGATTTTATATGAGTCTGTGTTACACTTTGATTATCTTAAAATGAAATTTAGGCTTCCTTAAAATTTATCAAAGCATACAGTAAGAGTGCTTACACTTACACTGCTGTTAATATTATATATATAGTTTTTTGTTAGCTTCTCTGATTAATTTTGTGTTTTGGGGTGTTGGTCTCTTAATAATATTTGACCAAAATTGGCTTTCTAGAAGGGGGCTAGACTGCAAGAACTCAAAAGAAGATGCAAATATGTGAGACAGAAGATGAGATTAGACATTAGCCTGAGCAAGGAGGAAGCAACTGAAATCTTGCTTGGTTTTATTGATATCAAGATAATATCCCGAGTGTTGAAGATGTACAAGATCAGTAAAGACCATTTACATTGGTGTGAAGAAAAAATCAATAAACTGGTTGTATCCAAGGGCAAGATGCATAAAGATTATTCGCCTGTGTTTTTCCCATCTTAGAAATCAAGCCAATCTTGATTCTTCTTGGATCTCAGATTACCAACTGTTAATATGGATTTGCTAGTCTAAGGGAAGGCTAAATCTCCTCCCTTCTAGCTCCAAAAATGTACATAGAATAGAATATTTGTATTTACTTGGGACTTAGATCCTATAGGATGTAGGATCATGGCACAGAGTAAGCTCTAGGATGGAGGATCATGTCACAGATTAAGCTATTTACCTCAATGCCATCTTTACATTGTTGATGCTCATGTTTTGAAGTTTTAAAACATCCTCAAGGTAAATACCTAGTTGTTTTGAGGATGGATCTATGATAAAAAAGAAACACCAGTAAAGAAACAAAATTGCATAAAATTTTGACTTCTTTCTTCTATGCTATTATTTCTTATGCCATTGCCTTACGACGTTTCCTTTGCAACATGTGATGCAAATGCTAGTTTACAATGTGCTTTTGGATGTTACAATGGATTTCCCATCATCAAAAAAGTTTAGGATTTTTTTCTTTTTTAAGTAACAAGAGGAATTTGCAATTAGGTCAATCTCATACTTGTTCCCTCAGCACTATAACTTTAGGGCCTATGACTTGTCTTCCTCTCAGTAGACTTAGTTACAACAAGTAGATTGAACATTAAATCTCTTAGTTTCCACAATTTCATATCACTTAAATACCTCCCCAAACATTTGAGATATACATATCAAAAACATTAAATGTACCTATAAAAAATATCCTCCAAATTTAAAACGAAATCTACCAAAACACATTGTCAAAATCAAAAGCATCCCACAATTAGAATATTTCTATATGTATCCCCAGTTAGAATATGTGTATATGTATTCAAGGTCATTGTTCCTAACATTTTTTCATCAGTGGTGAATATAGAAACAAGTTGTAACAAGACAGGAACCTCTCTTATAGATACAGTTGACCATAATCACCATCCGTGCTTTCCCTCACATCGTTGGAGAACCGAACTTGTGAAGGGAAAATCATGGCCATTAGAAGATTCATTTATAGACTATTTATATTTCAAGCCCGAACTAGTATTTGATGTTGTGGCTGAGATATGAAAATAGAAGACACTCTTATTGTGCAAATGAAGTTTTTTGAATTTTCTTTTAACATTCTAAAGCCAAATAATGCAACTCTCGATAATGAATAAATTTTTCATGAAACTAACGACATCAGATGCATAGATTTATTGGTTCAGTTCGAGGGACAAATCCCTTAATGTATCTCGCTCCATGATGAATAAATTCATCAGTCACATGGATCTATTGGCTTTAGCTCTCCCTGAGCAAGGGCTAGTAGGAAATTTCATGGGCCTATGACCCAGTTATAAACCATATAATGATCATAGGTAGCAGAACTGGGATAATTTGATTTACCGAGAAATAGGTTTTTAATCTTTAGTTGTAATGTAATAATAAAATATACTTTAAATTTTATTATTTACTGCATAATTATTCATAACTAAAATAAAGTTTTAAAAACTCTATAATAAAGTTTTAAAAAAATTATTTAAAAATAAATATTTTACTTTTATAATTATATAATGGTCATGCTATTTTCTAAAAACTGTAATTTTGTTTTTGTGGTTCAAATGTGTTTTTAAATACATAAATGAATTCCTTGCTTTCTAAAACCAAATATGACTATTACAAAATTTAAATTACAAATCCAAAAAATCTATATAGAATTTGTTACAAAATGAACCAAAACAAATTTAAAAAAAATAAAATCAGCTAAAACATCTTAGACATAGAAAATGCTTCTATAAATCAATCAAAACATAATTAAGAAAATAAAATGAAGCCAAAACAAAACATCTTAGAGTTATAAAATGCGGATATGTATTCAATTCCATTGTTTCTAACGTTTTTGCAATGATAGTGAATATAGGAACATGTGGCAAGGCCTGTTGCTATATTGCCTACTGATGAAAGAATTAATCAAACAAGGAGGTAGATAAGCTATTAAAGGATGGTATGTTGGGGGCTACCGATGTTTTATTTTATATGTTCAGATATGAGGATGCGGGAGAGATTGTCCTAAGTTTATTGTATTGGAAGATCTACATCCATTTTACGTTGCCTTTTTTTGTTGTTGTTTCCTTTTGACAATTTCTATTCAGGAGTGGACATTTGTAAACATTATATGTTCCTATTTTAGCACTTGCCAGACTAACATGTATTGAGAATGGTAGTGTCAGTTTCTCTTGCCAATGGTATTTATTTCAGTGTAATATTTTAGTGTCTTAGATTTAGTAGAAAAATAGAGAGATGCAAACACAAAGGAAAAGTTTTATTACCCTCTAAAAATCACATGAATACATCGCATATTTATGGTGCTAATTATATCCAACTCATTCCAAAACAAGAAGATTGGTTCTTGAGAAATTATAGCAAGAACTCAACCAAATTTACCTACTATAGTAAGCGTTAGTTTCAAGTCCCCCCTTTAACGCTTACATTATTACATAAACCAAAAATATAAATAACACATATTACAACAATATAACTGGACTATGTCTCACTGATCTTCATTAGCACTCACGTCCATTCTGGAATCTCGCAAACATCGCTCTTTCTTCATCCACTACTTCAAGTTGTCACTTGAACTCCATTTAACACATGCTTGCCTCAGACCATCATTGATGAACTTTGAAATATCAACAATATTGACAACTCGGTTCGTTAGGGCTTTTGGGATAAGAGTTGTCAAGTAATGAACCATCCTATGGACCAATCACCATCTGTCAGATATTTCACTTTCGACTATACATCAATTGCTAGGAAGATGGTCTAAATACTAAGTGTGTTAAAAAATTGATCAAACAACTTGACATGTTTCACACACATGGATCTCATATTGTAACTTGTAGCCATTATTCAGGGGTTTCGAAGCACCAAGAACAACAAACCATAACAGTGTAAACACAACCAAACTAGTGATGTGTTCAAGGGTTTCTAAGCAGTAAGAATAACTAATTTGAATTATGCAACATTGTTCATTAATCGGTTCTGTACCAAATATAACTTACAACATACATCATTGATAACTTAAAAGAGTCCGAGAGGATCTTCATTAAAGATTTGCATTAAACTCGTCATCACTATCATAATTTGAGAAGTCCTCAAGGGTTTCTTCTAGTAAGTCTTAAAAAGTAGCTATGTTAGAAAATTCTTTTAATTTCCCATTTAAGAGACATTTGGCACATATTTTACAATTCAATGTTGTGTCATGCGTGTCCATGTTTTTGACAATAAAAACATTTGAATGAGTTCTTGTTTTTATGGACCCTACCCATGGATAATAGTGCCATCTTAGGTTGTGAGTTGCCCTCTACATCATTTGTTTTTATTCTATTTTTTTCTACTAAGAGATTTTCTACAATTTCATCTGATGATTTGGAATAAAACTGGTTTAGGATAAAAATAACATTATCAAAATTAGAAGGAAAATTGTTTCACAAAATAGCCTTAGCGTCTTCATCTTCTATTTTCATTATAGTTTCCCCCAACCGGCTTATGAGTGATTTTAAATCATTTATATGTGTAGACAATGATACCCCCTCATGCATCTTAAATTTGAATAATTGTAATTTCAAGGTGAATTTTGCATTCACAGCCTTTTCCCCAAATATTTGGCTTAACTTTTCCCATATTTGTGCAGAATATTTTTCTAGGTCTATAAGATGAAGTTGTGAGTCTGACAAAGAGAGGCCTATAATAGATTTAGCTTTCTCTTCCCTTTTCAGCCAATCAGCTAATTGTTTTGGATCTTGGGGTGTTGGTTCTTGTCCTTTTACTAAACTCCACAATTTTTTATGCATTAAATTCATTTGAACTTTAACCTTCCAGGTATAGAAGTTTGACAGATTGAATTTATCAACCACTATTTGCTCCATATTTTAAAAAAATTGTTACTAAAAAAGTTATTACCTCATGCACTGGCTCCACTGCTTAAGTCCCTTGTGGTGGATCCCGTAGTTGGTTCCATTACTCACCTCTTATCAAATTCTACCCATTCAATTGAGGGATCATTCACATCCTTAATGGGAGAATCATTATAGACTTAAATGTATGACCCTAAATGCCACTATCATAATCAATGCAGAAAATAAATTTAAAATGTGATCCCAGAAAATTATCATGTTGGCCTTCTGTTTTTGTATCTTTAGTGCCTAAAGCCTTTGAGCTATCTTCTATAGGTTAAACTCCTCTTTGGATGAAATTGACTAAAAGTTAAAAAAGTTTAGGTGTTGGCCTACCCGGATGGAAAAAATGACCTCGCCTGATGCGAGCAGCTACTCAATCACTTTTTGGTGATATTAGTGATCCACCAATTGTACAGGTCACTACAAGAGCTCACAAAGTCACCCGTCATAGCGTACATCAAAAACATTTGATTAGATCAGTCCGCTATAATGTGATGACGATGACACAGAAAGAGAAAAGTCCAGTAGATCTGTTCCATGAGATTTAACAGTCTGAACAGTTCCATTATGAACCATGGGTCAACTTGACCGACTAGGTATGTTGTTGAGGGAACTACAGAACATGTCGAGAGATCCACAAAAATCCGCTTCTTCCTAAAGATTTACTATGGTACAGTTATCATCTCTTCACTCCACACTCCATTATAAATAATTTTTTTTCCTACTTATTCAAACTGCTAGAAATAAAGCTATGTCTCTTAGCTAGAAATTAGAGAGTTCAGTCACCTCATAGTTTCAAACTCCTCTCATATCTACCCGAGCGCTTCGTGAGGAGTAAAGCTAGAGCTACTAGATCTGATTCCAAGTAGAAAAACAAATAGATGCACACACAAAAGAAAAGTTCTATTACCCTATGCAAATCACAAAAAATACATCACATATTTATGGTGCTAGTGAGATCCAACTAATTCCAAAATAAGAAGATTGATTGTTGAGAAATTATCTCAGCAAGTAAATAAATCTACCTACTATAGTAAGCGTTATTTCCAAGTGTTTTGTGTTATGTTGCATATCCATGCGAATTCTAGACTTTTTGATATATATATATATAGGTATTTTTCATTAATGATTTTTTCTTATGAAAAAGTAAAAAGAAATGAAACAGTTAGTGACAAGACATGAACCTCTCTTGATTTCTATGGTTAACCATAATCACCACCCATGCTTTTCGTGACATCGTTGGATAGTCATTCCCACAAAGGAAAATCATGACAATTAGTAGATCCATTTATAGACTCTTTGGATTTCAAGCGAGCTAGTCTTTCACACAATGACTGAGATATGGAAACATAGGATAACCATTTTGTGCAAACGAACATTATTAAATTGTTGGTTCACAATCTAAATCTAGATAATGTATTTTAATTGATGATGAATAAGTTTGTCAGAAGACTAATGTCATTTTTCACTTAGATCTATTGGTTTCAGTTCAAGGGGAAAATGCATTATCTTCTCAGAGAAAGCCCCAGCGGGAGGGAAATTTCATGGGTGTGTGAGTTAGTTCTCAACTATATAATGATTGTTGGGTTTAGAGTTTCATTTTATATTTTAGTAGGAGGCTAATGTTTGATTTGAAATGTGTAATTAGAAAAAATTACTTTAAATAAAAAAATAATGTCAGTCATAATATTTAAAAATAATGTGAGTCATAATAATAAAATATAATGACCTTATTCTTATTGTGTTAGGAAGATTCATAGATATGGAAGAGATGATAAACATATTTTACTTTTACATTTATAAGTAAAATAATATCTATCTTTTATATTAAATTTAAGAAATAAGGTAATTAAAAGTTAAAAAACAAAATCTCATATTTACTGGTAAATATTTATGGTCAGGGGTGTTAGAGTTGGTCTTTACATCCCTCCGTCAGAGATCAGTTCTCTTATTGCATTTCATTTTTAGGTGTCTCATTCAGTTCTTTTATTTGAATTCCGCTAGGGGCATGCCATAATCTGACGGGATGGTCTTATTGTTCATTACCCCTCATGCCTTATACCTGCTTGCTCAGGTCTTTTAATCAAGCTTTTAAAGTCACTTACAGTCCTGTTTTAGTCTTTTGATCAACAGAGTCAATTTAGTCACTAGGTCTAGGGTTAGTTAAGTTTGTCTTCAACAATGTCCAACAATGCCAGCATGACTCATGAGGGAGGTCCTTAATAAGTTTTCATTTTCAATATTTTCATCATCATATGCTCGACTATGACTTTTCTTCAAAACTCTGTTTTGAAGAAAATTCGTCATTCTGTTTTGTAATAAATTTCCATGTAATTTTCAGAATTTTTCAGTTGTTGAAATCTCCAGGTGCAACCCTGGTCTTTCTTTGTCAAAACATGCCATTATCCCTATAAAAATGACCAAAAGATTCATTATTCAAGTAAAAAATCAGAAGGAAATTTGAAAAGACAGAAGTTGTATTAAATGCAAAAAGTGCCAAAGTTAAAAACATTACAAAATGGGTTATTGAGAAGCAAAAATTTAATCCATCTCTATATAAGATATTTCTCAAGTTATTAATCCATTTGCATCAAGAGACATTTAAAAATCCAAGAGAGAAGTCGATGTTGGAGTTTGAAGGGACGAAACTTTGAGTTTAGAAGGCCGACTGTGTGTTGGAATACAACGCGACGCATTGGGATAGGTCGCGGTGCACCCACAGAGCGCGGTGCATAGAGCCGAAATACACTGTGCATTTTTCAAAGGGCACGGCGCATCGAGGCCATGTGGCACATTAGGCTTGCGCGCGGCACACAAAACCTCCAACACAAAAAATCATTGTGGCCTCAATAAAAATCAAACCCATCACTCCATTAGCCATGTTCATTGCTTGAAACATATTTTGCTGTGCCAAGAGGTCAAAGGATATCAACTTGAGGTTTGGAGGAGCGAGTTTCTTGTTTGAAGAGCCGAGACTGTGCGTTGGAGGAGGTCGCGACGCATTGGAGTAGGTTGCGGCACACATAAGGTGCGCGGCACATTGGGCGAAATTCCACAATGTAAAATTCGACTGTCGTGGCGCATCTAGGAGGCGCGGCGCACTGGGTTTGTGTGCGGCGCACAGAGCCTACAGGTCAATTTAATGCCACTTTGGTCATCAAAACTCACAATTTCTTCTGCTCCAAGTAAGTTCACGAGCAGTTCTAGTGAATTTAACTTGTGTGGGGTGTTTTTTAAAGGGAAGATTTAAAGGTTCAAGGTGTGAGAATATAAACCCTATATATTAAAATTTGCTCCTTTGGTGTTGAGAAATTGGTATTTTCAAATTATAATTTTGGTGCCAAGTTTATTTTCCCACTTGTGATCCCTTCCCTTTTCATAATCCTGTCATTGTAATTAATCCCTTATCCTCTAACATCCCATCCCTGCTTCCCATTTTCCATATCCTAAGATCCTATCATTCCCAATCATTCTCCCTTTCCCATATCACTTTCAAAATCCCTAAATTCCTACATCCCTCAAAGTGATTGTTGCACATTTTAAATTTCACTTGGCAAGCTCCATCATCCACTTTTCCCACTATCCCATATTCCTCCTCACAATCCCTCATTTCCTTTGGTACATTTGGCAGTGGAAACAAAGCACCTATTTCTCATTTTCAAAACATACATTTTTCATACACATTGCAGCACCATGACAGAGACAGATTCATCATATGAGCAAGAACATGAGCAAGGCAGTGACTCAACCACTGAGCTTAATGTGCCGAGAAGGCCTCGAAAAGGTGGCTGACATGTCAGAGAAGAGCCTACTTTCTTAACTCAATTGCAGGCCTGCCCGCTTGCAACGACATGCTTTCAGCAAATGTCATGCTTTTTGTATTGTCAGATGATTGCTCAGATCCAGCATCATCAGGAGTTAGTTCTTTTTTTTTTTTACATTTGCATGATAGTCATGTTACTCTTGCTGGAGTAAACTTTACCTTAACACCAGATACCATCTCTCAAGCCACCGGGATACCGAATATAGGGGAAGAGTGGAACAAGAGGCAGTAGCTGGATAGATCATATTATGAACCTTACATTAGGCCTAGCTATTCGAGACAGCTTAGGAGAGTATTCCCATTTCATTTTCTGAAGGAATCTTATGCGCCATTGATGAGACTCATTATCAGATACTTTAGTTGTGAAGGTCACTTCTCATGCCTCTATGCATACCATATCAGGTTATTGATGCATTTCACAAGAGTGAGGTTCATGAACATTCCACATTTCATGTGCCAAAAAATCAAGAGGATGACCAATCTTGTGCAGAAGAAGACTCCGAAATAGCAGTACAACAACATTTACCACTATGCACTCATCAAGATCATTGTTGTGCATCAGCTTGGTTTGCAGGGTATCACATGGGAAGATTTCATTTCCCGTGAGTTTTTCACAACTTCAGTAGTTCATCAGGAGGTTGTTCATCATACTAGTGAACCTTCATATCAGCATGGAGGTCAGGAGGCAGAGATTACTAGTGTGCCGGCATATGTCACCTATCAAAGAGGCACGAGAGGATTGTTTGCAGCAGCAAAGCGAGTGTTATCTCCACCCGGGGTGGAAGGGGCCTCGCTTCCAACATCAGCACCACAGGTTCAAGACAAAGGCAAGAGGTCAATGCAAGATGTGGGGCCTTTAGGTGAACAAGAGACTGACATCATTCTCATTCATGATGATGATATAGATATGGGCCCGAAAAGTGCGAAACTTAGAGAGATCATCCAGGAGAAGCAAACAGAGATCAAAGCCTTATCCATTGACTTGGAGAGGGCTAAGTGGACTATGAAATACTTGGAGTAGAGGAACAAACAGCTTGAAGATCAGCAAGCAATCATGGAGTTACAAAACATTCACGAGAATTGCCAAGCTGCACAAAAGAGGAGGATTGAGCCCACTTCATTGGAGCAAGAGATTAATGAGGATCGGGAGTCATGGCTCGAAAGAATCAACATACACTTGGAGAGACTGCTGGAAAAGGCCGATAGAGATAAAGCATTGTTGAGAAACATGGTTTTCCATTACAGGGCGCGACATATGAGTTCCAAGGCACGAATAAGGAATCTAAAGGCAAAATTGAAGAAGGCGACAAAGAAGAAAAAGAGGAAAAAGGAGCATGATCGACTCCAAATTTTGGCCGAAGCTTCTTTGGCTGAGCATGGTACTTGATTGGGGACCTACAGCCCAAATTTCAAGAAATTTGGAGAAAATTTTGTCAATTTTGAATTTTTTGGCTTTAAAACAGGTTTTTCTGCCCAACGCGTAGCGCCACTTGGCGCGCGCTTATAATTGGGAGATCTCCAGGAGGAAAACTTTACATTTTTGGATTTTTCATCAAAAGTTATGTATGCTCATGGATTACCTAAGGATTTCATCAAGTTCTGGGTTGCCTAAAGGGTCAAAAACACCCTAAAAATGACCTCACTGCCCCTATCTTGACACAAGAAGCAGACTTGGGTGATTGAGGTTTTGGAGGGGCAAATGACATCCAAATTCAGAATATCCACTTGGGTGGGAAAGTAGATAGGCAATTCTTTCCGACAAGCACACTTGGGCTCAATTTGGACTTCAGGAAGTACCTCAAAATCAGCTCCAAAGTGGTGTGATGCATACAAATTTTGGCGCGGCGCATAGAGAATATTGGCCCATTTTTCAATTAGCAGCTTAGAATTTTGCCCAGTCTTGACCAGTTTTACTTTTTGATGTAATTATTGATCTATCTTGATGTAACTTGATGACTATGATATAATTTTGGCACATATTTACTTGTTCTAGAAGATTCATTCACTAAAAAGTGAAAATTTAATGAATGAATCAATTTCCTAGCATATAGGGGTAAGTTGTTTGACTACCTAGATTTCAGTTCCTAGTTTAGAAATAGTTCAAACAACTCCTAGAATGATGAGCTTGACCCCTATAGGCAAGGGAATAGGTTTTAATTTTCTATATTATGTAATTTCTAAGTCATTTTCAGGGTTGGATACTTGGGATTGCTTGGCACTTCATTGTACATTTCATTTCTGCAATTTTGGCAAAGGAAAGACTAGGGTTTTGTAGCACTTGTTGGGATCCATGTGGCTCTATGTTTTGATGGTGTATTTCTCTATGTATTTGTAAGTTCATTGATGTTTATGTGTATCATTTTCCCCTCTCTTGTTTTCTGCAATTAAACAAAAGAGTGATTAAGGTAGAATTCATTGGACTGATATGCTCTGCCTGGACATTTTGTTTAATTCTTCATGTTTTCATCTATTTGAGGAGGACTCTTGAAACCCTCTTGCCCTCCTTAGCTTCTCATCAATCTGATCCATCCATTCATTCAATTCAAAGCATCAAAACTACTGCCTATCTTGCCCCTACCTGAACTCTGCAAAAATCTGGCCTCATCCCTGGACCCAAAATTTGCCTTTCCCTTTTTCCAACAAAACCCCCAAAAAACTCAAAACAAATCCTTGCACTTCATACCTAGCCTAAAATTAGTTTGTTTTTCAGTCATCTCCAGCCTCATTGATTATTTTTCACTGAGATTGACCTAGAGAGAGCCCTCTCCTGTCCTCGTAGGGCTAGCTACAAGGCTGAGTGTGGTTTGATGTGGACCTAGAACCTTGCCTTTTCAGCCTGAGGCAAATCTAGGCTCTAACAAGGGGAATATATGGTCACAATGAAATGAAAGAGGACAAATTTTATAAATGGGTAGTATGGTGGTGTTTGGTCCAGTCTGGGGGACTGTGGTGATCCAAAAAATTTAGCAAGATACAACTCCACGAAGACCCAAAATTTCGAAGATCGAATACGCTTAACAAATGCATTAACTGGAAACCACACAAAACTGATATGTGTTGATGAAATATAAGAAATGGGACTGGATTAAACTAGTTACACAATCTCTCTACTTATACGATCACACACACAACCAAAACCTCTGCAACATAACTTAGTGAATGATAACACTCTCACGGATGAAACAATCTTCACCTCATCAATGGTTGATCCAAGAAGGGGATGGACTTTCATTCAAGCCCTACTGAGCGCTCCTCCTTAAAATCTATCTCGCTCTACTTTCTCTTTGCAATGTGACCTCATGCTTTGAATGCAAATGCTAAACCTAGACTTCGGATGGGTTGGATCTATGTAGAGACATGTTGGTCCACGCCATTACAATAGAGAGTTGATTGATATACAACTCTATTTGATATTCGAAGGGTTTTCGATCCCATTAATTGAAATATCTTGTTATAGGGACACTTGAAAATAACCACATGATTTTTCTCCTCAAAAGGGTGTTCCATACCTCACTTGAGGGATTTCATATTCCTATAACCAATATCTGTTGGAAAAACCAACCATCCCTCGAAAAGCCTACCTGCATATTCTATTATAGGGACACACACATGATTTCCTGAATCATTCAGTTTGATATTCCAATTCAAATAGAGACATTCATTAAATATGTATTATAAATACAACGACATGTCAAAATAATTTCAGACAACAAATTTAAATACATATGAATTGTGGCCTCGTAATGCAAGGTGGGCATCCTCTACCATAGCCTTTTTTCTTGTACCTATTCTCACCTTGTTGGCCTCGATACTAAATTCTAACTATACATATAACTTTGTTAACTAATCCTTTATGATTGTTATTGTACAATATGTAATTAGTTCCATATTCTATTTTTATAGTTAATAAGTTACCGAGACGCAACTATCTTGTACCTAGATTGAACATGAGCTACACATGCACTTCATCAGAAAGCTCATTCATGACCATGTTCTTGAAGTGCAATATTGTTCAACCAATGATCAAGTTGCATACATCTTTACAAAGGCTCTCACAGAGGTGAAGTTTACTAAACTTCGATTTATTGTTGGAGTTCAGAAAGTTATCACTAAGGGGGATAGGCTCAAATGCATCCTTCCTTCTCCTATTGTGTCATATTTGTACATCCTTCAATCCTATCCCAATCTTTTCTTAAGGAGGGATGTTAGGATATTCTGACACATAGGAAATAGTTAAGTATAACTTGGTCTAGTGTAGAGTCAGGTAAAGTGTGTTTCTTTACTATGTACTTTTGTAACTTACAATCTGATGGTCACGATATGTTCTAGATATGAAGTGATCTGATGGTTCATTCTCTCCTCAGTATTACTTACGCTTGATCCACGGCTTAACACCTGATTGGTCCATGATCTCTATTTAAATAGCATATAGGGTCATTTGTAAGGAGACTGTTCATGAGAAAAGCTTTTGTAAATTTTCTTTCTTTTACATTAATAAATTTCTTGAAGTGGCTGCTTTGGCTCAGGCTATGGACTATTTCCCTCTTTAAGGGTTTTAACCACATCAAGAATACTGGTGTATTGATCTTTGATTTGTTTGTGAGCAGTGACCTTTGATGTTCTATCTGAGAAACTTACCCTGTAAATTCCTACATACAATGCTCTCTCATTGTGGAGTTTATTCAAGCTTGTACAGTGGTATCAGAGCCCCAATTAAGTTGTTTATAAACTCCATTCCTATTGAGTTTGATTTTAACGAGGTGTTTCTTTGAAGTTTATGGAGAGAAGAATGTATAAGTTTCATAAAATGCATTATGAGAAGTGAATTTATTGCAAAGGCATGAAATAAAGACTATTGGAATGTTGGAAAGCAAGTTAAAATCAATGAAGTTAAAAGTGATTACCCACCAGTAACTCTTATTGTTGGCACAATCGACAGTGAATAAATAACATTGAATATTAGTGAACCTTTGAAGCATTTTTTTTGGAAGTGAATTATTAATTATTTTTAGTGGAATAATTTTTTTATATTTGGAGTTTTAATTTAGTCCACACATTACTGGAAAGTAGAGAATTCTTCAAGGTTCATGAAAGTGAAAGTAAAAAAGCTTTATAGATTTTTTGTTGACAAAGATTCTTAAAAATTAAATGAATATGGAGACATTTTCGAGAATATGAGACCACAAGTAAGGTGAATACATTTCCTATATATTTTATATTACTTCCAGAAACAACATCTTTTTGTGGAATTAGGTAGAGACATAAAGGTGAAATTGAATAGGGAAAGAAGCAAAGGCTGAAAGGTAAAAGTGAATAGAGAAAGAAACAAAGAAATGTGAAAGCTAATAGGAGAAAAAGTTGGTGAGTATGAAGTGAATGGAAATTGTATCAAATTGTGATTAAAGAAAATATTTCTCATTTCTTTTATCAAATATATTTAAGAGAAAGAAAATGGTTAAAGAAAAGTGAAATGAGAAAGTAAAAGTAAAAGTGCTTAAGTCTGAAATTAATTAACTTGAGTTAAAAGTGGTGGAAATATTCTAGGACAAGTTTGTTTTTATTTTGATTTGAAATAAGTTTTAAAAGTTGAAGAGAAAAAGAGAAAGAGAAACAATGAGGATTGAACCTAACTCTCTACTAGGTTATTTTTGGAGCTCACCAACAAACCATTAAGCCAAATCTTTGTTTAAATTAAAAGGAGAAAGAGATTTATGTTTTTCTTTTTAAAGAATATTGCACATAATTCATATTTGCAAAAGGATTTGTTTGGGTGGAAGTAATCATGACTTCATTGATTTCAATAGTTGGTAGAAGAAATTTTAGAGGAAGGAGGGACCATAATAATCAAGGTGATAGGTATCAAGGAGAAAAACAAAATGCCAAATGTTTTAGATGTGGAAAAGTTGGTCACACTGCAACTAATTATACAATTCCTTGGGAGAAAGTTAGTGAAAGGAGAGAATAATTGAATGAAAATAAATATCAACCACCACCAGATAAGGGAAAATCATCAAATTATGCACATTATATTGTTTCTCATTGCAATTTTAATATTAATGATGTTTTTAGTATTGCATTTTCTTCATGGCAAGATAATTGGATTTTGGATTTAGGTGCCACATGTCATATGAATTTAAGGAAATATATTTTTGAAACCTTTAGTACCAAAGTTGATGGAGTAATATATTTTTCTAACAAATATCAAATTAAGCCTTCAAGAATTGGATCCATTCTTTTGAAGATGCCAAAGCTTGCAAATTATGTTCTACAGGATGTCCTTTACATTCCACAATTTCAAATAAATCTAATGTCTCTTATCTATATTGGAAAACAATGGCATTCCAAACATATCTTCGATGGCATCAGTGAGATACATAGAGCATATGATCATGCAGTCATTATGACCAGTGTTGAAGAAGGTATGCCTTTAAAATTGAATGGAACATCATCTACTGTAATGAATTCTCATGATAGTTATGCTCTTTTTGCACAATAGAATGATACTCTATCTTCTAGTTTGTTATGGAGTGCTCGTTTTGGTCATATTAATTATGGAAATATCATAATTATGAGACAACAAGGTATAAGAGGATTGCTTACAATTCCAAGAAAGCTTACATCGTGTGATGCTTGTATTTAGGGGAAATATTCTAAGCAACCTTTTCATAGTTCTTCTTCTAGAGCTTCAAGAAAATTAGGTCTTATCACTAGTACAACATGGCTAATTAGTTACTAAAAAAATGACTAAAATTTGCATATAAATGACTATTTTTCAGTCGGTGACTAGTACTAGCTAATTTACAGTATCTTATAACGTGACCAACTTTTTGTCTTTTTAGCTGAGTAATTAATTGATTGCATAGAAAATTTTAGGGGCGAATGTTCGCCCTTTGGCGAAATTAAGGGGTTTTAAATTTTTAGTGGGCGAATATTTTGTATCATGGTACATTTTTACAAATCACCTCAAGTATTCCACCTTATTTTAAGGGAGAGGGTAAAAAAGGTAAATTTAGCCCTTGAAATTAGGAGTTACAACCTTCCATTCGCCCATTTTCAAGAATAGGTTTTATTTAAGTGAATCCATTCGCCCATTTTCAAGAATAGGTTTTATTTAAGTGAATCCTATGGGCCAAAGGCCCAAATACCATATTTATAAAAGAGGTATGGTAAATTAATAAAAATATAAATAAATGAGAGGTATGGTAAATAAATAAAACATTTTTTATATTTACTCCATAAGTCACCTTATATACATGCAACGGTGTAAACAAATAAAAATATAAGTAAAGTGGAGGTATGGTAAATAAATAAAACATCTTTTTATACTTACTCAAAAAGTATGGTAAATAAATAAAAATATAAATAAACTAGATGCATGGTAAATAAATAAAGCCTCTTTTTATATTTAGTCCATAACCCTCATTCTATTTATGAAGGCTCAAGAAAGAGGTTTTATTTAAGTGAATCCTATGGGCCAAATACCATATTTGTAAAAGAGGTATGGTAAATTAATAAAAATATAAATAAATGAGAGGTATGGTAAACAAATAAAACATTTTTTTTATATTTACTCCATAAGTCACCTTATATTTACGAACACTCAAAAAATGTGTTATATTTAGGTGAAACCTATGGGCAAAATACTATGGGACAAATACCATGGACTAGATTGTTATTAATACCATGCAAAAAAACATTATTAACCCTAATATTAGTATTAATAAAAATAAAAATGGCACATGGTATTGACCCATGGTATTCACCAAAATGGCACATGGTATTGACCCATGGTATTCACCTAGAATGTAGCCTATTTAAATGGGGGAATTAAACCAGCATAGATCCATCTTTACTCTGGATCTACTAACCCCCAAGAGGTATCAAATATCGTGATATGCAAACTAGCATAGAGTGAAAAAATATTTGATCCGATCAAGAGTAAAAATGGATGTTGTAATTTAATGTATGTTAAACATTTTAGCTTGGTTAAAATAAAAAATAAAATAAAAATCAACTATTAATTTTATTAATTTTTGTAAATTACTTATAGTAATTTTTAAGCTCCAGGTTTATGATAACCCATGGTATTGACCCATGGTAATACCATGGTATTCATGTGAGCATAAACTATTTAAAGGGGAAATTCTATCATCTTAGATCCATCTTAATTCTAGGTCTACCAAGTGCTCAGAGGGATAAATAGATTTCATCCCCCTAAGAGTGGTAGATGTGGAGTTAAGATGGATATAGGTTGGTTTTTATGATAATGAAGATATTAAATAGACTTAGGAAATTATATTGTAAAAACATCTTAAGGTGAATGGTTAAAGAATAGACATTGGACAAGTACATTTGTATACTTCTATTTTAAACTGAAACAAATTCAGGGTCTAAAAGGAATGGATCGATTGCACTAGTCATCCTTCTATAACTTTCCAACATATGCTGCAGTAAACAGATTGTAATTTGGGTAATTTTTCTAATTGCAAATAGGAACATACTTGTGTATTGGCAGGGTGGTTACGAGGTCCCTAGAAGTGATGAATTTGAATTTTTCTTGGTTTTATATATAGTATTAGGTTTTTTCTCATGCTTTCTGTGAATGGCACGGGTGAATTTTATCCTACGCCCACTAGGTTATTGATACGTAATTTTGGTAATTTTGATTTCAAAAGATATTTTAAAGAAATGCAATGATTTCATTTGTGTATTCAATAAACCCAAGATTTTATAATTGAGTAAAATATTCGTCATTCCTCGTGAGAGATTCGCCAACAAATTATATATACATATCATATTATTGATAAAATCACCTTCCATTTTTCCTATAGACCATGGAGATTCGCCCATTTATTATACATGTAAATTTAGAGGGGGTTCTTAAAAATTTTCCTGATTGATTGTCTCAATTTTATCGTCTAGCAGTATATTTAGTCATAAATTTAGTTATTGGTTTAGCCATTAATTGCCACAATTAATGACCAAATATACAACAAAATATATTACTATATGATCATCTGAGGAAACCAATTAATGACTAAAGAAATATGACCAAAATGTCGGTTGTGTCATAAGACACTGTAAATGAGCTACTAATAGTCATATATATGCAAATTTTAGTCGCCATTTGAAACCAATTAATGACCAAAGAAATATGACTAAATCTATGTCGTGTTATAGGATACTATAGATTAGCTACTAATAGTCGTATATATGAAAAATTTAGTTGTCATTTGTAATGAAAAATTAATCATTTGCAGTAGTCATTTATATTTTTTTGGTAGTGTCATATTCATTATATAAATGACTAATTTAGTAGTTTATATTCATTTCATTTATTTTCATTAATAATCATTTTAAACGACTAATTTAGTCATATATTCAGTTTATTTGTGTTCATCATTAATCAATATAAACTACTAATTTAGTAGTTTTAGATTGATTTTATGTGTGCATTATTAATCAACATAGATGGGTAGGAAATGAACTCTCTCCACCATGCATAGTGGATCTGACCTAGGGTTTCGCTCGCAGACTACACAATATTACACACTCTAGCAGGGGGCAGTGCCCTATTCAAGGATCTAAGACAGCGAGGGCTTGCCCTGGCCCAATGGATGAAGCAAGCAAGGGCCAATGGGACCCCTTCTTACAAACAAATAATGATGGACAAAGGTAAAAGTCCTTTGGAAGGAGTGCAGATCATGGATTCAAACACCATAGGGAAAAATGAGCTGAGAAAGAAGAAAAAAATGGATGGCAATAGGAAGGAAACCCAGTTCCCACATCGGACAAAAGGCGTAAAAAATTCTGGAAGGAAAAGACAAGCCAGATCCCACTCAAGGAGTGGGAAAGAACAACAAAGAAGCAGAGGATGCGGAAACCTCCCCCTTGAAAGGCCCAGACCTAGAAGAACCGGCCGCGAAAAATAGAGAACAAAATGACCAGGGGAGATGTAAACCAAAAACTACAGAAAGCTTAAGGGTTATCATCACTGAACCTGAACTGCAAGCCTATAGGGATCACATGGTTATTCATGCGGTCATATGGAAGTTCTTGGGCTTTTGGTCCACAAAAAAAGCCTTATGCCAATGGATCAAGCAAACTTGGAAGTCAAAAGGAGATGTTACACTCCCCCTGGGGGCCAAAGGTTTCTTTACAGTGGTCTTTGCAAACCTTGAAGATAGAGATCGAATTTTTGATGGAGGCCCCTACTTCTATTCCTTGGCAAGCCTCTACATGAGGCCCTGGAAACCAAATTTCACACTAGAGTAGGAAAATTTCAAGCATGTTCCTTTGTGGATCAACTTGTTTTCCCTCCCTATCGACTACTGGAGACCAACGGATTTGGAGAAAATCAAAAATAAACTGGGCACCTTCATTCAAGCATCGGAAGCGACCCTCCAAAAAAGGTACACATCTTGCACTAGAATCTATGTTGAAATGGATGTTTCAGGTGCTCTCCATGAGGGTCTATGGTTGGAATACAGAGATGAAGTCTTCTTTCAAGCCATAGACTACAAACAAATACCTTTCAGATGCAGAAAATGCCATGAACATGGCCACTTGATCCAAGAATGTCCCATGCACAAGCCTATAGAGAATGCCAAGGATCCCGCAAGCAAAAATCAGGATGGTTTCGTCTGTGTTAGGCCCCTATACTACTAGTGTAACCCCTTATTGTTATTAGTATAACCCACTTATTATATTGATGTACCCATGTAGTGCCCATATTGTTACTATTGTGCCCCATAGAAGCCCACTATTGTTATTATTGTGCCCTTACATTATTATTGTTATGTCAGCTCTGATTATGTTATGACCCCTTAGACTCCTATATATAGAAAGGAGGTATTTTCATTTGTATCATCCAAGAATTGTTCATTTATGTAATGTAAAGGAGGTTGCCCCCTCGAAGAGGCTGAATTCTAAGGCGTTGATCTATCTTTTCTATCTTTTCTTGAGATGGTTTCATAACATTTGGTATCAGAGCTTTGGATTCTAGGGTTTCGCTGCTCCAAACAGGTCATCATGGCATTTTCACTATAAATTTTTTTCTGCGATGTTTCAGAAGTTGCAAAAAAAATCCATTTGAGATGAAATCGCACTAAACCTTGGGTCCAAATTTCATATCTTTTTACACTATATTTGTGGAGATATGATCTGAGGAAGTTGGTCTTTTTGCAGACTCCTGAATTGTATTCCAAACAGGTAACCTGGGGAAAATCATCATAACTTTCTCTCTGGCGATTGGATTATAATTTCGTCAGAAGGTACAGAAAGAGGACAGACTTTAGTTTCGTGTATGAAGTTTTTAGATCCATAGGTCGAAATAGTGACTCATGGCACGTCGTACAAATTTGCTCTACTGAACTAGTCTATAATCAAGTCACTGTGGGATATTTCACATAACTCTTCCTTGGAGAATCTAAATTGGATCAGACTAGTGGCATTGGAAAGAGGACATAGGGGGATACTATAGGTCCCAATTTCAGAACTTAAAGATCTGAATGTACAGAGTTACAGTCGTTTCAAGGTCGAGCTCCTAAAATCAAGAAAAATCAAGATGAGGAAGTTTGATGGCAAGGATCCGGTAAATTGGATACTTCAGATGGAGAAATATTTTGATCTACATGATGTACAACTATTACAAAAGGTATGTATTGCATCTTCATATTTAGAACCAGATCAATTTTTATGGTACGAAGGGCTTTTTTCTCATAAACAACTTGTTACGTGGTCAATTTTCACGGAGGAAATGATAGCACATTATGAGGATACAAAGAGCAACACCTTCTTTAGAGCAACACCACAACAATTGGAAAGAGTAAAAGGGCTTTGTGACATAGTGGAAAGAAAAATTATGGAAACCAGGAAGCGTACCCCTCACAACTATAAAGATGGAAGTGTTGTTTCTCCTAGCCTTCCACAACCTACAAGGGTTACACACAACGGAAGAAAAAAGAGAAAAAGGGCTTTGTTACAACTGTGATAGCAAATGCACTAAAGGTCATAAGTGTGCTGAGAAGAAATTATTTTACATAGAATATGAAGAGGAGGAAGAAATGGATCAAGAAACATCAAAAGAAGAAGATATACGCCAGGACCCCACCCTAGAGAAAGAAGAAATGAATCAGACCATATCTTGTAAAGCATTGGCAAGAATTACCACTCCTCAAACTCTCAAGATAGAAGGACATATCAAGAAGAAAAATGTGCAAGAAGTGAAAGATCACATCGAGAAAGAAGAAATGAATCCAACCATATCTTGTAATTCATTGCTCGAAATTACCACTCCTCAAACTATCAAGATATAAGGACATATCAAGAAGAAAAATGTTCAAGAAGTGAAAGATCACATCGAGCATCAAGAAATGAATCCAACCATATCTTGTAAAGGATTGGAAGAAATTACCACTCCTCAAAATCTAGAGATAGAAGGACATATCAAGAAGAAAAAGGTTCAAGCAGTGAAAGATCACATCGAGCATCAACAACAAGTTCTCCAACTTTTAAAGGATAATGCCACTTCGGTGCAAAATCAAATGAAACAACAGGTAGATAAACATCGTAGTGAAAAATGTTTTGATGTAGGTGATTGGGTATTTTTACTGCTACATCTCAAGCAAGCTATTTATGAGAAGGAAATGTTGGCAATACTACATGCACTTAAAAAATGGCGACCTTACCAAATGGGAAGACTCTTCAAGGATGAGGATGTGGAAGCATTGTTTTGTGCTATTTATATTATCCAACCAGATTGGATAAGCTGGTTTCATAACAGTCCGACCCACAGGCAGACACCGCAATAATAGAAGAAACCAACCAAAGATAAGAAACATTAACAAAAGGTCCATGAACGCCTTTGAGGTGCTTGGAGAAGAAACTGGAGCAGAGGAGGATACCCAAACACCAACAGCAGGGTAGGACATCCTGGAAAAGAATGATCAGAACAACCAAATGCCAACTCCAATCTCGATTGATGATTTTCTCCAAGAACTAGGATTGAGGAAAGACGTAGAAGGGGATGAGGAAATGACACTAAGTGAAGTGGGCACAGAGGACCAGGACCTAAATGACACTCTAGAACAAGAAGGAATGGACCTTAACAACATAGTTGAGCAATGGAAACAAAAAGGGGTGGAGCATATTCTAGAGGAAGAGATTGACAGAGTCAACTTCCTCTTTCTATCAAGGCAGTATGCAACCCTGAGAGGGCAGAAAAGGGGTCTGGGTGCAACAAAAGGACTAGGCATCAAGGCACAAAGTGTACACAAAACTTATTCTAATGCAAAACACAAAAAGAAATGGGGCCGAAGGGAAAACAATGAGGCACTACATGAGCTCGGCCAAATGCTCATCAACTCGGGCAAGATGAAGGTCCTTGAGGCTTTCCCTCTCTCGTCATAATTATATTTTAACTATGAAGATACTCTCCTAGAATGCAAGAGGGCTCAATAGCCAAACCAAACAATGATTATTGAAAAAGAAAGTCACACAGCAAAATCTGGACATTGTTTTCCTGTAGGAAACCAAATGCTTTAGACTAAAGCTGGAAGGAATAGGTAGAAGACTGGGAAAGAGAATGGAGCACTTGGATGTAGAGGGTAATGGTTTGGAAGGGGGCTTAACCATCTTCTGGAACCCCCACTCCCTACTCCTCAACGCTGAGGCCTCCAGATCCTACATTTCCATTGAGATGCAAATCTTGGGAGAAGCTAGCACCTACTTATTCACAAATGCCTATAGCCCCCAAAGGTTAGAGGATAAACTACAGCTACTAGAAAGCCTATCCAAGATGCAACAAAGGCACTCTCATGCTAAGGCCATCTATGAAGGAGATTTCAACATGATTACCTCTCTAGGGAAAAAGAAGGGAGGACTGCGAACCTTAAATAGAGATGCAGAGGCTTTCATTTCTTTCATAAGAATGGCTAACCTGGTGGACATCCAACCAAAAAATGGCATTTGCACTTGGAATAATAAGAGAAGAGGAGACAGGTTGATCGCATCTAGGCTTGATCGGTTTCTAATCTCGGATACCATTCTCCTTGAAGGAATCATAGTGGAATCTGAGATTATTCCATCTGGAGGATCGGATCATTGGCCCATCTGAGATTATTCCATCTGGAGCATACCTTGAAAAATTCTAGCTCACATCCAACTTTCACCACCAACATCCAACTATGGTGGGACAAGCCTCTGGACACTAGAGGAACCAAAATGTTTCGACTCCAAGCTAGATTGAGGCACATTAGAGCAAAGCCTCAAATTTGGAACCAAGAGGTTTTTGGCAACATCTTTGAGGATAAGCAAGCCCTGGTGGATCAGATGACTCTGATACATAACAACTGGATCAAGGGGGGCATATCTCAAAACTCCATTAACACGGAGCAGGAACTCCTGCAAAAATGGAATGATAGATGCAATGAGGGAGAGACTTTATGGAGACAAAAATCCTGTATTCAATGGCTAAACAAAGGGGAGAAAAATACCAAAATTTTCCATCGCTTAGCCATGGATTATAGAGGTACTAATAAAATAACCAAGCTTAAGGATGAACAGGGAACCTCCTTTCAATCTCATCAGGAGATTGCCTCTATCCTCAAGAACCACTTTAGTCTCATTGCCACAGAACCGAACATCAACAGACAAGAGGCAATCAATACAGTCATTACCTCTATTCCCAAGCTAATCTCAGAGGAACAGAACAAATTCTTAGACTGCCCGACCACCCTCCTGGAGGTAGAAGAGTCAATCAAAGATATGGCCAATGGTAAATCCCTGAGACCAGATGGATTCACCATTTATTTCTTCAAAGCTTGCTAGGACATAGTGAAGCATGACATTTGGGCGGTGGTCAAAGACTGTAGAAGATCCTCCTCCATTCTCAAATCCATAAACTCCACTTTTATTGCCCTCATCCCCAAAGAAGAGGTTACATGCACTCCTTCTTTCGACCTATAGCCCTTTGTAATGTGTTGTACAAGATCATCTCCAAAGTCATGGCCAACAGGTTAAAGGCTATTCTCCCTTTGATCATCTCAGAAGAGCAGTCAGGATATGTGGAAGGGAAGCAAATTATGGACAATGTTTTATTAGCACGGGAAATGATCCACACCCTCCAGTCTCAGAAGAAGGCTAGAATTATCATTCAACTGGACCTCTCAAAAGCATATGATAAGGTTAGCTGGACTTATCTTGAAGAAATTTTGAAAGCTTTTGGGTTTTCCCAATGTTGGATCAGATGGATTTTAGCCATGGTAAAATCTCCCAGCTTCTCTATTTTAGTCAATCGAGCCCCTTCAGACCCCTTCTTCCCTTCCAGAGGCATTCATCAAGGAGATCCTATCTCCCCTTTCCTTTTTGTTATCTTAATGGAAGGACTTAGTCGTATCATCAAATCGGCTAAGGACAGGAATATTATCAAAGGTCTTCAGCCCCTAATTCACGCTCCTACAACTACCCATCAGCAATTCGTGGATGATACTATGCTGCATGGCACCCCTACTGCTAAGGAGGCCCAAGGTTTCAAAGCCATTTTGAACCTATTCAACCGAGCTTCTGGTATGGATCTTAACTTGGATAAATCTTCTGTTTTTTTCTTCCATACACACTTGGCAGTCCAAAAGCACCTCACTAATATCCTTGGTTTCAAGAGGCGCAACCTTCCTTCTAAATATCTTGGCATTCCTCTCACTGGCAAGCCTTGGCAAAAACTCCACTGGGAGCATTTGCTCTCCAAGCTAGAGGACAAGGGAATCACTGGACCATAGATTTTCGAATTTTGTAGGAAGACTTGTAATGACTAAAGCAGTTCTGCAATCCATTCCTCTCTACATGCTCTCTATCCTCCTAGCTTCAAAAATGGTTATACACAAAATTAGGAATATTCAAAGAGCCTTTCTTTGGTCGGGAAAATAAGATAAGCATAAGTGGGCACTTGTAGCCTGGACGAAATTATGCAAGCCCAAAATCCTAAGGAGCTTAGGGCTACAAGACCTGAATACCATCAACAAAGCTTATGGAGCTAGGCTTTGGTGGTGATGGCTCAAGGAACCCCATACACCTTGGAAAAAATTATGGAAAGCTAAATATGCCAGAACATGGATATTGGAGGACCTAATCAGAATGATAGATGCCCTTGAAGGTTCCACTCTTTGGAATCTAGCCAGAGCTAACAGCCACCTCATTCAGAACCACTACTTCTAGGAAATTCGAAATGGCCACAAGGCTCCTTTCTGGTAGAATGCATGGCAACAGCTACCTAAACTAGAAAACCCCAACTATCATGCCCTACAAAGATGGTTTCATGCTACAGGCAAGATACAAGTCCATCAATATTGGTCTGATATCAACGAGAACCAAAATTGGAGGAAATGGAACCTAGAGCCTCTCCCCCCAGAGGAAGACATGACAAACCTCCTCAGTAACCTAAACTCTGATCTGAATAAGATAGTGATCTGGTCCACTCAGGAGGAGGACCAATTCAGGTGGGGAAAACTTGATGGAGGAACTTTGAACCTCAAGGAAGCCAAATTTTATCTCAAGCACCAGAACCTCGAAGACAAAGTAGCTTGGCACCCAAATGTCTAGTACAATTCTCTCTGGCCAAAGATAAAATCTTTTCTTTGGCTTCTCATGCGTCGCAAAATCCTTACCTCAGAGAATTTAATGAAAAGAGGTTCTATTGGGCCTTCCAGATGCCCCCTCTATGAAAAGGATGAGGAAACAATGAATAATCTCCTTAATGACTGTGACTGGACCAATAATCTGTGGGAATGGATGAAAGGGATTTTCAAACAAATAGACACACACACAGACTCTATTCAAGACTCCATTGCAAATCGGCACACAAATTATTCCAGTTGCAATGTGGTTAACACCCTTTGGAGGCTCTACCCCGGTTTTATAGTCTGGAACATTTCGAAAGAGAGGAAAAAATGAATCTTTCAAAAAGAAGTCAAGCAGCTTGAAACCATCAAAACCATCATTATCCACAGTTTAAAAGAGACTGCCCTTACCACTGGAAAAGCGGAACAGGACAAGACGCTCACTCTCAATGACTCTCGCATCCTACTGTTGTTTGGCACGAATGGTCTGACAAGTCGCAAGGCTAAAGCTGACCACCTTCGACCTGCTCTCGTTCCTTCAGCCTGGCTACCCCCGACCTCGAGATTCTACAAATTAAATTTTGACGAGGCCTCAAGGGGAAACCTTGGCCCTATAGAACTTGGAGGCATCATCCAAAATGACAGAGGTGAAATCCTCCACATTTACTGCAGGGCGCTTGGGGAGGCTACCAACAATGAAGCACAATTCACAACCCTGGAACAGGGGCTACAAATCCTCATCTGGCTAGGTAAAGGCTCTGTTATAGTGGAAGGTGATTCCCTCTCAACCATCACTACGATGAAGAGATTGCAGAATGGAAATCGACCGGAGAAAGTCACAAAGCACTAGAGATTAGCCATGGTTACAACGCTCATCGCAAAACACCTCTCCTCCCTCAGCAGCATTGTTCTACAGGTAGTCAGGAGGAAAGAAAATGGCTTAGCATATTGCCTTTCCAACCACGCGATCGATCATCTGATGGAGAACACTGACACCTATTAGCAAGACGTCACAGTAAACGAGCTTCGGGATCAATGCACTCTCATCTTGAGGCAAGTTCTTACCGAAACATCAAGAGTGGAAGAAGGGCTACAGGTTATGGCTCATTAGTTATCTATGAGAATTGACAACTCAATTAACACCAAACGAAGGTGCAACAGGCGACAGACCCATGGAGTACTAGGGGAAGGATAGGAAATCATCCACAAGGACAAAGTGCATCGAACAGGGAGGACAATCAACAAAAAATATGATCGGCGTTGTTAGCAAAACGCAAGGGAGGACACATGGCTTTCAACCAATAGACTCAAGCATGGTAGAGTTAAGGCTCTAGATTGGAATCATCAGCAGGAGCTGGGAAACTGTAATGGTAGTTATTATGGCATGAACAAAATATCTCCAATGGCAAAGTGGGAGATCTCAAGCCAGACCTTCCCACCCTCAGCTATATCTAAAGCATCCAATCAGGTGATCAAGACACTGCTTTCTCCTGGCTCGTTTCTTAATAATCGCAGTTCTGCTAGGATTTTCATTGTATCCTCGACCTGCAATAACATTATGATGCATGATGGTATTCGGAATTCTTTCACTAACCAGGATCTGCAGAAAGCCTGGGAGGCTTATGAGACACAGACCACTCAGAAAGAAAAATGCAAAATCGAAATGCTAGAAGCTACGGTTACAGAGGAGGAAGAACATTTGGACGCTCAGGCTCTAGAGATGGAAATGGACAAGCTATCTGATCTAGGAATAGCGACTACAAGAGCCACACAATTCGTTCGAACCCAAGGAGAAATGTGGAGAATGAAGACCATGCTGGCCAAAGTGCTCAGCATGCAAGCTGAAGATATGAAGAGAGGTCACCAGGCCATCTCCTTCATTTCTACAAAGAATTTGGCTAAGCTAGATGCCATGGAGTTCAATTTTAGTGCACTGACTCAGGAAGTCAGAATCCTTTCACAAAAATTGAGTGTCCTCATCAATCTCCTCAGGCTCTCCATCCGTCAGGGATCCAATGTTGTGGTGGAAGTCCCAGCGGAGGTAACTGATAACCAGCCAGGTGAAGCATCCCACTCCTCAAAGGATTTTATAGCCAGAGTTTGTGACTGCAATGACCGGCCCAAGAGAACCCAATAAAGACTATGTGATTTTGAAGCTGTAATGGCTTCTTAGTTTCTTGTTTCTCTCTTGTTTTTGTATCTCTCTGTCATAGTTGTGGCGGTCCTCCTGACCATCTTTCTTTTTGGAACTACTGTCAAGAAGCCTAGGGTGGTGGTTTTGTCTACTTTAGACCCCTCGTTAGGCAACCCTGCGTGGTTAGCCTGGGTTTCAGCAGATGCAAGTTCAGTTGCTTATAGTCATTTTGAGCATGTGTTGATGATTTTGCTTTGTCTGTGCGGACAGACCTTTTGTATCCTATGTATTTTTATGAATTGATATATAACTGCTGATTTACACAAAAAAAATCAACATAGATTAATTAGTATGATTTTGCGACTAAATTAAAAAAAAAAAATCATCAAATTTGAATTGGTTCATCTAATATGAAAATTCAAAATTACATATGTTAGTTAAAATACTAAACAATATCAAGTGCAAATATGAATAATTTCAACCACATAAATTATATTATATGAAATGTCAAGTATTACGATATGAGTTTCCAACTTAACATTGGCTAGACTACAATTTACACATGAAATGTTGTTTCATCACTATAAAACATTATCATCGTATTGTCAAGTCATTGCAGGTGAATTCACCAACTATGAAGACTTGAACATTAGTCTCTATGTGTGTGTCTTATGTGGGATATTGGATTTAAGGGTACCACTAGACTGGTTCTCTTCTCTCTCTTTTTGCATTTGTCTCTCCAGTGTTAGTGTTCTCCTCTTTCTTCAAATCCTGCTGCTTACCACCAATATTGAGTTCCTTTTCTGAAAACGAAAGAACCTAGAATGCAGAGTGTAAGACATGAAAGATGATGAACAATAGAATTAAATGAAAGTAGACTATAAAGGATTTATATTACATATACCTCAACATCAACAATGTTAAAGCCATTCTTCCCCATAAGAGCAAGAAACTCGAACAATTTTTCTTAAGTTAAGTGATAATGGCCACTATGTAACCAGATGACATGTATAAAAAAATTAAAGTCACCATAGAAAAGAACACCTTAGTAACTTAGTATTCAAACTTTAGGGAAAGCTTAGGCACAATCATGCCAAGTAAGTTACATGCTAAAAAGCTCAAGCTGTAAATAACTTGTTAAAAGAAATAATCTTAGGTGTGATGTCTAATCCTTGTCATTGTATTCACAACAACAATTTGTTGTATAATGCATGAAATTGGTCAAGTATATAAACAACATGTGCTTAAATAACAACATGAAAGTAAACTTTTCTAATAATCATGAAAATTTTTCACTACAAAATAGTTAAAACGATTTCAATCAATATCGTGTAATATTAATTTCATTTTCAAGCTTTGTTTGTTGTTTAAACAGAAATGATACCAAGTAATTTCAATTTCATAAACAAAATCCAAAGAAAAATCGAAATAAACATTCAAAATACAATCAAACAATAAAGAGAGGAGATCAGGGAATGGACATTGCAATTATAAAAAAAATGTTTACCTGTTCATTGATATCTTATCACGCATTCCTAAAACATTTTCTTGCCCAAAATAAGCATGAGGTGAAAGAATCACAACATTAAAAACCATAGGAATACTTACTAGAAACATTTCCAAAGTCGATTGTTGAAGTTCTTGAAGGATCTCCAACAACAAATGAACCATATCCAAGACATGATCTCTATATTGTCTCCCCATCCTTTTTCCAATCACATTTCATGTAACCTGCCCACACTAGAGTCAAGTAACAATCAAATGAAGGAATTGACATTTGTTTTTATCTTTTATATGTATAAACTTTGAATATAATTTTTTTTGGTAACATATTAATTCATATTTAAAGCCTTCCTATCATGAGAATGTATCAATCAAGTAGAACATCAGAAAAATTGACCTTAATGAGGTCCTCTAACAATTTATACAATATTAATATTTGTCTTGCTGTGATATCTTGGATAGAAAAAAGAACATATCTGCAAATGAAAAAGCCATATATTACTTATGTTCAAACTATGTATATGGTGTATTCTTAGGTAACTTTTTAAGATGTCCCTCTACCTTTACCAAAGTGGATTGTAGCTTGGTTAAACTCTTTATCCTTTCATTCAACATCAATTTCTACAAGATAAATGTCACACATTATTCTTTCCCATTTCTCAACATGCTAGATATGATAAATTGAAAGTCACATAATAGCAAGAGAAAACCAATTTCTAACCAAAACAAATAAAAACAATGCCTCTAATAAAACTTCACACCTTAGAAATTACTCTTCCACATGCTCAAACTAAAGGTGATATTCTTTGAATCATCTTTAGGTCATATTTAATGGGATATTCATATTTTTACCATGATTTCAATTTCAGGCTAAAAGAAATATATAAATCCAGGTTATTATCAGTGAAATTCAAGTATAATTCAAAAAAATAATGTCATTATAAGGTATGGAGAGAAACATCTTCATAACTATGATTCTCTATTTTAGTTTGGTTTGAGTTGAGTTGGTATTTGTCTTGGCATTATGACACAGTATGACAGAGGTGTTGTCCTTGATGGCAACTCTCTCAGATGAAAGATCACAGTATAGCAGGTAAACAACAAAGAATTAACAAAGAAAGGTATACACAGGTTCACCATTGACCAAGCCACGTATACACGTAGGTTCACTGTATACAAAGTCATGTATAAGAACAAGGTATACGCAAGTTCACCATTGACCAAGTCGCGTATACATGCAGCTTCATTATATACAAAGTCGCGTATAATGTACACACGCACTTTCATAGAAGTAAAGGTGTGTACATGTCGAAAAACTAAGTTTTGGTCCATGGTATTTTGGTATTGGTCCATGGTATTTGGTCCGAGGTATTGACCCAAGGCATTGGGTCCAAGGTGTTGGTCCTACGTGTTTTTGGACCATGGTATTGAGAGAGGCCTAAAACTATATAAGGAAGAGAAGATCATTAGGCAATGTGTGCAAGTAGTGCAAGCATTGAATATCTGATGAAGTGTGAGATCCAGTATGCTGGTTATGGGTTTGTGATGCTTTGCTTGATCTAAACCAAGGATGCACCTATGTGGACGATGATGAGTTAGGATCGTAAGGCTTGGAATGTATTATATTTATGTGGTTTGATCATGGATAGACTAGATCTGAATTATTGACGCATGTTTTATTGCATAAATGTTATGATCTGGGTATGACTGATGTCTGGAGTAGCTGCAAAGTTATGAGTAAATATTTGCAGATCTGTACGCGGGTTCGCTTTGGTAAAAGCGTGTATACACGTTGGTTCAGCTCATCATAGTAGCATATACAGTATGAAATTTGATATTTGAAGTTGCAATTGGATTTGGTTGTTGTTGCAGAGTTCTGTGTTCTAGTGACTGTGTTTTGTTGACAGGGTTTTAGTGATTCAGTGTTGGGTGATTCAGAGGTTGATGATTGGCTGATGCAATATTTGTATTGCAGTGGGGATTAATTTTGAACTTCAATGTTGTTGATGGGTCCAGTATGAAAATTGGATGAAACGTGGCCTTTAGATTTGGTGTTGTGCTTTAGGAGTATCCAGTATGAAAATTTATGAAACGTGGTCCCTGGAGGAAGAAAGAAGTTCGTAGCCTTCTATAGGTTGGCGCCTATGTACTAGTAAACATATTAGCCAGTACAAGATTCAGGGGGTTGGAGCACCCTTCCAGTAGCAGCTGGGAAACAAGTGAAGGTTGGAGCCTTCAGTAGGTCAGTGCCTACGTACTAGTAAACATATCGACTAGTACAAGAGATAGGGGGTTGTAGCTCCCTTCCAATAGCAGCTGGAGAACAAGAGAAGGTTGTAGCCTTCTGCAGGTGGGTGCCTACATACTGGTATGAGTCTGCACTAGTACAAGATTGTAAACAAGTTTTTCTTATATTAAAGGAAGACAACAACAGGTGGTTTTTGTCCTGCATTGGGTTTCCACCTTATCTCATGGTGTTCATGTATGTTTCTTATGTGTGATGATCTGTTCTGTTTTTACTGCACCTGGTTACTGTTTATATGGTTAATGAAGTTTTGATGCACTAATTAAAGATCAACATATGATGAATTAACTGAATCATAAGTTTACTGGATATACGCTAGTTGCATTAAACACAGTTGCGTGTACACGCAAGTTCCCTTAACTAAAGTAGCGTATATGAATCTGATTATGGAAATGAAAAAGTTATTGATTTGCTAATACTGATTCACCCTCCCCCCCTCTCAGTGTTATTTCCAACAATTTGAATATACAGTTTTCTCTAAATAAGTGAAATAGAAAGACGAGAATCGAAATAACCCTGTGAATTTTTCATTATTCATATCATATATCTCTAAAATAGCTAGGTCATCCTTCTCTGCTATTTGATATATTTTTATTGGCATAGGATAATAATGAATTAACTATCAAACACACTGATGCAATATATTAACCAAGGAAAGAAAAATGACATGGCTTTGGTATTTGTGTGCTCGAAGGAAATCCAATAATGGTTGTGTTCTTTCTTTATCATGAAATAGTATTGAAGACAAATGTTGGTTCAAAATTGAACTCCATTGCCAATAGGAGATGGTCATCTTGGGTAAGGAAAGGATGAATTGAAGGGTTCAAGATCTAGCTCCAATATATAGTTATCCTTGTCACTACAAAATACAAATTTGTCATCATTTGCTTATCCAGGTAAAAATAAAAATGAGTTTGTATTTGTGCACTTGTGATAGTATATGAAAAAGAGAGCACTAGTGGAAATCAAAGTGTGTTGTCCCATCATTCAACCTAAAAGAAAACTTATATATTCAGTTGTTGACTATAGTGGAAATCAAATGTAAAACCCACTCAACTTGATCTTTACATGACATAATCGTAATGAACTAGTAAAATAGAAGCATGCTAACTCATAAACAAGAGATGATAAAAAAGAATAATGGAACATTATTTCCTGCCACATAATTGGCATGAATAAAATTTCCACAGAATTCATCCAAAAAATGAGAAGAACTTATGGCAAAAGAACATATCATCAGTGTTTTGTACCTTGTTTAACACATGTAGCCTAGGGATGTAGAGGAGGCCAAGTGTAGCAGGATTCCAATTGTGTGGGATATAAAAACAAAAATGTGGAAAAACATGCCTGCCAATTCACAAAATCTCACTCTAAATAATAGAACATGTTGAGGATAGTAATGATGAAAATAGATCATGTATTAATATCAAGCCCCTTATTGGTCATGAATTAGTAAGGTGGCTGGTAATTTTTACTCGTAAAAAAAATTATCATACTTAGTGTAATGACTGTGTGGATCTTTTTGTGAATTTTTTTACATTTATATTATGGCGTCCTTGCAGGAGAGAGTGATGAAAGTTCTCTAGGTTTTGTCAGACTGGTTTCTCCTTTACATTCTTATGTGAATGGATGGAGAGCTACCTTTCTTCAGTTTGGAAATTCAGGTGTCCCTTCCTTTCATTCAATATATGGAGATGCCCCACCATTGAAGGACCTTGATAGCTCTGAATCCAATATTACAGACATAATAGATGGATCTGCTCCAAATCAAGATGTTTCTATGGTTATTGGAGAGGGAGCAACAACTTGAGAATTATTTAGTTTTCCTATTGTGGAGCTTCAAATATAGTGTAGTAAAAATGGTTTATCTATTTGTGGTGGTAGGGAGGTAATGTTTTTCCAATTTCTTAGCTTAGAAGAAGAAGAGAAGCATAAGAACCAAGATCAAGACAAGGATTTCAGGTATGGGTATAACTTTGTAATCGGAGGGAAAAATGCAGGAGAAACTGATGCTTATTTACAATTGGGAGGGGGAAGGTGGAGTACGGGTGAAGAAAGAAAATCCATACTTTATGATGATAAGGACTATATATCATTATCATCATCTAGAAAAAATGTTTAGGAAGAATCATCTTTACGGTCACGAGTTGTGGAACGTGAATCAATGGATGCCTCTTGCAGTCGAACTTTACCAAAAAATGTGCGTGTCGTGATGGTAGTGTCACATGATGTGCCCCCAAAAGTTCAAAATATTCTAGGCAATGTCAAGGAAAAATTCTTTCTCTACTCCTTAACTCATATTTCACCCCATCCAGGTGTTGATAGACTAATTATCAAGATCATAAAATGATCTTTTCTTTAATGAAGGAGTCCAAGGGATAACAATTTAAGGATATGATCAATTTTTTTTAAATGGATAGTCTTGTCTGACTTGCAAGGAGTTGGGTGTCAAACTTGTTGTCAAGCCAATGTTATTCACATGTCAAAATTTTGAGTATGACTTGGGGTTGTGTTTGAATGAGAGGATTCTTCTTAACACTGTTTAGTCAAGGAACAGAACCAAATTCAGAGTCCATTTGAATTATGATTCATGAAGCATAGTAACAGAGTTGGTGAGATTAATAGGGCTCATCCTTGTCCTAATGTGTTACATTCAAATGGCATGAATGCATGAGTTTCAAAAGGATGAGATTTGATATAAATCTTGGGGAACTTTTACCAAATAAATAACCCAAACCTAACACTTGAGACATGATATAAATCTTGAGAAATTTTAACCAAATACATAACCCAAACCTTAAACCTAGTAGTGTGAAATCCATTGTTTAAAGTGTGGCTACTGAAGACAAATTTCTTAAATACTTTTAAAAATTAACATACAAATAATTTATTGAAGAATGGAATTTCTTGTCAATAAAATGTCAAACCGGATAACAATTAAAGCGATAACCCTCAATGAAAATCCAAAATCGATAAGACATATTAGACAAATTTTCAAAACTCATTGGGAACATCCTAATCCTACAAGTTGCTCCTCTAAAGAAACCGACAATGTTACCTTTCTTGGGAAACATGGAATATTAATGATATAAACATGACAAAAAGATAAATCATTAAAACTGACTATTAGAACCAGTTCAAACAATGAATGATAAAAAAAATGAAAATGGGTCAAAATGTCGCATGCCCACTCCATGAGACTGCCATCCGCTTCCATACTCGATGTTGCCTAAGACTAAGCAAGTCATTCCACTGGTGTCCACATCCTCGTATCCATAGTAGAATTCATCCTCATATCCACATACAACCTGCATTGATCATACCCTTCCGTAAAGAAAAAAATAAAAGAAAATGAAGCCCGAAATCCTTTTTACTGGTCAACGGTTTAAAGATTTTGAAGCATGCATTTAAAAAGAAGATTCTCATATCAAATTCGTTTCTTTTTTTGAAACTATATTCAAATACATCACTTCCTCCAAAAAATTTACATATCATGGATCTTCATAATTCAAGTCATCAGTTAAACGAAGTTCTATCATCTCTAGAGTAGGGGTTCTCTGAAGAAAGAAACCTAATACACTGATTTCCCTATCATGAAATTTAGTTATGTCTACCTAAACCTGTATATACGGAGATGAGAGAGCGAGGATCTGAGATGTTGAGGTATGGGATATTTTGAAATTTCCTGCATTACATTTCAAAACTAGAATAGGCCAACTCTACACTCATTTACGAGGTAAAGGACATAAATATTCATTATGAACATCATGGAAAAAACCATGGAAGAATTTTATGGTGTTTTCACATCTTATAGTAGGCTAAATTTTTTAATTTAGGTAGTGTGTATTTTCATTAAGGAATAGATATGAAACAAAGTTGTTACTTAGTTTTGTTTCATATCTATTGGATATACTGTATCTGCAAACAGGACATAATAATGAACCAAAACATAATAGTAATCTTAAGCTACATCAATATATGCTTTGTATAAAACAAATTATGCTATACCTGACAACTAAGTAGCAAATGCAAACATTCTTAAACATTGAAACATGTTTTTCATTGCACATGTAAAAGAAAAGAAAAAATTCTGTTTTTACCAAGATAAAGTTGTCACCCATTAACAAACTTTGGAAATTAGGAAGCCTCTCAAACAACAAATTGAGAAGACACATATTTCTTTAAGTAAAGACACAACACATATGACCAACTCCTTTAATGATTTAAAGCTCCCCATCATCTCAATCAATATGTCCACAAAGAAATTGTATGCATTATTGGGATATGAGTACATTTCCAATACAGTCAAATTAATTCCACATTGCATATTGTGTCTCAAGACAGAGCATGAAATCTCTTGAAACAATATCCCATTCACTCTCAAATATTTTATGATGTATGCCCCTGCATACACATACAAGACAACCTACATTTATAGTGGTTTATATTTTATCCACATACAACCTGGATTTACACTGGTTTGATTGTAAAGCGTTGAAAGTAATAGTAAAATCCAGACTTACATGGTTGTAGTTTGAAGCAATGTGATTGAAGAGGTTTTTTCCATATCTAGTGGTTGTTTGACACAAATTCAGTGATTCCTCTACTCAGGACCACAAATGCAGGGAGTGCACAGAAGGTCGAATATTGACGATCAAGTATTCTTTATGGTTTGGCTAGTTGAGTGGGGCGTCCGATCAAATTGGATGAGCATACAGGTAAGCTTCAAAAAGGGTCCTATGTAAGTGCTTTTAAATGATATCCCTTGGAAGCTTCAAAATAGTACTCAATATCATCATACAAAGGACCACCCAGAAACAGACCATTTGATCCTATCAAAATTTGAAGAACCAAGTCATCCTTTTTTAGAAGACCATTGCTATTGTCATTTTGAGCAATTATTTTAATGTCAACACCTGGGATTGCTGGTGTTGGAAATAATACTGAGAGGGGGGTGAATCAGTATTATCTAATCAATAAAACGTTTTCATTTTCATACTTCAGAATCATATACGCTACTTCAGTTAAGTATACCCGCGTATATATGCAACTGTGTCTATTGCAACTAACGTATAACCATTAAACTCATGATTCAGTTATGTGATCTTCAATGGATGCATCAGAACATTATTAGCCATATTAACAATCAATAGTAGCAGTAAAACAGATAGATCAACACACATAAGCAACACACATGAACACCATGATATAAGGTGGAAACCGAATGTGGGTGAAAACCACCTACTGCAATTCGTTTCTATCTTCCTTTATTAAGAAACTTCTTTTACAATGTACTGGTGCAGTCCTTTACCAGCACGCAGGCTACAACCTGCAGAAGGCTACAACCTTCTCTCGTTCTCCAGATTCTCCTGGAAGGGAGCTCCAACCCCCTTTGCTCTTGTACTAGCTAAGATACTAGTACGTAGGCGCTAGCCTACAATCTTTTCTCCTCCGGGTACCATGTTTCATACATTTTTAGACTGGATACTCCTGAAGCACAACAAATAATCTGAAAGGCCACGTTTCATCCAATTTTCATACTGGACCCATAACTATCATTGAAGCTCAGAAAAATCACTACTAACATCATCAATCTCTGAATCACTAAAACACTAAAACCCTCTCAATAACACAGTCACCAGAACAGACTACAAAACTCTGCTATAACAATCAGACCCATCTGAAACTTCAAATATTATACTTCATAATGTATACGCTAGTACGATGAATCAAACCCGCGTACATACGCGCTTTTTCAAAGACAACCCGCGTACAGATCTAAAAATATTTTCTTATAACTTTGTAGCTGTACCAGACATCAGTCATACTCATAACATTTATAGTATATTACATGCGTCAGTATGCAGATCTAGAATAAGCATCATAAATATAGTTCATTTCAAACCATTTGATCCCGATCTCTCCTTAGATCTTGTTCTCCATCAACCGGTAAGATCCCTCCTTAGCTCAAATTAAGCAATGCATCATCAACCCATAACCTGCATACTGGATCTCATCCTTCATCAGATATTCAAGACTTTTCCAATACACTTGCCTAATGATCTTCTTCTCCTTTTATATTCTTAGGCCTTTTTCAATACCATGGTCGAAAACCATAATAAATCAATACCAAGAGCCCAATACTTGGGATCAACACACTTGTCGAGATACCATGGTCCAAAACCATAGGTTCAAATACCGAGGACTAACTACCACAGAACAAAAGTAAGCTTTCCGACATGTACACGCTTTTCCATGCATGAAACTGCGTGTATACCTTACTTGGTATATAGCGAACCTGCGTATACGCGACTTGGTATATGGTGAACCTGCATGTATACCCTACTTGGTATATAACGAACCTGCGTATACGTGACTTGGTATATAGTGAACCTGCGTGTATACCCTACTTGGTATATAGTGAACCTGCGTATATATATTTTATCTTCATACTTGTAGTCTGATCATCAATTCCTTGCTTCTATCCTTCTGCACTATGATTTGTCATTAGTGTGATTTGCCATCAAGGACAACACTTGTCTCATAATGCCAACAATCTCCCCCTTTGGACTTGATGGCAAAGCTAACTTGTCACACTTAGAACTTGATCTTCTTATTCCTTTGAGCTGTCCTGCATCCCATGCATTTAGTCACATCTGTAGATTGATCTAGTTATATGTGAGTGAGATGTTCTTCTATGAGAGGGTTGCCATCAAGTACAACACATGCATCATAATGCCAACAATCTCCCCCTTTGGACTTGATGGCAACAACACCAAATCACTCTCCCCCTTTGACATCAAGGACAAGGGGTGGACCAAGATATTCTCTTTCCTTGATAAACATTCTGCTGTCCATACTCCCCCTGAGTACTTGCTGAAATCTGCAAATGTGCTCCCCCTTTGTATATGCCAAAGTGTACCAATCTGTCCATGCTCCCTCTGAGTACATGCCAAGTTTCTGTACTGCTGAAGTGTGTTGTTCATGCTCTTCTTGACTAAAGGCAAGATCTACAAAAAGATGTTCTTCAAGAAGAACCATGACTTATACATCATAAGAGACCTTCCTATCACAAAAAGACTCAATACATACAACCATTTCCCATACACGTGGGGATATACTAGAATTGACTCATCCACCCAACCAAGTGGGGATACATCAAAAGTTTACACATGATAAAGCAAGAACATTACATCTTCATCCCATGCATAGTGGGGAAACCAATATAGGCCGTTACATGACCTTGACACCATGAAAGAGATACATAACATAGAGACGAAATATCTAGAACAAGACTTATGAAAGTCACCAATAACTGATAGCAGCAGCATCTGTCAATCACCATTCAGATCAGCAACCAAGATTTCCTTATGTTCTCCTTTTGCCTTTGTTCCACCTGAAACCAACAACAACTGTGAACTAGAACCAAAAGCTTCTAAGATAATGCCAGCAATGCATCATTGGAAGTTTATCTGCTCCCCCTGAACCTATGCCAGATGGTCTCTGTCAGACCCATATCAGAATCTTCTCATTCTGAGTTTGACCCACTGATTTCCTTCAAATTTTCATATACGCGACTGTATCCACACAAACAAGCGTATATACGCGGGTAGTCCTTATGAAACTTGCGTACAACCGTTTCCATATCAGCAACCTGTAAATGTCTTGTAACAAGGTATGTCTGAACATAGATGTCAACTTATCCTTTTAAAACATCATCATGAAATCATTCACATTATATCTTATGTGAAACCACCATAGCCCTTTCATCAACATCAAGCTCTACATGATCCAAGTATCATTATTTGGGAACATCTGCATCAATCAACATATGTAAGTATCAACCTATCATCATATAGATAAGAACTCATCATCATGTCTCAACAAAGCGACTTTGAGTAGTCATCCATGTATCAACACTATGTATCTTGAGCTCAAGCTCATTTGACAAAACTTCTTGATATCATCAACAGCAACAATCCTTATCCACATGAGTGCTTGTATGATCTTTATACATATGATGACAACAACATATGAGTGACTCATCATCAAGTGAGGAAGATGTGTATTCAAGCTTTGTACTTCTCCTTATCCTTATGAAGATCACCATGTAAGCACCATATATGCATCATCAAAAAATCAACCATAAATCTGATCTGAACATCTACTATGTAACCCCAAGAATCATTTGAGATTTTATCATAGACAACTCACAACCACATCATAGCAAGATATATCATTTAGCCATATAAACATCATCATCAAGGCTATTAACCATAATGCCAACAATGCATTATTAAAGGCATATGCTCCCCCTCAACTTGAGCCATCTGTTTACTGTTAGATCTGATCATGCATATATCAGCAATAAGCATCAAGACATCATCATCAAGTTAGGATCAAACCCTTCTAAACATCTTACAAGTAACAAGACATTTCCACACATCCTTAGCAAACTGTAAACATTATCAAACAGAGAAAATAATGGTCTGAAACATAACAAATCCTTTTCCTGAACCTGTCCCTACTGCATTTCTTCAGATACTCATATACGCGACTGTGCAGTATCCAACTCGCGTATATACGCTACTTCCCTTTATGGAACTTGCGTATGAGATTCAGGACACTGAAGTTTTACACTTCCAGCTCCCTCTGATTCTGTTATGTCTGTATGTTGTGCTGTGCCACCTCTTTCTGACTGTACTTCTTTCTTCTTCCACATCTTCAAGTGTGATGTTGTTTTCTCCTTTTGGTGTGATGTCCACACTTTGTTCCTGCATTCCTTTGCTATATGTCCAAGTTTGTTACATGCATAACATCTTACATGTTTCATTTTTCTCCTGTAGCAATCAGTAGCTTTGTGACCAAACATATTGCAAGCAAAGCAATATCCTTTAAAGTACCTTGAATGTGATGATCTTTCTACATGATGGTCTTGAACCCTTCTTCTTCCACATCTAGCTGCAACATGTCCAAGATTATGACATACATAACATTCAACATTATTCATAGGAGGAGTAAAAGATTTTCTTTGAAGAATTTTTTTCCTTAGTTGATGATGAGATTGACCTTTCATCTCTCTTATCTCCTTGTTGATCATTTTAGATTTCTCTTTAGAGTTCCTTGCCTCACCTTGTGAACTAGATTCACCTTCAACAGATTCATGAAAACCAAGACCAGTCTTGATAGCAGGAGACCTTTGACTACTAAGAATATCATCCAAGGCTTTAGTACTATCTTGAAATCGTAATAGTTTATCCTTTTCTTCTAATTTACCTTTCAAGATATTTACCTCAACTTGAAGTTGTTCTTCCTTTTCTAGACATTGTTTCTTCATGTTTTCTTCAGCATTTCTTTCCTTTTCCATTTGTTGCCTTAGTTTGAGAATCTCCTTTTCTTGTTCTTCATTCACATCCTACTGCATTTGATGAATTCTGAAGGCACATTCCAGCTGAGATTTTAAGCTGATAACTTCATTTTCTTGTTTTTCAATAGCTTGGAGTAGATCTTTATTCTGCTTCTTTGTTTCTTCAAGATCTTCCTTTAGCGAGCGAATCATGGCTTCAAGACTTTCATAGTAACTGGATCTATCTCTGAGTTTCTTGATGGTTGTGCTTCTTTCATTGACTTCATCTCTTAATGATGTCACTTCTCCCTGCAACTTTTGACATTGATTTTCCTTGTCCTTGAGTAACTTTCTTACCTTGTTTCCTTCCTCTAATTGAGCTTTTAGTTTGGTAACTTCTTCTTTGAAAGCACATTCCCTTTTGTTCAATAGATCTTGTTGATCTTTAATTTTGTTTGTAAGCCTTCTAAATACTGCCACTATTTGATACTTTTCTTGCTCACCCATAAAAGAAAATTCAATTGTTTCGCTATCACTTTCATCTTTTCCAAATGGATAGATAGCTGGAACATTAGAGGATAGTAAATTCATACCTGATAGTTCATCTTCATTCTGAAATGATTCTGAATCTGAAGAGCTTCTTATACCTAGTCCCCAATCAATTCTCCCATTGTCATAGTTCTTATGAGATGTTTTCTTCTTCTTAGGTGCTTTCTTCTTAAGCTTCTTTCCCATAGTTCCACGGACCTCCTTCAAGCGATCAAGCTTCTACCAAAGGACCTGCTCTGATACCAATTGTTGGAAATAATACTGAGAGGGGGGGTGAATCAGTATTATCTAATCAATAAAAAAATTTCATTTTCATACTTCAGAATCATATACGCTACTTCAGTTAAGTATACCCGCGTATATATGCAACTGTGTCTATTGCAACTAGCGTATAACCATTAAACTCATGATTCAGTTATGTGATCTTCAATGGATGCATCAGAACATTATTAGCCATATTAACAATCAATATTAGTAGTAAAGCAGATAGATCAACACACATAAGCAACACACATGAACACCATGATATAAGGTGGAAACCGAATGTGGGTGAAAACCACCTGCTGCAATTCTTTCTATCTTCATTTATTAAGAAACTTCTTTTACAATGTACTGGTGCAATACTTTACCAGCACGTAGGCTACAACCTTCTCTCGTTCTCCAGATTCTCCTGGAAGGGAGCTCCAACCCCCTTTTCTCTTGTACTAGCTAAGATACTAGTACGTAGGCACTGGACTACAATCTTTTCTCCTCCGGGTACCATGCTTCATACATTTTCAGACTGGATACTCCTGAAGCACAACACATAATTTGAAAGGCCACGTTTCATCCAATTTTCATACTGGACCCATAACTATCATTGAAGCTCAGAACAATCACTACTAACATCATCAATCTCTGAATCACTGAATCACTAAAACCCTCTCAATAACACAGTCACCAGAATAGACTACAGAACTCTGCCATAACAATGAGACCCATCTGCAACTTCAAATATTATACTTCATAATGTATACGCTACTACGATGAATCAAACCCGCGTACATACGCGCTTTTTCAAAGACAACCCGCGTACAGATCTAAAAATATTTTCTTATAACTTTGTAGTTGTACCAGACATCAGTCATACTCATAACATTTATAGTATATTACATGCGTCAGTATGCAGATCTAGAATAAGCATCATAAAGATAGTTCATTTCAAACCATTTGATCCTGATCTCTCCTTAGATCTTGTTCTCCATCAACCGGTAAGACCCCTCCTTAGCTCAAATTAAGCAATGCATCATCAACCCATAACCTGCATACTGGATCTCATCCTTCATCATATATTCAAGACTTTTCCAATACACTTGCCTAATGATCTTCTTCTCCTTTTATAGTCTTAGGCCTTTCTCAATACCACAATCCAAAACCATAATAAATAAATACCAAGAGCCCAATACTTGGGATCAACACACTTGTCGAGATACCATGGTCCAAAACCATAGGTTCAAATACCGAGGACTAACTACCACAGAACAAAAGTAAGCTTTCTGACATGTACGCGCTTTTCCATGCATGAAACTGCGTGTATACCCTACTTGGTATATAGCGAACCTGTGTATACGTGACTTGGTATATAGTGAACCTGCGTGTATACCCTAATTGGTATATAGCGAACGTGCGTATACGCGACTTGGTATATAGTGAACCTGCGTGTATACCCTACTTGGTATATAGTGAACCTGCGTATATATATTTTATCTTCATACTTGTAGTCTGATCATCAATTCCTTGCTGCTATCCTTTTGCACTATGATTTGTCATTAGTGTGATTTGCCATCAAGGACAACACTTGTCTCATAATGCCAACAGCTGGAAGCACTGACCCTGAATGTACTTTCCTAGGTACCCCACAAAAGAAGGAATATCAGGTTGGCACCCATTAGTTTTAACACCAACGTGCCGACTTCTTGGATAAAACAAGACCTTTTCAAAACTATTTTTCTCACTAGCATTCCTTTTATCTCTAAAAAAAAATACCATTTCATCTTCAAGATTGGCCTAGTGAGTGTACTTATATACAAAAATGTTTCTTGGTCCATCAGCACTTGAAACAAGTTTGACATTATTGATAATATCTATAAATTCACCCTCCTTTTTCCATATGTCTACAATAGCGTTTTGAGACAAATTATTTTCTTTGGGATAAGAACTTGAATCAGTATGTATTTAACCACTCAGTAGATATTTTTCACGAGTCAAATATATAGTCTTATGGTTCAATACATTGAATCCTAATGAAGGCACTCCAAAGAAACTGCACGAGTTCAAGAAATGAAGCATGTGCACACAAGAAGCTTCTAAGCAGATTTGCTACCATCCTTTCTCAATCAACAAATCCATTGGTTCTTTGTTTGGTTGTATGATGTAAGAAGCCACATGATGAGTAGACATAATATGCAACCAATAGCCATTTTGGATAAACATTATCTCTGAATGATCAGACACACCAACATTGACATTAATAATGTTTCTCTCCCAACACCAGTCATCATCCCAATCTAACAAATCAGATGAAGGTCCATGTTTTACCTCAAGATGCAATGCACCATGTAGGACTTTCTCAAATATGAAGTCACTACTATCATTTTTTAAACTTAAAGAGTTAAGCTTCTCTTACCCTAGAGTTCAACACCCAAAGAAGTAAGTGATATAGAAACTAAGGAGTCACATCCTTCCTTGCATATCACCGATCCACGGATATCAACAAGGGCCTTTATAAATTCAATGCCAAACATTGGTCCAGTTACTCTCACATCAATATGTGATGGTGAAAATTGAAGATCAAAATCACGTTCTGCTGTTGTGGTCAGTGGGGATATTCAATATTAACATTGTTGAACGTCCAAGCATAAGTTTCCCATATGATAAATCCTCTTTAGTTGAGGCTTAACATTGTTCGGCCCATGAGTCAAGCCAACTTGATGCTTTCCATATAGCCATTTGTCACTAATTTTAGGGAACCAAAAATATTATATTGTGTTGCTTCTATCTTTGGGATTGAAGCCACGTTTGGCACAACCATGAAATTCTTCAAACTCCTAAACTCAAAGTGATCCTTCTCAGCCTTGATTGTGTAGCATGTTAATGTTGCATGATCAAGTTTGTAATATCCCTGGACATCTGTTGTAGCTCTTTCTCGTCCATCAACTAATATCTTAACACCTTCAAAACAGACTCCTTCAGAAGTCACCACAAGTCCTCCAACTGAGAAACCTGTGACCTGAAATGGCTAAGATATATTAACATGACTGTGCTCAACAAGAACCTCTATAGATGGAAGTGAAACATCAAATATTGTATTCTCACCCTTGTAGAATGGCAACAACCTTTATTTCCCACACAAAATAAAATTAAAATCAAATTTCCCATATGCATTAGATATTGCATGACAAGGCCCTTGATTTCATCAAGGAGCTTCTTTGAGGGCACTTCACCTCATGGACATCATTTGAATAAAGGTATACATGAACACCTAAAATAGGGTTACCCTGAGAAACAAATAAGCCATCCTTATCATAACTACATAAAATATGTCATCTACTACTAGATTTCCAAAGCCCAACTCCATCTCTCGAGAGCCTCTCTGGACAATTGTTAAGAGAATATGAGAATCATGTATTTGAAAGAGAATATTATAGAAAATATACTCTATAAACCTCAATCATTGTACCCCATGTGTAGTGCCATCCTAGCTAGGATCGACATTAGGTATGACCTTGTATCTTATTCCTCTGTTTAACAATTGGCTCACAGAGCCCGCTCTTCCCACTTCTTCACGTTTGATTTCATGGAGGACTAGTGTGTCCTCTAGACACTCATCCTTAAGGAGTCTCCAAACTTATTGTGCATATCAAATGAAGGCAAAGAGAGAAAAATATCATGGCCTTTCCTTTTTGAAAAAAAATGTTGTGGGATTTGATATGACCTGATATTTGTATGTTGCTCGAGGATTGATGAAATTTATGTATTCATGATGGGAAGAAAAAAACCTATACTTCCTTGGAGTAATATTTGTAAATGTGTAACTGCCTCGCTACAATGTAAACACATCATTAATGAGATCATTGCTGGTGGAAATGAGTTCAACGTTCACATTGGCACGACCTCCATTTATATCTCGACAACTTTCTCCTCCAATAGCCCCCATCACTCTCCCAAAAATAATGAACCCAGTGAAGTGGAAATTGATGTCTTCATGGCCATTGCAACAATTGTGATCCACTGATACATATTCACCGATTTGAGATATATTCACCAAGTGAGGAAATATGAATATTTCCGATGCAATTTTTCCACTCGAAAATCTTAACATCAAATCCGAAATTGTCTTGTTCATCTTCAAATCATATCCGATATTGTCTCATTCATCTTTAGAGAGATCTTGAAACAATTTTTCATAATTGTATCGAATTTGCACAAATATATTAAAAAAATTATTAATGTATGCTTCTTGATTACCAATCAAAATGTTTAAAACAATACAACACTAATAAATTTTTATTTTATCTCCATTGCACATAATTCACCTTCCTTTGTAGAATGCATATGGCTCGTAGATCTTTTCCAGGTGCTTCAATTGCTATAACATATATTTTGTAGATGATCTTGATAACCCTGTTATATGCAATATGGCTATCAGATTCATTTTATGTATTTCTTTTTTATAATTATGGTAAATCAATAATTATTTAGATTAAATAACAAATCTACTCCTTGAACAAGAATTATATGCAAAGTAAAAGTAAAATTTACATGAGTAAATTTTTAACTTTTCAAATTCCACTTATATTCATCTAAGTTGTTTGGTGAACTAACCGCTGTGTCTAGATCTTGCCCATAATTCGCCATAATATTAACACAAGTCAACTGCTTCAGCAATTTTAATGGGTTTCCTTTGCGATCAATGTTGGGATTATATTTAAAATGTTCAAATATTATTTTTAAAAATTCTTGAATTGTTATGGGATTTACCACCGAAGAAGCAACCTGATAAACCTTTAAGCCATGCTTTCCTACGTGTTTGGCCATGGTTGCTAAAGTTGCATTCGTCGATACCATTTGAATTCAACCAAAAAAAATAACACATTTAAGAGAAAAAGGATAATGGTTTTTTGGGTCGAAGTTTTGAAGACATATATGGAAGATCTGATCTCCCAAGAGAAATAAATAATGTAGAGAAGCTCCAAAAAATCAAATAAATATGATTTAAATAATTAAAAAATGTCAAATCTAAGTTTGGATCTTTCAGATATAGATGAAAAACGTCATCTAATAAAAAAAAATTAATATGAAAATACTCCAGAAAATCTAAAATTAATTACGAAATTATTTTTCACACTTTTTTAAGAGTTACTCACCAGATCTAGCACAGTATTGCCAAGAAGCAAGATAGTTGACCTTTTCCATAGTGCGTAATGATTGGATCAATCATTATGCAAGTTGAATATTTGATTTAGCTCAACAACAATGTGAGAGTAATCGAGCATCGGATCTGAAGGTTTCCTCAACTTTGTCAAAGACCGACTTTCAAAGAAACCTCAGCATCCATTGATCCATTGGTAGCGGTTCAAATTGCCAGACATGTAACCAACATCTAAAGCACCCACCATGTTTCCATTACAAGGAAATTCGAATCTAAAAACCTATTAGTTGTTTTCCAGGTTTAGGTGTGCACTGCATCTCTCTTTCTCTAGTTCTCAGCTAACTATCGCTAGTTCAATGCCCTTAGAATATGAAATCACTCTGATGGTTGAGATGTCGGTTTTTAGGGGCACCAAACACATGGATCCACTGAAAATCTAGCTGCATGATCTGGATCAGTTTTATCTTCCCAGAGAATTGGATAGGTGTTACCCTAGTACAAACAGTGCCAGATGTAAAACAATGCCTTTACATTGCCAATTATGAAGGCAAGATGATCTATAACCCCTACGGTTTAGGGAAAAATCAGCCAAAATCCCAAATAATTGCACCCATGGGGTAGATCTTGCGTAAACATGTAAACTTAAATGTAAATGTAAACATGTAAATGTAAATGTAAATGTATATGTAATATTTAACATTTAATATTGTTAATGTAATGTCGGCCCTATTTACAAGTCAATCTAATTATTATTATGTATAAACACAACATAAATTTACGAATAGTAAAAAAAGAGCTATGGTAAATAAATAAAAAATATAAATAAACAAGAAGTATGGTAAATAAATAAGACTTTTTTTTTATATTTACTCCAAAGGTATTGTAAATAGTTTTTTTTTTTTTTTTAAATAAACTAGAGTATGGTAAATAAATAAAACCTCTTTACACTTACTGACACTCAAAAAATAGGTTTTATTTAGGTGAGGCCTATGGGAAAAATACCATGGGCCAAATTATTATTAATACCATACAAAAAATATTGTTAACCATAATGTTAATATTAAAAGATTATTATTATTATTATTATTATTATTATTATTAAATCTAATATTCATATTAATATATCATAATATTGATATTATTAAATATAATAACTTTGTTTTAATCCAATATTAAATTTTTTATATTACAATATATATTACTATATCATGATATGTATTAACTCTATATATATGGGACGTAATAACAAAGACATAAAGTTATAGAGGTGGAGAGATAGGGGAGCGACAAGGGAGAGATGGAGATACACTCAATGAGAGGGGAGAGGAGGAATAAAAAGAGAGAGAGGTAGAGAAGGGTAAAAGAGGGAGAGGGAGACACAAATATGGAGGGGGAAGAGAGAGGAGAGTGGGAGGGAGATAGTGAGAGGATTTGAGAGCAGAAAGAGAGAGAGAGAGACTGGGAAAGAGAGATAAACATAGGAGAGAAAGGGCGAGAGAAGAAGGATCAGAGAGAGGAGGAGAGAGGGAGGGATAGAGATATGGAGTTGGAGGGGGAGAGAGGGAGGGAAGAAGAAATACATAGAGAGTGAGAAGTGGAGAGAGAGAGAGAGTAGAGAGAGATAGAGTGAGGGATTGACAAGGGAGAGATGTAGAGAAAGAGTGTATGTTTAGGGGTGAGATAAAGAGATAAATAAGGAGAGATATAGAGAAGGGTTGAGAGAAGGAGACATAAGGATAGAGGGATGGATATAGTAACATAGGTGGAGAGAGAGAGAGAGAGAGAGAGAGAGAGAGAGAGAGAGAGATATGAGGGAAGAGATAGGATTGGAGGGAAAAGAGAAAGAGAGAGTAGAGAGAGATAGAGAGAGCGAGAGAGTGAGAGAGAGGAAGAATGAGAGATAATACTTGAGAGAGAGAAGGAGAGTGATGGGGTAAGAGAGAGAGAGAGAGAGAGAGAGAGAGAGAGAGAGATGGGGGAAGATAGAGGGAGGTAGGAGAGAAAGGGTGAAAGAGGAAGTACAAGCGAGAAGATTTGAGAGAGAGAAGGAGAGAGGGAGGGAGAGAGGAGGAGAGAGGGATGGATAGGGAGATAGAGTTGGAGGGGGAGAGAGGGAGGGAAGAAGAAATACATAGAGAGTGAGAAGTGGAGAGAGAGAGGGAGTAACAATGGAGAGATGGAGAGAGAGTTTGTATGTATGGGGGGGGTTGAGAAGTGGAGAGAGAGAGGGAGTAACAATGGAAAGATGGAGAGAGAGTTTGTATGTTTGGGATTGAGATAAAGACAAAGAAGCAGAGATGGAGAGAATGGGGGAGAGAAGGAGAGAGGGAGGGATATAGTAACAAAGTTGGAGGCTGAAGAGTAAGAGAGAGAGAGAGAAAGAGAGGAAGGAAGAGACAAAGGATGTGAGAGAGTGGAGTGAGGAAGGGAAAGAGAGATGGAGTTGGAGGGGGGGAAGAGAGAGGTATGAAGAAAGAAATATAGAGAGAAAGGTGGAGAGAGAGAGAGAGGGAGAGAGGAAAGAATTAGGGAAGAGAGATAGAAGTGAGGGAGAGGGAGATAAGGGGAAGAGAGAGAGAGAGAGAGAGAGAGAGTGAGAGAGAGGAGAAGGGAGGGATAGGTAGATTGATTGAAGAAATAGATTGTATGTTTTGGTGGTGATATAGAGAGGCAAATGGAGATAGAGATATAGATGGAAAGTGAAGAGAGGAAAGGAGAGAGAGATGGAGAGAGGGAGGGAGGGACAAAGAGATTGATAGATATGAAGTGAAATAGCATGTGTGTTTGGGGGTTGAGATAGAGTGGAAAATGAGGAGAGATGGAGGGAGATATAGATATATATGGAGGGGCGAGAGAGGGAAGAATATTTCTTCCACTAGATACGTTGATTTCAGTGTAGACGGGGATTTCTAATCCAATTTGATTTCTTCCACTAGATACATTGATTTTAGTGTAGAAGTTGATTTCTAATGATATTTGATTGCTTTCACTAGATGCATTAATTTCAATGTAGATGATTTCTAATCCTATTTGATTGCTTGCTATAAATGCATTGATTTCAATGTAGATGGTGATTTCTATTCCTATTTGATTGCTTGAACTAGATGCATTGATTTCAATGTAGATGTTGATTTCTAATAATGTTTGATTGCTTGCACTAGATGCATTGATTTCAATGTAGATGATGATTTATAATCTTATTTGATTGCTTGCACTAAATGCATTGATTTCAATGTAGATGGCGATTTCTAATCCTATTTGATTGCTTGCACTAGATGCATTGATTTCAGTGTAGATGTTGCTTTATAATCCTATTTTCTTACTTGCACTAGGTGCATTTATTTCAATGTAGATTTTGGTTTATAATCCAATTTTCTTACGTGCACTAGATGAATTGATTTGACTATAAATGTTGGCCTCTAACCTTATTTGATTGCTTTCATTAGATGCAATGATTTTAGTGTAAATGTTGTTTTCTAATCTTATTTAATTTATTGCATTAGATTCATTAATTTTAGTGTAAATGTTGATTTCTGTTTTGATGTAATTGGATGTATGATGGTACATTAATTTTAAAGTGATTGGATTAACATTGTGCATTGATTTCAGTGTAAGCACAAAAAATGATTGACAATGTACGTTGATTTTTGTGTTATAGTAATTCACCCTATTAATATTGGAAAGAAGGAGAGACAAGGAATGATGTTTAATACAATAGATTGAGTTAAAGATGTAAATGGTTTATGGTTCATGGTTTAACCTGTCCTTTTCATATAATCGATATGAAAATATGACAATCAATATGAAAAGATGACAAAAGTAAAAAGGGTGACAATAAGAATAATAGAAGAAAATAGTTTTAGATTAACCAAAATGAAGACTATTTGTAATTGACTATATTCTTATTATTCACATTTTCTATCATTCAACACTATTACATTGTCCCTTTACATTCAAAATTTATATTTCATAATTTTTCATCATTAAAGTTATTATCATCACAACAAACTGAGGCAACTAAGCAATTTTAAAAATAAAATATACAGATTAATCTGAGACATATTAGCATATTTAAAATGATTATATTAATATTATATGAATTTACGTATTATTGATAAAATTAATCATATGTTGGTTAGATTTTCTTTGGCTACACATGACTGAAACCAACCTAGATCCATATTACCTTTAGATCTATCAAGCACCGAGAGGGATCAAATCTCTCGAGGTACAAAACTTTCCTCAAGTTTTGCACTCAAAAAGAGGTTTTCACCTCAAGAGAAGTTATCCCTCTTATCGCTTGATAGATCCAGAGTTAAGATGGAACTAGGCTGGCTTTATTTTAAAATTGAAGAAATTACAAATATTTTTGAAAGTAACTTTTCATTAAAATAATAATTCTTTACTTTTAATTACATAAATTGATATAAAACTAGATTGGACCTATCTTAATTTAGATCTTAATTTTGGATTTACCAAGGGCAGAGGGGATCAAATCCCTTTTCACTTTAAAAAAGGTTTCTATATGAAGAGATTTTATGACTTTGACACTTGGTAAATTAGGAGTAATATGATTGAATTATTAATTTTATATTTCACTTTACTTATTTTTATTTTTATAATTTACCCCAACTTTATTTTGTTTAACATTTTTCACATTAAATTTTATTTTATGGAGTTCCCTCAAATTAGATGTTAAAATTAATTTTCAAATAAAATAAATTGGCTATATTTTTTAATATTAAAAGTTATTTTTAATTTTCCCCATGGTGTAGATTAGTTGATCATAGAATGGATTGTTAAGGCATTTCTTATGATGTTATTGGTTTAAACTTCGATTAGCTCAGTGTGCCATGTGTGAGGCAATGTGGGTACACTTGGAGGTGATTGTGGTAGTGGATAGAATCAATCCTTAAGTAAAAACATGCTATAGTTGTCTATTCTCTCATATACAAAAAAATAACAATAATAATAATAATCTTATTTTTAAATTTTTATTGAATTAATTATTTATCAAAATTAGATTTTATTAAAATCACATGATTTTATTGGAAGTAGTTTAGGTGACGGAAATAAAGGAAACTAATTTTCTTGTAAGCATTTTCTAAATTGTATCTCCATTCAAACAATCTCATAGAAAAAAAAGTCTTGACCCCACCCATCAAGCAAGCCACCCAATGTCATCTTCGTGGCCTTCTCTCACTCTTTAGACTACAAGAAGGATATTGCTATCTAGGGAGGAATCCTTAAATATCGAGCTAAGCTAGGTCATTGAGTAATGAAAGGAAGTTCCTTAACAAAGACTAGTGATTTGACACTACTCACTCTCAAAGTAAAAGGTCAAGGATAAGTGTGTGAATAGTGAAACAAACCATGAATTATTAACAATTTTTGAATGATTTTAATTACACAACTATGATTATTCATGCAACCAAATTATACTTGAAAAATTAAAGATAAAGCTTGCTCAATTAACCATATAGCATGAGATGCTAGTGAAGCATATATCCAATGGCATAATAAAAATAGAAAATGAATCATAAATTGTCTAAACAAGTAAGTCATTAGATCATTCGTTCATTGTATTCATGAGCAATGAGCATTGGAGATTGAGAGTTTGTTATCATCATCAAGAGACCTTTCCACAACTAAGAGATCATACACCAAAAATATTAACTATGTTTGGAACAACAAAGAGTTATGTGTTTGCAATGATAAATAAAGGAAATATTCAAACTTGTCGTTGTTAGTAAGGACAATGAAGATAACAAAGTTGAATGTGGACTACTTACACGTTTGTAACATTCAAATGTCATCCATTTATCATCATGCAAGTTGCATGAAGGAAATTTGGTAGTGGTACTAAGTGAACATTATTTGATCAAAGTTCATACCCTCTCCTTCGCAATACCAGTTTGCAAGACGAAAAAGAAATGTGAAATATATGTTCAACCAACTAAATAAGTTGGAAAGGTTGTTGCAACATATATACGTGGTCATGTCGTGTTGCAGAAGGAGGTGTTGGCCCACTTCCCTTTTTGATAATTTGTCAACCTTTGAATTTGATTCCCTGTGAATGTGATTAGATGATATGACCCTAAACATTCTAAATAATTTTAATCATCCTTTGATCCAATAAAGAAGTGTACAAGGAAGTATAACATTTCACCCATTCTAAAACAACTTTTGAATCCCCTATGACTTGTAATTTTATATTGTTGAAGTGACACAATTAAAATGACTAACATAAACGACTAATTCATATTATTGTAGTTTTTGTTAGGTAGATATATTTTTTTTCCTAGACTAAATTAGTAATTTATGTTAGTCATTTTTAGTAGTATTACTTATTAGCTAGTTGTATCTTTTAAATGCTAACTAAAATAGTCATTTATGTTAGTCGTTTTTAGTTGGGTCTCTTAATATTTCTAATTTTTGGTAGTATTTCACTTGGAATAGTTGTGGTGACTAACGTTTAGTCACCTAGTCACTAATTTCACCATTTTCTACTAGTGCATACATTGGATTTATGTGGTTCTATGCCTGTTGCAACTACCAATGGTAACAAATATATGATGACATTTATTGATGATTATTCGTGAATGTGGTGGGTGTATTTGTTGAAATATAAGTCACAAGTATTTGAAAATTTCGAAACTTTTTACTTAATAGCCAAAAATGAAATTCAATTGAACATTGGAATTCTCAGAACTTATAACGGTGGTGAATGTAATTCTAATAATTTTCAACATTATTTAAAGGACAATGGAATCAAACATCAAAATAGCATACCTTATAATCCACAACAGAATGGCGTTGCAGAACGTATTCATATAACGTTTCTCAATATGGTTAGATATATGATGTTCTTTGAGAATGTTAAGTTGATGTTTTGGGGAGAAGCAATTCTTTGTGTAGCTTATATTCTCAATCATTGTCCTTCTTATTTCATCAATAATAAATCTTCTTATGAAATGTGGTAAATCGTCTTCCTATTTTCCAACATTTTAGAGTCTTTCGTTCTTATGTTATGCATTAATTACTAAACATCAACGCAACAAGTTGGGTGCTAGGAGTTGCAAATGTATTTTCTCAGGATATTCTGTTACTTCAAAAGCTTACATGTTGTATGATGAGGAGAAAAAGAAATTTTTTCTTTCCAGAGAAGTTATTTTTCTTCAATTTGACAAACATAATTGCAGTACTGATAGAGAACTAACTCATTTGGAAAAAATTTCATCCAAAAAGTTCTATTTTGAATCTGATAATGATGTTTGACATACTGAAGGGGGTGTTCCATTCCGGATCAGTCTGTAATTCTTCCATATTTGATGCATAAGAATGTTATTGCTGAAGAAAATTTGTATGATAGTAATGTTTCTGTATGACCAGAAATTTCGCTTGAAGAGCTTGTTCTTGAGACTGTTTTTAAAGATTAGAAACCATCACAACTACTTCAACAATATTTATGAAGATCCACACGTGTTCAGAGATTTCCATGCAAGTACTCAATGATTTTGAAACAAGAATTTCTTCTAAAGGTGATGTTACTTCAAGTTCAAGTAACGTTTCTCATGACTGTGGATTCAATCATTCTATAATTAGTGAACCCAGTTGTTTTGAAGAAGCTACTAATTGTGATGAATGGAAGGATGCAATGAAAAAGGAATATGATGCACTTATTAAGAATGGAACTTGGAGGTTAGTGGATCCTCCTACAGGTGTCAAACATATTGGTTGCAAATGGGTGTATAAGATCAAATACAAGGCATATGGTTCACTTGATAAATACAAGGCAAGGCTTGTAGCAAAAGGATATGCTCAGAAGGAAAGTGTTGACTACTCCAAAATAGGGCATGATTACAGCTATGTTTTATCTTGCAGCTCATAATAGATGGAAGATACACCATATGTATGTTCAAACAATGTTTTTGAATGGAAATTTCAGAGAGGATCTTTATGTGTTTCATCCTGAAGGTTTTTCTATTAAAGGCAAAGAGAAAAAGGTATGTAAGTTGGTTAAGGCTTTGTATGGACTGAAACAAGCATCTTGTGCATGGTATGAAAAACTAACTGAACACCTTCTAAAATTGAATTATAAGTTGTTTGATCTTGATGATGTAACTCTTTTTGTTAAGAAAGTTGGAAGGTTGGTTTTATATTTGGTTGTCTATGTAGGTGATTTGATGATTACATGAAATAATGATACCTATATAGTGTCCGTGAAAAGAGAGTTAATGAAAATTTTTGACATCACAAATTTGGTTTTATTGCATTATTATTTAGGTATTGAAGTTGACCAGAAACCCAAATATTTTTTTATTTCTCAAAAGAAGTATATTGGACAACTATTGGACAAATTTGGGATGTAGGATTGTAACCTTGTTGTGAATCCTATGCAACAAAATTTAAAACTTACTTCCACTAAAGGAAATACATGTGAGGATCTAAAAAAGTAGAGGAAACTTGTTGGAGGTTTGAAGTTTTTAACTACTACTCGACCTGACATAGGTTTTACTGTAGGGATACTTTCTAGGTTCATGTATTAGGCATGTGAATTTCATTGGAATGCAGAAAAGCGAGTGCTCAAGTATTTGAACAGAACTCAAACATATGGCCTCCAATATTCCAAAGTTGCATATTTCCATCTCACCGACTATTTAGATTCTTATTTTGATGGAGATAAGGATAATGGAGTCTCTACTTATGGTTATTTGATGAACCTTGGTTCAACAACCATCAATTGGATATCACACAAGCAGTCTGTTCTTGCTAATTCTACCAGCAAATGCAAATATGTCGCAGGATCTCAAGCTACAAAAGAAATCATTTGGATTCCCAAAATACTTGAAGACTTACAGGAGAAGAAAAAGGCTTTAACTCCATTACTATTTGAAAATTCTTCTGCAATTCAGTTAGCCAAGAATCCCAAGTTTCATGATCGAAGCAAGCATATTAACACCGAATATCACTTGACTCAACACTATGTAGAGGCCCAAATTATTCATCTGACACATTTTCCTACTTCAGAGAAGATCATAGACATATTTACAAAGGCACTGGGACATGAAAATTTTGAAAAGTTCAAAATGTTTCTCGGCATGTGAGATGTCCCTTCAGATTAAGGGGGGAATATTAACTAATCCTTCAGGATTGTTATTGTACAATATGTAACTAGTTTCATATTTTTTTTAATATTTAATAAGTTGCCAAGGCATAAATTTTTCTCATACCTAGATTGCACATGTAAAAATAAGTTATTTTATCATTAATACAATGCTCTTTCATTGTGCTCTTTCATTATGGAGTTTATTCGAGCTTGTACAATATTCCTATTGGAAAAGGAAAATACCCTCACAGATCAAAGCAGATGGATATCTCTCCTAAAAACACACAATTTCCTAATACCTTGACTGGAAAGTTGTCATTATTACGAAGGCCCATTTGGCCCATAGACTAGTTCAATAAAACAAACTAACATTCAAGATTCTTTTAGGGTGTGGGCACTTGTAATAACATAAAATTTTCCTATTATTAGATTTACACACAAAATTTATTGGAGGGAATCTCTCCCCTTCCGAAAATTACATGACCACTTTGGTTTTAATCAAAATTTAGTTTTTCCTAGAGTTGATTATTCTACATTAGACTCCCTTAGTTGAACATTTTCATGAAATTTTGATCATGTTCTTTCAGTTTGTTTGGTTCTCCTAGGTCCCATACATAATGTTGTTGTTGTCCATATGTCTTGGTGTATCATTGCTCCATTGCTAACAACTTGAGTTGTATTCTATTGTCGGTTATCCTTCTCTTCTGATTGTACCTTCTCTTGGGCATATTTATTATCATCATTCGCATCCTATCACTTTCATCATCCAATTTTATCCTTAGTTGAATCTTTTTGGTGCCATCTCTAACGTCATATTTCGGAAACATCTTACTCCTATTGTCATCCTCCTTCTCTAAATAGAATAAATTTGTCTTTTATGAGGCATAGTCATCCTTGTTCCAACTCCCCTAACATTTGCAAATACAAAACCAATTTGGAAATTTGATGATATCTCTACATTAATCCACTTTTCCAACAAATGTTGTTGTTGATCACTTATGTGATCCTTCTTTTGGCTATCAACACCATCTAATCCCATCTTGCTCACTAGTTCTTGCAATCATACTCCAATGACTACAGTACTTATGGGTATATGAATTTATTATTGCTTCCCTTGATGAGACATTGTTGTCCCATATTATTCAATGGAAGATTTCAACTTTTGTCCCACTTCATCATTACTAGTACCTACATCCATACAAAATTGATAAGAAAAATTACAAGACTATCTAGCATCATTTGTTCTTAGATACTCAATCTTACTTGACCCCTTTTGTCGGTCAATGAGACTCTCACTCAGTCTCTTCTTAATGTATTCCTCTTACCTAATGGTTACAAATCCTTTATCCAACACTGGTCTGGATGCTTCCTTTCAAACTTGTTGGTCACACTTTTTAGTGTCATCTTCTTCCATTTCCAAATTTTCATGATAAATATGCACCATTAAATCCATTAGCCTTTCTTCAAGGAAATTTATCGCTACAACCATGTGAGAAAAATCATCTGGAATTGGATTTGTAGACTCCATGTGAGGCTTATCTCCCATCAGTTATTGTCCTCCATCTTACTCAAGTTCTAGATAAAATTCTTCTAGAAACTTGATTTCTTCATTTTTCTCTATGACCATGCATTTGAATGTCATACTTAATTCACTTGCAAAGATGCTTTTGTTGGAAATTTGTTTTTTCTTATGTCCCCTAGGGATTATTTCACATTTTCCTCTTTTTATATTATATTTTGTAATGGATATATACCCTCATGATTTGCACATGAAAAAAATTGAATAGTTTTAAAAAAGTGAGGCTCTTAGGCCTCTATTGATGCTCTTGGCATCATTCATTGTTCTAAATTTTTCACGTAGTCCATGAAAATTTCCATCAGTCTCCTCTCTCTTATCATACTAAATAAATTTGGGCTCTTCACTATCAACGAAGCACACATGAGGTGCCTTAGCTTCCTCCTCGACTTCCTAACATATAGTTGTCTAACAGTCCATTCGATCTTCTTATTTAGATTCTATCTTACTCCCTCATATTCCTTCTCCCTCTCTTGCAATAGAATTCTTATTGCATTGAGTTTGTGTTTCAACTTAGCCATCTATTTTTCAATCTCTTTTTGATTTATATTTCTTCTCTTGATGCCACCTACATTAACATCCTTCTCCAGTCTCTTGTGGCTTTCATATGAACCCTTAACATGAGCGTCAATGGTAAACTATTTCTCCTTATCTCTCAGATTTACCATGCTCACTGTGAGGTAAAAAATCCTTCACAGACACCTCACCTAGCTTCTATCCCTTGGCTTGGTTTTTTGGTATTAAAATTCTTCCTCCTCTACAAACTCTTGCGCCTCCTCTGCTCTATTGGATGTTGCATGTTGCTCACCTATTGAGAACGTCACTTGTTCTCTTCACTTTCTCGAGGACTCCCTTTGTCTTATGCTATCTTCCAGCCTCAACTAGAACACATCTAATGCAGTCTCTCTCTAGGAAGGGTTCTTTTCCACAATCTTAGGAACAATACTTGTCCTATGTTACAACACTCCTAGCTATAGATAACATCATCATATCTTGTCCATTGCTTCTACTTATAGTCACTAATCTCTTATTTGAATTATAATAAAAATATATGACTATTTTAACCACATGATCTCATAACATTGTCATCCTCCACAACTTTTTGCATTCCTTACTTCAGCGCTTCTCATAATTTTTCTTTGATTCATTATACTAATCAATTGGTATTTTTTCTCAGGAGCACTCTTCTCTTGCACTATATCTCTACCAATAGTCTCTACCCCTGATTCTTTAACAATATCTTCAAATCCCATACAAGAAATATTTTCAAACCTTAGGTTGGCTGCAACCCTCTCGCAACATAACACATTTTTCCTTCTTCAAAACCAAAGAGTGTTGCTCACTCTAATACCACTTGATGTTGTCACACCGCTAGTACTTGCTTCCCTTATTTTTGTAATGTAATAATGCAATGGGATGAAGTGTGGTCCTGCAAATACATGATCTAATATAGAAGAGGAAAGATGAACATATGTGGGATTAGTTAACATCTTAAATTAATTTTATGGTGAAAATAATGAAAACGAAAAGAAGAGGAAGAGTCCTAATGGAATATGAAGCGACCCCTAGGGAAATAATAAAAAGGAAAATGCACAACAATATGTGGTTGGACCTCTTCTTGGTGGATCTCATGACTAAATTTGGAGTAAGTTATGAGCCAAGCTAATAGGATTTCGTTGAGAGAAAGAAGTGTAACCAAGCAACAAGAGGAAATGGGATTGAGTGCTTGTTTTGGGTTGATAAGCCACTCATGGAGTGCTTGACACAACTGTTAAACCACTCAAGGTGCATGCTAGGGCTTATAAACCACATGAAAAAGGGTGCTTTCTATGGGATGATAAACCAACCTTAGAGTCCTTGGCATAACTAATAAACCACCCTTACCATGAATTTTGTTGTGCTTGACTAGCTGATAAACCACCAACTATCATAATTTACTAGCATTTGTTGGGTGCAAATTTGAAGTTCCACCTTCAATTTCATTTCCTTCTTTAATTGTAAATAAAATACTCTGAGTTGAGAGCTATGAATTTAAAGATAAATCCTTTTTAAATATTGCATGATATTGGTGCATGCGTCTTGCTGACTAAAATTCTTGAATATTTTATAATTTTATTTATGATCCTTTGTTATGTAAGTGTGTAGTTCATACCTAGAATTATTTTCCTTAAGAATGAATTACTTGTAGGCTTATAATAATGTTGATTAGGTACCTCTATATATATCATACATGCATGTAATAGGACTATAAAGAGGTATTCCTTGCTATTTCATGGAATGTTGATTTCCCAGTGGCCTTCTTGGTACCATATGTGTTCCACATTCTTTTATAAGCTTTATACTCTTATTTTTTTGTCAAAGGAAACTTGTAGATCTTAGTGCCAAGATCAATCTATTCTCAGTATGACATTTAGGACCAAAAAGACTACAGAACCCTAAGATTCTTTATGGAAAGGTCTTTAGCCTAAATGGACAAGTCCCTAGACCATGTCTTGTATTCCTATCATCAATAACCCATAGAGAGTATTCTTGTAGTAATTTTAGGAGGGGTAGCACTCTAATGTGATTCATTAAGTTATAAAGGTGAAATTGAAACTCTAGTGCAAGTATAGAAATTTGTAGAACCACAGTGATCAAGCCATGGATGAGCTTTTCATAAATGGCTCTGTGTGGGTTCTATACAACTTGAGTTGTAGGTAGAACAACCATGGCCTCATCTAAGAATATGTATCTATGCATATAGGAGGGGTTCTCCTTATCCTCACACAAGCCAAATTAATTTCATTGTAATGGAAGATAATGTGTGGGAGGATCCCTCATATGGACCTTATCATTAATAAGCTTCCTTGCTACTCCAATCCCCATGGATTAACATGTAACAATGGGTTATGACCTAGAGCGAATGCCTACATAATGAGTGATCAAGCTCAAGCTAGAGAGAGTTTAACAGTTGAAGGGAGACTGAATATGATGTAAACCCGTAAGTCTCATCCTCAAATGCTCATAACAAGTTGCGCAAGGGAAAGGTTATGTTGACAAGCACCAAGATAGTGTGGCATGTTCTGTAGTGTGGATTACATTGGGATGAATTAGCAGCCATGTATTGGCTAGTAGGAGAACTAACTCCTTTTCAAGGAGGGCTCATTGCACCATGGGTATAGGCAAGAGGGAGCCAGATAGATGGGAAATTGAGTGGTAGCCAACAAGGACTTTCTCGTCTCAGAATCTCTCTCCTATGAAGCAACATCACAAAAATGTTAAGGAACGACTAGGATGACTTAGTGTTGGGACAGCCTAGCATGAGAAGCTAATGTCATGAGCTAATTGTAGTTACTTTCAGTACAAAGGACTAGACCCACTCGGCCACATGAGCCCGGAGCTCAGTCCCGAGTAGTCTAAAGGTGCGGTAGGAGTTAAATGGCATGGATTACATAAGCTGGAGTTGTAGTGGCATACATGCAAGCTTGAAAGTTTTTCCATTGGTGTATGTGTAGACCCATAGATAGGTCATCCCAGAAGGCCCACCCAGGATCAAATCCTGAAAGTGCAAAGTGTTTAGGGCCGGGGTAATAGTTCTGGGAGATGGAAAAGATCTCGGTAGTTGGAGATCTATCTGTCCATTTAATATATATATGTAATGCATAATGCAGGAATTATGGGTATCCACACAATGAATGACTTGAAAGTTAACGTTGTAATTCCAAGTGGTGTCGAGAGGATGACTAGGAAAACCATGTAGCTTCCACATGAAAAAATGATTGCATTAAGCTTCCTGATTTGTTAGAATTCAACTAGAAATTAGATCGAAGTAAAATTTTATATCACAAAAATTTCCTTGACGAGATTAATGCAACGACGATGCCTAATCAAGGTTTTATGTTAGTAAAAAATATCAAAATTTTCAAACCCCATTTCCATAGCGACACCTTGGATCTTAGATCAGCTTAGTAACCACCTCCTTCTAACTTGTGTTTGGTGAGGATTAGGAGGGGGTATATTACAAAGTGTCATCAAAGCAAAATTGGTTCATACACTGGACCTGAAGAGGCTAACATGCACATGCTTGATTATTGATTGATATATATATTATGCTTGATCCATTAGCAATCTTACTAACTGAATATCATTACATGTTGATTGATATGTGATGGTTAAAATATTAATGTAGACAAAGGAGAAGAAGTGTGTATGTCAAATGCATGTTCTTTATTTATTCCTAACTTTGGTATATATGTTAGTTTATTACCACATCCATACCGAGACAAAATATAACTTGATGATCCTATGACTCTAGAGGAGGTCATATAGAAGACTAAGCATTTGCTATGAACAGTCTAAGCATAAGACTAAAGTTTGGTTGGACTAGAGTAATAAATGAAAAGAAGGAAAGGGTGGAAGATTTAGTAACTCCACAAAGGTGATCATCAATAAAACTCCACTGATAGTGGAAATGATCCACGGAAATTAAGGAATGAGAAGATGAAAGGAGGCTATAAGTGTTGATAGAGTAGATAAAACCACCTAAGGGGAAATTGTCCTAAGCTATAGAAGTCTCATGTAAATATCCAAAACATATATGAGGCATTAAACGTAAATGATGTGGCCTAGAACGTCCCTACATTATATGCAACATTATATAATAGGTAGGCAGACTAGTAGACAATGATCATTCAGAATGAAGGTATGGGAAGAAACTCCCCAGTCTCAGTTTTAATTGACCAAATATCCAAATTTAGTTATGTTAATCCTAATATTGTGGAAAAATTTGAATTTACAAATAAAATTAATGAGTAATGACGGCTTGTTCAGTTTCCACTAGAAAAAAGAGAAGAATAACATAGATGGTTGAGTCTTGCCCTGTACAACTATGGAGCATCACTACAAATACTTAAATTTAATATCCTTCCTTTAGGATCATATGATGTCCTAATAGGTATGGATTATATGACATGTCATATGAAAAAGGTATATTTCTATAAAAAAATGTTGGAATGCATCAACGATAAATTTAACCAAATCAGGCTACAGGGTAAGAAAAGACTAACAACACTTGAAACAATATCAGTGATAGAGGTGAAGTTATTGGGTGTCGAGCCTGATTATATTCCTAATTTTTTTAGAGGTTTTTTGTTTCAATCACATTGGATCCTTGTTCCTAATGGGGTGGAAATGTCGCCCATTTAATCACCGTCATGGGGCAATGCCTTCGAAGCTAAAAATAGATGTAAATTTTCCTTGTAAAATGTTGTAAGTTCGTAGTCAATTTGGGTTGTTCATTATGCAAATGATCTGACAGTAGAAGTTATGCTAATTTAAGGTTTTTTTTGCTATAATGAAACCCTTGATTTATATGAGGGAATTTAATTGCAGCCTTGTATTATTATTTTGAGAGAGAGAGAGAGAGGAGGTTGTGTGAGAGCGAAGAGGAAATTCCAATGTATTTTTTATGGGTTGTATCTCTTCATTTTGTTGTATAATATAAAAGGAAGGATTGATTGTTTCTTTGTGGACGTAGCCCAAATTTGGTGAACCAGGTATATATGTCTCTCTCTTGTTTTATGCATTTCTATATTTGTGTTTCCGCAATATTTTATGTATTTCATTGCTCCATTAATTAGTTTCTAACATAAGCATTGTATTAGGAAGGGATGTGCCCTTTACACCATCCAAATCACAAATGAAAAATAGACCAAATTAATCCTTTTGCAAATCATCCAGTACAATGATGTATTTGTGGAGGAATTTCTAGGACATCTACCGAGTAGAGATATTGATTTCACATTCGAATTAATACTATGAATAACAATAGTAGTGAAAGCCCCTTATCACATGATTGTGTTTGAGCTCATTGAATTAAAATACAACCAAAATAATTGATGTCAAAAGGGTATATTTGGCCCAACATATCATTGTGGGGATCACCTACACTATTTGATAAGAAAAGGGATGGAAATTTGTGTCTATATATCAACTACACCCTGTTAAATTAGGTCACTATGAAGAATAAGTACCCACTTCCTCAGATTGATGATTTGTTTGATCAATTAAGAGAGGGTGTAGTGTTCTCTAAGATCAATTTAAAGTTGGGTTACTAGTAGGTCAATATCAAGGAGGAGGACATTCAAAAAATCACATTCCTAATGACATATGACCAATATGAATTCACAATAGTACCATTTAGGCTCACAAATGCTCCAGTGACCTTTATCTACCTTATAAATAATGTGCTCAGGCCGTTCTTGGAAAAATTCATGCTAGTATTTGTGGGTAATATTTTTGTATATTCAAAGAATGAAAAGGAGCATGAGGAACACTTAAATGCTTTGTTACAATTGCTCAGAGAACATAAATTATATGCCAACCTCAGCAAGTATGAATTCTCCCAAACTTAGGTTCACTAGGGTTATGTGATTTGTAAGGAAGGAGTGGTTGTGGATCTAGAAAATATGAAAGTAATAATGTATTATCCCATGCCCCAAAAAGTGATAGAGGTCAGATGATTTACGGGGTTGAATGGTTACTATGGAAGCTTCATTCAAAAATTCTCAAAATTTGTGCATCCCATAACTACATTGCAAAAAAAGGTAGTAAAATTTTAGTGGAATCCTAAATTTACAGCCATTTTTGAATAACTAAAGAGTTTACTAACCTATGAACTATCTCAAGAATAGCTCAACTAGAAAAAGATTTTAGTGTTTGCACTAATTCTTGTAAGGAAATATTTAGTGGAGTCATGATGTAGGAAGAGCATGTGATCTGCTATGAATCCGGAAAGTTGAATGAGCATGATAGGAATTATGTGATCCATGATCTAGAACTGAAAACCATTATACATGCACTGAAATGGGGAGAAGGTTTAAATTCCTAAATGATCATAGTGTTCTAAAACATTTGTTTGACCAACCCAAACTAAATGTCATAGTGGCTAGGTTGTTGGATTTGATTAGTGAATTCAATTTTGAAATCAGGTACATTCAAAGGAAAGAAAATAAAGTGGTAGATGCACTCCACATAATTTTGCAAGAAGTTTAATTGGAAGCCATAAGAACATGCTCATTTGACCTCAAAGAGAAAATTAAATAAGGGTTGATAAATGATGACCATTATCAATTTGTCAAGAATTGTTGGTAGAAATGACTATATGTATTAGTGAGTAAAATTTATCACCTCAATGATGATGAGATTTTAAAATTTAAGAATAGAAAGTATGTGCCCAATGCCAAGGAATTAATGAAACTTATTGTGGATGAATTTCATAAAATACCTTACTCAGGTCACCCTAGATATCAAAATATGATGACAACCATGAATAGGACATACTTTTGGATATTGCAGAGTAACTTGCCAAATTCTTGAATTTCCAACAAGTGAAGGTCGAGTGTAGGCACCTAGCTATACTACTATGACCAACTCCAATTTTAGAATGGAAATGGGAGGTTATATCAATTGAATTCATTATAGTATTACCTAGGAAAACCAAACAACATGATACTATCATGTCGGTAGTAGATAACTTAAGTAAGATGACTCACTTTAAAGTTATCGGGTCTACTCATAAAGTAATAGATATATCCCAAATCTTCATAAAGGAGATAATCAAGATCCATGGCGTACCCAAAAAGATAATATCAGACAGAGATAACAAGTTCACTTCAAAATTTTGGAAGGCATTGTTTGATGGTTTTGGAACTCAGTTTTCCTTCAATACCACTTACCTTCCTCCAAATGATGGTTAAATATAAAGGGTAAGAAAAATATTGGAGGACATGTTGAGGACGTATGTGAAGCATTAGGCAAGAAAGTGGGAAGACTACCTTCCATTGGTAGAATTTTCATACAATAATGGCTACCAAGAGTCATTGGTAATGATCCCTTTTAAAGAAATTTATGTAAGGAAATCCAAAATCCCTATTACTTGGGATGATCCACTAAATAGAGTACTTATTGGGATAGATTTGCTAAAATAAATTCAGTAGGAAATTATTAGGATTAAGAAAAATTTGAAATATTCCTAGGATAGAAATAAAAGCTTTGTAGACCAACAGAGATTACACAAATAGTTTCAAGAGGGAGAGAATTTTAAAATTTGTATTAAGCCAAAGAAAATTTCATTGAAAATGGGCTCATGTGCCAAGTTGGCACCCAGATAAGAAGACCATTTCAAATTTTGGAAAGAGTGGGGCTAGTGTTCTATAGATTGGCCTTACCATCCATAGTGAAAGATCATAATGTTGTTGATGTTTCCTTTCTCAAGAAATATTTTCATGATACTAATCATGTTATTGAATGGTTTAATGTATAGGTGGAACGAGAGGGAGAGTTTCAACTAGACACTTTGGAATAGAATTATAAAGCAAGTCAAGGAGAAATGGAAGCACTTTGAACCTGATGAATCCACTGAGGAAATGGCTGAGAAAATAAGAGCATAGTAGCCATCTTTTGTTTGTTGAATAAACAAAATTTAAGAGTTATGTATAAGGCTCATTCTTGTGTTATCTATGTTAATAAGAACACCGAAGAAGATCAAGATTTAAACAAGGGAATGAAAAATTACAAATATAACCATAAATATAAAAATCTAATAGAAATAACACTTCATTTCATTAATATCAAATACTGAAATATGTCTACAAAAAGAATGGAAATAAGGCTAGCTCGGGTGATGGTAGCTTATCTCTGAGAAGTGATGTGGTAGCTGCATGCCTCTGAACTATGTTACAATGAGGCTCAAAGGCATAATTATTATTGAGAAACAATGGAAAACCCTAAACATCCAAAAACCTAACCCTAGGAGATGAAGGGCCAATTTATGGGCTCCATTTGGGTAAATTGGTACATCAACTTCCTAGGGTTGTAACTTTCACATACAATCTTCGTTTGATGTGCACAATGCCTCATTAGAAAGATATATTCTAGGACTACAACATTTGAATTACCAACATCAATCTATTAATCATGTTAATCCCATTTTTCCCCAAAAATTGTCGTTTAGGGCCTAAAAACGGCTCCGGATGTTCAGGGCCTGAAAAACTGCCAAAAATTGTAAATGGTGCTACAAAAAGGAAAATGGAAAAAAGAAAGAAGCAATGGTGGGGGTCCAAGCAGAATAGGATGGTGGCCACAAATATCCACCTAGATCAGAAGATGATGTTTCCTTTAAGCGGGTGGGGTTTGTGACACCCCTATTACTTGTTTCCTGAATTTTTGTAATCTAATAATGAAATGGCATAAAGTGCGGGACCAAAAATCCATAATCTAGGAGTGAAGAGGAAATATGAACCCATGTGTGATTAGTTAACACCTTAAATTAATTTTATGATAAAAATAATGAAAAAGAAAAGAAGAGGAAGAGTCCAAGAGGAATATGAAGAGACCCCCAGGGAAATAATAAAAGGAAAATGCACAACAATATAGGGCTAGACCTCTTCTTGGTGGAACTGGTGATTAAATTTGGAATAAACTATGAGCCGAGGGAATAGGATTTCCTTGAGATAAATAATTCTAACCAGAGTGCAAGAGGAAATGGGATTTAGTGTTTATTGTGAGATGATAAACGACTCATGGAGTGCTTGAAACAACTAATAAACCACTTAGGGTTCTTTCTATGGCTAAAAAACAACATGTAGAAGTGTGCTTGTTGTGGGTCGATAAACCACTCTTATAGTTCATGACAAAACTGATAAGCCACCCTTGCCATGAATTTGTTTGGGCTTGACTAGCTGATAAGCCACCCACTATTGTAATTTCCTATCCTTTGTGTCCTGAAGAAGGTTTTCTGCAAATGTTGTTGAGAAAAAAATTCCCATCAAATTGTGGACATGGCTTAAGAGTGACTGTTGTGAGTAATCTTGGCTACAATAGGTTTACCGTTAGGTGGACAATTTAATTCCCACCTTTAGTTTCCTTTCTTTTTTGAATTCTTAATGAAATGCTATGAGTTGAGAGGTGTGAATTTAAAGATGAATTCTTTTTAAATATTGCATGAAATTAGTGAATTAATCTTGCTAACTAAAATTCTTGAATATTTTATAATTTTGTTTATGAACCTTTTCCATGCAAGTGTGCAGTTCATGCCTAGAATTCCTATCCTCAAGAATGAAATGCTTGTAGGATTATGAATCCGTTGATTAAGTACCTATATATATATATATGGTTGATGCTTATAATAGGACTGTACAAAGGGATTCTTTGTTATTTTGTGGAATGTTTATTTCATGGGGGCATCATTGGTATCATATGTTTTTTGTCTTCTTTTATAAGCTTGATACGCTTATTTATTTCTTGAAGAAAACCTTTAGATCTCATATCAAAGCTGGATCTATTCTCTGTATGACATTGAGGTCCCAAGGGACTACAAAACCCTACGAGACTTTATGGAAAGGCCTTTGGTGTAAATGGATAGGTCCCTAGACCGTGTCTTGTATTCCTATCATCAAAAACCAAGAGAGGTTATTCTTGTAATAAGCTGATGAGGGGTAGTGCCATTACATGCTTCATAAAGTTATAAAGGTGACACTCAATATTTGGCATAAGTACATACATTTTTAGAAACACCATGGTCAAGCCATGGGTGAGCTCTTCATAAATGGCTCTGTGTGGGTTCTATACCACCTGAGTAGTACGAAAAACCAACATGGCCTCAACTAAGTATATGTAGAAATTCCCATAAGAGGGGTTATCCTTATCCTCTCACGGCCCAAATGATTTTTTCAATAGTGGTAGATAATGCGTGGGAGTAGCCCTCATATGGAGTCTTATCATTAATAAGCTCTCTTTCTCCCATCCCCATGTCTCGACATATAACTATGAGTTATGAGCTAGAGAAAACACGCACATAATCAATGTCTGAGGTCAATATAGACCAAGGATGATGGAAGCCTGGAGGTCTCATCATTGGAAGCTCACAAGACATTGCGCAGGGGAAAGGTTAGGTTGATCTTGAAATATTTCATGAATATCGCACTAATAGGAAGGCACATACAAATGATAAGTATTCATAAAATATAACAATATGGAACAAGATTTAAAAATTTACGCAATCTCTCTCCCTATATGATTGCACATACAACAAAACCATTTACAACATAACTTAGTCAATGATAGCATTCTCGTGGATGAAACAATCTTCATTTCATAATTGGTGGATCAAGGAAGGGATGGAATTTTGGTCGATCCCTAGTGAGTGCTCTTGCTTGATATTTATCTTTCTCTACTTCCACTTTGCAATGTGACCTCACACTATGAAAGTTAATGCTAAAGATGGACTTTGAGAATCTCAAATTTATGTAGAGCATATCTGTACATGCTCTTACAACATAGGATTTTATTCATATATGCCTCAATTCAATATTTGAGGGGTTTTTGAGCCTATCAACTCAAATATCTTATCCTAGGGACATTTAAAAATAACCATTGTGACTTCACTCCTCAAAAGGGTGTTCCATATCTCAATTAAGGGATTTCATATTCCTGTAACCATGGAAAAACCAACCAACCATTGAAACCCTTTGTTATATATTCTATTATAGGGACACACACACACACATGATTTCTTGAATCATTGGGTTTGTTATTCCAATTTAAATAGATGCATTCATCTTTCTCAGGGATGAATAAATAGATATGTGTCATAAACACATGAATTTCACTATTAGTCGAAGGTAGTGGTTGATAGCTCTAGCGACACTTATTTTTTGGCAGTGTAGAATATATATGGATCTTGAGTGCTCTGGCTGGAGTAGAGGCCATAGTGTAACATCACAAGAAGGGTGGTGGGAGTATAGTGATTGATAGGTTTGTGAGTCAAATCCAATTCAGCCTGAGTGATAAGTGTGCAATTATAAGGGTGGGAAGTGAAAAGGTGGTGCATGGGGTTGGAATTATATAGTGCAATAGGGGGACTAGAGCTTAGATGGAAAAGGAGATTTGTTGATGGAGAATCAAATTTTTGGTAGGGTGTGGAGGACCTAGCGGAAAGTAGTCATGTTTATTATGTATTGGATGCTACTAGTTACACAGGTTCGACATAGAGCTCCACAATACCTAGAATGAGATATAGAGTAAGAATAGGACCTAGATAGTATGACGAGGAAACACCCTTCTACATCAATGTATATATGTAGTTTTAGCTAGATACAGGAAGAAAATCCCATCTCATGTGTAGGTGGAGGTGGCCAGGTCTAAGGGGGAAGCATCATCCCATAGAAATTTCCTCTTCAAATCCTAAGTTATAGCACAATGAAAATAATGAATTTATGACACAAGAAATACTAATGGTAGAATTAACTCATATATGCTTATAATTGACTTATATTGGAAAATGAAATTTCTACTAGGACACACTCTATTGGACTGGCATGGGTCCTGAATGGATTTGATCCGTTCTATGGAAAACATTCATGTGCTTGTGAAGGACTATGATGACATGTTAGAGAGGATTGAATGAAAACTGACAAGAATCGAGCATGTAATGTCCTCAATGACCCTATTTTTTTTGTTATTTATTTTTAAATAAAAGACGAGTTATTTAAAATTGAAGACTATTGATGATTTGGATAGATGTAAATTTTTAAAGAAGTTATGTGTGAGCATGGTTAGGGAATATTTAATGAAAATAAATGCATTTCATGTGTTTGAAAGAAAAAAAATGATATTTTTATAACTGTTTGGAAATAAACCAAGACCACTCAGAGAGTTTAAGTCTCTTTTCAGTTAGGAAAAAGTTTAAGGAGGACTATTAGTTATCCTAAGAAAAGCGGGGGGGGGGGGGAATAATTGGAAAAAAAAGGTATATTCCTCGAGAAAAATGTCAGGAACTCAGGAGAAGGTTGGGGGGAAACGCTTGCTGAGACCATAAAATGTTTAATGCCTAGAGACAAATTTTTTTAATCTAATACTCATTGAGAGGGAGTTACTATGGGAGAGAAAGACAGTAACAACCCAACACCTATAGGAGATAAAGATTGGTGAAACGATAGTAGAAGGCAATAACCTCCTTAGGGTGTATCAGAACCCCCTATCCATGGAAGATATTGTGAATCTCGCTTAAAGAGACAGTAGATGGGGGATATACATATATTCTGCTAGCTTATGGTGAGGCGGTCTAAGAGGGGCTTAGCATTTTCATAAACTGCTATGATAAGTATTTGAATCCTAAGTAGACAAGACAATAAATGATGAATGAAAAGTTATGCCTCCTTGTGGAGGAATTAATTTTCTAAGTTAAATTTTGTAATTTATGTTCTTGAATGTGTGGTATTGTGTTGTAATGCATAGAACAAAAACTGCAGGTGTGGTATTTCAAAGCTGGAATAAAGGTACAAGAACTATCTAGCACTCAAACTTTTTCTTTAAAATAAAATAAAATATATAAATATGGTTTTTTCTTGTTAGAGAAGAAAATAAAAACACTGATTTGTAGGTTGAAAACTCTTGTTCTGGTTAATCCTTAGAATAAAAAGGAACAACTGATAAATGCGTTGAGTAAGAACGCTGAAGCTATTATTTCGAAACTCGAAAAGTAGGAATTCCTATTGATATTTAAATATAAAAAAATGTGTTCAGTTCCTAATCGTAGTGTTAAAGTGATGACGCATTATGTATCTGTCAAGAATTAAAGGAAAACCCTCAAGGGTTAGAGTCCAATAGACATGTAATCAAACCTTCCTGTTCGACTCAGTCCCAAAATCTAGTAGATATAAGAAGATATTAAAAAATCTCTAAACTTGTTGCTACGATTATAGAAATAAGAGTTCACACGATATACATCAAGAAGCAAAAGAAACACTCTTAGAAGACTAATGAGGGAACTATCCCGTGGTTGATAATTCATGTGAATAGTTGTTATCAAAATAGAAGACATTTTAAGTTAAAACAATATGCCCAAATACGATACATCCATTACGACAAAAGATATAACTATAAGGAAATAAATAGTTCATGTGCATTAAGTATGTAGATAGAAGTAAACAATACATATAGTATCTGTAGTAAATAACTTATAGTTGCAAAAATTGTAAAAGAAAATAACTTTATAGTTGTAAAAGCATTGTTGTGACCTTATAATTAAGGAATAATTGTAATAGTAATTGTATTACACAGTAATTCAACAGAGTGTGCAAGGTGATTGAATGGCCGTAATTTTTATAATTAAATTAAGATTTAAGGGAAACCATTTTCCATTTAAGGCTAGCTATTACTATACAACAAGAATGCAAAGGGGAATCCTCCATAGCTCAACATTTGAAAACAACTAAGTTCTAGATGGACGGTTGGAGACCTGGAAATAAAAATTGAGGGGTTCCATAAGTATAGATACAAGGTAGAACTTGGTAATTGCTAGATATTCTAAAAAAACAGAAGGTATGCACTACCAGGGTTGGTAATCCCGTACCAAGTCCTCTCGTGGACTCCAAAAGAAGAGTATAAATATACATACGTTGGAGCATTTGGAAAGAAAATTCATGGTAACGAAGAGCGGTAACCCTCTTGTTTCCTACTATAATTAAGTGGTAAATGAATAGAGGAACCCCTTGGAAGGTAATGAACTTACAATGATAAAGGGTGTCTCGTTCTCTTTCTGCTGAGAGTGCAGAGAACGTATAAGAGAAAATGAATGCAACAAAGAATAAGGGAGTAGTAATTCAAATTATTACAAGCCTAGAGTAACAAAAAAAAAAAACTCTAACTACCTATCGGCCTGTTGGAATAGTGGCCCTAATGAAAATATAACCGGTAAGGGTGCCATGCAAAGAATCACAAGAAAATATATGGTACCTACATTAAGAGATAAACAATGAGCCCAAATTTAGAAAAAGGGAATAAGGATAGAGAGAAAATCAAATCCATATAACTCTTTCATTGTCATTACCTCGTAACAACCTTGGAAACTTTCAGAGAAAGTTCAAGGTAGAAGAATAAAAGTCGACCATATTAGAGTCACGTTACAGTATTAAGTCTTAGGGGTTCCAGAGTAAAGGTCCCCACAGCCATCGAATGTTAGGGTGAATGTTTGCCACAAAGCCGACTCTAACGAAGCTGGTTACATTGGTACAGTCCAAACACTTTCTAACCGTTGGATTGCAATGATTACAAGTGTAGTGCAGAGATGGAAAGTTCTGCGGTATGAAAATTAAAGTGTCAACTAACCGCACCCTCTCGATCACAATGCAAATAGGATGGATACAAGCCCACCCTCTCAATCACAGTGCAAACAAGATGGGTATCCACAAAATTCCAAGAAATTTAATACAAGCAACAATTATATAACGCATAGCAAAGCCAGTCATGAAGTACTCTAAACAATAGGGATAGATAAACATTTCCATTGGATAAAATACCAAGTAAACTAATGAGTCAAAGAGTATCCCATATGAAGTATGTTGAGTAGAATAGATAGGATATATGCCAAGCAACCGCCCTATAAAATCTAATTAAATACGTTATACGGCAGTGGTATAGCAAAGATGAAATTCTTGTAATTTTAGTGATTTGAAATAACCGTATCATGTGGAATGATATGTTTATAATGGTGAAGCACATATAAGACCATGTTGGTATAAATATATATCACCCCATTTTTTAACAATTTGTTATAACATTTCTAAAAGAGTACGTGTGGGTAGCACCATACCACACTAGGGATCCAAATTAAAAATGATGTCAAAATGAGAAAACAAAGACGTAGTGTACTGTTGGGTTCAAGGAAAATGATGTTGGTCGTAATATTAGTGTGGTAAAGGATCTAGGCAGCTGTACCCCAAGGGTATCTATTATTCCAAGACGGGGAACAAAACATAATATAAACAACTAAATAAATGCATCTTTGTACCTAAGTATTGACCGTGAAGTACAAAAAAGAAATGATCATGTACTTTATCTCTCTTTTCTGTATTTTTTTTATTATTAAAAGTGGAGGTGTGGCAACCATGGGACACTTAAGTTATAAGTTACTTAAGTTATAAGTTAGCCAAAATAATATATATATATATATATATATATATATATATATATATGCATAAATGAGATGTAATATTCTAGATGATGTTTTATTTTCTAAAAAAAATAACAAATAAATTGGGTTAATAAGGGAGACGTTACGAAATAACACCTTCAATTCGACCAGCAGTGCCGATAACTTTGGCATATCCAACCGAATCAATCACCGTAACAAGATTTGATTCATATCCAATAACTTGATTATGTTTAATTGATTCGGTACATGGCGTTACTCTTGCAGTTTTATTAACTTGGCTAGGCCACCGTATAGATTTAGGTAGTATGTTTGTAATGTTTGATACTTTCCGGTTGTCTCTCATATCTCTCTGATGAGTTTATTTTTGGCTATGGTGTTGTTTCTCCGGTGAGAGACTAACAAACCGTTTGTATTTTTTATTTGTATTTTATGATGTAATTTCTTGTTTCTGAAAATAAAAGATTTTATTTTACAACAAAAATAAATTTTAATATTCATGTTAATTAATATATTTTAATTGAAATTTTGTATGTATGTATATAAAGAGAGAAATCGCAAGCTCCCACACACACATACATCTTTATCATAGTAAAATATTGTAATGCTTAGTAAGAAATAATTTATTTATTTATTTTTGTGTAAATCATTCAATTTTTAATATAAAATTGATATGTAAGATTCAAAAATTAATATTAATAATAAAAATATTCAATGTAATTCATAAATAAAATAATTCACTATGCAAGATTAAATAAATAATATTGATATGTATTTAAAAATGTATTAATAAAAGAATAATATTTTGTTATGAACAATTTGTTTTATAAATAAAATATATAAATGCCCATATTCATTAAAATATTTCAGTGTCAACTACATAAAGGAAAGTGGTCAATTATGTATATATGTATTCTATAAAGAAATTAAAAAGCTTAAATTTTTATCACTAAAAACTTACCTATCCATGGTTAAGATGGATATATACTAGTAGGTAGTAAAACTGAGCTCTCAATTTCAACGAATAAATAATTTGATCTACTTTGAAAATAAGATTTTCCATGTTTTATTTCATTTTAAGGAAGACGTAGAGTTTAGCTTTCACTAAAGGATTTTTTTATGAGATTCAAGGTTCTATCTTTAAGCAGTAGTGTCATAAGTTTTATTGAGAAGAAAATATCACAATGGATTTTTGTGTGTTACATTATTTCATTTTTCATTTATGATTCAGGATGATATTAATTGTAACAATATCTAAAATAAGCTCAGTTTTTTTATTAATAAGTGCAGAGAAAATAAAATTTGTACTCATGCACCATAATATATACTAGAATATGTGTGGAAGTGGATATGGAGAAGTATTTTATAAAGATAATATAAATTAATATGGTCTTTTGGATCCATTTAAAATATTTATATTATGAGAAAATTTCATTCAATTAATCACTCTTGTCAATTCGTTCCCAAATAAGAGAAAAAAAAAAAAATCCAAATTGTCATGACATTCATAACAAGATTAAGAGAATCTATCAATTATAAGCAATTATGGACATATTTTGAAAATTATAGAAAAAACATGAAAATATAATGAAATGGTTGACCCAATTGTAATCTAGTAGGAATAAGAAATTATCGATATGTTCTCAAACCTATAGAAGAAACATGAAAACATAATGAAAAGGTTGACCCAATTGTAATCTAGTAGGAGTGAAGAGATAGACATAAATGTAATTTTGAGTTAAACAATTAGCATAAAAACAAGAAATGTAATAACAAATATAGCTTTAGAATAACCAATAAGACTCATTATGATGGTGTTATCCCCAAAGGTGAATATATTTAGACAAAACATTGAAAAAATAATTTTTCTAATTGTATTTTTGACTTATATCCTCGTAGGTTTACTCAAATTTCAAATGTATACATCCAATGGACATGGAATTTAATTCTACATCCAAGGAATACTCACTCTACATATTTTTTAGTAGATCCACATCAAAATAAATTGGAAAAATATATGAAAAATCATACTGAAATTAATTTTACATCCAAGGAGTACCAACTATATAGATTCTTAGTGGATCAACACCAAAAAAAATTGAAAATATATTCTAATGTGTTTTTTCATATATTTTCAATTTTTTGGGTGGGGATCTACTCAAAATCATGCACAGCGGGTACTATTTAGATGAAAATTTGAACTCCACATCCAACTAGTGTATACACATGGAATTTGAGTAAATATATAACGACATAGCCAACTAAAAATAGTGTTTTTTTATTTTCATCTAAAAATTCATTTCTTATTTTATTATTTCAAGTATTATTTTATTATATTCTTTAGGAGGCTCATTTTATACCTGAAATTTCACCTAATAGTAATAAAATACAAGGTTGAAGTGGAAACAATTTTAGTAATAAGGAGAACAAAAGTAGATCGAATGCAAGAAAAAATTCAAAAACATAAATATACTCCAATAAAAATAAGTAAAAAAAATTCTTGTAAACCAAATCCTTTATATCTATAAAAAAGAAGAAAGAAGAAAAATAAAAGAAATAAAAAGAAAAATAAAAAAACATAAGAATATAAGAAAGAAAATAATAAAGTAAACTGGATAAAATAAGAGGATGCATGGGAACAAAACATGCTAAGATTTAAGTTTAACCTGCACATTCAGAAGAGACTTTTTAATCACATATTTCGTTGATGCCTTGATGGAAATATTTCATTTCTCTCCTAAGGGAAGGTAGTCATAATGAGGACAAGGAGAGAGAAAACTAAAATCAAATATTTTTTTCTCTTAATTCAATATTATTATTTGTGTTTTAAACAGTTAAAATATGTTTAAAAAATTAATTATGTATTGTAAATTTCATTAGAGAAATTCTGAGTTAAAAACGGGCTTAAAAAAATGTACTAACAAAATTAACTTTAAAAGAGCCAATCAAATTGAAGATGTTCATGGCATTGAATATTTAAATTGTATTTTGGTTCATCTCCTTATTAGTTTACTCAAATTTCATGTGTAGAAACCTGTTGAATGTAAAATTATATTCCACATCCAACGAGTACCCACTTAACATACTTCTAAGTAGGCGCACATTGAAAAAATTTAAAATACACGGGGAAAACATGTTCGAGAAATTTTTTCATGTGTTTTCAATGTGGGTCTACTCAGAAGTAAGCATAATGGGTACTCATTCCATGTGAAATTTAATTCTAGTTCCAACAGATGTCCACACTTCAAATTTTAGTAAACTTATAAAGGGATAAACTGAAAATATAAAAAAAAATAGTATTCTATATTTTTATTTAAAAATTGATAACTCTTATTTTATTATTTTAACTATTATTTTATTATTTTCCTTAGGAATTCCATTTTAAATCTCAAAATTATCACAATATTAGTGATTGTAAACCACTCATTTAAGATTTATACTTATTATTCTCTTTATTATAAAATCATTTTATATTTTAAACATTTTTTTTACTTCCAAAATTTGTCTTAACAATTGTGTTAGTGTATAGTATATATGTAACAATATCTTAATACAATTTTTATTGGTTATATATAAACGGAGAGATAAAAATTTAAAACTTGGAAAAAATCAGCATATGATTAGTTATTAGAGATTTAACACAAAAAAAAATAACATAATATCTTAATACAATTTTTATTCTCTATATATAAAGAAAAAGATAAAAAATTAAAATTTGAAAAAGAATCCTCAATATGATTAGTCATTAGAGATTTAAGGCAAAAAATAACATAATATAAAATATATAGCATGCTCCTTGTAATGATATTTTATTGATAATTGATAATAAGTTGGTGATAAAAAAAAACATTTATTCAACAAAGATTTATATATAAAAGAAATACTCTTTATAAAATTATTTCATATTCAAATTATATAAAAATGGAATTAAAAATAAGACATAGGGTGAAGAATATAATATAATTCTATTTTAATTTTAGATTTATATTAGCAAATCTTTCACAAACTTTCCTTATAACATAAAACTTGTAATATACATAATATAGGTTTATTATAAATTTGATATACATAGCATAGGTTTATTATAAATTTGATTTGTTTAAACTTACTGAATATCATTTTTAATTTCTTGGGTATTATCGAGAAGTACACTTAAAAATTTACATAAAAATAAGATAAATACTGAAAAAATAACAATATTCAAAGATAAAAAATATTAATAACAAAAAATTAACCCCATTCTTATGATCAACGAGAACCACATAATGGTAATGTCATTATGTCATTATTTTTGTATTCAATGATAAAAAATATCAATAGCAAAGAAATAACACCATTCTTATAATCAACAAGAGCCACATAATGGTAATGTCATTATTTTTGCTTTGGTACACCTTACCACCCAACGGATTTTATTAATTTTCAAAAAAAAACCTAAACGATATTCATAACAAGAAAACACTTAACATCATATTAATTCAATAAAATTAATATAAAAATCAAAATGCAAACCTTTTACATAAATTACAACAATAAATATATAAAAATTAGTACAGAAAACAATCCGGAGAAAGAGATAATTTAGTAAACCAGGGGTGCCTATTTTGGATCGTAGTCATAATTCTCTATTATAACCGTGGCTGCCACATATAATTAGGTAGAAAACACTACGAATAATTAAGTGAACCGATGCTATAATTTTAGGCGGTACCGGTAAATCGATGTGTTTTCTCCTTTTGGTTGTTTTTCTGATATAACTTGAGGAGGTTTCTACATCCATGTGTTTTCTACTTTAGGAGGTTTCTTTTCTTCCTCTAAGAGGCGCTCTAGGGAGTATTATGTTTTATATTTTTTGGGAATTTTTGTTACAGTATGGAGCTATCGTTCGATGCCATTATTCGAAATACTGATATTCCTTAAAAATATTTATGTTATATGATTTATTATATGATTTATTTTTAAAAAGATTACTAAATATTATTTTTTAATGATCAGACTCATGTAGTTGTTGGAAGAATCACCGCATCTCTATAGAATCCGTAATTTCCACCCTGGGGATCCTAGTTACTGGCTTGTAATGTTTACCAATACCTGCGGGTTTTGGTGTAACGGCAAACCTCCACATGGTATCAGAGCTTGGACCCAGGTTCGATTCCCCCAAGTTTCGTTTGAGGGGGGGTCAGGTTCGATTCCCCCAAGTTGCGTTTGAGGGGGGGTGTTGGAAGAATCACTGCACCTCTATAGAATCCGTAATTTCCACCCTGGGGATCCTAGTTACTGGCTTGTAATGTTTACCAATACCTGCGGGTTTTGGTGTAACGGCCAACCTCCACAGTGGTTTCCAATTGTAACGTTCATTAAACCCAATGAGGCACCACATGACAGTAAAGTTACATTGAAATAAAGATGCAAACAGATTTGGCACCGACACGTATAACATGCATGCATTGATTAATAACGCCTGAATTGAAATCTCAACCCTTTCTGTCTTCCATTGTTTCCGGATCTAGCTGAAAGCTTGCTTAATGGCGACAGCTCCTCCTTTAGTTCGCGAAACTTGCTTTGGACTTTGTTCTCATCTACGTGCAGAATTTATTGCCAAGATTTACGCCTGAATGCTTCGGAAACAATCTTCCTCATACCAGATTCTGTAAACTCTATCACGGAATACCAAAAGATGTCAAACCATCAGAGGAAACTTTCTTTTCTGCAACCAAAAGATGTCAAACCATCAAAGGAAACTTTCTTCTATGCAACTAGCTTTTACGCCGCTTGTCTCAGACGGGAAACTGCTTGATGCAGGAGCATCGGAACTCTTAATGAAAAAATTAGAGGAAGAAGACAAGTGGACAACGACATGGACAGCCAGGCCAACCTTGAGCAAGATTCGGTTAATGAACTAATTTTAGTTAAAAATCAGTTAAAAACTGAATGTATGGATAATAAGAACTGAGAGAAAGAGAGAAAAAAGAGAGGAAAAACCTGTGCCTACGAGAGAGGGCAAAAATGTAGTTGCCGGAGAAATCTGGATTAAGGCTGAGATGCCTTAAAATTGTAATCTGAGTTTGTACATAATAAAAAAAAGAGTGTTTTATGTGAACTTGTGTCTGTGTATGTTTTTTCACTGAATTAGTTGCCAGCGTTTTTGTTTTATTTTTCTGGAGCACGAGGTCGTCCCTGGTGTGGTCGAAAGCCTCAAGGTGATAACAAAGTTTTGTTCAGAGCGGATTGAAAAGTATGCTTTTGAGTATGCTTATCTCAACAATCGGAGGACGGTGACAGCAGTGCACAAGGGAAATATAATGAAGCTTGATGATGGACTTTTCTTGGAGTCTTGCCGTGAGGTTGCAAAGAACTGCCCTAGCATAAAGTATAATGAGATCATTGTTGATAACTGCTGTATGAAACTTGTTTTAAACCCTGAACAATTTGATGTTATGGTTACACCAAATCTGTATGGTAATTTGGTGGCAAATATGGCGGCTGGTATTGCAGGTGGCACTGGGGTTATGCCGGGAGGAAATGTTGGTGCTGACCATGCTGTTTTTGAACAAGGAGCCTCTGCTGGGAATGTTGGGAATGTAAGGTTGGTTGTCAAGAAGAAAACCAACCCAGTGGCATTATTATTATCTTCGGCAATGATGCTGCGGCGTTTGCAGTTTCCTTTCATTTGCAGGCCGGTTGGAACAAGCTGTTATGGGCGTCATCAAAGAAGGGAAATTCCACACAAAAGAAGGGAAATTCCACACAAAAGATCTTGGAGGGGATAGTGCTACTCAAGAGGTGGTAGATGCTGTTATTGAAAGTTGGAGCAATCGAAAAGGCTATGGAAATTGCGCCAAGAACGAGAACGAGGCCAGAGAGATGCCTTTCATTATGGTTGGAACAATGGAAAGTGTTGCGCAGTCATGTTAAGGAGAGAAGTTTCAGATGGGTTTCGTGGACCCATAACCCACAAGTCCCAAGGTCAGATTTGTAAAAAATATTGAAAACGAAGAGACCCGAGAATTCATTTTCATCACGTGGTATTAGAGCGGGAAAAAATTTCCTGCGGAGAGGAGTTTTTTTTGTATGTGAAGAAAGAAGAGGTACAAAGAAAGAAGAGATTGCAGCAAACCTGGAGCAGAAGCGCTCAATTGGTTCGAGAGGAGAGAACCGCGGAGATTCCGAGAGGACTAAGCTCAGTGGAGAATCTTGGTAGAGCATCTGGTAGCAGGGAGGACTTGCTATTGCAGAGGTTTGGTTGCAGTTCACAGAAAAGCATATGACCAGGAGGTCATAATTTTGTACCTCGGGAGCATATGACCAGGAGGTCATCCAGGAGGTCATAATTTTTGTACCTCGGGAGTCTGATGCAGGAGCATCGGAACTCTCAATGAAAAAATTAGAGGAAGAAGACAAGTGGACAAGGACATGGACAGCCAGGCCAACCTTGAGCAAGATTTGGTTAATGAACTAATTTTAGCTAAAAATCAGTTAAAAACTGAATGTATGGATAATAAGAACTGAGAGAAAGAGAGAAAAAAAGAGAGGAAAAACTTGTGTCTACTAGAGAGGGCAAAAATGTAGTTGCCGACGAAATCTAGATTAAGGCTGAGATGCCTTAAAATTGTAATCTGAGTTTGTACATAATAAAAGAAAGAGTGTTTTATGTGAACTTGTGTCTGTGTATGTTTTTTCACTGAATTAGTTGCCAGCGTTTTTGTTTTATTTTTCTGGAGCACGAGGTCGTCCCTGGTGTGGTCGAAAGCCTCAAGGTGATAACAAAGTTTTGTTCAGAGCGGATTGCAAAGTATGCTTTTGAGTATGCTTATCTCAACAATCAGAGGACGGTGACAGCAGTGCACAAGGCAAATATAATGAAGCTTGCTGATGGACTTTTCTTGGAGTCTTGCCGTGAGGTTGCAAAGAACTGCCCTGGCATAAAGTATAATGAGATCATTGTTGATAACTGTTGTATGCAACTTGTTTCAAAGCCTGAACAATTTGATGTTATGGTTACACCAAATCTGTATGGTAATTTGGTGGCAAATACGGCGGCTGGTATTGCAGGTGGCACTGGGGTTATGCCGGGAGGAAATGTTGGTGCTGACCATGCTATTTTTGAACAAGGAGCCTCTGCTGGGAATGTTGGGAATGTAAGGTTGGTTGTCAAGAAGAAAACCAACCCAGTGGCATTATTATTATCTTCGGCAATGATGCTGCGGCGTTTGCAGTTTCCTTTCATTTGCAGACCGGTTGGAACAAGCTGTTATGGGCGTCATCAAAGAAGGGAAATTCCGCACAAAAGATCTTGGAGGGGATAGTACTACTCAAGAGGTGGTAGATGCTGTTATTGAAAAGTTGGAGCAATCGAAAAGGCTGTGGAAATTGCGCCAAGAACGAGAACGAGGCCAGAGAGATGCCTTTCATTGTGGTTGGAACAATGGAAAGTGCTGCGCAGTCATGTTAAGGAGAGAAGTTTCAGATGGGTTTCGTGGATCCATAACCCACAGGTGCCAAGGTCAGATTTGTAAAAAATATTGAAAACGAAGAGACCCGAGAATTCATTTTCATCACTGCTTCTTGCTTGTTTCAGATAGAACATGAAATCTCCTTAGCGAAAATGGATGGAAGCATCGTTGTACACTGTCATGAAAACGCTTCTTGGTTGTTTCAGAAAGACTTAGGGAAAATGGATTGGTTGTTTCAGAAAGACTTAGGGAAAATGGATGGAAGCATCATTGTACACTGGCATAAATTCAAAGAAATAAACTTTCTCGATAAATAAAGTGGAGGCTTCTTAAATGTAAAAGGAGGATATTTACCAAAAGGGCACACTGGCATTAATTCACATGCAGAGAAGTTCTCGATAAAAAAGTGGAAGCCATGCCGAGATATTGAAAAATTGTAACTGAATTCACTAGTTGAGATAGCTACGATGGTATAATAACCTACATAAGCACAATATTATTTTTCTCCATCCGAGGTGGAAACGCATAGTCATCCCTTTCGGGCCGGTACTTAATGTGGAGGAGAAGGAAACTAGCAAAGAGCCAACATCTAACTATCAAATCTGGTAAGGGAAAACAATCTAGAATTTTTAGCAAACCTATCATTTTTTCAATGTTTTTCATTTTCCTTTGATTCCAAATTTGAATCTTCAATTGTTTTAAGCCTAGAATCATAGAAATCTAAACAGGACTAAATTTTAACGAAAACATAGAGAAAGTTTGAAATGCTTCAATATTTTTGAAAACCAGAACAAGCAAACAGACAAATAATTCAAATTATATGTACATTCAAATTAATTGTTAGTGAAAACTCAATGCTATATACATACGAAGAATTTGTGTAACATAAGAGAACCTAACTTAAACGCATTAGAGTAACGTTCAGGAAATTTCTTTCAGAGTGCCTTAAAAGCAATACATAGTATCCAATTCCAGCTGGGTGAATAAAATGAAAAAGTAATAATGCTACTCGACCAGATAGCATAGTGTGTGAAGAAAAAAGGTCGACATTGATTTGAAGACGAAGTATACAACCAACGAGGAAATTGAAAATTGTATCAAGTTCATAATAAAGCAGCAAACTTGGAGAAGAGAAAAAAATTATTACATGAATGAAATAGATACGGAGGGTGAATATATGGTACTAAATTGAGTTAAGCTATCTCCCTAATGGATAGGGATACAGTAGTACCATGATACAATTATCCAGTAGTATAATGACAAAATTATATACACTCTGTTTTTATAGAATTGTTTAACATAAACTCCATTCATAGTACATAACTGAACAATAGTTATATTGTAGTATATAGAGTTATTGAAATTATCTATTTGATTGTTTATAAAACATGCTTTGCTCTGCTTTAACAATACATAATGTGCTTTGTACAATGTTAAAGTTCCTTCAATCTCTGTAATGTGATTGAGGAATTGCTAGGGTTTGTGGATTAATAGAGAATAAGCTAAAAATACTTGTAATGTTATATAAGATGAAGAATTTCTAACATAATAAATCACATTTGCATCAAGATTTAATGGCTTAAAACACCTGAGCAAGCGGAGAGAAAAGAGATAGAAATGGATCAAAGTTGCATTTACAAAAAGTATATATCGGGCAGTAGGAGTGGTTTTAACAAATAATATCTTAATTTAATTGCAAACAAAGTGAAGAAAGACAGGTGGAAAAAAATTGTTTACTTTACTTAGATCAAATAAAACGGTTTCAATAACATTTAAACTATAATAACTAAATATAAAGCGGTAAGATTCAGTGAACAGTTTCAATTTACAGATAAAGTTCTTCACTATTTTGCAGTGGCCCTAAATCATACTCTTTATGATAGATTTTTCAATCTAAAAATGCCATGCTTCACATTATGGTTCACGACAAAATTCAATTCATGAAAACTTACAGTATGCTGCATTTTTAGCATAATAGTTTTAGTCTGACCGACACTGACAGAAATTACCTCAGAAAGTGGAGAAAAATTCCCAGGTCTAGCAGCAAACTCCATTGAGAGCTTTGAGCTGGTAAATTTAACTGAAAAGACCATGTGGATAGTGGAGTACAAACATTTATCCCAGAAAAGGCATATATCCTCCCTCAGTCCTCAAACTCTGTATCGATGGATTTGTTCAGAAAAAAGGCGTAAGAGAGGAGGTAACGACCAGTGAATCCTACAGGAATTCATCTAGCGCTATGATAAAAGGCTCAAGCAGACGAATCTGCAACTAGCCTTTCATTCTCGGCTAATGTACACTTTCTCTACGAGGAATAGAACTATTATTTGGAAATGTTCGCTTATGTCGTATACCTTTACCAGCAATGGAAATCACTGAAGAAAAGACTTACCCCACCATAAAGGAGGAGTAAAAAGATGCCATTGACAAGAGAAAAAAGAAAAGGCTTCCCCCATCGTAAACTAGGAGTAAGAAGTTACCATTGAACATACCAAAAGCGAACAAACAACAAAGGCTGATGTATGCCTCGAAATCCATAACCTTGGTGGTGGTGGTCGACCTACGTCAGCAACAAAAAAAATTCAAATCCAATGTTCAAAAAGCAGACGGAACAACAGAGTGACCAATGGCCTTGAATTCCGCAACCTTGGTGGTGGCGGCATGCTTACCTCAGTATGAATTAAGTTAAAAATAATGGAGAAATGGTTATATGGTTGTAACGCATCTCCTTAGTTTAGGATCAGTTCCTAGAGTTTAGGAGGTTGTTCACAACTACCTAATTTTCAGTGATGTATTTAATATTGTAATATTCATTTGATGTAATGTAGAGTGAACGAGAGAGAGAGTCTCCTCTTTGTTTGAGTGCAGTCTCCCAGGTGTTGTACACACCTGTGAGCTGCAACTCCTTCATTTAATTCAAAGTTTGATTTTTATCTTGGTATCAGAGCTTAGCGTAGAGATAGCCTCAAATTTTTTTTAGGGATGTATCATTAGTTACATATCTGTAGTGGTAGGAGAGCATGTAAATGTATCTGTGTGATCAGGTGGAACTACAGTAACACCTGGAGCAAAGGGTCTCAGATGACTGATCATCTTTGAGCCGAAGAAAGGGTTGGAGCAGTTGGCGCGGATTTTTTGCAGACAGTCGTGCCAATAGAATAGAACAAGCGACTGGCACGATATTTTAGAGAATAGACGCGCCCCTTGGCGCGGATTTGAGTCTCATAAGAGTGCCAGGTAAAAAGTAACTGAATTGGTGCAGATCCATGGCTGTTAATCGCGCCAATTTCCGTGCACATCGTGAATTTTTCTTTTCCGTAATTGGCGCAGATTTCTGGCTATTCAGAGCGCCAAAGAGCCAACCTCTTTCTCTCTGAAATCTGCAATTTTTTGTTGCAGATCGGAGTTGCCCGGTCGTGGCACGTGGAGATTTCTGCTCAGTGGCAGCAGATTTGATTTGCCCGGTGGTGGCGAATTGAGGTTCCTTGATCTGCTCGGAGGTAGCAGATCGGACCTGCCCGGTGGTGGCGAATTAGGGTTCCGTGATCCGCTCGGAGGTAGCAGATCGGACCTGCCCGGTGGTGGCGAATCAAAGCTCTGTGATCTGCTTGGTGGAAGCAGATTGGTTTATTTCCCGGTGGTGGCGCAGTGCAGCTCCTTGATCTGTTAGGTGGAAGCAGATCGCCTTTGCCCAGTGGTGGCATGTTGGAGCTTGTTTGATGATCTGTTCGGTGGTAGCAGAACAGTTTTGCCGGGTGGTGGCACAGTGAAGTCCCTGATCTGTTCGGTGGCAGCAGATCGAACTTGCCCGGTGGTGGCACAGTGAAGTTCCTGATCTGTTCGGTGGTAGCAGATCGGACTTGCTTGGTGGTGGCCGATTAGAGTGTTCAGTTGGGCGAAAATGAACAACAGTATAGAATCATACCTCCACAAGTCTGGCAAACTCGATGGAACAAATTTCTTCAACTGGAAATTCAAAATGCAAACTTTGCTGGAGAGCGTAAATTCATGGTCGATCGTTGAGGGAAATGAGCAGAGATCTGGAACAGCGACCTAAGAACAAGATTGGGATAAAAGAGAAACGAAAGAAAAAGTTATACTGAAGATGTCCGTTAAGGACAATATTATCCCACATATCAGAGATTCCAAGTCGGCCGCTGATATATGGACAATGCTTAAGAACCTGTACGAGACTCAGGATACAAATCGTGTTCTGGCACTCAAGGGAAAGCTGTTTGCATTGAAGATGGACGAGAATGAGTTCGTTGTTGGATTCTTGGCCAGAGTCAAGGACCTGAGTGAAAAACTGGGAGCTATTGGAGAAAAGGTGTTCAACTCAGATCTAGTCACACTCACATTGAACAGAATGACTGATGAATATCAGACATTTATCTCAGGGCTATCAGTGAGGGAGAAAGCCTCTTCATTTGATGAGCTGACAGCGATTCTGCTCTAGGAGGAGGAGCGACGACAGAATCTGAAAACTCAAAGCAATGACCTTGCTCTAATGGCGAAGAGGCGACAGTACAAAGGAAAGCAGCACCAGCACCAACATTAGCACCAACAACCGCAGCAGCAACAGTAGAAGGGATCCAACTCTTTTCAAAAGAGATCATTCAGAGGTATGACCGATAATTATGTTAAGAGATGTTTTTATTGTGGGAAACCTGGTCATCGGATTAAAGAATGCTATAAGAGGCAGGCAGATGAAAGAAGAGGCAAACAGAGGAAACATCAGGGCTGTTTTGCTGGAGAGGAGGAGGACCACAGCGATGATCTTCGACTATTCACAGTCGATTGTGCTCTTTCAGCATCAAAGGGAGATGAGGACGAGATATGGTATGTCGACTCTGGCGCATCCTCACATATGACCAGTAAGGAGGATTGTTTGAATTTCTTGAAGAATCTGCATGTGGATCAAAAATTTATCTAGGAGATGACAGTGGGTATGAGATCAAAGGATATGGAGATATTCCTGTGAAGCTACCTAGTGGCGACATTAAACATCCTAAAAATGTATTATATGCTCCAGGAATTAAGAAAAACTTGATCTCTGTCTCAATGATTACAGACCAGGACATGCAGGTGCAATTCTTTAAGAATGGTTGTGTCATTAAGGATAGCCAGATGGAAACAGTTGCAACAGGAGTGCGCGTGGGAAATTTGTATAGATTGGATGCAAAGAGTATGCCACGACAAGCAATGGTTGCAGCTGGATCAACAGTCAAAAATCTCTGGGATCAGAGATTTGGACATCTCGATTTGCAAGACCTCATCTTACTTAAGAAGAAAGGTATGGTCGATGCACTCCCTGTTTTTCATAATGTCAAGCTGGAATGTGATGGATGTGCATTAGGGAAAATGCATAGAAAAGAGTTCCCTTTGCATGTCAACAGAAAGGAAAGAGACATCCTAGAACTAGTGCATACAGATATTTGTGGACCTATGCAAACTAGGTCCCTAGGAGGTGCATATTATTTTCTGTTGTTTACAGATGACTGCACTAGGTTTTCATGGGTGTATTTTTTAAGTAAAAAGAGTCAAGCCTTTCAGTACTTTAAAGAGTTTAAATCTATGATAGAGAACCAAATAGGAAAAAGGATAAAGATTCTCCGCTCAGACCAAGGGGGAGAATACAGGCTAGGAGAGTTCATGAATTTCTGCAAGCAGCATGGGATTATGCTACAATTCACAGTGCCACACACTCCACAGCAGAATGGAGTAGCAAAACGCAAGAACAAAACTCTTGTGGAGTGCCCGAGAAGTATGCTTCAAGGTAAAGGTCTATCGAATGGTCTTTGGGCAGAAGCCATTAATACTGCTGTTTATTTAAAGAATAGGAGTCCTACTAAATGTCCAGGCTTCAAAACCCCCTTAGAAGCATTGTTTGGACTCAAACCAGCAATTAGTCATCTAAGAATAATTGGATCAAAAGCTTATGCTCATATACCAAAAGCAGATAGAAAGAAGTTAGACCCCAAAGCCTTGAAATGTATATTTGTAGGATATGGCACAGAGTATAAGGCATACAAGTTATATAATGCTATGACTCATAAAGTTTTTGCAAGCAGAGATGTTATTTTTCATCAACAGACTGAAGATGGAAAGGAAGACTCTAACAGTGATAGCCACATTCCATTACTGATAAAGATAAAGACTGACGAAGATGAGGAGCAGGAGCAGGAGCAGGAGCAGAAACAGGAAGAAGTAGCAGGAGATAGTGTAATAAGTGATGATGTAGGCCCAGAAAGTGCTGAAATAGGTAGAGTTGAGGTAAGTCCTCTACCTAGAAGATCAGGTAGGAAGACTAGACTACCTGAATGATTGAAAGGCTATGCTTTAATGTCCAAAATTTTAAACATTGTAGAACCTTCAAACTATGAAGAAGCAAGTAAATCAGATGAATGGAGGGCTGCAATGCATGAGGAAATTGAATCAATATATAGAAATCGTACTTGGGATTTAGTTGAGTTGCCTGAAGGAAAAACCCCTATAGGATGCAAGTGGTTGTATAAACCTCAGATAAATGCAGATGGGAGTGTAGAAAAATTCAAAGCTAGACTGGTAGCAAAGGGTTACTCACAACAAGAAGGAATATATTTCAATGACACCTTTGGCCCTGTAGCTAAATTAAATACAAATAGAATGCTAATTTCTTTAGCAACAAAACATAAATGGAAGCTACACCAGCTAGATGTTAAGTCTACATTTCTGAATGGAGAATTAAAGGAAGAAATTTATTTAGTACAGCCTCCTGGTTTTGTGAAAAAGGGGCAGGAGCATTTAGTGTGTAAATTGCATAAGGCACTTTATGGTTTGAAACAAGCACCCAGGTCATGGTATGAGAAAATTGATTCATTTTTTATACAGCATGGCTTTCATAGGAGCCTCAACGACCCAAACCTGTATACCAAGATAAATAAATAGAGGCAAATCGTTTTGATTTCTTTGTATATGGATGACATGATCATAACAGGAAATGCAAATAATTTGATCAAAGAAATCAAGCAGCAAATGTCACAGGGATTTGAAATGAAATACCTTGGAGATCTTCATTATTTCCTAGGTTTGGGGGTATGGAAAGATTCTGGTCAAACTTTTCTAACTCAAGGAAAGTATGCCAAAACCCTGTTGGAAAGATTCAGAATGGAACAGTGCAAAACAGCAGCAACACCATTGCAGCAGAATCTCAAGTTAAGCAGTGATGATGGCACAAAACAGGTGGATGCCACTTTGTATAGACAGCTAGTGGGAAGTTTGATATATCTCACGACAACTAGACCTGATCTGGCATATTTTGTTAGCGTGTTGAGCTAGTTTATGTCCAAACCACTTGAAAGTCACTAGATTGCAGCAAAATGTGTGTTGAGGTACCTTAGTGGTACTTGTAATTATGGTATTTTATACACTGACATTTCTGATGTTACTTTAGCAGGTTATTCAGATTCTGATTGGGCAGGTGACCTGGATGATCGTAGATCCATCACAGGTTACACATTTAGTATTGGATTCGGGGTTATTTCGTGGAGTAGCAAAAAGCAAAGTACTGTAGCATTATCATCATGTGAAGCTGAGTACCGGGCGTTGTGTTCAGCCACATGCGAAGCCATATGGTTGAGGAGATTGCTTAGCGATGCAGGGGAAGGACAGAAAGAAGCAACTAGCATCAAAACTGACAACCAGAGCACAATAAAGCTTGCATACAATCTAGTTTTCCATAAAAATACTAAACATATTGACACTCAGTTTCATTTTGTTCGAGAAAAGATACAGTCAAAAGAAATATGTGTGGAGTATTGTAACACTTGTGATAATTTAGCTGATATTTTTACTAAGCCTCTAGGGCGAGTAAAGTTTGAATTATTTAGAGGGATGTTAGGAGTGCAGAATAACCCTTTCTCCATTAAGGGGGGTAGTTAAAAATAATGGAGAAATGGTTATATGGTTTTAACGCATCTCCTTACTTTAGGATCAGTTCCTAGAGTTTAGGAGGTTGTTCACAACTACCTAATTTTCAGTGATGTATTTAATCTTGTAATATTCATTTGATGTAATGTAGAGTGAACGAGAGAAAAAGTCTCCTCTTTGTTTGAGTGCAGTCTCCCAGGTGTTGTACACACCTGTGAGCTGCAACTCCTTCATTTAATTCAAAGTTTTATTTTTATCTAATTATTTTTTCAAAACTAACGTTCAACTCTGTAATGCCAAAAAATATAGCAGTACCGTAAAAAAAAATGGTCAATCACGGTCACTATATATCACTGCCCTAATGGCAATGACATAATAATACATACATTAAGTAATTTTCAATCAAAAAAATGTCTTCCAGATTTGTTTTAACCACATTTACTGATGGGACCAGCGCGCAATTCCACACTATAATGTTTAACAATAATACAATAGTGCACTAATCAACAATGAAATGATTAGTAAATGATTTCGATCTTAATACTTGTGATTAGGTGTTAATCATAGGATGGTTTTGGATTTTTGTTGGATGGCATTTATGTTGGACTTTAATTATGCTGTGTTGGTGGTACTTGCCTATGTTTCCCACTCTTGGTTTACGCCAAAACCCTGCACTCTATGTCATTTCTTCATTTTGCTCCTGAATTTTCGCTACGCTGAGGGTTTGGACTGGTACTGAGAGTTTGTGCTGCGAATGTATGGAGTTGAGCAACAGGCCCTGCGTGCACCCAGCTATGGGTTATGTTGTTTGTTGGTTTGACACCTCCGTTTGTTCTGGTGATTTTGTTGCTCGGTTACTTGGGCACAATATGAGGGTTCTTCTCGTCTCTGCAAGAGAGTTGCTGCTATCTCTGTCTGCTCGGTTACTAAACTTGTCCCTGCTCCCCTGTTTTCATTTCATTGTAGTTCTTCTGGTTATTAAATTTGGTTAATGGGTTGCCCGTGTTGCATTCTACAGGTCACAGTCGCGGTGGCCTCCTCCTCAGCTTCGCAACTCTGTTCAGGTAAGTTGTTTCTCCATGATTCATTTTCCTTCTTTGTTTTCCTCCGGTTCTAATGAGGACTGCTCCTTGGTCTCAGGGTGTCACTATGGGTTGTGGCTTAGTGGGGTTTCATTCTTCCCATGCGACTAATCTCCAGGTAAAACAATTTGTTTATTGTGCATTCAATTTCTCACTTCTCAGTTCACTTCTTGTCTTTTACTCGGTTGGCATTTGGCTAACAATGCTCCTTTGGCTGGCTTGTGCAGGTGGGAGTCCGTTCACCGGCGTGGTCAATGTAACTACTACAGGCCTTGCTCCGGTAGGCTCGTTCTCTGCTACTGTTGTCAATTTGTTTTAGTGTTAGGTGGTCTCTGTCAGTTCACTGGGTAGAGTCCCAGTTCTCGTCCACTCGGGTTTCTCTGTTGTCGCTATGCAACCTGGTTCAGTCTTGTACAAAACCCTCGTTTGTATTCTGGTAGTTTTGTAACTTTAAACCACCTTTTGGACGGTGGCCGACCAAACCCTCACGCGTAGGGTTCTACTGGCTAGTATTGTTCTTTTCGCTGTTTGAATGGGTATCCCTAGACTGTTATATGTATACAAATATTTTTTGTTGGAAATGAAAAGAATTAACAGGGAATTTGGTTATATTTCATTTACCTCTGTCCTGGGATTGTTGCTCAATGTTTGCATTCTCATTCTTTTCGAACTGCTCGTAATGTAATGGGTTTATATTCATGGAACTCCATTTGTTTGCTACCAGTCTTCGTACTGGGAATACTCGTCTAATTTCTCAGTCTGCTTCTGTTCTTTAGGAAAGGAAATAAAAGAAATGGGTAGGAACGCACAATATTTGCTTAGTTTTTCTTACTCAATGATTAAGGGAAAAGTAAATGAATATTACAACAAACTGTTACAGATGGACTCAAATGTTTCGGATGAAAGAAATTATTCTCTGTATTGTATTTCTCTTCTCATGTGCTGAACCCCTCCATGATTGTATTACATTGATTTTTATATTGTGCTTGAACAGTTAATCAAACTGTTCTCGGTTACCATACAGTTACCCTTTGTAGTTACATAGTCGATAATCTTGTTGGGTTTTCTTGTATTGTAGGAGTTACAAAAGTACTGTAGGAGTTACAATATTATACTTTTTGTTTATGAACAGACATCTGTAAGGTGGACTAAGAAAATGACAAAACAATGTAACTGTTATGACACTACCCTAACTGTACTGTTCCTAATATTTCTTAACTAATAATAATAAAACAAACTAATTCCTAGACACTGTTTTATTCATTAAACATAAATGAAATTAAAAGTCTTTGAACCTGTCCTTCTTGGCTGAGACCAACACCTGGTCATGATGCCCTTAGCTGGATGCTCTTGCATCAGGCTCCCGGGGTAAGAAAAATTCATGACTTCGGTCCATGAGCTTCTCGACTGAATAACCCGCCTGCTCTATCTGTTTAGCATTAAGCCACGAACTGTCCTCAATAGGACGGTTCTTCCACTTGACCAGATATTGCAGATACTCTATCCGCCGAGTTTGCTTGGCCACCTGAGTGTCGAGGATCCTCTCAATCCCGAGGGGCTGAGCGTAAGGCATTTGTCTCATCCAAGACTCACTTCCTTCCTTTGTGTCCCATGTAGGCCGTGCAATACTGTCTTCCTCTAGATCAGCAGTGTATGGAAATAGGTCTGCCACATTAAAGATGGGTGAGATGCCTATTCCTGGTGGTAGTTGTAGTTCATAAGCATTGGCTGAAAATTTCCATAGAATTTTGCAAGGGCCTATTTTTTTGTACTTCAGCTTGTTATATGCACCTTATGGAAAATGCTCCTTGCATAGATGCGCGAGGACTTCATCCCCCACATTAAACTACACTTCTGTCTGTTTCAAATTTTCTCGCTACTTATATTTTTTACTGTTGTCCTGCAACTTTATTTTCACCTGCTCATGTAAATCATTCATTGCTTTAGTGAAATCTTCCCCATCAGCACTCCATCTTTCCTGTTGTCCTAGATCTCGTAGTTCATGCACTCCGTGAGGATGCATGCCATACAAGATCTAAAAAGGACTGTAACCCGTGCTGCGATTGGGCGAGTCGTTATAAGCGAACTCTGCCTGGGCAAGTACTCGATCCCACATTCACGAATTTTCACTGATCAAACTTCGTAGTAGGTTCCCCAGACTCCTGTTTACCACCTCTATTTGCCTGTCGGTCTGCGGGTGATAAGCAGAGCTGAAACTCAACTGCGTGTCCATCTTCTTCTATAAGGTGCACTAGAAGTGCCCTGTAAATTTCACATCCCTGTCAGAGAGAATGGACTTAGGTAGACCATGTAGCCTGATGATCTCCGTAAAGAACAAGTGGGCCACGTGAGTGGCATCGCTGGTTTTTCTGCAAGGGATGAAATGCGCCATATTTGAGAATCGTTCTACTACTACCATCACCAAATCATAACCCCGATGCATCCTTAGTAGACCCAAGATGAAGTTTAAGCTGACTAAGTCACACGGTCTACTTGGAATGGGCAATGGCGTGTAGAGTCCCGTATTTTGATTGTGTCCTTTTGCCAACTGACACACTTTACACCTTGTCACAAATCTCTGCACATTCCTTCGCATTTTTGGCAAATAATAAAAATGGTTGAGCTGCTCTACTGTTTTGTCTATGTCGAAATGTCTAGCTAGACCTCCACTGTGCTTCTCCCGAATGATATTCTCTCTCATTGAGAAATCAGGAATGCATAATTTTCCCCATCTAAAAAATAACTTCTCCTACAAATTATAGTCCAACCACAGACTATTATTTCTCAGCAAAGGGTTCTGACAACCTTCATAAGCCTCTTTGAAATCCGTGTTGGTCTGATACAAGTCTTTCAAATGCTCAAAGCCCAACACTTGTATTGTACTCTCCTACAAGAGTAAGGCTCTTCTGCTCAACGCATCCGCCACCTTGTTGGCCTGCCCTCTAATGTGGTCCAACACAAAGGTGAAACTCTACAAATATTCCACCCACTTAGCATGCTTGTGATTCAGCTTGTGCTATTGCATCACATATTGCAGTGCAGAATTATCCGAGAATAAACAAACTCATTTCCCAGCAGATAGTGTCTCCAATGCTTCAGTGCTTAGACGACAACATAGAATTCCTTGTCATAGGATGAATACTTCCACCTATTTTCATTCAACTTCTCGCTGAAAAATGCAACAGGTTTGTCTTCTTAGCTAAGCACAACTCCAATGGTCATACCGCTTGCATCACAGCGAACCTGAAAAAGCTTTTTAAAATCTGGCAATCTCAGGATCGGCCTTTCTATGATCTTCTTCCTCAATAGCTGAAAACTTATTTCTGCTGCCTCAGTCCAACGAGAAGGCTGACTTGACTTCTTTATAGTGTCCAACATAGGTGCACAGATTTCACTGAAATTTCTTATAAATTTTCAGTAAAAACTTGCCAGCCCATGAAAACTACATACCTCAAATAGACTTTTTGGGGATGGCGAGTTGACAATTGCTGCAATCTTCTATGGGTCCATCTTCAACTCGTTTTCGGCGATCACGAAACCTAGATAAACCAATTATCTTTGCGGAAATGTGCATTTTTTCAGATTTATCAGCAGCGTATTCTGCTGCAATTTTTCCAACAAACTTTGAACATGTCGAAAGTGTTCCTCCCTCATCTTGCTGAAAATTAATATATCATCCAGGTACACTATTACAAACTTTCCACTAAATTCTTTCGGCATTTCGTTCATCAGTCGCATAAAGGTACTGGGTGCATTACTCAGTCTGAATGGCATTACCAGCCACTCATACAATCCTTCATTGGTCTTGAAGGCTATCTTCCATTCATCCCCTTCCCTGATTCGAATATGATGATACCCACTCTTTAAATCAATTTTCGAGAAGTATGCTGCCCCACTCAAGCAGTCCATCATGTCGTCCATCCGTGGCAGTGGAAATCTGTACATGATGGTCATTTTGTTGATGGCCCTTGAATCTGTGCACATTCGCCATTCTCCTCCTTTCTTGGGAGCGAGAACTGTTGGAACTACATAGGGGCTCAAACTCTCCCTTATCATCCCTTTATCTAGCAATTCCTGCACCTGTTTTCTGATCTCCTCATTGTCTTTAGGGCTCATCTGATATGTTGCCTTATTCGGTAGACTTGCTCTGACTATAAAGTCAATATGATGGCTGATACTTCTCTTGGGAGGGAATTTATCTGGTAAGTCATCCACCACTATATCGCTGAATTCCTGCAGCATCTGCTGAATTTCGGCAAGCAAATCTAACACCTCTGTGTGTAGGAGTACCGTCTTCTCTCTTCTTACAACAACATAGCTTACTTCACTGTCTTCAATTTGCTTCAAAAACTATTTTCCACCCATTAGTAACACTCTCGTCCCGCTTGTTTCACTGTCTCTTCTTCCTTGATTGGCACAAGAGTGTGCTTGATCCCATCTTTGACAAACTTATAACAGTTTGTCTTCCCGTAATGTACTACCTTCCTATCATACTGCCACGGCCTGCCTAGCAGTATATGACATAAATCCATCGGAAATATATCACAAATAACCTTATCCTTATATCTGGAAATACGGAACTCAACTTCACATTTCTCATCCACAAACAGATGATGGCCTTTTTGCAGCCATGATACCTTGTAAGGAGTGGGGTGCTTCAATTGCTTCAACCCAAACTTCTATACCATTTCTGTGGCAACTAGATTATCTGTGCTCCCACTATCGATAATCAACTTATATCATTTCCTGTCTGACTTACAAACTGTCCAGAACAATGCTTTCCTTTGAGTTTGTTTAGCTGTTTCTTTGGCTGGTTTCAGCAACACTTTGTTCAAAACTAAGGCTTCCCCCCTTTTCGGCACATTTTCTGCTTCTTGGGGAGGTGCCTCCACTTCCTCAGGCTGTGTGACATATGCACCTCTCTGTCCAGCTTGTTCCGCTTTAGAACACTCAAAAGATCTATACCCCCACTTGTGGCACCTGTAGCACTGATAGTTAGCTCCTCTGCCTCAGCGAATTCCTCTTCCTCATTGATATGGCTTGCCACCTCTATTGCTGTCACCTTTTTCTATTGTCCCAGAAGTTTTGGAACCGTTGCCTTCTTTGCTATTGCTAGTAGTTCGCTGTCTGACAGTTCCCCATCCTCTCCTAGCATTTTGTTTTCTAGTGATCTTCTCCTCTGCCTTCATAGCACTTTGGTATGCTTCTATGTTTTTCAGGGACAGAATGCTGATTTCATCTAATATTTCTAATCTCAAACCATTTACATACCTTGCTATTTTCTCTGGGGTGTCTTCTGTATAACCAGCTCTTAAAGTTACCTGGTAGAATTCTTAGTGTACTCTCTTACTGGTATCCCTTTCTATTTTAAATTCTACACCTGTCGATGCAGTGCAATCTGGTAATCCTTGGGCAGAAATCTGCCTTTCAGCTTGGCCACCATCCTTGACCATTTTTTTATTGGCAACTTGTTCATCCACCTTCTCTCTGTTTGGACACTATCCTACCACAGGGCTACATGTCCCTTCAGCTTTGTTGCAACGAACTTAACTCTCCGGTCTTCACTAACCTCTTCACACTCAAAATATTTATCTAGTTCGTTGATCTAGTCCAACAGAACTTTTGTAGACAAGCTGCCGTCATAATTTGGGATTTCTGGTTTAGGCTTGCTACTCGCTAATAGGACCGACCTCAACAATCTCATTTCCAACCCTTCTTCATCTAATCCATTTGCTGTCACTACAGCTTCTTCGTCGCTGTCATCTCCTACCTCTGGATCCCTTCTCCTTCCTACTTCAACTGCCTCTAAACGGGTAGTAAGGATCCTGATTTCCTCCCGCAAACCTTCATCTGTTTCTCTCTGAGTACCCCTTCCACGTCCTCATCTTCCAACTTCCATCTCTCAAAAAAAACTCTAAATCGTGCTCTGATACCACTATGATGGGACCAGCCCACAATTCCACACTATAATGTTTAACAATAATACAATAGTGCACTAATCAACAATTAAATGATTAGTAAATGATTTGGATCTTAATACTTGTGATTAGGTGTTAATCATAGGATGGTTTTGGATTTTCGTTGGATGGCATTTATGTCGGACTTTAATTATGCTTTGTTGGTGGTACTTGCCTCGGTTACTGTTTCCCACTCTTGGTTTACGCCAAAACCCTGCATTCTATGTCATTTCTTCATTTTGCTCCTGTATTTTCGCTGCGCTGAGGGTTTGGGCTAGTCATGAGGGTTTGTGCTGCGAATGTATGGAGTTGAGCAACAGGCCCTACATGCGCCCAACTATGGGTTATGCTATTTGTTGGTTTGACACGTCCATTTGTTCGGGTGATTTCGTTGCTCGGTTAGTTGGGCACAATATGAGGGTTCTTCTCGTCTCTACAAGAGAGTTGTTGCTGTCTCTGTTTGCTCAGTTACTAAACTTGTCCCTACTCCCCTGTTTTCATTTCATTGTAGTTCTTCTGGTTATTAAATTTGGTTAATGGGTTTCCCGTGTTGTGTTCTACAGGTCACAGTCGCGGTGGCCTCATCCTCAGCTTCGTAGCTCTATTCCAGTAAGTTGTTTCTCCATGATTCTTTTTCCTTCTTCGTTTTCCTCTAGTTCTAACAAGGACTGCTCCTTGGTCTCAGGGTGTCACTGTGGGCTGTGGCTTAGTGGGGTTTCATTCTTCCCACGCGACTAATCTCTAGGTAAAACAATTTGTTTATTGTGCATTCAGTTTCACACTTCTAAGTTTGCTTCTTGTCTTTTACTTGGTTGGCATTTGGCTAACAACGATCCTCTGGCTGGCTTGTGCAGGTGGGAGTCCGTTCACCGACGTGTTCAATGTAACTGCTACAGGCCTTGCTCCAGTAGGCTCGTTCTCTACTACTATTGTCAATTTGTTTTAGTGTTAGGTGGTCTCTGTCAGTTCATTGGGCAGAGTCGCATTTCTCGTCCACTCAGGTTTCTCTGTTGTCGCTATGCGACCTGGTTCAGTCTTGTACAAAATCCTCATTTGTATTCTGGCAGTTTTGTAACTTTAAACCACCTTTTGGATGGTGGCCGACCAAACCCTCACCCTTAGGGTTCTGCTGGTTCGTATTGTTCTTTCCACCGTTTGAATGGGTATCCCTGGACTGTTATATGTATACAAATATTTTTGTTGGCAATGAAAAGAATTAACAGGGAATTTGGTTATATTTCGTTTACCTCTGTCCTGGGATTGTTTCTTAGTGTTTGCATTCTCATTCTTTTTGAACTTCTCATAATGGAATGGATTTCTGTTCGTGGAACTCCGTTTGTTTGCTGCCAGTCTTCGTACTGGGAATACTCGTCTAATTTCTCGGTCCACCTTCTGTTCTTTAGGAAAGAAAATAAATGAAATGGGTAGGAACGCATAGTATTTGCTTAGTTTTGCTTACTCAATGATTAAGGGAAAAGTAAATGAATATTACAACGAACTGTTACAGATAGACTCAAATGTTTCAGATGAAAGAAATTATTCTCTGTATTGTATTTCTCTTCTCATGTGTTGAACCCCTCCATGATTGTATTACATTGATTTTTATATTGTGCTTGAACAGTTAATCAAATTGTTCTCGGTTACCATACAGTTACCCATTGTAGTTACATAGTCGATAATCTTGTTGGGTTTTCTTGTATTGTAGGAGTTACAAAAGTATTGTAGGATTTACAATATTATACTTTTGTTTATGAACAGACATCTATAAGGTGGACTAAGAAAATGACAAAACAAATTAACTGTTACATGACACTACCCTAACTGTATTGTTCCTAATATTTGTTAACTAATAATAATAAAACAAACTAATTCCTAGACACTATTTTATTCATTAAACATAAATGAAATTAAAAGTCTTTGAACCTATCCTTCTTGGCTAAGACCAACACCCAGTCATGATGCCCTTAGTTGGATGCTCCTGCATCATTTACTAGCTTTCTAATTATTTCGTATAAATTAGATAAAAAAGAGGTCAATTCTAAAACCATCAAAACCTTTGATTGAAGATACATAATATTATAGTTAATATCATATTTTATTTCTCCTACTTTTTATTATTATTACTTTGTTGATTCATCCTTATAAGACAATAAGTTTAAATTCTATTCATTTATTTTCAAAGAAAACATTTGCAATGTTTATTTTTCTATTTTATACCATAAATAAAAAATAGAAATTAGAAATTAGAACTAAAGAAAAATCTTAATTATTTTGATATTTATGACTGTAAATAAACAAAAGAAAATTAAAACAATAAAGACCAAAAAATTCTTAAAACAACAAAGACTTTGGTTAGAAGAACATTACATCTTGAGTGACCAAATAACATAACATTACATTTTCAGTGATCAAATAACATAAAATGAAAGAACAAAAATCATTGAACATTGATACTAATAAAAAATATGACCCCTCATGTATATGTAGAGATTTGTGAGAGATCTACTATTATCAAATTGTTTTTACCAAGTGAACTTCTTGATTCTAGATGCAGACAAAGGTGGTTTTTAATCCATTTCATATGCTTTTGCAAGATTCCACAAAAATAGTTGTAACTCATTTGAGATGATGTGGATTTTCTCCTTGGCTTCATTCATATCCAACAAACCTCATCCTAAGAGAATATCCATATGCCAATATGTATCAACTATATTAGAAATCTCAGTAATCACATCTAAATTATTCAAACATCCACATTCTCTAGCAATATCTTACTCAACAACAACAATTTCATATTGAATGAGTTATGGAGTTTGAGTCTCGTACAATTATGTGAAATATTCAACCGATTCTTGGACTCATGACCCTCCATGATTTTTATAGTATCTAGGTCATTTTTGTTTTGTGCTCAGTATCAAGTCATGGTTGAAAATGATGAGGGACGGCACCCAAAATATGAGGTATGAAAACTTTATAAATGTGAGAAGGGGAGAGAGGATTCATCAACCCAAGAAGCCATGAAAGGGGTGGCATAGATAGAGTAACCAACATGACAATAGAGTATAAGAAACTCAAGGGGAAAGATAGGTAAAATTGTAGGTTAGGAGAGGAAGAGAAGAGTAGTGGGAGAGAATTCCAAAGAGGTTCAATGGGAGCAGGATGGAAGGTGAACTCCAACCAAGGGTGCTAAGAAGAAAATGTGGAAAGAGAACCCAAAAATATTAGAGGTTGTACAAAGGAAAGGCACATGAACCATATAAGATAATAAAGGAAGGTTATTTTTCAAAATGATAAACCCTATAGTTAGAAATTTCCTCCAATTTTATGGATTCCATCAGAAGTGGAATGTCTAGGTAGTACAATAATTTTCAAAAATTTAATCCTCCTTCATTTGATAAAACATGAGCTTCATATACAAACTAACCACTTACGATGATGTGAAACTACCTCTTGGATGCATGATTATCATTCAAGGGATGATAGGAAGAGAAAGGGGCATGTTGTCCCTTTAGACCAGTAAATATCTCTATCATATCAAATTTGATTTTCCTAGGATCCATGCATTTAAATTTTTGTAAACTCAAGTTAATCCATCATCATGTTGAGTGAATGTTTCAAACAAACTCATGCAAGGTGTTCAAAGAAAATTGTAGTCATTAGGAAGGGTGCATTGACACATCTTTAACCATTATATCTTAGTGTGGCAACTGCCATGCACCCTCCTAGCTTCTACCCTTCATACACTCTTTCCTAGCATCTCCAACCTTATGTATTCCTCATCATTCGGTTTATATTGTAGTCTATGATTTTTATTTTAAATAATTACATATATCAACTCACTATATATTTTAATTTGTAAATTTTTTTTTATCATAACGTTATAATAGTTTTAATTTATAAATATTAATAAATGAATCACACCCAAACAAACAAAGTACAAAGCTCCAACTTAAAATATGTGTTCTAAAATTGAGATGCATTAAGTGATTTCAATAAAGTATTTCCAAAACTCATTTCACTTGATAATTTCCACCATCTAAGTGTTGAAATTAATTTTTAGTGTAAATTTATTACTATCATTTATTCAACAAGTAGTGGATCATTTTTCACTTTATTATCATTAAAAGAAATGATGCACCATTTTTTTAATATTATCATTAAAATCAATACAAATACTTCATTCTTCCTATGTTTTTGTATTATTATTGAAATCAATATAATTAGTTGATTTATATCATTTCCATTTTACTAATTTTAAAATAAATTTATTATATTATTGTGTTATATCATTCCTAAAACTATTAATACTTCCCAATTTTTCTAAAGAAATTTTTCTCTAAAATCATCACTAAAATCAATAGATCTTAATATTGTACTATATGATTATTGAAATAGACAAGAGAGCCACTGCCATGGCTGTAGTCCCTGTCGGGGTCTGCCACAACAACACAATACAAACGCTCTGTGCAACATGTCTTGAAACACACCTGATTAGTTCTTTGTGCGCTGGATTTGGGTCTCGTGAAAGCGTTGGACCTGGAACTAGAACTTGAACGTGAAGTATAGCTCCTTCAATCATTTGCCTTAAACGGATTGGGTTACTTGGTAATAGCAGACTTAAGTAGTAGTCCCTGCCGACCTGCAACACTTTTAATTTAAAATGAATCATTTTAAAATGAATCATTTATCTATAAAATGTTCCTAAAAATTGTATTTCAAACTAGAAAAAAATAATTTCACGACTTCAAATTTCACATAAGTACCATGCATAAAATAATGATACTTATATATATTAATTATCATTTCGATATGAGCAATAAACAAGTACACAAGAACATAATATTCTTTAACAAATGGCATTGTAAAGGCACAATAAACATTGAATACTAGAAAAAACTTATTTACAAAAGGCCCCGCGGCCCCGTCCACCCACCCCACCTGTTGTTTGGAGACGAATTCCTGCAACATCTTTCTCTTTCTTTCTCTGACTGAAATTCCAAATTCTTTGTTTTTCTTTTGGTTTCATTTACTTTAGCTTGCCCCACTATAGGATGTTGATTACAGCTATCCTGATCAATCTAACAAAGCTAAGGCCGAGTTTGTTACTGTTTTACGCCCATCATCTCCTGCCCTCTGATTCTTCTTTATAATTGCACATCAATAGCTCAAAGCATTCGACATTGCAAAAATGTTGATTCTTCTTTATAATTGCACGTCTTTTAAGGTTGTTATCCCATGATTATGGCTATCCAATTTGTCATTGCTTGGCTTAGTACGATTGAAACAAATGGAATAACAAAGGAACAGTGAAACTAAAGGTCTAACGAACAATGAATTTAAAGGTTTCACGATTAGATTTTCTAAATTACTGATTAGAAAAGATTAGGAGTTGAGATCAATTTCAACTTTCAGTCTCGTAGTATTACTAATTAATTAGAATCTCGCTATATAAGTTGAACATATTATTATATCTAGTTATGTGATGTGGCAATACAATATGAGTTTTGTATTGTACAAGTGCATTGATTGGTGCGTTTTTTATTTGATTAAGGCATATAAGTTGAACAAATGTATAATAATTATGGTTAATTAAGCCGGTCTAATTTTAATTATAGTTAATGCATTGAGTTAGTCCTTAGCACTTTAGGGGTTTCACTATAGCGAATTTTTCAGGTTTAGAATTAATGAACAACAATGACACGTTTTGACAATCATCATTATTCTTTTAAGCATGAGACACATCTTTGTGCCCAAAGACACATCGATCAAAAAAGGAAAGAGCCTCGAAAAAAAAAGAAAAACCCTTGACCATTTCTAAACAAATATTGGAACCCCCAGAGAAATATTAGAATATGCTATGATAATTGAATTCATGACTTTATATTCAGGTAATATGAAGATTGCAGCTATTGGGGCAATTCCCGGGTTATGCCAATTTCAAAAGCTAGAACCTGGTCGCAAGAGATATATATATACATGGCTAATATGCTCGAGTCCTGGAAGCTAGCTCCACTCTAAGCAAGTAAGTACGGATCCGCAATTCAATAAAGTAAGCCAGGCCATTCATTCATGCTTGCTTCTTAATGCACCCTTCTTTATGAAAGCCTGAAAGAAGATAGTCAGCTCATTCATGCAAGCTATCCAGAATTAGAAAAAGCCAAAATTACGAGCTATTGGTCCTTTCCTCGCTACTGCCTTACTTACTTATTTTAGCTAGATGGGAGGGGAGGATGAGGATTGAACTGGTTGGAAGGCGTAAGTAACGTGACAAAGAACAACCAGCAACCTATATATAGATAGGAGAAGGGTCCTTTCATATCTCTTTCTTCTGGTATGATGCACGACAATTACAACACTGCACAAGTCAATACTATCCATATGAAAATACTAGGCTCTCCCTTAGCGTCTATCTCTCAGTGTTAACACAATCTCTACGATTTAACTTTTCATAGGATTTGTGATAATCTCTCAGAGTAGCCTTTGAAATTATAATAATCTCCGTGAAACTATCCAAGCTCGTAATTTGGAGCAAAGTTTGTTCAATACATGTCTTTCATGCAACAGACCCCACATGTGGCACGATTCATGTGATAGCGGTAACTATTAAAAATGAATGCAATTAATTTAATTAAAATATTAATTTTTCATGCTACGTGTTGTAAGACTTTACATGCATAAAACTTTAATAGACTGTGGAGAATGCCAAGCGCCATCATACTGCAACTCTCGTTAGCTGGTCGGTGGCCTTCGCACTCTCGTTAGATGGTCGATGGGCTTCTGTGCGAGCCAGATCTGATGCAATGTCGACTTTGGGTGAAATCAATCTATTAAGCTGAGTTTGGCGGTAAGAATGACTTCCCTAACTGACTTGAGGCAGTTATGGGGCTTGCATGCAGGGCCTGGCCATATGATTGACTGGCTAACGAAAATGACGAGTCCATATATAGCAGCAGCCATCATCAAAGGGAGAATCTTATTACACTAGCTTGCTCCCTTGCTGGTTCAAAATCAGTTGGTTTACATGTAAGTTAAAAGAGAATGCATTCTTGCTAGCTAGCGGCTTAAACTCTGTTTTTAAGCTCTGTTTGATAGATTTAGGCTTCACTAGGTCATTGGCCTCGTGAACCATTCTTACGTTCCCTTGGCTTAACGGGGCAAGGCACCAGCTGAGTATAGCTATCCAAGCATAGTTGTCTCCTAAAATCTAACAAAAAATAGTGCTCAAAGAATGCAATGTTGACCTTGAAGACAAGCACCAGGAGGCCCTGAACTGGAGTTCGGAAGCATGGGTGAATGAACTGTAGTTCAGGAGCATGCTTCGATGCATCGACGAGAATTATCCTTGAATTGAAGGTATGTAGACAAAAGTGTGGCAAGTTTTGCGATAGTTCTCTTTTTCATTTAACATGCTAAAAACAAAATCCAAGAACCAGAGGGAAAAAGAGAAAACAAGAGAAAATAGTCACATATCCAAGACTTGGAACTGTCAATTCCAGGACAAGCTGCAAGTCAATTCCAGCACAAGCCGCAAGACCTCTCAGATCATGTTCATGTATTCAAATACTTGCAGTACAAATTCTAATACATTCATGAGGTTGTTGGCCCTTTCACCTTCAAGGAACAAAGTACAAAGACATTAGCAAGCCCTATGAATTTCAAAGAACAAATTGCAAAGACATTAGCAAGTCTTAACAAGCTACGAATGAGGGGAGAAAGCATGAAGCCATGAGGCACCGATAACCAGAGCTAGGAATAAAGCCATCTACCGATAACCAGAGCTAGGAATAAAGCCATCAGACAAATCTACCGATAACCGTATATGACAAAGCCCTTGGACCTAACTGTAATTGTACAACCATATCAGTGCCCTCGTGGCTCCAAGGTACTGTTTTCTTACAATATACAGATCTTGAAAGTCAAATTTTGGTACTTCACTAAGTTTTTACTTTAACATACATAGTTAGAATAAAAAAAATTAAGCTCACTATTTCACTATGTAGCAGTTTTATATTTCTTAAAAAGAAGTTATGATAATGTAAGTTCAATTGAGTCTTACCAGTAATTTCGCTTATAAGTGCCTGTCTTGACTTCACTTGCCCGTGCCTGTCTTTGTGTCAATTTCCATCTATCCATTTATAATTGTTCTGTCTTCGAATCAATGAATTATATGTACAGGGAGAAGGAAAGAGGCATGAAAGAGGCAACCTTGTAATAGGACCATTGTAGCCAGAAAGGGAGCCTTGGAGGTATCTGAGATTTGCAAAAACAGAGTGTTGGAGGTACCTATGATTTGCAGAAATGATAAAAGTTCGGAGAGAGGGGAATAACTGCGTCTCCCCAACAGTGGAAATTGGTTCTAGCCGTGGGTAGTGTTCCTCTTGGCTAACTGCTACTACTGTCGAAGAATGAAAATGAGAGGGGAAAATACTCATAAAGCTTGATAGCTGCAGCCGGAAATGACAAACAGATATTTGGCTCCAGCAAAAGCGCCACATTACTACTTGATACACCACCTGTAGGATTGTCGAGACATATGGCAAAAGTGCCACATTACTGCTTGATACACCACCTGTAGGATTGTCGATACATATGGCATCTGCTGCATATGACACCCATGTTAAAAAAAACTTTGCATATAAAAAATATTTGCATACCACAAAACTTTGCCCCAAGTGGACTTTGGATAAAATGAAGGCACGAAAAAATCACTGCTGCCCGAACTTTGGATATAAAATGAAGTGCAACATAATTTTTTTTTGGATATAAACAAACTTTGTAATTAAAATGCAGGGTGCCAGAAAACTTTGTATATAAAAAAGTTACCACAATATTTCCGTATCGGGCCACGTGAAGGCCGTAATAAGAGGTAGAATATTTTTCAAACAAAAACTTTGGTTAAAATTTCAGTGAATGACATTGTCAGCGTTAAACTTTGGTTAAAATACGTATAGGCGGAAAAAAAAAATCGAGCAAAAGATGAATTAATGCAGGGTGATCAATCAATCGCTATAGTCCTACTAAAGACAAGGACTAATAATAGATAATAATCCAATTATAATTGATAATGCATTATTTCTTTATTTCCATGGTAAACTTCCACCTTTTGTCTTTTGAAACTTTTTTATTTTGATAATAGGTTAAGGAAAAATTCTTTATCTTAAAACGACTTTTATCCTCATATTAAGATATTATCTAAATAATGTATGCATTCTCAACCAACTTATTATTATTTTATATTTTATATAATCTAAAAATACATAATAAGATATGAGAGTATGGTAATAAAAAATATAATATGACCTAGTTTAAGAGGACTCGACAATTAAGCTAATATAATCTTGTGATACCAGATAATTCTAATAAAGGGTTAGGTAAGTGAAACATCTACGAACTAACGATCACTACCATTATATACCCTCGTTGAAGATTAGGTAAATGAGACAACTTCGGGATTTCAAACAAATAATCATTACCGAAAGAGTGCCTTCAGACTACACCATCCACCAATTCTATGCCTTGTAGCTACTTGGTCATATTATATCATTAACAATTGACCTTATATATTTATATAATACATAAGGTTTTTCTAACCTTAAATTCCCACCGAATAAAATCCCACCCTAATTGAAATTTAAAACAAACATGTGTAGAGAACTGCTGGTCATGCCTTAAGTTTAAGAAATCAATAATATTTTTCTAACCTTAAGTTCCCAAGGAATAAAACTCCACCTTGATTGAATTTTGGGAAATAAAAAAATTAAGAAAACATGTGTAGAGAATTGTTTGTCATGCTTTAAGTTTCTAGAAATTAAAATGTTTCAAATGTTTAACATTGATCTAGATTTATTTTTAATAATTATTTAGAAATGTTATCGAAAATAATTTGTATTAGAAATGTTATTGAAAATAATTTGTAATAATTATTTAAAATATTATTCAGCCTAATTAATTTTTATTTTTAATAATTTTTTTTATTATTTTAATAATTATTAATAGTTATTTAAAAATATTATTAAAAAAATGTGTAATAATTATTTAGAATAATATGAAACTAAATTACTTATTTCTTTTAGTATAACTTTTAATGTTTTATTAATTAATGATTACAATTAAAAAAAACTAAAAGCATATTAATATAATAAATATTGTTTTGTTAATTAATGAATATTATAAAATAAAAATGAAAATCATATTAACCTAATAAATGTTTAAGAAAATTTATTTATTATTTATTATGTATTAGTTTGTATTTACCAAAATTTTTGCTATTTATCTATTGTTTAATTTTGGGAATTCAATTTTTGTTATTTTTTATTATTATTTAAATTTATTTATTTGTAAGGTGATTGGTTGAGGTCTTATTATGGGCTCTTTAGTAACTTCTATTTCTATTACTTACTAAATTTGCTTTTAGTTTTATTTTATTTTTATTTAACTTTTTTATTTTGATTTTTTCCCTTTTTCTATTATTTCTATTTTCATGAATTATAGCTTTTTCTTCCTACTTTCAATTTAAAATCACTTATTATTATATTAGAAATATATTTTAATAAATCTAATTATATATACATAAAACACACACACACACACACACACACACACACACACACATATATATATTAAAGTGTATATATGTTAATATAAACAATATTAATTAATTATATTTTTAAATTTTTGGTGATGTTATTCAACAATAGAACATTTTATTACTTGTTTTATTTCTGTGATGAAATTTTTGTTTTTATTATTTTTTAGTTATAATTAAGCGATATTTAAGCTACGCGGCAGGTACTAGCTAGTATGTAACCCCTGTTTTAAAATGTTCATATAATTTCTAATCGCTCATGTAGCCTAAGACGCACATACCCACAGGCTTTGACTTTGGTTTATTTTTATTCACCTGTGGCTCATCAACCATACCATAATATTTGGACTTTGGTTAAAACCCCAACCATAATCCATAATACATTTAAGCCTTTCTATTCTGCTTTATTTCTGTTATAATTCTTATATAATAGAAATTGTTCATAAACCACACTTAAACCTTCATTAACTTACCTTTCTGCCTTTCTCCATGGCTTTGCACATTAATCGAGGCTCACTTTAATGCTCAATCTCCACCATCGATTTTGTTGTCTTAATCCAACAGTGATCGCGCCATATCATGCGATAACTAGCACGATAGATAATACTACGAAAGCACGTGAGAAAAGTTGTTTTGGGTTTCCTACATGGCACCTCCACGTTTTATTGCACGCTCTCAAGAAATTCTGCTTACCATTTATTTCCACGCGACATACCACTTTCCACATGATATACGCTTACCATTTTATGGTGACTCTCCCTCTACACAAGGTCAACATTCAGGCTTGATTCGAAACTTGGATTAGTTATGTCGATCCATGCAAGGCTGCTTCTTCTTCTCCCTATTCTGGTGACCATCAGTTACTCACGCAGAGCATCACCAATTTCTACACAGAAATTCCATTTTCCTTTAGAGCAAACTTCCAAATAATGATTCTACCAGGAATGTCTATTCAAAACTTAGTTCACGCTCTACATTAATGGTTCAGAACTTTGACTTGAAATAGCCAGCCTCTCTTCCACGCATTCTCTGAGACTGATCCGATTCCACGATTTCTCTTCAGGTAGCTTTAAGCCACAACCTTGAATAGGAATTTGATACATCTCTTAATTAGACCTCGAATAGGACTTCGGTCCACATCTAATTCGATCTGCGTTCTACACCCAACGAACACTGGCTTAAGTTTGTTCCCCGACAAAAAGGAAATGGAACTGTCGTTTATGGCAGTGTTGGAATTTATGCACAGCTCTAATTTCAATCAAAAATAAATCTCCATCATCGATTTCATCTTTACAAATTTTGTACATGTCTATATACTCAGAAATCAAATCTCTATATATTTATAAACGAATATTCATAAGGGGGTTTCTTTCTCTGGCCTGATTTTCTAATCAGTGGCCTCTCTTCTTACTGCCGTAGGCTATAATCCCATCCTCTCTATTCCTATCTAAGGATCATTTTTTTTCTATCCACCATGCCTTTTAGGCTTACAATTATATACAAAAGGTTCTGTTAACCAATTCTGGTTCAGATCCTTAATCTTTTCAACTAAATCCTGAATATCCTCTAAGTCCACTTTTGACTCAACTAATCCCTAAGGATCCTCTAAAATCATGAAACCAATTCCTAATCTAAGATTTACAATTAATTCCCAAATCTCTCAACTATCCTAATTTTCTCATGTTCTCCAACATTTGAGAACATTTACAATATGCCTCATAATATCTAATTAATTCCTATTCTAAATATCTCTTATTAAAATCACTCAAAAACCTTAATAATTACATTAATTTGATACATAGGAATCCAACTTTCTTAAAAACACAAGACCTCCCATGTCCACTAAAATACAATGAAATTTCTGAGCCAGATGCTCCTGCATCATACTCCCAAGGTTGAAAACAATCATGAACTCCAGATCATGTGTCCTCATACGTTGATAGAAAAACCTACAGGGTCCCAAATTTTAATTTATAACTGTCCAAATGCTCTGCACCTTTGTTGCTGCTATATGTATGCTATCTTCTATTCCATCTTCCTCTCCTTATCAATCAGTTTCAAATTCAGATTGATGACTCTTCTTGTTGCTGTTAATCTCCTCCATTTGGACTGCTTCATCATTAATTACAATAATTCTTGAATCTCCATCTCCAACACATCCTTAGGCTGGTACATACTCCGCCATTTACTGCTACCTCTTCCTCTTTGCTTCAAGTTGTTGTTGTTTTCCACTAACTCTTTCATCTTCACATTTTCTTTCTCTTTCATGGTTAACTCTTCCTTCATTGAATCTTGATTTTCCAACATTATTTCCAGTAATTGAACATCTTTGTCCCATGGATTAAACTTTTCCATAGAATCTTTCTCTTCCATCTTTACTTGGCTACTCATCTGTGCCAAATTTTCTCCAGCATCTGCAACACAACATGCACTCACAAAACAATTATTAAAGTAAAAACATAAGGCCTCAGTGCCTCTTCTTCCTTTGGAAACATTTTGGTATGCTGCTCTGATTTTTCCTCCTCTATCAGCACATCAATATGCTAATTCAACCTCTCTGAAGAATTATCTAAAGGAGTCTCAAAACTGTCATCAAGTCTCTCTTCCACCCCATTTGCTTCAATGATGTCTCTTTGCTCTTGTCCACTATAGTGAACTCCTTCCTCTACAATCACACTGTCATACTCTAAATTTTCCAGCAAATATTCCAACAATTCAATTTCTCTTTGACACATCATAAGTACTTCATCATCACTTATAATTCCTGCATTTATACACAAATTACCAGTTTGAAAATTACAAGGTTCAACAATCTCAACTGTTTGTTCACATATCAGCTCTTCAGACTGAATCTCATCTCCTTCCTTTATAAGAAATTTTTCCCGTGTTGTAACAACTTCAACTATCAATGCATTACTAAATTCTTTCTGTTGCAATAAGTCAATTCTTTTCTCATTCAAGAGAAATTTTCCATCATTCTTTACTTTAAAGTATTTATCTTTTGAAAGATACTCTTTCCTACTTTTGATAGCTTCAAAAGACTTCTCATCCTCTGTAAAACCTGTAATTACATCAAAATTATTATATTAAAAAATACAATGTTTTATATCCTCCTCCTAATCTGAACTTGTGCAATAGTTCAGAAAATCATCAATAATTCCTTCCTTAGCAACGTAAACTTCTTGCTTTCTTGAATTTTCACAATGGTTCATAAGATCTTTCACAGATCTCCAGTCTTCATCTTCACCTAGAACTTCACCTTGTTATGCTTCAGAAATGGAAACTTCCATTTTCAACTTAGCTTCTCTGAGCTCTTCAAATCTCAATTAAACACTCATTATCTGCTCAAACTTCTTAAGCTCTTCTTCTAACTGCATATTCACCTGCTGATTTCTCTTCTCTTGTAGCCTCTACCACTTTACTTTCTTCCTCATGACATAACCATGCCTTTGGTCTTCCTTATTTCTCTACAACATCTTCATCAATATCTGAAGATGAACTGTAATCTCGGTCTTCTCGCTCTCATATTCTTCTTCACTTAATTGTCTCTATATGCCATTTTCCTTGGCATCCTATTTCTCCACCTTTCTTCTACTATGGTCTTCCTAAGAACCTTTATTATGACTATCAACAGTCATTTTCTCCTCCACCTCTATGAGTTCCTTACTCACTATGAGCTGTACTTAAGCCTCTACAATAGCAAGTCCTCCCTGCTACATTTACCTTACCAAGTTTTCCTCTATACTTGGCCACTAGTCCCCTTTATGGAACTTTCTTTGAGCATTCCTCTACCCCTTATAGCCTTCAACTCATCTGTACTTTTTAGAACACAACTTTCCTCTTGTATTTCAATCACAAATGAAGTACTAGGTTCTGGCCACCTCTTCTTTCACTCAGAAATCCTTACTATCTTCCTTCATTACTGCTTCTTTTCTTTTGCTGAGATTTTGTCTCTTTTTCTACAATCTGAATTCTGCAACTACAATCTTCAAACCAAATTAAAATAAAACACACTATCTCACCTTCAAGATCTATGTCTGATCTTGTTCTATCATTCACCTGTATATGAAACTTCAAAACATAACTCTGTTCTAAATTTTTCTGAAAGAACTTTTAGACGGATAATCTTCTTATTCTGCTCTTATACCAAAATTGATGTAGCCTAAGCCGCACATACCCACAGTATGCTATAAAATGCATGTCATATACATGTCCCAGAAATTTTAAAATTCCTGCTTAGTGAAACCTTCTTAAACCAAAGTTTAATTCTTTTAATTGAATATCTAAGTGGAAGCTATCAAAATTTACCATAAAACTTTGGTTTAAATTATTACCACAGTTTTAATATCGCACAGGCTTCAACTTTGGTTTATTTTTATTCACCTGTGGCTCATCAACCATACCATAGTCTTTGCACTTTGGTTAAAACCCCAACCATTATCCATAATACATTTAAGCCTTCTATTCTACTTTATTTCTATTATAATTCTTATATAATAGAAATTGTTCATAAACCACACTTAAACCTTCATTAACTTACCTTTCCGCCTTTCTCCATGGCTTTGCACATTAATCGAGGCTCAGTTTAACGCTCAATCTCCACCATCGATTTTGTTGTCTCAATCCAACGGTGATCGTGCCATATCGTGCAATAACTAGCACGATAGATAATACTCCAAAAGCACATGAGAAAAGTTGTTTTGGGTGTCCTATGTGGCACCTCCACGTTTTATCACGTGCTCTCAAGAAATTCCACTTACCATTTTATTTCCACGTGATATACCACTTACCATCTTTGGAAAACTACGAATGGCTCCTCACGGAACTTTGAAGTTGCGTACTCTGCCTTATGCTGACTCTCCCTCTACACAAAGTTAGCATTCAGGTTTGATTCGAAATTCGGATCAGTTATGTCGATCCATGCAAGACTGGTTCTTCTTCTCCCTATTCAGGTGACCAACAGTTACTGACGCAGAGCATCACTAATTTCTACATAGAAATTCCGTTTTCCTTCAGAGAAAACTTCCAAAAAACGATTCTACCAGGAATGTCTATTCAAAACTTAGTTCACGCTCTACATTAATGGTTCAGAACTTCAACTTGAAATAGCCAGCCTCTCTTCCACACATTCTTTGAGACTGATCCGATTCCATGATTTCTCTTCAGGTAGCTCTAAACCACAACCTTGAACGGGACTTCGATCCATCTCTTAGTTAGAACTCGAATAGGACTTCGGTCCACATCTAATTCTATCTGCGTTCTACACCCAATGAATAGTGGCTTAACTCTATTCCCTGATAAAAAGGAAATGGAATTTTGGTTTACGACAGTGTTGGAATTTATGCACAACTCTAATTTCAATCAACAATAAATCTCCAGCATCCATTTCATCTTTACAAATTTTGTACATGTCTATATACTCAGGAATCAAATCTCTATATATTTATGAACGAATATTTATAAGGGGGTTTCTTTCTCTGGCCTGATTTTCTAATCAGTGGCCTCTCTCTTCTTACTTCCTGTAGGCTACAATCCCATCCTCTCTATTCCTCTCTAAGGATCATTTTTTTCTATCCACCATGCCTTTTAGGCTTGCAATTATATACAAAAGGTTCTGTTAACCAATTCTGGTTCAGATCCTTAATCTTTTCAACTAAATCCTAAATATCCTCTAGGTCCACTTTTGACTCAACTAATCCCTAAGGATCCTCTAAAATCATGAAACCAATTCCTAATCTAAGATTTACAACTAATTCCCAAATCTCTCAACTATCCTAATTCTCTCATGTTCTCCAACATTCGAGAACATTTACAACATGCCTCATAATGTCTAATTAATTCCTATTCTAAATATATCTTATTAAAATCGCTCAAAAACCTTAACAATTACATTAATTTGATACATAGGAATCCAACTTTCTTAAAAACACAAGACCCTCGATGTCTACTAAAATACAATGAAATTTTTGAGCTAGATTCTCCTGCATCAAACTCCCAAGGTTGAAAGCAGTCATGATCTCTAGATCATGTGTCCTCATATGTTGATAGAAAGACCTCCAGGGTCCGAAATTTTAATTTGTAAATGTCCAAACGCTCTGCACCTTGGCTGCTACTATATGTCTACTATCTTCTATTTCATCTTCCTCTCCTTGTCAATCAGTTTTCAAATTCTGATTGATCACTCTTCCTATTGTTGTCAATCTCCTCCATGTGGAATACTTCATAATTAATTGCCATAATTCTTCAATCTCCATCTCCAACACATCCTTAGGCTGGTACATACTGATAAAATATGCGAATCTAGATTAAATTATTTTTATTTTTTTTCTAGTTAAGACTAACCTAAGTACCCACGGGGGATTTGAACCAGTGACCTATTGCAAGGAGTGCCTTAACAACGCACCCATTCACCGTCAATCCAAAGCCCCGTGGGCCAATCCAGATTAATTTATTAATCAAATGCAATTACATATATACAAAAAATTTTGTCTCAAGATAGGTATGCTATCTTGGACACACAATCTGTTGGTTGAGAGATTATCTCAACCACACACCAATCTAGGAAATAGATCCTAACTACTAGGAACAAACTCCTTTACTTAGTAAGAATCACAACTGAGACAAGTAGGAATTAGATATTCCAACACTCCCCCTTAATGAGTACTTGTCTCCATATCAATTTGTAAAATCTAGTTGTGGTCAAACATAAAAAAGAATATGTTGATGTCCATATAAAGGAGCAACCATCCACCAGAATGCATGGGTACTAACCGCTGCAACTGCCAGTCTTGTAGGATGTCCTTCGCATACATGGTTCTTCCAACCATTATAATTGCACACATGTACCTGTACTTGTAAATCCCCCTCCAATATCATCATGGGTTTTATCGAATTACCCGTAACCATGCTCTGGGTTTTATCGGATCACCCTCAACCATGCCACCAAGGGCTCTCAGCCACCAAGGCTAAACACAGCCACCAAGGCTCAACTCAGCCATGAAGGCACTCCAGCCACTATGGGCCACAAACTTGCCACTAGGGCACTCCAGCCACTCTAGGCTACAAACCTGCCACTAGGGCACTTCAAAGACCCAACTCAACCAGGCCAAGGATTTTCTCAGCTAACCCTAAACCATGCCAACAGGAATCTCTATCCCATTTCACTGTTACATGTGGTTTCTGGCTTACCACAAACCGACACTACAAATACAAAGTGGTTTTTAGATTACCACGAACTGTATGGGGATACACATGCCTTACAAGGCTTACATTTCACACTCCAACTTTGGAGTTACCAGGTACACAGTTTACAAAGACCACTATAAAACACCCTAGACTTGCTTACTAATAAAATGTGACTCATAAAATAACATGCTAGTGAGTCTATTCCACAAACTCACACTAACTCACACAAAGTTTCACCTAGTTGTCCATCATCCTCCAATCTTTGATGCTACTTGTGCACTTCATCTTTTGATCACATCCTAGGCATCTTTGTCTTCTCTTTCTATTTTTGATTTAATTGTCTTGGATTTACCTGCATGATTTGTTAGAGTAGCTAATTCTAACAAGACCACTCCATTGAGTTAGCTAAGCTCAATGCTTCTAATTCCAAATATTATAAATGCCACATTAATTTGTTTCTCATTGGAATTTTTTTTTTTAAATATGAAATTCTAACAAATTTCACTTTTACATTGAGTTGATCAGGCTCAATGTGTTTACCTTCCCAAACTCCAATTCTACCAAATTGACCTGAAAAGAAAGAAGAAGGCGATAAACCTTGATTTTCATGAGCAACACACTATCCAGAGTTCTATCACTAGATCCTGTGGCAATAGCTAAACCATATGGGTTGACGTCAATACTTAGAACCCAACTTGTATGCCCAAACATAGCACAGATAACACTCTTGTTGACAACATCATAGGTATGAATATGCTTGTCATCTGAAGCAGAGAATAAGATCCGAGAATCAGTGGGAGAAAAAATGAGGGATGTCACCAGCATGTAATGTCTTCCATGAAGTAGTATCCCACAACGTCATAGAGGTGCTACCCCCTCCAGCTACAGCCAAAATATCCCCCTTGGGATGGAACCGCATGTTCTAGGGTTCTTGAAAAGATAGTTACAAGCTGACTTTTGGCAAAGAATTCATATCTATCCTCCACCATATTAGGTCAAGATCATGTTTTTGTAGAAATTTAGTAACTTTATCAGCTCCAAAGGTGTATGAGACACCTCTGTCATTCTCACCCCAGCCTTCAATATCCTTATCTGGATCTACCCAAAGAAGATCACATAGTAGACCTTGATCTAGCATATCTAAAGGTCATGAAATATCATCCCTGGTCTGCCTCAAGTCCTTCAAATCACGGGATAGACCTCCATGTATACATAGATTTTTATTTATTTATTTATTTATTTATTTTTTCAGCAATAGGAAAAAGTTGGAACATTCTATGAAAGCCTTCCATATCCAAACATTGTACCGCCATTTTTTCGATAGATTTTGCCCAACGTACAGAGGAACACACCATTAAGATGTCCTTTCAGATTTTATTGTACATGCTATTACCATGGCTCGAATATGTGAATCTGGATTGGGTCTTTAATACGCTCCACGTAGAGTCACAACATTCATGACAAGGATGGAATGCAGTGCTCTCAAAACACTGATGAAATGCACAGTCCAATTCACAAGGAGCAATGGATCAACAATGCACCCTTCCATAGTTTACCCACTACGCCCAATCGCCAGCTCCCTATGCAGACACATTGATGTAGATCAACCACAGCATATTCAGCAAGAAGATCTAGCTATGTCAAATCTACTAATACTTATAGTGCCCTTTACACCATTTTACTACACATATGTCCACAATAGAACTCTGACTTGTGCTCTACACTAGTCTTCACACTGCCAAAAAAATCAATCTTTTCTGGAAGACTTCTTGCAGAGCTTGGCAATATTAAATGTAGTGCCATGATCGACACCAATGCGATCCAAATTCACTGCTAATTCAATACACACAAATTCCAGACGGAGGGATCGAATGTGTCATCCCTTTACCTTACGACCATCATCCTCAACATCCAATAGTCCATGGATACACTGATATTTATATAACACAATGCCACCTGCTCTTCGGCTCACTTGCTGAGCAACTTCACATGAACTTCTAGCTCGGTCTACAGATCATCTCTCTACTCATTTGTCTCTCCACTCTGAGCAGTAAATCCATTACCACACCAGTCACTTGTATTCATCATAGAAACCATAAATTTTGTTGATTGAAGCGCATTCATGGTTTCCCCTCAAGAGAAAGAAGTTTTTAGGGAATTTTATTTTGTATGACAGAAGAAGGCATATTGTCTCTATGCTCTGCTTTCCACGATCTACATAATCCCCTAAAAACAAATATTTTGCTTGTGGTGGATAGCCACCATTCTCAAATAGCCGTAACAAGTCTAAATATTGACCATGTATATCACCACAGATCTTTATAGGCGCCTCGAGCTCCAATAAATTCAGTTGATTGAGAAATATTTCTTTTGAAACTTGACAGAGCTGTCATACCTCGGCTCTTTCAATGCGCTCTGATGTTACTGTGTGAGCAATATCCCCTGCTCTTCCATGCAAGCTAATTGCCCACCCCATTCTCCTCTGCCTCTCGCCTTCCCTTCAACAAAGTTGCAAGTGTTTGCCACCCAGGTCTGAAGCCGTACAGGTTCTCTATAGTTCTCAGCAGATAGGCTTCCTGATCTAGTCTACTTCCACTCTTCATGTCTAGTTCATAGCGCACATCAAAGAAAACCGCAGCTCTGGCAGGTTGATACATAATTCACCAGACTGATGAATCACCACACTACCATTGCCCTGGCCAATGGATAGAGGCAAATGGACAAACAAACATTCACACAACTTTTATTTCCCTCAGCCCAAGATGGGCCAAGCCCACGAGGGGCCAACCCTCAGGGCTCTGATACCATGATAAAATATGTGAATCTAGATTAATTTATTAATCAAATGTAATTACATATATACAAGAAGTGTTGTCTCAAGATAGGTATGCTATCTTAGACACACAATCTGTTAGTTGAGAAATTATGTCAACCACACACCAATCTAGGAAATAGATCCTAAATACTAGGAATAAACTCCTCTACTTAGTAAGAATCACAACTGAGACAAGTAGGAATTAGATATTCCAACACATACTTTGCCATTTACTACTACTTCTTCCTCTTTGCTTCAAGTTGTTGTTTTTGTCCACTAACTCTTTCATCTTCACATTCTCTTTCTCTTTCATGGTTAACTCTTCCTTCATCAAATCCTGATTTTCCAGCATTATTTCTAGTAATTGAACATCTCTGTCGTATGGGTTAAACTTTTCCATAGAATCTTTCTCTTCCATCTTTACTTGGCTGCTCATTTGTGCCAAATTTTCTCTAGCATCTGCAACAAAACCTACACTCACAAAAAAATTATTAAAATTAAAAAACATAAGGCCTCAGTGCCTCTTCTTCCTGTGGAAACATTTCAGTATGATGCTTTGATTTTTCCTCCTTTATCATCACATCAATATGTTAATTCAACCTCTCTAAAGAATTCTCTAAAGGACTCTTGAGAGTGTCCTCAAGTCTCTCTTCCACACCATCTGCTACAATGATGTCTCTCTGCTCTTGTCCACTGTAGTGAACTCCTTCCTCTGCAGTCACACTATCATACTCTACTTTTCCAGCAAATATTCTAGCAATTCAATTTCTCTTTGACACTTCATAAGTACTTCATCATCACTTATAATTCTAGCATTTATACACAAATTACCAGTTTGAAAATTACAAGGTTCAATAGTCTCAATTGTTTCTTCACATATCAGTTGTTCAGACTGAATCTCATCTCCTTCTTTCACAAGAAATTGTTCCTGTGTTGTAACAGCTTCAAATATCAATGCATTACTAAATTCTTTCTACTGCAATAAGTCACTGCTTTTCTCATTCGAGAGACATTTTCCATCATTCTTTACTTTAGATTATTTATCTTCTGAAAGAAACTCTTCCCTACTTTTGACAACTTCAAAAGATTGTTCATCCTCTGCAAAACCTGTAATCACATCAAAACTATTAGATTCAAAAATACAAAGTTTTATATCCTCCTCCTATTCCGAACTTGTCCAATAGTTCAGAAAATCATCAATAATTCCTTCCTCAGCAAAGTAAACTTATTGTTCTCTTGAATTCGCACAATGGTTCATAAGGTCTTTCACAGATCTCAAGTCTTCATCTTCACCCAGAACTTCACCTTGTTCTACTTCACAAATGGAAACTTCCATTTTCAACTTAGCTTCTCTGAGCTCTTAAGATCTCAATTGAACACTCAATATCTACTCAAACTTCTTAAGCTCTTCTACTAACTGCATATCCACCTACTGATTTCTCTTCTCTTGTAGCCTCTACCACTTTACTTTCTTCCTCATGACATAACCATGCCTTTGGTCTTCCTTATTTCTCTGTAACTTCTTCATCAATATCTCAGGATGAACTGTAATCTCAACCTTCTCCCTCTCATATTCTTCTTCACTTAATTTCCTTTGTATGTCGTTTTCCTTGGCATCCTCTTTCTCCACCTTTCTTCTACCATGATCTTCCTCAGAACATTTATTATGACTATGAGTAGTCATTTTCTCCTCCACCTCTATGAGTTCCTTACTCCCTACGAGTTGAACTTAAGCCTCTACAATAGCAAGTTCTCCCTGCTACATTTACCTTACCAAGCTTTCCTCTGTACTTGGCCACTAGTCGCCTTTCTGGAACTTTATTTGAGCATTCCTCTACCCCTTCTAGGCTTCAACTCATCTGTAATTTTGAGAACACAACTGTCCTCTTGTATTTCAATCACAAATGAAATACTAGGTTCTTGCCACCTCTTCTTTCACTCAGAAATCCTTACCAACTTCCTTCATTACTGCTTCTTTTCTTTTGCTGAGATTCTCTCTCTTTTTCTGTAATATGAATTTTGGAACTACAATCTTCAAATCAAATTAAATAAAACACATTATCTAACCTTCAAGTTCTATGTCTGATCTTGTTCTACCATTCACCTGTATATATACAACTTCAAAACATAACTTTGTTCTAACTTTTTCTCAAAGAACTTTTACACGCAAAATCTTCTTATTCTACTTTGATACCAAAATTGATGCAGCCTAAGCCGCACATACCCATAGTATGCATATAAAATGCATGTCATATACATGTCCCAGAAATTTTAAAATCCCTGCTTAGTGAAACCTTCTTTAACCAAGGTTTAATTCTTTTAATTGAATATCTAAGCGGAAGCTATCAAACTTTACCATAAAACTTTGGTTTAATTTATTATTGCGGTGTTAATATCACACAGGCTTCGACATTGGTTTATTTTTATTCACCCGCGGCTCATGAACCATACCATAGTCTTTGGACTTTGGTTAAAACCCCAACCATTATCCATAATACATTTAAGCCTTTCTATTCCGCTTTATTTCTATTATAATTCTTATATAATAGAAATTGTTCATAAACCACACTTAAACCTTCATTAACTTACCTTTCCTCCTTTCTTCATGGCTTTGCACATTAATCGAGGCTCACTTTAATGTTCAATCTCCACCATCGATTTTGTTGTCTCAATCCAATGGTGATCATGCCATATCGCGCGATAACTAGCATGATAGATAATACTCTGAAATCACGCGAGAAAATTTGCTTTTGGTGTCCTACATGGCACCTCCACGTTTTATCACATGCTCTCAAGAAATTCCACTTACCATTTTATTTCCATGTGATATACCACTTACCATATTTGGAAAACTGCCCACGGTTCCTCACAGAGCTTTGAAGTTGTGTACGCCGCCTTATGGTGACTCTCCCTCTACACAAAGTCAACATTCAGGTTTGATTTGAAACTTCGATTAGTTATGTCGATCCATGCAAGACTAGTTCTTCTTCTCCGTATTCTAGTGACCATCAGTTACTCACACAGAGCATCACCAATTTCTACACAGAAATTCTGTTTTCCTTCAAAGAAAACTTCCAAACAACGATTCTACCAAGAATGTCTATTCAAAACTTAGTTCACGCTCTACATTAATGGTTCAGAACTTTGACTTGAAATAGCCATCCTCTCTTCCACGCATTCTCTGAGACTGATCCGATTCCACGATTTCTCTTCAGGTAGCTTTAAACCACAACCTTGAACAAGACTTTAATCCATCTCTTAATTAGACCTCGAAGAGGACTTCGGTCCAGATCTATTTCGATCTGCGTTCTACACCCAACGAATGTTGGCTTAACTATGTTCCCCATAAAATAGGAAATGGAATTGTGGTTTACGACAATGTTGGAATTTATGCAAAACTCTAATTTCAATCAACAATAAATCTCCAGCATCGATTTCATCTATACAAATTCTGTACATATCTATATACTCAGAAATCAAATCTCTATATATTTATAAACGAATATTTATAAGGGGGTTTCTTTCTCTGGCCTAGTTTTCTAATTAGTGGCCTCTCTCTTCTTACTGCCCCTAGGATACAATCCCATCGTCTCTATTCCTATCTAAGGATCATTTTTTCTATCCACCGTGCCTTTTAGGCATACAATTATATACAAAAGGTTCTGTTAACCAATTCTGGTTTAGATCCTTAATCTTTTCAACTAAATCCTAAATATCCTCTAAGTCCACTTTTGAATCAACTAATCCCTAAGGATCCTCTAAAATCATGAATCTAATTCCTAATCTAAGATTTACAATTAATTCCCAAATCTCTCAACTATCCTAATTCTCTTATGTTCTCCAACATTCGAGAAAATTTACAATATGCCTCATAATATCTAATTAATTCCTATTCTAAATATATCTTATTAAAATCACTCAAAAACCTTAATAATTACATTAATTTGATACATAGGAATCCAAGTTTCTTAAAAACACAAGACCTCCCATGTCTACTAAAATACAATGAAATTTTTGAGCCGGATGCTCCTGCATCAATAGCTTTGTCACTACTTTATTCGTACTTTGAGATTTATTACTTATAAAGGGAATGTTAATGTTCTAACAGGTAATTAGAAATGTTTAAGTGTGACACATTTGGATGGGAAGTCGATGGGTCTTTCTGTCATTTGTCACCTTTTGTAACAACCCCGATTTAAAATATACAAATAATTCGTGAATTTATATGATTAATAATCAACACTCAACTATTCAATTATTTAACATAGAATTTTCAAAAACACGAGTAGAGACGACTTACATGTATCGACAATATTCCATACTTGTACTTTTGGAATTGAATACTCTTTGAATTCTGCTAACTGCAAAAAAGAAATTTGGGGACCACTCTCCACCCAACCTTAGGCTCAACTGCACATAATCTTTCTACAACTGGCCACCCTCGAGACATCAATCACCGTACTACTACCATAAAATTCTTTGTCTCACAAAACTTTTTCCCAAGAGAATGGATGAAAGAATGATGAATCTCATCTTCCTCGTCATCCATTAAATAGACCACACAATGGGAAGGGGTCCACATGCACATATTCGATGTGTCAACATGCAACTTTTATTTCTTTATTTTAAGTTTTACTTAACTTAATATTTCTCTTAATTTAATTCTTTCTTATTTTATTCATTTTTACTTTTTGTTATCTTTACTTATTTTTATAGTTTACTTATATATAATTATTTAGAACTCTAGTACTATTATTTACTATTTTATTTATTTATTATTTTAAAAAGAGTCTTTTCTGTACAAAATCACATAGGATAATTTTTTGCCGATGCGTTCCGAACTAGCTAGTGTGGTTCATCATCAGAATAAGATGAAGATGTAGATCATGACACATACTTAAATAGAGGGTGATGTAGAGACCAAAAGATCATATAACAACTAGTTTATGAAAATAAATATTTTAATAATTATTATTAAGATCAAATAATATTCCTATAATGGCTAATATAACACCTAGTTTAAGACTAATAACATTATAATATAAAATAGTTAATTATTAATTATTATAATATTATTATTCTTAAACTCGTCATTATATTAGCGGTTATAGGAATATTATTTGATCTTAATAATCATTATTAAAATACTTATTTTCATAAACTAGTCTTTATATGATCTTTTGGTCTCTACATCACCCTCTAGTTAACAATGTGTCATCATCTGGATCTTCATCTGATCCTGATGATGAACCACAATAGTTGGTTCAAAATGTGTTGGAAAATTTTTCTCCTAAGTGATATCTACCGAAAAGACTCTTCTTAATGTAATACGGATCACAAAAACCTAAATTCAAAAATTATTTTTTATTATTATATCATCTTCATTATTTATTTCTTTATTTACTATTATTATATTTTATTTAATTTTTATTATTTATTTACCATTATGATCTTTTATTTATTGTTTATCATTTATTTACTTATTTTTTTAATATTATGTTATATTATTTATTATTATTATTTTTATTATTATTAAGGGACATTACACTTTTGTTGTATAGGGACATATTTTATATTTTTCAATATATATAAGTATAGTTTAAACATGAGCCAAGAGGATCAATTTTTCAATTTTTTCACGTGTAATTGTTTTTAGACAATAAAATACAATGTGTAATTTTTCTTTGTTTAAATTGTTTTTTGAATGCTCTATAAAGTATATAAAGAAGCAAACCCTAAATTATTGAATTTAAAGTGTTCTAATGATAAAAACTTCTTACTTTTATAATATATAAATAATTTTTTTAAAATATTAAAATTCGTATTAAAATATTTTATTGATAACCCACACTAAATATTTTATTATGAACATTAAATTATTTTATGTTAGCAATTTAATTTCTATATATAGATATATTTGAAGTTGATATGAACATAGATTAATTAACATAGATCATTAAATATTTTATTTAAATCCCGTGTTGAAATATTTTTGAAAACTAGAAGGTTTAAACATCTTACTCGCATATTTCTTTTACTTCTACTTACTTTACATGAAATTACTTTACATGCATAACATATTCAATTTTTTTATTATAGCCTAGATTATTTTTCTATTTAGAGTGTATTTTTTTTTTTTTTTGAGAGGGACACATGTCAACTCCATTTTGGGCACAAACATACTTACACACCCTCTCATACTGGGTTGTAGAATGAACCTTTTAGCTCAATAATCTTTACAGTAATAAAGGTATATATTGATATTACATATTCTTTTTCATCTCCATATATAACTAATTGTATACATTATTTGTTTTAATATCTTATTTGAAATTATGAGAGTTTTTCTCATTTATATGTTTGGTAAGTAGTTTATATATTTACTAAACTGTTATAACTAAGTTAGGGAAATGTTATGGCTAGGTAATATACCTTTAGGTTAATACATCTTTTTACTTATTTCACTTTTAAGTTATGAGAATGTGTAAGAGATTAAATCAATGAACATTTAAAATATTTCAAATGACAGGTTTAACCTATGGTTTGAGTAGCCATGACCCAGGGGCATCTAAGTCGTGAAAATCACTTGGGGATCACTCTTGGCCTCAACCACACCAACGCTTAGCATGGATGATTTTTTCTCATAGAGTTTCGAACCAATAATCTTTACATCATGAAATGCCTTAACATATAGGCTTGGCACCATATTCTTTACCCACTGTGAACTATAATTAATATATTTTTATAATAACATTGAGATTATATATATATATATATATATATATATATATATATATATATAATATGTATTTAAGTGTAAATTATCTCAGCCATTAAACTCTCTTTATATAATTATTTTGAATCAATATTAAAGAAATTATAAATTGGTATTTTTTCAAGAAAGAATATATATTTAATAATAATTTTGTCTAAGTTTCATAAATAGGCAATAATTAATTATATATTTTCAAAAATGAATTTAAAATTAAATATGTTTTAGTGCTTTAGCTTTTTTCTTTCCCTTCATGATAAATGAGTGAAATTTTAAGTAATAATTACATTTATGATTATTGAGTCCTAAATCATTTGGAGGTTATGTGAGATCAAAAGCTACATGGTGGAAATGTCATTACTTTTTCTTTTTTTTGTATACATATATTTTCTGTATGTAACATGTAGAAAATACATCTATACAAAATAAGATATTATAAATAATCATTAAAAATTATATGAGTAAAATATTATTTGATTACTCCGATTTCTATTACTTAAAAATTTACTATATTAAATAAATTATAATGATTTACAATATTATAATATAAAATATTTAATATAAAATATAAATTACATTATGCGGACATTTGCAATTCTACTCATATTTTCTTGAAAATAGAAAATTACAATTGTTAATTTGAAGCTAAATGTTAGACTAAAATTCAATATCAACTTACCATAACAATCTCAAAATTGTAAGCTTAAACTAAACCTTAAAATACCCTTCTAATATTAAAGTCTCAAAAAGTTTTTGAAGTTTCTTTTCACTTATGAGAAACATTTGAAATATGATTTCATTAAAATTCAATCATTTTAACATATTTTCTCAAATAAATATGTTAGAAAGAAGGAAACATTTTGGATACCACCATTACCTCAGGGTTATATTAATTGAGAAATGAGTCTAACTCCTCTTTGACTAGAGGATGCCATTTATCTTTATAGTATGCAGAGTTATATGCACTATATGTATATTTTCTTTATATAATTTTATAGTTTCAAAATATAATTTTAAATGCTATGAAAATGACCTAAATATCTTCCATCATTCATCTTTGTTCATCATAAATTAGTTTATAATAAATGCACCTAGATCCTTCCATGATGTGGCTATTCACACATTTTATCACTTGTAAAACTTGTGTTTGATAATGCTTGTGGAAATTAGTGTTCCAGACATTGATATTTCAACCATGTTCCCCTTCACACAACCACTTTGTCATCACTTGTAAAACTTGTGTTTGATAATGCTTGTGGAAATTAGTGTTCCAGACATTGATATTTCAACCATGTTCCCCTTCACACAACCACTTTGTCATAGAAATCATTAATTAGTTACATAAGTGGTTTTCTGTGTCTTTTACAGAAGGAAATGACAATTATGAGATATGGTAGTAGATAAAGCAGCTGAGGATGACCTATATAAAGAACTAACATCCATCCTTGAAAATTGGAGTTGTAATGAGGTAGTTGACTGCCATTAGTCGTCATAAAAAATTCAAAACTAAAGATAAACTTTGCAAATAGCAAAAAAAAATCCCTGTACAGACTAAAGTAATAAAAAAACCAATCATATATATTAGAACAATGACATAATAATAAAAGATTCTAAAATATATTCGAATAAAAATATAATTTAGATTATGAAATTCATTATAAATGATAATTTTGTACAGACTTAAATAAAATAATTAATTTAATAGATTTATAATTTTTTTTAGTAAATAAATATAAGGGATTTGAACTAGTATATGTTTGCATGGAGTGGCTTACCACTAATTCAAAGCCTTAATCCAAAATCCTCAAAACATAGATTTAAATAAATTTATGGATTAATGATATGAGATTGTAAGATATACATAAATAAAAATATGTTATTTTAAATTATAAATTTTTATGAAGTTAAATAAATAAATTAATTTAATATTTTTTTTGTTGGTTAGGTTATGTGATTTTTTAAACGATTGACATGTTTAACTTGTGATTTGAGTAGTTGTGATTTAGGGGTATTTAAGTTATCAAAACCTTGACCGCATTAACTTTTGGCATGACTGAACATTTTCCCATGGAGTTTCGAACTATTGATCTTTACATCATAAAGTGTCTTAACAAAACACTTTATCACCATCTATTTTAAACTCCATAAGCTAATTAATTTAATAAATTTTAATATACATATTTTAAATTAAAAATATGAATGGTTCTAAATTTAATTAAATAGAAAAATCCAAAAATAAAATTTAAACAATTACCTCATATGACGCTTTATTGTAATAGTAAAAAATAATAGTTTTATAAAAAAAAATTAAAAACATATTTTTAATGAATATTTAATAATAGATCAAATTAGTAAAAAATACTTTTTATTTTTTTTATTAAAGAGTATATATAGTTATAATAATAGGTTATTTTTTTTCAGCATTATCTATATTATAATATTTCTTTTTAATTTAAAATAAATAAATAAATTAATAAGATTTAAAAATATATAACATAAAAAATATTTAAATGATTGATAATTTAGTTTATCCGATAATTTTATTTTCCATTAACAATTAAATTTTAATAAATTTTCCTATTTAAAAAACAAAAAACTTTAAATAATTCTCATAAATTTAAACTTTGAAAAAATAACTCACATCATTTAAAATTCAGATAAATAAAAGTCGGGACAATTACTTGGCAGGACACTCACACAATTCAATTGATTTGATGATTTGTCTTTTGATTCCATGGCTTCCATTTTGGGGGTTTGTAAATATGGACATTATGCTGTTTGGCATTTTATTAAAAAAATCAATAGATATATCCATCAAAGTCTAAGGAAAACGCATGAACAACGCTCTAACATGACCCTCGTTGTCACGCTCCTACACTGGCGGTACTCTTCCAATCACACTATAGGAGGTGCGGCACCACTGACCACTTTCTTTTCACCAATAGTTGCGATCATGGACTACACCTAGTTTTGAACTTAGTTTATTTTCTTCTTTACCAAGTATATGTTTTCATTATAACACCATGAAAACCATTAACATTCAACATAAACAGCATTAACCATAAATGTAGAACAGTTATAAAGGGAGGGGCAACTCCCTGCAATATGAGTCTACTCGTAATAATAATAATAACAGTTTACAATATACAAGTTAAATCTTGAGGAAACCCCAAATTTACACTTAGAATATTTTTACATTTGCCGGCACAAATCAGTTAGCCTATCTTGTCAGTGCGCCCACACGGTCACCCGAATGACTCTGTCCAACTCTTCTCTTGCCTCCGCACGTTCACTTGAATGCATTTCGTTCAACTCGTCCAACTCGTCAGGCACTTCCACCGAACGCCCAACTCGTCCATCCGCGAGTCATGTCACCCGCTCAAGACTTCGCCCGGTTCACCGTTCGACCAACTTGGGTCGTTCGGGCAGATGCCCTGCCACGCCCTCGAATGACTCCTTGAATGACCATTCGAACGGACGCCCTGCCATGCCCTCGAACGACCTTGAATGACCCTGCCCAAACGCCCTCGAACGACCCTTCACGAATGCCCTCACCCGATGACTTCGCATGACTTTTCTGAATGACGCCCTCACCTGATGACTTCGCACGACCTTTTTGCATGACGCCCTCACACGATTTTCCTTAATGACGCGCTCGCCCAGATGACTTCGCACAATTTCCTGAACAATGACTTCGAACGACCTCCTGCATGACGCCTTCGAACGACTCCTTGAATGACGACTTTGAACAACCTCCTGCATGATTCCTTCGAATGACTTCGGTTCGGGTGCTTTGGTCTGCACATGTCCGCCTGCACCTTCGCCCGAATTTCAAACCCAAACACTTCGCACATCCTCGGCTTTCACCTCGAATGCTTGGAAGGCTTGTTCGTTTCTTGCCTTAGCTCCACGTCAAGTTCCAAGTATATATATGGTTCACCACCCTTCAAACCGTCACGTTCACTTATTGGCCGACCACCATACTTCTCTGTCAAATGAGTCAGCTCGCGCCCAACTCACCTCATCCACATGTTGGTTGGTCGGCTGGGCGCCCCCACCCAGGACCACCTCTACATTATAACTCAACCAAATCTCCATACTTAGTCGCATTCCGTCCACCTTCGCTCTCACGTCTCCACCTGCAGCTCATGGCCTTTACATTCTCCCCAACTTGAAATCATTTTCATCGTCAAAAATCTCTCATCCCGCCAACCATCTATCACCAAGATATCCATACCAATGCCATATAAACCACTGGTATGTCATACATTGGAAAGTCTCCTCAATCCATGATCATCAACCACATCCATCTCAATCTCCACTGCAACATATCTTGTGTTGACTCCACCATGTATTGTCATCGTGTGAACTGCTGCCATGATACTCCAACGCAATGCTAACACATCTTTGTACACTGCTAGCCCTCATGACTCAAACTAGTTGGGTGATCAATCCAACTGTCATGCTCAAATCATAAGAATGCACATCCTTATGCCATCATCAATTGTTTCTCAAACTCTTGTCACAACATCAACTCGATCATGAATCCATATCCATATAAGCCATGTCCAGGTCCATGAGGTAGTCCTCATCTCAAATGTAACATGTTGTCCGTGATGGTCGGTATCAATGTGCTACATGAAATCAGCCACATCTAATCCAACATCATTATCCATCTATGAAACATCCATCTCCTCAAAGTGAAGAGATCCTCTCATCAAACCCGACTCTCGATGTGCCACATCCAGGTCCATGAAGCTACCTCCATCATATCTGTAATGTGCCATCCCTCAAGTCTACCATAGAAATAAGTATACACTTGTCTCATCTCCCATGTGCTACCCATGATCATAGATCAATCAGCTCCCATGTGTCAAAAGTGGTTAAGTTTCAGCTCAACCCATGCCCAAGTGTTGCCACCAAGGCATCATCATCGCTGTAACTCCGTCACTCCAAAGTGTCTCATATCTATCCTCCTCATCAACTCACTCTTTCAAGCACATCCATACATGTACTCAAAAGTGTACACCCCATCCTGCGTCAAAGTCTCTGACCTCAATTCCTTAATGCATTAGATCCTCTAAGTCCACCATATATGAAGTCCCCAAAAGTCACAACCTCATGTCATCATGATCTCCCTGAACCATCTCCAACTGACATCCAGCAAGCATACATGTCTCGGCCCAAAGGTCTCTGCAATATGCCTCAACTCTCCATGTAGCAGGAATGCTCCATAGTCTACTCACAAATCCAACTAGTCCATGGCCTTGTTGTACAAGAGTGCACAACATCCCCATCAGCTCATAAGTAAAACATCTCCATGTCACACCAACAAATCCATCTGCATAACATCCCTGCCCTGGCATTCCTCATTGAATGCCCATAAGTGACACCTCTACAAGTGCTCCTGCATAATGTCCCTTCATAAGACTACCATGCTCCATCTCTACAACCTAATGTCCATGACTCAAGTTTCCCATGTTTTCCAACTAGGTAAACCCATCACAACAATTGGTCATCCTCATTCAAGTCTGCAAATTGGTCTAGTGAACTCAGTCACCCAACCATATCATCAACATATGAGTCTCTTCCACCATGGCTCCCCCATTGAAGGTTCCACCAAGACTTCCTCTTAGTCTCGACCATGAGAAGTCCACCCAAGTATCACCATACTCAAGTGTGTGCCCTACTCCAATCTGTCCATGAGTCATGCCAGACACTTAGCCAATTTCTCCATGTGGCTAAAGCATGACCCAATCCTCCGCAATGATCATCATGTTCCCCCTTGTCACAGGCCCTTGCACCTTCTACCATAAGGTCACAAACAACCCCAACAAATCTTGCACCAGTCAATGGTTCTTGCTTTTCCATACAAAATCTCTTCGTAGACATCAATGGTAATATCCTCCCTTGCATTGGCAAACTGATTTTTCTCTTCCCTACATACGATTCATCTTCCAAAAGTCTCACTAAAATACAAGTATCAATAGTACTTATTTCATCATGAGGCTCCTCCATGTGAGTATCCTCATCCACCAATGTTTGTAAACTGCATGACCCTAGTTCAACTTGATCAATCTCAAGTTCATCCTCCATCATTGTCATGCCTACAACGTCCTCAACTATCACGACTTCCTCTTTCTTATCATTGCAATCTAGAACTTTCTCCTTATCCTGAATGAAAGCCATGTACTTCTTTTTCTGAAGAGTTAGCCATTTTCATTTCTCTCGAATCAAGTCCTACCTTATCTTCAACTCCTTGAATTCTGCAACAAACAAGTACACTTTCCCTGCAAGTTGATAGGCTTCATCCCTATTCCTTTCAGAGATCCATTCCTTGACCAAGGCACGAAGAGTATCCCTTGTTTCGAACAAGTCCTTTCCCACTTCCGTAATGCTTTGCTCAAACTCACTTGATTCTTCAAGTAGACTTCCTTGCCATTCTTCGAAGGTTGCAAAACCCATTTTCTATAAGATAGACATCCTCCTTGATTCTCTGAATCACCTGTCATGAATGTCAAGTATTCATCTTCCTGTTGTTCATCAACACGGATACCACCTGTCATGCCCCTACACTAGCGGTACTCTTCCAACCGCACTATAGGAGGTGCAGCACCACCGACCACCATGTTTCCACCAATACTTTCGATCGTGGACTACGCCTACTTTAGATACTTATTTTATTTTCTTCTTTACCAAGTATATTTTTTCATTATAACACAGTGAAAACCATTAACGTTCACCATAAATAGCATTAACCATAAATGTACAACAGTTATAAAGGGAGGGGCAACACCTTGCAATATGAGTCTACCCGTAATAATAATAATAACAGTTTACAATATACAAGTTAAATCTTGAGGAAACCCCAAATTTATGCTTCGAATATTTTTACATTCACCGACACAACTCAATTAACCCAACTCGTCGACGTTCCCACACGGTCGCTCGAATGACTCTGCCCAACTCTTCATTTTCCTCCTCATGTTCACCCAAACGTGTTTCGTTCAACTTGTCCAACTCTTCGGGTGCTTCCACCGAATGCCCAACTCGTCCACTGGTGGCTCGTGTCACCCATTCAAGACTTCACTCGATTCACCATTCGACCAACTTGGGTCATTCAGGTGGACGCCCTGCCACACCCTCGAACGACTCCCCAAACGACCATTCGAACAGATGCCCTATCGCACCCTCAAACAACCTCGAACGATCTTGCCTGAACGCCCTCGAATGACCCTACACAAATGCCCTCACCCGACGACTTCGCATGAATTTTCTTAAAAAAGCCCTCGCCCGATGACTTCACACGACTTTTCTGCATGACACCCTCGCCCGACGCCCTTGCACGATTTTCATGAACGACGCCCTGGCCCAGGTGACTTCGAATGATTTCTTGAATGATGACTTCAAATGACCTCCTGCATGACGCCTTCGAACGACGACTTTGAACAACCTCCTGCATGATGCCTTCGAACGACTTTGGCTCGGGTGCTTCGGCCTGCACGTGTCCACCTACACCTTTGCCCGAATTTCAGACCCAAACACTTCGCACTTCCTCGCCTTTCACCTTGAATGCTTGGAAAACTTGTTCGTTTCTTGCCTTAGCTCCACGCCAAGTTCCAATTATATATATGGTTCGCCACCCTTTGAATCGTCATGTTCACTTGTTGGCCAACCACCATACTTCTCCATCAAACGAGTCAGCTTGCCCCCAACTCGCCTCATCTGCACGTCGACTGGTCGGCGTGGCTCCCCCACTCGGGACCACCTCTACGTTATAGCTCAACCAACTCTCCAGACTTAGTCTCATTTCGTCCACTTTTGCTCGCACATATCCACCTGCAACTCGTGGCCCTTACACCTGCACAGTTAAAGAAACGTAGATGGACTATATAAATGGATGACATCCATCCTCAAAAATTTAAGCTATAATGAGGTGGCAGGCTGATATTAGCCACCATAGAAATATCATCCTCAGAAATTGGAACCATGGCAACGTTAACTGTCCTTAAAATCATTAAAAAAAATCAAAAGTAAAGGTAAATTTTCCAGATCGGGAAAAAATTATTATAAAAACTAAACTAATTAAAAAAATCAATTTTATATGTTACTATGATGTAAAAACTCCAAAATACCCATTAACATTCAAATTTTCATAGCTTAGTGATCTTAAATATATAAGTTTCCTATTATAATAAATGAGTTTTGCTATGTTAAATGATATAATAATGACATTGAATGCAATTTCACAAGTATAATGTGTTAATCTATATATTATATAATACTTCTTCAATTTAAGTCTAATAAAATCTCTTCGTATATTGAGTTTTGCTATGTTAAATGATATAATAATGACATTGAATGCAATTTCACAAGTATAATGGGTTAATCTCTATAGTATATAATACTCCTCTCCTTTTAAGTCTAATAAAATCTCTCCGTATATTAAACAAATTATTTATAACAATCACATTGTAAAATATAGTAAAGAAGGGATTTACAACAAATACATCATATATATTGTAATTAGTCAATTATCCTTGAGTCCAATTATTAGAAAATGGAGAGTGGATAGAGGTACATATAAATTATATTGTATGTTTTTATTGGGTATATATATTTATATATAGTTGTATATCACAAACTTTTTAGACAATAATATATGAAGAAGGTGGATCTATGAATCACACACCACTCATATACAAGTCACACACATATGAAAATAACTACTTCTATAATAACACCTCAGAACGCTCAATGACACCATATAAATTACATGACAGACATAGAAGCATTACTTCAAATAACGTCCCTTAATGCTTACATCTAACAAATATTGAAAAAACACATTAGAACAACAACAATATTGATCTCTCTTTAGCTCGTCTTCATTAGCATTTAAATCCACTCTGAAATATCATGGTTTTTAGTATTTTCTTCACCAACCTTTCGCGCTTCCCACTTGATCCATTTAAGACATAATTGTTTTTTACCATCATTGATGTAATTTGCAGAATTTACGTTTATTGACCTCCCGAAGAACAATATCGATACTGAACCATTCTATGGAATTGTCACCATCCTATGACCAAATGTCTTCAACAGACAATTCTACAACTTGACCTTGTAAAAAATAACATGTACTCACCTTCCCAGAGCATAACTGGTCACACCATCTTGACATTATTAAGAACAACCTATAACTAATTCTCTCAGAGCATGGTGAATCACACTAATTTTTTCAATAGTTGGTATGTTCTTTGTGGTTCTACATTAGTTGATTTTTGCACAATGTAATAGCATACTACAACTTTAACTCACACCACAAAATTGGACACACAAACATACCCACAAAAAAATCCTTAAGTCTCCATTACCTTTTACAATAGTTTGAGAGGTGGTTCATGTGGTTCCTCGTCATTATTTGATCCTGACAATTCAACCATATTGGCTATGTTTGTAGTATCTTTGGCACTCAAAATATATCTTGCGCAAGTTTTACAATTCCAAGCTATATTTCCATATTTTCTTTATAGTAGAAGCATTATGTTGAACCCTTTGTTCTTCACTTTTTACCTTTTGAAAATAGTGCATGTCTGTGTTGACCACTAACATTTAAGCCTTCTAGATTTTCCCTCTTTTGTTCATCTAAAAGAGATGCTACCATTCCTTCCAATGATTGAGAGGATATTTGACTTAATGTAAATACAATATTCTTATACATAGGAGAAATACTATTTAAAAGAATTTCTTTAGTATCATTTGCATCTACCTTGTTACCAATTTCAACTAATTTCCTAACGAGAGACATTAACTCGTTTATATGATTAGAGAGGGGTGACTCATCATGCATTTTGAGACAAAAGAGATATAGTTATAGAGAGAACTTTGCATTCATAGCCTTTACCCAAATAACTTACTCAATTGATCCCAAATTTCATTAGATGATTTTTCTAAATCAATCAAATGCAGTTGTGTGTCTGAAAGAGTCTGTCCAATTTTAGCATTAGCTTTATCTTCCCTCTTCTCCCATTCAACTAAGAGCTTGGAATCAGTAGGGACTTTTTGAGTTCCTTTTACTATACTTCACAAACCCTTATTCATGAGGTTCAGTTAAAATTTAACTTACATTTATGAAAATTGATCCTATTAAATTTCTCTAAAGGTAGAGAATCTATGTTACCTCTCTGAGATTAAATATTTTTACTTAGAGTGAAAATTTGGTTCTTCTCTCATGGTATGACAGATTTGTGAAAAGTAAAAGACAATATATAATACTCCAACATTAACCATTCGCTATTCTATATGATAAGTTATTGTTCTCACCTCTCAATAGATCTATTGTGGAAAATCTTGTGGATAAATCCAATGCTCTAGAGCAATAGATATGCTACTCCACAGTCTTGAACTGATACCCCGATTCCATGTTATAGAACTTCCTCCCATGTAGATCACAATAAGGAGACCAACAACATTCTTCTAAGAGGGACGATGACTTCCAAATAGCAAACTCTACAACCTATGATCAGAGCTAAACTTTATAGACTTCAAGCTCCTCTACCATTGATGTTGTTTAGAATGAAAAGTCTAATATTATTACTCAAGGATTGCAAATATCGCATGTAAATTTTGACTTATAGTGGCACTTGGAACACCTTTAACTAAGAAATCCACCACATGTACTACCTTTGTTTCTACACGATCAATAGTGTAAACACCACTGCATACATGATCTATTGTATGCTATCCACAAGGACACAAATCACATAACATGATTAAATCTAGATCCATGCGCTATAGGCCAAAAATAACTGAGGTAGAAAGAAATGTCAACACAACCATATGTAGATCAATCTCAACATTATGGATATAATAACATATTAGAAAAATCTAGGGTGGATAGTGTTAAATACAAATCACATTGTATTTTTTTATTGGGCACATAACAAATTAACTATATAGTTGCAGATCACCAAGTTCTAGAAAATAAAATCTGAAGAAGGTGGATCTATGACTCAAACACCACTAAGATACAAATGACACACATAAGAAAATAACTTCTTCTAGAATAACACCTCAAAACTCTCAATAACAACCTGTAAATCACATGACAGATGGCACAAATAGAAGCATTACTTCCAACACCATCATCGAGAAATTCATTCACCCTACTCTATTTTTACTTGGTTCATTTCGATTAAATCATTTAAAGCATGAGATAATATTTCATGCAAATTTTATTTTACCAAATATGAATTTGTTCCCATTTATGTTCATATTCATTTATAATATTCCTTTTTTGTATATATATATGAATAATATTAATATATATATATGTGTTATATTTAAAAAAAATATTAAGTATAAATAAAAAATAAAAAATATAAATTAAATAAAAATATTTTTATATTAACATTGTATGTATAGTAGTGATTAACATTTTCATTTTATATATTATAAAAAATAAAAATAAAAACTAATAAAAAATAAAATAATAGCTAAAAATTTTATCCTTACATTTAAACCAGATTTATAATGCTATCAATCTCACCATTTAATTGACCTGTTATATATTTTATATACAATAATTTCTCTTAAATTTAAGACATTCATTTTATATATTATAAAGAAATATAAAATAAAATTATACGTTTAAACAAGATTTATAATGAGTTTACGTTTAAACCAGATTTATAATGTTTTCAATCTCACTACTTAATTGACAGGTAACATATATATTATATATACAATAATTTTCTCTGAGATTGTTTTTCATTAGCAATTATTAAAAATATAAAAATATAGTAATGCAAAATGAATTATTATATAATATTTAATTGACATGTAACATATATATTATATAAGAATTTTTTCATTTATATAAAATTAAGTGATGGTAAATTATTATAAACAGTAAATTTTAAATTGAGTATATATACATATATCTGATTTGTTTTATTATAGTATAGGTGGGAGTGAATTATATTAGATATTATGTGAAATAGCACTATCAAATGGAAATATATGATGAAAACAAATTATTAAAGGAAATTATATAATGAAATATGTTATAAAAATCAGCTTTAAGGTGTGAACAATTGCACACAAGTAGCATTATATATATATATGAGATCCTAAAATCTATACAAAACATTTCAGTACGTTTTCAGTCTAGAAAATATTTTCATTATTAGATTATATTTTATGTTTATTAAAACATGATAGATTAAATATAAATGGTAATTAGTGGTTAAAATATTTTAATGATGTGTTTTTTTAATAAGAAGAAAATATTTAATTATAGATTATTAATAATTTATGTAGTGATCTAATTTTTATATAAAAAAAAAAAGTATATGACATTTGAGGTAAATTTTGATTTGAAATTGATAGGAAACATTTAAAAATATATTAATAACAAAAAAAATATTTGAAAATAGTTTTTAAAAAAAATATTTTAATATGGGTTATAAATAATATATTCCAATTAAAAAAAAAAAATATTAGAGTTAAAAGAGTCTAATGATCTGTTTGGCATATAATCCTATATGACATGGACTTTACACGTGACATATACACACATATATCATAATTTAGAGAGGTTTTATGTTAGATGAAAACCCAGAGACATGGATAACACACACACATATATCATAATTTAGTGAAGTTTTATGCTACATCAAAACCCATAGACATGGCTAAATTTCCAAACCCTTACCACTACCTTGAATGGGAGCTATTATGTTCGCAAGGTGGTAGTTAGTGCACATAATTGATTCCGAGTGAGGTGAATATGACAGTTACTCAAACACCTCCCCCTCTAATGAAACTTAGGGATTTGAACCTCATCCAAAGATGTATTAATTATTATCATGGTTTTAAGGTGGTAGTTAGTCCACATAATTGGCTCCCAATGAGATGGTTGTCATAATTACTCTAAAACCCCTCCTCTCTTGGATTTCACAATTATATTGAGATGGCAGGTGAATGAATATAATGGTATTTTTTACTTATTTAATTCCATTAAAACATCATAACACATAAATATCATAAATTGAACAAGTAACGCAAGATATACATGGAACCTCTTAGGGGAGAAATCCATAAAAATTCCTAATATGAAAATTATAGTAGGAACCAACCTATTATTATATTAATTTGTAGGCACCAACCTACAAGAGAACCCAATCTCATTTGAAAATTTGTAAGAACCAACCTACAAGAAACACTGACCCCCTCTGTTATTTTTTAGGAATGAACTTATAGGAGACACCAATACCCTCTACCACTTTGTAGGGACCAGTATATAGGAGAGATTAATCCCCTTTGATACTTTCTAGGCACCAACCTAAAGGAGACACCAATTCTCTCTATTTCTTTCTAGGCACTGACCTACTAACAACACCAATCCCCTCTACTAATTTGTAGGAACAAACTTACTTGATTTCATCCTCACAATGTCTTTTAGATGGTTCTAATTTCACCAAGTCTACTTGATATGAATTTCTTCATCATCATTGTTAGTTATTTATGAATTCACTAGGTCTACCTACTACTACTTCTTTCACCAAATCTACCTCTCCCAAAACTTGTTGCTTTTGGTTGTTTGAAGAAGATTTTTCAAGCAATCAGGAACCCCAAATTTGTTTGACCATATATCTGCAATTATAGTGATTCAACATATACAAATTGAATTAAAGGTGCATGAATATATTCTATCTCTATCCTCCAAATTTCATAGTCTAAAACATCTCAGAACAAGAGTTATAACAAAAATGCCTAGTTAACATGTTTGAAGAAGATTTTAGGAGCATTCATTAATCCTAAATTCCATTGGCCTAATTTCTAAAATTATGGTGAATAAGGTTATGAAGCGTGAACTATAGGTATATGAAAATATTTTCTATAACTCCTCCAAAGTTCGTAGTCTAAAGTCACTCCATGAATCACCGTAAAGTCACTCCTCAGCTCTATTCTTTCATAAATTGATGATCAAATGAATTAATATGTCCTTTTAACGATAGTGTTATTACAATCACTTATGTGGCTAACTAGTAAAACTGGTTGGGTTGACTTGATTGCAATTGTATGGGTCATCATGATGAAATATTTCATATCTCCTCATTCCTATGGAATTATAGAGAGTTTCATAAACCTTTTAAAAGCTATCATAAAAATATTTCCATCCATATATTCTACACTCCTATTTGAGCTAGCTAAATTTATTAAATATTCCTTCAAAGATAGGGTATCTAAATGGGTCATTCTTGTACTTTGGTTAGGTCAACTTGAAAAAATATTTCATATCTCCCCATTCGTATGGAGTTCTATGAAGTTCCATTAGAAAGATTGCATAATAAGATTTTAACCATATGTACTATGATTCAATTTTAGCTAGGAAATTGGAGTAAAAATTCCTTCAAATATAAGGTATCCAACTAGTGCATGAAAGATCCAAAACAAATATTTCCAACAATGTTAATTCTCAATTATTATTTGTAACACCTATCTTCTTGTAGGGACAATTAGTACATTACTAGTTCTGGTTGGTACTTTTGGTTGACTGTTAAAAATCAGACTTTGCTAATATAATACTTTATATATATGTTTATTGATAAATAAATAAGGAAAATGAAAACACTTGAAAGATTGAGCTCCTACAAAACAGATTCTAGATAAGATGGCTTTCCGTGATAAGGATTCTAGAAATAATTCTGGGTGAACTTAATGGATGGGAGATAAATATCCATTAATAACTTAGCTAGAGATAAACGCTAAGTTGAAAATAGCATGAAACATCATTAAGGATTAAAAAATGATCTTTTAGGCTAAAAAGGAAAAAACCCCATAAAGCAGGACATCGCTTTATGGAAAAATCCCACAAGGAAAGAAGGCATAAAATGCATATTGCAAGGATCAATGAGGTTGTTGATCTCTTAGCAGAAAAATGAATCTCTACATGGGAGAGAACTGAAGAAGTGCAATTCTATGCTTGGGAGGAGAGCAGTGCTCAACTTTCTAGTGTCTTTTGACTACCATTGTGTTGGTTAGTTTATGATTTCTATTTTTTTACGTGCTTGAGGTTGGTGTTAGTTGTTTAGTTATTGTTTGTTATGAGTACAATAAGACAAGTAAGGATATGAATATAAGTATAGGAAAATGGTGATTTATTACTGATAGAATAGTAGTGAGGATATCCATTACGTTGAATTCTTACAGTAGAGGATTTAATAAGTTCATATGCTTCTTGAAGAGTCAGTAATAGTATGCTTTTAAGAATTAAAATGTTTACATTGTTTGAGTGGAGTAATGTCGATTTTATATCTATTTCTCTGAACATGTCTTATTATATTAGTTTTGGAGTAGTAAATTGGTACTATAATGATTCAACAATATTTTGCATGTATATTTATAGTTACAAATATTTGTTCAACGAAGTAATGAGTCACTAAAAAGCAGCAGTGCATGCATTAGGAGACATATGCTAGAGACCATAGTTGACCACTGAAGACACCTATCGCTACCTCAATTACTTGAAAATGGCTAGAAACACATTCTCATGAAATTATAAGAGTATTACATCCATTTTCAATCATAAAAGAACTCATCTAGACATAGATTTGTTAATCTGAAGAAGGAAGCACAGAAACTCGCATAAATAAAAGAAATATTAAAGTTTATCTTTAGGATAAGCACTCAATCATAACTACAAAATTTAAATAGAATTAGTCAAAAATATCATGTAGATAGAAAGGAGAAACCTCTCATGGAGAACCTCACATAGGACCTCAATGTGCCAACTAAGGAGGCATCATCCCATTATCTTCACGGCATAAGCAAAATAGTAAACGAAATCTTTGCTACAGGCATGTTTAGCAATATCCAGCAATAGTCCGCAAAGCGTGACTCATTCGATATGCCGAGAAAATACTAGGACAAAAAAAATACATTGAACCATATAACAAAACTGAATCAAAATGCCAATGATAAACTGTAGACTTCCTTTTAGTTCAAAGAATAAAAATAGGCAACATAACATTCGAATATTCATTACCATCAAAGAGAAAAGTATGACAATATTAGAAATAATAACAACACTATGTGTATACAATATATTAATTAAATTTGAATTAGTAAATAACATGGACAACATCCATGTACTTGCCAGTACAACAATGCATCACATAGAAAATCCCACATCAATTACTGCAAGTGTCAATTAAAAATAAAAGCATGTCTACATTGGATAGAACCAGAACGCCAGAAAAATGGTTGAGCTTAAACCCAATACTAGGTATGCTTTGTACAATAGGAAATAACACAAAAGTTTACTTAAAATCTGAAAATCCTCGACTATACGAATTTGGCTGAGACGTATAATGTATGTCGAATATATAAGTTAAGGGTTCCACTATGGGTCTAACCCACATAAACCAGTAAGGCCATACAAAACATTAAGTACATTCATAGAGTAGCTTTGAGCCATGACTTGATAGCGGGAAATACCCAGAAATCATCGGAGCTAGAGATAATTGACCTAGAAAGGTACCAGAGCACATGATGCTTTAGGATTGGTTGCAAAGAAATTGAGTTTTCAAACTGTAAGCTTAGAATAGTGATACTCCTACGTAATTGTAAGAAAAACAATCATAGCTTCCAAGAGCATAAAAAATAAAGTCATACCCTATGATTGGAAAGGAATTAACTCAAAAGAGATGGACTGAAACAATGGTAGCACTATATACTTGTAATTCGTTGGGTATGGTTGAGAAAGGTTCCTGAGACTAGTAAATACATGCATAGAGAGAAAGGGAGCTTGAGTTAGCACTACTGTCATGAACCATAACCATGAAACTGAAACCCTTACGATAAATAGTAGATGAAAAACCCAAGAGAACTTGGAATATTACATAAGAGTGTCACCGGGTACATTTTGTTACTTGGGTACAACAAGACCAAAACTGCTATAAGAATCTCCATGCAGCAAGAAGCCTGAGATTAAGGACATAGGAAAACCTCGGACACTGCAAGAAAAAAAGAAAAAATAAAAACCAAAGTCACAAACCATACCCTACTGGCAAGACGAGAAAATCAAATACGAATGAAAAGGAAAGGAAACAAGAATGAATTCATGGAAAAACAAAACATAAGTTATTGTTACCTACCCCTAATTTCTTTGCAACAACAACTACCACCATGACTATGTTCCATTCTAAGAAAAATTGCCTTGCACATAATACCTAACTCCTAAGAAGTCCTGGGAATCATGGTGCAGGGGAGGCAAGCTTAGTCACTCCTCTTGAGCATTCGAGTGGCCAGGAAAATGTGGGCATGGGTTCGAAGGAGACTGGAGTTAGTACACAAGTCGATTGCTGAGGAATAATGAACGTAGTAGGAACTATCGAAAGTCAAAGGAAGAATCTTCGACACTCCATGTGTAGATCATAGAATACAACACATTTCCTTTAGAACATGATGACCAACAATCGCAAATGCATAAACAAAACAAGACATAGGGTTTTATATAAGTGGTTAGGGTTAGGATCAAATCTCCACCGTATATCACATTCTAGAAAATGGTTCCCCTATATCTTTACCAGAGTAGGTCTGGTCACGAACCACAATAGTACTCTGCCATCACGTGATTAAGAGCAGGTGGCAGAGGGAGGAAGGAAATTGAATTTAACACCAACTATATGGCAATAAGGTGTATGTCTAATAATACTCCAACCACATGTTCCACTCACCCTCCAATGCGTGATGAGAGACAATGGTCATTTAACTCCAACCATAGTCGTATAGTATACATGAATTAAGTGAAAATGAAAAATAGTGAGAGGGGGTAATGAATAGGGACACTAAAGGTATTATAAAGGTATGTAAAGAGGCATCAAATGTATATAAAGATAATTTAAGTAGTAACAACAACCTTAATATAATGTTCACCTTTAATACCATGTTCCCAACCTTATCATTCAAACAAATACAATCTATGTACAACATCGATGCTTAGAATGTGAGCTTCCATATTTTTTCCCCTTGCAGTTTAGACCTCAGTATGTATGAATTTTTTTTTATGGTGTGGAGCCATGAAAAATGGTATTAGAGTCCATGTTCTCCATTGGGCCTTAACAAACCACCACAATAGAAAAGGATACACATAGGAAAAGTACAATAAACTAACAAATGATTTATTGTGCCATGTGAACTATAGGTTGATTAAGGAAAGGGATATACTTAGCAAGATGATTGAGGATGCACCTACTATCCCCGCAGGAGATGGGTTGTATGTAGAACTTGGGGAAGGAGCCACTCCAACTACAAATCCATTCATGGAGGTTATACAAAACCTGCAATGGGAGTTGGCACATTTAAGGGACAGTAATGAATGATTGATACGCACCAGTGAGGAGCAAGAGAGGATGATCAAAACTTTGATGGAGAAGTCAAGCCAGAAAACAATGGAACCAAAAATAATGAAAGGAGAAGAGATGGAACCTGAAAAATCTGAGAGTGAAGGGGAATAAGATAAAACTTATTTCTAGAAGTATAAGTAGAAAATGCAGCCAAAACTTCAAGGAGAATTCCAGAAGATCAAGCCCCCCACTTTTGATGGGGAAAAGGAAGAGGACGCAGAGGCCTGGTTATTAAACATGACTAATTATTTTCAGGTTTATGATTATGAGAGTAACCTGAAAGCCAGGTTAGTTGTTTATCAATTGTAGGGAAACATTTCCTGGTGGGAAGAGGCAAAGAATGAACAAGGATTGGAGGAGAAAACAATATTGTGAGAGGATTTTTGTAAACACTTTAAGAATCACTACTTAAATGAGTTATAGTATGATGATCATGCAAAATACTTTCACGAGCTAAGGTTGGGACAACTCACCATGCATGAGTTTATATCCAAATTTACTAACTTACTAATATATGTCCCATACCTCAAGGAGGAAAAATATAAAGTGCAGTGGTTCATAAATTCTTTGCCTATAGTGTATAAGGAGCAGATTGAATTTGATAACCCAAAAACCATGGATGAGGTGGTGAGAAGGACAAGGTTATGCTACCAAAAATTTAAAAGTAAAGGTGGAGGATCCAATATTTGCCCAAATAAGGATAAGACTAGGGTCAAAATTGGAGGAAGACTATCAAAACATGATACCTCAAGAATTTTTGTCAGGGTGATCAGCGGAAAAGGTTTGACAAAGTGACTGCAAATTAGCAAGAAACTTCTTAGGTAGGGTCAAAAATCATTGATTTAAATGCTAGGAAAGGTAATGAGGATAGAGAAAGGGATCGTTGAAATGTTGGGGATGTGGTGAGCCTCATTTACTAAGAGACTTCCCTCATAATCCCATGTCTGTGCAGAATATAAAAACTATTCATGAGGCTACTACAGTAAATGACATGGACAGAAGCATTCCAAGGATAAGCGCAGCCTTGGAGGATAGACAAGAAGAACATCAGTCTAGAATGATTAAATTAGAAGCTATTCTTGCCAATCACCCTGTCTCTGTCTTAATTGACCCTCAATCTATTCTGAGCTATGTTGGACCACAAATAGTAGAAAAATATAAATTGAAAATAGAAAAATACAAAATATCTTAGTTGGTACAATTGGCCACTGGTACCAAGAGAAGAGTCACTAGATAGGTGAAACAATGTCAATTAAATTTAAATGGATACATTACCACACTAGACTTAAATGTACTTCCCATAGGGTCTTATGAAATAATAATTGGAATGGATTGGCTGGAGTGCCAGGCAACACTCATAAACTGCCTAACAAAAACTATAACTTGTGTAAACTCAAATGGATAGACTCACATCATTTAAGGGGTGCCAAAACTGATTTCAGTAAGGAAAATTACCATTCTGAAAATGAAGAGGAGTGCTCAGAAGCGATGCCAAATATTTATGGTTCATATTGAAGAAACTACAAAACAAAATAAAGAATTGGAATGTTATGAAACCAAATCACAAAAAGATAGAAAATATAGATAAACGACTTAAAAATCAACCTCTTCAAGGGGGCAACCTCCTTTACATTACACAAATGAACAATTCTTGGATGATACAAATGACAAGACCTCCTTTCTATATATAGGAGCCTAAGGGGTCCCAATACAATTAGTGCCTACATAACAATAATATTGTAGGGGCACAACAATAACAATAGTGGGCTTCTATGGGGCATAATAATAACAACATGGGGACTATATGGGCACAATAATACAATAAGGGGGTTGCATTAATAACAAAAAGGGGTTACAATAGCAATATAGGGACCTAAGATGCCCCTCTCCTTCAAAAAGTATTGTCCTCAATGCTTGAGTCATTCTGGATTCTTCTGTATAAAATTCTCATCCTCTCATGTGGAATCTTCAGTAGGTAAGTTCTTCCACTTGATGAGATACTCTAAAATTGATTGATTTTGTAGTTGTCGATTTCTTGTTTTTGTGTCTGCTTCTGATTCCAACATGATTTTTTCTTCCGCGCCAAGTTCTAGAAATATTGTCTGAATTGGGATCTTCTCACTTGTAACCTTCTATAAGCATGAAACATGGAAAACTAGGTGCACTCGGGAAGATGCAGGAAGCTCCAATTTGTATGCCATAGTACCAATATTTTGTAACACATTGTACGAACCATAATACTTTAGTGATAATTTGTTATCCTTATTAGCTTTCTTGAGGGACATTTGTTTGTATGGTTTTAGTCGTAGAAATACCCACTCACCTACATCAAAACTTCTTTCGATGCGATGTTGATTTGCCTGTTGCTTCATTCTATTTTGCACCAAAGTGAGGTTATCCTTTAAGAGTTTGAGAACTTGTTTTTGATGCTCGATGTGATCTTCGACTACTGGAACCTTAGAATTTTCTTTTAAATATCATGTGCTAGATGGTGGATAATATCCATAAAGTTCCATAAATAAGGTCATTTTTAGTATAGTATGGAAGGAAGTGTTATACCACCATTCAACCAGAGGCAACGACTTGACCCATTGTGTTTGTTTATCATATACAAAGCAACAAAGATATCCTTCCAAACATTTGTTCACTACATCAGTTTTCCCATTAGATTGAGGATGATAAGATGAGCTACGAGCTAACTGAGTACCCAAATATTCCACCTCTTGTACTCAAAAGAAACATTTGGAGCTTTTTGCATATAATTGTTTCTCCTCCAATAGTTTGAGCACCTTATCAACATGTTGAGCATGATCCTTACAAGACTTGTTGTAGATTAGTATATCATCAAAAAATACTAACATAAATTTTCTAAGGAAGGGTTTGAAAATGGAATTCATCAAACCTTGACATGTAGAAGGTGCATTGGTAAGGCCAAAAGGCATGACCAAATTTGATGATATCCTGAACGAAGATCCGACTTGGTAAAGTAAATTGCTCCATGTAATTCATCTAATAATACATCAATGACAGGGATGGGAAATTTATCTTTAATAGTAAGCTTGTTGAGCTCACCATAATCTGGACACATGCGGCATGATCCATCCTTCTTGTGTACCAATACCATTGGAGCAAAGAAAGAAGTTTGAATAGGTTGAATTATACCAACCTCTATCATTTATGCAACCATACATTAAATTTCACTCTTTTGGGCATATGGATATCAGTAAGGCCTAATGTTTGGGGGAACACTTCCTGGAATCAAATGAATAGCATTATCATGATCATGAATAGGTGGGAAGCCTTTAGGAGTCTAAAATACCTTGGAATGATTGTCCAAAACGTTTTAGAGATCTAGAGAAATAGATGATTTTGATGTGGGAACCTCTAGTGAACATAATTGTGCAATTACGCCTCGTTGTTCTTTCTTTAGAAGGTTTTTCGTGTTGTTGGAGTTGATTATCTTTCCTCGTTTCCTTGCGATACATCTTAATTCAATTTCCTTTCATTCCCAAAAGAATTTCAAGAAAATTTCTTTCAAATTAAAAGCTATCATACCCAAAGATTGTATCCATTGACTCCTAGTACAACATCTACACCACCCATTGGAATGGAACGCATTGGACTATTCAAGACATATTCTCCCATGGATAGCTTTATATTGCGGCACTTTCTAGAGAAATGATGGTTCCTCCATTTGCAACCATTACTTGACACTTTGGTGCTAGATATAGGAAGAAATTCAATTCCTTGGCTATCTTACAATGAATAAAATTATGGGTACTACCCAAATCAATCAGCACTATTACCTTTTTCTTTTGACATGCCCTTCTATCTTGAGAGTTTGAGGAGTGGTAATTCTTGTCAATGCATTACAAGATATGGTCAAATTAATTTCTTCTTTCTTTGGGATTGGTTCCTGGTGTAAATCCTCTTATTTTGACATTTCTTGTTCCTTTTCTTGCTCGTCTTCCCCATCTATGTAAATTAATTTCTTCTATCACAATTGTAACAATTGTAACAAATCCCTTTTTCTCTTTCTTCTTCCAATTGTTTTGGTGTCAACCTTGTAGGTGGTGAAAGGCTAGGAGAAACAAAAGTTCCATATTTATAGTTATGAGTGGTAGGCTTTCTTGTTGCCATAATTTTGCTTTCAATTTTTCTTGTGAACCTGTATGTTTTCTCTAATGAATCAGGTTCCAAAGGTGTACCTCATGTTTGATGTTATCATTTAAAGTCCCTATGAAGACTTCAATCCTATGGTTCTCTGGAATATCATTTACCCTTATATTTAATTTTTGGAAGTCCTCAATGTGCTCTTCCATTGAGCCCTTTTGTTTGAGATTTATCAATTGGTTAAAGAAGGTGTTTCTCTTTGTATCCTTATAATGTGTTATCATTTTCTCCGTGAAAATTGACTATGTGACAAGTTGTTTACGCGAAAAAATCCCTCTATGCCATACAAATTGATTCGGTTCTAAATAGAAAGATGCAATATGGACCTTTTGTGTGTTTTTCACATTATGAAGATCAAAATATTTCTCCATCTATAGTATCCATGTTATAGGATCATTGCCATCAAACTTCCTCATATCTATCTTTGGAATATGTCAGGTCTTCAATCCAATGTTAGATTCTATGAAATCATGATTAACATTACTTTTGTTCTCATCATGAGTTTCCTCTACTAGCTTTTCACCATTAGGAGGCCTTTCTTGTAGCAACTTTGTCCCACCTTCCTTCAAAACTTCCATGTATTTTTTGAAATCTTCCATTCCTTTCTTCCAATATGCTTCCACAACATCTATATCAACTTCCATGGCATAGATAAAACTATTTATCTTAGCTTCGATCACATTCTTCAAATCATAGATCCAATTTTGATTACCAAGTGTTTCTATTTTCTTGATTCGAGTCATTCTTTTTCTTGCGTTTAGGATCTTGATCTTGAATGTGTTGTATCTCTTAATGTTTGGATCTCCAAGGTCTAGAATTGCAACTTGCGGTAGCCCTCTATGTCCTCCTTCCAATGCCACAAGTCTGATTGAAATTGGATTCCCCAAGAAAGAGTTATGCCCAACCTCCCAAGATGACTTGATTATATACTTTTTCAATAGAAATAACTTGTATGAAGTTCCCCATGTCCTTGTTTCGACCTTTTGACCTGAAAATAATACACAAAAAAGTACATTTCCTCCTACTTTTGTAGCTACTTACAAAATTTCAATCTGATGCATAGAGAGAAAGTTATGATGATTTTCCCAAGGTCACCTATTTGGGATGTAATTTGAGAGCTTCCAAAAACCCTAAATGTCTTGGACCATATCTCCAAAAATATAGCAAAATAAGATCTGAAGTTCAGGCTCAAGCTTGGCCACGATTTCAGGTCAAATGGGTTTTAATTTCAGAGTCTGAACCTTCGTAGATATAAAATTATAGCGAAAATACCACGATGAACTATTTGAGATGGAATTTTGGAGCTTGCAAAAACCCTAACTTCCTCAGATCATATCTCCAAAAATATAGTGACACAAGATCTAAAATTCACACCCGAGATTCAGAACGATTTCATCACAAATAGGTTTTCATTAGCTTCTGAAACTATAGTGAAAAAGTTATAGTGAAAATGCCATGGTTACCTATTTGGAGTAGCGAAACCCTAGAATCCAAAGCTCTGATACCAAATGTTATGAAACCAACTCACAAAAAGATAGAAATGATAGATCAATGACTTAAAAATTAGCCTCTTCAAGGGGGAAGCCTCCTTTACATTACAAAAATGAACAATTCTTGGATGATACAAATGACAAGGCCTCCTTTCTATATATAGGAGTCTAAGGGGTCCCAATAAAATCAAAGCCTACATAACAATAATATTGTAGGGGCACAATAATAACAATAGTGGGCTTCTATGAGGCATAATGATAACAACATGGGGACTATATGGGCACAATAATACAATAAGGGGGTTGCACTAATAACAATAAGGGGTTACACTAGTAGTATAGAGACCTAACATGGAAGAAATTTTTTTTCTGGTTATTAATGAATTTTCAGTTGTCTTTCCTGAGGAGATTCCCAGTTTACCACCCCATTGAGATATAGAATTCACCATAGATTTGGTACCTAGTGCAACCCCATTGTTTACATAACCTTATAGGATGAGCCCACCAAAATTAATGGTGTTGAAGATGTAGCTGCGAGAGCTTCTAGATAAAGGGTATATTAGGTCTAGTGTGTCACCTTGGGAGCACCTGTACTCTTTGTTAAGAAAAAAGATGGTATGTTTAGGATGTGTAGTGATTATCACCAGTTAAACAAGTTGACTATTAAAAATAAATATCCCTTGCCCCGTATTGATGATCTATTCGATCAAGTTAGGGGAGCCACCGTCTTCTCCAAAATTTATTTAAGGGCGAGATACCATCAGCTGAGGATCGAGAATGAGGATATTAACAAAACAAAATTTAGAACCCGGTACAGACACTACGAGTTTGTGGTGTTACTGTTTGGTCTTACTAATGCTCCTCCCACTTTCATGTCTCTAATGAACAATGTACTTAGTAAATATTTGGATAAATTTGTATTAGTTTTTATTGATGACATATTAGTGTATTCTAAGAATAAGGAGGAGAATAGAGAGAACTTGAGGTTCATGTTGCAAACCTTAAGGGAGAACAAACTATATGCTAAATTGAGTAAGTGTAAATTCTACAAAACTAAAATTTAGTATCTAGGGCATATCATTTCAAAGGAGGGGTTAGCAGTGGATCCAGATAAAGTAAAGGCCATGGTTAATTGGCATGTACCTAAGGTTGTATTTGTTTTCCAGTCATTTATGGGACTTACGAGGTATTACTGCATGTTTATTGAAGATTTCTAAAAAATAGCCTATCCCATTACCACTCCATAGAAAAAGGGGTGAAATTTGAGTTGACGTCCAACTGTCGGCTAAGTTTTGATAAACTAAAGCATTTATTAACCACAAATCCTATCCGGAAACTGGCATATTTAAACAAATAATTGGTTGCGGGGGGGTACTATTGCAAGATAATTCTGTAATAGCATACGAGTCAAGGAAGTTGAAAAGCCATGAGAAAAATTGTACTGTATATGATCTGGAATTAGTAGTTGTTATACATGCCCTAAAAATGTGGAGGCATTATTTGTTAGGCAATAAATTCACATTGTTAACAGATCATTTCAACTTAAAGTATTGGTTCATTTAGCATGTTGGGCATGGAATCTCCCCAAGGCATGTTTTGGGCCTCAAAATCCATGTTTTGACCGAATCTTATTGTAAAGCTCCACGAATTGTGGGCACGGGGCGCGAAAGTATGATAGAGTCACAAGGTTGTCAGCCCTAGTTTTGTTATGTAATGTCGACTGCATAGACCTACCCATGGTCCGCGGACCATGGGCTTGTATAAATAGAGCAAGGCTCTAAGTAGAGAAAAAAAGGAAGAGAAGTATGAGAAGTCTAAGTGATTAAGTCACAAGTAAAGTGTGTCTTTGGGTCGTAGAGTAGGAGAAGGCTCTGCAGCTGAGTGAGCAGAGGCCTAGTAGTCCACAGCTGAGTGCGCGGACCCCAGCAGTTGAGTGCGCAGGGCTAGTTGAGTCTGTAGCCAAGGACGGTATATATAAAGAGATTTTTTGTCCTAATTCTATGTATCTGTTCTTTGGTTAATGCATGTGTGATATAATTTGCAAATGTACTGTTTATTTACTATGCGCACCTATATGAATGGTTTATGTTGTAAAGTATAACTTAAAGCATGCAAGTAGGCTAAGATAATCAACTAACATTGGAATACTAGTAAAGTCTTAAGTAATAACCCAGAGCGCAACATTCAGCCCCTGGGTAGGGCTGCGTGAAGGAAACATATCAAGTTGCGAGGTACAAAAAAGTGCGCGAAGAAACCTGTGCGCAGGGTCAAACCATGAACCAGTTAAAGTCATCATACATCTCGAGGGTGAGGAAACTTGGTTCTAGCACCCTCCCATACTACTTCGGGTGAAACCTCAGTCCACACTATTCGGACAGTTGCCGAAAGGGCCAGTAGTACCAAGATTTGTTTGGCTAACTTAACTCGGAACCTGGGTCAGGCCCCAACAAGCCAACAAATGGTTCTGTTGCTTGGACTGGGATCTTCATAGAGATGTCTAATGTCGTATCACTGGAATCTAACAAAGAAAGGAATTGAAGAGTGGTTGGACAAAAAGATTCACGAGTTCACAGCACAGGAAAACAAGAATCCAAAATTATCAAAGGAAGAGTGGTTAGATTGCTACTTATATATCGAAATCCATGAAATTTTCTTTGCAACCTTCCCATCTGAGTTGTACGAGTGGATCGTGAAGCTAGCAGACAGTCAGGGAAGGTGTAGGCTCGGCTAACCTATTGTGTAGACTCCAGAGTTAGTGTGCAGATTGGAAGCATCAGAAGATAAGATCGTGCGTACTGTGGATCACTGGCTCGATCGAATTATCAGAGGATTTATCACTGAGTTCACGGTAGACACTTCAGTTAACTATAGCGAGGCAGAATGATGCTTCCTCAAAGGATCGCGAGGTAAGTACATTAAATCTTTGAACACTTGGATTAAAATGCTACTGTGTGAAAAGTGGGTTACACGAATAAATTGATGTTTGGGGCTACGTAGAGTGGGAGGAGCTATAGAAATGAAGGTAGCGCAGAACTAGAAAATAGCTCCTTGATTTCACCTCCACAAGAAAGCAAGGAAGAGCTCGCCAATGTTTCACCAAGAAGTGTGATCAATTTTATAAAGTAGTGAATTCCGCGCATACCACTTCCACCTACACCACCACCCGTTTCACCATCTTCACCCACACCACCTCTGCCACCACCACAGTTCAATATGGCAAGTGCGATAAAGTTGCTTGTGTTCAAAGGAGTAGGGAATGAAGATCCGAACCAATTTTAGTTCATGGTGAGGGATGTATGGTAAGCGTAGGGAGGCACTAATGACAATATAAAGAAAGCAATGCTAGTCAGCACTCTGTAAGATCGCACACTGACTTGGTAAATTAACCATTCCAACAACAATATGAACGCAGGGATCGCAAATATCCAAGTTGTGCAAAACAAGGAATTTAGTAGGCCAAAATCAGAGACACAGTTGATCATTGGATTTAAGGAAATCGCAATGCTTCCAGGCGAGACCCATTAGGAGCTAGATTAGAGACTGAAGTGTAAACTTTGTGAAGCCAATATGACCTTAACGGATGGGCAACACCATGCATGGTTTGTAGCATCGCTAATGCCGCATCTAAGGAACACGTTGTCACAGCAGAAGCTAACCTCTCAGGTCGAGGCCTTGGAGATTACAATGAGACTGCATGTGACCTCGATACAAGATCCTAACCCGGGGGTTCAACAGATCCACACACAGTTGAAAAATTTGTGCCTTGAGATGCAGAGTTTGAAACAAGACAGGACAGCTCGCCCAGAAGCACGTGAGGAGGTATGGTGCGTAAAGTGCAAGTTCCAGGGATATGACAAGGACCATTGTCCAGTCTTCGTGAACTACTTGGTGGGAGGAGGACCAATGCCATTGAGACCAGAGGCACAAGCAGGGCCAAGCGCGGTGCCTGCATTATGGTGCGTGATTTGTCAGATAGGAGGGAAGCATGCTATAGATAACTGCCATCTTTTATAGAAGTATACACAGAATTCCTAGCAGTTGTTATATAATTTCTGCAGGTCAGTAGGCCACAATGAGAATACCTATAGAAGTTATGAATTGATGATGGATAAGACTCCTACCTACAAAGTCCAAACTGAAACAGGGGCCCTCGATCAAAATGTAGGGATGGCACGCACTAGATTTCAAGGGCGCGGATGAGGTTGGGGTGGAATGGGACCAGGAAGAGGTCTCGGACAGCTGATATGTTACAATTACGTAGGGCCAAGGCATTATGTCTGCGACTGTACAAATCCAACAAGATCATCACGCTTCTATTATACCCAGTTTGATCATGAGACGGAGGACTATCCCACACTGATAGTGAGGTTGCGTGATAAAGGAGCACTCCAACATCCCCCGACTCAGAACCTGCAAATGATAACGTCTGAGCCACGCGAGAAATACCCGAATGTAAATATCATGCTCCAAAGAGGTATTACGACACGAGATGACAAAGGCAAGCAGCCCGAAGAAAGTACCTGGGTTTGCAAGGCTCTGACGAAGGAACCTGAATTTGATCTGGAGCGCACTAAAGAGGCACTCATGGAAGCTAAGAGGAGCTTCGTGGATGCCTCCACTTCAGGAAGTAAAGACAAACTGGAACCGGAAATGGACCCATCGATGCTCACTACATTTTTGGAGACATGCATGAAGCTGCTACGCAACAACAAAGCTATGAAGGGACTGTAAGAACTTATCACTAGATGTGCTGGAACCACATCAGGAGAACCGCGCATAGTCTGGAAGCTCGGGAAGCACACAACATGAATAGGAAGAGAGATGAGATTGACCGCACAGATTGGGGAATATGAGATGGATCAAGTGATTTTGGATCTAGGATCAGACGCGAACGTCCTACGAAAGCAAAAATGGAAGCACACGGGCAGGCTCGCGTTTCAATGGTCTCCTATTTAATTACAAATGACAAACTAGCAAAGGATCCTACCTATGGGAAGATTGAAGGGAATAATGGTAGATATCGAAGGTGCGAGCACCCTTGTAGATTTCGAAGTGATAGAGATTGTTGATGACAGCAATCCCTATCCCGTGCTACTGGGAATAGATTGGGCCACTAACATGAATGGAGTGATAAATCTAAAGAAGCGCAAGATGATTTTCAAGAAAAATTCACTAAGCGTAGTGGTACCTTTAGACCCTACGAAAGGATCGCACTACACAGAGCTAGTGCGCAACTACGATAGCGAAGATTATCTAGACTGTATCTTCAAGATAACTACACGGGATCAAGACTGGGTGAATCCAATAGTGGATGGCAGACTCTCATGGGAGGATGAAAGCTCCTACACCTTAGATTTGGACGAGGAAATAAAATGATGGCAGAACCGGTTACACGAGGTAACCACCCTCAACTATAACATGATGATAAGGTCACTGCGCTACGTAGCAACGTAAACAAGAGACCTGCCTACGTATGACAGGTTAAGCGAGGTAAAGGAGCTCTTGAGTAAATTTGAAAAGGAAGTGCCGAAACAGTAGCAGTTTGATGCTCTGGAATGGGTACTACGCGCTACACCTGCAAGGTGGTGGGGTGCGCACCAGTAAAATTTTGAGGACTAGCGTGAATGCAGACGGATGATGCACCTATGATTTGGGAAGCCTCAGATGCGGCTAAAAGCCAAGTATATTGGACAAAACACCCTGTGCGCCCACCTTTCTAGATGGATACAGGCATATGGTGCACAACCTGCACGAAGGCACACCATCTGCATGGTAGGAAACATGATTGGCAAGTAGGAGCAGGCAAGATAATGGCACAAACAACCCCTCCATTTGGGACCAAGAGGTATGATAAGACCAAGTGCGTAGAAGGTTATCTGCGTGGAAGCCTTTGACAAAGTGTGCGAAGTACTAAACAGGGTCCACAATGCGAAACAAACTGAATGGGACCTACATGTACCAGCGGTTCTATGGGCGTATAGGACCACGTGCAAGAACCTGACTGCGTAGGCACTGCCAAGGCTAGAATATGGGATGAACGTTGTAATCCCTCTAGTACTTGAAAAGAATAATCCAGCACTGGTAGGGATGACGGTTCGCAGAACCTTGGAAGCCGAAATCCAATAGGGCAACCTTAGACTCCAAGAACTTGAAGAAGAAGGGGTATGATTAAGAAAGAAAGGTACGCTGGTGGATGCGAAAGTCAAAAAGCTGGAGGATGAGATAAACGAAGATTTTCTCGCCGAAAAAACTAGGATGGTAAGGTAAGGTGTGTACGATCACGCTGACAAGTTTGAGAACTATCGCCATGAATTGATTACTTTGATGCCTTGCCTTGGACTGCATATTGCTAAGCATAGTGACCAGGGTAGCGCGTTGTAAATGGTGAAGTGCACGATGCCGACCATAACAATAAAAGGTGGGGATTCTCCAGGAACCATGACGAAGGACATGATGGAACTCTACACGAGTGGTGCAGCCACTTGACTAGCCGAAGGAAATACAATCTTAGTGCTCCAAGTAGTTGAAATGAACTGCAAGTCTATAAACTACTCTGCCCGGATGCTGCGGGAGGTTGGAGATGTGCACAGAAACAAAAAGTCACAAGGTCCGTGACCGTGCACGGGGGGCTGCACTGCCACACAAGTTGGTCATAAAGGGACCATTTAAGTCACTATTCATGATGGGATGCTTGACTTGAGGCCAAATGGAGCGGGTGACAGGCATTTAAGATGCGATTTATGGGCAAGATTTGGGAAAATCTACCGCCAAGAAAGCATTAATGAACCGAAATTGGGGGCAGCGATAGAATTCAAATTCAAAACATGCTATAAAATACAAATGGCTGCCCAACAAACAACACTTGGTCATTTGCGAATTGAGCGATTGAGCAGAGCCCTGAGTGTTGTGATTCGTGCGTTGATTGAGCCCCTAAGTTTGCGAGTGCTAGATTTCTAGATGAGTACAATGGAAACTACTTAGGATGTTATGGACATAACATAAATGACTGCCGAGGAGGCCGTGTAGGCCCTAACTGTGGGGGATGTTCTAGAAGGTGCCGGGATTGTGGCAGAAATCCCAAAATCACCACACATGCCAAGACCCAAGAAGGACAAACAAGCAATGGCTCCCATACAAGTGTCCCCACGGAATCCACTGCACCGCAAACTATCGATGGAGGAGAAGGGGAAAGCCGTCACTATAGAAACAAATGAAGAAGAAGAAGATCTATAGGATCTTACCATCGTAGAAGAAGAAGATGAAGGCATGGAGGAGGATACTCAGCCTATGCACCCTACGAAAAAAATACCCGCCTATGTCCCCCCACAAAAAGGGAAGGCCAAGGTGCCCAAGGAACTAGATGAGGCCAAGAGCTCGTTCTAGACCCCACTCCTCCCAGATGGAATTATGTTTGAAGCCATGCACCTAGGCTGCGTGCCGAGAATGAAACTCAAAGATTGAGACCTTGTTGACCATGAGAAGTTCCCTCACCTTGAGACCAGAAACCTCATGAAGCAAAACACCACAGGGGAGGTGACAACATTAGATCCATGGAAGTGGTTGCACGGAGTGGAAAAGGCCGGGCTGCTGAACCTACTCTCAGTGCCGCATTTCCACCGCGCGCCAATAACCATTTTCATCATCAAGCGGTTGCTCTGCCTGATGCATGATGGGTGTTTATGGCTGGAAGAGCCCATCCCCATCATTACAGACTTGATTCATTGCATCTCCCAGCTTCCATACAGAGGAGAGGACCCTACGGCCATATCAGAAGGGAAGGGTAGTGATTTGGCCATCGCAGAGGCCATGAAGAAGAAGTACAAGCTAGAAAAGAAGAAGAGGGGCTACACCATCTCCAACATCAAGGACAAAGCAATACGCGTGGCAACCCAAATCCCCGTGGGAAAAGTTATGCGCAAGTGACACACAGATGAGGTACCTGCACCAGTGGTTGCGCTGGCCGAGCAGTGCACGGAGGGGGTCCAACTTAACTGGTCTGAATTCCTATGCACAAAATTTTTAGAGAATTGCCGTGAAGCCTAGGAACAGGGAAAAATGTTCCACTTTGCATGGTTGTTGTTGTCCATAGTGCTCATAGCTAGGGAATTACCAGAGGATAGTCAATTCCCCATAATTAATAGAGATTTACTGGAGGCCGCGAAGTATGCTTTGCTCTGGGCCATGAAGGATGCTAAAAGGATACGCAACAAAAAGATCTTCTGGGTGCTAATGGAGATGAACATTCGAATGTGGATCAACCGTAAGTCGCGGTTGTCACCCAAAGTTTACAATTGTCTATAGATTTTTGCAGAATTTAAGGCAGACATGCATAACATATATATCTAGGCACGCAAGGACCTGACTAAACAGTGGACAAAGCTACCCTTTGTATCCACTGAAAATGCCATTTTCAATGTCTTGGTGGCATGGCTCCTGGAATGGCGCACCCCAGACATTGCAGAAATCGAGAAGTTGGTAGTGCAAAAGAAGAAATATGATGCCAAGCTGTGCATCGCACAATTGGTTGAAAAAAAAGGAAGGAAACAGCAGCAACAGAAGTGAGAGTAGCGTGGGATGCGGCACAGAAAACAAACGAGTAGGAAAAGGCCATAGCAGCAGTAGCAGAGGAAGCAGCCACGAAGGTGGGCAAGGGCCAAACAATGCCTTCACAGGGACAAGAAGCAGTGGAAACAAAAATAGAAGAAGGAGGCGTGGACCCACGAACCGCGTCAACATAGCTGAAGCACCAACACCTAGCAGAGTGGGCAAGGTCGCAGGAGAAGGTCAAGGCCTTGAAATTGTCCATTGACCCGATCACCCTAACCGAGGGTGATTTGCATGACATTGGTGAGATGGTGCACGATGTCACCAATGAGGCTCTCCAAGATTTCATGCAGGAGAACTAGATTGTGTTGGGGGCCCTCAGAGCACAGTTGCAGCAATTACAGACGTGTTCCCCTCAGGTTGGTACCCTTTTAACCAATCTTGCAGTTGGATCCACGACAATAGAGCAAATGTTGCACACGCGGACGACGAACATAATAGTGTTGTCAGAAGTGGCACTAGTGACATCAAATGAGGCCGATAGGCCTTCGTTTAGCACGCTGAAAGGTCTCGGTGTTAATCTAGCTGTGATTCTACGTGAGACATTATATGTTTTGTAGGATGGGATAACTGTAGAGCTATGAGCTAGGGAGAGCCATGCACTCCAAGTCCTTAGTGAGCAGAAGATAAATATGGAACAACTAAGCTTTCAACGTGATGAAATGGTGTCGCAAAATCAACAGCTGGTGCAGGTGATAGACGAAACTTGCCGAAGCATCCAAGAGCTGGCCATCCCAGCAAATATGCCAGCGGAGACGCGGATCCATAAGTTAGCAGTCGGGGTCCACGAGGCTAGGGAGGAAATGACAAAGGTTCAGCTAGAGCTAAATCTTCAAATCGCCAAACTATGGTTAAAGGCGTAACCATCCACTCCCCCGGAAGTCAGAGAACAACATGCTAGTGCTATCAGAGTGGGATTGGAGGAAATCGAAGGTGCAGTGCGAGACTCTACCAGCGCTTAGAGATAGAGGCACGAGAACTCCAACAGCAGTATGATAGTGTCTGAGGAACTACGCAGATGGTGGTCCTCACCGAGAGGCTTGCACGAATGTAGCAGGCTAAAACACTGAAGCAGCAGGTGGACACGACATGACATAAGGAAGTAGTCCTCAAAGCGCGCGTCCAACCTTAAATCGACGAGGCCTTCACCATCACGACAGATACCGAATACAATCTCACACACATACAGGGGATGCACACATTGATGTAGAGAAGCACTCACGACACAAAGGTCTCGGAACAGCGTATGCAGTAGATGCAACAAGCAACAGCTCAGTGCACTACTGACCTCTGCGCAGATCGAGAATAGTTGGAGGGACTCCACGCAAAGATCGCCGCAGCGACAGAGTGACTCGAGGGCAAGTCATGATGTTTGTGTTGGGGGCATGTTGGGCATGGAATCCCCCCAAGGCATATTTTTCGGGCCACAACAAGTTTTCACCGAATCTTGTTGTAAAGCTCCGCGAATTGCGAGTACGGGGCGTGAAAGTATGATAGAGTCACAGGGTTGTCTGCCTTAGTTTTGTAATGTAATGTCGGCTGGATAGACCTACCCATGGTCCGCAGACCATGGGATTGTATAAATAGGGCGAGGTTCTAAGTAGAGAAAAAGGAAGAGAAGTATGAGAAGTCTAAGCGATTAAGTCATAAGTAAAGTGTGTCTTTGGGTTGTAGAGTAGGAGAAGGCTCTGCAGCTGAGTGCGTAGAGGCCTAGTAGTCCGCAGCTGAGTGTGCAAGGCGAGTCGAGTCTACAACCAAGGAAGGAATTAATAAAGAAAAGTTTTGTCCTAATTTTGTGTATCTGTTCTTGGATTAATGCATGTGTGATATAATTTGCAAATGTACTGTTTATTTACTGCGCGCACCTGTATGAATGGTTTATGTTGTTAAGTATAACTTAAAACATGCAAGTAGGCTAAGATAATCAACTAACATTGGAATACCAGTAAAGTCTTGGGTAATAATGCAGAGCATGGCATTCAGCCCCTTGGTAGGGTTGTGCGAAGGCAGCATATCAGGTTGCGAGGTACGGGAAAGTGTGCGAAGAAACCTACACGGAGGGTCAAACTGCGACCCAATTGAACTCATCAAACATCTCCAGGGTGTGGAAACTTGGTTCTAGCACCCTCCATACTACTTCGGGTGAGAGCTCAGTTCATGCTCCACGGACTGTTGCCGAAAGGGCCAATAGTCTAGGATTGGTTTGGCTAAATTAACTTCGAACCTGGGTCAGTCCCCAATAATGAAACATAGCCTAATCTTAATTCCAAACAATCTCGATGGATGACATTCCTTAGCGAATTTGAATTTGATATAAAGCATATGAAAATAAAGGAAAATAAGGTACCTGATGCTCTGAGTAGACACACACACACTTTAACAATAATAAATGTTATTAGTATCAAAATAAACTTCCTAGAGAAAATTAAATACTATGTGCATAAGGACCCAAAGTATCAGGAAATATAACAAAAATTACAGCAAGTTCATGTAGCAGGATATGTAGGCTCTAATTGTATTGGGACCCCTTAGACTCCTATATATAGAAAAAAGGTCTTTTCATTTGTATCATCCAATAAATATTCATTTTTGTAATGTACAATCAGTATATGTAGGCTCTAATTGTATTGGGACCCCTAGTATGTACAATCAACAGAATGTTAAAGCAACAAAAGATTGACAAAACAGTTACGCAGCATGAAAATAACATATAAGGAGTTTAAGATTGGGGACCATGTTTATCTAAGGATAAAACCTCAGAAAATATCTCTGCGAACAAGAACTTACTCCAAGCTATCCCCAGAATTTTGTGGGTCGTTTGAAGTTTTGGATTGAGTCAGACTTGTAACTTACCAATTAGCTTTGCCTAGTCACATGAAGATTAATAATGTCTTTCACGTATGTGTATATATATATATATATATATGATGGTACTCATATTATTGACTAGAAAATGCTACAGGTGGAACTTAGAGGCGATTTCCTGCCCAAACCTCTTAGTATTCTAGACAGGAAATAGATTTGGCTCCGGAATCGAGTCGTCCTCAGGTTAATGTACAGTGGAAAAACTATACACCTGAGGAAGCCACATGGAGATAGAAAAATAAATGAAAAGGATGTACCCAACATTATTTGAGAAAACTGAAACTGCAAAATAAACATTGAGGACAGTGTAAATAAAAGGGAGGGAGAATGTAACATGTCTCCTCTTCTGGGAACAATTAGTACTTTACTAGTCATGGTTGGTATTTTTGGTTGACTAATAAAAACTAGACTTTGCTGATATAATAATGTTTATTGATAAATAAATAAGGAAATTGGAAACACTTGAAAGATTAAGCACCCGCAAAAGAGATTCTGGATAAGATGGATTTCTGTGATAAGGATTCTAGAAAGAATTTTGGGTAAACTTAATGGATGGGAGATAAAGATCCATTAAGAACTTAGCTGTAGATAAATGATAAGTTGAAAATAGCATAAATCATCATTAAGGATAAAAAAGTGAGCTTTTGGGCTAAAAAGGAAAAAAACCTATAAAGCAGGACATCGCTTTAGCGAAAAATCCCACAAGTAAAGAAGGCATAAATTGCCTATTGCAAGGATCAATGAGGTTGTTGATCTCTTAGCAGAAAAGTGAATCTTTGAACATGGGATAACCAAAGAAGTGCAGTTCTATGGTTGGGAGGAGAGCAGTGCTCGACTTTCTAGTGTGTTATGACTACCATTGTTCTAGTTAGTTTATGATTTCTACTTGTTTACACACTTAAGGGTATTGTTGGCTATTGAGTTATTACTTGTTATGAGTATAATAGGACAAGGAATTATATGAATATAAGTACAAGAAACTGGTGATTTATTACTGATGGAATAGTAGTCAGGATATCTGTTACACTAAATTCTTAGAGTAGAGGAATTAATAAGTTCATATCCTTATGGAAGAGTCGGTAATAGTATGCTTTTAAGAATTAAAAATGTTTACTTTTTTTGAGTGGAGTAATGTTGATTTTCTACCTATTTCTCTGAACATGTCTTATTATATCAGTTTTGGGAGTAGTAAATTGGTACTATAATGATTCAACAATATTCTTCACGTATATTTAAAATTACATATATTTGTTCAACTAAGTAATGAGTCACTAAAAATGAGCAGTGCATGCATTGAGTGACATAAGATAGAGACCATAGTTGACCCCTGAAGACAACTATCTCTACCTCAATCACTTGAAAATGACTACAAACACATTCTCCGGTAATTATACGAGTATTACAACTAGTTTCAATCATAAAGGAACTCATCTAGACATAGCTTTGTTAATAAAGGAAGCACATAAACTTGCGTAAATAAAACAAATATTAAAACTTAATATTTAGGGTAAGCACTCAGTCATAACTACAAACTTCAAATAGAATTAGCAAAAAATGTTGTCTAGATAGAAAGGAGAAACCTCTCACAAAGAGCCTCACACAGGACCTCAGTGCGCAAACTAAGGAGGCATCATCCCACTATCTTCATGACAAAAAAATAATAGTAAATGAAATCCTTGCTACAAGCGATTTTAGCACTATCCAACAATAGTCTGCGAAGTGTAACAAGCTAGATATTCCTAGAAAATACCAGGACACAAAAAAAATAAAATTACATTGAACCATATAACAAAACCAAATCGACAAGGTAATGATAAATTGTAGATTTCCTTTCAGATCAAAGAATAAAAAGAGGCAACATAGCATTTAAATATTCATTACCATCAAAGAAAAAATTATGACCATATTGGAAATAAGAACAATTCCATGTGTATGTAATTTATATTTTAAATTTAAATAAGTAAATAACATGGAAAACATTCATGTACTTGCCAGTGCAATAATGAATCACACAGAAAAGCCCACATCAATTACAGTAAGTGTTCATTGAAAATACCAGCATGTCTACACTAAATACAACTAGAACACTAGAAAAATGGTTGAGCTTATACCCAATACTAGGTACGCTATGTACAACAAGGAACAACATAAAATTTTACTCAAAATCCGAAAATCATTGACTATACAAATTTGGCCCAGACGTATAATGTCTCTCGAATAGATAAGTTAAGGGTGCCACTGTGTGGCTGACCCGCATAAACTAGTAAGGCCATACAAAACATTAAGTACATTCATAGAGTAGCTTTGAGCCATGAATTGATAACATGCAATACCCAGAAATCACCGGAGCAAGAGCTAATTGACCTAGAAAGGGACCAGAGCACATGATGCGTTAGGATTGGTTTCAAATAACTTAAATTTACCAAATGTGAGCTTAGAACAATGAGACTCCTACGTAACTATAAGAAAAAAAATCATAACCACCAAGAGCAAGAAAAAAAAAGTCATACCCTAGGACTAGAAAGGAATAAACTCAAAAGAGATGCAATGAAACAATGGCAGCAACATATACCTGTAGTTTACTAGGTATGGTCGCGAAAGGTGCCTGAGACTAGTAAATACATGCACAGAAAGAAAGGGAGCCTGAGCTAACACTACCCTAATGAACCATAACCATGAAACTGAAACCCTTACAACAAATAGGAGATGCAAAACCTAGGAGAACTTGGAATATTACTTGAGAGCATCACCGAGTTCATTTCACCACTTGGGTACACGAGGATTGAACCTGTTGCAACAATAGCCATGCAACAAGAATCCTTAGTTTAATGGAACAGGAAAACCTGGGTCACTACAAGCCCAAGAAAAAAACCCACGTTACAAACAATACCCTGTTGGCAAGACCAGACAATCAAATAAAAATGAAAAGGAAATGGAACAAGAATGAATTCGGGGAAAAACATAACATAAGTTATTGCTACCTTCCCCTGAGTGCTTTGCAACAACATCTACCACCATGACTCTGTTCCATTTTGATAAAAATGGCCTTGCACATAATACCCAACTCCTGAGCAGACTTGAGAATCATGGTGCAGGGGAGGCAAGATTAGTCACTCCTCTTGAGCATTTGAGTGGCCAAGAAAACCAAGGGATGAGCATGAAGGAGAGTGGAGTTGGTACACAAGTCGATTGCTAAGGAAAAATGAAGGGAGTAGGTGCTATCGAAGGGCAGAGGAAGAAGGTTTGTCCCTCCATGCACATATCAGGTACTGCAACACATTTTCCTCACGGCACGATGACTAACAAACGAAAATGCATAAACAAAGCAAGACTTAGGGTTTTATGTAGCTGGTTAGGGTTAGGACCAAAGCAAGACATTCCAGGTAATCGTGACCCTAGATCCTACTAGGGTAGGTCTCGACGCGAACCAAAATAGTACTTTGCCATTACGTGATTAAGAGTGGGTGGCAATGGGCGAGAATGCCATGCGAGTGAGGAGGGAAATCGAATTTAACACGAATTGTATGAGAATAAGGTGCATGTCCAATATTACTCGAGCCACATTTGCCACTGGCGTGATGAGAGATAACAGTCGTTTAACTCCAACCATAGTCGTATAGTGTACATGAATTAAGTGAAAATGAAAAATAATGAGAGGGGTAATGAATAGCGACGCTAAAGGTGTTAGAAAGGTATGTAGAGAGGCATTAAAAGTATATAGAGATAAGTTAAGTAGTAACAACAACCTTAATACAATGTTCACCTTTAATACCATGTTCCAAATCTTATCATTCAAGCAAATAGAATCTGTGTACAACATCAGTGTTTAGAATGTGAGCTTGCATATCTTTTCCCCTTGCACTTTAGACCTCAGTATGTATGTTTTTTTTTATAGTGTGGAGCCATGAAATTATTCTCACATAAGTAGTCTCCCCTTATATTTGACATCAATGAAAACAATATTTCCAACATCTCCATTTTTCAATTGCTATATTGGACATAAGTAGTCTCCTCCTATCTTTGACATCAATGACAACAATTTTTCCAACACCCTCAAATGCAACTTACAGAACCAAACCTCGGGCAAGGCTCTAATGTCATATTGGGAATTTTTGTTACACCAAAACCCTCAGGTGGTAGTAAACATCCAAACACTTATCATTACCTTGAGTGGGAAATAAATCCCATGTTCCTAGTGTGGTGGTTAGTTCACGAAATTGATTCCCAATAAGGTGTGTGTCACAATTACTCCATCAACCCTGCTCAAATGCAACTTAGGGAATCAAACTTTGCCCAGGCTTTGATATCAAATTGGGTTTTTTCATTACACCAAAATAATTAGGAATTAGCAAACTTTGAAACACTTACAATTATATTGAGTGAGAATAAATCTCATGATTCCAAAATGGTGGTTAGTCCACATAATTGATTCCCACTGAGGTGAATGTCATAATCAGTCAATAAGGGAGAGGTATATTAATTTCAAACTTATCATAAATTTATAGGGATCAAATATTGATTATTTTGTTCCGATATAAAATTTGAAAAAATGATTACATTAAAAAAAAATGATTAATTTCAATACATCATATATATAGAATTAAAACAAAATTATATTAAAACCTTTTTCATAAATTTTAAGTCACAAATTTGAATTCACACGCTAGCAGTCCACAAAATTGAAATAATTTTTTTCATAAAACTAAAGTGAAAAATTAATCTAACTAAATAGAAATTAGTAAAATAAAATATTTACTTTGCCATCCAAAAGAAATCGAAAATAAAACATAGAAATTAGTAAAATAAAATATTTAATTTACCATCCCAAAGAAATCGAAAATAAAACACATAAATATTTACTCATGAAAAGATCGAACAGTTATTTTCTTAAAGATAACCTGTCCTAACTAAGATTCAAATCTTTGAGATCATCAGCCATGAAGTTATGGAAATATTTCGCAAAACGTCAAATCTTTAAAATCGTCTAACATATTGAAAGGTTTGCCAAGCTTAAATGAAAATATGGATGGCAGGTTAGTGAAAATCGGATTTCATTAGTTTAGTAACATAGAGACCATCATTAAGAACGAAATTTCATAGGAAGCTAAGCAATTTCCTTAGATATTATTAAAGTATTTTGATACTGAAGTCTTATATTTAGTCAAGATGGTAATCGAAGCATGCAATACTAAAATCGGATTTCATTAGTTTAGTAACATAGAGACCATCATTAAGAACAAAATTTCATAGGAAGCTAAGCAATTTCCTTAGATATTATTAAAGTATTTTGATACTGAAGTCTTATATTTAGTCAAGATGGTAATCGAAGCATGCAATAAAGCAAATTAACCTAGAGGTCAACTACAAGGACTAAATTTAATGTAGTCAAGCAACCTGCTACATAATGTTCAAACGACTCAGCCAATAAAGCACGTGACAAGATGATAATAAAGAAACTAAACTGCTTTTATTGATGTGCACAACAAAATTTTCAACCTAGAGGTCAACTACAAGGACTAAATTTAATGTAGTCAAGCAACCTGCTACATAATGTTCAAACGACTCAGCCAATAAAGCACGTGACAAGATGATAATAAAGAAACTAAACTGCTTTTATTGATGTGCACAACAAAATTTTCAAGTGGGAAAACTTTTTACACAGGGGTTTCTTTGGACCTCGTAGATGTTCTATGTGTATCAATGATTTGGAATAGGTGAGAAACTTATTTCTCACTTGCCGGTTCGTGTCCGCAGTATTGAGCTTACTGTAGATTTTTCGAATATTAGGGAATTGGATAGGGAATTGGATAGACATGGGCGGGGTCAAAAAATTGATCGCGCCATGTTTATCCGATTCCCAAATATTCTGTTTGGGAAATCTGCAATCGATTTAAAGATGCCCGGGTCACACAATTATTAAACATAGATGTGATATGGATGAACCCGTGAATAGAGAAGTGTATATTGATACTCAAAAGGAATATTGTGTATTGCCATTTCACATTTTTTTTTGGGAGCATCTCTAGAAGCCAAAATTCTAATAATTTTGAATGAAAGGAGGCAGATGTAAGAATTACAGCGATAAACATAATTGTTTATTAGGAATAGATTCAGAGATCAATCCAGCTAAGCGACATATCGAGGAATTACCTTGGTGGCTTCTCTGATGGGGCATATACATAAAGGATGTGGGGATGTGGAATTTATATAGTTTAATAGCTTGGTAGATATTACCATTTTTAGTGGGAGGGTGGAAAATGCACCAATAATAGGACAAAAAATTTATTGCTTTGTGGGAGGTCTTAATATATGCTAAATGTGGAAGGTCTTAATATATGCTAAATAATTGGGAATTGATGATTTTTATATCTATGAAGCTTCAAAAAGTATTATTGATTCTAGATCATGGGGCTTTCTCATTTTCATCAGCCATCCCTCACTAACTCGATGTGGAGCATTCAATATATTTTGGAGAAGCCTTTTCATCTAATCGATGTGGCGCATTCAATATATTTTGGATGAAGCCTTTTCATCTAATCTCGCACATATACAGGGAAAAAAATCAGGTTGCTGACCCACTCTCAAAGAGAGAGGTATCGATAAAACATTTCACAGATTATGACGACATCTCGTCTCATTCAAGGAGCATCAACGTCATATAGTGTCACTATGTTGGCACTCAAAAACTTTGATATTTCTATTTTCGTTTTTGATAGCTTAAGGATCAGTTTTATGTGGTAGTTTATATCTTTTTTTGGTTCCTATAACTATTTTCTCTGACTCAAAAATAAGATATGTTTATGTTATGTAAAGCTTGGCAAGACATAAATGATTTACTAAGGATAAGAGGTTTTTCTCGATAAAAAGGGGAGGTAATAGTTCTATTTTAGGTTTTTTTTTTAGGGTTATCAAATGATAATGGTGAATATATCGTGATTGTAACTATTTCTTTTCAATAAAATAGACAGTCATTTTTTTCTGCTGAAGAAAGAAAGAAAATGATGGTAATAAAGAAAAAGATATTCCACCGATATCTTAATTATCAGTATAGATGTACCGGGATAACTGGTGCGTGAAGGGTATATGTAATACTTTTAAAGATGTAACTCTAAGCATTCCAGAAATCCACGATAAAGGAAGGGCATGTAAAATATACGAGCATATTTGTTTATGCAATAAAGATACAACAGTGATACAGCTCCTTGCTAAAGATGAAAAGGTAGATGCGACGAAACAATTAATTCTGCAAAGTATGCGATTCTTCTGGAGCATAAAAAATATGAATCTATTAAAATTTGCGAAGCAATCATTGCTAAAAATGTTTGATAGAGAATTAATACGTTAACGAGCATTTGAAATATTATAATAATCAAAAGTGCAATTATTGGAAGTTAAGATTAAATTTGAACCTCGTAAAAAAGTGCAATTATTGGAAGTTAAGATTAAATTTGAACCTCGTAAAAATAGGTGGTGCATATTTCGTTTGATAGGTGGCCCATATAGCTTTTTGGAAGCTTTGGAGGAAAAATACTATTTCCGCTGTGTTCGAAGTTTTATCATGTTTCGAACAAACATAGTACTATACCTTTTACCAAACCAAAATTTGTAGGTGTGAGTTAACGATTGTATTATTAAAGATAAGGATTTATGAAATGCGGTTAGTCTATGTGGGTAAACACATGAGGAGCCTTGATTTATCTAATGTCCAATAATCTTTATTTATCTAATATTTAATAATTTCCCATTCCAATCATCTAATATTTAATAATCTCCCACTCCAATCCAGTGTGTATCGAACTAGTGACTTATACTCTGCTACAACTTATTGGGAATCAAAATTACTGTTAAACCAAAACCCACAATATTCCTGAACCATCTCATCGCCAAAGATTACACTCCAAACCGCGAAACGTAGATTTATCCTAAATCAAATGTTTTGAAATATATTTTTCATAAAATTCTTTGGAATTTGTTTTATGTACGGTTACATTATACATATTCCCTGCATTTTCGACCGGCGGATTTTCAGGAACAAAGCAGAAAGGAGTATCATTCCCAACGTATCATTATTTTTTATCAATTGTGTATCATTATCATTCGCAACGTGAGTTGGTTCGAAACAAAAGAACAAAGCAGAAAGGAGTTCGTTTTTAGTTCTGTGATACGTGATCGCCCATAAACTCGGAGTTTACTGATATCAGAAGGGCATACCTGATCCCATTTATCTTATAGATTTGTTGCGCTTAGGGAAGGTCTTCTTCCCCGACCGTTAGTTTCCAGAAATTTAAATTATGTATGTTTAGCATTGATGCATTTACTTCCGTAGCGTGTTAGCATCAACGACTTTGATAATCTCGTCAAGCTAATCCAGTGCACTCTCACGTGGGAATAAAATCTAAGTGAAACAATTTTTTCTTTTATAATATTAAGGAAGGCTAAAATGAAGATTTTTAACAGAAAGCTGGCTAGCGATATATTATCTAGATGGAATTTGAGTCTATTTATGAGAGACCAGTCGACAGATTCATACGCAGCTATACAGATCACCGTTAACCTTTCGACTCTGCTTAGTATGGTAATGCCCTTACCATTGCATATTTTAATTTCACAGAATGTACGATACAAGTGTTTGAAATTTTGTGATTGCTGAGTGTATTTATGCCACTAGAATCCATAATTCCAATACGGTTATAAATTTTTTTCACAAAAAACTACAATAGCCAAATTCCAGCAAATTTGGAAGTGGAGAAGTGCTAAATTTTTAACTAGTTATCTGATCCTAGATGTAATTAGGAATGGCACAACGCTATAAAGATAAACATATAGCTAACGCTGGATAAACACATAAACCAATACGAATATCAAAACAGAGAGCTACGGCTCTCATTTCTTGATTAATTGACATGTTTAAAACAAAAGTATATATAGACCATGAGCTTAAGTCGATAGTTGCTTTTCCGAATATCTGGGAATCGGACGGACTGTGCCCATCTCCATCCGATTCCCGAATATTAGGGAAATCAGCAATCAACATAAAGATGGCCATATATAGATATCCAATATTATGGAGAGTTCCTATAGAAGTTAATAATAATGGGAATAGATTTTGGCCTCCTTTCCTAAATTTCGATTCTACATACAGCATATGCAAACTGCGTAGAAGCTTAACACATTTCAACACTTTAATTACGATTATTAGTTTTGTTGGTTTACTTCTTATAACATTTGAGATCAAAAACCTTGTCCTTGGATTTATATGTTTTTCTTCTTTGTGCTCTAAATTTATGCTTTGCTTAATCTTTCTTCTTTTTCAGCTTCAGCTTCACTTCGATTTTTCTTTTAATATTTCTTTATTTTCATTGTCATATTTTTCTGTTTGTGTACATCAGCTACAACTAACCTTGTCCTTGGATTTATATGTTTTTCTTCTTTGTGCTCTAAATTTATACTTTGCTTAATCTTTCTTCTTTTTCAGCTTCAGCTTCACCTCGATTTTTCTTTTAATATTTCTTTATTTTCATTGTCATATTTTTCTGTTTGTGTACATCAGCTACAACTAATTGAATTTTTTTTCAATCTCTGAAAACAAAAAGTAACATATGACATCTAACAAAGTTATGACATCTTTCCATACCATCTTTTCAAGCAACATCTCAAAAAATGATAATTCATCTTTTTAATCTTGTTGAATTCTATTTCCAACTTCCGTGACATTATTCACATGTATATCTATAAAGTGTACATCATTTTCTTCTCCATATTTATGCTCTACATCATCTCATACAAAGTGAAAATTTTCTTTTGCTATTTCTTCAATAAAGTTTTAAGTAGTGTTGAGAACAATTGCAGTTTTCATGTGTTGTGTATCTTTTTGTTTCAATAAACTATTCCATTTATTCTCCAATTATTTCTATGATAGGTTGTTCAAACAATTACAACTCTTTGTAACTCAATCTGATGCTGAAAGTTGTTACTCTTACTTTCATTGTATTCCATCTCTATAATATAAAAATTCTCTTTAGACCTTGTCCTTATTTGACTTCCTTAAACTCGGTTAGTAATTGACTTTTTTGCTCTATAATTTTAATAAAAATATTGTTATCAAACCTTGTTGAATGATATACAATACTGCTGCTACTTAACTATTTAGTTGAAGAGTTTCTCAAAACCATTTAATACAACTATGTTTATTATGTCATGATCCAGAAATCACACTTTTTACTAATCTAAAATAAAAAATAATAAAAAATACCAAACTAAACATAAAACTATGCTTATTATCTCAATAAATAAAAAATCATACATTTGACGAAACTAAAATAGAAAATAATAGAAAACAAAAAAATATGAAAAAAATCCATACCTAAAAAGTTACTTTATAGGAAACATGGCTCTCTGATTTACACCATAATTACTCTCCATTTTCCATTTCTGGCCGTTTACTATTCTATTTCTTTTTCTTTTTCGGAAACTTCAATCAACCCTTTTCTTGGCCTTCGTAATAATTACAAATAATTTTTACCAATGTAATAGTTATAACTGAAAAAACATAATAATTCTCTTGCACTTAAAAAAATTAATTCTCTTGTCCGTGGATTATTTCAATAGGTCGATAACTTCGGCGAAAAATAGATCGGAGATTATGTTAGGTACACATAATATAAATTATAATTTTTGACACCATACAAATTACAATTTTTTTGTGTTTTATTAATTTTAAGGGTTACATACAAATTACAATTTTTTTTTGTGTTTTATTAATTTTAAGGGTTACATATTTACAGTATCTAGATTACTTACATTAACACATTTAAATAGTTATTATAATTCATACATAGGAAACTAATTATTTCTAGATTAAAATCTAAGCACTCACAACGACAACTCACACATTACATGGGAGAATTACTTCCAACACCCCCCCTTAATGCTTACATATAGAAAATATAAAAAACTCACATTACAATAATAAATATTACAATAATAAATAAATATGTGTTAGATTTGTTTGATATGGTCTTTGTCTGATATGGTCATCATCGACAACCACATCCACTCTTGAATCTCGCAAACAACGCTCTTACACTACCACATCTTGGAGTTGTCACTTGACCACGTAACCACCTCTTACGATCATTTATGAACTTTGCAAAATTGGCGCTTCTCAACCTCCTGGAGGGCAATGGGTCAATCTCAACACTGAACCATCCTATGGAACTGCCACCATCTGTGAATCCACGACCCTCCACAACCTTCATCAGTTATCTAGGATAGAATTATGGATACAGAATGTCTTCAGCAGACAATTCTACAACTTGACCTTATCAAATAACTTGTAGTGATGCTCCTGGAGCAAGACAAGTCACACCATCTTAACCTTATTAAGAACTACCTGTGACTAATGCCCGAGAGCATGATGAGTCACATTAGTCACATTAATCTATTGAATAATTGGCATATTCTTTATGTTTCTACATCATTTGTTTTTTCCAATAATTTTTTTCAATAATTTCATTATAACATATGAAAAATAATAAATAAATAAAATGATGCACATCTTTGGAATTTGAATGTTGGACTCCTCCTTTCCAATTTGGAATTAACTTCCACATGGACGCTTCCTCAATTGACATTATTTTTTTAGATCATGGAGGAACTATTTCCTCATAGCACGATTCGAACCCTGTAGCCGAACAGAATATTGCATTGTGTGTCCAGGCTCTGAAAACACTTGGCGTGATTTTTTTGGTCGTAGACTTTTAACGGCTCAGCCATTCACTAATGCGATGTTTCTAATGCATTTGTATTAAGGAGATAATTATTTTATGAACTCCACGCGGCTACACACTTCAAAATTGGAGGACACGGACCCACAGATAACCTTAATCCTTTGCAAGCAGTGACTCCAAGTTCCTCGGCGTTGACAGGTGTATGCAAAGAATCTGTCATTACTTCCGCTCGATATGTCGCTTTCTTCAAAGAGAAGCACTTCCCACTTGCCAGCTGATGCACATAATACACCTGTCAGCAAATTCAATCTCGTGACTTCCTTTTTTCTGTCGACCCTCTCCATGACAGGGCTAGGATCTTTGCAGGCTTCCATAATTTACAACTTCAAAGATGAATTATAATGCCATAAAACTCGTTGATAGAAGAACTCAACAGTACCAGGCACGATCTTGCCATTGACGACGGGATCTAACCATTCTGGTAAGGAAAATGCCAAGGATGGAACAATGGATAGATCAACATTAAAATATAATATCATTACCATCCTGACTGAGATATTTTAGAATTTCTCTAGATTTTATTGCGCATAGCTAGATATTATTCATTTTCTCTAGTAACTTTGATTTTATATCTCTACCAAGCCTTCATCTTTATACCATAGCGGCTCTTCTCGATTTTGATATCTAGAGGTTGCCTTTTATATACGGTGGTCCTTTGATTTGTGGTAATGCCCGTTGTTTTTGTATTTCAGCAAAGCAACTCAACGATCTGTGCTTCTCCTTTCAAACCCTCTCACAACAACGCAATACTCTTGATTGAAAATCTTATTACAACACCACTTAATAATTAGATAGATCTACACATCTACACACTTAGAACATGAAAGTCACACCCTAAGCTAAACTAAACTAAAATCAAAGATTTTATATACAGAGAATCAATCCTCAAGGCTCCCTTACACCTTCATAGCCTTCCCGTGAGGGAATCAAGCTAGATCTAGCTCTTGTACCATGTTAGAAATATGAATAGAGCCAGAGAAATTGTACACACAACAAAAAATATACTCCTTGTGTTTTATTGATCTGAAGGGTTACATATTTATAGTATCTAGATCACTGACAATGACACATCTAGATAGCTATTACAACTCACACATAGGAAACTGACTACTTCTAGATTGACACCTAGGGACTCACAATGACAAATCACACATTACATGGAAGAATTACTTCCAACATATTAGAGTAGAGTAGCCATCGATCCATGGCTTTGATCATTGAGATGTTTGACTGACTTATGAGTTTTGGCAACGACGATTGCTTCTTACATTAGCAGTTGGAGAAAGGTCGTAGTCTAAAGAGGCTATAATTTTGCTAGGAAAACAATGGGAATTCTCGTTGGGATTTTAAAATTCGGCATAATTTTTTGGAAACCTTGGTTATGGGGACCAAGTTTCAATATTTTGGGGGCATAATGGTGTTGAATCCATTTCCAAAAGAAAAAAATGATTCAAACACTCATAGCATTGGATCTATTAAAAAAAATCACCGGATTCAGGGGAAAATTTTACCATCTAGGCTAAATTGTGGTCTTGGTAGACAACACTGACCCTTTCAGTAGATAGTGACAGTCATTCAAAGTAATGAGTGGCTGTCCCTGTGGTGACAAATTTTGGAACCCTCATTTTGCAGACTGAGACCTCCAATGATCAATTCTCAAATTTGTAATGTTGTCCTGATTAGGGCCATCAATATATACAATGCTAACAATATATTAATGCATGGTGCTAGTATATGCCACCCATTGGATTTAAGAAAGTACAAAATCCAATGGGTGACATATACTACCCCTGCATTAATGGATTGATAACATTGTATATAAATGATAATTAGTTCATTTGTAGCCTATCTTTCGCAAATCATGCGAAGTACTCAAATCTTGTGTGCTCTCGTACTTTACCGCAGACATGTAAGATATTTTAAATCTTGAATCTACATTTTGATGTCAATCTTAAAGAATAGAGGACATATAATAAATTCACAGTGGTAGCTCGATAAATACACACATAAATCAATACGAATTTCACAAAACAAACAAACATCTAGAGGTGTAATTTGACAGGAAAAATGCCCATTAGAGGGCATTTTGGCCATCAAATATGTTTAATAATTTTACATTTCCATTTCAGATGATATATTTTGAAGCTTATAGAACTATTTTTTGACAGTTAAGTTTCCTTCAAAAATATTATTAATACCGTCATACATAGTCACCGATCCATCGAGATTTTCTAGCAACTACTCTCTTATAAAAAATGAAACTCACTCAAGAGCTTGATGATTGCATTTCAATGGTTGAAATTTATACATCAATTTAGCGGAAGAATCTACATGGATTGCACCGAATCTCTTTATTATCTACCTAAACCTTGTCGATTATCACCGACTATTAACCCCCCACCGACTAAGGAACAATGGGAGTGATTATTATTCTCACACCTCTTCTTAATCATGACCTATGTCTTAGTCTCAGGTAGGCTTATAACGATACATAAAAAAACTTGATAACAAAGCTTTCATTTTTTCCTTCTTGCTAAAGGGTCCATGCTTATTCATTCACTGGTGCAATTTGTTCTTCACCTTTCTTTCCATAAGATAGTGGTGGAGTTTCTCCTTTCTTGGTTGCGGGCTAACATTCTTTGTATTCAACATTGCTCCAAGTTCTTGGGACCTATACTTGTCCTTAATTCTTGCAATTTCTTCAAGTTTTATTGCTTTTTCGTGACTGTCAATATTTGTACACTCGTAAACCTTCATGAGATTTAGTAAATCATAATTTGAGTTCTTTTCATCATCATATTTTATTTTTCTTGCAAATTCTTATTTATCAACATCAATCATAGTTGCTAGATGTACCAACTCTACTTCAAATAGGCTATTAACTTTCTTCAGTTCATCAGTTGTTATTGAGTCCTCCATAATTTTTCTCTCTCCAATATCTGCATGTTTCTATAGATGTTCATCTTCGTCAGCTTTCTCACTATACTTCATTTCAAGAACGTCCCAAAATACTTTTGCATCACATATTTCACCAAATTCATATAAAATACTAGACAAAAAAATTTCATCCAAAGCTCATATAATTAGAAGCAATGCAACTACACCTCTACTCATTTCTTGGGGATTTATAGAATCTTCTTGGACAAATTCCCATAAATCTAGTGAACCAAGCAGTCCCTACATTTTAATTGCCCAAAGTTTAAAACTTTTACTTGAGAAAATTGGTAGAACTAACATTAATCACTTCAATATTGCATGGGTCTCTTCAAATTATTCGAGCTGGGTCATATTTTTATCTGGAATTTCATATTTTGTGTTTTCTTTTCTATTCTCTCTCTTGGTATTTTTGAGTTCTCTTCGGAACTGTTTGAGTCTCTTTTACTGACCCATCTTTGCAATGCATGCCACTTTTATAAGCTCCAACAAATCCACAGTTCCACTTCTTTTGCAAGGCTGCTGAGTCGAGGGAGATGTGGTAATGGGTGAAACTTTCAATTTCACAAAGCGTCTTTTTCCAATTGAATTTCAACTAAAATTTTCTACTCTTTAGTACACAACTCAGGTCTACACCTCCTTTACACTTGACACAATGACCGTTGATATTGGGGCCTAAGAATACCTTCCACTTCTAGGCAAACCAAATTGAATGTAAACAAAAATCACATCACCACACCATAGGTCAACGTGAAGTTCTAATAGTGGGCACAACTCCAATAATAAGCACAACTCCTAGCCAGGCAACAACATGAACTAATGGGACCGACTGCTGTATCCAAAAAGCCAACCTTGTTGCCCAGTCTTGCCATGCCCAGATAGATTCGAGATGGGTCAGTTCATTGGAGAATAACCTATCAAATCTTTCAGTGAACAAAATCCCACCTTCACTATGCCAGTGGCCAATGAAAATGAAAAGAACCCACAAATTCGGTGCATAGTAATAATTCTTTGTAGGCATCCAGGACTATTAGCGAACTAGCAAGACATGGCGGTAACAACATTTACCATGCAATGTCATGCCAGTGTTCACACACTTCAGCCTTGTCTCTAATGCTAAATCAACAGGATGTCAATCTCCACACTCTGTACAAGCTCTCTGTCACACCATACACAATTCTCCCACACTTTGACATGATATCATAGATGGCAATACCCAAGCTCCCATGCACAAGGAGGAATATCTCGTCAAAGCTCCTAAAATCTCAAACAAGGACGACCATTTTGTACTCTCCAACATGGCCACTCACACCATAACACAATTCACCACTCCATGCCTGGTTTGACCCTTTACAGTTCACACAGCTGCACCAAAACAACATAGTCGACTCACTCCAAACACATGAATCATCTCTCTAGGTGACTGATCATGCACAGATTGACAACACCAGTATGCATATTGCTCACACCAAAGTGGGCATGTGGTTAGCAAACAACTTCAGCTTCTCAGAGTTTATTAGAGAAACACTACTCAAATGGCATCCACAACCCTCAATGCTCTTCCTCAGCTCTTGTTTTCCCTCCACACGTTGCTCCCAAAGCAAGTAGCATTTTCGATGGTAGACTTCTCTTGACCAAGAAAATTTCCAACCAAGACTGCAGATCTAGAGGAAGCATCCGTCCTCGAGAGCACAAAACTCTTATCACGACTAAGCCCGCAGCTCTGGCTCCCATAACAAAAATGAAGACTCACAGATAGCTTCCTTACTCTCAGACTTGATATCATGATAACACACAACTCCACTTCTCACATCCACACAATGGTACGATCTACACCAGACGCCAGACACACCACAAGGGCGTCACGATCCTCCAGAACTCTCCTCACAGCTCACCTTAGCTTTGATACCATATCAGACAATGAGGAATTCTTATTTAATTACCAAAGACCATTATTTATACATGCATGAGACGAAGAATCAATATTGATCTCTGCTAACTAAATTCATATCTTACTGACTCCTATCGACTGACATTGAACTCACCATCATATGAACACGGTTTGTTGTCACATGAACAATGATGGAGAACATCGTGATTAATATTCTGACACCTCTCATGCTCTAGGACACTCCACTTCTTTGACTTTCCCACCCTCCAACACTTCAATATCAATGTAGTTAATGAGATCCACCAATATCCATTCAATTCCACCATTCACGAGTCGCGAGCGTAAATTTTTTGTAATGAAATGAAAGCAGTTGAGTGCCTGCCAATTACTATTCGATGGAGCACAAAAAAAATGAAGGGGCCACGGGGTAATGCTAACACTAGAGACAATGTCTATTAGATCTGGAAACCATACATGTAACGACAATGTTAAAGTAGATAGCTTAGGGTTGGATACCAATGGTTAACGACCACCAACACTACGACTAAACCCTCATTTCCAAAAAATCTAAGGAAAAAGACCCTCACAAGCCATCTATCAGGGTTGGATAGCAACGGTTAACGACCACCAACACTGTGACTAAACCCTCATTTCCAAAAAATCTAAGGAAAAAGACCCTCACAAGCAGTAGATGGCTTGTGAGAAGAAACATAAAGTGAGTGTAAGCCTATAATATTTTCTCATCGAAAAGTTGGAGAATGTAGTCTAGATTATCAAGAAAAATAATCTAGCACTATTTGTAAGCAGAACTTCGGCGAAAATCACATGTGATTTTCGCCGAAGTTCTGCTTACAACTATTATGGATAACAGAAGCCTCAATTCAATAATCTAGCACTATGTCAACAAGAGGACTAGATTAGGGTTGATATAGATAGCTTTTATGCACAAACTCTATGGAAAATTGATAGTGTTTTTAATAACTATAGAAGAGTATGATCAAGAATGAGAAGAAGGTAAGCTGAAGGTAATGGGTGGTGACAAGCTACATCCAACTATGATGGAGGACGTTGCATCTAGAGAAAGGGTTAGTTTTTTTCTCCATTTTATGGTAAAAAATTCTTGTTATAAGTTTATTAATTTGTATCAATGGTTATAGTAGGTTAATGAGGTTTCACATGTATGTCATCGCCTAGGGAGATGTTTTTATGGTTTTCATCCATGCTGATTACAAGTAAAGTTTAACTAAATTGTTTTACATATGGATGATGTGTTCTTCTTATTATTGCCAATATCCTGTCTCCTCCAAAATAGAAACTCCAAAGAAACACAATAAAAGGTATTATTGAAACTTGGTTTTGATACAACCCTTTGAGAGTGTGGGTATGGGATCTGAATGTATCATGTATGAGCATACATCTCGACTCGCTGAAATTGAATGACCATGTCACAGGGATGTCATACATGATATTACTTAGAATTTGTATGGTTTATAAGCTACAATATGGTGTTATTGCCTACAATACGTAATGATCCAACCAGTCAGTCATGATGTTGTAGATAATGAATTAAGTAGACACGCTAGTGATCGGAACATATCTTTTAAGAGATTGGGTTTTGACGCAATCTAACAAATCTTTGGGTTATTAAATGTGAATTTATTACCAAATGAATTGACTAAAGGTAGTGGAGTTATCAGCCACTTAACATAAAAATTAACCAATAAAAAAGTCGAAATCACGCATAATACACAATAAATCAAAACTAGCAAAGATGGGTTGTGTTTATGTTTAGAAACTTTATTAGTGATAAATCACACCTTTGTGTTGCGTTTATGTTAACGGAATTTTATAAAGGATGAATCATACCTTAACATAGATTTTTGGGTTTTTTTAGTGGTCGACAATATCTCGTGTATTTTTACTTTTTCTTCGCGTATACTTCTGCTAGAAACACTTAGCAAATTGTTATCAATTTATCAAGATTAAAAATAAAAGATAAACCTTACAAATTCCATTAAATTCGAAGACAGTGTTTGTTCACCACATATTGTCAAGTTCCTTCATCTTTTAATGCTGGAACGAAATTGATTTTTTTAGTTTTATTTATTCTCTATTCATCTTCCTAAATTATATTTTTAACATTTTTTTAAATGTATTTACATGAAAAGAAAGTATGGTTTATTATAATGTTGTTTTGGAGTGCCAATTATGAGTTGAAGTAACATATTTTTAATTGTGTTTACATGAAGACAATGAGGAAAATATGGTTTAGGATAACATTGCCATAAAATGCCAACTATGATGTGATTAACTTCACTTGGTTTATTATAATGTTGTCATGAGATGACTTCATTTCGTTGTAGCCTTTGATTTTTATTTTGAAGTTGATTGTTTAATATAAAATTTACTAAACATTTCATATTAAAATTTTGTGTGTGTGTATATATATATATATATATATATATATATATATATATATATATATATATATATATATATATATTCAAAGTCAAAAAACTTTTAATTAAATTTAGTTTCAATTTGATATGGGTTGTAATTGTGGCCAAGAAAGAATTAAGTGAGAAAAAGGTGTTAAAAGTGTTTGTCAAAAATGTAAGAGAAAGAAAAGGAGTGAAAACATGTTTGGTGAATAGAGTATAAAGAGTATATTATAGAATTGTATGAAATATAAATTTACAAAAAAAATGAGTAGGGTAAAATAATTCCAACATCCCAAAGATGGTAAAAATTTGCAATGTGAAATGAGATAAATTTATATAAGTTGAATTTTATAAGAATTATATCAATCTTTGCTCTAAAATGATCATAAATTAACCCAAAAAAACAAAGAAAAAAGGGAAGTTTGTTTAAAATGATAAAAAATTAGCACAATTTTTTTTATAAAAAAAACGTAATTTAGTTTGAGGATGAGACATTAGGAGTGGGTTGAAGATAAAACTATAATTTCGTATGAAAATAGAATATGTGCACAATGAAAAGACAAAAATTATAAGAGAGTGACATGAGATCCATGCCCAAAGTATAGGGTAATGATACTTTAAAATATGAGGAAGCGGATATAGTAGTTATTAACTATAGATTTAATATTACAGATATGGGAAAGAGGGACACAAGTTATTAGAGAATCTACAACCCCATAATGTAGGATGGAAATCGAAAATGTAATCTAATCGACTTTGCCTTAGACTAGCATGTTTTAGGCTGTTTCACTCGACTACAAGTTAATGATGCACTAATCATTTGTATTTGTGGTAAAAAAATGGGAATGTGTGTTCTATGAAATACTTTATACCTACCACATGTTTTATAATAATATTTTATTCCTATCACCACCTTTTTTAAGTCAAATTTTCATACCATATCTATATTGATAGTTTCACGAGCCACTGTTTGGAGAGTTGTGTAATGGGATAAATTTTTATTTTTGAAACACCATGTAATGGGATAAAACATTAATTTCAAAAGGAGTTGTTTTCTTTAGCTAGGTGGGGTCCTTATAATAGCCCTTTGTAGGGTTGGAATTTGACAACTTAGGTAAAGAATGATCCTTAGTTGAGTCCATTTGGAATTAATAATAACAATTATGTAAAAATAATAATATGGTTATCTATAAAAATAAAATAATATGGTTATGTATAAATTGAATATAAAATGAATGGTTATCTAGGAATGTCTAAAACACCAAAAATAATGCCTATACTTTTATTGAACAAGACTTCCAATCAAGCACTTTTATTTTAATTTTTGACAACAATTGATTGTCGAATTGGTTATTGAGAAATTTTGATATAGAAAAGAGATTGTAAAATAGAAAATATGTTATCAATTTAAATAAATAATATGATTCAATAAGTCATTTGTGTTTTATGGTCATTTTGTTTTTTTTTTTCTTATGATAGATATTTGAATTCTTTTTAACATAACTATTGTATTAAAGGGTCACCTTTTACTCAAAAATTTATTGGTGAATGGCTAATTTATAATGAAAACATCATTCTTGAAGGGTTCAATTTTAAACATAATGTTCCTTGATAGGAAGTATAAATATCAAAAACATAAAAAATAAATTGTTTGAAGACTAAAGAGGAATCCAAATTCCAACCCTACTAACATCTATGATTTATTATTCTTTTATTAATAAACTTATTTGATAACATAAATATAAATGAAAATTAAACATTATAGTGGCCCATGATCCACTAAGGGAGAGTACAACAAGTTGACCTCAAAAAGGGTTAGCCAACTGAGGAGGGATGGAGGAAAGAGACAATGGGCGAGGCGAAAGGACTAGCAAACTAATTAGGACTGCCCAAGAGAAAATACTAGAGAGGGAGTGCTTAAGCTCTGAAGAAGGCCTAGTATCGCAAGGAGAGTGCCAGTAAAGAGTGTTGTATGAGTAAATTCCAATATAAAATTAAAATGTACAAACATAAAATAGACAAAGAGTTTTATGCAAACCAAAACCTAAAGAGAGTACTTCCGCTAAAGTCATCTAACATTTAGAAGAGCGATCATCTGCATGCATGAAGAATCAAAATTAGAGTCCTCTCCCATTTGGTTTAGTCATTGAGTCATTATTGTTAAAAAAAAAAACTAGAGTTAACAGTAACACCATAGTCATCAAACCTGTTGGGAAAGTAAACTGTTAGGTGAGTCCTATTCTCTAGGTTGTCGATTGGAAATTGTTGATCCTATTCTCTATCATGAATCTAGTTTGTGAGGGAATTTTTTGTTTTTGTTTTGGACCAATGAAAAGTTGTAAAGGGTGGTAGATTAGGTCTTAGCCAAGGCTAGAAGGGGTGGGATGACTAGAGACCCCTATTTTGATCAACTAGAGCCAAAGTTTATGATTCGGGTGAGAGTCTCTAGTAGCCAGAAAAACAAAACGTGAATTGAACCATGAGAAGATATTATGTTATTAGAATTAGATCATAATAGAACATCACAAGAGTGGAGGCTCTACGAGCAATGAGGATGAATGACAAACATTCAAGGTGATATTATGAATCTAATTGTGCAGGATTGGGAGTGTGTTGAGAGAAACTCACATATGGCAAAGCCTTAGGAACCATAGCATCATAAACATGCTTTACGGGAGCATGTTTCCACTTCCCCTTCTATATGGATAGGTTGGGTTGGGTGGTATATACCCACACCCACCCATACCCTTTTGCACATAAACACCTCATCCTATAAAATGTTAATTGACTTCTCAGTGATATGAATTGTTTGTGAATTATGTGGTCAACGTTTTAGAGAATAGAAAATTGTTCATATATTTGATGTTTGGTTTTGCATTGTTATTATTGATTAATATTTGATATATAACACTTTCCTTTTGTTTTTTCTTTATTTGTTCCATAAAAAATACTTTTATCTATAGAAGTAGTAAATATTCAGTGAAATTGCATTCACGTTGGTTTTTATTACATGTTTTTTGAACTTGTTGCACCATCTGTAAGTTCATTTCATATGACAAGTAATGCAAGTTGTGTACATTTCGCTTTGTGATTCTTTTCAGGATGAAACATCTCCTTTCAACATTCATTGTGATGGAACTCTCGTCTTTATTTTTACTATTGTTACCAAATTCCAATTCGATTCGATACGATAAAAAATCGAGGACAAGTAATGCAAGTTGTGTACATTTCGCTTTGTGATTCTTTTCAGGATGAAACATCTCCTTTCAACATTCATTGTGATGGAACTCTCGTCTTTATTTTTACTATTGTTACCAAATTCCAATTCGATTCGATACGATAAAAAAATCGAATGAATAATTTTTAATCCGAAAAAATTTGGCAATATAGATGTTAAAGACCTTTGCCTCTGTAATAACAATATATTATGTTCATTGTTTTATGAATTTATTTTCAATTTTAAGTAACTTCTAATAAACTAAATAATATAACAATATTATATATATAATTAAACCAAAAAAACATACTCACTACTTCCTTTCAAAATTACTATTCCTTTCTAAACTGAAATATAAAATGTTTTTCTAATTTCAAAACTTATTTATTTAAAAGATTTCATAATAAATATAAACATATTTAGAAAAATATTTAAAATCCCAAAATTTATCAGTCATGAAATTAGAGCCTTTGTTACAAATTAACACATTGTTAGGAATCATCATACTCTCACAGATACTTCATTTCAGTTTTCTTATCTTTTTTAGGCCCTTGAAAGAAAAAATGAAATTGAAAAATTATAAACCTTTCCGATTCCACTATTATTTTCCCTTTTTTACTTTCTAGTTGTCCACCACTATCTGTACTGCCACTTACATCTTCTGTTAGTGAACAAACAATCCGTTTTGTCTAGGTAAAATATCAACCGCGGATTTTGAGACATCTCAGTTATGAATTAACCACTTATCCTGAAAACTGAATTGAATTTTATCGAATAATATGTTATTCATATTGAATTGGCGAATTTTTGTATTTTTAGCCCGATTCGGGCGAATTTGGTAACTATGATTGCTACATGATTGATCAAGAGGAACTCTTGCTATATTAGAAAGTCGTTCTGCATTAACATGATGCTATTTCTTGGCATCACTTTTCCAACCACATATGCTGCTATTGAAGGGTAGATATAGTCGGTTGACCAACCATAGTTGACATGATCAATGTTGACTCATGACTTCACTGAATATCACCTTTAGTAGCTAAAGCATAACCCCCTATATTTAGAATGTAATATTAGTGTAATGTATTATCTATGTAATATAAGTGTAATGCATTGGTTAAATTTTAAGTAAGTTTATTTATTTCCATTTTATATTTTCAAATATTATGAAAATTCATGAATGTGAGAAAAATGGCTATTCAATATTTTATAATTAATATAACATAATTTTATATTTTATATTTTTATACTACAAAATTTATATAATATTAAAATATATTAATATTTATTACATAAATAATTTTTTTGGTTGGTTGATTCACTTGGTGTCTGATTCTAGAATCTCATAAGACATAATATTTAATTATGAAAACCAAATGAAAAAACATTAAAAATCTAACAGTAAATAAAATAATTATGTTTCAATTTTAATAGATCTAAATTAAAAATATATAAAAATGAAAAATATGCCCCAAAAATATCATGATCATCCAAAAATATAAATATAAATGCTTCTTTACTAATATCTTTAGAGAAATCCTTGAGGTAGGGTAACACCATACAACTGCTCTTTAAGGAAGGATATCACTCCACAAGCTATATGTTTGTGAATACAATAATCCTTGACATCTCTCAATGAAGAGACTCTAGCCTCTATATATGATTAATAAATACAATGCCATGGGTAATTAACATGAGTCTCTCAATACCATACATCCATTAAAATGGGATTATCACATTATTCCCTAACTTCTTGTGTTCCATTACATAATGTGGGTTAACCACTTTATTTATTAACTATGACCCATTATATTATTACATCACATTATTCCCTTGGGTACCTCCCTTTGTACCCCATATGATCCGCCCTAGTTATGCTACATTACGCCCCTCCTTAAACATGTTTCCTCCCCTAAACATCAGAAGAACACAAATAATAAGATCTACTCAAAAGAGTAGCCCATTGGTACCATGCACATGCATCTAGCCATCCCCAAGAAGGTATACTACATCAACAATGCGTCAATGTTTAAACAATGCGTGAGCTCTCACCATGCGTAGAATTTTTTACTTTAACCAAATGAAACCCGTGAAATCCTTTTTATAGTGGGAAGGCACCTGTATACATATTCATAAGGTGGTTTATTGATATCTTTCACATAAAGTTCTCTTCGGTGGAAAGTGGAATAGATAGTGTATGCTTTCAAACTAGATGAGGATGAATACTTTGACTTCTATCTAATGTTGTATTTCTCAGTTTGTATCTATAATTAATGATGGAATTTTCAATTGCTACTTGATTATTGTTAAGGTGTTCATTGTGTGTTTTTTATTTTATTTATTAAATTTCTAGATCCTAAATTTCTAAAAAGGTATTCAAAATTTTGATAAAAATATGGAAGGTTTTGGGTAGATAGGATATTCAACTTTTAAAGAAAGGCTATTAAATAGGGCTTCTATTTATTTAAAATTAGTAATGATGAAAATGTGATACTTTCATAACCATAAAATAAATTTGTCTATTTATTAAATGGAAATTTTTATTTTACTCTAAGAAATAATGTCTCTCATTTCAATTGATTTGATTATTTTTGAGGATTTTCATTTATATGTTTTATATTCTATTTGATTATTTATTATTCAAATGATGAAACTACCATCACCTTTATGTGATTTAATTTAATAAGTTATGTAATTAATGCTTCCATGCCATGTATAGTTGCCATTGTGAGTCCTTAAGTATCAATCTAGAATAGTTGGTTTCCTATGTGTCATGATTTAGATGTGTCGAAGTCAGTGTGTTATGTCCTATATATATGTAAATATTGTGATGAATAATATCAGTATGTGATTTATGTAATCTCTCTGCTCATTTCTCAATTTACAGCATGGTATCAGAGCCTATTATAGCTTGACTCCTTCACTGGAGGGTCAAGAAAATGTGAGAGGGCCTTGAGTTTATTGATCCCATGTAAATGTATTATTTGAGTGTTTGATTTTAATTTTTGTGTGTGTATATTTATTCGTGTGCATAGATCTGGAGTCCATCAAGATTGTTCGGTGTGATTGTGTCCAATAATTTCCATCTATTACAATGCTGCTTAGATGAGAGTGTGATGGATTCCCCAGGACATTGCCAGTGCAGATCGAAGCGTGAATCATCATCCACTGCAATGCTCCATGGGTGAATGTTAATTCTAAGGAGGAGATGCAATATGTATCGTCTGAATGGATTAGGTTCTGTTGATGAAGGATTCAGTGTAGATATGTACGTGTGTTGCTGAGAAATTTTGCAGACCATTCAATCATGTGCTTCAAGATCAACCACGATCCAAAAAACATCATTCGGAGATGAGTTCCTCACGTTTGACCTGAACAAGCTCAACGATGAAGATTCACAGTGTTGGATATATTTAGATTGCACATTTGTGTGCTTGATTTCTATCATGATGTTGGTGAACAAATAAACAACATGCACAAGCATACCTAGATGTCGCTCAACTGCCCACGTGTCATACGAAACTCTCAATATGAATAGATACGCAAGAAGTTTGAAATTGAGTTTGATAGTGTTGTTGAAGACCCATTGAAAGCAATCATTTCTCCAACGACTATTGGTTTGTTGTCATGGATTTTATTTGCGTCAAAATGTGACAGTAAAGATCTTGGTAGGTCTTTAGGTATTATATGACTTTAGAATTTTGAACTTGGGTGGTTCTAGTAAAACAGGCGTGTTTCCCTTGAGCAACAAGGGGTGGGTAAGATACCGATTCATCGAACACACCCTTCGAGAAGTGCAATGCAGATGTGTGTTGTGAAAGTTGGTCGCAATGCAAAGATTCAAAGTTTTTCTAGGGTCGATGGAGAAATCTAATGAGCTCAATGCTCACATTTTATGCAGGCCTCCAAGCGTTGAATTAAAATGTCAGCAGGCCTCCCAGCGTTGAATTAAAATTTCAATTGTGGCATTCGATGTGTCGTAGGGGCTGAGTTTTATTTTTCATTTAGAAAGGATTTTTTATTGTTGCAGTAAGAGCATCCACATGTCTCTCACTATCCATGGTGTTAAATATGTTAGAACCGTAGATGCCACGGTTGCAATTTTTTGGCAACAAAATATAATTTTTTTGGGTCATGTGTAGATTATTGGTCATCACGAGTTTGTTGAGTTTATTTTATATTTTAATTATATGAAACACTAGTTAATGAAAATAAAAAAATCTTTCAATTTAATGGTTCTTCTGCCGAGAGAACACATCATTGACTTAGTTATGGGGAGTATGTTATATGCTAATGTGTCTTGTCATTCTTTAGTGCTTCAAGAACATTAGTTACAGGTTTCCTTTATATGTATGTAATTGTATATGAAAAAAAGGTTAGTTGTATGATCATCTTCTAGATAAACTCAGTACATAGACAAATTACCTATATACCTAGAAGTATGTATTTCAATGCATTCTACTAGGATGGAAGCATGTCCGTAGAGATATTCAATATCTAGGCTATTCTTTGCGGTAGTCAAGAAACATGAATTGTACAAAGTTTATCAACGATGGTTGAAGGCAGTTATGTTTAAAATGGAGTTCAAGTGACAAATCGAAGATGTGGTGGTGAAGAAAGAGTAGCGTTTGCGAGATTCCAGAGTGGATGTGAGTGTCAATGAAGATCAATCATGCAGATATCATATTGTTGTTGTAATATGTGTTTTCAATTTTTTCCATGTAAGAATTAAGGGAGGGTGTTGGAAGTAATTCTTCCATGTCATGTATAATTGTCATTGTGAGTCCCTAGGTGTCAAGCTAGAAGTAGTCGGTTTCCTATGTGTCATGATCTAGATGTGTCAAAGTCAGTGTGTTATGTCATATATATATATATATATATATATATATATATATATATATATATATATATATACCATTGTGATCAATAATATCGGTCTGTGATTTGTGAAATCTCTCTTCTCATCTCTCGATTTCTAACGCTAAATGTAGATAAATAATTCATATTAAGAGTTAAGACATTTTTTTACATTAAATTAAAATTTTATAAAAACTAATTAAATTATATTTTTATGGAAATTATTAGTATTATTAATTATGAAAAGATGTAGTTCATGAGTTATACATACATGTTGTTTAATAATATAAAAATATTTTTAATCATGGAGATTTATTTTCACTTTACTATGGAGATTCTTAATATATAATTAAACTTTGTTACAATATCATGGGTCAATACCATATCTTCTCAACACCATGTTCACAAAGAATTGTAACTCATTTCATATAACACTTGTTCATATACCATTTTTTTAATTAATCAATTTAGGTAAAATGGAAAAAGAACATAATTACTTTATAGATATATCTCAACCTTCGATTTGTAATACCACTAATAATATTCTAAAATATTAGGTGGAAGTTAAATTCCTACCATCCACCTAACAATTATTGATAAATAAATTATAATTTTGGAATCCCTATTCGAAAATAAATACACCTATCAATGTAATTATTATTAATAACTAAATTATAATTTTAAAAACCCTATTCCAAAATAAACACATCTATCTATTTAGCTAAAGTAAATTTCTTCATAATTATTAATCTTTTACACTATCATACCATTCCAATTTGAAAATGACCACAATTATTATCAACTACAATATCATACAATTTTTATTATTATTTAAATTATATTACTTAAATTTCCATATCATTATTTGATATGTTTTCGAAAGGTTTTGAGGTTTTTATTCAGATATCTATAAACTATGCTTAATAAACACATTTCTAACTATTTAACTATTTATTAATCAAGTTATGTTGTTTATTGATGTTATCAATATGAATTCTTTACAAAACTATATTTTTATTGTGTATATGAAAATGAGGTAATATAAATAACTATAGTAAAATAGTTTAAGCACATAATGTTGAGATATACACCTTACCACACTAAGATGAGTTTATATTGATTTTATTTAGAACTTACTTTCACGCACTAACATTTCTCAATCAAAATAATAAAATCTAGGAAATGAGCCAACATTACTATGACAACCTACCCTAGAAAGATGATTAGAAAATTTAGAATTGTTAGGAATCTAACCAAGGGTAGGTTGTAGATGTGTTTAATATTTCTTACAGACAATAAATTAATCATAAATTGGGATGGATCATTGTAATATCCCTAGAACCCTTTGGTATTGATAAAAAATAATAATATTTATTTTAAATTTACTATAATTGGCTACAAGCCAATAATTAGTTATCAAACTGATTGTAACATTGCTGATAATGAATTACATCCAAAATTATGCTCACTTAAAATCATTTAATAACCAGAATCATATCTCGGGTCCAAATTAATTTTGGTGGTTACACTTCTATGGTAATATACAATGAGTAGTGATGATTTGATATGGGTGTGATGTATCCATTTAACTATGTTCTCTATGTCCAGGCCTCTATGAGGTAGGGCCAAGGGTTTTCTCAATGCAAGACTTACTTGATGAGAGGAAAGGAGAAATTGGAGTAACTAGTAGATACAATATTGGGGTGGCAGTAAGTGAAACCAACCACAAATGAATGGATACATATGTTGGTGGTTTTGCGAACCATCCTTGACATTATGAGTATAAAATCAATTTCATATAGAGTAGGAGCATCAAGAGCCATCTCAGAAACTTGCATGCAACCATGTTCAGCTTCCCTTTTATAACATTTCTTAGAAGTAGAATCATGTTGATGGTGTTGTAAACCCATCAACCAAGGGGTATCCCCGATGTGCAGTCTAATTTAGACCTCACGTCATTTGGAGTAGAAGCCCCATCTAGAATATCATCCTGATTTCCATGTATTCTTATAAATTTTCCTTGGTTCTAATTGTTAGGAAGATATGAACGCGTGGTGCCTTCGAAAAGAAAGAAGGTGTGCCCGTTGAGTGTTCGGTTATAGGTGAGTGAAAGTTCTTCTACTGTGGAGGGAACAAGTAAAGTTAGCCTCTAAGAGAGAGGTAATAGTACCACCCAAGAAGAGACACACGGAAATAAGAGAGATTCATCTAACATCCAATGTAATAGTCCACAAAAGATGTGATAGTCATTACAACCAATCAATAAGAAAGATCTTTCTACCATCCTGCAGAATAGTCCATAGGGATGGGACAAGAGTAACAACCATTACAACACATTCTCAATAAGGTAAGTACTAAAATAACTGAAATAGTTCAACTACTTTAGCACAGATGAAAGAAAACATGAAATAAAAACATCCGCAAAATATTCTTGCAAATATCCATAATCCATGCATGAAGAATGTGTTGGCCCATAGGACTTCTTATATCAAGTAAAATTTCCAAGACACGTGTATATAATGAACATCACTAGCTCCAATAGTGGACCATTGGAGCCACCCATTTCTCCTCAAAAGAACTAAATTATCTCTCTAATGCCTTGCGGGAGGAGCCAAGGTTAAAAGTCCTTTACTATTACAATGAGGGTGTATATATGAAAATGAGGAAGTGATGCTTCACCTTCCTTATGACTCTTCATCTATCCTCATGAATGTTTGACTTCCTATGACTTTTAAACTTTACATGACTCTTCATATTCAATACATGTCCTTTGGACTTCCACTTTATAGTACATTTTCAAAACATAGTTTACATCATTAACCACAATGGTGTGGCATGTGACAACTCATGACATGACATCACATGACACTACTGACATAGACTACTTGATGATGTGGCAACGTCAAGCCATTTTTGCTGCTATGTGCTATAGGTCTACTTGAGAATACTTTTCTTTTCACCTCTGCATGTCTTGGTGATAAGGGATCTTTAATGATCTTAAGTCTTAAGTGGTGATCACAAACTGTTGTCACTTTTCTTTCTCTTGATTGATCAGCTTGCATACTTAGCTACAAGAATGTATTTCAGCATGTTGTGCTCCTTCATCTCCTTCTTTATCATCTTGCCATGGCATGATAAGGTACCTATTTCTGCAATTCACTCAAGACGAGATGACATCAATTTGAAAGCCCCTAGTCCAAGATTGTGGATATTGATCCATTGAATGAGATAGTAACTAGATGGAAAGTTGGAAAGGGGGCTTAATGACTACACATTTGTACAGTTCAAATAGTAAAGGGGAGCCTTGAGCCTTGAGACTGAGCAGTGAACAATTCAAGATGTGCTGAGGGGAAAACTATGCAATTCTAGATATCTGTGTGACATGATGAGGGGATGAGAACTAGCAGAGCACATTTCATAGTTACGGGAGACAAGGGAAGTTTTTCCATGGTGTAGTTGCATATTTCAGGAGTTCAAGGATGATCATGATGCTAGAGATTGTACAATGCGTAGTTAGGGCCAAGCTGGGAGAAGGAATTGCGCAATTTTGGCAGTGAAGATCATGATTTGAGCACTGAAACTACGGAGTGAAATAGTAGTACGAGGAAGGAGATGTTCATTGTGCGGTGCCAAGAGGCAAGGTCACAACTAAAGGACCGATATTTCATAGTGCATACTTCAAGTAGGTTGGGTGATGCTAGGTTGCTTGGCCGGGAATCTTTTCATAAAATGACTAAGTGTGGGATCAATGAGACTGATGTGAACAGTGATGAGACTTCTACTATGATCACACAATTATATTTCTTGATGAAATAACAAAATAGATCATATAGGACACATAAAAATTCATTTCCCTCAGCGCGACATCTTTACGACAACTTAGGACAAGTGTCACACTTAAGATACACTTCTCGATGACTGTGATGACACTTTTAAGACAATGCTTAAAACTTCTAAAATGAATGCAAAAAATATTTACAAGGTTAGAAAAACTCATTTACACAATGGTCACTCATTGAAATCACCAGAATAGGTTTATATGCATGATGGGACAGCTAACATGTGAAAAGACGACATTTTTCCTATCTTGTAAAGGGTACAAAAACCCCTCAATAAAACACATGGAATGAGTTTTAATGTTTGCGATGACACTGCACAAGACTAAGGAAGGCTCTGAAATTGAGTGTAGGCTGAAATTTTGGAGGGTGTTGTAACAATGACAACACTTAGTGACTGGGTCTATATTCCAGATGGGGTTCCTATTCCAAACGGTGTGAGGTCCAATTTGGACTTGACATCAAGGAATTCCCTTGGTTGAAGGATTTCCAAAAGCCCCAACAAATTGATATTGGATAGGGGTTCCTCAGCTATGATGGCCATAAATATAAGTAACTAATAATTTCTTGAAAGTATTGCATACGTATCTTGTGTGTGAAGTAATAGGAATTCCATGCTCGATTTCTTGAAACAAAAATATTATGTATCTGCATGCATAATAGCTAGTGAGTTAGTTGCCTTTTAGAAAAGAATATGTATATATTTACAGAAATAATTGTTATTTAGTTACCCTTCTTTTGGAAAATAATATGTATTTTCATGCATAAATTATAGCCACTGAGTTTTCTTTTGGAAAAGAATATGTATTCGCATGCATAAATAATAGTTAGTGAGTTATCTTTTTTTGGGAAAAGAATATGTATTTGCATGCATAAATGGTAGTTAGTGAGTTATATTTCATGGAAAATAAATATGTATTTATATGCATAAAAATAATAAATATTATGTTATATTTCTTGGAAACTAAATGTGTATTTTTATGCACAAAAATAATATCTATTGTGTTCGAGAGATATATGTTCATATGAAGAAGAATAATAACTATGGTGTTAGTTTTCTTTGCGGGAAAATAATATTTGTATACATACATAGATAATAGTCATTGGGCTAGTTTCTTTTGGAATAATAATATATATTTGCATCTACAAAGATAATAGCCACTATGCTAATTTCCCGTTAAAATAATATGGGTATTTGCGGTGGTTTTTCTTTTAGAAAAGAATGTGTTTCTATGAAAATAAAATAATAATTGTTGGGGTGTTTATTTTTTAAAATATTTCCCTCTCTTAGTGTGAAGAGATGGTCATAATAATGTAGGTTCTTTTTAGTGTTAATGTGTTCTTGTGGGTAGAATTAGAATGTAACTATTTTCCCTTTCTTATGATACACATGAAGTGGGGATAAATGAGCATGCCTTGATGATCTTTATGCAATTTACCTTATCTATGTGGGAATTTGAATGGTTAGACATGGTTCATAACCATACACATGCATGGATAAATAGACATGTTTTTGGTAGTTATGTACTTCTAAGTAATGCACGAATGGGATCAATAATAGAGACATCTCTTGATACTTGGAATAAATTTGATTTATGCACATGAAAATATGTGTGAAGCATAACTAGGAAAGCTTTATTATTTGGTTTTGATAAATTTTTGTAGTCGTGATTTTAGAGTATACTTACAACAATAATTGTAGGAAATAATTGTGACTTATGCAAGGGGTGGATTATGTTTCACATTATGGAAGGAAATGAACTAATGGTCCATGTAGATTGAGGTATTGTTAACACAGGATCATCTACTGCAGGGAACAACCAGGCCACAAAGAAACAATGTTTGAGGAAATTTGGGGTAAATGATATCATGATTAATGTAATACCTTCTAGCTAGTTATGTTTGAATTTTAGACGATATTTCTTTGTAATATTTTTAAAAATGGTCAAGGGAAGGAATCCCTTACAACCATTGAGTGAGGTGTGGATGACCTCATGAGATGTTTAATAAAATAAACATTTGCTAGTTTTTCCATTCAGGTTTTCCAATGTATATCGGTCCATTGATGTGTTGCCTATTATGATATTCTAATGACATTGCTTCCTTCTATAGCGTTAACCCTTACATCATCGAACATATGAAAAAATAGCTTAATTAAATGAATAATGATAATGATGTAATGTTATAACATGGAAATTTATGTTAATATGCTATAACAATGGTTGTTATGTTATGCAACTTACTATTCAATTTCTAAATTTACATTATGTAATGGTGATGATTTTATTTAAAGGTAAGTTAAAAAATATAAAATAAGTGATTGGGAATATTACATGCTAGTAAATTATGTAAAACTTTTTGAATCCTATGTATTTTTGCTGAGGTTTACCGGGGGATGTTACAAGTGGTATCAGAGCGAAGGTTGAAACACTGGTTCCTTTCGGAATCCATAAGCAGAAAAGAAGTAAAAGTATTATGCTAATGGATATCAACTCAGGTATGGAACTAACAAAAATTACATGGTAATGTATGTAGTAAACTACATTTGACATGAAATGCATCACGGTGTTAGTAACCACATTAAAGAATGATAAGTGTTAGTGTCTTCTTGAAATAATAATTGTGTTTATGAAATATCTTGAATAGTCACACTGTAGTTAGTGATATTGTGGATTAACTACCAACCTTTGCATGCACACTTTTATAATAATTCTTAATGGTGAATTTAAAGAAAAATGATTAGAGTTTCAATGCACTGCTTCTAAGAAAAAATGAATGCATGTATTGTCCTTTGTAATAATGAAAGAATGTAGAAGGTTGAGGCTTTTCCCTGAAGAGGACAATAGAATGTTTTCAAAACATTGAAAGAACCCCTTTGAATGCTTAAGATAAATAATGACTCAAGTGGTAGGTCTTGACTGTAATGACTACTTGTTGTTTGAGTCTTGTCGTGGATTTTGATTGAGTTTGTGATGATTAGTAACATTGATTATTTAGAATATTGCACTACCTTTCATAAATTAGTATTGCATTATTGATTAGTAAACTTATCCCTGAAGGTATATTGCAATATGCATAAGTTTTGATTGAAGACTATTAAAAGTTATAGACAATGTGATAGTGTTAATTCATTACATGATATTGGTCTAATGATGTCAATACATTATTTATTTTGAGGTTGATTAGATTTCTACCATAATTTTTATTGACACTCAAGTATTAATGGCAAATTAGTATTCTTCTTTGAGTGAATATTTGTGTAGATGCATACAGAGCAAAATTGTGATGACTATGAAAGTGGATATTTATTTAACAATGCATACATGTGACTGTAAGTTCTTTAATACTATAAATGACTTAGATCATGGTAACAACAATATCTCTAAAATTGACAAATAAATAGAAATTTCATTTCTATAATTAGAACATAAAGGAAAAGGGGTTGTCTTTTTTCATATGAAAATACATAAATGATAATTTCTTCGTTGAGGGAAACCAAGGTTGATTCAATAATTTAATAATGTACCGAAATGCATGAGATAAAATTAATTATGTATGTTCAATCAACTTAATGATAGAACTAGTGGTAATAAAATGTTGTTTATTACGTTATTTTCTCAAACTTCACAACTCTACAAGTTGATGATTCAAAGATGATGCCATCTGGTATGCATCCTACACATAGCAAGTATGTTAATTTCATCCTTTCAAAAATTCATCTAGTGTATGTAATTTCTGGGGTGGCAGTACATATTAAAACCAATCAATTATTTCTATTGTATTGTGGAACTATAGTGGCTTCGTTATCGTCACTAAACAAAAATATGGATGACATTTTTAATATATAAGCATTACTAACTTATTTAACCAAGAAACGTTTGTGTGGTTGACTTTAGTTTAGTAATTTTGCATCGTGATTGTTGATTGAATACATGTGTTAATGAAATGTTATTTTCCATGAATTAGTGACTATGGTATTTTTGAAGGTTATGTTTCCTTAATAGTTGTTGTGGAAAACAACTTCATGGAAGCTTTGTTTTAATTTTCTTATACATAAAGCCTAGAAGAGGTTTATGGAATATGGATAGGACTAATACCTTTCTATTTTGTTGAAAGATTGAGAACAATTATGCATGTGAAAATGAAATGCATGTTGAAAATATTTAACAAAGATTTTTTGTAAATTATAGTATTTTGTAAAAGGTATGGTTTTCTCAACCAAAGTTGTGTCTAATTTCGCTAGTGTGATTAAGCAAGGATAACTTAATGATAGCATTGTGATGTCACTAAGATTGTAGTAACATGGAATACAAGAAACAATGAAAGGTAAAACATTCCAATGTGATTAAAAATTGTAAACCTGGAAGTATAATGTTTACCATTATCATATGCAAGATTAGTAATGTTTTTCTAAATTGCATGTTGATTATTATGTGGAAATTTTAAATAAAAACCACCTATATGACATGAGATATCAATTATGATTTCCTCTCAAATATGTTGTTATAGACTATGGGGCCCATGTTGATGGTCAAGTATGATTACATGATGTACATAAATGTTCCTTATGCTTTAATTTTAATGTGCATTGGTCAATTATGTAAAATACAGTGCGAAAAGGTGCTAAAGAGTATTTCACACCCTAGACAATTATGGGACAGTTGTGAAAGGCCCAAGGAGGGCTATAAGAAGAGGAAATTTCCTACACAAATCCGATCTCCTTAGAGATAGATGATATTAGTAAGGGAAAATGGTTGGCCAATATGGTGAGAGGGGAGAATCTCGAGGCTACCTTGTTGACTTTGGAGGAGGCCCAAAAGAGTGAGTTGTTGAGCTCTGAATTCCTTAGGATAGGACATTGTTGGAGGAATAGGTAGGATGATTCGAAGAGGAATGTTTTGTTAGAAAAAAAGTGTTCAACGAAAAACATAATTTAGAAAAAGAGTGGTTAGTGAAATCCTAGGTTGGACCTGGTGTAGCCTCTATAATAAAACTATTTTATATGTGAAATTTGCTCAATCTCGTTAGTCGAAACCAGTTCCTATTGGTTGGGGGGAGCACTATTTTTCCCACTATGGTTTTCTTAGCAGACTAAGTTAACTAATCAAGTAAGTGATGTGTGAAAATGAATTTTCTGGATGATTGTGTAATAAGTTTCTATACATCATAAAACGAAAGGTGCCTAGTGCTCAGAAAGCAATTACTAGAACTGTACTTCCTCTATTGTATTGCCAATATTGTGGATGTCTTTAGTGAGGGCTACGATAGTATGAACTTTGTGCATTTATTGATCATTTTGATGATTAGAGATCTAGGTGCTCTCTCAATAATTGTAGAAGTATTGTGATTAAAATATCACCTAACATTGCATAAATAGTTGATAATGGAAAATGTTGTGATTTAGAGATACTATTTGGATATGTTGGTTATACGCTATAAGGTGCTTTCCATGGAGGCTATGAAACCACACTAGGTTCTTGCTATTGGGTTGTAAAACCACTCTTAGAGTGCTTTCCAGAACTGATAAACCACATGTAATTAAAATTATCACGTTAAGTGACCATGATTTCCAAGTGTAGCTAGCAAGTAACAATAAGTTGGTATAGAGACTTTGTTCCTCTTTTTATGAAATTGAATAATGGATAAGTGATTGAAAGTAAAAATTAAATATTTTTGTAGCTGTAAATTTTTATGATTATAGATGAAAACATTATTGATTTACTTATTGGTATTTCTTAGAAATAAATTCATTCATTTTGAAGAGGAAGGATCCTCTTTTAGTTGTTCTAAGATAGATGTCTTAATTAAAAGTTAATGATGGAAACTGAGGACGATGTTATTTGTAAGGGGGGGAGTATGTAATACCCATAGATCCCTTTTTCATTGATAAAAAATAATAATATTGATTTTAAATTTACTTCAATTAGTTACAAGCCAAGAATTAGTTATCAAACTGATTGTAATATTAGTAAAAGTAAATTACATCCAAAATTAATCTCACATAAAATCATTTAATAATGGGAACCAAATCTTGGGACTGAAGTAGTTTTGGTGGCTACACTTCTACAATAATATACAATGAGAAGTGATTATTTGATATCGGTGTGAGGCATCCATTTAACTATTTTCATTGTGTGCAGACATCATTGAGGTAGGCCCAAGGGTTTTCTTAGCACAAGACTTCCTTGACAAGAGGCAGGAAGAAATTAGGGTAACTAGCATATACAATCTTGCGGTGGTAGTAAATGAAACCAACTGCCAATGAATGGAGACACATGTCAATGGTGTTGGGAACCATCCTTGGCATTATGAGTGTGAAATGAATTTCAAATAGAGTAAGAATTTTGGGAACCACGTCAAAAACTTACATGTGACCACTTTCACTTCCCTTTTATAACATTTCTTGAAAGGAGAATCGATACTAGATGGAGGTTCATCGGCTATAATGCCTATAAAGATAAGTAACTAATCCTTTCTTGAAAGTATTGCATAAGTATCTTATGTGTGAAAAATTCCATTTTGGATTTCATGAAACAAAAGTGTCATGTATTTTCATGCATAAATAATAACTACTGAGTTAACTTTATTTTGGAAAAGAATATGTATCTGAATGCATAAATAATAGCTAGTGTGTTAGCTTTATTTTGGAAAAGAATATGTATTTGCATGCATAAATAATAGCTAGTGAGTTAGCTTTCTTTTGGTAAAGAATATGTTTCTAGCTAGTGTGTTAGCTTTATTTTGGAAAAGAATATGTATTTGCATGCATAAACAATAGCTAGTGAGTTAGCTTTCTTTTGGTAAAGAATATGTTTCTACATGCATAAATAATAGCTATTGAGTTAGCTTTATTTTCGTAAAGAATATGTCTCTTCATGCATAAATAATAACTATTGAGTTAGGTTTCTTTTGGAAAAGAATATCTATTTGCATGCATAAATAGTGGTTAATGAGTTATATTTTATGGAAAAGAAATATTTATTTATATGCATAAAAATAATAGTGACTGTGATAGATTTCTTGGAAAACAAATGTGTGTTTGTATGCACAAAAATAATAACTAGTGTGGTATATTTCTTGGAGAATAAATGTTTATTTGTATGCACAAAAATAATAGCTATCATATTTGAGATATATCTGTTCATATGTAGAAGAATAATATCTATCGTGTTAGCTTTCATTTGGGAAAAAAATATTTATTTACATGCAAAGATAATAGTTGTTGGGATAGTTTCTTTTGGAAGAATAATATGTGTTTGCATGCACAAAGATAATATCTATTGTGCTTGTTTTTTGTTAAAATAATATAGGTAGTTGTAGTTTTTTATATTTTAGAGAACAATGTGTTTTGTGGCAAAGAAAATATTAGTTGTTGGGGTGTTTATTTTTGGAAATATTTCCCTCCGTCTCTGCGAAGAGATGGTGATAACCATGGAGGTTCATTTCAATATTAACGTGTTCTTGTGGGTAAAAGTAGAATTTAATTATTTTCCTTTTCTTATGATACATGTGAAGTAAGGATAAATGAGCATTCTTGATGATATTTATGCAATTTACCTTACATATGTGGGAATTTGAATGGTTATACATGGTTCATAGTCATACGCAAGCATGGATAAATAAACATGTTTTTTGTAGTTATGTGCTTTTAATTTATGCATGTGTTGTGTCAATAATAGAGGCATGTCTCGATACTTAGAATGCATTTTTTTATGCACATGAGAGGATGTTTGAAGCATAACTAGCAAAGCTTTATTATTTGGGTTTGATAAATATTTTGCAGTCATGATGCCATATTTTGCTGACAATAGTAATTGTAGGAAAGGATTTTGAATTATGTGAAGGCTGGATTATGTTTAACATTATGTTAGGAAATGAACTAATGGTCCATGTAGTTTGAATGATTTTCAATGCATGATAATTTACTGTAGGGAACAACTAGGCCATAATGACACAATGTTTGAGGAACTGTGGGGTAAATGATATCATGATTAATGTAATAGATCTAGCTAGTTTTGTTTGAATTTAAGACAATATTTCTTTGTAAGATTTATAACAATGGTCAAGAGATGGAATCCCTTAGAACCATTGAGTGAGGGGTGAACACCCTCACGAGACATTTAATCAAATAAATGTTCGTTGGCTTTTCCCTTCAGGGTTTCCAGGGTATGTCATTGTCCATTGATGTGTTGTTTATTAGTTACTCTAATGATGTTTCTGACTTGCATAATGTTAAAAATCACATCATCAAACATGTGATAAAATAGCTTATTTAAATGAATAATGATAATGATGTGAGGTTACAATAGGGAGCTTTATGTTAATATGCCACAATAATGGTTGTTATGATATGTAATGTACTATTCCTTTTATAAAGTTATTTTATGTAATGATGATGATTTTATCTAACGTTTAGTTAAAAAATATAGAATAAGTGATTGATAATATTACGTGATAGTAAATTCCATGAAAATTTTCTAATCCTATGTATTTTTATGCAAGGTTTACCAGGGGATGTTAGAATCATATTGCCTACCAATTATGGTGCCGAGAACTTTAACAACCCAAAGCATTGGAAAACAATGTTGTGGGTGCATAAAAATTCAATTAAAAGAAATAATCTTATCATTTCAACTACACCAACTATTATGAATTGAGATATGATACAATTGCTAATGATCAAGCATGGTTGAAAGAATTGAGATAACTTAGTGTATTGGTATCTCTCTTTACTTGTAAGAAAATTCCAAATTCCAAGAGGCTGAATGGTTGAGTATACACACATATTACTAATTATAATTACTCAAATGGGACAGAGGATTAATGTTTTAGATGTGAACTTTTTACACTATCAAGCAAGTGAAGTAATGATCATGTAAAATACAAATGCATAAGTAGATTTTTTAAAGTTATAAGTGCAATAGTGGATATAGAATTGTATTCATATGGGTAAATTAAATAATGTATATGTATTAATGTAAATTTATTAATGTAAGTGGATACTAAATAGAAAAAAATATAATTATCATACAATAAAATTAATTAGATCAACATTTGCTTCAATATATTCTTGGGTTCTACTAAACTAAAAAGAAAATTACGTTCTAGGAGATTCTCATTGAAAGGAATTAATAAGGATAAATCATAAATTATCCAAAGAAAATTGTATATGTTGTTGCTGACATGAAAATCCAGTATATATATATGTATTTGGTTAGGAGAAATGTCTCCCTTATCACATTACATTTAACTCATATCTCTTAGATTTCTCCTCTATATAAATAGCGTTCTCTATTTCTTCCTAATCTTTTTTCTCTTCTTTTCCATTGAATTTGATTATTTATTGTAACCTTCATTTTCAATGGGTTTTCTTGTAGGTATGACCAATATAATGGGTTTTTTTCAACTTCAAAGTAAATCATGGTAATTTCCTTAATGTTTCCAAAAAATTAATTAAAATCTTATTACAATGTTTACAAACATATTTTGATGAGGATTTAATTTAGATAACATCCCCCCATTTGTATCCTTTTGGTCCCAAAAATATTCAACTCACTAAATTTTCTTCTTCTCCACCTTCCAGTACCCCCTAATAAATCCTGGTAAATTGGTGTAACCTTTTCTCTAGAAGAAAAGAGGGTGGTGGAATAAAGGTTTCCTTAAGCATATCATATTATTTATCCCATGGTTAGAGATAAATATTTTTTTATACTAAACCATTGGAAAATCATTTTTCATTGGGCTACAAATTCAAGTAACCTCTCTTTCCTATTGACCTTGACTCTCTAAGATTTCTTCTTCATTTTCTTGTTCTTTGGATGGGGCTCTAGATGAAGCCTCTAATATTTGGCTCCCAATGTCTACTTAATCTATAATACCAGGAAAATAGATTACATAGGATTTTTAGCCATCTAGAGTTTCAATCATTTTTATCATTATGGCCCTCATTCTTTTAGTAGAATGAACCAAAAATAGTATGCCATACCACTTTTGTTTGTTTGATTTTTTGGCTAGAAATGCAAGCAAATTTTCTCTCATATTTATCTTGACTCTCAAACCTTTCTTCTTCATTTTCTTGTTCTTTGGATGGAGCTATATCTGAATCCTCCAATTTTAGGCTCTTAATGTCCAACTAATCTATATTACTAGGAAAAATTCATACATAGGTTTCTTGGCCATCTAGAGTGTTAACAATTTCTATCAATATTTCCCTTGTTCTTTTACTACAATGAAACAAACATATTATGCCATGCCTTTTCTTGTTATGATTCATTCTAACTTGGTTGAAAAGAACCCAAAGAGTTGGATTGGATGTTTATGGTATGCTCCTCTTAATTTTCTCTTCCAATATTCTACAATAATATTTGAGTGGCTTGATACATAACAATGAATTCTTTGTTGCTTCCTCCTTCCAAGACAAATGTGGTTTCAATTGAACTTATAATGTAATTTTTTCTACTAAATCACAGGCCTTCACAATTGGGACTTTATTGATCAACATTGGACATCAAAATCTCGTTTCCTTCTTTTCCTATCCCTTCGTCATTATTACTAATTTATTTCTTGACATTGGAAGAAATTATTCTAGTGTGATTTTCAAGCGAACCAAATATCCCTTGAGGATGGATACTCAAATGTGAATTTACCATGGTTGACTCCATCAATGTATTATCTTCTACTAGAAATAGAAGGTGATTTATAGTTATCTTGAAAACATTCTTGTATCTTATTTGGGGAATATTCCCTTTCTTGGCAAGAAATCACTTCGTTTAGTCTCTCCTCTTGCAAGTTATCTAGGTGAGGGAATTTATTCTCAAATTACATGAGCTATAATATATACCTATGTTATTGTAACATCATGGTGATGAGGGGTCTTGGTGTTTTATAAATTCCTTTTCCATCTTATCCGCCATCTATCTCCAATACTAAACTTTCCCTTTCATATTAATATTGAATTCTTCCAACTCTTTTAGCTTCTCATGTTTCAATATTTTTCCCATGACCACAACTTGAAGCTCTCTAATGAACTTTCTATAATATCTTATTGTACATAAATAGTAGGCTTATGGCTTGTCTATTTTTAACATGATTTATTTGCATAAATATATTTTTTTCTCCATCTTTGAATAAGAAAATGTAGATACCTATGATAAAATGGTTTAAAAAAGGACCATTAGATACACACCATATAACATTCATAAGTATTTTTGCAAGCTATGTTAATATACTCTAATTAAGAATCCAATTCCTGCACAACACATCCCAACTAGAATTATAACAAAATGAAATGATATGCTATGTAATATCCCTATTGTAAACTCTAGTAAAACCCATATGTTTACATATTGTGAAACATTATTAAATTTATTATATGTCTAAACATTTCATGAAGATTCAATTAGGGTTTGGAATGGCTCATAACTACCTCTCACAATTGGAACACATTCTTCTACACCTTGGAGAGGGTGTTACCATTGCACTTCCTGCACTTGAAAGGAAACTAAATGATATGAAATGAGAAGATAGGGTTTCTCTTGGAGCACGGAAGCAAAGAGATCCTAAGCTCTACTTAACAATTTGGAAAATTTATTATGCTATTTTATCAATTCATCAATCTCCACCAAGCCAAACTTTGTAGGAAAACTATTGGTAATGTGAGCCGAGGCCACCTGCATGGATGATACAATTTCGACTATATATTCCCTTCATATTGAATCAATGTGGAACACCTATCTTAATATGGAGAACCACATGAAGGAATAATCTTCGCGGTTCGATACAATCTTCACAATGATACAAGAGTTTATGTTGTGGAAAAATGATGAAGATTACAGATGCATCAGATAGAGGAAGTTATTTGTAGACTATTTAAAAGTAAATTATGTTTGCGCCACTGAAGGGAGGAAAATTGTTAGTCGATTTATAGAAAATGAAGGCCATGACTTCTTCTGTACAAGTGATCATATTGTATTTTCGCATGCTCATTCTTGAGTATGCTAGAACTTCAGAGATTCAATTTTTTTTATCTTCATAATTTGTGTTTTGCACAATTTGTTCATTTAAATTATAGAGTATCTTGTTGCAGCTTGTTTTGGAGATGTTAATACTTGAGGGTATGTTGTAAGCTTTTATAATTAGGATTCTTGAACCCTCAGTTTATGAATATATACATTATTTAAGTAAACTTATGAATGTGTTTGTGTGTTTATTTATATTTTGTCTTTGTAACTCTTTTAACTTTATGACTATTTCTTTATGGCCTTCAGTCTGAGTGTATATGATTATTTCTTTTTAATCGATTTAGAATATATATATATATTTAAATATAGACACCTCATTTATCTTGAAATGTCCCAGTTTCCAATAATATTATCTCCATTAAAACATTCAACAAAAGACAATATCAAAACTTATTTTGAGTAAAAGTTTTTTAGAAAGGGGTAGTTGAAGAATACCTATACCTATAAGTTTTGCAACTACTCCTTAAAATATTTTACATAACAAGTAGGTACTGCATATGGTTGGACATTAATACGAAATTTATCCTTTTGTATCATGTTAAACCTACTTAAATCTTTTCTATTTAACTTATATGATGACTTGTAATAAAATCCATTTACAAAGTTATTTATTTTTCCAATGTTCATAATACTTACACAAAGCATCAATATATGTCAAAAATTCATGCATGTATGAGGATGACTTTATTTTTCCAATACTGCATGCTTAGCTAGTAACTTATTTTCATTTCACTGTTTGCTAAATACCTTTTTATTTCTTAATTCTTTGTGCAAACAACCACATATTTTTAATCACTAGCTAACAAATAATTAAAATAGTATTAAAGAAATAACAAAAATATAATTACTTCTTTGAACACTTAAAAATATAATAGGAACAAGCACATTCCTCCCAACCAACGAATTGTAGCTAAGGTAATCCCTCAAAGCATCAGGCTTCTATTCTAGTAGAAAATTATCATTATTTGATGCTATTCTTCCTCCTTTCTTCACCCTCATACTTTAGAAACATAATAATATTTCAATGTCTAACCTTTCATTTCTTGGACGTAGGATTTTTCACAAAAATTCATTTCTTTATTCCCCTCAACATTGCCTTTAACTCCTGTAATTTGTTGCTTCTGTTTCCCCCACCCACCATAAAATATTTCTCCAGTTACATTGTCTCTTGGGGGTGATCATTATTCCTAGAATCTTGGGGAGTTATGGAGGTGAAAATTGTAAAACTATCACCTAAACTTGTCCACTACTTGGGAATCCAACCAGCTTAACCAATTTCTTAACAATAGAGCTACATTACTACTCATGTGTTGGTTCTTATTACATTTCCAAATAAATTAATAATATTTTAAAATAACACATAAACATTTATATTTTTTATTCATAATATTTAAATTTAGTCTTGGACCCACGACGAGTGTTTCTAATTTAAATATTTACATGTAACATAAAATCATAAAGTCTGGTAAAAGTAATTGTAATATGGGTATTAGATTTCCCCTCCCATTATCTTGAACATTGTCTTTAGTGTTTCCTCTAGATTCATTAGTCCCAGAAAAGTGAAGAAAATTCTTCTTGCATTTTCTCTTCCATCTCCTAGGTGGCCTCTTAAGGGCTAAAGTGCTTCCACTACACTTGTACCTAGATGATGTATTTATTTCAGAGTAAAGTTTCTCTCCTATCTAAAATTTGTAAAGGCTAGACTTGGAACTCACCTTCCGGTTCGGCCTGTACCACATTCCAATCAATTATATGAGCTGGATCATGAATATATTTCCTTAAAATTTGTACATGAAATACATTACATGCATTTTTATGGGCTAGTAGTGCTAGCTAGTAGGCCACTAGTCCTACTCTGACTAGTATTTCAAATGGCCCAAAGAACCTCGATGCTAACTTAGCATAGGTTCCTATCCTCAATGTGCTTCTCTTCGGTTTGAATTTGATATAAGCATGTTCTCCATAATTGTATTCCTTGAGAATCATTTTATGATCCACATAACTTTTTCTTTCCTATCCTGGGTTGTTTTTAAATTATGCATTACGTTTTTAACCACCTACTCCATATTTCTTAAGAGATCAAGTCCTAAAACAAGTTTGTCCTCTAGTTGGCTACAACATAATGGAGTTTGGCATTTCCATTTATAAAGGAATTCAAAAGGACTCATCTTAAGAGATCTCTAATAACTATCATTATATGAAAATTCAACCAGATGTAAGTAATCCTCCCATTTAATGGGTTGATCCATTGCATATATGTGAAGCATGTCTTCCAAAATTTTGTTAGTTATTTTATTTTTTCCATAAATTTGGGGATGGTAAGAAATGTTAAAATTCAATTGTGTACCTAATCCAATGAAAAAAAACTTCCAAAATTTTTATGTGAATTTTGCATCTCTATTAGAAATGATTTCTTTTGGTACCCCGTGACATTTGAACATCTACTCCATAAAGATTTTAGCTATGTGAACAACTTTGAATGTTGAGTACACTAGTGTAAAATGTGCTACCTTAATTTATCAACTACAACCATGATAAAATCATGTTGTCTTCTAGTTCTAGGTAATCGTGTGATAAAATCTAAGGAAATAATTTTCCATTTCCACTCAAGAATAGGTAAGGGATTTAATAACCCTATAGGATGTTGGTGTTCCAACTTAACCTTTGGCACTCTGAATATTTTCGTAAATATTCAAATAATTCTTCTTTCATCCTTGAATAATCAAATCCTTTTCTGAGTTCTATGATAAATTTTTGATACAGACACATATTTCATTAAAATTGAAAATATTTTATTACAAGGACATCACAAGAATTGAGTTTTTTTTGTTATTTTTAAATTCTAGATCCATTGTTTAATTCCAAATCTAATGAAATATGCGTCTGAAAATTTCTTGTTGTGATGTTAATTTAGGATCAATTGTTTAATTCTTTGCACATTTTGGATATAGATTTTGTTTTTTAAAGTCAACACACCATCAATATTCATATCATAATTTGATCCTTTTCTTGGGCCAATTTTCCTTATTACTTTCTCTTGTGTTTTTCTAAATTCCTAACCTTGTAAAGTTGTAGTCTTGACTTGTTCATTAAGGTATATTCCAAGATTTTTAGAAGAGATCCCACATATTTAATTTAGACTTATTTTTGGACTTATTGTTATCAAATTTAATGTAAAAATTATGTCATTTATATCAATGGGATGTATGATAAAGTGACAACAGTTGATGACCTAAGAAGCAACAAGATTCTTTATGAACTGATATGACATCTGAATCATTCACAAGGTCTCATCACATGAAGATATTGATGCTTGAAATTAGTTGAGTTTTTTATGAAACTATGAATATTAAAATATCCTACAAATGACATCATTGTGTAGATATCATTGATACCTTTGTAATGGTATATCATGTTCAGACAAATTCCTCTTAGATGAGAAGTTATAGTCAATTCAAGTTGTAGTATTAATTTGATGGAGTAAAATCTAGGACCAAAACCAAAAAAAATTGATGTGTTAAACAATGTGCAAGTTTAGGGAAGATCCACCATTTGATAGGGTAATCAATAGCCATGGGAATGTTAATTTTTGTACTAGTTAACACTATTAAATAATGTGCATGTCTTGGCACACTTAACAGTGCTCCTATCAGGCCAACGACAATATGAACATGAAGATACTAAAATTTAATTAGTCCCATCAGACGAACCAGATGATGACATGTGGTAATATTTTGTTTATGATGATGTATACCTATCGATGAATAACAAGTGTCACTCTTACATAGTCCACATGGCACTTCATCTAGATGACATCAACATGATGACATTACAACACTAGAAGCCGCCACATGACATGATGATTTAGAATATTTTGGTTGGTGAAAAGTTTGAAAATAGGGTGATGCATGACACCCCTCATGGACAACCACGTGGCATGATAACATCATGATGATGTCATCAATGAAATAACTTGTGACCTTTAGGTCTCGGTAATATGGGCATGGTCACATGGTCATGTAGTTTCAAATATTCACCGACTCTGTTCATATGACATGGCCACATGGAACCATGGAACAAACTTTAATAAGACTCCAGTCACAATTCATTGGTCAAACAATTAGTAAAACTAGTTTCACGAGCACTCAGGGTTGGCCCCATAATGGATGAGACCACCAACAAAATTTATATATGCACACCATTGTCATCTCCCAACATAATCACTCAAACAAAAAGTGTGAATAACAACCAGATCTATGAATAGAATTCAAATAGTTCTAAGGTGCGAAGTATTTTTATTGGCTTTTGTTCCACACAGTTTTTGGTACAAACTATTTATTCACTGTAAGGTTTGTCATTCGAGATTCTTGGTGGAATTATGCTTGTCTAATTTTGGAGGTCTGATTTTGTTTCAACATTCATAATAGAACTCATTGTTATGGCGTAATCGGTGCCTAAGTTTAAAACCCTTTGGCAATGGTTGAGTCTAATGCTATAGTTGGTGGAAGTATTACAATGATCTCATTTGGAATCTCGATAGAGTTAGCCATACGATATGATCTATTGTAGCTAAATGGAAAAAGTAGTGGCTCATTGGGAGGAATTAATGAAATACGAGGGTGATACACAACCTTGACTACATTGGATCTATAATACAAAAAACTAAAATGAAGGTGGGCAGATAGCTTAACAAGCCCCAACATATAGCATATCTGGTAAGTGACCAGGAATGTGAAGCTAAGGTCATGGGTTTGATCTCCCTTTTATCGAAAAGTCTAATTATTTATTTTATTTTATATTTACTATTATTTTGTCACTTCTTTAACGATTACTGGTGGTTGGTGCTAGAATCTAGCATACTATTCAAAGGTTCCCAGAAAAGGCCTTTATTTAGAAAATTTAAGTTAATATAATGTTTCATATCGTTATTATAGATTTCTAGCATTAATAAGTGTCCGAATTCGATTATGTAAGAAGCTTGGTGATGGGAATCAAAGATGAATACAACCATAATGGTATGATGCTCTTTTGAAGCTTATTTGGTTATCAAAATCTCTTGTATGTGATTTGAGGGTCTATGGGCACGTTTCAATTGTCTTGGATACATGATGAAAACAAGATCTAAAAAAGGTTTTGAGAGACAAGATTAACGAACTTCTTGAAGTAGAGTATTGGAAATAATTTGACATCTAGTAGCAGTGATTATTATAAATTTCGTGGTAGCATATGGTTGCAGGATATGATTGTAGTGACAATGATTGTGTTAGTGACAGTGTTTATAGGTTGTAGTGAAAGTGATTGTGGCAGTGAAAAAGTTTGAAACTTTAGTGATAGTGATGGTGGTGGTGACATTTTCTTCATGTTGAGATGATGGTATAGGTTGTGATGATGAATGTATATTATAGATTATGATATTCCTTTTAACTCAGTGATCTATGATGATAATGGATCTAGTTTCAAAATGATATGAAATAGAAGTCCACACAAAAATTGAAGAATGAGGTGAATTCCTCCACTAAGGTTGGAGCCTACTCATTCTCAAGATCAGAGCCTCAATCAAGTTTTAGGCTACAATGAGAATTTTCTTGCATCTTACGAGCTCAGTGCATTAATCAAGTTGTAGCTTTCCATGAGTGGCATCTTGAATTTCTTGGGGGTAGTTTTCCTCCACAAGTCAGAGCCTACAAATTGATGTAATGAATTAAATATAAATAAGAAGAATATTGGTGGTTTTCTCCCATATGGGTTTCCACCTAGAAAAAATCTTGTGTCTCTTTGTGATGTGATGGCTTATTATGTTGTTGATAGCTTATTGATATGTTACTAATATGACTATGCATTGTTATAGTTGATGATGTAATGATTATGGTTCATAGATTTATGGCTGTATGGTTAAGAAAGGTTGTGAAATTGTAAATTTTAACTCATACTGATTCACCACCCTTTCTCAGTGTAACCTTTGGGTCAGAAAGTGCTATTAGAGAAGGTTACCTTCATAACATCTAACTACTAGAACAATGAAGATCAAGGAGAAGTGGCCAAAACTAGAGCTGTGGGGAAGCCCCATATTTTTGATGGAACTAGTTGTACATTTTGGAAGATAAGGATGGAGAAATATATCATCTGATCGGGAGAATAAACTTGGGAGATCGTAAAAAATTATTATAATGTCCTAAATGCCATTCCAACAGATGCAAAAGAGAAGGATTTTTACACATATAATGTGCAACCTATGAATGTTATATTAAGTGGCATGATTGAGTCGGAATTCATTAAATTAATGTAATGCAAGTTAACTCATGAGGTATGGAACAAACTCCAAAATTATTATGAAGTGGATATGAAAGTTAAAGAATTCATATTGCAAGCTCCTAGGAGACAATTCGAAACCTTGAAGATGGAAGAAGATGAGGACATTGTCTCATATTTTGTTTGAGTAGAAAATATAGTCAACTCAGTTTCATGTCTCAATGAAGAAGTCTCAGATACATATGTTTTTCAAAAAGTATTGATATCACTTCAATCAAGATTCAATCCTAAAGTATCAACCCTTAAGGAACTAGCAGAAGTAGACAAGATGTTCGTGGAAAAAATTCATGGAAATATCTTCACATATGAGTTAAGAATCAAGGAAGACAAATCAAGAGTCAAGGAGGTAAATGTCAAGGTAACAAAAGAAGAGAGGAAATAAAAATACCAATAAGAATCTAATTCTAATGAATAAGAAGCCAACTTATTATGAAAACTCAAGGGAGGAATTGAAAAGATCAAAGGTAAGATTCCTTTAAAAAAATTTGAATGTGGAAGAATTGGTAATTATGCATCCAAATGTCATAATGATAAGATGAATGATAGTGATGATGAATAAAGAATAAAACCCAAGTATGAAAAGAAGAAGCATGCAGGTAAGATAAATGACTTTTACAAAAAGGAACAAAGTGACAATGAAAGTAATGAAAGTGTAACTGATGAAGAAAGGAGCGAAATATTGTTCATTGTTGAGGTTGAAGAACCTCAAGCAGAAGTTTATTAGGAGGGAGAATTTAAATGCACATTGAAGGAAATAAGGATCCTAAGAAAGAAAGGAAGTCAATTGTTGCAAGAACATCAATATCCAAGTCTAAATGAAGACATCATTCTTTCTCTGAAAGTTGAATTAGAAGCAGAAAAAAATATTATAGGAGTATCTAAATAGTTAAATGAGAAAGAGAAAATATGTGAATTATTGGAAGAGGATGTTATCCTCTTAAGGGAAGAGTTGGATCAGTGTTGGACCTCACAATTTTCATGATTCCCTTATCCTATTTCTTAGCTTTAATATTGTTTTCTTGTCTTTTTCTTGTATTTATGATATATTTAACTATATAACATAGGTTTTAGAAGGAATTAATTTACTCTTTCAACTTCACCTTTCTGATGAAATATTTTGATTGCAAAAGAGTTATTTTCTTATGACTAAATTGTTACTATGAACAGGGGTTTTGTGACAACTAGAACATGATGACATTTCTTTATTTGTTCATGGTAAAATTGGATAACACGATGATCTCTTAGCCAACTATAGCAAAAGGTGAGCATGATTCTTATATCAGAAAAAATGTTTGGGACAACGCCCTTGATTAACTCATCTGGGATATATTTCAACTCTTTTGTAACTGAAAATGAGTGTCCTAAGAAGCTTTCGGTTCTCAGGATTTCTCTTTGTTAAAATATTAAAAGATTAATAAGATTTCTCTTTGTTAAAAGATTTATTATTTTTATCTTTTGTGATTGTGGTATAAAGATGGGGATTTATGTCCTGAAAGAGATATTTTTGGATGTAATATTTTTGTATACATTTTATAAACTCACTGAAGCACTGTAATCGATTTTTCAAAATATAATGCAAGTTTTTTTTGTTGAGAGTTAATTTACTATTTTGATTTCTCCTACAAGGTAGTTTGAATCTAGTAGTTTGAGCCTACTCCTGGATGAGGTGTTATCTTTATTTGTATCATTAGCTTTTCATTTTATCTTTTTATGTCAACTATCTATCTATTAGATTATTTACAAATTGAGTACTTTATTTTGATTAGGGATAATATCGGTAGTTGTAATATTTATTTGAAGGCGTTTCTCTTTAGAGAAGTCAATTTACAATTATTGTTGCTTTACTATTGTTACCTGAAGGTTATCTCTAGATTATTGATGTTTATGCACTAGTTTAGTTTCTTTTCCTTTTATTTGTTCCTTTCTATTCCATAGAGTATAGTTTCCTAGTGTTGTTTCTTCAATTATGTGATTGTTGTTTCTTAGGTAGCAACTTAGCATTTAATAGATTTCCTTACTATTTATTGTAAACAATAATTAGAATTCATTTTTTCTTAATGATTTTAGGAAGATATAGTTTTCCTGACAGATAGATTTTTTGAGTGTTTGTTTTAAGTTAAGAGTTGATTATTTCATCATAGTTAATTTACTTGTTGTTAGAGAATCAGTTACTATTAGATTTAGCACTATCTCTTGCATATACTTTACAAACATCCTTGAAATAACTAGATAAAACCTTGGGTTGACAAATTAATTTGTGGTAGTTAGTTGCTTCTTTAGAAAAATTATTTGTCTCAACATTTATTGTGATTTCCATGGATGTTGTAAAGAGAGAGTTTCATTATATTTAGTTGTATATATGATTCTCTGAAGGTTGGATATTGAAAATGAAAGTTAGGAACCTATGCACACACCTTGGTAAACAGAAAATTGTGGTGGTGTTTTCCCTCTGTTGTTAGATTTAAGATATTTAGTATGCATGACTAGAAAGAACATTAGGGGTAGGAACCAGGTAAAAGTAGATAAAAAATCCACTTCAAAAAGTAGTAAAATCTAGGGTCAAGTTCGCCTTGGGCGAGCGACCTTTATAGACAAAATCATTCAAAGGGTAGAATATCAAGCCTCGGTAGGCCCCCTAATGGTATCCGAGAAGGTCTCTACTATTATTACCCCTTTAGTTGCGGAATCGTTTATTGTAGCTAATGCCGAGATTCACGACAAAATCATGGGATCTGACCATATCTTTCAAGATTTACCTAGCAGTCATCTTGATCCTTTTAGCAAGAGTGAGGGAAACTGTTGGAATTTAAAGGAAGGAAGAGATGAGGTGAGTGATGTAAATCCTCCACATCCCAAGCAGGAACTTTCTATGACACCCATAGTGAAAGAAGGAATCAAAATTCCTGATTCGAGTAGTACTATAAGACCTATACTAGGTTCAGGGTAATGCCACTATACCATTCTCTTTCAGTTAGTACCTCCTAATTTTGGTATTCTTGAAGGATAATGGAAGATTGTTTACCAAATGGCAGGGTAGGTATCAGGCACACAAAATTTGAACATAGAATACCCTACATCGATCTGTAAGCTAATGCACCTATGAAGGCTATTCCACTTCAAAATATTCCAAATTTTCATGGGATGGCATTTGAAGACCCAAATTCATTCCTATTTGAATTTGACGTTCTATGTCAAGGATATGATTCTTCTACTGACCCCTAGAAACTAAATCTATTTACTTCTAAACTAGAGGGAGAAATACTACATTTTTTCATTGGATTAGGTGGTGGTATTATTAACTCATGGAACCACATGAAATAAACCTTCCCTAGTAAATATCAAGATTCTTGCTCAGCCCAAGACTGTTGGCATTATGACACACGTTTGGCGCTATGACATAGGTGTTGTCCTTGATGGCAACTCACTCAAATGACAGATCATAGTTCAGGCTCTCAGAATGAAATAAAAAGAGATATACGCATGTTCCTCTTAACCAGGTCGCATATACACATGGGATTGTCGATAAAAGGTCGCGTATGCATATGCACGGAAAAGCGCGTACATGTGGGAAAATTTATTTTAGTCCATGGTATTTGGTCCTTGGTATTTGGACTTATGGTTTTGGACAATCGTATCTCGTCCAAAGTATTGAACCCAGGTATTATGCCCCAAGTATTGGTTCTAAGTGGTTTTGGACCATGGTATTGAGTAAGGCCTAAGACTATAAAAGGGGAAGGAGATCATTAGGCAAAGGCATTCACTCAAGTATTGAATATTTAATGAAGAGCAAGATCTAGAATACTGGTGATTAGTTTGTGGTGCATAGCTGGATCTAAATCAAGGAGGAACCTGAGTGCTAGAGAAGGATAAGTTGTATTGATGGGTCAAGATCTTAAGGCTTGGATAGAAGTATCTTTGTTTGATTTTGATCTGTTATATTTGGCGCATGACTTGATCTATAAATCTGATAATTTGGGTATAACTGATGTTTGAATAATTGAAAAGGGTAAATTATCTTTTATAGATATGTATGTAGGTTCGGCATAGCAAAGGTGCGTATACACGCAGGTTCAGTAATTCAAAACAGCGTATACACAGGTTTGCCTCAGTACAGAAGTGTATGCACATAGATTCCACATATTGAAGTTGCGTACATCTCATAAAATATGTTTTAGCTACTTCTGTTTATTTCTGCAGTGTTCAAGGTTCAGGATTAGTTTCTGGTTACTGTTACTGTATTCTGGTTACAACATTCAGAGAAGTGATTGGTTGATTCAGTTTTGGTTGGTGCAAAGGAGATTGGTTGATGCAGATATACTTGATGTTTGATTGATGTTATTAATGGATCTAGTCTGAAAATTTATGAAATGTGTTCCCTGGAAGAAAAGAGAATGTTGTAGCCTTCTGTAGGTTAGCACCTACGTACTAGTACGTCAGCTAGTACAAGAGCTAAGGGGGTTGTAGCTCCCTTCCAGGAGAAGCTGGAGAACGAGAGAAGGTTGTAGCCTTCTGTAGGTAGAAGCCTGCATACTGGTATAAGACTGCACCAGTACAGAAACATTGTAAAAAGAAGTTTCTAATTAAAAGAAGATAGAGACGAATTGCAGCAGGTGGTTTTCATCCACATTTGGTTTCCACCTTATATCTTGTGTTCTTGTGTGTGACTGTCTGCTCTATTTTACTGTTCCTGGTTACTGTTTATATGGTTTTGATGCACATATTAATGATCAACATTTGAAGAATAAATTAAATTATAAGTCTGCAGGTTATATGCTCATTTCCTTAACTGCAGTTGCGTATATACACAATTTTCATTAACTGAAGTAGTGTATACAAAACTGATTATGAAATGAAAAATAATTTACTTGATAACACTGATTCACCCCCCCTCTCAGTATTATTTCCAACAATTGGTATCAGAGCAGGTCCTTCAGAACAAGCTTGATCACTTGAAGGAATATCTATCATCATGAGCAACTACGAAAAGGAGGCATCTATCCGGCCACCAATCTTTGATGGCAGCAACTTCGTCTATTGGAAGGTAAGAATCACAACCTTTCTTCAATCTCTTGGTACAGAAGTTTGGGATATCATGTAAGGAGGATACACATTTCCATCAGCAACTCCTACAGATATGGCTGGTAAAAAGCAGTATGAAACAAATTCAAAGGCTTTCAATACTTTATTAGGGAGTCTATCTCAATCAGAATTCGTCAAGGTGATGCAGCTCAAAACCGCCAAAGAAATATGGGACAAGATCGTTCTGAGCTATGAAGGAGACGATCAGGTAAAACGTGCAAAACTACAATCTCTCAGAATTCAATATGAAACTCTCAGAATGCACAATGATGAAAGTGTGGCTAATTATTTCTTACGTATAGATGAGATTGTTAATCGCATGAAAAACTTGGGTGAAGAGATAAAAGAAGTTACTTTGGTTGAAAAGGTTCTAAGATCTTTGTCTTCTAAGTTTGAATCAAAAGTTTTTGCCATAGAAGAAAAGCAGAATCTTCAGAGTATTACCATGTCACAACTGCACGGAATCCTAACTGCTTTCGAAATGAGAAAAGGGGGTCCATCAGACATGAGAGATGCTACATTCAAAGGAGAATACAATGAGTCAGGAAATACGATAGAAGGAGAGGAAGAATCAAACTTTGTCAAAAACCTTCAACGGGGTTCTGGAAGATTCAGAGGTAAGCTACCTTTCAAATGCTTTGCTTGTGGAAGAGTCGGTCACTATGCAGCCAAATGTCCTCATAAATATAAGCTTGATAAAGGTAAGGAACTGGTTAAATGGAATAGAAAACAGAGTATAAGTAAGAAGAGCTATTATACACATGAAGACAATGATGGACTTTCAAATAGTGATGAAGATGAACATGGTAATGATTATAGACTTTTGATGGCTTTTGAAGATGATGATTTCTTAGATGCTATAGATGAAGATGATCTCTATGAAGAAATTTCTAAACTTAAAATTTGTTTAGAAGAAAAGAGTATGATTATAGATACTCTGACATTCCAACTTGCTGAAAGGGAAAAACATAATGAAAAGTTAGAATGTGAAATTGTGGGACTTAGAAAAGATATTGATAAAGCAAAAGCTCTTAATCTTAGATTTTCTAAAGGATCTAAAACTTTAGATGAGATTATCAAAGTGCAGCGTTCTCCTCTAATAAAGACAGAGCTTTGATATACTAAAGAAGCATTTCGAGCACAAAGGCCATCCAACTCCAAGAGTTATCTTGATGCAGCAAGGAGAAGTGAATAGGTTGACAATCGGCAGCAAAGGTATAAAGCAGATCACCAGGTAAATCAGGGTCAATCTACTTCAAGGATGAACAAAGATCACCAAGTAAATCAGGGTCAATCTACTTCAAGGATGAACAAAAGCTACAACCAACTGCAGGTAAATCATTCTCAATTTGCCTCAAGAATGAATGTCAATGGAAACTACAATCACCTGGATGGTAGATTTGATAATCATAGGAATTTCTTTAATGGCCAATGTTTTTCATGTCATAACTTTGGACACAAAGCTACTCAATGTGTTGCCTACAAGACCATCATGACTCGAGAAGCACAAAACCAAAGGAGTGTGACTGGGATCATGAAGAGGACCTACAATAACTTTCCTGCTCTTGAAAATGAAATAGAATGCTCTATTTGTAACAACTTCGGTCATGAAGATTCTGAATGTAGGAGTCAGTTGCGGCAAACATCTCAGAAGGAGCAAGCTTCATTGAGTCCCAAAACATGGAGAAAGAAAGAACCACAACCAGAAAGATGTGGTATAGTGTTATATGCGAAAGGATAGGAAAATCAGTGGTACATCGACAGTGGATGCTCGAAACATATGACAGGTGATAAAGAAAAACTTTAGTCATATAGTGCCTTAGAAAAGGAATGGAAGGTCTCATTTGGAAATGACACCCCTGCAATCATAAAAGGTAAAGGCTCTGTTCTTTTGAAAGAAAAGGTCAAAGTTGGAAATGTTATGTATGTTGATGGCCTAAAGCATAATCTATTAAGTGTTAGTCAAATGTGTGATCAAGGAAATGAGGTAATATTTCGATCAAATGGATGTATTGTTCATGAGCTTGACACATGAGAAACAGTGATCAAAGGCATAAGAACTCCAAATAATTTATACATACTCAAGGGAGGACATCAACAATGTTATCTAAGAAAAAATGATGAACATTGGCTATGGCACAGAAGATTGGGGCATCTTAGCTTCCCTCAGATAAGGAAAGCATGCAAATATCAGGTGGTTCGTGATCTCCCTGACATCATAATTCCAGACAATACAATATGCAAATCATGTCTGTTTGGTAAGCAAACCAGAACTAATTTCCCTGATAAGGAAGGATCAGCTAGTAAGCCACTTGAACTTATCAATACTGAATTATGTGGTCCATCCAGGAAAAAGTCACCTCAAGGAGAAGAATACTTCATATTGTTCATTGAAAACTTTTCTAGGATGTGTTGGATAGGACTTTTGAAGCATAAGACGAAGCTTTCGAAAAGTTCAAAGCATTCAAAGCCTTGGTTGAAAACGAATCAGATCATAGAATCAAATGCCTCAGGTCTGATCGAGGAGGGGAATTTACCTCGGATGAATTTTTCAATTTTTGTGAAGAACAGGGAATAATAAGGGAATTCTGTACTACATGGACTCCTCAGCAAAATGGAGTAGTGGAAAGGATGAAGAGAACAGTTCAACAAATGGCTCATGCTATGCTTGATGAGTCTAGAACTCCCGCAACCTTCTAGGGTGAAGCTGCATTTGCTGCCATTACTATTCTCAAAGAAACAAATGTCCAGGTGAACAACACTCAAACTCCTCATGAACTTTGGTATGGTAAGACTCCTACGGTAAAATACTTCAAAATTTTTGGAAGCAAATGTTACAGCAAAAGGATTGATGAAAACCTTGGCAAGTTTGAACCTAGAGCAGATGAAGGCATTCTCCTTGGTTACTCTTCCCGAAGTAAAGGATATAAGTGTTACAATAAAAGACTTGGAAAAATTGTTGAAAGTATTGGTGTGGTGGTTGATGAAGTAGGAAACAATCCAAGGCAGTTAAAAACCGAAGATTTCGAAGATGATGAGGACTATCCTTCAACATTAGATCAGACTAATGATGAAGAAGAAACCTATGAGGCGCCAGAAGAATAGAGAAGGATAGAAGAAAAGACTCCATCTAGGTATGTTTAGAAGAATCATCTAGAGACTCAAATTTTGGGGCTGAAAGAGGCAGGTGTACAAACAAGAAGAACTATTTTAGAAGCTTCAAGCTATCTAGCATTTCTCTTCTCCATTGAACCACGAAATGTAAGTGAAGCATGCAAAGATGAACGCTGGGTCAAGGCCATGAATGAAGAACTTGAGAAGATTGAAAAGAATAACACTTGGGAGTTGGTTCCTAGACCAAACGATAAGAATGTCATAGGGACAAAATGGATATTCAAAAACAAGCTGAATGAGAATGGAGATGTTATTAGAAACAAGGGCAGACTTGTTTGTAAAGAGTATGCTCAACAAGAAGCTATAGAATTTGAAGAAAATTTTGCACCAGTTGCCAGACTTGAAGCCATAAGAATGTTCCTTGCTCTTTCTAGCTTTCAGAAGTTCAAAGTATATCAAATGGATGTGAAATCTGCCTTTTTAAATGGAGACTTAGAAGAAGAACTGTATATTGAGCAACCAGATGGATTCATCCTTGGAAATGATCCAAAACTTGTATTCAGACTTAAGAAGGCACTCTATGGTCTTAAACAGGCTCCAAGGGCTTGGTATTATCGTCTGGACAAATACCCCCATCAACAAGGTTTTTCAAAAGGATCAGTAGATAGCAATCTATATATAAAAATTGATAATGATAAATTGCTAATACTTGTTGTGTATGTTGATGATATCATCTTTGGTAGCAATGAAGAAGCCAGGAGTCAAAACTTTGCTTTGGTGATGCAGAAAGAATTTGAAATGTCCTTGCTTGGTGAGTTGACATATTTTCTTGGTTTACAAGGCGAACAAAATAAAGACGGTATCTTTCTATCACAAACCAAGTACCTCAAGCAGATCTTGAAGAAATATGGCATGGAAGATTCAAAACCAGTATGTACCCCTATGGTAACAGGATGCAACCTCGGCGCAAATGATGATTTAGTAGCAGTATATCAACTAACCTATAGATCCATGATTGGTAGTCTGCTCTATCTGACAAGTACCCGACCAGACATCATGCATGCAGTGGGAATAGTTGGAATATTCCAGGCAAATCCAAAAGAAGCACACCTTCAGGCGGTTAAAGGGATTTTCAAATATCTTCAAGGAACGCGAAACTATGGCTTATGGTATCCTAGAGATACAGATCTCACACTTCATGCATATACAGATGCAGATTGGGCAGGAAGCGTGGATGACAGAAAAGCACTAGTGGTGTTGCATTCTTTATGGGTTCCAGATTAGTATCTTGGTTAAGCAAGAAACAAAGTTCAATTGCTTTATCTATAGCTGAAGCGGAATATGTGGCTGTTGCATCTTGCTGCACACAACTCCTTTGGATGATGAAAACTTTGCAAGATTTTCAAATCACTTGTACTCCACCTATCTCCATTTTATGTGATAATACAAGTGCAATCAATATTTCAAAGAATCCTGTCATGCATTCAAAGACCAAGCACATACCTATCAAATATCATTTTCTCCAGGAACAAGTGCTTGAACAAAAGGTCAAATTGGAGTATGTTCCCTCCAAGGAACAGGTTGCTGATATACTCACCAAACCACTACCCAGGGAGACATTTGAATACCTCAGACAGAAGCTGGGAGTAGTTGATGCATCATCTTGCTGTTGAAACTTATCTGTTTTAGATAAAAGTGGTTTTACGCGAGTTTAATGAGGAGCATCTGTGTACATACGCCGGTTTCCGTGGATACAGTTGCGTATATGTTGGTTTGAAGACAAATAGTGGGCCAAGCTCAGGATGAAAAGAGTCTGATATGGGTCTGACAAAGACCATCTGGCACAAGTTCAGGGGGAGCATGTATACTTCTAATAATGCATTGTTGGCATTATCTTAGAAGATCTTGGTTCAAGTTCACAGTCATTTTTGGTTTCAGGTGGAACAGGTGCAGAGGGAGAACATGGTTGCTAGTCTGAATGATGATTGACATATATTGTTGATGATAGTTTTTGATGACTATAATAGTCTTGTTTTAGATACTTTGTCTCTATGTCATGTATATCTTTTATCTTCAAGGTCATGTAACGACCTATTTTGGTTTCCCCACTATGCTTGGGATGGATGATGTAATGTTCTTGTTTTATCATGTGTAAACTTTTGGTCTATCCCCACTTGGTTGGGTGGATATTGGTATATCCCCACTTGGTTGGGAGATGGATGTATGTATAGAGTCTTTGGTGATAGGAAGGTCATTTATGATGTATAGAGTCATGTTCTTTCTTGTAGAACATCTTTTTGCAGACCTTGCCTACAGTCAGGGGGAGCATGGATAGCACAGCAGAGCAGAGATTTTAGCATGTACTCAGGGGGAGCATAACCCTTTGCCCTTGATGACAAAGGGGGAGAATGACTTTGAGTGACTTGGGGTTGCCATCAAGTCCAAAGGGGGAGATTGTTGGCATTATGACACAGGTTTGGCGCTATGACACAGGTGTTTTCCTTGATGGCAACTCACTCAAATGATAGATCATAGTTCAGGCTCTCAGAATGAAAGAAAAAGAGATATACGTAGGTTCCTCTTAACCAGGTCGCATATACACACGATATTTCTGATAAAAAGTCGCGTATGCGTATGCACGCACTTCCATGCATGGAAAAGCGCGTACATGTGGGAAAATTTATTTTAGTCCATGGTATTTCGTCCTTGGTATTTGGACCTATGGTTTTGGACCATGGTATCTTATTCAAAGTATTGAACCCAGGTATTGCGCCCCAAGTATTGGTTCTAAGTGGTTTTGGACCATGGTATTGAGTAAGCCCTGTTTGGTTCCAATTGATGATGTCAATTAGAGCTTAATTTAATGTCAACCCCGGAAGGTAAACTTAGAAGTGCCTATCTAAAATATATAGATCTAGAAGGATTCCTAATTTGTCCAAGATCTTAAAGTCCCCTTACAAGAACATATTCATTAAGATCTCTTTCAATAACTAATCAAACTTAGATCTAACAATTGTTTGAGATCTATCATTCTCTTATAAGAACATATTCTACAAGATCTCTCCCAACATTAGAACATCTAATAAGAAATTAAAAGCTGAAATGAAATAAACCTAGATCTAATAATTGTATGAGATCTTATGGTTCTCTTACAAGAACACTTCCAAATAAGATTCTTCCAATATTAGAACATTTAAAAGCTGAAATCAAACAAAAACATAAAATAAATTATACCTAAAATAAGCAAATAAGCATGCAAGTGAGGCCATGGGGGCCCTCCATAACTCCACAAGCACACCACTTCAATGGAGACTCAAATGTAGAAGCAAAATTGAAGTATGATCCTTTATTCCAAAATATCCATTACAAAAACTTCAAGATTCTAAGATTTACAAAAACTTCAACATTACAAAACTTCAACAATCTAAGATTACAAATGGAGGAGATTGTACTCCTATTGATACAATGGGATGAGTAACAAACTCATAATGATCATCCACTAATCTCTCTTTTAATTCCATACATCTCTCAACCATCTAGACACATAACCCCCTTTTGTCCTTGATCTTCTCCATGAGATCATCATCTTCTCCATGAGGTTTATCTCTTCAAATTCGAATTTGATCCTTCAAGGCCACATAAAGGTGTCTTGGAAGCTTCCTTGGCACCTACACATGTCACAAAAGAAAACCCACTTTCCATATATAAAGTAAGATATATTATTTTCTAATATTTAATCAAGAATTTCTCTCAAAAATGCTTAAAAATAAATAATATTTGGAAAATATAAATGAGACCCATTAATGGTGAATAATAGGGAAAATGGAGTGACAAGGTGGTGAATAGTGAGTGATGTAATGGAAGCATAGGTGAAAAATGTATGGTAATGAGTGATATTTGTATGACATTTTTGGAGCCCAACAAGGCCTAAGACTATAAAAGGTGAAGGAGATCGTTAGGAAAAGACATTCACTCAAGTATTGAATATCTAATGAAGACCAAGATCTAGAATACTGGTGATTGGTTTGTGGTGCATAGCTGGATCTGAATCAAGGAGGAACCTGAGTGCTAGAGAAGGATAAGTTCTATTGATGGGTCAAGATCTTAAGGTTTGAACAGAAGTATCTTTGTCTGATTTTGATCTGTTATATTTGGTGCATGACTTGATCTATAAATCTGATAATGTGGGTATAACTGATGTCTGAATAATCAAAAAGGGTAAATTATCTTTTATAGATTTGTACGCAGGTTCGACATAGCAAAGGCGCATATACATGTAGGTTTAGTAATTCAAAACAGCGTATACGCAAGTTTGCCTTAATATAGAAGCGTATGCACGCAGATTCCACACGTTGAAGTTGTGTACATCTCATAAAATATGTTTTAGCTACTTTTGTTTATTTCTGCAGTGTTCTGGGTTCAGGATTAGTTTCTGGTTACTGTTACTGTATTCTGGTTACAACATTCAGAGAAGTGATTGGTTGATTTAGTTTTGGTTGGTGCAAAGGAGATTGTTTGATGCAGATATACTTGATGTTTGATTGATGTTATTGATGGATCCAGTCTGAAAATTTATGAAACGTGGTCCCTGGAAGAAAACAGAAGGTTGTAGCCTTCTGTAGGTCAGCACCTATGTACTAGTACCTCAGCGAGTACAAGAGATAAGGGGGTTGTAGCTCCCTTCCACGAGAAGCTGGAGAACGAGAGAAGGTTGTAGCCTTTTGCAGGTAGAAGCTTGCGTACTGGTATAAGACTGCACCAGTACAGAAACATTGTAAAAAGAAGTTTCTAATTAAAAGAAGATAGAGACGAATTGCAACAGGTGGTTTTCACCCACATTGGGTTTCCACCTTATATCTTGTGTTCTTGTGTGTGACTGTCTGCTCTGTTTTACTATTCCTGGTTACTGTTTATATGGTTTTGATGCACAGATTAATGATCAACATCTGAAGAATAAATTAAATTATAAGTCTGCAGGTTATACGCTAGTTTCCTTAACTGCAGTTGCGTATATATGCAATTTTCACTAACTGAAGTAGCGTATACAAAACTGATTGTGAAATGAAAAATAATTGACTTGATAATATTGATTCACCCCCCCCTCTCAGTGTTATTTCCAACAAAGACTTAAAGGAAAAAATATTAAAAATGGTATTTAAGGAAGATGAAACCTTAGAGGAATATGTCAATAGGTTCCAATATAAGTTTCAAAGATCATGATACAACACTATACCTAAAGAAGTATTGAAAAGTGTCATAATTAGAGGAATGAAGGACAAATGGATAGGAACACTTAACCTAATGGGGTAGGGTGATATTTCCAAATAAGAGTATGATGATATTGTGAAATTGTGTATCAGGTGTTCATGTGGGAGTACACAGAATAAGTTTGGGATTCATGATGTGCTCAGTAGTGTAGGTTTTAAGCCCATACAGAAATTACCTGCATACAAATTCTAAAACATAGAAAATAAACAATGCGAGAGCATAACACATAAAACACATATACATAGAGATTTTCCCCTGGATCCAAAACAGGGACTACCAGCTTGATTTTTGATTATGTTCCTTTCAATGTTACAATACATATTTATACATGCCAAAGCATCCAATACCATGGACCAAAAACCATCGCGTCCAAAACCATGGACCGAAAACGATCACGTCCAAAACCATGTGCGAAAATTAGGAAAAAAGACCATAGGTAGGTCCGCCCAACCTAATATAGGGTCCAAAAAAATTTTCGAGGGGGGCTACCTGCCCCCCCGCTGCGCAATCAGCACAACGAAGGGGGGGGGGGGGGCACCCCCCTTTAACCCCTCAGTTCACTACGTGGACTAGTCATGGAAAGAATAACATAACCCAACATTCTCCCACTTGTTGTTTTCTTTCCACAGGGTGCCACAAGAGAGCTTAGTCATTTATCCACACCCATTGTTTCTCTACACCAAGAGAACTTCTCAGAGCTCACAAATTTTTTCAATGCATCTGCAGTATTCTTCAAGGTGTCCACCTTTACAAGCAACACATTTTTGTCTTCTATCATATCCCTCACAAAGTGATATTGAACATTAATGTGATTTGTCTTTGAATGGTAAGCAGGGTTCTTTGCCAAGAAAATTGCACTTTGGTTGTCACAATCTATCCTTATAGCTCCCTGTACTAACCCCATACTTGAACAAAATCTCTACAACCAAACTGCTTCCTTGCTTGCATGAGTGGTTGCCATGTATTCTACCTTTGTAGTTGATAGTGCCACTACAAATTGTTTCTTATTCATCCAACTGACTGCACCTCCAAATAGGTTAAACACATACCCACTTGTATATCTTCTTTGATCCAGATCTCCAGCCCAATCCGCATCAACAAAGCCACAGATATCCAAAACTCTGTTCAATCCTGGTCTTCCTTGGTAGCACAAACCATAATCACTAGTGCCATGCAAATACCTCAGAACCCGCTTCATTGTTGTCCAATGCTCCTTCCCTAGTTTTGACATAAACCTGCTCAATACTCCCACTACATATGCAATGTCTGGTCTAGTACAGACCATCACATACATCAGGCTACCGACTGCACTTACATATGGAACACGAGACATATCCTCTTCCTCTTCTTATGTCTTAGGACACTGTTCAACAGATAACTTTACACCTACAGGAATAGGAACCTTCAATGACCTCTGTAATATTGTCTCGACATACGTCCTTTGGTTTAACCAGAGCTTCCTCTTTGCCCAATCTCTTTTAATTTCCATGCCCAAAATATAGTTTTCAGCACCAAGATCTTTCATGTCAAATTTGAAGGATAATTGGGTCTTCAAATCCTGGATAATTTCTTTATCATTTCCAACCAGCAACATATCATCCACATACAAGACCAGATAAATAACACGGTGACCAATTAATTTAAAATACACACAGTGATCTACTTTGCTTCTGGTGAAGCCAAGTCCCTGTATAAATGTATCAAATTTCTAATACCACATCCTTGGTGACCGTTTTAACCCATACAAAGACTTCTTTAACCTGCATACCAGTTCTTTCTTACCCTTCGCCGCAAAATCTTCAAGTTGCCTCATGTAGATTTCCTCTTCTAGATCCCCATGAAGAAATGATGTCTTCACATCCATCTATTCTACCTCAAAATCAAAAGCAGCAGCAACAGATAAAAGTAATCTAATAGAAGATACCTTGGCAACAGGAGAAAAAATATCACCAAAATCAATTACCAACACCTGGGAATAACCTTTTGCTACCAACTGAGCTTTGTATTTCTCCACCTTTCCTTTTGCATTTGTCTTCTTCTTGAACACCCATTTGCTGTAAATGGGTTTCCTTCCAACTGGCAACTCCACCAGATCCCAAGCCTCATTTTTGTGCAAAGATGCCATTTCGTCAACCATGGCCTCTTTCTAGAGTTTTCCATCCTTTGAATCTACTGCTTCCTTCACAATTCTGGGATCATCGTCAGTAATAGAAAAATCAAAATTTGAATAGAAAGTAGATGGACTATACCTTTATGGCTGCCTTCTTTCTCGAACTGATCTTCTCACACCCGGAGTTTGTGGCTCTTCATCTTTTGATTCCTCCTCTGTTGTAAAGTCTGATTCTTCCTCCTTAAGCTCAAACTGTATCTTCTCAGGTTCCTTTGGTTGGACTTCATGTTTAATAACATCTTTTACCTCTCTGAACACCACATCTCAGCTGTACACAACCTTCCTTGGACTGGGTTCCAAAGCTTATAACCCTTTAAACCATCCTTATACCCAATAAAGATGCACTTTTTAGATTTACTATCTAACTTGGTTCATTTCTCCTTTGGAACATGTACATATGCATCACATCCAAATACCCTCAGATGTGAAAGAGAGGGTTTATTACCAGTCCATACCTCTTATGGAGTCTTATCCTCCAATGCTGATGAAGGTGATCTGTTGACCAAGTAACATGCCATCTCCACCACCTTTGCCCAGAATTGCTATCCTAACCCGGCACCACTGAGCATGCTTCTTTCCCTTTCCATCAATGTCTTGTTAATTCTTTCTACAACTCCATTCTGCTAAGGTGTATATGGAGTAGTCTTCTGCCATGCTATACCACACTTCTTACAGAATTCTTCAAATTCCTTGCTACAAAACTTTCCACTGTTATCTGTCCTCAACATCTTTATCTTCCTCTATCCGGTTTTCCTCCAGAGCCTTAAATTCTTTAAATCTGTCAAAGACTTCAGATTTCTTCTTAAGGAAATATATCCATCTATTCCTTGAGAAGTCATCTATGAATGGTACATAGTACACAAACTTACCCAGTGATGGAACCTTCAGAGGTCCAAATACATCACTATGCATAAGCTCTAATATCTGTTTCACCCTCTTACCACCAGAGGGGAAACTCACCCGATTCTACTTCCCATATACACAATTTTCACATAAATCAAAATCCAAAGAGCTATTACGCATACCTTCTACCATACCTTTACCATGAAGTATTTGAAGGCCCTTATCTCCAATATGTCCAAGCCTTTGATGCCACAACATGGTCTTCTCTCCAGAGACCACTATATTTTCTGCTCCACTTTCAGGAACCACAGAACTATTGCACCCATCAACAATAGTGCTACCTTACAACTTGTACAAAGTTCCAATCCGAACTCCTGGCATCAATACCAGTTCTCCCCGAACCATCTTGTAGGTACCCTTCTCAAACACTGTTTTTACACCTGCATCATCCAGCTTTGTTATGAAACCAGCTCACAAAAGGATAGAAAAGATAGATGAACGCTTTATAAATCAGCCTCTTCGAGGAGGCAACCTCCTTTACATTACACAAATGAACAATTCTTCGATGATTCAAATGACAAGACCTCCTTTCTATATATAGGAGTCTAAGGGGTCATAATATAATCAGAGTGGACATAACAATAATAATGTAAGGGCACAATAATAACAATAGTGGGCTTCTATGGGGCACATTAATAACAATATGGGGACTACATGGGCACAAAAATATAATAAGAGGGTTGTAGTAATAACAATAAGGGGCTACACTAGTAAAATAGGGACCTAACATGCCCCTCTCCTTCAAAAAGTGTTGTCCTCAATGCTTGAGTAGTTCTTGATGCTTCTGTATAAATTCTTGTCCTCCCATGTGGAATCTTCAGCGGGTAAGTTCTTCCACTTGATTAGATACTGTTGGGTCCCTATAATACTAGTGATTACCCCATTACTATTGTAGTTATACCCCTTATTTATATTGTTGTGCCCCTATTACCCCCATATTGTTATTTCTGTGCCCCATAGAATCCCTCTATTGTTATTTTTGTGGCTTTATATTATTATTGTTAGGTCGGCTGGATTATATTGTGACTCCTTAGACTCCTATATATAGAAAGGAGGTTTTGTCATTTGTATCATCCAAGAATTGTTCATTTATGTAATGTAAAGGAGGTTGCCCCCTCGAAGAGGCTGAATTCTAAGGCGTTGATCTATCTTTTCTATCTTTTCTTGAGCTGGTTTCATAACATTTGGTATCAGAGCTTTGGATTCTAGGGTTTCGCTGCTCCAAACAGGTCATCATGGAATTTTCGCTATAACTTTTTTCTGTGACGTTTCAGAAGTCACAAAAAAAACCCATTTGAGAAGAAAACGCATTGAACCTTGGATCCGAATTTCAGAGCTTTTTGTGTGATATTTGCGGAGATATGATCTGAGGAAGTTGGTCTTTTTGCAGACTCCTGAATTACATTCAAAACAGGTGACCTGGGGAAAATCGTCATAACTTTCTCTCTGGGGATAGGATTGAAATTTTGTAAGAAGGTACAGAAAGAGGATGGACTGTAGTTTCTTGTGTGTGTGTTTTAGATTCAAAGGTTGAAACAGTGACTCGTGGCACGTCGTACAAGTTCGCTCTACTGAACCAGTCTAAAAGCAAGTCACTGTGGGAGATTTCACATAACTCTTCCTTGGAGAATCCAATTTGGCTCAGACTTGTGGCATTGGAAAGAGGACGCAGAAGGCTACTACAGGTAGCAATTTCAGAATTGGATGATCCGAAATTACAGAGATACATCAGATTCAATATCAGGCTTCTATAAAGTGAAAAAAGGTGTGTAGTTTTTTTTTTAATTTTTGTGTAAGCTTGGTTTAACGGAATTCAAAGGGCATAGTAAAGCATTATTATCGGTAACTGATGCCCCGAGGAAAGAAAATGCAAACACCTAGTAAGGAACCTGAAAGCTCTAGCATGACTCATGAAGAAGAGGAAGAAATGCTACATGATATATCAAAATTACAAGAACAAGTGCAACAAATGTCACGCTCACAAAAGCTAACAGAAGCTAAGATAAGTGGCGTGGAATCTAAGATAAATGGCGTGGAATCTAAGGTAAATGGCGTGGAATCTAAGATAAAGGGCATCGAAGCTAAGATGGAGGATTCGATGGCAAATTTGAAGATAGATTTGAAGACAGACATGGAAGAATTGAAGAAGTTGCTACAAGAAAGGGTCACTAATGGTGAAAAGGTAGTAAAGGAAACTCATGATGAGAACAAAAGAAATGTTAATCATGATTCCATAGACACTAATGTTGGATCGAAGAATCACCATATTCCAAAAATCGATATGAGGAAGTTTGATGGCAAGGATCCCGCCACATGGATATTACAGATGGAGCAATTCTTCGATCTCAATAATGTGCAAAACACACAAAAGGTACGTATGGCAATTGTATATTTGGAACCAAATCAGTTTGTATGGTATCAATGGCTTTTCTCTCGTAAACAATTTATCACTTGGGCAATTTTTACGGAAGAATTGATAGCACATTATGAAGATACAAAAAGCAACACTTTTTTTAGCCAATTGATAAGTCTCAAACAAAAGGGTTCAATAATGGAGCACATTGAGGAGTTCCAAAAATTGAACATAAGGGTAAAAGATATTCCAGAGGAGCATAGGATTGATGTGTTCATAGGGTCTTTAAAGGATAATATCCAACATGATGTTCGCCTTTGGGAACCTGATTCATTAGAGAAGGCATTCAGGTTAGCAAGAAAAATGGAAAGCAAAATTATGGCAACTAGGAAGCATACCACTCACAACTATAAAGACGGAAGTGTTGTTGCCCCTAGTCTTCCACAACCTATAAGGTTGACACCACAACAATTGGAAGAAAAAAGAGCAAAAGGGCTTTGTTACAGTTGTGATAGCAAATACACTAAAGGTCATAAGTGTGCTGAGAAGAAATTATTCTACATAGATTGTGAAGAGGAAGAAGAAAAGGAGCAAGAAAGGTCAAAAGAAGAAGATATACTCCAGGAACAAAGCCTAGATGAAGAAAAAATAAATCCGACCATATCTTGTAATGCATTGGCGGGAATTACCACTCCTCAAACCATCAAGATAGAAGGACAAATCAAGAAGAAAAAGGTAATAGTGTTGATTGATTCAGGAAGCACCCACAATTTTATTCATTGTAGGGTAGCAAAAGAATTGAATTGCTTCCTATATCCAGCACCAGAGTGTCAAGTGATGATTGCAAATGGAGGAACAATAAATTTCTCTGGAAAGTGCCATAATATCAAGCTATCCATGGGAGAATATGTATTGACTAGCCCAATGCTTTCCATTCCAATGGGAGGTGCTGATGTTGTACTAGGAGTCCAATGGCTACAATCCTTGGGTACAATAGCTTTTAATTTTCAAGAACTTTTCATCAAATTTTCTATGGAAGGAAAGGAAGTTGAATTAAGGGGTATTGCAGGGAAACCAGGAAAGATAATCAGCTCTAATGGCATGACAAAGCTTCTAAAAAAGGAGCAAAGAGGTGTAATTGCACAATTATGTTCGCTAGATGTTTCCACATTGGAATCATCTATTTCTCCAGATCTCCAAAAAGTCCTGGACAATCATTCCAAGGTATTTGAGACTCCCAAAGGTCTCCCACCTATGCGTGATCATGATCATGCTATTCATCTGATTCCAGGAAGTGTTCCTCCAAACATCAGGCCGTACAGATATCCCTATGTCCAAAAAAGTGAAATTGAACGTATGGTTGCAGAAATGCTAGAGGCTGGTATAATTCAACCAAGTCAAAGTTCTTTCTCAGCTCCAGTAGTATTGGTGCACAAGAAGGATGGATCATGGCGCATGTGTCCGGATTATAGGGAGCTCAACAAGCTCACTATTAAAGATAAGTTCCCCATTCCTGTTATTGATGAATTACTGGATGAATTGCATGGATCAATTTACTTCACCAAGTTGGATCTTCGTTCGGGATATCATCAAATCAGAATGAAGATTGAAGACATTCCGAAAACGACATTTAGAACTCATGAGGGTCATTATGAATTTTTGGTCATGCCTTTTGGCCTTACCAATGCACCTTCAACATTTCAAGGTTTGATGAATTCAATTTTCAAACCATTCCTTAGAAAATTTGTGTTAGTATTTTTTGATGATATACTAATCTACAGCAAGTCTTGGAAGGATCATGTTGAACATGTTGACAGGGTGCTACAACTATTGGAGGAGAAACAATTATATGCAAAAAGATCCAAATGTTTCTTTGGAGTCCAGGAGGTGGAATATTTGGGTCATATTGTATCTCATGAAGGAGTTAAGGTAGACCCTAGCAAAATTAAAGCCATTAAGGAATGGAAAATCCCCACATCCATAAAGCATCTGCGAGGATTTCTTGGGTTGACAGGGTATTATCGCAAGTTTGTTAAGAATTATGGGAGAATAGCAGCACCTCTAACAACATTATTGAAGAAAGATTCATTTTCATGGACTCCGGAAGCAACAAAGGCCTTTGAACATCTTAAAGAGGCAATGTGCCAAGCACCGGTCTTAGCTACACCGGACTTCACAAAAACCTTTATTGTGGAATGTGATGCTTCAGGAAATGGAATTGGTGCTGTTCTAATGCAAGATGAAAGACCCATTGCTTTTGAAAGTCGTCCAATCAAGGGAAAGTTTTTAAGCAAAGCTATTTATGAGAAGGAAATGTTGGCAATACTCCATGCACTTAAGAAATGGCGACCCTACCTAATGGGAAGACACTTCAAGGTAAAAACGGATCATGATAGCCTTAAATACTTTTTAGAACAAAGATTATCCTCTGAAGAGCAACAAAAGTGGGTCACAAAGATGTTGGGTTATGACTTTGAAATCATCTACAAAAAAGGGAAGCAAAATGTGGTGGCAGATGCACTCTCAAGAAAGGATGAGGATGTGGAAGCATTGTTGTGTGCCATTTCTATTATCCAACCAGATTGGATAAACGAAGCAAGGGAGGAATGGAAGAATGACGAAGAAGTGTGGGCACTTATTCAAAAGCTACAACAAGATTCCAGTACTTCTGATACATTTAGCTGGCAAAATGATTCGTTATGGTACAAAGATCGCTTATACCTCTGTAAGAATTCCCAGCTAAAACAAAAGATTCTTATGGAATTGCACACTTCTCCCTTAGGAGGGCACTCAGGATTTTTAAAAACTTACCACAGGGTTAAGAAGGAATTTTTTTGGGATGGCCTTAAATCAGATATTCAAAAGTTTGTGGCGGAATGTTTGGTTTGCCAGCAAAATAAAGTTGAAACAATTAAGACACCAGGTCTATTACAACCTTTATCCATTCCAAGCCAACGTTGGGAGGAGGTTTCAATGGATTTTATCACAGGTTTACCCAAGTCTGAGGGAAAGAGTGTCATCATGGTGGTAGTTGACAGACTTACCAAGTATGCACACTTTTGTGCATTATCACATCCATTTAAAGCCAGTACAGTTTCTACTGCATTTATGGAAACAGTTCAAAAGCTACATGGAAACCCAAAGATTATTGTAAGTGACAGAGATCCCATTTTCACTGGAAATTTTTGGACAGAATTATTTTCTTGTCTTGGTACTCAGTTAGCTCATAGCTCATCTTATCATCCTCAATCTGATGGGCAAACTGAGATAGTAAACAAATGTTTGGAAGGATATCTTCGTTGCTTTGTATCTGATAAACAGACACAATGGGTCAAATGGTTGCCTCTGGCTGAATGGTGGTATAACACTTCCTTCCATACAACAACAAAAATGACCCCATTTATGGCACTTTATGGGTATCAACCACCATCCATCACATCATATTTAAGAGAAAATTCTAAGGTTCAGGCAGTGGAACATCACATCGAACATCAACAACAAGTCCTCCAACTCTTAAAGGATAACCTCGTGTTGGCACAAAATAGAATGAAACAACAGGCAGATCAACATCGCAGTGAAAGAAGTTTTGATGTAGGTGATTGGGTATTCCTACGGCTACAACCATATAAGCAAATGTCCCTAAAGCAAGCTAAGAAGGATAATAAATTATCACCAAAGTATTATGGTCCGTACAAGGTGTTGGAAAAGATTGGTACTATGGCATACAAATTGGAGCTTCCTGCAGCTTCTCGATTGCACCCAGTTTTCCATGTTTCATGTTTAAAGAAGGTTATAGGTGACAAGCTCCCAATTCAAACAATATTGCCAGAACTTGACGAGGAAGGAAAAATTATATTGGAACTGGAAGCAGTCACAGAAACAAGAACTCGACAGCTACGAAATCGATCAATTTCAGAGTATCTTATCAAGTGGAAGAACTTATCCGCTGAAGATTCCACATGGGAGGATGAGAATTTTATGCAGAAGTATCCAGAACTACTCAAGCGTTGAGGACAACACTTTTTTGAAGGAGAGGGGCATGTTGGGTCCCTATAATACTAGTGATTACCCCATTACTATTGTAGTTATACCCCTTATTTATATTGTTGTGCCCCTATTACCCCCATATTGTTATTTTTGTGCCCCATAGAATCCCTCTATTGTTATTTTTGTGGCTTTATATTATTATTGTTAGGTCGGCTGGATTATATTGTGACTCCTTAGACTCCTATATATAGAAAGGAGGTTTTGTCATTTGTATCATCCAAGAATTGTTCATTTATGTAATGTAAAGGAGGTTGCCCCCTCGAAGAGGCTGAATTCTAAGACGTTGATCTATCTTTTCTATCTTTTCTTGAGCTGGTTTCATAACAGATACTCTGAAATTGATCGATTTCATAGATGTTAGGTTCTTGTTCTCGTGACTGCTCCATGTTTCAATATGATTTTTCCTTCCTCTTCAAGTTCTGGCAATATTGTTTGAATTGAGATCTTCTACAATTTTTGAATGAGTGGCCACACTTCTTCGTCCTTCTTCCATTCATCCCTTGCTTCATTTATCCAATCTGGTTGGATAGTAGAATAGCACAAAACAATGCTTCCACATCCTCATCCTTTCGTGAGAGTTCATCTACAACAAAATTTTGCTTCCCTTTTCTATAGATGATGTCAAAGTCATAACCCAACATATTTGTTACCCATTTTTTTGTTCTTCTAAAGATAATATTTTTTCTAAAAAGTGTTTAAGACTATCTTGATCCATTTTTACCTTGAAGTGTCTTCCCATTGGGTAAGGTCGTCATTTCTTAAGTGCATGTAGTATTGCCAACATTTCCTTCTCATAAATAGCTTGCTTGAGATGTAGCCATAAAAATACCCAATCGCCTACATCATAACTTTTTTCATTGCGATGTTGATCTACCTGTTGCTTCATTCGATTTTGCACCAAAGTGGCATTATCCTTTAAAAGTTGGAGAACTTGTTGTTGATGCTCGATGTGATCTTTCACTGCTTGAACCTTTTTCTTCTGGATATGTCCTTCTATCTTCAGAGTTTTAGGAGTGGTAATTTCTTCCAATGCTTTACAAGATATGGTTGGATTCATTTCTTGATGCTCAATGTGATCTTTCACTTCTTGAACACTTTTCTTATTGATATGTCCTTCTATCTTGATAGTTTGAGGAGTGGTAATTCTGGCCAATGCATTACAAGATATGGTTGGATTCATTTCTTCTTTCTCGATGTGATCTTTTACTTCTTGAACCTTATTCTTCTTGATATGTCCTTCTATCTTGAGAGTTTGAGGAGTGGTAATTCTTGACAATGCTTTACAAGATATGGTCAGATTCATTTCTTCTTTCTCTGGGGTTGGTTACTAGTGTATATCCTCCTCTTTTGATGTTTCTTGATCCTTTTCTTCCTCCTCTTCATAATCTATGTAAAATAATTTCTTCTTAGCACACTTATGACCTTTAGTGCATTTGCTATCACAATTGTAACAAAGCCCTTTTTCTCTTTTTTCTTCCAATTGTTGTGGTGTAAACCTTGTACGTTGTGGAAGGCTAGGAGAAAAAACACTTCCACAATTATAGTCGTGAGTGGTGGGATTCCTTGTTTCCATAATTTCGCTTTCAATTTTTCTTGCCCACCTGAATGCCTTCTCCAATGAATCAGGTTCCCAAAGACGAACCTCATGTTGAATGTTATCCTTTAAAGTACTTATGAAGACATCAATCCTTTGCTTCTCTGGAATATCATTTACCCTTATATTCAGTTTTTGAAAGTCCTCAATGTGCTCTGCCATTGAACCCTTTTGTTTTAGATTTATCAATTAGCTAAAGAAGGTGTTTCTCTTTGTATCCTCATAATGTGCTATCATTTCCTCTGTGAAAATTGACCACGTGACAAGTGGTTTACGAGAACAAAGACCTTTATACCATAAAAATTGATTCGGTTCTAAATAATTAGATGCAATACGTACATTTTGTAATAGTGGTCCACCATGTAGATCAAAATATTTCTCCGTCTGTAGTATCCAATTTACCGGATCCTTGCCATCAAACTTCCTCATCTTGCTTTTTCTTTATTTTAGGAGCTCGATCTTGAAGCAACTGTAACTCTATACTTTCAGATCTTTAATTTCTGAAATTCCAGTCTGTAATAGCCCTCTAAGTCCTCTTTCTAACTTTGCAACTTTGAGCGCAATTGGATTCCTAAAGAAAGATCTATTCCCAATATCCCATGATGACCTAATTATAGACTCGTTCAGTAGTGCGAACTTGTACAACGTTCTGCAGGTCATTGTTTCAACCTTAGGTTCTAAAAATGATAACCACAAGCCTACAGTCAGTCCTCTTTCTATAACTTCTTACTAAAATCAATCAGATTCTCAGAGTGAAAGTTATGACGATTCTCCCAAGGTCACCTGTTTGGAATGTAATTCAGGGATCTGCACAAACCTTAACTTCCTCTGATTATATCTCTGAAAGTATAGCGAGACAAGATCTAAAATTTGGACCCAAGGTTCAGCATGATCTTCTCTCAAATGGGTGTTTTTTTTAGCTTCTGAAACTTTTTAGAGAAAAGGTTATAGAGAAAATTCCATGATGACCTATTTTAGATGAAATACTAGAGCTTGCAAAAACCCTAAATTCTTCAGATCATATCTCCGAACATATAGTGAGACAAGATCTAAAATTCGGACCCGAGGTTCAGCGCGATTTCATCTCAAATGGGTTTTTTTTGCGCTTCTGAAATGGCACAGAAAAAATTTATAGATAAAATACCACGATGACCTATTTGGAGCAGCGAAACCCTAGAATCCAAAGCTCTGATACCAAATGTCATGAAACTAGCTCACAAAAAGATAGAAAAGATAGATTAACACCTTATAAATAAGCCTCTTTAAGGGGGAAACCTCCTTTACATTACACAAATGAACAATTCTTCAATGATTCAAATGAAAAGACATCCTTTCCATATATATGAGTCTAAGGGGTCATAATATAATCAGAGTCGACATAACAATAATAATGTAAGGGCACAATAATAACAATAGTGGGCTTCTATGGGGCACATTAATAACAATATGGCGACTACATGGGCACACCAATATAATAAGGGGGTTGTACTAATAACAATAAGGGGTTACACTAGTAGTATAGGGACCTAACAAGCTTGCTTACAGAAATCAAATTTATGGCCAATGCAGGAATATGTAGAACACCAAGAAGTGTTCTAACCCTTCCACCTTGCAACTTCAACTTTACCTTTCCACAACCAATCATTTGAACACCCTTCCACCTTGCAACTTCAACTTTACCTTTCCACAACCAATCATTTTAGCCTTCTTATCATCCCCTAAGAAGACATCACCGCCATTGTATTTCTCATACTCGCGGAACCACTCTCTATGGGGAGTGAAGTGAAAGGATGCACCTGATTCAATCAACCATGCCTCATGATCTACATGTGTACTTGAAGAAGCCATGTACACATCCCCACCTTCATCTGAGGTGGTTTTCACCTCTGCAGAAGGAGCATCATCAGATCCCTTTCCTTTGTTAGGAGCTTTATATTTACAGTTCCTTTTGTAGTTCCCTTCCTTTTCACATTTCCAACACCACCTTTACAAGTTTTCCTGGAGATTTAGATCTCCCTCTAGATTTTGATCTCCCACTTGATGACTTATTTTTGTCTCCGTTCTGTGACCATCCTCATACAGACAAGGCATCATCATTTTGGCTCTCCATATTTTTCTATCTCATCTCCTTTGTCAGCAAGGATGAGACTATTTCATCAAACTGCAAGGCAGTTGCATTGCTACCTATTGCAATAACCAGACTATCCCACGAATTTGGTAGATAACACAACAAACTAATGCACTTATCTTCATCTGAAATTTTGATATCAACAGACGATAATTGACTTACCACAGTGTTAAACACATTCAAATGCTTTGTCATCGAGTCTCCATCTTTCATCCTCGAGTTATACAGCTTTTTCCATAGGAACCGTTTATTCACCAGAGACTTAGATCGGTACAAAGTCCCTAACTTGTCCCAAAAAGCCTTCGCCATAGCTTCTTGATCCTAGGGTTACCCCCGCTTACACCCATAGTATGCATATTAAATGCATAAACACATTTTACCCAGGTATTTAACTCTTAAAGGAGTCAAATCTTCATCCGTACATGGTTAAGGCCATCTTTTAGTCTCATGCGGAATGATTCATAGACTTAACAAAGTCTAAACATTAACCCACCTTTTCCTTTCTATGGGAAATTAATCACCCGCTTAAACCCTCATTAACCTTTATTTCCAACTTTTCATTCAAATCCTTCTTATCGGGACTTTAAAACCCCTTCACAACCTTCGTTATCCTTTATTTAACCCATAAGCCCACACATTAAACCTTCATCATTGGACTTATATATAAAATCCCATATACCTGCACCTAATCCTTTATAAACTAATTACAAAGGAAATATATACACAAACATATCTTTTCCACCTTGGTATGGCCTTGGTGCATTTCTCAAGGTTTACCTTTATCGCAATCGGGTATTGGCTCTTCCACGGTCACATTACATATGTGCCTCATCACCCCTTCCCCTTCGATATGAGACTATTGGAAGCGTTTGAATAACACTTTAGTCTTAAAAGACTTGGGCACAACACTTTAACACAATACAAAGGAATACAACGGAATTACATGAAATTCCTCTCCGAAGCACATAAGTGGATCTCAAATCTTATACATCCACTTCTATAAAATCGTCGGGTCCGCACCCTTAGTTGCTCCACAACACTGCTCCTCTAAACTTCAATAAGCGCGATCTCCGATCACCGATCAGCGTTCTATCGCTATCGGCGCATCAACATTTCATAGTCCTCCAGCCTTTGACCTCTATCTCATGTGATTGTGATTAGATCACGACCGTTGATCGGTTCTTGATCCAACGACCGATATCCTTTCTCGATGTGAAGTTGCCCGGCAGTCCTCCACCATCTATCTTGCTTCTTCAAATCTGATGGTTGTTGTTTATTTCGGACGAACAATGAGCATGGGGTTTAACCGCCGATAAAGTGGTTTCCCCTAACTCCTTTGCTGCTACGTGTCCTCTGATTAGTGGAATCGCAGCCAAATGGTAAAAATCGCTCATGGCTTTCCTTCTGCCTGAAATCCACTTTTGTTGGAAATAATATTGCGGGGGGGTGAATCAGTATTATCAAATCAATATAACTTTTTCATTTCCATATTTAGATTCATATACGCTACTTCAGATAAGGAAAAACGCGTGTATACGCAATTGTGTGTAAAGCAACAAGCGTATATCTAGTAAACTTATAATTTAGTTAGTTGCTTCTTAATGAGTGCATCAAAACATTATTAACCATATGAACAGTAAACAGGAGCAGTAAAGTAGAACAAATCATCACACATAAGAAACACACATGGACACCAAGATATAAGGTGGAAACCCAATGTGGGTGAAAACCACCTGCTGCAATTCGTCTCTATCTTCTTTAATAAGAAACTTCTTTTTACAATGGTTCTGTACTAGTGCAGTCTTATACCAGTACGCAGGCTTCTACCTGCAGAAGGCTACAACCTTCTTTCGTTCTCCAGACAATCCTGGAAGGGAGCTACAACCCCCTTAGCTCTTGTACTAGCGGATCGATTTACTAGTACATAGGCGCCGGCCTACTAAACTCTATGATATTCTTTCTTCCTCCAGTGACCACGTTTCATAAATTTTCATATTAGATACTCCTGAAGCACAACACCATAATCTAAAGGCCACGTTTCATCCAATTTTCATACTGGACCCATCAACAACATTGAAGCACAAAATTGATCATCACTGCAATACACCCATCAACTACACTTGCATCATCAATCTCTGAATCACCCAATACTGAAACACTGAAACCTTGTCAACAACACAATCACTAGAACACAAAACAGACAACAGAACTCTGCAACAATAACGAGATCCAACTGCAACTTCCAATATCATATCTCATAATGTATACGCTACTATGGAGAACCAAACCAGCGTACATACGCACTTTCACCAAAGCCAACCCGCGTACATATCTGTAAATATTTACTCATAACTTTGCAGCTATTCCAGAGATCAGTCATACCCAGATCATAACATTCATACAATAACACATGCATCAATAATTTAGATGTAGTCTATCCATAATCAAACCATATAATGATAAACATTCCAAACCTTAAGACCCCGATCCATCATTCATCATCATCCACATGAGTGCATCCTTGGTTCAGATCAAGCAAAGCATCACAAACCCATAACCAGCTTATCAGATATTCATCACTTCCTCACTTCCACCCTTGGCCTAATGATCTTCTCCTTATATAGGTTTAGGCTTCTCTCAATACCATGGTCCAAAACCATTTAGAACCAATACTAGGGACCCAATATCTAGGTTCAAAACTTCGGATGCAATACCAAGGACCAAATACCATAGGTCTAAATACCACGGACCCAAAAATAAGCTTTCCCACATGTACGCGCTTTTCCGTGCATGAAAGTGCGTGCATACACATACGTGACTTTTGATCAACAATACTGCATGTATACGCGCCTTTGTATATAGTGAACCTACGTGTATACACTACTTGGTATATGGTGAACTTGCGTATATACACAACTTATCTTCATGATACCTTCGTATATACTCTTCTTTTTTCATTCTTTGTAGTCTGATCATCAGTTCTTTGCTACTGACCTACTGCACTATGATCTGTCATCTGTGTGAGTTGCCATCAAGGACAACACTTGTATCATAATGCCAACAATCTCCCCCTTTGGACTTGATGGCAACCACCACACCAAGTCACTCTCCCCCTTTGACATCAAGGGCAAAGGGCAGACCAAGATATTCTCTTCCTTGATATACATTCTGCTGTCCATGCTCCCCCTAAGTACATGCTGAAGTTTCTGATTGAGCTCCCCCTTTGTACATGCCAAGATGTACTAATCCGTCCATGCTCCCCCTGAGCACATGCAAGGTCTGCAAAAGCATAACATGACTCTATACATACATTGCCAATGACCTTCCTAAAGACTCATCAGTCTCCCAACCAAGTGGGGATACACCATTTTTGACTCAAACACAAGAACCATTACATCATCCATCCCATGCATAGTGGGGTAACAAGATACATCATATGACTCACAAAGACCAAGGACCTAAACAAGACCATGACAGTTATTAGCAGCTATCATAGATTATATGATCTGCACTATAAGCATCTTAAATTGCAATCCATTCTCTTGGTCAATCAACAATCAGTAGCAAGATATGTCAAGAAGCATTATTACCAAGGACTTCTAACCATAATGCCAACACTGCATTATTCGAAGCACATGCTCCCCCTGAGCCTGTGCCAACCATCATATACCACGACAAAACCATTTCCTGAGTCTGTTCTACTATTTTTCTTTAGAGCTCCATATATGCGACTGTGCAGTGTCTAACTCGTGTATATACGCGACTTATCTTCATGATACCTGCATATATACTCTTCTTTCTTCATTCTTTGTAGTCTGATCATCAATTCTTTGCTACTAACCTACTGCACTATGATCTGTCATTTGTGTGAGTTGCCATCAAGGACAACACTTGTATCATAATGCCAACAACTTCTCTGCCTTTGATAACTGCTCTTCGCCAACTCTCTGTGGGTTGATCTGGACCGTTGATCTATAAGATCTAATGGTTCCTATGTATCACCTCTTTACTTCTCCACTTAGCCCTTTTCCTTTGTTTCATGCTATCTCTTAAGTGTTTCTCTATGGGTTTGGTTATTTCTTCAGGGTTTCATTATTTTCGCTCTTCTGCTTCCTCTAAGCTTAACTCTACGAATTCTTACTTCGCTACCTCTACAGAACTTACTCTGTTCCTTCAGCTAGATTGAAAGCTCCATTACGATTCCTCTAAATCATACCCTCCTCTACGTATCCATAGAACTCTACCTGCAACCTTCTATTACAGAACCTACGAATTCATGCATAAACCAATCATTACATACTTATTTCACACATTACACAGTTCCCAAATGAACCTTTGTATATATAAATATGAACAACTGATTACAAACAAGACTTCTCTGTCTCTCACAGGCCTGATCTTCGATATCAGTGGCCTCCTCCTACACTCTGCCCGTAGGCTTACATTTATACCAGAAAGGTTCGTTGAACTAATCCTGGTTCGACTCCTAAATCTACTGAACTGACTCCTAAATCCTCTATCCTCTACGTCCACTTCTAATATCCATTTAATTCCTAAGAGCTCTCCTTAGTTCCTTGAATCATGGAAGTACTTAAAGAATCGCAATTGACTTTAGACTCTTTTTTCATTATTTCCCACTCATGTTCTCATTTATTTGAGAGCATTTAAAAACATCTCACATTATCTAATTAAATCACTTAAAAGCCTAAATATTACATTAAATTGAGACTTAGGAAACTAATTTCCCTAAAACACATTACCCCCCTATGTCTAATTAATTACAATGATTTTCTCTTGGGTTGAATGCTCCTGCATCAGACTCCCAAAGTAGAAAATATTCATGATCTCCTGGTCATGTGTCTTCTGGTCTTTGTCTTCGTGGATCCCATACTTTGGTTTCTAACTATCCAAATGTCTTGTTCCTTTGTTGTTGCTATACTTCTGTTGTCTTCTATTCTATCTTCTTCTCCTTGTCAATCATGTTCATACTCTGATTGATCATCCTTCCTGCTGCTATCAATTTCCTCCATATGGACTGCTTCATCATTAACTGCCATAACTCTTCAATCTCCATCTCTAGAATATCGTTGGGTTGGTCCATATTTTTCCATTCACTGTTACCTCTTTCTCTCTGCTTCAGGTTGTTGTTTCTATCCACTAATTCTTCAAATTGCTATTTATTTTCTTATACTTTTACTCTTTGTACCATTGTAGACATTGTCCTTGCTTTGGTTATCATTGTAGACATTGCCTCCACCCAAACTTCCTAAATATCTTTAAGGATATCTCCCTTTGCAACATCTAATTTCTACACTGAACTCCAACTTTCCAGCATTCTCTCCAACAATTGAACATTTATGTTCCATGGATTAAATTCTTCCACAAAATCTTCTTCTTTCATCTTTATTTGGCTGCTCATCTGTGCCAAATTTCCTCCAGCATCTGCAACTAAACCTGCATTCACAAAACAATTGTTAAAATAAAAAACATAAGGCTTTTGTGCCTTATTTTCCTTTGGCAACAATTTAGTTTGTTGCTCTGTTTCTTTCACCTCTGTCAGCACATCAGTATGCTGTTTTGAATTCTCAACAGAATTCATGAGACTGTCAGCTAGTCTCTTCTCCATACCATCTTCTTCAATGATATCTCTCTGCTTTTGTTCACAGTAGTGAACTTCTTCTTCCTTAGCCTGCTGCTGGTTAACTCTTCTTTGAAATTGTTTGATTCTTACTGCCTCCCTTTCATCCTTACCCTCTTGTTCTTTAAGAACCTCCATATCATCTTTAAACAATCTCTGTCCTTCCCCAATGACATTCATTGGATCATTTCTTTGGGACAACATTTCTTCAGTCTTCATTGAAATAAGACTGCCATCTTCCTCCTCTATGACAGCTCTATCATTCTGCTACCTACTCCTAGGTGATTCTTCTGTCTCCTTCTGGTTCTGAGATCTTGCCATCTCAGTCTTGATCTGAACAGATTTTAGATTCTGCTCCTTCTCTCTGACAAACTCTAAAGTTTGTTCATCCTCTTGTGATGTACCTGCAATCATCCACAAATTATTAATTTTAAAATCATAAGACCTGTTAGTCTTACTCGACTCTTCAGTCATCACATTTCCTTGCTGCTTGGAATCTTCTACATGATTCAGCTCCTCAGGCTCAACTTCATCTCCTTCCTTCACAAGGAATGGTTCTTATCTTGCAAGAGCTCCAATTATTAATTTCTTAATGAGTTCTTTCTGCTCTAACAACTCAACACTTTCCTCATTTGAGAGATCTTCTTCATCGTACTATGCTGCGCTAGAGTACCTTTTATCCCCTAAAACACATTGCTCCTCATACTTTAGTTCAAGAGCTCTATTCAGCCTCAGTTTAGAGTATTCATCTTTTGTAAGATACTCCTCCGTGCTTTCCACAGCTTCACAAGACTGTCTATCCTCTCTTATGCATCCTGCAAGCACACCAAAACTATTAGGTTCAAAAACACAAGGCTTGATGGCCTTATACATCAGCTCTTCATCTTTAGTCAGCATCTCCTCATGCTATTTTGAACTATCCCAATAGTCCATGAGATCTTCACTTGATCTCCATTCTTTATCTTCAGTGTAGTCTTCAATTTCTCCCTGTTCTAGTTCACAAATGTACTCTTCCATTTCCAACTCAACTACCTTGAGTTTTCCCCTCAGCCACTTTACTTGCTTTTTTTGTAGTCTTCTCTGCATCTCATGCCATTCCACTGGCTTCTTCCTTAATACCCAACCTTGTCTCTGGTTTTCTTCCAGTATTCTCCTTAATGCATCGAGTTGTTCTTTCAACTCTGCAATCTCTTTGTCAATCTCCTCTTGACTCAGTCTCTTGCCATCTATTTTGGCATCTTCTTCTCATATCCTCTGTTGTGGCTTCTCTCTGAACCTCTGCTATGACTATCAGTAGTCATCTTCTTCTCCTCTTTCTTCATGAGCTCCTCACTAATATGCAACAAGCCTCTGCAATAGCTATTCCTCCTCGCTGCAACCTTACCACACTAAGCTCTCCTCACTCAGTATTTTGGTAAGCATGTTCCTGTATCTGGAACCTCCTATTGAGCAACACCTTTTCTCCTTCTAGGCTTCTGCAATCTCTCACTCTCTCTTGAGAACACTTTAGCTGTCCTCTATGTCCAACCTCTTGTTGCATTCTTCAGGTTCATTTCCACTTTTTCTTCAGAGTGTTTTCCCTACTCCGCCTTCAAGAATACATATGGTTCTCCTCTCATAGCTTCTCTTGTTGTCCTTTACTGAGATGTTTCATTTGCAACCACAATCTTCAATTTCAATTTGAAACAAAACTCTATCTTACCTCCAAGATCTATGTATGATCTTGTTCTCTCATTCTTCTACACTTTGAATGGATTGTCCTCTGTTTGGTCTCCAAGTCCTCTTTCCTTCAGAACTTGTACTAAGCAATCTTGCTCTCACTTTTCTTCAAGGAATCATCTATTCCTGTCTACTCCAAGCCTCTACCAGAACTACTATAGTCTGCTCTGATTACAATTTTGCTCTGATACCAAATGATGCCAAGGTTACCCCTGCTTACACCCACAGTATGCATATAAAATGCATAAACACATTTGACCCAGGTATTTAACTCTCAAAGGAGTCAAATCTTCAACCATACATGGTTAAGGCCCTCTTTTAGTCTCATGTAGAATGATTCATAAACTTAATAAATTCTAAACATTAACCCACCTTTTCCTTTCTATCAGAAATTAATCACCCACTTAAACCCTCATTAACCTTTATTTCCAACTTTTCATTAAAATCCTTCTTATCGGGACTTTAAAACCCCTTCACAACCTTCGTTATCCTTTATTTAACCCATACGCCTGCACATTAAACCTTCATCATTGGACTTATATATAAAATCCCATATACCCACGCCTAATCCTTTATAAACTAATTACAAAGGAAATATATATGCAAACATACCTTTTCCACCTTGGTACGACCTTGGCGCATTTCTCGAGGTTTACCTTTATTGCAATTGGGTATCGGCTCTTCCACGGTCACATTACATATGTGCCTCATCACCCCTTCCCCTCCGATACGTGACTATCAGAAATGTTTGAATAACGCTTTAGTCTTAAAAGACTTGGGCACAACACTTTAACACAATACAAAGGAATACAAGGGAATTACATGAAATTTTGCTCTGAAAGACATAAGCGGATCTCAAATATTATACATTCGCTTCTATAAAATCATCAGGTTCGCACCTTTAGTCGTTCCACAGCGCTGCTCCTCCAAACTCCGATAAGCGCAATCTCCGATCGCCGATCAGCGTTTTATCATTATCGACGGGTCGGAATTTCACAATCCTCTAGCATTTGACCTTTGTCTAATGAGACTGCAATTAGATCACGACCATTGATCGGTTCTCGATCCAACGGTCTATATCCTTTCCCGATGCAAAGTTGCCCAACAGTCCTTTGTCGTCGATCTTCCTTCTTCAAATCTGACAGTTGCTATTTATTTCAGACAGATAATAAGCGCGAGGTTTAACCACCAATAAAGTGGTTTCCCCTCACTCCTCCGCTGCTACGTGTCCTCCGATTAGTGGAATCAGAGCCAAACGGTAAAAACTGCTTACGGCTTTCCTTCCGCCTAAAATCCACTTCTCTGCCTCTGAGAACTACTCTTTGCCAGTTCTTCGCGAGTTGATCTAGACCGTTGATTTATAAGATCTAACGGTTCCTATGTATCTCCTCTTTACTTCTCCACTCAGTCCTTTTCCTTTGTTTCATGCTATCTCTTCAGCGTTTCCCTATGGGTTTGGTTATTTCTTCAGGGTTTCATTCTTTTTGCTCTTCCACTTCCTCTAAGCTTAACTCTGCGAATTCTTAGTTTGCTACCTCTACATAACTTACTCTGTTCCTTTAGTTGGATTCAAAGGTCCATTATGATTCCTCTGAATCATACCCTCCTCTACGTATCCACAGAAATCTTCCTGCAACCTTCTATTACAGAACCTACGAATTCACACATAAACTAATCATTACATACTTATTTCACACATTACATAGTTCCCAAATGAACCTCTGTATATATAAATATGAACAACTGATTACAAACGAGACTTCTCTATCTCTCACAGGCCTGATCTTCGATATCAGTGGCCTCCTCCTGCACTCTACCTGTAGGCTTACATTAATACCAGAAAAGTTCGTTGAACTAATCCTGGTTCGACTCATAAATCTACTGAACTAACTCCTAAATCATCTATCCTCTACGTCTACTTCTAATCTCCTTTTAATTCCTAAGAGTTCTCCTTAGTTCCTCGAATCATGGAACTGCTTAAAGAGTCCTAATTGACTTTAGACTCTTTTGTCATTATTACCCACTCATGTTCTCATTTATTTGAGAGCATTTACAAACATCTCACAGTATCTAATTAAATCACTTAAAAGCGTAAATATTACATTAACTTGAGACTTAGGAAACTAATTTCCCTAAAACACATTACCCCCCTATGTCTACTTAATTACAATGATTTTCTCTTGGTTTGAATGCTCCTGCATCACTTCCCCTGATACATTCAACAATACTAAATCTGAGACACACAATCGTATTGTGCTCTTTGCCTTCCTATCCAACTTCTTCCTTTCTTCATCAGACACTCCCATTGGTTTAGTACCTGGATCTACCGTGATCCACTGATCTTTATCCACCAACAGATCCTCCATCTTGATTTTCCACAACTCAAAAATCTGACCATTAAATTTCTCGATCTCTATCTTTCCACTGCTCGCCATCTTCTTTCACCACCAAAATCGACCCCGCAGATCTCCCACTGAACAGGGTCTACCATAGGCCTGGGAAAAACCCCTCAGCAAAAAAGGCGTCCCCTTGAAGCCAAAACAACTCTAATACCAAATGTGGGTTTTAACCCCATGTAGAAATTACCTGTATATGAATTGTAAAACACAGAAAATAAACAATGCGAGAGCATAACGCATAAAACACATATACATAGAGATTTTCCACTGGATCCCAAAACCAGGACTACCAACTTGATTTTTCATTATGTTCCTTTCAATGTTACAATACATATTTATACACGCCGAAGCATCCAATACCATGGACTGAAAACCATCGCGTCCAAAACCATGGATCGAAAACCATCGCATCCAAAACCATGGACTGAAAACCATCGCATCCAAAACCATGTGCGAAAATCATGCACAAAACCATAGGTAGGTCCGCCCAACCTAATATAGGGTCCAAAAAAAAATTTCCCTAGGGTGTTGCCCCGGACCCCGTAGAGGGGGGCTACCCGCACCCCTCAAACCCCCCAGTTCACTACGTGGGCTAGTCGTGGAAAGAATAACACAACCCAACAAGTAGAATTGCAGATAGAGGAGTGATGCGTGCAGAAATTCGTAATCTACTATAAAATTTCAAAATTGATATATTAAGCACATTGAATACAAAATTGGTTGTATTTTAGATAAAGAAAAAGTAGTGGAAGAAGGAAAAGCATATGAAATATTCTATCCTAATTGTCGATGAAAGCATGGCCATAAGGAGAGCCTACTAGATATCGTCAAAATTTGTGCTATCTGTACCAAAAATCACTTGAACAATCATTGTCCCTCTCTCCCTGGGTTGAAGGCCTTATTTAAAGAATCTAACGAAGGGTCAGAACCTACACTTTTAATGGAACATCGATGATAGTGGAAAAATCACCCAATAGGTATGGTTCAAGACCCTTCCATGTTTTTCTCCAGACAATATAGTGAACAATGGTTTCCTGGAATAACTTGGAAGGGTCAACAACATTACAATATTGCATGGAAGCCCTAGCCATATCCCCAATAACCTTGGTAAGATCAGTCATTTCCTAGACCTTCTTGGTTGAGCCAACAATATTCTGCATTCCCATAGAAAAATCCGCAAAGTAATTTATATCCTTTCCAATGGTCAAAAGAACCCACTCAAGGGCTAATGTGGTCCCAAAAATGGCAGCATGCCTCCGGACACATAAATCAATCAACAGGAATGTTGCCTCATAGCCACTGGTATAGCCATCAAAATCACCACTTTAGTTACCCTAAACACCCAACTTCTGTTACGCCCTCAACTACTTGCACAACCAAATCCAAATCCAAACAATAGGCATGTGCATCTTTTAGAAATTCTTGATACTTCTGGATGTTGTACTCCAGCATCAATAGACATATGACTTATGCATCATGCACGAGTAATTAAACCAACTTCATTGGATTCAATTCTTGTAACATGCATGGCATAGAAAAATTCTGAATTATCGACAATACTATTTAAAGCATCCCTCCATCACTATTCCACATGCATAACTAGCTAGATTAGCCTTGTTGGAAGAAAATTGTTATGACATGCATGGTATAGATGTTCTGAACCGGTGACTATACAGATTAGAAGCATTAATGAGTAAGATGGCTCCATGGCCCCAATCAATATCAGCTACCTACTATGTTTCTACCTCTTTGATGCAATAAGAATCACATGCATGAAAATGAAATCATTCATCATACATAATCTATAATCCTACTACCACAAATTCATGTAAGGTTAACATGTGTTCCTTAAGGATTATGCACAAAAATCTGAATCATAGTCACTATTGTTGATCCTTAACCATAGTTAACCAATTTGCATAGCGATTAAAGCACAACTAGTCCCCAATACAGCATAAGATCCACATTTCACAACCATAACTGAAAACTACATGTATCTCATAACTAGAATCACATGCATCCATATAGTCATCTCATAAATGCCATGAACACAGGTAAATCTACTCATATATAACAGTCACATGTAATTCCTTCAATCATTCTCATAGCTAGAAAACTCATGCAATTTATTTCATAAGATAAATGAATTTGAAACAAAGAGGGAAGAAAACATCATACAAAACATTTTACGTAAATGAATCCCACTAAAACATCACTTGGAGAGCAAAGCACCACCACCCAACCATGAATCACCTCTAATTCCCCACAAGCTGAGGTTCTTTCCATGGATCAACTGCCTCTAATTGATCTATGCAATGGGTATATAATACCCTCTTTCATGATATAGTTTCCTTTAACAACATCGCACTTTTAGGTGGATTTTTCGTCCAATTGCCTAGGCCTTTTTTGGAAAAGCTCGCCTTTTATCTCCCACAAGGATTTTCCTCATAAAATCTTGTGTTTATCTCACAAAAATATTTTATCTTTTTCTCCTTGATGGATATCTATCTCCAATCCATCCAATCTTATCTAAAATCACATCTAGAAGCTTGCCATGAAATTTGTTTCCTATCCAATTCCTCAATGGGATTTGGAAAGAATCTCATCTCTTGGTGTCTCACTTTTCTAAGTGATTTATTTATTAATTTATTTAATAATATATTTGTTTTCAATATTACATATCACACCTATCTTTTCTCATCTTAGGTTACAATAGGCTAACACATAAGGGAGGGGTGTTACAGTTCTCTAATATCAATTTAAAGTTGGGTTACTAATAGGTCAAAATCAAGGAGGACATTCACAAAACCACATTCAAAATTATGTATGGCCAATATGAATTCACAGTAGTACTATTTAGGCTGACAAATGCTCCAGTGACCTTTATCTTCTTTATAAATAATGTGCTCGATACATTCTTGGACAAATTCATGCTAGTATTTGTGGGTAATATTTTTCTATATTCAAAGAATGAAAAGGAGCATGAGGAACACCTAAAGGCTTTATTACAACTGCTCAAAGAACATAAATTATATGCCAACCTTAGCAAGTGCGAGTTCTTCCAAACTCAAGTTCACTACATGGGTCATGTGATCTATAAGGAAGGAGTAGTTGTGGATCTAGAAAATATCAAAGTAATAATGGATTAGCCCATGACCCAAAATGTGATAGAGGTCAAATAATTTATTGGGTTGGATAGTTACTATGGAAGATTCATTCGAAACTTGTCAAAATTTGTGCATCCCATAACTACATTACAAAAACGAGTAAAATTTTAGTGGAATCCTGAATGTGCAGCCAGTTTTGAACAACTAAAGAGTTTACTCACCTATGCAACTATCTTAAGAATAACTCACCTAGAAAATGATTCTATTGTTTGCACTCATGCTTGTAAGGAAAGACTTGGTGGAGTCATGATGTAGGAAGGACATGTGATCTGTTATGAATCCAGAAAGTTGAATGAGCATGATAGGAACTATGTGATCCACAATTTAGAAATGACAACCATTATACATGCACTAAAATGGGGATAAGTTTTAAATTCCTAACTGATCATAGTGGTCTAAAAAAAAATTTTGACCGACCCAAACTAAAAATCATACTGGCTAGGTGGTTGGATTTCATTAGTGAATTCAATTTTGAAATCAGGTATATTAAAAGGAAAGAAAATAAAGTGGAAGATGTACTATGCATAATTTTCCAAGAAGTTCAATTGAAAGCCATAAGCACATGCTTATTTGACCTCAAACAAAAATTTAAATAATGGTTGATAAACAATGAGCATTATCAATCTGTGAAGAATTGTTGGCACAAACGACTACATGGATTAGTGAGTAGAAGCTATCATCTCAATGATGATGGGAGCTTAACATTTAAGAATAGGATGTATGTGCCCAATGCCAAGGAATTAAAGAAAATTATCGTGGATGAATTTCATAAAATACCTTACTCAGGTCACCCATGATATCAAAAGATGATGACAACCATGAAGACTACATACTTTTGGATATTGCGGATTACCTTGACAAATTCTTGAAATTCCAACAAGTGAATGTGGAGTGCAGGCACCCAGCTAGACAAATACAACCAACTCCAATTTTACAATGGAAATGGGAGGTTATATCAATGGAATTCATTATAGGATTACCTAGGACAACTAGAAAACATAATACTATCATGTCGGTAGTATATAAGTTAAGCAAGATGACTCACTTTAATGTTATCAGGTTTACTCATAAAGTAATAGATATATCCCAAATATTCATGAAGGCGATAATCAAGATGCATGGAGTACCCAAAAAGATAATACCAGACAAAGATAACAAGTTCACTTCAAAATTTTGGAAGACATTTTTCAATGGGTTTGGAACTAATTTTTCCTTCAATGCCACTTACCATCCTCAAAATGATGGTCAAACATAAGGGTAAGAAAAATTTTGGAGGACATGTTGAGGATGTATGTGAAGCATCAGGGAAGAAAGTGGGAAGACTACCTTCCATTGGTATAATTTGCATACAACAATGGCTATCAAGAGCCATTGGTAATGATCCATTTTAAGGAAATTTATGGAAGGAAATGTAACATCCCTATTACTTGGAATGATCCAATAAATAGAGTACTTATTCAGACAAATTTGCTAAAAGAAATTGAGTAGGAAATTATTAGGATTTGGAAAAATTTAAAATATGCACAGGAGAGAAGGAAAAGCTTTGCAGACCAACATATATTAGAAAAAGAGTTTCAAGTGGGAGAAAATTTTAATCTTTGTATTAAGCCAAAGGAAATCTCATTGAAAATGGGCTCATGTGCTAAGTTGGCACCCAGATATAGTAGACCATTTCAAATTTTGGAAAGAGTGGGGCCAATGGCCTATAGATTGGCCTTGCCACCCATAGTGAAAGCTCATAATGTTTTTCATGTTTCCTTTCTTAAGAAATATGTTCATGATACTAATCATGTTATTGAATGGTCCAAGGTATAGGTGGAACCAGAGGGAGATTTCCAACTATGCACTTTGGTATAGAATTATAAAGCAGGTCAAGGTGAAATGGAAACACTTTGAACTTGATGAATCCACCCAGGAAATGGCTGAGAAATAAGAGTGTAGTAGCCATATTTTTTTTGTTGAATAAATAAATTTAAGAGTTATGTATAAGGATCATTTTTGTGTTATCTATGCTAATAAGAACACCGAGGATGATATTCCCTTTAAGGGGGTGGGGTTTGTGACACCCCTGGTACTTGTTTCCCAAATTTTTTTAATGTAATAATGAAATGGCATAAAGTGTGGGACCACAAATCTATGATCTAAGATGGAAGAGGAAATATGAACCCATGTGTGATTAGTTAGCACCTTAAATTAATTTTATGATAAAAATAATGAAAAATAAAAGAAGAGGAAGAGTCCAAAAGGAATATGAAGAGACCCATGGGGAAATAATAAAAAGGAAAATGCACAACAATATAGGGCTAGACCTATTCTTGGTGGAACTCATGATTAAATTTGTAAAAAAGAACTCATGGCCTTGGATAGCTGAAATTATTGAGATAATTATTTCATTATTCCTCTTTTCAAGAGGACCAAAATCAACCTAAAGATCACCTTATTTGGACAAGCAGAAGTTGCGGTTTGAATTATTTTATGCATACATGTATTATGGAGTGGGTTAGTCCTAACCACATGTGTAACTTCTTAGGTAGGCCTTAACCCCAAGTGGACCCTCATGGAAGCCTATAAATAGAATACACCTCAAGCTCATTTGGACACATTGAACATGACATCTTCTCTTCTCTTATTGTCCTGGTTCGCACAAGTTTGTCGAAGGAATGTTTCCACAAGGGTCTAAAATCTCAGGGTCGAAGCTCGCACTGATCCAGGGTGTTATAGATCTCATATGCTGGCACAAAACTAGACATTTTAGTCCCTATATGCTGACACAATGTGTTATGGGAGTGCCTAGGGAGCCTTGGACACTAACAAAGTGGGTTATGGGAGCGTCTAGGGTTTTTGAGACAGATTAGGTTGTGTTAGTCCCCAGACGCTCACACAAAGTGGTCCTGAGAGCATTCGAGTTGCCATAGATGTTCGCACAATAGCCTTATGAGAGAGTCAAGGGCTTGAAGTAGATCTGGGTATGTTTAACCCCAGACACCCTCATCCAGTTCACGTGGGAGAACCCATATCTATTCTAGACATAGTCATCTAGTTATGTAGAGAGTATCCAAATATGCTATATAGACGCTCGCACAACTCCTCCTCACTGTGTCCAAAACTCATGATGAGATTTCAGTATTTTGAAGATTCTACCCAGTGACATCAGTGTTTCAGCAGTGTTTAGATCAGTGTTTTGGTAGTATCTGGCAATTGACTACAGTTAGTGACAACTCATTACAGTCATCAGAATCAGGGTTTTGATTTCAAGCATGATTAGACCTGTTTCATGGATATCATAGTTGTTTTGTTACATAGATAAATTTATGGATCATTGTACTCTCTTTTGTTGAATCATTTGATGAGGATCAAAGAAGAAGGATATTTGTGAGGGTTTTCGCCATAGTGAGTTTTTCCCTGGTCTCGGACCAATCCTGGTGTTTCTATGTGTGTGCATGCTTTTCTTCTATTCTTCCTTTACATTTTGCTGCATTGATGGTGATGATGTTGTACTTTCTATATAATTTCATATGTTGATGAATAATGGTGTAGATATGAATAATGTAATGATGATATGGGTTGAACTTAATGTATTAATGAAGAAATGAAATCTCCAAAGAAAACAACAATGTAGCCCTATGAAAATTTAACATATCAAAGAGGAAATCAAGGGAACAAGAAGATCCAAAAAGGAAGTCTATGAAAGATCCTAAATAGGAACAACCCAACTCAAGTGCCTTGAAAAATTAACGATCCATATTAAATATGGAAGAAATATTCAACGTTAAGCAATATCAAGGTGAGATTAGTGATTTTAAGTTAAATCACTAGTTTCAAAATTTAGAGATTTATTTTAGTATTCACTTGTACTGAAAGAAATAGAAAATTTCATCCACTCATTAGAAATTATAAGGCTAGGCCCTAACCTACTATGGAAGCCACATGTAAACCATGATATTGGAGGGAGATCCACCAGTGACTAAGTGGGAGGATTTCAAAAATATCATATTCTCATAGTTTTACCCTATCACATATATAGAGGACTAGTGAATATAGTGGTATTAATTTAGCTAGAGAGAAGGTCAGAGTGTACAAGGGTACACAAAAAAAATTAGGAAGATGTAAATATTGCTAGGTATCTCTCCCAAGGATCTAAAATCATTCCTCAAGTTACTAGAGGATCTACACAACCATCTTTGGAAGTAAGTGATGTTGTTTAAACTTAGAATGGTGGATGAGGATTCTGTATAAACATAATTCCTAACAAACAAAGGCCAAAGGAAAGGGAAATCATGAAGTGGGTAAAATAAATGGAGCACTAGAAAACTATCAATTAGGGGAAGAAGAAGTGGAAAGTGGTAAAAGATTAAAAGATAATAGCCACAACACACTAGTGCAAAAATCCTAGCAACCACTACAACCACTATAACATTAATGGTCATATAGAGGAGAAGTGTTGGAAGTTGCGTCCATAGATCATCATAAATAATTGAAAGTAATATGCTAAGAAGAAAAACATCATGGCCAAAAAATCATGTAATTAGATGGGACAAAGTGTTGAAAATGCAACAAGAAAATTCTTGATTTAATTTCCCCTTCAAATAAGTTAGGAGAAAAATTGTAATTCCACATCACAAGAAAACTTGTTAGAGTTAACTAAGTTAGTTTTACTTAGTTGGTTCAGTTAATTCGAGTTGAGGGTCTAACTTGAGTCATGTAGAGTGTCTCCTACTTTATAAGAGCCCTGGTTGAGTCTATTTTGAGTTGTAATTAATTAATTAAGTTTAATTGATTTAAAGTCAGTTAAACTAGTTCCAACTGTTGGAGGAACTAGTAGGAGGTCTAGCAGTGGGGTGCATCTTCAGTACTCAACCAATTAAATGATAATTCAGCCATAAATAACTCATGCATGTGTGATCTACGAGTTACTCAGTTGAGATTGGAGGTCAAGGGAAATGTACTATTAGTTGTATAATCATCAAAATTGTACATGTGGTGCATGTAGTTAGATGAAGCCCTATGATGGATTGCACAATTCTAATTGGGAATTTACCTAATTAATAGGGGGTTAATTCCCAAGGAATAAGTGCGAGGAAATAAGGACTTGGAAAAGCATAAAATTAGTTAAGCACTGGCCAAGGCTTGTCTAGGAAGTAGTGAGAGAGATAGAGATAGCACAAAGGTGTCTCGGGCTTGAGAAAAGCATTCTAATCTTCTCATATTTTCTTAGTAATGAAATATATAGATAGCAGGAGTTATTAGCTATGAATTTCCCTAGGAAATCATTGTGTAATGTGTTTATTGAATTATTTCTCTTGTATGCTTCGTGATTTCATGATCGTTAATTTCTTCCGCAGTTGGTAGTGTAGATTCAAGTATATTGTTTTAGTAAATTACAATTAGAAGTTTGAATCTACAAGGAATTTCTACATGGTATCGAAGCTAAAATCAAAATAGAAGAGAAGAATATAAGTTTATCTTTGTAAGAGGAACATGTTTTCCACATCTATTCTCTAGAGCGAGCAGCAGGATCGGGACAACGTTCTATGGTCTGAGTCTTGAGTATTCCCTTGAGGGTAGCTTGAATTACATTACTTGGAAGGACCGAATGGAAATAGTCATGGAAGATAATGGATTGAAGGAATACATTTATAGTAATGATTTGAAACCAGTAGCTATTGATGCATAAAATCTAGCAGAGTGGAAGAAGAATGTAGCCAAGGCAAGAAGGGTTTTACTGGAAGGAGTTCAAGATCATATTTCCTTGAGCATCCACGGGAAGGAGACTCCATATGCAATGTGGAAGACCTTAACAAACTTCTTTCAGAAGAGTAGTGGCCACAAGAAATTGGCACTAAAGGACAATCTTAAGAAAATCAAGATGGAGAAGGGAGACACAATACCACAATACTTGAGCAAGTTCACCCAATGTCAAGATGAGTTTGGGAGTGTTGGCATTATAGTTGCTAAAGACAATCTGGTCAATCTAGCACTTTTAGGCCTTCCTAAGAGCTGGTACACCTATTAGGATTTAGTAAATGGTAGGGAGAAGCTACCAGAGTGGGAGTGTTTGTGGTCTGACTTGGTGCAATAAGTGATAAGTCATAAAAAAATAGATGGAACCTCATCCAAGCATGATGATGAGGAGAACTGTGCCTTGGATGGAAAGGAAAATAAAAGGACAGGAAATAAATTCCAATCCAAAGGATATTCTAGTAAGACAGACAAGAATAATGACTTATCAAAGATTAAATGTTTTCACTCCCATGAGCTAGGACACTATACCAAAAAGTGTCCACACAAGAAGGCCGACAAGAATCCCTTGGGAGGAGTGGTAGGGGAAGCTCTTTCTTCACAATTAGAGTTGGATTTCACCCTCATTGCATGCATGGTGACTTCAGCGATGTGTAGTGTGTGGTATCTAGATAGTGGAGCCTCATTCCATATGATGGGAAACAAAGAATTTTTCAGTGACTTGGAGGAGAAGGACCTCGAGATTCACATTGAGATGGGAGATGATGGAAGGAATAGCGCAACCAGTAACAATACAATTACTTTTCAAAGGGAGTCTAGTTCTCCTCTCACAATAAAAGATTTCATCTGTGTTCCTGGGATGAATAAGAATTTAGTTTTAGTGACTATGTTGGAAGACCATTGCTACATTGTGATATTTAGCAAAGGGAAGGCTTCCCTTTGACATATCACCATAGGAAAAGTGAAGTGGATTAGGGTTTAGATGAAGAACATCTAAAAATTAGATGTAGAATATTATGCAGAATTTAACACAAAAGAAGAGAAGGTGCAGAGCAGAGACATCGGTGAATTATGGCATAGAAGATTGGTCCATTTGCACCATGGAGCTTTGAATATCATTTAATAGATTTCTACAGGAGTTCCCTAGGGTGCACTAGAGCAACCAGATACATACAAAGGGTGTACATTGGGAAGTAAACAAATCCACCTTTCATGATAAGGACATTCGAGCACAAGAGATCCTTGAAAGAGTTCTTTCAGATTTGTGTGGATCATTCTCAATAGCCTCCACGGCCAAGCACAGATATTATGTGATATTTGTAGACGATTTTTCATGTATGTGCTAAATATTATTCACGTAGAGGAAAGACCAAACATTCTCAAAATTTTGTGAATTTAAAGCACTTGTTGAGAAATATACAGGCAGGAAAGAGAAGGCTCTCAGGAGAAATAATGGTGGAGAATATATGTCGAATGAGTTTAATAACTTTTGTGCATCAGAAGGCTTCAATGGGAGTTAATAACACCTAATAACCCAAAGCACAATGAGGTTGCTGAAAGGAAGAACAACATTACTGTGGGAGTTGCACGAGCGATGTTGCATGATCAGGTTCTACCCTTGCACTTGTGGGTTGAAGCATGTAATATAATAGTATATGTCCAGAACAAGAGTCCTCATTGGATCCTTTGGATGAATACACCAGAAGAAAAAAGTTCAGTTGAGAAACTAGATGTGGCACACTTTAGGATCTTTCGAGCATCAGTTTACTGTCATGTTTCCAAGGATGTAAGGAAATAGATAGAACTGATAGTAGAGTTGGGCATAGTTGTGGGGTAGACTGATAAACCTCATAACTATTGAGTGTACCTTCCATTTCATAGGATGATAGTTGTTCTTAGATATGTGAATTTCTATGAAGAAAATGCCATGAGATGTTCCCTTGAGAGGGAGCTTCAATTGCATGTAGTTGAGGAGATTTTAGCTCCAAATGAAGAACCTCAGGATGTTGTGAAGCAATCACAAGCAAAGGAATAGAGAGTGGAAGCACCCACTGATGGAGAGAAATCCATAGATGGAATGAAGTGCACTGGAGAAGTTGACAGATTGATGCATGATGCTAGAGAGAATGTGGGATAACCCATATCATAGTGCAGGTAAAGGAGGTCATAAGATCGATACACTATCTACATGGCTCTGAGGAGTGAGAGTGTAGAGTCTGAACCATCCTCATTCAAGGAAGTAGTGAAGAAACCAGTATGGGTTGATGACATGGTAGAGGAATATGATTCCATTATTAGGAACAATGTTTGGGAAGTTGTCCCATGGCTAGAGGACAAGTCAATGTTGGGTTCCAGGTGGATATATAAGGTGAAGAAAGAAGAATATGGGAGTATCAAGAAACACAAGGCAAGATTTTTGGCCAAGGCATACTCTGAGGTGGAGGGAATTCATTACGAGGTGACCTTTACTGCAATAGAAAGGTATTCTCATTTTAGATTTATTCTAACACTTTCAGAGAAGATGGAATGAAAGATACACCAAATGGATGTGAAGACAACCTTCCTCAATGGAGCGATTGAGGAAGAGGTGTACATAGAGAAACTGGAAGGATGTGAGACCTTCAATAGAGATTCACATATGTGTAGACTCAAGCAAGCATTATATGTATTGAAACAAGCACTCCGTGCTTGGTACACGAGGATTGACAGTTATTTCACTAGGTTGGGCTTCACAAAAAGTGAATCAGATGCAAACCTTTACCATATTATGGTTGAAGGTAAATTATTGATTATATTTTTATTTGTTGATGATTTAATTCTAAGAGGTGATGAGAAGCTGGTCAAATATTGCAAAGAGGATCTTACAAGATAATTCAAGATGAATAACTTGGGGTTCATGGATTATTTCTTTGGTATGGAATTATGGCAAGGAGATGACGAACTATTTGTCTCTCAGGGAAAGTATGCCAACGAGATAATAAAGAAGTTTCACATGGAGAGCAGGAAACCCATGGATACTCCTCTAACAAGGAATTGGAGGAAGGAATATGCTACTTCAGGCGAAGTGGTAGATGCTACCATTTATAGGCATCTTGTGGGTTCACTTCTTTATTTGGTGAACACACGACCAAACACGTGTTTTGGAGTTAACCAAATTAGTCAAGCGATGCTTAATACAACCAAACTCTATTGGAAGGCAACTAAACATGTGTTGAGATACCTTCGAGGCACCACTCAGTTTGGTCTTTGGTACAAACAGACGGAGGGAGTGAAGTTGCAAGGCTTCACATATGAAAATTGGGCAGGGTGTCCATCCTAAAGGAAGAACACATCAGGGGGAATCTTTGGCATCTGGTCGACAACAAATTCTTGGTACAACAGGAAGGAGAGGTCAGTTGCACTCAGTTCAACATAAGAAGAGTACATGGTTGAAATTAAAGCATCTTGTGAGGCTATCTAGATGAGGAAGATCCTTGTTGGGTTATTTGCTCAGTAGATGGATCCTACAATGATTTACTGCAATCATAGTTGTATCAAACTCTCGGAGAATCTAGTTTTTCATGATCTATCTAAGCATATTGACATCTGGTAACACCATCTGAAAGATTGTGTGCAGAGGCAGCTCATGTTCCTAGAGTACAATCCTACAAAGGAACAAGATGTAAATATCTTGATGAAGGCACTACCAAGACGAAAACTAGAGTTCCATAGAGGTAGGATTGGGGTATCTTATAATCCCTTTCTTATTGAGAGGGAGTGTTGAAAATGCAACAATAAAAATCCTAATTAAAATTTTCCCTTGAAATAATTTAGGAGAAAAATTGTAGTTCCACATCACAAGACAACTTGTAAGAGTTAACTAAGTTAGTTTGACTTGTTTTGTCTACTTAATTTGATTTGAGGGTCTAACTTGAGTCATGTACATTGTCTCCTACTTTATGGGAGCCCTGGTTGAGTTTATTTTGAGTTGTAATTAATTAATTCAGTTTAACTGAGTTAAAGTTAGTTAAACTAATTCAAACTGTTCGAGGAACTAGTAGGAGGTCTAGCAGTGGGGTGGAACTTCAATGTTCAACCAGCTAACTTATAACTCAACCATAAATACCTCATGCATTTTTGAGCTATGAATTACCCAGTTAAGGTTAGATTTAAAGGGTAGTGTACTATCAGTTGTAAAATCATCCAAAATGTACAAGTGGTGCATGCACTCAGAGGAAAGCCTATGTTAGATTGCACAATTCCAATTGGGAATTTCCCGAATTAATAGGGGGATAATTACCAAGGAAAAAACACAAGGAAATAGGGACTTGGGTAAGTATAAAATTGGTTAAGTATTGGCCAAGGCTTGTCTAGGAAGCAGTGAGAAAAATAGAGATAGTGGATAGGTTGCTCAGGCTTGAGAAAAGCATTGTAATCTTCTCATATTTTCTGAATAATGCAATATACAAAAAGAAGGTGTTTCTAGATGTGGCTTTACCTAGGAAATAATTGTGTAATGTGTTGATTGAATTATTTATCTTGTATTCTTTGTGATTTCACGATCATTAATTGTTTCCACAGTTGGTAGAGTAGATTCAAGTCTATTGTTTTAGTAAATTACAATTAGAAGTTTGAATCTATAAGCAATTTCTACACAAAGCTTAGGTGTGGATGAGAATATTGTCTATATATCAGTGTAGAAGGGGTGAATTTGTATCATTTAGCAATCGGAAGAGAAGGAATTGACTCAAGCCTTCCATATACGGATAAAGGAAAGAACAATAAAATTAATTCTCTATTTGACTAAGGTAACAAGTGAATCTCATAGTGATAGATTTTTTCAAGAAACTAGGATTAGAGGCTCATTATCATCCTAGCCCATATCCATTGGGATTATTCGAAAAGGAGGCATAGATAAAGGTAAACAAATAGTGCATAACAAAATTTGTTATTAGTGTCGACTTTATTTACAAAGTGGAGTTTGATTTAGTTCTACTTTATGTATGAGGAGTTTCACTTGGGAGTCCCTATATGCACATGTAGGATGTGATATTAATGTGGAGATACAATGAGTACCACCTCATTAAATATTCATAAAACTTCATCATTAATTCACAAAATCGAAAGTCAAATATCTCATTTGTAAGTGACAACTAGGATAAAAGGTGAGTAGTTATAGCAAGAATAATGTTTTTTTATCTTTAAGAGAAGTTCGTAGAAGATTGCATGAGAGTTAATTCATCCCTAGATTGGTGCACTAAGGAATATACAAAAGAACGAGAAGAGTTGTTACAAACATACAAGGGTGTGTTCCATGATCTTACAGGGATACCATCTAAGAAGGAAGTGGAGCAAAATATCCAACTACTGGTGAACTCTTCAGTTCTAATGATTGGGTTGTATAGGAAGTCTATTATAGACGAAAATGAGGTGAAGAAGATGTTAAAATAGGTACTATAACGTGGTGTTATTATACCAAATACCTCACCATGTGGTTCATCTGTTATAAATATGCCTAATAAGGATCATACTTGGTGGATTCACATTGATTAGAGGTTGTTAACAAAAAGTATGATAAAAAAATAGGTACACCTTGCTAAGAATAGATGATTTATTGGATTAATTGTAACTGAAGAAAAATACTTCACCAAGATGGAATTAAAGTCATTATATCACTAGGTTCAACTCAAAGAAGAGGATACTCAGAAGAGTTACTTCAAAACATGACATGTTTTGTGTGAGTTGTTAGTTGTCCCATTTTTCCTTTGCAATTCAATAGCTATGTTAATGAGGTTAATGAATTACATGCGATTCCATTTTTTAGATCCATGTGATATTGATTAATTGGATGATATACTAGTGTACAGTGATACCTGGGAGGAGCACATTTTATACTTGATGAAAGTTCTAGAGACATTGAATAAGCATCAGCTACTTAAAAATCTTATGAAGTTTGACTCTCCAAAATAGTCTTTGGTGAATCTAGGATATGTGATAGGTGGAGGAGAGTTTAAAATAGATCTTTCCAATATGGAGACCATCATGAAGTGGATCATTCCTACTAAGTTTTCCAAGGTTAGGAGTTTCATTGGGGAAACACAAGACATGAAGAAATTTATAACCCCTTTTTCAGTAGTATAAACACCACCCCATGCCATTATAATGAGTGGAAATAGTCACTATTGTGGAAAGGGTTAGTAGAGATTTGTTGACGAGTTAAATAATAATATTATTCAATCATTCATTTTTGCATTAATATATTTGCAACAAAACTTTCAAGTGGAGAGAAATATAAGTGGGTATGTTATGCAAGAAATCTTGATGTAGGGAGGAAGGCTAGTATGCTACCATTTTGGAGTGTTTCATGGGGTAATTTTGAACTACCCTACCTACAACAAGGAGCTCTATACCTCTATACAAGTTGAAAATAAATGGAAACACTATCTAATGCAACAGAGAAAATCATCCACACTAATCACCAACCATTACAGTGTCAATATGCCTAATGTAAGTGACAATAGATAAGGAATTACTAACGAATTGTGTTGAATCTGCAACAGTTTAAATTACTAATCAAGTACTATAAGGGAGGCACAAAAAAGTTGGAAAAATGCATTCAATTCCACCCACATCAAAGACTACAACTTGGCAACTCTGATTCACATGGATCATTTCACCCATGATGCATATAGAGAGGCATATATAGAGAATGAAAACTTCAAGGAGGTGTTTTAGTAGTTGCAAAGTTAGAGTCATGTGCATGATGGTGACAACATAGTTGACTACGATCTCCAGAATGATTTATTGTATAGGTTGGATAAGTTATGTGTTCCTAAAGGTGAGAAATTGCATATAATTAGAGAGGCTCACACCTCCAAGGTTGTAGGGCACTTTTTGTAGGGAAGAAAATGGCCAACTTGCAGAGTTATCTGTAATAACCCAGGATTTAAGAACAAGTAGCTAGGTTCATAACATGATGCATGCTTTGTTGCACTAATAATCCTAGCAATAGGAAATAGGGTCTATATCATCCCTTGCCTATATCTACTCATCTTGGAAAAAACATTTCCTTGGACTTTTTGGGAGGTTTAACAATGATAGGAAGGTACATGACTACCTCTTCATGGTAGTTGATATGTTAAACAACAGGTGTGTTCAAATTCCTTGTACAAATACCGTAAATAGGAAAGAAGTAATGACATTTTTATTTGGATAGGATTTGGTGCACTTTACAATACAAGAAGCATAATTTCAAATAGGGACATAAGATTTCCTAGTGAATTTTGGACTAAAATATGGGAAAAGATGGAAAAAAAAGTTGAAGAGGTATACATCATCCATCCATAGATATATGGGAAAATGAAAGTAGTCAACATGATTTTGGTCAACTTTCTAGGGTTTGCAGTTAGAATCATATGAAGAATTAGGATGGAAATATGGGATTTATACAAAACTCTTACAATAGAGCATTGCACACTTCTATTGGTAAGTCCCCACTTGATTTTTATTTTTTGACACCTTCACCTTTGGATATTGTATATAGGTAGAATGTAGGAGGGGGGGGGGGGGGGGGGGGGGGGGGGGGGGGGGGGGGGGGGGGAATATCACGAGTGATGCATTATGGGTAAATATTTGTTTATAAGATTAGGAAGATCCATATTCACGTATAGCATAAGAGATCATAGGAAAAGTATAGGGCCATGCATGACCAACACAACATAAAAAAATTCGTTCAAGGTGGGAGATATATTATGGTTATAGTTGAATAAGGAGAGGCTATAGGATCTTGGTAAGAAAATGGAGAATATATGATATGGTCTCTTTGAGATACTAGAAAAGATTTGAGATAATTCCTATAAACTTATTCGACCCTCATACATGTACATTTACTCAGTGGTTTATGTAAAAAAATTGAAACTCTATGAGCCTTCAATGCTCGATTTGGAAGGGTAATACGTACTCCCTTTTATAAAGGACTTAGAACCACATGCTCAAGTAGACATGATAGATGATATAATGTTGTAGAGGTTGACAAAAATTACAATATAGGGGAATCATAGCCTTTGAAGATTGGATTTAAAGAATGGGTTCTAGGAAAGGCTAAATTATATGTTTAAGAGAAGGCACAAGAAAAAACTCTTCACTTCATTCTTAAAATAATTTTGGGACCAAAATCCTCCCAAAATGGGGAAGTGTGATCTTTATTGGACAATTATATTAGTTTTCATCCATATTGATGCTTTTAAATAGAAAAATTTGATGAATTAGCTCATAACACTGCTTTTATTGGTGTGTTCTAGTTTCAAAAATCAGGGTCTGAAACCTCTCAAAAGATTATGACGAATTAAAGGGAATTGTTTGTGGTAAATTTTGTTTCCTAAGTGCCACACCCCCATATCACTCTTCTACACTTAGAAACCTTTATAATGGTGCAATATGTAACTCAGAAAAAATATCTATCCAAAAGTTATACCACCTAGAATTTGGCCTCCCTGTTTTTACCACCGTGATTTAATAGGATGTGACATAACCCCCCATTATTCATGGAAAAGGAGATAGACACATGATAATAATAAGGAAAATTTTAGAAGAGTTAATATTGTAATTCTAGTTAAGAGTTGAATGAGTCAAACTTAACCAACAATAGTCTATTGAGTTGTATTATAATTAGAGACTAGGAAGAAAAATATTCCCATTCCATTGAGTGCATTTTATTCCATAGATGAAAAGAGTAGCAGAGAGTGGATAGAGAGATAAATACAAACATGGTTTGTGTATTGTAGTAGCCCATAGGCCACAAGTGTCACTCATTTGTACTTACATCAATTTCCATTCATAGAAAGAGAGAACATAGAAGCCTCAACTTTTAGCTGGGTTTTCACACATAAGGGTTTCCCTGATCATATCTTATGCTCATTGTGGTTTGTTAGTTTTATGTCATTTTTATCTATTTCCATATTTATTTATTTCATCCATAGGCATAACATATTAATTAATGGATTTAGAAATATAAGGAGAAATTAAATCTCATAATGTAAATTTTGGATTTTCAAGTATATTTTCATAGATATAATGTTATAAAATATCTAGTTGAATATCCACTATATATTATAGATCAAGTTTTGACATTTATGTTTCATTTCCATCTTATATGCAATCATGGGTTTACCTCTAATTTTTCCATACCTTCGAAAATTCCTTATCCTAGATCATTATCCCAACCATTTAACTCAATTGTTAACTAAAAAAAATTATTTCCTAATAGGAATTGTCCTTATTCAATGCTTACTATAATTTTTATCAGGTTTCCTATTTTAGAACACTTTAGAAATTTGATAACATTTTTTCATAGGATTTCTAACTTAGAAGATAACTAAATAGTGATAACTTACTTCATCATGATGATTCACTCACAACAAATCCAAAATATTCCACCATTTTCTAGGATTGGTTAATACTAATTGTTGATTCCTTAGATTATTTTTTACTACAAAATGCAATCCCATCCTTTATTTATGAAATTTCTACTCATGTCACTTTAGCATCCACCATATCCTTGTGAAATATCGATTAATTTTTTAAGTTCCTCCCAGTGCTAAAATTGGTTATGGTTATGAGTATTATAATAACATAACTTTGTGGAATGTTTAATAAGTCAATATATAAAAATAACATTGGGAATCAACTTAGAAAATTTCTTTCCTTTCTTATAATCCTTGTCTCTTTATACTCATATTTGATTCTTCTGACATCATTTGATGTGTACTATCTTGGAATTGTACTATTATTCTCTCAAATTGATCATTTGCATCCTTGTTAAAAAACCAAGATCATCTAATCCTTAAGCAAGCCACCTCCTTGAAGCCTATCTGATTTATTTCCAACCTATGTGGTGTGTTGTAACTATGTTTTTTGTTTTAACAACAACCTTCCTAAGCGCACTAGGTAGAGGCGTGGTTTTTACTTTGATGTAACTTAGATTAGTACTTGTCTTGGAGGTTAAATATTTAAGCTTCCTAAGTCGACGAAGTAAAAATATGCAAATTTAATTCTTCAAGTATGGTTTATTTTTCTTGGTTACTTATGAAATAAATTTAATGTATTTCCTTTTGACATTCATTTAAAATAATATGACATAAACCAATTAATACTATTATACCATCATATATAGTGCATTATAGTTTGCAAGTTCATATGAACATTGGATTTATAATTAAATGAACAGTTTCTTAGTTACTTGATAAGTAATTAAAAGGTGATTGAAGATCCTGTTGACTATATCTAGCCAATGTCAGACATGTTCCATTGTTATGAATGGAATATTTCTTTCTGTATTTTATAACGAGGAGTATGTAATGTTCCTTAATAATAAATAATAAATAATAAAAAAAATTAATAAATAATAAATAATATAATATAATATTAAATTAAAATACCAGAAAATAAATAATAAACAATAAATAAAAAATAGTAATAGTAAATAAATAATAAATAACGATACTAAAACTCTAAATAAATATAAATAGAAATAAAACAAGAAAGCAGTAAAAATCAGTAAAGCTGTCAAAAAGTAAAAACAAAAGAAATAAAACAAGAAAGCAATAAAGTTGCATGTTGACACATGGAGTGTGTGCATGTGATTCCCCTTCCAATGTTTGCTCTATTTAATAGATGGCGAGGAAGATGAGAGGCATTCCATCATCCATTCCCTTGGGAGAATAATGCTGTGAGACAAAGGATTCCCTGGCAGTAGTACGTTGATTGAGGGCTCGGGGGTGGCTAGTTGTAGCAAGATTTTGTGCAACTAAGCCTACAGTTGGGTGGAGAGTCGTCCCCAAATTTTTTTTGCAGTTAGCAGAATTCAACTAGCGTTCAACCCTAAAATCACAAGTGAGAAACATCATCGCCACAAGTAAGTAGTCTCTACTCATTTATTGAAATTTGATGTCAATTAGTTGATAAATTGCATGTTGATTATAAATCCAATGATTAATCTAATTAAGTACATGTTTTAATTTCGGGGCTGTTACATATGGTATCAGAGCTGGTTTCAACTCTGTGTGACCTCAAGATAAAATTTTAGAGAAAAATACTAAATTGTTTAATTTAGTTAAACTAAATTTGAGAGAAATAAATACAAACTTTACTTTTCTTTTTCTTACAATAATTATTATGTAAATTATTAAAAAAAATAGATAAATACTATTTATTAAATTATTATAAACTTTAAATTTATTATTTCCAAACAATTGTATAAATAAGTAGTTGGCTTAAGGACAAGATGGTGGCGTCGCCGTCACCAGGGCCAACTTGGAAGGAGACGCATTAACGGTTTTGGATAATTTCTTGGTGTTCGTTTCTCCTGGGCCCGCCTCTCGTATGAAAGCCCAATGTCCGCAAGGTTCCCCCACTGACGTGTAATTTATGCTTTCTTTTATTTGTAAATTTTCACGAACATGGATGCTCTCTTTTGGCGCATGGTACAATCTTACAAACCCGGGGTCGTGTAAATGACTGCATTAATGAACTCAGCCTGGAAACTTTCAATGCATTTATTTACCTGTAGTAAATTGTGTACGTAGTGTTCCAAATTTTAATATTATAAAATCACATCATATTTAGAAAAGAGAATTTGACACTCACGTTGTATATTAAAAAAAGTTTTATAATTTTTTTTTTTTGAATACAGTAAAATTTATCATATTTTATGTGGTGGATAGGACATTTATCATTTGTTGAGGTGTTAAAGCATAATCTAAAAGTGTTTTTATTTAGTTATAAGTTTGTTTCTTTTAATGTAAGTTAAGAGTCAAGATTTAAAGATGAAGATGAGGAAGAGTGGAGGTTAATTTTTTAAGGATTATTTATAATTTATTTTGTTTTTGTTATTTGATAGTTTATTTTTAGTGATGTAGATTTTTTGAATATTAGTTGTGAATAATAAATATGAAGATTATTTAAGATTTAATTTTTTTAAGTTTATTTCAATTTTTGTGGTGAACTAATTAGGAGTTCTTACTTAGCTAAGACAGATACTTTTGTGGAGCATCTAAATCATGTTTTATTGTTTAAACTTTATGATACATCTAAATCGTACACTATGATTTCAGATTAGTTTAATAACTGTTATGATGTTGAGTATAATGTTACATGAGGTTTCATGATATAATGGTAGGAGGATAATCATGCACATGTGGTTCTTATAGTGATGATGTGTCCTTATGATGATGATGATGTGCATAGGCATTATGATGTTATGTCGAGGTATATTGACATATTCATTTACTACGTGATGATAGGTATTTAATGTTGAATACTCATGATGGATATGATATGCATAACGTGGCATAAGAATTATGATGCTATAATATGAGGTTTATTGACATGTGGTTCATTTATTATGTGAAGTCATGATACGTCTTTGATGCAAATATGTTGATGTTATAACTTATGATGGTATTTCATGAGGTGAAGCATGTGATAGTTGAATACAAATTTATGACATTCATGAACATGCAGTTCATTATTATTCATAATGTTCCGACTAACAAGGATGAATGTTCTCATGATGACATGCAAGACTTGGCATGTGGATTATTTTCTATGATACTATGATGGTATAGCTAATTCATTGGTTGGATGTTGAGGTGTGATGATTGACAGGACTCCACAAATGGGCCGAGATGACCGGTTTATTTGATGATCTCATGCGAGCCCATATGCACGAGGGAGAATAAGTAACACCCTATGGGCTGGGGACAAACTCAATCAACTCTACATATGCCAGTGGTTCCCTTGTCTTGTGTAGCTCTTGATGGATAGCTCTTGAAGGGCTATGGGACCATCTTGAGGAGGCCAAGTGCCTGATGTTCTAGGCTAGGTGGTTGTTACTGGATTGGGATGCCAAATTCTAGTGGTGGTGTAAGGACTTCGATGCCTGGGGTTGTGTGCCTTAGTGAGTTGTGGAGGGAGTGGGCCAACCTTGCGAGATGCCCTTAGTCATTGAGTACCGTACCGGATGCTTGCCTTGGGGCAGATGAGGTCTGAGTCAGGCGCGAGCCTTGGGGCCAACCTTGGACTAGGATATAGACTGGGGAGGCTTATGCCTAGTTCTGAAAGTGGGAAAAAAGACAGAGATTCCTTTGGATTTCCCGGGTGTTGTGAAAACTTTTGATGCCTGCTGGTTATACTAGTTCAGCAGAGGGTGTAGAGCAAACATGAAGTAATAAATAACCAAATAAAATATTAAATAATTCAACTTAACTTCGGGACGAAGTTCCTTAAAGTGGGGGAATGTAATGTCCCTTAATAATAAATAATAAATAATAATAAAAATAATAAATAATATATAATATAATATTAAAATACCAGAAAATAACTAATAAACAATAAATAAAAAATAGTAATATAAATAATAATAAAATAATAAATAACGATACTAAAGCTCTAAATAAATATAAGTAGAAATAAAACAAGAAAGCAGTAAAAATCAGTAAATCTATCAAAAAGTAAAACCAAAAGAAATAAAACAAGAAAGTAATAAAGTTGCATGTTGACACATGGAGTGTGTGCATGTGGTTCCCCTTCCAATGTTTGCTCTATTTAATAGATGGTGAGGAATATGAGAGGCATTCCATCATTCCATGATTCCATCATCCATTCTCTTGGGAGAATAGTGTTGTGAGACAAAGGATTCCCTGGCAGTAGTACGTTGATTGAGGGCTCGGGGGTGGCCAGTTGTAGCAAGATTTTGTACAACTGAGCCTATGGTTGGGTGGAGAGTCATCCCCAAAACTTTGTTGCAGTTAGCAGAATTCAACTAGTGTTCAACCCTGAAATCACAAGTGAGAAACATCATTGCCACAGGTAAGTAGTCTCTACTCATTTATTGAAATTTGATATCAATTAGTTGATAAATTGTGTGTTGATTATAAATCATATGATTAATCTAATTAAGTACATGTTTTAATTTCGGGGCTATTACAGAGTAATGGAAAATACTCTTTCACTTTTCTCTCTTTTGTTGGAATGGAAATGATGCAATTACAAAAGAGTATGTTGGAATTATTATGCATGTGTTGTCCTTGATGGCAACTCACTTGTAACATAACGAGTATATGGTAACTAGATGAATCCAGAGGTTAGTTCTGAGGTAATAGAATAATGAAATAGAATACTAGAATGATGGTGCACATGTTTACAGATTAGAATCAAAAGTTTGATATAGGTGAACATTTGAAAATCTATACACGGGTTCGTCAAGGCCAAGTCACGTATACACACGAGTTTAGTGAAGAAAAGTAGCGTATGGTTTTTGCACCATGGTTTTCTAAATACCAGTGGTCCTTACCATGGTATCGGTTCATAGTAATGAGCATGACAACGGATATTGATCCCGTTAAAGATTACCACCGATACTAGTTTTGTTTTGACATGTGGTATTAGATGAGGGCTAAACTATATAAAGAGGTGAAGATCAAAGGCCTAAGAGTGCAAGTGAAAGGTTTTTTATGAATACTTCAATCTAAAGTATATTTTCATTTTAAGGGCCATAATTGTCACATAGATATGAAATAATTATGCACCAATAAATACAATGATGGATCAGGATCATGAGACTTGAAATGATTTTTCATTGTATGATCTGCTCATGGATTGACTAGATCTCAGTAATGACGCATGTTTTTATCTCTAAATATTATGATCTGGGTCTTTCCGAAGTTCTTAAGAGTTGCACAATTTTACGTAAAAATTTGCAGATATCTACATTGGTTTGTCTTGGGAAAAGCACATATACACACGGGTTCGATTCCTCAAAGTCCCCTATACAAAGTAAGGGTTAATTTTCATAAATCACTGATCAATCTAATCAATGTTGTTCCTTCTCTGTTGTCTATCTATGATGTCCTCATGACTGATCTCAGTTAAGTGATAATGTCTGAAGTAGAAATGATTGAATGAGGAAGTTGAATGTGATTATGGATTGATTGAAGAATGTTAAGGTTGCTTTCTGATTGTGATTGAAGATCATTCATAGTTATGTGATTAGTTCAGAGTGTTGCAGTAGTTATGAGTATGATTTAGTGTTATATTCAGAAATTCTAGTGGTCAAGTTTTCAATTTTCAGTATATTAAGATCTGTATGCGGATTTCTCTACAGAAAAGCACATATGCAGATGATTTTCCTTAAGTGAAGTAGCATATACATTTTGGAATTTGAATGATTAGGACTACAGTTGATTCCGTGTGTTGATATGGTATTTTGGGTTTAGTACTGTGTACTGGTTACAATGATCCGACTATTCCAGTGGATTGGTTGAGTTTTGATTAAGTGTCAGTTTATTTGGTTTTCAATGATTAGTTGATTCTGTGTGTCAGAGATTGATGATTATATTACAGTGATGATATAGCATAAGTGTTGATATTGGATCCAGTGTAAAAATTTATGAAGCACGGTCCATGGATGTTGTTGAGGGTTGGATCTTTCAGTGAGGAAGTCGAAGCTTTCGGCCAGTAGTAGCCGGTGATTTGATCAGGGGGTTGGAGCTCCCTTCCAGTAGGAGTTGGAGAACAAGTGAAGGTTGTAGCCTTTAGAAGGTGGGTGCCTGTGTACTGGTATGAGTCTGCATCACTACAAGTATTTAATAATTTTTTGATATTAATAAGTTTTGAAGACTGAGATGACATCAGTGGTTGTTTTCTCCCACATTGGGTTTGAACCTTAAATCCTGGTGTTCATGTGTGTTACTTACGTTTGATAGTTTATTCTACTCTTACTACACCTTTTTACTACTTATCAATTGCCTACTAAATCTCTTACATTCTGGTTCAAGTTTAATAGATAAATAATTAGTTGTTTTACAATTTTACTGAGCATACACTACTTTCTTTTACAATAGTCGCATATATACACTAGTTGGGTTCAGTCAAGTCACATATACATTTCAAATAACAAAAATTATTATTGTGAGTTTTTAATAAATACTGATTCACCCCTCCTCTCAATATGTTTCCGAACAATTGGTATCAGAGAAGGTCCTTCAAAAGAAGCTTGATTGCTTGAAGGAATATCTCCCAAGATGAGCGATCAACATGGATCAGCATCTATCATACCACCACTCTTTAACGGAAATAATTTTATATATTGGAAGACAAGAACCAAATCCCATCTTCAGTCTCTTAGAGTAGATGTTTGGGCAATTGTGGAAGGAGGTTACCAATATCCAGCTGTAGTTCCCACAGATGCAGCAGAAAAGAAGACGTATGAAACCAATGCCAAAGTTGTCAATGCATTATTGGGAAGTCTGACAGAATAAGAATTTGTCAAAGCTATACACAGAAAAATAAATATGGGACAGAATCATTCAAAGCTATGAAGGAGATACCAAGGTAAAAAGTGTTAAACTCCAAACTCTCGTAATTCCATATGAAACTATCAGAATGTATAATGATGAAAGTATTTCTAGTTTCTTGCTACATATAGATGAGATTGTAAATCGCATGAAAATTTTGGGTGAATAAATAAACGACACCAGTTTATTAGAGAAAATCTTAATATGTATAACTCCTAAATTTGAGTCAAAAGTGTCTTCCATTGAAGAGAAGCAAGATCTGTTGACTCTTATTGTTGTTCAACTTCATGGGATCCTGACTGCTTTTGAAATGAGGAAATGAGGTCGTTCAAAAGTCAGAGAAGCTACATTTAAAGCATCTGCAAAAGGAAAAGAAAAGTAAGAATGCAAGGAATTAGGATACATATCAGAAGAATATGAGGTGAACTTTGTAAAGAAAATTTAACTGGGCACTGGAAGGTTCACAGGTAAGCTTCCCTTCAAATGTTCTGCTTGTGGTAGAGTTGGACATTGTGCTGCTAAATGTCCTCATAAAGACAACCATGACAAAGGGAAGGATACTACAAAAGGTAATAGGAGATAGTTTGATAATAGAAGATGTTATTATACTCATGAAGATAGTGATGGATTTTCAAATGGTGAAGAAGGTGAATCTAATCAGGATCTTAAATTACTCATTGCTTTTGAGAAAAATACTAATGAGTATAATGATAAATTTGTGGATGCATTAGAAGAAAAATATTTCTTTGAAGAAATTACTATACTCAAAATTTGCTTCGAAGAAAACAAAGTAGCCATAGATACTTTGAAGCATCAACTCATATAAAAGGAAAAGCATAATGAGAAGTTAGAATGTGAAATAGTAAGTCTATGAATGGAAATTGAGAAAATAAAAACTTTGATCTTAGATTTTCTAAAGGATATGAAACCTTAGAAGAAATTATCAAGGTACAATGCTCTCCTCTTTTGAAGACAGCTCTTGGATACACTGGAGAAACATCTCAAACAGAAAAGTCTTCAACCACCACTAGAATCTATCTAAATGTAGCAAAAACCAGTTAGCAAAACTTCAGTCCTTAGCGGGAGAATAAGAGCATTCGACAGGTAAATCACGTTCACTCCAATCCAAGGATGAACAACAACAGAAGCACCACTCAAAGGGTAAACAACACCAGAATATTCTATGATCACAATTTCTTATTTAATGGACAATGTTTCTGATGTCATAATTTTGGTCATAAGGTTGCTCAATGTGTTGCATACAAAGCTATCATGACTAGAGAAGCAAGAAAACAAAGGAATGAGCCAAGAGTCAAGAAGAACTCTTGTTATATCTTCTCACCTCTTATAGATGAAACTGAATTCTCATTTTGCAATAACTTTGGACATGAAGAACGTGAATGCAAGAATAAATTATAGCCAACACCTCAAAAGGAGCAAATATCAACAAATTCTAAGGTATGGAAAAGGAAGGAGTCACAGTCTGAAAGATGTGGCATAACATTGTTTGCAAAAGGACAAGAAAATCAATGGTACATTGATAGAAGATGCTCAAAAAACATGGCAGGTGATAAAGGTGAACTTATTTCATACAATTCTTTAGAGAAAGAAAAGAATGTCACTTTTGGAAATGACTCACCTATTGTCATTCAGGGTAAAGGTTATGTTTTTCTAAAAGAAAATTTTAAAGCTGGTAATGTTATTTATTTTTATGGATTAAAGGATAACTTTTTGGGTGTAAACCAAACGTGTGATCAAGGAAATGAGGTGGTATTATGATCATAAGAATGTGTGGTTCGTGAACTTGACACAGGAAAGACTATAATAAAAGGAACAAGAACCCTGAGAAATCTATATATATTGAAAGGTGGCCAAGAACAATGTTACCTAGGCCAGGAAGAAGAGAACTGGTTATGGTACAAAAGGTTGGGACATCTAAACTTCTCTCAAATAAGAAAATGAAGCAAGCTCAAATTTGTTTGTGATCTACCCTACATCACCATACCAGAAAGTACCATATGTAAGTCATGTCAATTCGATAAGAAAACCATAGTTCAATTCAATGCTAAAGAAGGATTAGTAAGTAAGCCTCTTGAACTTATACATATTGATTTGTGTGGACCAGTAAGGAAAATGTCACCTTGTGGAGAACAATACTATATCTTATTCATTGATGACTTTTCTAGAATGGGGTGGATTGGTCTATTGAAACAAAAATATGAAGCATTTGATAAATTTAAATCTTCAAGGAATTAGTTGAAAATGAATTATATCTAAAAATCAAATGTCTCAAATCTAACAGGGGAGGATATTACATATCAAATGAATTCTTTGATTTATGTGAACAACATGGCATAAAATGGAAATTTTTGTAGCTAAATCCCCTCAACAAAATGGTGTGGTAGAAAGAATGAATAGAATTGTTCAAAAAATGGCTCGTGCTATGCTTGATGAGTCTAGAAATACTGACACCTTCTGGGGTGAAGTTGCACATATTACACTAAATATTCTCAACAAGGTTCATGTTTGTGTGAATGGTGATAAAACTCCGTATGAACTTTGGCATGGTAAGCCTGCCACTATAAAGCATTTTATATTTTTTGGAAGCAAATGTTTCATAAAAAATAATGATGAAAAACTTGGTAGGTTTGAAGCTAGAGCAGATGAAGGAATACTTCATGGTTACTCATCTAGAAACAAAGGATACAAATGTTATAATAAGGGACTTCAGAAAATTGTTGAGTGCATTGATGTTATGATTGATGAAGCATGCATAGGTCCCAAAAAGGTAACATCCAAAAAAGAAGATGATGATGATTATGATGAATGCTTTCCCACATCAAATCGCAATGATATAGAAGAAGAAACTAATGAAGCAATAGAAGAAGACAAGTCAAACAAAGAAAAGTCTCCATTGAGGTATGTTCAAAAGAATCATCCAGAAACTAAAATTCTAGGAGAAAAGGAATCTGGGGTACAAGCAAGAATAACCCTTGTAGGATCTTCTAGTTATCTAGCTTTACTATCCACCATTGAACCACAAAATGTAAATAAGGCTAGTAAAGATGAATGTTGGGTTATGACCATTAATGAAGAACTTGATCAAATTGAAAAGAATGATAATTGGGAATTTGTTCCAAGGCCTCATGATACAAATGTTATTAGGAAAAAATGGATATTCAAAAATAAGTTGAATGAAAATGGAGAGGTCATTAGAAATAGAGCTAGACTTGTTTGTAAAGGTTATGCTCAACAAGAAGGTATAGACTTTGAAGAAAAATTTTCACCAGTAGCTAGAATTGAAGCCATAATAATGTTTCTTGCATTTTCACGCTTTCAAAATTTCAAAGTTTATCAAATGGATGTAAATCTACTTTCCTTAATGGCGATCTAGAAGAAGAAGTGTATATTGAATAACCAGAAGGATTCATTTTGGGGCATGATGAAAACCTTGTATGCAAACTCAAAAATGCTTTATATGGGTTAAAAAGAGCTCCACAGGCATGGAATTGTTGTCTTGAAAAATATCTTCAACAACAAGGTTTCACAAAAGGATCTATAGACAACAAATTGTACACAAAAGTTGAGGGTGATAAACTGCTAATTATTGTTGTTTATGTTGATGATATCATTTTTTGCACTAATGAAGAATATATGAGTCAAAACATTTCTTCAGTTATGCAGTAAGAATTTGAAATGTCCTTACTTGGGGAACTGACCTATTGTCTTGGTCTACAAGTACAAGTAGCAAAGGTGACATCTTTCTCTCACAAACAAAATATCTCAAGCAAATTTTGAAGAAGTATGGGATGGAAGAATGCAAACAAGTATGTACATGCACGATGATAGGATGTAGCCTCAGTTCAAATGATGATTCTCCTGAAGTAAACCAACCAAAGTACAGGTCTATGATTGGAAATTTACTTTATCTAACAGGTACCAGACCATATATCATGCAGGCAGTTGGGACTGTTCAACGTTTGAAAGCTAATCCAAAGGATTCCATCTTCTGGAAGTAAAGAGAAAACTAAAACATCTCCAAGGAACCCAAGATTTTGGGCTATGGTATCCTAAATATGCAGATTGGGTTGGAAATATTGATGACCAGAAAAGAACTATTGGAGGTGCATTTTACATGGGCCCCCCATTGGTATCTTGGTTCAGAAAGAAACAAAGTTCTATTGCCTTATCTATAGTGCAAGAATGATATGTAGTTGTTGTATCTTGTTGCACACAACTTCTTTGGATGATGCAAACTTTACAAGATATACAAATCAAATGTTCTCCATCCATCTCCATCCTATTTGATAATACAAGTTCTATTAGTATTCCAAAAAATCTTGTTATGCACTCTAAGACCAAGCATATTCCTATTAAGTATCACTTTCTACGAGAACAAGTGCTTGAGGAAAACGTTAAATTGGAGTATGTTCCCTCCAAAGAACAAGTTGATGATATACTTACTAAACCCCTTCCCAGAGAAACATTTGAATATCTCAGATAGAAATTGGGAGTTGTTTACGCCTCATTTTGCTATTAATTCAGTATGCTCAGTCTACATGTGAAAATTCATAAGGTTGCTGGATATATGTGGGTTTCATGAGGTATAGTCGCATATCTACGCAAGTTTCTTTGCATACAATAACATATGTTTTTATCTGATAGAAAAAAAGTGGGACAGACTCAAGATCAGCCTCTGACATTCTTCTGGCAACTATGATTTGATTTCTCTTGGTCTGGTTTTCATGGGTATAGTCTGCTAATATGGTATTGAGTTATGTTTTTCTCATTGATATTTATATGATTGATGAAGATGCTTTGATCAATGAATTGTTGAAAATGAACATGTAGCATAGGTTCATGGGGAGCATTAGCCTTGCCAAATATAATGCATTATTGGCATTCTAGTTGCTGAATTATGCTACTTTTAAGATCTTTTGGTCTTAGTTATTAATGTCATATATGTCATTTCATGTAAAGGTTATGTGGAGACATATGATGTAATAATTGTCATATTCAATCATGTATGGACTTCTGAGGTCATGTCAAATTTGTAATCCCACTTGGTTGGGTAGTTGAGTCAAAGAGGTATCCCCGCTTGGTTGGGTAATTGATGTAAGTATGAGTCCTTGATGATAGAAAGGTCATACTCATTTGAGTTATAGAGTCACGTTTTTCATTTGAGAATATTTCTGAAGATTCAGCATGTGCTAATGGGGAGCATGGACAATATAGTGAAAATTATCTCCAAAAGGAGAGTTTTGGTCTGCCCTTTGCCCTAGATGTAAAAGGGGGAGAATATCTTAGTGTTTGATGTATCTAATAGGTTTTTTCAAGATGAAGTGATAAACACCAACATGGTTTCCATCAATTCCAAAGGGAGAGATTGTTGGCATTATGATGCATGTGTTTTCCGTGATGGAAAGTCACTTGTAATAGAACAAGTATATGGTAACTATATGAATCCACAGGTTAGTTCAAAGGTGACAGAATAATGAAACAAAATCCCAGAAAGATGGGGCATAGGTTTACAGATTAGAATCAAAAGTTTGATACACATGAACATTTGAAAATATATACGCGGTTTCGTCAAGGCCAAGTCGTGTATACACACAAGTTTAGTGAAGCAAAGTAGCATATGGTTTTTGCACCATGGTATTCTAAATACCAGAGGTCCTTACCCTGTTATTGGCCCATAGTAATTAGCAGAACAATGTATATTGATCCCATCAAAGATTACCACCGACACTAGTGTTGTTTTGACCCATGGTATTGGATGAGTGCTAAACTATATAAAGAGGTCAAGATCAAAGGGCTAAGCGTGCAATTAAAAGGTTTTGTTTTTGATGAATACTTCAATATTAAGTATATTTTCATTGTAAGGGCCATAGTCATCACATAGATCTAAAATAATTATGCACCAATGAATACAATGATGGATCAGGATCATGAGACCTGAAATGACTTTTCATTGTATGATCTGCTCATGGATTGACTAGATCTCAGTACTGATGCATGTTTTTATCTCTGAATATTATGATCTGGGTCTTTCTAAAGTTCTGAAGAGCTGCACAATTTTAGGTCAAAATTTGCAGATTTATATGCTGGTTGGTCTCGGGAAAAGTGTGTATACATGTGGGTTCGATTCCTCAAAATCGTGTATACAAAGTATGGGTTTATGTTCATAAATGACTGATCAATCTAATCATTGTTGCTTCTTATCTCTTGTATTTCTATGATGTTTTCATGATTGATCTGGGTTAAGTCATAATGTATGAAGTAGAAATTATTGAATGATGAAGCTGAATGTGGTTAGGATTGATTGAAGAATGTTAATATTACTTGCTGATTGTGATTGAAGATAAGAGATATTTATGTGATTGGTTCAGAGAATTGCAACAAATCTAAGCATGATTTAGTGTTCTTTTCAGAAATTGTAGTGGTCAAGTTTTCAGTTTTTAGTATATTAAGATCTGTACGTGAGTTTCTCTACAGAAAAGCACATATGCATGTAGGTTTCCTTAAGTGAAGTAGCATATACATTTTGGAATTTGAATGATTAGCACTACAATTGATTATGTGTGTTGATACAATATTCTGGGTTTAGTTCGGTGTACTGTTTACACTAATCTAACTATTCCAGTTGATTGGTTGAGTTTTGATTAAGTGCTAGCTGATTGGGTTTTCAATGATTGGTTGATTTTGTGTGTCAGAGATTGATTATTATATTATAGTGATTATTAAGCATAAGTGTTGATATTGGATCTAGTGTGAAAATATATGAAACGTGGTCCATGGATGTTGCTGAGGGTTGGAGCATTCAGTGAGGAAGTCGAAGGTTTCTGCTAGTAGTAGCTGGTGATCAGATTAGGGGGTCTGAGCTCCCTTCCAATAGGTTATGGAGAATGAGTGAAGGTTATAGCCTTCAGTAGGTGGTTGCCTATGTAAAAGTATGAGTCTACACCAGTACAAGAATGTAATAATTTTTTGATACCAATAAGTTTTGAAGACTGAGACGAAAACGGTGGTTTTATCCGACACTCAATTTCCACCTTAAATCTTGGTGTTCACGTGTGTTACTTATCTATGATACTTTATTTTGTTCTTACTATACCTGTTTACTTCTTATCAAATACCTAATAAATGTCGTACATTTTGGTTCAAGTTTAATAGATAAAGAATTAGTTGTTTTACATTTTACTGAGCATACGCTAGTTTCTTTTACAACAGTCACGTATATACACTAGTTGGGTTCAGTCAAGTCGTGTATACATTTTAGAAAAGAAAATTATTATTGTGAGATTTTAAAAAATACTAATTCACGCCCCTCTCAGTATATTTCCCAACATAGTAGTCACTCTCTATGGTGTTCACTAAGACATACAACCCTTTGGATACCACAAAACACCATCTCCCTCTATTCTGCACTTTAATAGAATGAAATCCCTTTTCCTGATGGTGGCCTAGTTATAATATACCATGGTATCCAACTAAGGTTAAAATTGACTCATTCAACCATCAACCTTAATTAAAATTTATCCCTTATAGATTATTCTTCATAGTTCCCACATAGATATCCCTTTTTCTAGGAATAGTGATGGATGACATAACATCCTCTCAGATTATGTCGGTAAATCATGATAGGTCAACTTCTGGGAGGCATAATTTTTGCATCCAAACATTGATTGATGCAATTCTTACACCATTGTAAAGGTATTGGAGCGTAGAATTGTTTCATAGGGTACAATGCTTAACCAACAATGTTTTACCCCAAAAAATAATTATTGAAGACCTCAAAGTTGCCTAGACATGTTTTGACCCTAATTCCACTACAGGGAAAATACCTTCTAGCAGAGGTTATAACTAAGTTTTTAGTGTTATAAAATTGAAAAAAATTGTCAAAAAATATTCGTTAAAACATTTATTTTCGATAGAAGATGTTTTAGTAGAGGTTTCAACAAAATGTTATCACAATTGAAAAAATCTGGGCGACCGTAGGTTTCAACGAATGTTTTTTTTGTGGTGCACTTCATGGAACAAGTAGCACCAATGCCCTACATATATGAAAGCACAGGGCGACATACATAAATAAAGCACCATGTCATTGAATGAAAAGAAAACATGTGCGTAATATATACCTCATCGATGCTATTATATCAAATAGCCTTGGGATGTTCTTATAAGGAACGACAATAGGGCACATAAAAAACAATTGTTGTATCAGTGAATTTTTTTTAACTTGCAATGCCAACGAAAATTGTTTGTACAAATGTCCCGATTCATTAATTATACAAAATTACCAGTGGTATTTGTTTTCGTAATGCACCAGGTAGAAATAATATTTTATAGCACTGGGCTATTAGTTCTATGAAAACACTGGTGCGTTGAGAAATACAATGCATCGAGGTGTTAATCTCAAACAATATAAGTGCTTGAAGAAATAAAAGCCCCGGTGTTGTCATTTTCGACAAAGGAACCAGTCTTGCAAAAAGCTTTCGTCACGGGTGCTTTTATATAAGATAACGCACTGGGAATTTAGTATGTTATAGATGCACCAAATTTTTGAATGAGATTTTTTCTTTTTTGGAAACATCTACCTATGATAGTCAAATTTTTGTAATTTGTTAAATACGTTATTTATCAAAAAATAGACATATATCTTATAACAATATTCATACTAATTAAAATTTCATTAGTGTATTTGTATATGATGTTTAAATTACTTTGTTATATTATCAGATTTCACATCTCTTCATTATAATATTTAATCATCCATGTATTTAATCAATGGTGTATCGTTTAACAACGACATTGGATAACACAATAGAATAAATTAAAATGCGTTTTATTATATATCAATAAGAGGCTCTTTGTCATACTAAATGGTATTGTTATTGGTAACCCCTTGTCTTTCAATGGGGACACTATGTCCATTACATTAAACAAAATATCTAATTTTCACGGACAATTATTTCAAAAAATTCAATAGGTTGCATTGATATCCAAATAGATCATCATTATTCGCTGCAACTACTGTTAATGTTCGAGCTACTTCCATGACTTGGGTTATTTGGAGGAATCCTTTTTTGATTGCATCGATTGTTTGAGTCTTCTTGATCTTATTCCATCTCCAAACATAAAAATAAAGTGTGATGAGTGTATCTACATTGGTGAGAATAATGAAATTTGAAATAAAAAATATACATCAACGTAAATCAAATAGAAATGTACCATAGAAAGAAGTGACTCATACACTATGCACATGGTTTCAAAACCAACTCTCATGCCTTGTTCCGATAAGTCTTCTGTCAGTGTCATTCCATACTTTGTTTTTTGCATGTTTTACACCCCATTATAAATCCTAGATTTAATATAAAGGATTTTTATTTTCTATTGATTATAAACTCACAGAATTAAAGCAACATAGATACTTACAAATTCCACAATTAATTCTTTATATGCCAACATATACTCACAACCCTTATTTAACCCAATGTCAATTAATTCTTCTGATGGATCTTCTTTGTACGTTAGCACCTATTTGAAGACATTCAATGATGGTTGCTATAAAACAAATTAAAATATACAAAAACGAAACATTGAGTTGTAGTAAGGAAATATTAACAATTACTCACAAACTTTGAAATCAACCTGTTTCTCCCTTGTCGTCCTGTTTTATGTGTTGAATGAGTTCCATCTTGTTTTCTTTTCTGTAAGAAAATACTTGAAAATTAATATTCAAGGCTAAATTATTTTTTTATATGTACAAATTCAATCATGATTACATACATTTGAAACATGTTGTTGTTGAGATGGTTGCTTCTGTGATGCAATTATTTCCATTTCTTTCACCATCTCCTTATACACTTTCTTGGACATTCCTACTGTCATCTTTCTCATATCAGCGTGTTGATCATTTGATATTTTCATAGTCTTCCTAAAAAATGTAATAAATTATTTTTATAATGATATATGAAAACTAAATATAACAAAATCAATATTACTAAATGAATGGTTTGTAGTAATATATACATATAATTCTAGAAAATTATTTTATATAATTAGGAATATTACCTTTTGAATGATTCTTTTTTGTTGTTGTATGTTTTTTCTATTGCAAGTCTAGCATGTCTCATTAACATCCAACACCACTCCATATGAACTAAGAACCAATTCATCGTCATTTACATGTTCTATAATTCTTCTTTTCTTAGAAAGATATTGATCTTTTCCTTCATTGTTGCTCCCTCTAAAACATTAAACATATATGATGGCACCAGCCCAACACTTTATAAACTGTCATAATTGAAATGATTTTGTAATGTTTATATGTTTGATTGAATCATTCGGTGGTGTTTACACATGGATGAAATGCGCCGTTGGATATTTTGGGTTTTATATTATATGGCATTCAATTACACAGTAATGAATAGGTACTTACCTCAGTTTTCAGATTCCTGCTCAGTCCAAGGCTTGAATCCTTTGTTTGTCATTCTTTTTGGTCATTTGCTGTTGGTTAGTCGAGGGTTTCTTCATTGTGCTCTACAAGGTTTTGGTGGGCAGCTCTGCTGCGAGTCTTGGGTGCACCTCTGGTTGTTCTTTGCTATGAATTTGATTGTCCTTAATCCTTGGTTCATTGGCAGTTGTGGTTTTCCCTGTAGCTGCCTGGGTAAGTGACCTCTGTTGTGTTTTGTTTTCCTTCTATCATGGGTTCAACAGGCCACCGTATTTCAACTCATGCACTGGTATTGCCCATTCTGGTTGGCAACTCAATGTTTGCTTGTTTCCAGGTTCAGCTCGATGGCTTTCTTTCATCCTCGGCTTAATACACAGGTAATTCCTCTTTCTCTGTTTCAATTTATGGGTCTCTTTCCACAGTTTCTGACCTGGTCTGCTCCTTCGTCTCCACAGTCAGTCAGAGCTGTTGGTGGAATGTCGGTCTTTGGTCTCACTGCAAACTCTCAGGTAAGATGAATGCAACTTTCACTGTTTTGTTTCCCTTTCCAGCTCTGTATTTCACTTCTGCTACAATTTATGCTCTAACACCTGTGTATCATGGTTGTGCAGGTGTTAAGGGTTTGCAGTTGGAGGGTTTGGCCATATACGTCTCGGTCTTGTCTGGTAGGCTCTGCCTCTTCGAATTTCTTTTAGTGTTCGTTCTGGTCTTTAACTTACGCCTTCGGGTTGTATGGGTTTGTCACCCACGTTGCTTTTCAAATGGCTCACACTATGAGCGATGCTCTACTACTTTGGAATTCTGGGCTTCCACTGTGTCTTGACTGCAATCTTCTGTTTATAGTTGCAATTTCTATCGAAACCCTCACCTAGGGTTTGTCATTCAAGGGTCTACGTGTCTATGGTTGTGTATGAATATGTGGTTGAAACCCTCACCTAGGGTTGGTCATTCACAGTTTGAGCGTTCACGGCTTTGTTTTTACAGTTCTGTTATGTAATTGTGATATGCTGGACTTTGCAATTTTTGAAAGGAAAATTCTTCAGGGAGATATAATAAGATTAGGTTTGATTTACCTAAATAACGTTCGCTGTTGATTTTCTCTGAATTCGTAGTCGGAACTGCTGTTATGATTCTTCTGTTTGCTTGAGATGTGATGTATAAATGTGCGTGAACCCTGTAGTTATGCTGGCAATTTTATATGGCTGTCAATTTAAATGTATGGTGGAAACTTTCGTCTAGCCTGTGGGTGTTTGGCCTGTACCGAATTCTGGTTGTATCACTCCTGGTTTATTTTCGTTGTTTGCTTCAAACGAATTACAAACCCTCATATTGTATCTGCTCTTCAGTCTTGCTATGAGAACTGGTTCTTTCTCTCTGGAAACAAAAAGAATTTATTTTCAAGAATCTGTGTAGAGTTAGTTGTATGCTCAAATAGTCATTAATTGGAAAACATAATAAATTACAGTAGGCATACAGATGGACATAACTTAATTTCTCTGTTCTTGCTATTATTTGAGTGCAAGAGGTACTGAACACCTTACATGATTTGTCCTGTTACATTTATATGTTCCTTGTTCCAGTTAATGAAACTGTACAGTTGGTTTTTAGTTATAGACTTTACAGTTACATGGTTATTAGTCATTCATTCTATCTTATGACAAGATTTTCCTTTAAGATACATTTGTCTTTTTCCTTTTAAAATAGTAGGACAATCATTAATCCACGACTTGTTAACAACAGACAAACAAATAATCCTAACTGATCAACTACCCTTGATTAATTTAGAAATTAAGATAAGAATAAAAGTTCTACCTACTATTCTGTCAACTAACATAAAGACGAATAAAAGTAAACTCAACTCTTTGACCTGGCAGAGACCGACACTCGGTCATGGTGCCTGAGTTGGATGCTCCTGCATTAGGCTCCTGGGCAAAAGAAAATCATGACTCCAGTCCATGAGCTCCTCAATTGAAGAACCTGTCTGCTCAATCTACCTGGCATCAAGCCATGAACTGTCCTCAATAGGACGGTTCTTCCACTTGACTAGGTATTGTAGATACTCCTTCCACCGAGTTCATTTGGCCACTTGAGTATCGAGAATGCGCTCAATCTCGGGAGGTTGAACATAAGGCATCTGTCTCATCCAAGCTTCTCCTCCATCTTGCGTATTTTGTGTAGGCCACGTGGTTCCATCTTCTTCCTTCTTCTTTGGGTCAACCGTGTAGGGAAACAGGTCTACTACGTAAAAGATAGTTGAAATGCCTATTCCAGGTGGCAACTGTATCTCATAGGCATCTGCCGAAAATTTTCGAAGGACTTTGCAGGGTCCTATCTTCTTATACTTTAATTTATTGTATGTACCCCTAGGGAAGCGTTCCTTGCACAAACGCACGAGGACTTCATCTCCTACATTAAACTGTACTTCCCTTTTCTTCAAATCTGCTTACTGTTTATACTTTAGGCTGCTGTCCTGTAATTTGATTTTACCTGCTCATGCAAATCCCTCATCACATTAGCGAAATCTTCTCCATATGCGGTTCGCCTTTCTTGCAGTCCAAGATCCCGCAACTCATGCACTCCGTGAGGATGCATGCCATACATGATTTGAAATGGACTGAAGCCTGTGCTGTGGTTAGGCAAATCATTATAAGCGAACTCTGCCTGTGCTAGCACTCAATCCCACATCCGCGAATTCTCTCCAACCAGACTTCATAGCAGGTTTCCTACACTCCTGTTCACAACTTCTGTTTGTCCATCGGTTTGCGGATGATAAGTAGAACTGTAACTCAACTGTGTATCCATTTTCTTCCACAGGGTACGCCAAAAGTGTCCTATAAACTTCACATCCCTATCCGACAGAATAGACTTTGGCAACCCATGTAACTTGAAAATCTCTATGAAAAACAAGTGGGCCACGTGAGTGGCATCACTGGTTTTCTTGCAAGGGATGAAATGCGCCATTTTCGAGAATTTGTCCACTACCACCATCACCGATTCGTAATCTCTCTATGTCTTAGGTAGACCTAAGATGAAGTCCAAGCTGACTGAATCCCACGGTCTGCCTGGAACAGGTAACAGTGTGTACAGTCCCATGTTTTGACTGTGACCCTTTGCCAACTAGTACACTTTACATCTGGCCACAAATTGCTGCACATCCCTCCGCATCTTTGGCCAAAAGTAGAAATGATTGTTCTGCTCGAGTGTCTTGTCCATGCCGAAATGTCCGGCTAGACCTCCACTATGCTTCTCCCGAATAATATTCTCTCTCTTTGAGCAGTCAGGTATGCATAGCTGTCCTCCCTTAAACAACAATTTCTCTTGTAGATTGTAGTCCAACCATGGACTATTATCCCTCACCAAGGGATTCAGACATGCCTCGTAGGCCTCCATAAAATCTGTATCAGTCTGGTATAAGTCTTTTAAGTGCTCAAAACCCAGCACTTGCACAATACTTTCTTGTAGAAGTAAAGCTCTTCTACTTAGTGCATCTACCACCTTATTGGCCTGCCCGCTAATATGCTTCAATACAAAGTTGAAACTCTACAGATACTCCACCCATTTGGCATGTTTGTGGTTCAACTTGTGTTATTGCATTACATGTTGTAGTGCAGAATTATCTCAGAACAACACAAATTCATTTCACAACAGATAATGCCTCCAGTGTTTTAATGCCTATATAACAACATAGAACTCCTTATCATACAATGAATACTTATGTCGACTTTCATTCAGCTTCTCGCTGAAAAATGCTAAAGGCTTATCCTCCTAGCTAAGTACAACTCCAATAGCCATACTGCTAGCATCACAGTGAACCAGAAAAACCTTCTTGAAATCTAGCAATCTCAGGATCGGCCTCTCAGTAATCTTCCTTTTTAATAACTAGAAACTTCTCTCCACTGCATCTATCCATTGAAAAGGCTGACTGGCCTTTTTAATGGTGTCCAACATAGGTGCACAAATTTCGCTAAAATTCCTTATGAATTTCCGGTAAAAACTCGCTAGTCCATGAAAGCTACGTACCTCGAATAAATTTTTCGGAGATGGCCAATTAACTATTGCCGCAACTTTCTCTGGATCCATCTTCAATTCATTTTCTGCTATTACAAAACCCAAATAAATCAATTCCTTCTGTAAAAAAATACATCTCTTCAAGTTTATTAGCATTTTATTCTACTGTAGTTTTTCCAGCACCTTCCATACATGTTAAAGGTGTTCTTCCCTTGTCCTACTGAAAATTAGTATGTCGTCCACGTACACTATCACAAATATCCCGATGTACTCCTTCAGCATCTCATTCATCAACCTCATAAATGTACTGGGCGCATTGCTCAGTCCAAATGGCATGACCAGCCATTCGTACAGCCCCTCATTCGTCTTAAAGGTTGTCTTCCATTCGTCCCCCTCTCGTATCCGAATCTGATGGCACATGCTCTTCAAGTCTATCTTAGAGAAATACGCTACCCTGCTTAAACAATCCCTCATGTCATCCATCAATGGTAATGGGAACCTGTACCAGATGGTGATTTTGTTGATGTCCCTTGAGTCCGTGCACATCTGCCACTCTCCTCCCTTCTTGGGGCTGAGAACCGTTGGGACTGCACAAGGGCTCAAACTTTCCCTTATCAATCCCTTGTCTAAAAATTCTTGCATCTGCTTTCTAATCTCTTCATTGTCCTTGGGGCTCATTTGGTATGCCGATTTGTTCGGCAAACTGGCTTCGGGTATGAATTCAATATGATGACTTATGCTTCTTTTGGGGGGTAATTTGTCTTGCAAGTCTCCACCACTATATCTGAAAATTCCTACAATATCTGTTGGATTTCTATAGGTAATTCTGATTCCTCTGTATGCAACAACACTATCCTTGCTTTCTTTACAATTGCGTAACCCATCTCACTGTCCTCAACTTGTTTCAGAAACTTTTTTCCACTAACCAACAATGCTCTTGTTTCACTTGTCCCTACTGTCCCTTCTTCCTTAATGGGCACAAGTGTATGCTTGATTCCATCCTTAACAAACTTATAACAGTTTGTCAATCCATCGTGTACCACTTTCCTGTCGAAAGGCCTGCCTAGCAGTATGTGACATACATCCATTGGGATGATGTCGCAAATGACTTTATCCTTATATCTGCTTATTTGAAACTCCACCTTGCACTATTCATCCACTAGCAACTGATGGTCTTTTTGCAACCATGAGACTCTGTAAGGGTTGGGATGTTTGAAGCGCTTCAACTCCAACTTTTCTATCATCTCTGTAGACACTAAGTTATCAGTACTACCGCTGTCAATAATTAACTTACAACACTTACCTCGTGACTTACAAACTGTTCTAAACAAAGCCTTCTGTTGTGTCTATTCGGTGACCTCCTTGACTGGTTTTAACAATACCTTATGCAGCACCAGGGCTTCCCTTATCTCTGGAGCATTTTTTTCTTCTTGGGGAGGTGTTGCTGCTTCTTCTTGTTGTGCAACATATGCACCCTGTTGTCCAGCTTGTTCTGCTTCTCGACATTCAAACGATCAGTGTCCCCATTTATGACACCTGCAACATTGATAACCAGGCCCTCTTCCTTGGTCATTTCCACTGCCTCGCTGGGCTGACCTATCGCCTCTCACATTATCACTTCTGTCCACTGATCCAAAAGCTCTAGAACTGCTGCCTTCCTCATTATTACTAGCAGTCCGCCCTCTACCATATGACTGGCCTCTTCCTTGGCCGGCTCCTCATCCTATCCGGGCATTCTACCTTCTAGTAATTTTCTCTTCAGCTTTCATCGCACTCTGATACGCTTCTTCGGTTTTCTTTGGAGATAAAATACTAATTTCTTCTAAAATTTCTAATCTTAACCCATTCACATACCTGGTTGTTCTTTCCGCAGTATCCTGTATATATTTGGCTCAAAAGTTCACTCGATAGAACTCCTCCGTGTACTCCCTTACCATCAATTCTTTCTGCCTCAGATTCTGCACCTACCTGTGCATTGCAATCTGATAGTCTTTCAGCAAAAATCTTCCCTTTAACTTGGCCACCATCCTTGACCAAGTTTTAATCGGCGACTTGTTCAATCTTTTTCTCTCCATCTGGACACTATCCCACCACAGGGCTACATGTCCCTTCAATTTTTTCGCAACAAACCTAACTCTGTGGTCCTCACTAACTTCCTCGCACTCGAAATACTTATCCATCTCACTGATCCAATCCAATAAAACCTCGATAGACAGACTTCCATCATAGGTTGGGAGTTCTGGCTTGGGTTTACTGCTTGCCACTAAAACAGATCTCAACAATCTCACTTTTGGGCTCTCACCCTTTGGTCCATCTATTACTGCTTCAGTTTCCTCTTCACTGTCATCACCTATCTCCGGGTCTCTTCTTCTCCCTGCCTCCACTGCCTCCAAACGGGCAGCAAGAATTCAGATCTCCTCTCTCAGTCCTTCCTCTGCTATCCTTCGAGCACCTCTACCACGACCTCGCCTTCCTCTTTCCATGTCTTCAATCAATTTCACCTGCTCTGATACCACTTTGATGGGACCAGCCCAACACTTTATAAACTGTCATAATTGAAATGATTTTGTAATGTTTATATGTTTGATTGAATCATTCGGTGGTGTTTACACGTGGATGAAATGCACCATCGGATATTTTGGGTTTTATATTATATGGCATTCAATTACACAGTAATGAATAGGTACTTGCCTCAGTTTTCAGATTCCCACTCAGTCCAATGCTTGAACCCTTTGTTCGTCATTCATTTTGGTCATTTGCTGTTGGTTAGTCGAGGGTTTCCTCCGCTGTGCTCTGCAAGGTTTTGGTGGGCAGCTCTGCTGCGAGTCTTGGGCGCGCCTCTGGTTGTTCTTTGCTATGAATGTGATTGTCCTTAATCCTTGGTTCATTGGAAGTTGTGGTTTGCCCTGTAGCTGCCTGGGTAAGTGACCTCTGTTGTGTTTCATTTTCCTTCTGTTGTGGGTTCAACAGGCCGCCGTATTTCAACTCATGCACTGGTATTGCCCATTCTGGTTGGCAACTCAATGTTTTCTTGTTTCCAGGTTCAGCTCGATGGCTTTCTTTCATCCTTGGCTTAATACACAGGTAATTCCTCTTTCTCTATTTCAATTTATGGGTCTTTTTCCATAGTTTCTGACCTAGTCTGCTAGTTCGTCTCCACAGTCAGTCAGAACTGTTGGTGGAATTCTAGTCTTTGGTCTCACTGCAAACTCTCAAGTGAGACGAATGCAACTTTCACTGTTTTGTTTCCCTTTCCAGCTCTGTATTTCACTTCTGCTACAATTTATGCTCTAACACCTGTGTATCATGGTTGTGCAGGTGTTAAGGGTTTGCAGTTGGAGGGTTTGGCCATATATGTCTCAGTCTTGTCTGGTAGGCTCTACCTCTTTGAATTTCTTTTAGTGTTTGTTCTGGTCTTTAACTTACGCCTTCGAGTTGTATGGGTTTGTCACCCACATTGCTTGTCGAATGGCTCACACTGTGAGTGATGCTCTGCTACTTTGGAATTCCGGGCTTCCACTGTGTCTTGACTGCAATCTTCTGTTTATAGTTGCAATTTCTATCGAAACCCTCACCTAGGGTTTGTCGTTCAAGGGTCTGCGTGTCTATGGTTGTGTATGAATATGTGGTTGAAACCCTCACCTAGGGTTGGTCGTTCATGGTTTGAGCATTCACGGCTTTGTTTTTACAGTTCTGTTATGTAATTGTGATACGCTGGACTTTGCAATTTTTGAAAGGAAAATTCTTCAGGGAGATATAATAAGATTAGGTTTGATTTACCTGAATAACGTTCGCTGTTGATTTTCTCTGAATTCGTAGTTGGAACTGCTGTTATGATTCTTCTGTTTGCTTGAGATGTGATGTATAAATGTGCACGAACCCTGTAGTTATGCTGGCAATTTTATATGGCTGTCAATTTAAATGTATGGTGGAAACTTTCGTCCGGCCTGTGGGTGTTTGGCCTGTACCGAATTCTGGTTGTATCACTCCTGGTTTATTTTCGCTGTTTGCTTCAAACGAATTACAAACCCTCATATTGTATCTGCTCTTTGGTCTCACTATGAGAACTAATTCTTTCTCTCAGGAAACAAAAAGAATTTATTTTCAAGAATCTGTGTAGAGTTAGTTGTATGCTCAGATAGTCATCAATTGGAAAACATAATAAATTACAATAGACATACAGATGGACAAAACTTAATTTCTCTGTTCTTGCTATTATTTGAGTGTGAGAGGTACTGAACCCCTTACATGATTTGTCCTGTTACATTTATATGTTCCTTGTTCCAGTTAATGAAACTTTACAGTTGGTTTTCAGTTATAGACTTTACAGTTACATGGTTATTAGTCATTCGTTCTATCTTATGACAAGATTTTCCTTTAAGATACATTTGTCTTTTTCCTTTTAAAATAGTAGGACAATCATTAATCCATGACAATAGACAAACAAATAATCCTAACTGATCAACTACCCTTGATTAATTTAGAATTAAGATAAGAGTAAAAATTCTACCTACTATTCTGTCAACTAGCATAAAGATGAATAAAAGTAAACTCAACTATTTGACCTGGCAGAGACCGACACCCAGTCATGGTGCCTGAGTTGGATGCTCTTGCATCAATATATGATTTAATAGATTGTCTGAAACATATTACCTAACATTTTTAAGTATATTATTAATGAAAATTAAAAAAAAACACATATTAAATAGTATTTCTTCATTCATCTGATTCATCATTCTACAAAGTTTCTATTAGGATTTTATGATCTTATGCACTTAGATTAGACATAATAATATTGACCTTGTTCATTTTGTGGCTCTGCATGACACACACCAACCAATAGATATTAGTTAAACTTTCATATAGTTCAAACATATTAATTTTGTAAATAATTTACAAATAACTTGTCTTCCCTCCTTTTTTTTATGTGCTATCATTGTGTCGATCAATATTTTTATTACTTGTGACCTTTTGAGACATTTTTTTATCAATATGTAACATATACCATTCAATACAGAAGCCATTAAATACATTTTACAAACAAATCAAATAATTTTCAGCCGAAATAAGCTCTGGTAACTGGTGTGTTTATCTGAATCAACACACCAATGTGTTTATAACATTAAACACACTGGGTGTTTAATTTTTCAACACTTTCGTCGAAAAATAATTTTTAAAATTAATTTTAAATTATGACGGTGCGATTTGTAAAGCTAAACGCACTGTAATGATCTAACAACATTATTTCGAAGAGGCATGTCGATGTGTTATATTACACTGAGAGCACCGATGAATAGACTGGACAAAATTAAAAGAATTATAATATATTGATGCATTATATTAGACAGGGAGAACTAGTGCGTTGTATTACATATGGCACACCATGTAACATATAGCCATTTTAAAAAAAACGAAGAGGGCCAACACGGTTTGGATCTAATTCAATAAGTGATTCCCCTACTTTACATGTCAAATGCCCTATATGTAGTAAGTATATAAACCAATTAAAACTATAATGCCTAAATTGAAAACCCCTAATTGTGAAGTTGTAGAGGAAGTTAAACCCTGAGGTGAAATTTTGTAGGAAGAAGCAAGAGTGTAAAGTAAGTATTTTTTCTTTTTAATTTTAATTGAATTTAAATAGGAATAGAGATCGTAAAAAAGTTTACTAGTAAAATCTATAGTAAATTTTTAATAATACTAGGTTTTCTAATATACATATATTGTTGAATTTTGAATAAATCTAACAAAAATGATAAAATATTTTAAAAGTAAAATTTAATATTTTTGTTATCTAAGGTTTTGAGTGAATCACCATACCTTTAGACATGTGGTATTTCGGCAAATCCAAAATATTTTGTAGCTCCACAGTGCTCTAGTATGTATCTATTGCAAATGATCTCCCTTTCAATTAAACCCTAAAAGAAATTGTAAAAAATTTTATAAGTAAAATAAACACTAAAATTTAAATTTTTTTGTTATGAAGGTTTTTAGTGAATCACCATAACCTTTAGCTTCTGATATTCTAAATAATTATGTTGCTCCAATGAATTCTATTGTTGCACAGTGCTCCTGGTATGTGTCTCTTGCAAATCACTCGCTTGAATTTTTGGGTAAAGTAATTCAACGATGAATAAATTTTTACTATTTAAAATACTTTATGGAATTAAATTTTGAAAAATCTATTGCCGATTGTTTTTGAATTAATAATAATAATAATAATAATAATTACATTTTTTTTTAATTTCTCAATGCATTGGTGCGTTTGATAGTCAAACACACTAGTCTATTTATAAAACAAGTGCACCGACATTGTCAGGGAACCAAATTTTTTCAATGCGACAACATGATACAATTTTTTTTTAAATCCCATAACAGTGTGATTAATTTTTTTAACACATTGGTGCAGTTTCTATTTAAAAACTTGGATGCTCTAATTGGTATAGGAGCACTAAGCTGGTTGAATTCGTTTTTATTTTTTAAAATACAGAAATAGATGTGTAGCGGTGTTGATTTTTTTATAAAAGCGTCGATGTGGTTTTGTAGAAGACCACCGATATGATAACATATTTTTTATTTCGGAATTCCAAAAACTGGTCCGTACATTATTTAAAAGCCCCGATGCTATTATTTTTTTAAGCGCATTAGTGCAGTTTGTTCTAATAAGCGCACCAGTTGGGTTGAAAAGTTAGCTGAAATTTTAATTTAAGACAAAATGGGATATTAACCTCAAATTATCCTTTAGGATGTATCCACATGAATTATATTAGTTCATAGTGTACATTTTCTTCTTAGAGTCCCCTTATTCATGAAAAATGTTATGTAAACTATATTGAAATTGAGATTGTGGTTATATGGCTCTCGAGATTAATTTTAGATATGAAAAAAAAAATTTATTTCTGATTTTTCTCAAATGCAAAGAAAAAATATCAATAATATCAAATTCCAATTCTTCAAATTCCAGCTTGTTCCATATTTCTAATCAAATTCCTTGATAGAGTTCTCCCTTTCCATCTCTAGTAAGTTCATATTTTATTTATATTTCGATTATCTAATTGATTTTACTTTTTTTAATCCATGTCAATTTGAATAAAAATGTATCCAAATTTGGAATATCCTAATTCATAATCGAGTTCAGATGCAAAAAACATTCCTTCATTTCAAAAATGTCAGAAGCTCTTATTTGGAGCAGCATATCTCAAGCAGTTGATAGGTGAAAATGGACAACCTCTTCACCCTACCAATTGGAACATGGCATCTTCTAGCCACAATCCTAGATCAATTATGGTAATAATTGTTTGGTATAACGTAAGTTCATCAAACCAATTGTGTTGACATGCTTACTAATATCATTTATATTGTACTAATGACATTAAATATTTTTTGAAATTATAAGTATTATAGCGATGATGAATGGCCCACCGACCATCTTACGATGCACCCCACTACAATGTCAACTCAAGAGAAGGTTTCATTAAGAGCAAGACTTGGGGAGGAATCATACAAAGAATGGTTGAATCAAGAACCTATTTAATTCCCAGTACGTCTAGATTCACCAATTAGGAATGACTACAACAATAGTAGTTCTTCATCACAAATGGGTAATGGAGGAAATCAAATAGAGGTTTTTATGGATGATTACTTACATGATATGAACTCCATGGAGAGGAAATGTTTTTATATGCATTACAGAATGATGAGCTAGGGGATGATGCTCATATCATTGATACCTTATTCGAAAACCTAAAATCTACTTCCACCACCTGTCTCTTTGGACCTGGCAGCAAGTCAAAGTCTACTCAGCTAGGGACAACAATGTTGTTATACAACGTGAAAGAAAAGTTTGGGATGTAAAATGCATGTTTTTCGATAATATTGAGGTAATTGACCTACATGATCGATCAAGTTCCTTATATGTTGTCACATAATCAAAATTAAAAATGGCCAATGTTATGAATATTAAATATTGACATTGTACAATTATATTCCCCACCAACTGTAGGATATTCAAAGATAAGGTTCTTCTAAGCGATAATGTCTTGCTGGCTAGTTGCGAGGAGGTAAATAAGTTGTTGAAAATGTTGGGTGTTGAGTACATATCATATCATGCATGTCTGAATGATTGTATCCTATATAGAGGAGAATATATAGACAAAGAGATTTGCTCGAAATGTGGGCATGACAGGTACCGTAATTAAAAAACAAAATGGGTAAATCACATGGTCCTCCTCACCCCAAGGATTCAAATACACTCTTGTTGCAAAGAATTATCTATGTTGCAGGGATGGCATGCCTTACATAGAAGTAAGTTAGGAGCTATGTGAATCCCAAAAGACTGAATAGCCATGAAACATATAGTGAATAGATGTCTTGAAAAATTTAAGGATGAAGTACAAAGTCTATGACTCAGCATAGCCATGGATGGCATCAACCCATATTCCCTCCAAAACACCAACTATTCTATTTTTCCTGTAGTATTGATCAATAACAATATCCCCCCATGGTTTTCCATGATGAATGAACATCTTATGTTGGTTCTCATAGTCCCTGGTAGAATACAAGTGAAGAATATGGATGTCTACTTACAACCATTAGTAGATGAATTGAATGAATTATAGGAAAGGACTAGTCATCTCACACAGACAGTCCCTGTACATGTTGGGTGTGTGTTATATTTCATTCCATTACTAGCCCCGCATGCAAATGTAGGGGGTTAGACTGGAGCTGCTAAGTCCACCTTCATTACGCCGGGTGCAGCGAGGGGTTGCAACTGATCCGGATTTAAACAGGAACGCAACAAATTACAGAGATAACCATATACACAAAGATGCAGTGGAAATAATACTTCATTTCATTAATGGAAAATACTGAAATATGCTTACAAACAGAAATGGAAATAAACTAGCTAGGGCGATGGTAGCTTATCTCTGAGAAGAGATGTGATGGCTACATGCCTCTGAACTGTGTTACAATGAGGCTCGAAGGCCTATTTATTATTGAGAAACAATGGAGAAACCCTTAACATTGCAAAACCTAACCCTAGGAGATGAAACGCCAAACTGTGGGCCCCGTTTGGGGGTAAGTTGGTACATCAACTTCCCGGGGTCCTAACTTTGGCATATGATCTCCGTTTGACGCGTATAATAGCTCATTAGAAAGATCTATCCGAGCACTATCATTGTTGGAACAGGAAACACCAGTCCATTCCATGGACTCGTGTTGCCCTCGGATTCCCCAAAAAACGTCGTTTAGGGCCTCAAAATGGCTCCGGGAGTTCAGGACCCGAAAAACTGCTAAAAATAGTAAGTTGTGCTACAATTAAGGAAACTGAAAATGCTGAGAAAGACAATGGTGGGGGTCCAGGTGGACTTGGCAGGTGGCCACCAATATCCACTTGGATCATTCCTCCCTCCTTAGGAAGCAATGGTCCCCATTGCGTTGAGCTCCTCCATGAGATGAGGAAACTTCTGCTGAACTTGTTCCCTGGTGAGCCACTTGCCCTGCTGAAGGAGTTGGCCCGCTTTGACAACTCGATATAGTTGGATATTCTGTTGGCGAGTGTTCTTGATCTGTGTGTCCATGATCCGATCAGTTGCAGCTTGTTCCATGCAATCTGGATTTAATTCTGTGGGTTTGAGCTGTTCTGCAATGTCGGATGTGTCTAGCAATGGTGGAAAGTATGGCCGAAGGCGGTCCACATTGAATACTGGGTGCAGGCCAAGGAATGGGGGAATGCTGAGCTCAAATGCATTGTCTCCCATAGCCTTAGTAATGGTGTAAGGACCATATCGGAGTGGTCTCAATTTCCGATAGGCTCCAGTAAGGCGTTCCTTTTGCAAATGCAACCAGACTTTGTCGCCCACCTGAAACTTGTGTGGCACCCGATGTTGATCATGTCGCTGCTTGTACTTGGCATTTGATTTCTCAAGAATGTCATGGACCTTCTGGTGAATATGTTGGATGCGCTCAATGAAGCTGGTGGCCTTATCTGTTTTGGACTGGACATGAGCTGAATTCATGTGAGTAGCTGCAAGTGGCATGGCCACATCAATGGGGCATAGTGGCTGGAATCCCAAACCCACTTGAAAAGGGCTATGGCCAGTGGAGCTATGAAGAGCTCGGTTGTCGCTGTGCTGAACGTAGGGAAGGCTCTCGTCCCATGTGCGTGGATGCTTTGAGTTATACATGCACAGAATGTGCACAATCATCCTATTGACAACCTCTGTCTGGCCATCAGTTTGAGGATGGAAGGCTGTGGACTTCGTGAGTTTGGTGTCCAGCATTGACTAGAGACTGGACCAAAAGGTGCTGAGAAACCGACTGTCCCGATCTGAGATGATAGACTGTGGGATCCCAAAGTGCACCCACACTCGTTCAAAGAAGAGTTTAGCAGTGGCTTCTGCTGTGATATTCTTCTTGCGGGCCATTATAATGGCCATCTTTGAGAACCTGTCGACAACCACAAAAACACAGTCATTTCCATGCTTAGTGGAAGGAAGGCCTGACATGTAATCCATGGAGATGGATTCCCAAGGTCGACTAGGGGTAGGCAACGGGGTATAGAGGCCTTGCTTCTTAATGGTCGGTTTGGCAATGGCACAGGCAGTACATGATCGGATGTACTTCCCAACATCCTGTCGAAGATTCGGCCAATAGAAATAGTTTTGCAGTACTGCCACTGTTTTCTCGACCCCGAAATGCCCAGCAGCCCGACTGTAGTGTGCTTCCCAAATCATCTTGGCACGCTCGCTTGAAGGAACACAAAGGTGACCGAGGTGGCATAATAGGGCATCTTGGAGGTGAAAATCTGCAACCTGCCGACCCTCCAAGAGTGTCTGGTATGTGTGGCCGAATTCTGGGTCGCTTTTGTAGAGAAGTGGCCAATCAGAAGTCTCGTGCCCGCAAGAGTTGAGCACGGTGGTTAGCGCCATGATTGGTGGTCAACTAAGGCAATCTGCAACATTATTGGTGCTGCCCTTTTTATACTTGATATTCAAGTGAAACTGTTGCAGGTATGTAGACCACTTCTGATGGCGATCATTCTGCAATTTCCCTTGGGTCTGTATGAACTGCAGAGGTCGGTGGTCTGTGTGGATGACCGTTTCCTTCCCCAAAATGTAATGCTTCCATTGTCGGCAGGCCTGTACAATGGAATACATCTCTTTATCATAAGTGGGGTACTTCCGGACTGTGTCTGAAAGTGTTTCACTGTGATATGCCACTGGATGTCCATGTTGAGTAAGGACTACCCCAATAGCATAGTCAGAGGCATCTGTCTCGACCTCAAATGGTTGTTGTAAATCTGGTAACGCGAGCACTGGTGCCGTGCAGAGGCGATCCTTCAACTCCCTGAATGCCTTTTGTTGAGATTCAGACCAAAAGAATTTTGCTTTCGCCCTGCCCTTGGTGACTTGACTCAAGGGCCAAGAAATATGAGAAAATCCCAACACAAACCCGCGGTAGAAGTTGGCAAGACCTAGAAAGCTGCGGAGCTCTGTTAGAGTGGTTGGAGAGGGCCAATCCCGAATGACTTGGACCTTGGCTGGATCGACATGCACCCCCTGTTCATCAATGATGTATCCCAGATACTGAACCTCGGTCATGCCAAAAGTGCATTTCTCCAAATTGGCACATAGCTTGTGTTGCCGCAGTGTTTGGAGAACCTGTCGGATGTGTTGGAGGTGCTCTTCCCAACTCTGGTTGAAGATCAGAATGTCATCCAAGTATACTACTACAAAGGAGTTGGTGAATGGCCGCAAGATGTCATCCATTAGCCTCATAAAGGTTGCAGGAGCATTCGTCAATCCGAAAGGCATGACCAACCATTCGAAGAGGCCCTCCTTGGATTTGAAGGCAGTCTTCCACACATCTGAGGGTTCAATTGGTACCTGGTGATATCCTGACTTTAGATCGATCTTGCTGAAATATTTCGCCCCCTTTAGTTGGTCTAGGAGGTCATCAATCCGCGGGATCGGGTACCTATTACGGACAGTGATCTTGTTCAGCGCCCGATAGTCAATACAGAGTCTCCACGTCCCATCCTTCTTCTGTACCAACACTATCGGGCTCCCACAGGGCGAAGAACTCAGACGGATGTGACCTTTCTGCAGGAGCTCCTGAATCTGCCTCTTGATTTCATTGTTCTCCAGAACAGAGCGCCGATAAATTGGTCCATTGGGTAGTGGCGCACCTGGGGTCAAATCGATGGAGTGCTTGACTTGACAGTGCAGAGGAACCCCTGCCGGGGAGGTGAAGATGTCTTCGTACTCCTCCACAATCTTGTCCATCTGTAGCTGCCGTGCAAAGGGACCCCGTTTGGAGGCCGCGGCCACTGTCTTCTTCTTCCCTTGAGGGCGTATCATCAGGAAAACAAATTTCCTGGTTTTGGAAATGATCTTACTGCAATGTTTTGCAGTAATCAAAGAGATGGCGGCAGGTGGTGCTACCTCTGGTATCCTGAACAACTTATTTCCCAATGTAATAATAACAGCACGGGGCCTTGATTCATACACAGCATGTCGCTTCCACAAGTATGGTTGTCCTAGTAATACATCACAAACTTCAAGGGGAGCAATGTCATACAATACCTCATCCGTGAAGGGCTTGATGTTATATGGAAGGCGACACTGCTGGCTCACGCAAAGATCTCGCCCTTGGTGAAGCCACCCAATGGTGTATGGTTGTGGATGTGCTGTGGTCAGTAAGCCCAATAGCTTCACGACCTCTGCCGAAATGAGGTTCTTTTGACTCCCGCTATCAACAATGAACTGTATCGGGGAGCCCTTTACCCACATCTGGGAGTGGAAGAGACGCTCCTCCTCCTCTGGATCTTCGGGTTCATTTTTCTGGATCTTTGCGGTAGCAACAGTGGCACTGGGATCCGCATCAATGATCTGCTTCCCTTTTCAATACCCCTTATCGTGTTCTGACTCAGAGTCAGAACATGCATCTGATTCTGAAACCTTTAGCTCAGCCACCAGTGACTGCTTGGCCCGACACTCACTTGTGTTGTGAGTGGAGCTCTTATGGAACTCGCACCATTTTCCAGTGTCCTTTCTCGGCTTCGCGGCGTTGCTCTTTGCTTGTAGCTTCGGCTGGTTGTCTTGGGCTATCCCGGCTTGGCTTTGTCCTTTGTTCTGTGGTTTAGGGGCACCTTTCCACTGCCTTGGATTCGCAGATCCAAAGTCTCGCTTCTTTTGTTTAAACTTCTGCTCGACCTTGACGGCATATCGGTATGCTGCGCCGAGCGAGGGGATGTTTAGGAACTGTATTTCTTCCTGGATGTACTTGTGCAGGCAGCCACGGTATTTGAGTATCAAATGTTGCTCCGAATCCTTGATACCCAACTTTGTGCGAAGGGTATGGAAAAGATTGGTGAACTCCGGCACATCTTGGTCCCTTCCCTGCCGCAGCGTGGTCCACTTTATGTATTCATCCTCATAGCTTCCGACAGGGTAGTACTGCTCCTTGATGGCATCCCGGAACGAATCCCAGGTGGGTGCGGCTGAAAATAATGAGCCAGTACTTTCATCTTTCTGCTCGCAGTAGGTTTCCCACCAGTCCTTGACGTGGGGGGCTTCTTTGAGAAGAGAAAAAACAATCTTTTTCGGACTCGAAAATACATGAACAGAAAAATAACCCTCTAACAGATTTAACCATTTATCTATGGCATCGGCGTCTATCTGACCCTCGAATATGGGGATTTCAAAATTAACTTGTACCTTAAAGGGTGTGGCATTTCCAGAGGAGCTGCTGGAAGCCGATGCGCGCTTCTGGGTAGCCGCTGAAGGATCTGCACAAAGCTGTCCATCATCGCGTTCCGTTGTCGCTCGAGCGCTTCTTTGAGCAATATTTTGATGGGATCTCCTGCCCCCTCGTCTTTCTTCTCGTCCGCCATGGGAGGCCGTCGGGATTTGCGAGGCTGGTCTTGCAAAGGTTCAACCAGTTCAAGCCCTAACTCCTTATATCCCGACCTTGTTGGGGACATGCAAAGAAAAACAGAGAAAAAGCAGACTGCTCTGATACCACTGATTCGGATTTAAATAGGAACGCAACAAATTACAGAGATAACCATATACACAAAGATGCAGCGGAAATAATACTTCATTTCATTAATGGAAAATACTGAAATATGCTTACAAACAGAAATGGAAATAAACTAGCTAGGGCGATGGTAGCTTATCTCTGAGAAGAGATGTGATGGCTACATGCCTCTGAACTGTGTTACAATGAGGCTCGAAGGCCTATTTATTGTTGAGAAACAATGGAAAAACCCTTAACATTCCAAAACCTAACCCTAGGAGATGAAACGCCAAACTGTGGGCCCCGTTTGGGGGTAAGTTGGTACATCAACTTCCCGGGGTCGTAACTTTGGCATATGATCTCCGTTTGACGCGTACAATAGCTCATTAGAAAGATCTATCCAAGCACTATCATTGTTGGAATGGGCAACACCAGTCCATTCCATGGACTCGTGTTGCCCCCGGATTCCCCAAAAAACGTCGTTTAGGGCCTCAAAATGGCTCCGGAAGTTCAGGACCCGAAAAACTGCTAAAAATAGTAAGTTGTGCTACAATTAAGGAAACTGAAAATGCTGAGAAAGACAATGGTGGGGGTCCAGGTGGAATTGGCAGGTGGCCACCAATATCCACCTGGATCAGCAACGCCCCCCTGTGGGTGGGGTTTGAGGGGGGTGATAGCCCCCCTCTATGGGGTCCAGGGCAACGCCTCGGGATATATATTTTTTTGGACCCTATATTAGGTGGGAGAATGTACCTATAGTTTTGTGCATGGGTTTTGCACATGGTTTTGGCCATGGTGTTTTTCTGCCCATGGTATTTTGTAGATCTGATTAAGGGAACTACAGTTATGTTCTAATCCAAGGTTAATGGATTAGGGTTTATGGATTCTTCGACATGTACATTTATGTATTGTAACATTGAAAGGAATATAAAAATAACTGTGGTAGTCTCAGTTTTGGGATCGAGGGGTAAATATCTATGTATATATTTTTTATGTTTTATGATCTCACCATTGCTTATTTTCTATTTTTAGGAATTCATTTGCAGGTAATTTCTGTACAAGGCTAAAATCTATAGTACAGACCCACGAACATGAGATCTATGGTGATATATCAAGCCCTTTTAGGGTGGACTCCCGCATAAACTAAAAATCTAACCAAAATGTCACAGTAGTCCATCTGAACTCGCACACCAGGCCTATGGCCCCGGATGTTAATGCCCCCTTGAGAATGTGCTTCACCCTCTTGGACCTTGCCCATCTCCTAACCTCGTTCGTCATCTGGTGGGGGAGGATTCATATCCCCATTGAATGTGATGATGTCTACAAAATATAGAAGACAAGAAATTAATTAGACAATTTCATTAAATAATTTAATAAAACAAGTTAAATAACGTGCTAGAATAAATTTTATTCTAATTCATTAAATTAATAAATGAAACTAGATTAATTTAATGAAAACACTAATATTACCTCTATCATATGGAGGCTAAGATGCTATGAAGAGGATGTTGGGGCACTGTCTATAACTAATCCCTGCATACGGAAACACCAACATCACAAATGCATGGTCATCCTCACTGGCTAGTAACGCTAGTGCCTCGGTGGAAATTCTGCTAGAGTTTGGGCATCAACTTCCCCCACATGTGGATCTAGACCTTAGTGATCATCCGAGGAGGGCGATGGTCAAATATAGGCCTCATCTCTAGAATCCTCTCAAAAAATAAAAAATAAAATCTCTCAAGAAAAAGGGAAGGTCGCCCTCCCGTGTATCAATGCACTCCTCCTATCTAAATCCATAGAAAAATACCTCAAAAAAATGGCATACCACCTGATACAATGTTGCTCCCAAATCAAAGAATCGACATAATACAAAAGAGGGAAACTAGTCTAGTTCCCATCACTACTAGAGTGTGCAATGGTGGTGACTAATAACGAGAGGAACCTAACCTCTTGTGTAGAGAAAGAAAAAATATTTAGATCTCCACCATGTGCTTGAAAATCTATTGGATGTAATGAATGACGCCCTACATATCTCTGAGTATGGGAAAATTGAGTCTCAGCTCCAACTCCATGGGGGACATCGGGGATCTTGGGAAAATCCTCTTGTCTCTTAGATAGGTCAATGATAAAGTATATGTCCTCCTAAGAGGACCTATACCACACCCCAGGACCGACATGGAAATCTTGCTCCTGAACGTGCCATCGATGGATCAAAAGCACCAATAAGACATAGTGCACCTTTAGGGATGTAGCCTCCTCATAGTACTTGAGGAGGCCTACATCCCTTAAGAATGCTCGGGTTGCTACAATAGTAGGTCGAGGGTATAAATCCCTCTCCCTCTCTCTATTTTCCCATGGTTGGAGTATATTGTATGGGTCCGCCTGCTACTCCTGCTCTTGTAGCTCCTTTGTCTGCTGACATCTCTACTACATAATTGACATATAAAATAAATCAAACTCGTACATAAAATGCATTTTTTTTATTAAATGAAACATGTATTTATAAATATGGAAACATCACATTAAATTAAGAAAAACATCATTACACTCAAAACACAGTCATGCGTTGGCTCCGGTGCACTTTGTACTATCACTACACTAATGTTGATGGTCATATAAGTATGACGCATTGTTGTTGGTTCAAAAAATTACATTTTCATAGTGGTGCATCCCATTTATGAATCAATGTGCACGTGTAACCTATCTACACCGGTGTAGAACGTTAGGGTTATAGAACGCATCGATATATCGCTATATTTTTAAATATTATTTTTGGAGTGTGTTTGGTAAATCAAAATGCACTCGATGTAATTCAGCTTTGTACATTTCTATCTCTTCCCCTATGCATTTTAATTTATGAAACACACCGCAAAAATAGCATTGCATTATGTTCACACATCGAAATGCCGTGCACCCTGTAAATTTACAGGATGCACTACTACCGATGCGATCCGAACATATCAGGCACACGGCACAACGATTTTTTTTTTCAAAAATAGTGGAAAAGTTAACCTAATATGCAATTCTAATCTGTTACAAAATTAAATTAGAGAGAAACATAGACATTACCTTGACATTTGGGCATTGGGCATGCATTATGGACATGTAGTGGAGATTTTTTTTTTAGCATTGTTTGAAAAAATTGGAAAGTCAGATAGAGAGAATGGTATGAAAGGATGGTGGGCAAGAGAAGCATTGATGTTAGGGCACTTGCATGAGGCAAGAGTGGTACTGGTGCTTCATAGCTCTCTAGCATTGTATATGGTAAAAATGAAATTTATGGATGGGTTTTTTTTTTTTTATTTAACCCTCCTCCGATGCATTAGGATAACCAAACTGGTGTGGTATAGATCCAAAAACACCACATTTTTTTAAATTAAAAATATATTGCGGTTCTTTTCTCGAGATGTATCAAGGTAATCTAATACATGTACCACACCGGTGCTTTGTTTGACTATAGCACTGATATATTTTTAAAAATTAAAAACTTTTTAGCAGTGCTCTTTACTAGATGCCTCAGGTGTTTTAATACATCTACCACACTAGTGCATTAGCATTGCATTTTTCTGAAATTTAAAAACTATGGAAGTGCTCCTTCATGGTATGTACCAAGGAGTTTTGATAGATGAATAGATCTAGTTATATCTATTATTCAAGCACTAGGGCGTTGTATTACTTAGTGCACTGTGTTTTTTTATTTTTTTTAAATAATTTTTCCACGGTGCACCATGTTTTATGCAACACTGGTGCATGTATGTATAGTAAAGCACTCATTTGTTTTTAGATTGTAGATGCACTATCAAAAAAATATTCACTAAAACATCTACTTTTCCACCTCCGTTAGTGACCTCCACTAGACAATATTTTCCTTGTAGTGCTCTCCAAACTTGGTCCCATTGCTAAAACTATTATTGTAAGATGATTTCTCTAATATTTCCACCCTAAACGAATTAAGATGGATAAAAAATTATATAATGATCTAATCCATATTAGTGATCCCCAAATAACTAAGTGGAAGTACTTCAAAATCATCATGAGTTCCTAGCTCTATATTGTTTGGTATGTAAAGGGCCAGTGTATCCAATGGCACTACTAGGGAAAAATTTAAGGATGGAATTTTTTCTTAAAGTGTAAATTCTTTGGTTAATATTGCTAGTCATAAATATGCAAACTATAAAATTCTTAGGCATATTTTTGTAAAATTATCTAAGTTTATAATGATTTATATAGTCTCTATAATTTTTTTGTGATTTTTAAGGTATTAATATTTTATCCTATAAAATTAGGGAGAATTAATTTTATAAAAATGAAAAACAAAGAATATATTGTTTGGAAAAAGAATATAAATTAGCTCATCGATGAAATTCAGTCACTAAAATTTTCCTTGGGCACAACATCAACCATATGTAGGGATAAAGTGTATAGGATTACACCATTAAGTTAGATTCCCATCATGGTGTAGATATCTCTAAAGATCCCAAGTGTACTCTTCAAGTATCTAGGGGGTCTACAGAACCACATATGAAAGAATGTGATGTTTTTAAAGCAAAGAACAATGGACAAGGCTTGGGTACGGGTGCAATATCTAGAATGTATAGGCAAAAAGTAAGGATAGCCAAGTGGTTCAAAGAAAAAATACCACTATGAAGCTATTAAGGAAGGGAAGAAGAATTGGAAAAGGGAGGATAAGAAGATGAAAACTACTCTAATTTAAATAAAGGATCCAAGTAATAATTGTAACCACTACAAAATTGATGATCACAATGAGTAGGAGTTCTAGAAATTACATTAAGCTAAACTTGAAGAACCAAAAGAAGTAAGGGAACAAAATAATATTCTAGCCATATATTTGAGTAATCAATGTGAAGTTAGGTCTAATGTGTACACACATATTTTCTACACATTAATGAAAAATATGCAATTTTGAGTAGCCTTCATCAACATGAGAGAAGGAGATGACGAAATTCTTCCAAATTAAGATGTAGGTCAAGAACGTGAAGAAAAATGCCATGTTCAACTCAGGTTCAAGGGATAATCTCATAGTAGTTGATCTTGTAAACAAAATTGGGTTGATTTTTTTTTATCATACTAAGCATATCAATTGTTATGGGTTGATAAGGATCCAAATACGAAGGTAACAAAACAATGTAAAATAAAATTATCTATAAGTGTTCATTATATTAATGAAGTGGAATTGGATGTAGTACCACTTGATGTATATGGTTTTATGTTTGGAAGTCCCTACATGTATATATAGGATGAAATTCTCAGGTGTGGAGCCAATTATTACTATCTCATTAAGGATGAGAAATCATTCAACATCAATGTGCCCAAAGTAAAGTCCAATATTTCTCTAATAAGTTCCAATCAAGTTAAGAAGCTAATTAGTTTTATTAAAAAGGTGTTTTACTTTTATTAAGAGAAAAACAATCTGGTGATGGTTATATATTGGAAATGGAATTTGTAGAGGGGCATAATAAACAATAATAAGAACAATTAGAAGTGTTACTATAGGAATACAAGGGAGTGTTCCAGCAACCTAAAGGGATACCACCTCAGAGGGAAGTGGAGCATGGACTCCCATAATTTCTAGGCTCTTCATTTCCAAACATTAGGCTATATAAGAAATCCATTCTAGAATCAAACAAATAAAAGAATCAATTATAATTTCTACTAATGAAATATGTGATTCACGAAGCACCTTACCTTGTGTGTCACCCATCATAATTGTACAAAAGAAGGATGGGACTCGGTAAATGGAATCAATTATAATGTTAAACATTATTACACTAAAGAATAGGTACTATCTACATAGTATCGATGATATATTATATCAGCTACAACATGTTAAATACTTCACAAAGATGGACCTCAAATTAGGGTGCCACTAGGTTTAATTCAAAGAAGAAGACATATGGAAGACTACAATACAAACCAAACAAGGTTTGTATGAATGGTTGGCCATTCCATCTAGTTTGTGCAATGCACTAGTACATTTTAGAGACTAATGAATAATGTACTATTTCCCTATATTGATTCATTTGTTATTGTTTATTTGGATGATATATTCTTTTATTGTGCTACCTAGAAGGAACATATCACACTTGATGCAGGTGCTAGAAAATTTTAAGAAGCACCAACTATTGGAAAATATCAATAAATGTGAGTTTTCATAGTAGTATTTGGTGTATTTATGCTATATTATTGGTGGAGGAGATCTTAATATATATTCGATGAGGATAAAGGCTATCATGAATTGTATAGTGCCTTCAAATTTCACTAAGGTTAGAAGGTTCTTTGAGGTAGCATAATACTTGAGGAAATTCATAGCTTCATTTTTAGAAATAACTACATCACTCCATGCCATAATAGTGAGTCAGATGATCTTCTAGTGGAGGAAGAATTAACACAATGATTTTTATGAGTTGAAGATAAAAAATAGCCAAGCACTAGTACTTGCATTACCAAACTTCCAAAACCCCATTGAAATGGAGACTCATATAAGTGGGTATGCCATGGGAGCACCCTTGATTCAAGGAGGAATTATTTTATGCTACCATTTTGAAGTATTTCATGGTGTAATTCTCAAATATCCTACTTATGAAAAGGTGCTCTATGCTTATCAAAAAGTGGAAAAAATATCCAATGGGAAAGGAGACCATCATACACATAGATCACTAGCTAGACCCGAAATAAGCTACAACAGACCAAACATTACAAACGGATGGGTTTATTATAACAATTTCATCCTTTCATTAATTATAAGAAAAGAAAAAGAAACAAGTTAAAAAATATTATTTGTAGGCCACCCACATGAAATCATAGCATTGGAATATTTGGTGCACATGTAACATTTCACCCATGTTTCATGCAAAGAGGAACATAAAAAATATGAGGACTTCAAGGAGGTTTTTTAATATTTATGGGGGGGAGTGTGATGGTAAGAGCACAATTGACTATCATCTCCATACTAAGTTACTCCATAGGAAAGGAAACCTTTATGTTCCTAAAGGTAAGTGAAATTAATTGATTAAAGATGCTAACTCCTCCAATGTTGCAAGTCATTTTGGTGTTGGGAAGATAGTGTCCAACTTATAGAGATATGTGTAATATGATAGAATGGATAGAGATGTAGCAAGGTTCACTAGAGGATGTATTCTTTGTTGTACTAGCAGGCCCAACAATAGGAATCAAAGTATATATCATCCCCTACTTCTACCCACTCATCCTTGGGAAAGCATTTCCATGGATTTTGTTAGTGGTTTACTAATTACCAAGAAGGGACATGATTACCTAAATGAAGTAGTTGACATATTCATTAAGATGTCCATTCTTATGCCTTGTAAGAAAACCATCAAAACGAAAGAAGTACCCAACTTGTTATTTGAATGGGTTTGGGTGCACTTTCAAATACCAAAGAGCATCATTTTAGATAGGGATGCCATGAATATTAGTTAATTTGGGAATATGTTATGGGAGAACACGGACATGAAGTTAAATATTTCTAAAACATTCCATCCATAGAAAAATGGGAAAATCTAAAGTAGTTAATAGGAATTTTCTATAGCTTTTGAGGGGTTACAATGAGAAGCATCAAAATATCTAGGATGAAAATTTGGTCTATAGTCAATACTTTCACTATATAGTATTCCACACTCTAATTAGTAAGTCACAATTTGGAGCTTGTTTTAGATATTTTTCACCGTCAGCTTTGGATGTTGTATATGGACAACAAGGAGTGAGGGAAGATCTCATAGCATATGCATTAAAATAACAAATTTTTTAGAAGATTAGGAAGATCCATTTGTATGTACAAGAGGCACTAAAGTTGTCATAGTAAAAATATAAGGCCGAGCATGATTAACACAAAATAAAGAATTCATTTAGAGTGCAGGATTAGTACAAATATAGATGAACAAGCAATGACTTCAATTTCTTGGTAATATGATCAAGGATTTGTGGTATTTTCCTTTTGAGATATTGGAAAATGTGGGAGATAATGCTTATAGACTAAATATACTTAGATAGATGTGAATTTACTTAGTAGTGAAGGTAGAAAATCCTAGATAACCTTCCATGTTGTATTAAAAAGAGGGGCAGGTCCTACCTTCCATAGAGGATTTAGATCGAGATTCCTAAATAGAGTTTGACGTAGGATATAATTTACAAGTTAGAGGAAACATGATATTTGGAATATTGGGTTGAAAGGAAAGCTTGTAGGGAAATCTAAATGGTACTCCAAGGAGAAGGTGGAGGAAAACATTATTCACCTCATTTAATAAAGATTTTTGGGACCAAAAACCTCCTAAAATTGGAAGGTATTATTTGGATTGGGTTGTTATGTTATCTATTGCCTATATTGATGCTTTTAGAGTACAAAAATAGAGAAATTGGCTTATAGATTCATTTTTAAATATGGTTCCCATTTTAGAGAATCAAGGTCCAAAAACATCCGTAGGAATTTTGAGGTTGTAAATGAAATTGTTGATGTCCAAAAACTCTCAGTAATGTGATATCCTCTGACATTGTTTGACACTTAGATAAATTTCTAATGGTGTAATAAGTGCATGAAATAGAGTTCGTATGTAAAAGTTATGCCTCTTGCAGGTTGAGCTACCATGTTGACCATTATGGTATGACTGGATGCCACATCATCCCTCATTAGTTACATATGTGGGAATCTCTATGTTTGAGATTTCAAGAATTCTCTAGAAGTTCTAAGAACCTTACTTATTTAGGGTTGAGGGAGTTTAATTGTACCTTTAGATGGCTATTAGGCTATATTAAATACTAGTCCATTAGGAGTTTGAGTTCCATTGTATGTTGTTGCATTTCATTATTTAAAGAGTATTAAACTAAGAGTGGGAAAGAAGAGACCATAGCAAAGAAGGAAAGGATTTAGTAGAAACCTTACAAGGCAAAAGTATCTCGTAACTCCATAGAGAGTACATTTTCCTTTGTACTTGCACATTTTCCATAGAAAGGAAAAGAGAGGAGAGTAACCTCACCTTCTAGTTAGGTTTTCTTTTGCAAGGGTTTCTCGGTATAAATATTTATGCGTGTTGTGGATGGTGTGTGTATTTATTTATATTTTCTATTTCTTTCTTTTCATATAATTTAATTAATTAAGAATGAAAGCCAAATATATAAATGATCTCAAATCTAAGGAAAAATTGTCAATAAAATTTCAATAATATTATTAAATCTATCGTGAACAATTGTTTTAGTGCAATATCCATGACATTTTATAGATCATATTGGTATTGGATTGCTTCAAAGTTTGTTAATGTCATGATGACTATGTTGGTGACTCCCATTGACTACGAGTGATATATAACCACTTTTGACCAATAGTTAGTGGTACCAATCTCAAGAATCAAGGAACCATTATAATGGGATCGATGAACATGATTTTTTTTTAGAAAGGGACCACATAAGGAATTATTAGAGTTTTATATTTTTTCCAACAAAATGAATTAAATCATAAGATGCCATAAAGTTGATTAACATTACTAATCTCCTTATCAATTTAATAAATCTATAAACAACACTAGGTTCAATAAACCTTTCCATAATAAATTTTATAGAAGGTTGTTGGGATGAGGTTGAGAGTATTACATTAGAATTATTTCTATATCCCTACATGTTTAGACCTAAGAAAATAATATTTTAAGGACATATTGGTCCCAACATGTTTGGACCTAAGAAACTAGTATCTTAGGAATTGTTGGTCCCGACCATTTGCACTTTGGACCATGGAAATGGGACAAGAATAATACACTAAATGCATCCCAGCGACACTTACAAAGAATTTGGCATCAATGGAAATTGTGAAATGCAAACTTAGAAACCTTCTCTTTGATCATAGTTACAATAGGTTGAACATCTACATAACCAACAAGGGAAATCCTAGCCATGGGTAGGAGGGGTAGGAGCTTCCCCTTACAAATAGAAAGGAGCGACTACTCATAATCACATAAATAATTCCTTACTGAACTTAGCATAGTAATATTCTTCCCATGCATATGTGCAACCATTCAAAAATAATGATGTTAGGAGTGATACCATCATTCTATAAAGGAAATGTGGAGAAAACACTTTACTAGTCATAGATGCGTAGGAATATTCTTCCCATGCACATATGCAAGCATTCAAAATAATGTTGTTGGGAGTGATACCATCATTCTATAAAGGAAATGTGGAGAAAACACCTTACTAGTCATAGATGCATAAGAATATTCTTCCCATGCACATATGCAAGCATTCAGAAATAATGATGTTGGGAGTGATAACATCATTCTATAAAAGAAATGTGGAGAAAACACTTTACTAGTCATAAAGGGTTGTGCACCCATTGTTCCAATGAAAAAACTTAAAATCATGAGCATAATAAGAGAAAAAAATACTAAATTTTCCTTGTGTTGAATTTACTAATATTTTAGATAGTTATTAATAATTTTTTTCCAACCTAAAAAATAAATTATTTAAATTTAATCGATTTCATAATTAATATTTACTCAATATAATTAAAATTTGTATTATCTTAACTGTCTAAAATTGAATTTTAATAAAAAAATAACTAAATTTAATTGATTTCATATTGTCCATTATTTAAAAATAATTTAGAAACTGAGGTTGACAATTTTGAAAACGATGTCAAATATAAACACATCTCATACAAATTATGGCTGGAAAATATAAAACATATTTTAATGAAAAGAATGTTACTTTTAAGTCGATTCCTTACTTTATAGTAGCATGTTATGGTCATAACCTTTTAATACAAACTTTAAAAAAGGTTTGGTGTTATAAAATTTGAAATTTGTTCTTATATTTTATCAGAACCTTTTAATATAACTTTTTTCAAATTTGGCCTTCAAGATACTTTTATCAATTTCAATTTTATGGTTTCTTTTGAACCTAACTTGCTTAATCATAGCGTCAATTTTATGGTTTCTTTTGAACCTAACTTGCTTAATCATAGCGTGTTACAATAGAAACAGCCTTATTTAAGATTTGAAAATTGATTTTTTATATATTTTTATTAATAAATTTATATGAGTATTTTATATTTAAATTTCGTAATACAAATTTTAAAAATATTTTTAATTAAAATAATTTAATATACTAATTGAGATTATATAAGATTTTTCAGGTTAATGTTTTGAACTCTTCATTATGGTTCATCATCAAGATATAAGTGGAGTATTTGATCTAACAATAACAATATATAATGTGTAGATGCTTCAAAAAAATAAAGGAAAATTTAAAAAGTTAAAGAAATAAAAATGAAAATAAGATAAAAAATAAATAAATATAAAAATTGATATGTTAAAAAGTCAAAATAAAAATAAATAAATAATCCAAATAATAATTTAAACATCAAATGATATCATAATAAATTAAAATAAATTTAGAAAGAATAAAAAAATAAAGATGAATAGATAATACCAAAAATTAAATAATAGAAAAAAAAATTAACAAAAATATAAAGAAATCAAGAATTCAAAAATTTAATAAAATAAAATTAATAAATAATTTAAATATATCTATATCTTAAAGAAAGTTCTAACCAATCATTTATATATATATTAAAACTATCAAAATATAAATGTAACATACCCCAATAACCTCACGTGAAAATTAAAGGAGTTAGAAAAATTTTAAACAAATTACACAAAGGTAACTATCCAAATCACCATTCCATATTTCTCATTAACCATTAGATAAAATGTTCATTAGTACATAAAGCAACTTTAGTAGAGGAATAGTAAGTTTCATAACCATTAACAACCACTCTTGTATTATATTAACATAAATTGTATGATGTAACCATGCATCCATTTCATGATTACTTTAATCACATTAATTAATCACATACTTGACATTATCAACATCACATTATGTAAGGAATAAGCATCACCAAACTGACATAATAAGCAATCACATTGTTATGAAACCAGCTCAAGAAAAAGATAGAAAAGATAGATCAACGCCTTAGAATTCAGCCTCTTCGAGGGGGCAACCTCCTTTACATTACATAAATGAACAATTCTTGGATGATTCAAATGACAAAACCTCCTTTCTATATATAGGAGCCTAAGGAGTCACAATATAACCCATCCGACCTAACAATAATAATATAAAGCCACAAAAATAACAATAGAGGGATTCTATGGGGCACAGTGATAACAATATGGGGATAATAGGGGCACAATAATATTAATAAGGGGTACAACTACAATAGTAATGGGGTAATCACTAGTATTATAGGGACCCAACATGCCTCTCTCCTTCAAAAAAGTTTTGTCCTCAACGCTTGAGAAGTTCTGGATGCTTCTGTATAAAATTCTTATCCTCCCATGTGGAATCTTCAGCAAATAAGTTCTTCCACTTGATAAGATACTCCGAAATTGATCGATTTCATAGCTGTCGAGTTCTTGTTTCTGTGACTGCTTCTGGTTCCAATATAATTTTTCCTTCCTCGTCAAGTTCTGGCAATATTGTTTGAACTGGGAGCTTGTTGCCTATAACATTCTTTAAACATGAAACATGGAAAACTGGGTGCAATTGAGAAGCTGCAGGAAGCTCCAATTCGTATGCCATAGTGCCAATCTTTTGCAACACCTTGTATGGACCATAATACTTTGGTGATAATTTATTGTCCTTCTTAGCTTGCTTGAGGGACATTTTCTTATATGGTTGTAGCCGTAGGAATACCCAATCACCTACATCAAAACTTCTTTCGCTATGATGTTGATCTGCCTGTTGTTTCATTCTATTCTTTGCCAACACAAGGTTATCCTTTAAGAGTTGGAGGACTTGTTGTTGATGTTCAATGTGATGTTCCACTGCTTGAACCTTAGAATTTTCTCTTAAATATGATGTGATGGATGGTGGCTGATACCCATAAAGTGCCATAAATGGGATCATTTTTGTTGCTGTATGGAAGGAAGTCTTATACCACCATTTAGCCAGAGGCAACCATTTGACCCATTGTGTCTGTTTATCATATACAAAGCAATGAAGACATCCTTCCAAACATTTGTTTACTATCTCAATTTGCCCATTAGATTGACGATGATAAGATGAGCTGTGAGCTAACTGAGTACCAAGACAAGAAAATAATTGTATCCAGAAATTTCCAGTGAAAATGGGATCTCTGTCACTTACAATAATCTTTGGGTTTCCATGTAGCTTTTGAATTGTTTCCATAAATGCAGTAGAAACTGTACTGGCTTTAAATGGATGTGATAATGCACAAAAGTGTGCATACTTGGTAAGTTTGTCAACTACCACCATGATGACACTCTTTCCCTTAGACTTGGGTAAACTTGTGATAAAATCCATTGAAACCTCCTCCCAACGTTGGCTTGGAATGGATAAAGGTTGTAATAGACCTAGTGTCTTAATTGTTTCAACTTTATTTTGTTGGCAAACCAAACATTCCGCCACAAACTTTTGAATATCTAATTTAAGGCCATCCCAAAAAAAATCCTTCTTAACCCTGTGGTAAGTTTTCAAAAATCCTGAGTGCCCTCCTAAGGGAGAAGTGTGCAATTCCATAAGAATCTTTTTTTTTAGCTGGGAATTCTTACGTAGGTATAAGCGATCTTTTTACCATAACGAATCATTTTTCCAGCTAAATGTATCAGACATACTGGAATCTTGTTGTAACTTTCGAATAAGTTCCCACACTTCTTCGTCATTCTTCCATTCCTCCCTCATTTCATTTATCCAATCTGGTTGGATAATAGAAATGGCACACAAAAATGCTTCCACATCCTCATCCTTTCTTGAGAGTGCATCTGCCACCACATTTTTCTTCCCATTTTTGTAGATGATTTCAAAGTCATAACCCAACATCTTTGTGACCCACTTTTGTTGCTCTTCAGAGGATAATCTTTGTTCTAAAAAGTATTTAAGGCTATCATGATCTGTTTTTACCTTGTAGTGTCTTCCCATTAGGTAGGGTCACCATTTATTAAGTGCATGGAGTATTGCCAACATTTCCTTCTCAGAAATAGCTTTGTGTAAAAACTTTCCCTTGATTGGACGACTTTCAAAAGCAATGGGTCTTTTATCTTGCATTAAAACAGCACCAATTCCATTTCCTGAAGCATCACATTCCACAATAAAGGTTTTTGTGAAGTCCAGTGTAGCTAAGACCGGTGCTTGGCACATTGCCTCTTTAAGATGTTTGAATGCCCTTGTTGCTTCTAGAGTCCATGAAAATGCATCTTTCTTCAATAATGTTGTTAGAGGTGTTGTTATTCTCCCATAATTCTTAACAAACTTGTGATAATACCCTGTCAACGCGAGAAATCCTCGTAGATGCTTTATGGATGTGGGAATTTTCCATTTGTTAATGGCTTTAATTTTGCTAGGGTCTACCTTAACTCCTGTATGAGATACAATATGACCCAGATATTCCACCTCTTGTACTCCAAAGAAACATTTGGATCTTTTTGCATATAATTGTTTCTCCTCCAATAGTTGTAGCACCTTGTCAACATGTTCAACATGATCCTTCCAAGACTTGTTGTAGATTAGTATATCATCAAAAAATACTAACACAATTTTTCTAAGGAATGGTTTGAAAATTGAATTCATCAAACCTTGAAATGTTGAAGGTGCATTGGTAAGGCCAAAAGGCATGACCAAAAATTCATAATGACCCTCATGAGTTCTAAATACTGTTTTCGGAATGTCTTCAATCTTCATTCTGATTTGATGATATCCTGAACGAAGATCCATCTTGGTGAAGTAAATTGATCCATGAAATTCATCCAGTAATTCAGCAATGACAGGAATGGGAAACTTATCTTTAATAGTGAGCTTGTTGAGCTCCCTATAATCCGGACACATGCGCCATGATCCATCCTTATTGTGCACCAATACGACCGGAGCAGAGAAAGAACTTTGACTTGGTTGAATTATACCAGCCTCTAGCATTTCTGCAACCATACGTTCAACTTCACTCTTTTGGGCATAGGGATATCTGTACAGCCTGATGTTTGGAGGAACACTTCCTAGAATCAGATGAATAGCAGGATCATGATCATGAATAGGTGGGAGACCTTTGGGAGTCTCAAATACCTTGGAATGATTATCCAAGACTTTTTGGAGATCTATAGAAATAGATGATTCCACTGTGGACACATCTAGTGAACATAATTGTGCAATTACACCTCTTTGTTCCTTTTTTAGAAGCTTTGTCATACCGTTAGAGCTGGTTATCTTTCCCGGTTTCCCTGCAATACCCCTTAATTCAACTTCCTTTCCTTCCACAGAAAATTTCATGAAAAGTTCTTGAAAATTAAAAGCTATTGTACCCAAGGATTGTAGCCATTGGACTCCTAGTACAACATCAACACCTCCCTTTCGAATGGAAAGCATTGGGCTAGTCAATACATATTCTCCCATGGATAGCTTGATATTATGGCACTTTCCTGAGCAATTTATTATTCCTCCATTTGCAACCATCACTTGACACTCTGGTGCTGGATATAAGAAGCAATTCAATTCTCTTGCTACCTTACAATGAATAAAATTGTGGGTACTTCCTGAATCAATCAACACTATTACCTTTTTCTTCTTGATTTGTCCTTCTATCTTGATGGTTTGAGGAGTGGTAATTCCTGCCAATGCATTACAAGATATGGTCAGATTCATTTCTTCTTTATCTATGCTTTGTTCCTGGAGTATATCCTCTTATTTTGACCTTTCTTGCTCCTTTTCTTCTTCCTCTTCACAATCTATGTAGAATAATTTCTTCTCAGCACACTTATGACCTTTAGTGTATTTGCTATCGCAACTGTAACGAAGCCCTTTTGCTCTTTTTTCTTCCAATTGTTTGTGTGTCAACCTTATAGGTTTTGGAAGACTAGCGGCAACAACACTTCCGTCTCTATAGTTGTGAGTGGTATGCTTCCTCGTTGCCATAATTTTACTTTCCATTTTTTCTTGCTAACCTGAATGCCTTCTCTAATGAATCAGGTTCCCGAAGGTGAACATCATGTTGGATATTATCCTTTAAGGACCCTATGAACACATAAATCCTATGCTCCTCTGGAATATCTTTTACCCTTATGTTCAATTTTGGAACTCCTCAATGTGCTCCATTATTGAACCCTTTTGTTTAAGACTTATCAATTGGCTAAAAAAAGTGTTGCTTTTTTTATCCTCATAATGTGCTATCAATTCTTCCGTAAAAATTGCCCAAGTGATAAATTGTTTATGAGAGCAAAGCCATTGACACCATACAAACTGATTTGGTTCCAAATATAAAGTTGCAATACGTACCTTTTGTGTGTTTTTCACATTATTGAGATCGAAAAATTGCTCCATCTGTAATATCCATGTTGCGGGATCCTTGCCATCAAACTTCCTCATATCGATTTTTGGAATATGGTGGGTCTTTGATCCAACATTAGAGTCTATGGAATCATGATTAACATTCCTTTTATTCTCATCATGAGTTTCCTTTACTACCCTTTCACCATTAGTGACCCTTTCTTGTAGCAACTTATTCATATTTATCTTCAATTCTTCCATGTCTGTCTTCAAATCTATCTTCAAATCATCCATCTTAGCTTCCACGTCATTCATCTTAGCTTCTACACTTTTCTTTAAACAATCCATCTTAGCTTCTATGCCTTTCTTTAAAGCATCTATCTTAGATTCTATTCTTTTTTGTGCAAGGGACAGTTGTTGCACTTGGTCTTGTAATTTTGATATATCATGTTGCATTTCTTCCTCTTCTTCATGAGTCATGCTAGAGCTTTCACGTTCCTTACTAGGTGTTTGAATTTTCTTTCCTTGGGGCATAAGTTACTGATAATAATTCTCTACTATGCCCTTTGAATTCCTTCAAAATAATTTTTCAAACCAAGCTTAAACAAAAATTTAAGAAAATCTACACACCTTTTCTCACTTTGTAGGAGCTCGATATTGCCTCTGATGTATCTCTGTACTTTTCAATCATCTAGATCTAAATTTGTGACCTGCAGTAGCCCTCTATGTCCTCTTTCCAATTTCACAAGTCTGACCCAAATTGGATTCTCCAAGGAAGAGTTATGCGAAATCTCCCATAGTGACTTGATTATAGACTAGTTCAGTAGAGCGAAATTGTACGACGTGCCGTGAATCACTGTTTCGGCCTTTGGATCTAAAAAATGCATAAAAGAAACTACAATCCATCCTCTTTCTGTACCTTCTTACGAAATTTTAATTCGATCCTCAGAGAGAAAGTTATGATGCTTTTCCCCAGGTCACCTGTTTGGAATGTAATTTAGGAGTCTGAAAAAAGACCAACTTCCTCAGATCATATCTCTGCAAATATAGCGCAAATAGCTCTGAAATTTGGACTCGAGGTTCAGTGCGATTTCTTCTCAAATGGGTTTTTTTTTCAACTTCTGAAACGTCACAGAAAAAAAGTTATAGCGAAAATTCCACAATGACCTCTTTGGAGTAGTGAAACCCTAGAATCCAAAGCTCTGATACCAAATGTTATGAAACCAACTCAAGAAAAATATAGAAAAGATAGATCGACGCCTTAGAATTCAGCCTCTTCAAGGGGGAAACCTCCTTTACATTACATAAATGAACAATTCTTGGATGATTCAAATGAAAAAACCTCCTTTCTATATATAGGAGTCTAAGGAGTCACAATATAACCTAGCCGACCTAACAATAATAATATAAAGCCACAAAAATAACAATAGAGGGATTCTATGGGGCACAGTAATAACAATATGGGGATAATATGGGCACAACAATATTAATAAGGGGTACAACTACAATAGTAATGGGGTAATCACTAGTATTATAGGGACCCAACACACATCATTGAACATCGAACACCGATATACCCTGGAAACCCCGTAGGGTGAAAACCAACAAACGTTTAATCTTATTATTAAATGCTCGTGAGGGTGTTCACCCCTCACTCAATGGATTACAAGGGAGTCCATCCCTTATCCATTGTTATAAAAGATTACAATGAAATATCATTAAAATACCACATACCTAGCTAAAAGCTATTACAATTACCATGAAACCATTTACCCACATATCACCATTCTCTACATCCTTGTAGCATGATTGTTCCATCAGTGGACCATCTTGCAACTCGTACTCATTAGCATGGACCATTAGTTCTTATCTGCCACAATGTTAACATAATTTGTCTTTTGCACAAATCACCATCATTTCCCTGTTACTATGATCATTCTCGTGCCAGCACACGTTCATATCCAAAGGAAACCACTGTAATCATCCATTTCACTTAGAGGATACTAGAAACTTATCTTTGTTTTCCATGCACATAATTAGATAAAAACTTATTGGAAGAGAGCTACCCCTTAGCTTCTTCTTTGTGCATGTAACTAAGTAATTTGTCCAATACAGTAGATGTTTCCTTATATGGGGAAGCTAACTAACATGATAAACATTATTATCATGCATGCAAATGTAAGTCCCTTTTGAAAAGCATATTTTCCAAAATAGATCTATTTATAAAATCTATTCTATGCATAAAAACATGCATTGCTCTAAACTAGAACTAATGTGTTAGTCATTATTTATTGCATGTAGATATATGCATTCTACAAAGGAAAGCTAGTAAATTTATTCCAAGTAACTACTTGTTTTACTTTCTATGGTACTTACTCTTTTCTGCACACAAATCCATGTTTATCTTTAAAATATCTAACACAATAGTTCTACAAATCCATGTTTATCTTTAAAAGCTCTAACACAATAGTTCTACAAATCCATGTTTATCTTTAAAAGCTCTAACACAATAGTTCTACAAATCCATGTTTCTCTTTAAAATATCTAACACGATAGTTGTATCTTCATACATGTAATCAACTAATGTTTCTATGCTTTTGCATATGTGTTCATTTCACATAGTTATTTTCAAGAAACCAACATAGTTTCTCTATCATTTATGTACAAAGTTATTATGCATTTGTTTCGAAGAAAGTACCATAACAAAGTTCTCATGCATTTGTTTTCAAGAAATTATCATAAACAACCTTTCTTTTGCACATAAGAACTAAGATAATAATAATGGTAACCATTTATGCATTAAACCATGCAATTAAATCAAACTATCCAATATGCAACACACAAATCATTTATCTTTTTTCTCACAACATGTAAGTCTTGCAAACTCTTGCAAAGGAATTAACACGATTAACTTATCTTTCATGCATAGGAAAAATATATTCTTTCCAAAGAAGATTCCTATGACTTATATTATCTCTTTGCATTTCATCTATGCACAGGTTATTATATTTCTCATAACTAAGTATTCTTTATCAAAAGAAGTCTCTTACCCATGAGAATATTTCACAAATTACCCTCTTTAATTTATATTCATTTCCAAGAAAATGACTTGGATTTGCCTTTCCTTTTTAAGAAAAGAACATACATACATCCTATCTTTTCTTAATAGAATGCATATGAAATGTTATATAAAGACAAGAAAATTTACTTATACTTTAATGCTGTAAATAACAATATTTCTCTACATATAATAATATATTTCCTTTACTAAGGAAAATATATAATAACAATCTTCATCCTCATGTAGTAATATATTTTCTTTACTAAGAAAATTAGTGTGAGTTTTGTATAAGGACAAATTCCAAAGCATCTTCACTTATCTTCCATTCCAAGAAAATGACAAATCTACTTAGTTTTTAACACACAAGATTCACATGTAATCTTTGTAATAAAATCTACACATTTACTTAGATTTGATGTGTAATAATATTCATATTTTTCCTTTTCTTTTTAAGACATAAAATAATATGTATACCTAAATAAACACATATTTGCAAGTTACTTATCTGTATTTGCCTCATTCCAACGGGAAAACTTTAATTAGCACTTACAAATCTACTTATGCGCATTTTGACCATGTAAACTAATGGAACATGCTTCAAAATGGCATGCTTCTATATTTTCAAGAAACAAGTAAATAAACACATATTTGCAAGTTACTTATCTGTATTTGCCCCATTCCAATGGGCAGACTTTAATTGGAACTTACAAATCTACTTGTGCACATTTTGACCGTGTAAACTAATGGAACATGCTTCAAAATGACTTGCTTCCCCTTCCTCTAATACTGAAGAGAGTCCAATTCTGTGCCTTCCTCCAAAACAGAAGAGAGTCCAATTCTGTGCCTTCCTCCAAAACTGAAGATAGTCCAATTTTGTGCCTTCCTCCAAAACTGAAGATAGTCCAATTACCAGTGTCCAATTCTACCGCATACCATCTTGTTTTCAAAGGCCTACTCTCCACTAATTTTCCTTGGAACCGATAGTATGGTTACAAAATGGTAGTTATCAGTTGTTCCATACGTGGCTCATAACTGCTCGGAAGTTTTATGATCTTCACCCCTCCAATCGTTCACCCCCAAATCTTGTTTTTTTTTCCTTTTTTTGAATAATCAATGCAATGCGGTTATGAAGGACTTGTTAAACTTCCCACCAGTTTCTTGATGTAAACGATTAATAATACTTCCTTTTTCACTCACGTAAATATATATATATATATATATATATATATATATATATATATATATATATATATATATATATATATATATATATCTATATGTATATGTACATATATATATGTACATATATATATATATATATATACATATATATATATATATACATATATATATATATATATATACATATGTATATATATATACATATGTATATATATATATATGTACATATATATATATGTATATATATACATATATATATATATATATATATATATATATATATGGAATATTCTATGGGAGGGGTGTTACATACTGCCCCCATTAGAGAGAACACCATCCTTGTTGTTTATCATCAGCTTCTACTCATGAAATAATAATCTATGCAACCTAAAAGGGTTCTCCTTCAAAATGAAGGATTTTCATTTCTAGAAATACCACTAAATGAAACAATAATTTTTGAATAAGAGTCATAAGTATTTATAGCTACAAAAATATGCAAGTTCTACTTTTCCTCACTCGAATATTATTCAAAGTCATAGAAGAAAAACAAATTCTCTATACCAACTTACCATTATTTAACAATTACTCTTGGAAGTCATGATCTCTTTCATGAGAATTCTCTATTAACAGCCCATCCGCACTTCATGGAAAGTACCCTGTAATATATTACTAACAAATTTGATCACATTAGTTACAACATTTTCAATCAAATGAGATACTTTTAACTATTAATCAATTATGCAATGTGAGGTGATATTTCAATAACAATACTTCTACTAGTACTTGGAGAGCACCAACACTCTAATCATCAAACTGATAAATCATTGTACCATGTGCACACTGTCTTAACTCCTGCTAATGACATCGACATAGTACTTCAAAGAGAACCTAGCTCTCTAATCATCAAAATAGTCAGTAGATACACCAAGAAAAAATTTCCTTAGCCCCTACTAAGATGTTCACAAGATTGGTAATACAATAAAGGAACAAAAATTCCAACAACTCCTTACTGAGCACTAAGCTCCTTTCATGTTAAGATGTACATAAAATATTTACACAATTATATATAAAATTCATTTTTAACACAACGCGTATCTAATTAATTAATTTGTTCTCTTAGAGAACCATAATGACAAAGGAATGCTCCTTCCAACCCATGCGAACTAGTTTCCACAACCAGATTGAGTCATTTTTGCATCTAGACGGTTATTTGACAAATACAATACCAAGTCTAGTATGGAATTCCACTAGCCAACCAGATCAAGAATTCCAATGACTACATAGGGTCAAATATAGAATTCCTCTTGGCAGCATCCTCCCTATTCCTTTGACAGCGTCCCGTCTATGAGGAATTTTGGGCCTCCTCCAACAGTCTCCAAATCAATAGAGTTTCCTCAGGCTTTTTACCCTCTTCACCGTCTTGGCCAACTCTTTTCCCTTACTGAGATCATTTATCTCTAGGCAAAGGAAACTGCCATCAACCCAAGGCCTTCTGGCCATTCACAATTGTCTGGTATGTTAAATTTCTCTTTCAACACTATTTCCCACAGTAATTTGCATAGTGAAACATATGCACATTATCATTAACAAAAGAAACATTCATGTACACCATGAATTTACAGTTAACATGGGTCCACAATATCTAGATTGATAGGAAACATAGCTAAAATACATGTTGTATGCATTACGATTTTTCCAAGTAACATAATCATGCATATCATATAACATTATACTTTCTCATTTACGATTGCAATTCACATTGCAACATTTTACCTTGATAAGTTTTCTTGTTTCCATTAAGCTACTACCACATAATCCCATCATCAGCGTTAGTCATAAATATGCTTTGTTTAACAAGTATTTACTTTGCAAATAATTTCCAATTTCCACAGTGTATTGTCATCAACAAACCCATACAGGAAGTAACGACCATAATCACTTGTTTACGAATTGTAATAAGCTTAAATCAAATTTAATTCATGCATGTATGTTTTATTAGTTAGTCATGCAACACTAACCAACCACCGCTACCAACCATCTTAATGTAGCCATGACAAAACTTAATCAACAATTAGTTATTAAAATCAAGTCTCACTACTTGACTCATTGTTTATTTTCAATATCTAAAGGGGTTTTTCCAATGTCCTTTAAAACACTCTATCGTCCTATTCAAGAATGTTCCCCATATTTTACATTCATGCATTCACTCATTAAAAGTAGTGCATTGTAACTTTCATGTTAATTAAATGTATCATTAATATTTCCATATTTGCAAAAGACGGTAGTTGATTATCACTTTCCTTAGTGAGTGTTCAAGGTTATTCATAAGTGTGACAAAGGTTGTCTTTTATGCTCATCAGGATTCAAATGTCATGCACATAGTTTTGCAGTGGACTTTATTACTTATTACTCATTAATGTAGTTATAAACATGAATCACACATATCATGTCAAAATTAGACTACTGCATATACCAATGTGTAGATTGTTAGACTCATACCTGAGTTAATGATCACTAGTGGCATACCTTGATTTATTTTCCGCTTACCAATTCCCAAAGGTGCCAGTGCTGGAAGCTTTAGTTCTGATACCACTTGTAACATACCCCGATAACCTCACATGAAAATTAAAGGAGTTAGAAAATTTTTACACAAATTACCCAAAGGTAATTATCCAAATCACTATTCCATATTCCTCATTAACCATTAGATAAAATGTTCATTAGTACATAAAGTAACTTTAGTAGAGGAATAGTAAGTTGCATAACCATTAACAACCACTCTTGTATTATATTAACATAAATTGTATGATGTAACCTTGCATCCATTTCATGATTACTTTAATCACATTAATTAATCACATACTTGACATTATCAACATCACATTATGCAAGGAATAAACATCACCAAACTGACATAATAAGCAATCACATCATTGAACATCGAACACTGATATACCTTCGAAACCCCGTAGGGTGAAAACCAGAAGATTTTAATCTTATTACTAAATTCTCATGAGGGTGTTCACCCCTCACTCAATGGATTACAAGGGAGTCCATCCTTTATCCATTGTTATAAAAGATTACAATGAAATATCATTAAAATACCCTATACCTAGCCAAAATATATTACAATTACCATGAAACCATTTACCCACATATCACCATTCTCTACATCCTTGTAGCATGATTGTTCCATTAGTGGACCATCTTGCAACTCGTACTCATCAGCATGGACCATTAGTTCTTATTTGCCACAATGTTAACATAATTTGTCTTTTGCACAAATCACCATCATTTCCCTATTACTATGATCATTCTCACACCAACACATGTTCATATCCAAAGGAAACCACTGTAATCATCCATTTCACTTAGAGGATACTAGAAACTTATCTTTGTTTTCCATGCACATAATTAGATAAAAACTTATTGGAAGAGAGCTACCCCTTAGCTTCTTCTTTGTGCATGTAACTAAGTAATTTGTCCAATACAGTAGATGTTCCCTTATATGGGGAAGCTAACTAACATGATAGACATTATTATCATGCATGAAAATGTAAGTCCCTTTTCGAAAAGCATATTTTCCAAAATAGATCTATTTATAAAATCTATTGTATGCATAAAAACATGCATTGCTCTAAACCAGAACTAATGTGTTAGTCATTATTTCTTGCATGCAGATATATGTATTCTACAAAGGAAAACTAGTACATTTATTCCAAGTAACTACTTGTTTTACTTTCTATGATACTTATTCTTTTTTGCACACAAATCCATGTTTATCTTTAAAATATCTAACGCAATAGTTCTACAAATTCATGTTTATCTTTAAAAGCTCTAACACAATAGTTCTACAAATCCATGTTTATCTTTAAAAGCTCTAACATAATAGTTCTACAAATCCATGTTTCTCTTTAAAACATCTAACGCGATAGTTGTATCTTCATACGTGTAATCAACTAATGTTTCTATGCTTTTGCATATGTGTTCATTTCACATAGTTATTTTCAAGAAACCAACATAGTTTCTCTATCATTTATGTACAAAGTTATTATGCATTTGTTTCGAAGAAAGTACCATAACAAAGTTCTCATGCATTTGTTTTCAACAAAGTATCATAATCAACCTTTATTTTGTGCATAAGAACTAAGATAATAATAATGGTAACCGTTTATGCATTAAACCATGCAATTAAATCAAACTATCCAATATGCAACACACAAATCATTTATCTTTTTTCTCACAGCATGTAAGTCTTGCAAACTCTTGCAAAGGAATTAACACAATTAACTTATCTTTCACGCACAAGAAAAACATATTCTTTCCAAAGAAGATTCCTATGACTTATATTATCTCTTTGCATTTCATCTATGCACAGGTTATTATATTTCTCATAACTAAGTATTCTTTATCAAAAAAGTCTCTTACCCATGAGAATATTTCACAAATTACCCTCTTTAATTTATATTCATTTCCAAGAAAATGACTTGGATTTGTTATTCCTTTTTAAAAAAAGAACATACATACATCCTATCTTTTCTTAATACAATGCATATGAAATGTTATATAAAGACAAGAAAGTTTACTTATCTTTTAATGCTGCAAATAACAATCTTTCTCTACATCTAATAATATATTTCCTTTACTAAGGAATATATATAATAACAATCTTCATCCATGTGTAGTAATATATTTTCTTTACTAAGAAAAATAGTGTGAGTTTTGTATAAGGACAAATTCCAAAGCATCTTCACTTATCTTCCATTCCAAGAAAATGACAAATCTACTTAGTTTTTAACACACAAGATTCACATGTAATCTTTGTAATAAAATCTACACATTTACTTAGATTTGATGTGCAATAATATTCATATTTCTCCTTTTCTTTTCAAGAAATAAAATAATATGTATACCTATATTTTCAAGAAACAAGTAAATAAACACATATTTGCAAGTTACTTATCTGTATTTGCCTCATTCCAACGGGCAGACTTTAATTAGCACTTACAAATCTACTTGTGTGCATTTTGACCATGTAAACTAATGGAACATGCTTCAAAATGGCATGCTTCTATAGTTTCAAGAAACAAGTAAATAAACACATATTTGCAAGTTACTTATCTGTATTTGCCTCATTCCAATGGGCAGACTTTAATTAGCACTTACAAATCTACTTGTGCGCATTTTGACCGTGTAAACTAATGGAACATGCTTCAAAATGGCACGCTTCCCCTTCCTCTAAAACCGAAGAGAGTCCAATTCTGTGCCTTCCTCCAAAACCGAAGAGAGTCCAATTACCAATGTCCAATTCTACCGCATACCGTCTCCTTTTCAAAGGCCTGCTCTCCACTCATTTTCCTTGGAACCGATAGTACGGTTACAAAATGGTAGTTATCAGTTGTTCCATACGTGGCTCATAACTACTCAGAAATTTTATGATCTTCACCCTTCCAATCGTTCACCTCCAAATCTTGTTTTTTTTCCTTTTTTGAATAATTGATGCAATGCGTTATGAAGGACTTATTAAACTTCCCACCGGTTTCTTGATGTAAACAATTAATAATACTTCATTTTTCACTCATGTAAATATATATATAGAGTATTCTATAGGAGGGGCGTTACTATAAATAAATCATTTAAATAAACATAAATTATTTAAAATATATTAAATATAATATAATAATAATCCATGAAAAATTGAATAAAATAATAATAAAAAAATCCATCATTAAAATGCAAAATCATCATATAAATATAAAGATATAAATATAAAGATAGAAGATATAAATATACATATATAAAATAATAATATAATAAAATCTTGGAAAGAAGAACAAGGGATCCAGTTGGTCTCTTTTTTATCATCTAGTTTTAAAACAAATACCATTCAGAAAATTAAAAATACAAACTATTCATAAAATTCAAAATATATAATAAAAAACATCAAATTTAGATTAAGACTTTCACTCTATGTGACATTCATACGAAACACCAAAGTTAAATTATGACACCGCTTATGTTATGTGATATTCGCCCACAACCAGCATTAAAAAAATATCAACTCACTTGGTAGCGTAGTTGGGAAGAAATAAAGAGATTTTGAAATCAACAGTTATTTGAGAAGGGATTATTAAGTAGTGAAAAATATGATAACATTTTTTTAAAGATATTTGATTTGAAAAAATGATATGATTATTTTATAATTTATTTTAAATAAAAGAAAAGAAAATATAATAAATATTATAATTTTAAGAGAAATATATTTCTATTTCAATAATCATAAAAAAAAATTAAATAATAAATAACTGTTGCATAAATAATAATAAATAAACAGCAAAATTAGCATTTTTAATGTTCATTTTTTAAATTTATATCTAAAAATTATTTTTTTAATCTGGTCAATGATTGGCTATCCACTTTGAAATTAGTCCATTTATCTTGAAACTATTCTATTACTTAATAGACATTGGAATCTATACAGTTAAATTTATTTTCATTTTCATCATGCTTAATTGTATAGGACGAGATTCCTACAACTAGATTCATTTTCAACAAAATATTATTATGTTAATATATTTGGTTTTATATTATACTTATGTTTAACTATTTATCTCATTATTTGCCTACATGTTATTTAGAAAAATAAGGGAGAAAAATTTGTATAATCTTTGATTGAAAAAATGTCCTAGCATTTTTTAGTTTAATGTGGTTGGAGGAAATGTATGTAATTTCTTAAATTAAAAATTTAATATGATTTTTTTATTAATAGTTAAATTAGATGTAATTTAAATAATAAAAGTTTATTTTTTAAGAGTAAATTTAACCATATGAGCTTGTGATTTTGTATTATTTAAAATATATTTTTAAATTTATAAATAATTTTAATATTCTATTAAAAAAAAATTATAATATTTCAATTAGCTGTAGCCTAACGAGACTGTATTTTTGTTTTGAAAATTATGGAAATTCTGGCTATGTTTTGAAAAAAATTGACAGAGATTTTTGTAAATCTGAGTAAAAGCTGTCAAATTTCATAATTTTAGGTGTCCTAGAAGTTTTCGATAAAGCCGAACTCATTTCCACCATCAAAAACATGATTCAAACACTCTCTCTATAAAAGTCTTTTTGAATTTTTTTTGCCCAGATTCAGTACTTTTGGCTGTCCAGACAATTCCTCCGCCTCAATAAAGGACTCCCTTAAATTATATAAATTAGATAATTCCAACTTATTATTCTTACCGACAAAATTCACTTCTAAAAAACAAAAAAACACAAATACAGTTAAACTATATTGTTAGAATTATCAAAGTCTTTGATTATTTATACATTGTTTTACTTCATCTATCCCTAGGGTACTTTGTTTATTCCTTGAGTATATGGAGGATTTAAAATAAACACTCAAACTTTATTCTCTCAGCTTTGTTGACGAGAGTTACAGCAGGATTTGGAAGAAGCCTGGCAATCTTCTCCTTCTCGATGAGTCCTTACAAATGATTGTAACATGTGAACTACAATGACATATTTTCAAGCTTACTGAGACTCCTGGGGATTGGTCCGACTCGTGACCCGCGTCGATAGACCAGTCTTTTTAATACGACTTTAGAAATCGCATTATGAGGGCATAGAATCATGTGAAGAAAGGGTGCGTGGATAGTGATAAAATACAATAATATTATAGCTCGACGGGAGTTTGCGTCTCATATTTTTAGTTGGATAGAGTATTTTTTTGGGAATTTGCGATTATTGCAAACTGTCGTGGCACAATCTGATCCTAGCAGTGGAAATGACATCAGACTCACCTTGACCTTTATAGAATTCAACTATTATATTCCGCCAGCTTTCTGAGTACTTTCTACCAAATTAGGGAGTTGTTTTTAGTGTGATTTTTTAGATTTTCAGATGTTTGAATTTTGGATAAAATTTAGCTGAAATTTTAATTTCTATTATATAAATTAGTTTTTTGACTGTATATATTGATTCAGTGTCCTGAAAAGTCTATAAGGAAGTTTAATTATGCAGTGTTTCCCATCAAACTTGTGATTTCAATAAATTCTTACTTGATTTTATAGAAGTTAAACCAAGAAAAATCCAAAAAATCTCACTTAAAACAACTAGATAAACGAATAGCAACAATTCCATTCCTTTGGTAACGATTTCTAAGCTTTACAATTCTCCGACGCTTTGTAAATTGCAACCTTCATTTCCAATTAACCATTAAATATGAGTAATCCTTCTGTGATCGATTCGATATTCCTCTCTTGTGCCAATGGCACGTTTGTTGATACAGAGAGTATATGGGACTCCAGTCCGTTCTTATCAATGCAACCTCTTGAAGATTTGCAGTCATGCCCAACATCCAATTTGGTCGATACGTACAGCTGTGGGATTCCAATCGTAATCGTTGGGGCATTTCGAAAAGGAGAAATAACGGTCATTGTCACTTTGAGTGGAGCAGCTTAGGGTTTACCAAAGCTGGTTTAGATATTAAAGAAGACATTGTAAAGATCCTTGAGGCATAGCTTATCCTTCTTATCATTATATAGACTTTATCGTTAAATAGATTTTTATAAAGCATGGGAAATTTCTAGAATTATCTAGCATTATTCCAGCATTATAGTATTTTAGAGATATTTAAAAATAACAATAGTTATTTAAGAATATTTGGCACTCACAATTAAGTGTTTCTATGGAACTAAGTATTCAGTATAGTTTAACATTCTCTTTAATTTTAATTATTACTGACAATGCTGCTTAAGTGGTGCCATTTCTGAAACTCAAAAATATTATTTCCCAATGGCTTTGGTAGAGATATCTACTAACTAATTTCTAGATCCACAAAATTGAAGTGATATGCCACTTAGCGAGTGAAGTGATAGCTAGTGTTAATGGTTTTTTTTTTCTTGTGAAACACACAGTTCTTTAACAATACAATTGTTGAATTGTTATCACAAAAGTTAGTAGTTGGCTCCTTCTCAACATGTGCAAGATCTTTCAAAAGTTTTATTAGCCACAATACATGGCATGTTGTTGTAGTAGTGGCTACATATTATGCTTCAATGGACAATATTGAGACAATGGGTTGTTTTTTATATGCCCATGAGATCAAACTTGTACCCAAATAAAAAGTGTATCGTGAAGTTTTTTTTATCATCAATATTCGCAGCAAAATCACTGTCTGTGTATATGTGTATCTTGTAATCTTGTCATCTTCAGAATTTGTGTACCATAATCTATAATTAGCCGTACCTACAATATATCTCAAAATCCCTTTTCCAACTTTCAAATTCCTTGGGAGACTCCATAAATATGAAAATGTAACTAACCACATATATAACATATTGTCTAGTTGCAATAAGGTACATGAGACGGCCTACAAACGTCTTATATAATGTTGAATCCACAACTAGTATGTCATCTTGCTTGCCTAATTTTTTCCCTGTTGCAATAGGTGTCTCTGTTGGTTTGCATATGTCCATTCCAATCCTCTTTAACAATATTTATAGCATAATTTTATTGAGATATGCAAATCCCTTGTGTACATCGCTTGACTTTGATTTCCAAAATGCACTTCATACGACCAAGGTCAGTGATCTCAAATACTCTTTCTATCGCAAATTTTAAATCATCTAACACCAAATTCCCTATTTATATCATATCAGCAAAATAAATAGAAACTATAAGGATTTTATCTTGATCTGATTTGGTATAAATGGTAGGTTCATTATCACTCCTATGAAACTAATTGGTGAGAAAGTATGAGTCAATCTAACTTTACCAAGCTCTGGGAGCTTGCTTCAAGTCATACAATACTTTCTTCAACTTGTATTCTTTGTATTCCTAGTCTTTTACTTCAAATCCTAGTGGTTGATCAATATACGCCTTTTGTTTGAGTTTTCTATTCAATAAAGTTGACTTCACCTCCATGTGATAAACTGACAATTTATTTTGGGTTGCAATGACTAACACTTCTTGAATAGTACCTAACCTTGATAGTAGAGGAAATGTTTCACCATAATCAATACCTGGTTGTTGAGAAAATCCTTTGGAAACCAACTTTATCTTATATTTTTCTATATTAGGGGACCACCTTACCAACCTTATCTTAGGGGACAAAAGATGCAGAGACATCTGAAGCTTTCCAACGTTGTGAACCCACTCATTAAAAGGAATTGTATGAAATTGTTTCTAACTATATTGGCCTTTTTCATGAACCAAGTGGGTTGCCTCCAAAGTGTGAGATCCAACATGAGATTCAGTTGTAGTAGGATGCTCCTTTACCCAACATTAGTATGTATAGGTTGTCATCCATTGAGATGAAGGAGATAAAGAAGCAGGTACAGGAATTGTTGAACCAAGGGGTCATAAGGCCAATTTCTTCTCCAAGCGGTTCACCTATCATCTTGGTTTTGAAGAAGGATGGCACATGGAGGATGTGCATGGACTACAGGGCACTCAACAAAATAACGGTGAAGAACCGATGCCCTCTCCCTGACATTGATGATTTGTTAGATCACTTCAAAAATGTTGTCTATTTCACAAAACTGGACTTGCGTAGTGGTTATCATCTGGTCATGATTGCAAAACATGATGTATGGAATAATTCATTCAAGGCAAGGCAAGGGTTGTTTGAATGGTTGGTGATGCCATTTTGACTATGCAATTCTCTGACCACATGTATGAGGGTGATGAATGATATTTTCAAACCTTTTCTTGATGATTTTGTACTTGTGTATCTGTATGAAATTATTGTTTTCACTAGGATATGGGAAGATCATGTGAGTGATGTTAAAAAGGTGCTTGATGTTTTGCAAAAAGAAAAATTGTATGTCAAAATGTCTAAGTGTGAATTCGGTAAGACCTCTTTGGTTTACTTGGGTCAGATTGTCGATGGTGGTCAATTAAAAATTGATCTTTCTAAAATTGATGTGATTGTAAAGTGGCCTAAACCCACCAATGTTATAGAGGTTCATAGTTTTTTGGGTGCAGTACAATACTAGACAAGGTTCATTGCCAACTTATCTGTCATTTTGTCCCACTTACATGCATTAAAATGTGTGAAGCAAACCTTTCAATGGGGAGGAAAGCAGCAGAAAGACTTTGATAAACTGAAAGAGAAAATCAATGTCGCACCAGTTTGGCCTTACCTGACCTCCAGCCGCCTTTTGAGATTGAGATAGATGCTAGTGGATATGCCATGGGAGCAATATTGATGTAACAAAGGAAACCTGTATGTTACCATTAATAGATATTCTCCCAAGCTTTTGTGAACTATCCTACATATGAAAAGGAGATGTATTCCTTGGTTCAAAGCATGAAGAAGTAGAAGCATTGTTTGATCAGAAAGGAGACCATCATTCACGCAAATCACCAACCCTTGCAATACCTCCAATTGCAAACCAAGATTCAACAAGCATGTCATTTCATATGGTTGGGATTGCTCCAAAAGTTTCTACCATTAATTGATATTCTCCCAAGCTATTGTGAACTATTCTACTTATGAAAAGGAGATGTATGTCTTGGTTCAAAGCATGAAGAAATGGAAGCATTGTGATTAGAAAATTTAACCTAATTTTCAATTTTAATTTGTTAAAAAGTTAAATTAGAGAGAAACATAGATACTACCTGGACATTTGGGCATTTGGGAGGCATTGTGGACAAGTAATGGAGATTTTTTTTTAGCATTGTTTGAAAAAATAGGAAATTCAGAGCATGAGCATGGTACAAAAATATGGTGATAAAGAGAAGCATAGATGTTAGGGCACTTGCATGAGGAAAGAGTGACATTGGTGCTTCATAGATCTCTACCACAGTACATGGTAAAAATGAAATTTATGGATCAGTTTTTATTTATTTATTTAACCCTCCTCCATTGCATTTGGATAACCACACTGGTGTGGTATAGATCCAAGAGCGCCACATTTTTTTTAAATTACAAATATATCGTAGTTCTTTTCTTGAGATGTGCCAGGGTACTATAGTACATGTACCACATTAGTGCTTTATTTGACAATAGCGTTGATATATTTAAAAGAAAAACAACTACTTAGCGGTTCTCTTTACTAGATGCATTTGGGCATTTTAATACATCTACCACACTAGTGCATTAGCATTTCATTTTTCTGAAATTTAAAAACTATGGAAGTGCTCCTTCGTGGTATGAACCAAGGCGTTTTGATAGATGAAGAGATCTGGTGCTATCTATTATTCAAGCGCTAGGGTGTTGTATTACTTAGTGAGCTATGTTTTTTTTTATTTGTTAAAAATAATTTTTCCACGGTGCACCATGTTTTATGCAACACCGGTGCGTGTATGTATAGTAAAGCACTGGTGTGTTTTTAGATTGTAGATGCACTATCAAAAAAACATTCACTAAAACATCTACTTTCCCACCTCCATTAGTGACCTCCACTACAAATGGATTTTTGGTCTATTTTTATAGGGGCTTCTGCAAAAACCTCCTCTAGATGTCTCTTCCTTGTAGTGCTCTTCGAACTTGGTCCCACTACTAAAACTATTATTGTAAGATTATTTATCTAATATTTCCACCCCGAAATAATTAAGATGGATAAAAAATATATAATGATCTAATCCATATTAGTGATCTCCAAATAACTAAGTGTAAGTACTTCAAAATCATCATGAGTTCCTAGCTCTATCGTGTTGGGTATGTAAAGGGCCAATGTATCCAATGGCACTACTAGGGAAAATTTTAAGGATGGAATTTTTTCTTAAAGTGTAAATTCTTTGGCTAATATTACTAGTCAGAGATATGCAAACTATATAATGCTTAGCCATATTTTTGTAAAATTATTTAAGTTTATAATTATTTATATAGTCTCTCTAAAATTTTGGTGATTTTTAAGGTATTAATATTTTATCCTATAAAATTTGGGAGAATTACTTTTAGAAAAATGAAATATATATATATATATTTGGAAAAAGAATATAAATTATCCCATCCATGAAATTTAGTCACTAAAATTTTCCCAGGGCACTACATCAACCATAGGTAGGGATAAAGTGTATAGGATTGCATCATTACGTTAGATTCCCATCATGTTGTGTATATCTCTAAACATCCCAAGTGTACTCCTCAAGTGTCTAGGGGGTCTACACAACCACGTATGAAAGAATGTGATGTTTTTGAAGCCAAGAACAATGGACAAGGCTTGTGTATGGGTGAAATATCTAGAATGCATAGGCCAAAAGTAAGGATGGCCAAGTGGTTCAAAGAAAAATACCACTATGAAGGTATTAAGGAAGGGAAGAAGAATTGGAAAAGGGAAGGATAGGAAGATGAAAACCACTCTAATTTAAATAAAGGATCCAAGTAATAATTGTAACTACTACAACATTGATGATCACAATGAGTAAGAGTTCTAGAAATTACATTAAGTTAACCTTGAAGAACCAAAAGAAGTAAGGGAACAAAATAATATTCTAGTCATATATTTGAGTATTCAATGTGAAGGTAGGTCCAATGTGTGCACACATATTTTCTACACATTAATGAAAAATATGCAATTTTGAGTAGCCTTCATCAACATGAGAGAAGGATATGATCAAATTCTTCCAAATTAAGATCTAGGTCAAGAACGTGAAGAAAAATGCCATGTTCAACTCAGGATACATGTAGTATGAAATTCTCATGTGTGGAGCCAATTGTTACAATATCATTAAGGATGAGAAATCATTCAACATCAATGTGAACAAAGGAAAGTCAAAGATTTCATTGATAAGTTCCAACCAAGTTAAGAAGCTAATTAATTTTAGTAAAAAGGTGTTGTACTTTTATTAAGAGAAAATCAATCTAGTTTTAATAAAAAGGTGTTTTACTTTTATTAAGAGAAAATCAATCTTGTGATGACTATATATTGGAAATGGAATTTGTAGAGGGGCATAATAAAAAATAATAAGAACAATTAGAAGTGCTACTATAAGAAAACAAGGGAGTGTTCCAACAACCTAAAGGGATACCACTTGAGAGGGAAGTGGAGCATGGAATCCCTTAATTTCTAGGCTCTTAATTTCCAAACATTAGGCTATATAAAAAATCCATTCTAGAATCAAACAAAGTAAAGAAGCAATTATAATTTCTACTAGAGAAAGATGTGATTCAACTAAGTGCCTCACCTTGTGCGTCAGCCATCATAATTGTACAAAAGAAGGATGGGACTTGGTAAATGGAATTAATTACAATGTTAAACACTATTGCACTATATAATATGTAATCTCTATATAGTATTGATAATATATTATATCAGCTACAACAAGTGAAATACTTCACAAAGATGGACCTCAAATTAGGGTACCACTAGGTTTAAGTCAAAGAATCAGACAGATGGAAGACTACAATAAAAACCAAACAAGGTTTGTATGAATGGTTGGCCATTCCATATAGTTTGTGAAATGCACTAGTACATTTAAGATACTAATGAATGATGTATTATGCCCCTATCTCGATTAATTTATTATTTTTTATTTCGATGATATATTGGTTTATTGTGCTATCTAGAAGGAACATCTCACACTTGATACAGGTTCTAGAAAATTTTAAGAAGCACCAACTATTGGAAAATATCAATACATATCAATAATTTCACTAAGGTTAGAAGGTTCTTTGAGGTAGCATAATACTTGAGGAAATTCATAGCTTCATCTTTAGAAATAACTACATAACTCCATGCCATAATAGTGAGTGGGATGATCTTCTAATGGAGGAAGAATAAACACAAGGATTTTGATGAGTTGAAGAGAAAAAATAGCTAAGCACTAGTACTTGCATTACCAAACTTGCGACATCTCATTGAAATGGAGACACCTATAAGTGGGTATGCCATGGGAGCACCCTTGATGCAAGGAGGAAGTATTTTATGCTACCATTTTAAAGTATTTCATGGTGTAACTCTCAACTATCATACTTATGAAAAGGTGCTCTATGCTTATAAAAAGTGGAAAATCCAATGGGAAAGGAGACCATCATACACATAGATCACTAGCTAGACCCGAAATAAGCTACAAGAGTCCAAACATTAAAAATGGATGGATTTATTATAACAATTTCATCTTGTCATTAATTATAAGAAAAGAAGAAGAAATAGGTTAAAAAATATTATTTGTAGGCCACCCACATGAAATCATAGCATTGGAAGCTCTGGTGCACATGGAACGTTTCACCCATGTTTCATGCAAAGAGGAACATAAAAAATATGATGACTTCAAGGAGGTTTTTTAATATTTATAGGGATAGATTGTGATGGTAAGAGCACAATTGACTATCATATCCATAATGAGTTACTCCATAGGAAGGGAAACCTTTATATTCCTAAAGGTAAGTGAAATTAATTAATTAAAGATGCTAACACCTCCAATGTTGCAAGCCATTTTGGTGTTGGGAAGATAGTGTGAAACTTATAGAGATATGTGTAATAGGATAGAATGGATGGAGATGTAGCAAGATTAATTAGAGGATGTATTCTTTGTTGTACTAGAAAGCCCAACAATAGGAAGCAAAGTATATACCATCCCCTAATTCTACCCACCCATACTTGGGAAAGCATTTCCATGGATTTTATTAGTGGTTTACTAATTAGCAAGAAGGGACATGATTATTGATCCGGATTTAAACAAGAACACAACAAATTATATATATAACCATAAATACAAAGATGCAGTAGAAATAACACTTCATTTAATTAATATCAAATACTTAAATATGCTGACAAATAGAATGGAAATAAGACTAGCTTAGGTGATGGTAGCTTATCTCTAAGAAGAGATATGGCAACTACATGCCTCTGAAATGCGTTACAATGAGACTCAAGGGCCTTTTTATTATTGAACAATAAGAGCAAACCCTAAACAACCAAAACCCTAACTCGAGGAGATGTAACACCAAGATTTTATGGGCCCCATTGGGGTGAGTTGGATAGCCAACTTCCTGAGGTCGTGACTTGGTCAGATTATCTCCATTTGACACGCATGATAACCTATTGGAAAGATCTCTCTAAGGACTACAACAATAAAAACATTTTAGGTAAAAAAATAATTGGTGGTAGATTGCCAAAAAAAATGTCGTTTAGGGCCTCAAAATGGCTCCAGAAGTTTAGGACCCAAAAAATTGCTACAAATAGTAAACTATGCTACAATTAAGGAAACTGAAAAACTGAAAGAAACAATGGTGGGGATCCAAGTGGAATTGGTGGGTGGCCACCAATATCCACCTGGATCATTCCTCCCCCCTTAGGAAGCAATAGTACCCATTGTGTTGTGTTCCTCCATGAGATGAGGAAGCTTCTACTGAACTTGGTCCCTAGTAAGCCACTTGCCCTAGTGAAGGAGTTGGCCTGCTTTGACAACTCGATATAGTTGGATCTTCTACTGGCGAGTGTTCTTGATCTGCATGTCCATGATCCGATCAATTGTGTCTTACTCCATGTAATCTGGATTTAGCTCTGTAGGTGTGAGTTGTTCTGCAATTTTTTATGTGTTCAACAATGGTGGGAAGTATGGTCGAAGGTGGTCCACATTGAACACTAGGTGTAGGAAAAGGAATGGGGGAATGCTAAGCTCAAATGAATTTATGCCCACAGCCTTGGTAATGGTGTAACGACAATATCAGAGTGGTCTGAGCTTACAATAGGCTCTGGTAAGGCGTTGCTTTTACAAATGCAACCAAACTATGTCGCCCACCCGAAACTTGTGTGGAAACCAATGTTGATCATGTCGTTGCTTGTACTTAGCATTTGATTTCTCCAAAATGTCATGGACCTGCTCACAGATATGTTGGATATGATCAATGAAGTTGTTTACCTTATTGCCTTCTGACTGGACATGAGCCAAATTTGCCTGAGTAGCTGCAAATGGTATGGCCATGTCAATGGGACATATTGGCTGTAATCCCAAGCCCGCCTCAAAAGTTTTGTGGCCAGTCAAGCTATGGAGAGCCTGGTTATAGATGTGTTGGACACAGGGAAGGCTCTCATCCCATGTGCATGGATTTTTTGACTTGTACATGCACATAATATGTACGATCATCCTGTTGACAACCTTTTTCTGACCATTAGTTTGGGGATGGAAAGCTTTGGACTTAGTGACCTTGGTGTCCAACATCGACCAGAGACTGGACCAAAATGTACTGAGGAATTTGTTTTCCCGATCTAAGATGATAGACTATGGGATCCCAAAGTGTACCCACACTCATTTAAAGAAGATTTTAGTAGTGGCTTCTGCTGTGATATTCTTCTTGAAGGCTGCTAGAATGGCCATCTTTGAGAATTTGTCGATGACCACAAAAACATAGTTGTTTCCATGCTTAGTAGAAGGAAGGCCCAACATGTAATCCATGGAGATGGATTCCCAAGTTCTACTAGGGGTAGGAAATGAAGTATAGAGGCCTTGATTCTTGATGGTTAGTTAGGGAATGGCGCAGGCAGTGCAGGATCTGATGTACTTCCCAACATCCTATCAAAGATTCAGCCAAGAGAAATACTTTTGCAGTACTGCCACTATTTTTTCGACCCCGAAATGCCCAGTGGCCTGACTGTAGTACGCTTCCCAAATCATCTTGGCTCGCTCGCCTAAAGGAACAGAAAGGTGTCCCAGGTGGCATAGCAGGGTATCTTGTAGGTGAAAATTTGGAGCTTGCTAACCCTCCTAGAGCCTCTGGTATGTGTGGCTGAACTCTGGGTCACTTTTGTAGAGAAGTGGCCAATTAGAAGTCTCGTGTCCGCAAGAGTTGAGCACGGTGGTTAATGCCATGATCGGTGGTAGGCTGAGGCAGTATACAACATTATTGGTGCTACCCTTCTATACTTGATATTCAAATGGAACTACTATAGGTATGTGGACCACTTCTGATGGTGATCATTCTGCAACTTCCCTTATGTCTGTATGAACTGCAAGGGTTCGTGGTCTATGTGGATGACTGTTTCCTTCCCCAAAATGTAATGCTTCCATTTTCAACAAGCCTGCATAATGGAATACATCTCTTTGTCATAAGTAGGATACTTCTCGACTGTTACTGAAAGCGTCTCACTGTGATATGCCACTGGATGCCCCTGTTGAGTAAGGACTACCCCAATAGCATAGTCAGAGGCATATGTCTCAATCTTAAATGACTGTTGCAAGTCTGGTAAAGTGAGCATTGGTGCAGTGCAGAGGCGATGTTTCAACTCTGTGAATGCCTTCTGTTGAGATTCAGAACAAAAGAATTTTTCTTTTGCTCGTCCCTTGATGACTTGACTCAAGGGCTAAACGATATGAGAGAATCCCAACATGAACATGCGTAGAAATTGGCAAGATCTAGAAAGCTACGGAGCTCTGTCAGAGTGGTTGGGGTTGGCCAATCCGGAATGACTTATATCTTGGTTGGATCCACATGCACCCCTTGTTCATTAATAATGTATTCCAGATAATGAACTTGGGTTATCCCAAAAGCGCATTTCTCCAAATTGGCACACAACTTGTATTATCGAAGTGTTTGGAGAACCTGTCGGATGTGGTGGAGGTTATCTTCCCAACTCTGGCTGAAGATCAGGATGTCATCCAAGTATACCACTACAAATGAGTTGGTGATTGGCCGTAAGATGTCATCCATCAAGCTCATGTAGGTTGCAAGAGCATTCTTCAACCCAAAAGGAATAACCAACCATTCGAAAAGGCCCTCCTTGGCTTTGAAAGTAGTTTTCCACACATCAGAGGGTTTGATTGGTACCTGGTGATAACCGGACTTCAAGTCGATCTTGCTGAAATATTTTTTCCCCTTCAGTCAGTCTAGAAGGTCATCAATCTGTGGGATCGGGTACCTATTCCGAACAGTGATCTTGTTTAGCGCCTGTTAGCCAATACAGAGTCTCCAAGTCCCATCCTTTTTATGTAGCAACACGATTGGGATCCCAAAGGGTGATGAACTCGGACTGATGTGACCTTTATGCAACAACTCCTGAATCTGCCTCTTGATTTTGTCATTCTCCATAATGGAGCACCGATAGATTGGTCCATTGGGCAGCGGTGAACTTGGGGTCATATTGATGGATTGCTTGACCTGACAATGCAGAGGCACCCCTCTGGGGGAGGCGAAGATGTCCTCGTACTCCTCCACAACCTTGTCCATATGTTGCTATCATGCAGAGGGGCCCTGTCTAGAGGTCGTGGCCACCGTCTTCTTCTTTCCTTAAGGGCATATCATCAAGAAAACAAATTTCTCGGTTTTGGAAATGAGCTTACTGCAATGTTTTGTAGTAACAAAAGAGATGGCGGTAGGCGGTGCTACCTTTGGTATCCTGTACAACTTATTTCCCAAAGTAACAATAACAGCATGAGGCCTTGACTCAGACACAACATGTCGCTTCCATAGGTATGGTTGGCCTAATAATACATCACAAACATCAAGGGGAGCAACATCACATAATACCTCATCCGTGAAGGGCTTGATGTTGTATCGAAGGCAACACTGCTGGCTCACACGAAGATCCCATCCTTGGTGAAGCCACCTGATGGTGTACGGTTGTGGATGTGCTATGGTAGATAAGACAAGCCGTTTCACAACCTCTACCAAAATGAGGTTCTTTTGTCTTCCGTTGTCAACAATTAACTATAGAGGGGAACCCTTTACCCACTTCTAGGAGTGGAAGAGGCGCTCCTCCTCGTCTGGGTATTCGGGTTCCTCCTTATGGATCTTCGTGGTGGCAATAGTGGCGTTGGGCTCTGACTCAGAGTCATAACATGCATCTCATTCCGAAGCCTTTAGCTCGGCCACTAGTGACTGCTTGGCCCGACACTCACTTTTGTTGTGAGTGGAGCTCTTATGGTACTCACACCACATTCCTATGTCCTTCTTTGGCTTTGTGCAATTGTACTTTGCTTTCGGCTTTGGCAAGTTGTCCTAGGCCACCCCACCTTGGATTTGTCCTTTGTTTTGCAGTTTGGGGGCACCTTTCCCTTGCTTCGATTCGCAGATCCAAAGTCTCGTTTCTTATGTTTAAACTCTTTCTCGATATTGACCGCATATTGGTATGCCATGCCCATTGAGGAGATGTCCAGGAATTCCATATCGTCCTAGATGTACCTTTACAGGCAGCCAAGGTACTTGAGAACCAAATGCTTCTCAGAATCCTTGATACCCAACTTCATGTGAAGGGTATGAAAAACATTAGTAAACTTTGGCACATCTTGATCTCTTCCCTGTTGTAGCATTGTCCACTTTATGTATTTATCCTCATAGCTCTTGACAGGGTAGCACTGCTCCTTTGTGGCATCCCGGAACGAGTTCCAAGTGGGTGCCACTGAAAACAATGAGTTCGTACTTTCATCTTTCTGCTCACAGTAGGTTTCCCACCAGTCCTTGATGTGGAGGGTTGCTTTGAGAAGTGCAAAGGTGATCTTTTCCCGACTGTAAAAATCATGAATAGAAAAATATCCTTCTAGTAGATTTAACCATTTATCTACAACATCTGCATCTATCTGACCCTCAAATATGGGCATTTCAAAGTTAACATGTACCTTAAAAGGTGTGGCACTTCCATAGTAGCTGTCGGAAGTAGATGCGTCGTCCCTGGGTAGCCGTTGAAGGATCTGGGCAAAGTTGTCCATCATCGCATTCCTTTGTTGCTCGAGGGCTTCCTCGAGAAAGACTTTGATTGGATCTCCTACCCCCTCGCCTTTGTTTTCATTCTCCATGGGAGGCCATCGGGATTTGCGAGGCTGGTCTTGCAAAGGTTCAACTAGTTCAAGCCCTAACTCCTTATATCCCAACCTCATTGGGGACATGCAAAGAGAAACAGAGAAAGAGTAGACCACTCTGATACCATTGATCTGGATTTAAACAGGAACACAACAAATTACTGATATAACCATAAATACAAAGACGCAGTAGAAATAACACTTCATTTCATTAATATCAAATACTAAAATATGCTTACAAATAGAATGGAAATAAAACTAGCTCAGGTGATGGTAGCTTATCTTTGAGAAGAGATGTAGTGGCTACGTGCCTCTGAACTACATTACAATGAGGCTCAAGGGCCTTTTTATTATTGAACAATAAGAGCAAACTCTAAACAACCAAAACCCTAACCCGAGGAGATGTAACACCAAGAGTTTATGGGCCTCGTTGGGGTGAGTTTGACAACCAACTTCCCAGGGTCGCGACTTGGTCATATTATCTCCGTTTGACGTGCATGATAACCCATTGGAAAGATCTCTTAGAGGAATACGACGGAAAAGACAAGTTTAGGTAGAAAATCGCTAGCAGTGGATCGCCAAAAACTCATCGTTTAGGGCCTCAAAACGGCTCAAGAAGTTTAGGACCCGAAAAACTACTAAAAATAGTAAATTTTGCTATAACTAAGGAAACTGAAAAAGTGAAAGAAACAATGGTGGGGGTCCAAGTGGAATTGGCCAGTGGCCACCAATATCCACCTAGATCAATTACCTAAATTAAATACTTGACATATCCATTAACATGTCCATTCTTATGCATTGTAAGAATACCATCAAAAGGAAATAACTATCAAACTTGTTATTTGAATGGGTCTGGGTGCACTTTCAAATACCAAAGAGCATCATTTTAGATAGGGATGGCATATTTACTAGTGCATTTGCTAATATGCTATGGGAGAACATGGACATGAAGTTAAATATTTCTACAACATTCCATCCATAGACAAATGGGAAAAGATGAAGTAGTTAATTAGAATTTTCTATAGCTTTTGAGGGGTTACAATCAGAAGCATCAAAATACCAAGGATGACAATTTGGTCTATAGTCAATACTTTCAGTATAGAGTATTCCACACTCTAACTAGTAAGTCCAAATTTGGAACTTGTTTTAGATATTTTCCACCGTCACCTTTGGATGATACATATGGACAACAAGAAGGAGTGAGGCAAGATCTCATAACATATGCATTAAAAGAAAAAAAAAATTATAGGATTAGGAAGATCCATTTATATGTACAACAAGCACTAAATTTTTCATAGTAAAAATATAAGGCCGATCATGATTAACACAAAATAAAGAATTCATTTAGAGTGGACGATATAGTACGAATATAGTTGAACAAGCAATGACTTCAATGTCTTGGTAATATGATCAAGGCTTTGTGGTATCTTCTTTTTGAGATATTATAAAAGGTGGGAGATAATTCTTATAGACTAAATCAACTCCCATAGATGTGAATTTACTTAGTAGTGAAGGTAGAAAATCCTAGATAACCTTCCATGTTGTATTAGAAAGAGGAGCATGTCCTACCTTCCATAGAGGATTTAGATCTAGATTCCTAAATAGATTTTGACGTAGGATATAATTTACAAGATAGAGGAAACATGATATTTGGAATATTGGGTAGAAAGGAAAACTTCTAGAGAAAGCTAAATGGTACTCCAAGGAGAAGGTGGAGGAAAAAATTATTCACATCATTTAATAAAGCTTTTTGGGACCAAAAACCTCCTAAAATGGGAAGGTATGTTTGGATTGGGTCATTATGTTATCTATTATATATATTGATGCTTTTAGAGTGCAAAAATAGAGAAATTAGCTTATAGATTAATTTTTAATTATGGGTCCCAATTTGGAGAATCGAGGTCCAAAAACATCCATAGGAATTTTGAGGTTGTAAATGAAGTTTTTGATGTCCAAAAACTCTCATTAATGTGATATCCTCTGACATTGTTTTAAACTTAGATACATTTCCAATGGTGCAATAAGTGCATGAAATAGAGTTCTTATGTAAAAGTTATGACTCTTGCAAGTTGACCTACCATGTCGACCATTATGGTATGAGTGGATGTCATATCATCCCTCATTAGTCACATATGTGGGAATCTCTATGTTTGAGATTTCAAGAAGTCTCTAGAAGGTCTAAGAACCTTACTTATTTAGGGTTGATGAAGTTGAACTGTACCTCTTAATGGCTATTATGCTATATTAAATACTAGGCCATTACGAGTTGGAGTTCCATTGTATGTTATTTCATTTCATTATTTAAAGAGTATTAAACTAAGAGTGTTAAAACATAGACCATAGTAAAGAAAGAAAGGATTTAATAGAAACCTTACAAGCCAAAAGTCTCTAGTAACTCCATAGAGAGTATATATTCCTTTGTACTTTCACATTTTCCATATAAAGGAAAAGAGAGGAGACTAACCTCGCCTTCTAGTTAAGTTTCCTTTTGCAAGGGTTTCTCAGTATAAATATTTGTGTCTGTTGTGGATGGCGTGTGCATTTATTTATATTTTCTATTTCTTTCATTTTATCTAATTTAATTAATTAAGAATGAATGTCAGATATATAAATGATCTCAAATATAAGGAAAAAATGTCAATAACATTTCAATAGTATTATTAAATCTATCGTGAACAATTGTTTTACTGGAATATCCATGACATTTTATAGATCATATTGGTATGGGAGTGCTTCAATGTATGTTAAAGTCATGACTATGTTGGCAACTCCCATTGACTACGAGTGATATATAACCACTTTTGACTAATCCTTAGTGGTACCAAACTCAAGAATGAAGGAACCATTGGAATGGGATCAATGAACATGATTTTCTTTTTAGAAAGGGACCACATAAGGAATTATTTGAGTTTTATATTTTTTCCAAAAAAATGAATTAAATCATAAGATGTCACTATGTTCATTAACATTACTAATCTCCTTATCAATCTAATAAATCTATAAACAACACTAGGTTCAATAAACCTTTCCATACAAAAAATTGTAGAAGGCTACAAGGATGAGGTTGAGAGTGTTACATTAGAATTAGTTCTATATCCCTACATGTTTACACCTAAGAAAATTATATTTTAAGGACTTATTTGTCCCAACATGTTTGGACCTAAGAAACTAGTATCTTAGGAATTATTGGTCCCGACCATTTGTACTTTGGACCATGAAATGGGACAAGAATAATACATTAGATGCATCCCAGGGACACTTACAAAGAATTTGGCATCAATGGAAATTGCAAAACACAAACTTAGAAACCTTCTCTTTGATCATAGTTACAATAGCTTGAACATCTACGAAAACAACAAGGGAAAGAATAGCCATGGCTAGGAGGGGTGGGAGCTTCCCCCTACAAAAGGAAAGGGGCGACTACTCACAATCACATAAATAATTCCTTACTGCACTTAGCATAGGAATATTCTTCCCATGCACATGTGCAAGCATTCAGAAATAATGATGTTGGGACTGATACCATCATTCCATAAAAGAAATGTGGAGAAAATACTTTACTGGTCATAGATGCATAAGAATATTCTTCCCATGCACATATGAAAGCATTCAAAAATAATGATGTTGGGAGTGATACCATCATTCTATAAAGGAAATGTGGAGAAAACACTTTACTAGTCATAGATGCATAGGAATATTCTTCCCATGTACATATGAAAGCATTCAGAAATAATGATGTTGGAAGCGATACCATCATTCTATAAAGGAAAGATGGAGAAAACACTTCACTGGTTATAAAGGGTTGCGCATCCATTATTACAATGAAAATTTTTAGGGTCATGGGTACAAAGGGAAGGGAGCGATCAATCCTTAGACCAATTTGGGAAAGCGAAGACCTCATAGGACAGGGAGAACTTTCTTCCTTGGTTGGAGCAGTTAAGACACCGACCACAACACTTATACCAAGCAAGGAGGTCACGGTTATACAAAAGAAACCAGAGCCAGGCAGGCTGGGTGAGCTTCCCCAGACAGGGGGAGGGGGATAGATGTCTTCTTTTGAATTTACTAATATTTTAAATAGTTATTAATAATTTTTTCCCCAACTTAACAATTAAAGTTATTTAAATTTAATCAATTTGATAATTAATATTTACTCAATATAATTAAACTTTTTATTATTTTAACCCTCCAAAGTTGAATTTTAATAAAAAAATTTAATTAATTTCATATTTTCCATTATTTAAAAATAATTTAGAAACTACGGTTGAAAATTTTAAACACAATCTCAAATAAAAACACGCCTCATACAAATTATGGCTTGAAACTATAAAACATATTTTAATGAAAAGAATGTTACTTTTCAGTCGATTCCTTACTTTATATTAGCATGTTATGGTCCGAAAATTTTAATACAAAATTTAAAAAAGGTTTGGTATTAAAAAATTTGAAATTTGTTTTTATATTTTATCATCACCTTTTAATATATAACTTTTTCAAATTTGGTCTTCAACATAATTTTAACAGTTTCAATTTTATAGTTGCTTTTGAACCTAACTTGCTTAATCATAGCATGTTACAATAGAAACAGCCTTATTTAAGATTTTTTTTTATATATTTTTATTAATAAATTTATTTTATATTTAAGTTTTGTAGTAGAAAAATTTAAAAATAATTTTAATTAAATTAATTTAATATATTAATTGAGATTATATAAAATTTTTGGGGTTAATGTTTCGAACTCTTCGTTGTGGTTCATCATCAATATATAATGTGAAAATGCTTAAAAAAAAAAAAAAAATAGAAAATCAAAAAATAAAAATAATATATATATATATATATATATTAAAAAATCAAAATAAAAATAAACAAGTAACCTAAATGATAATTTAAAAATAAATAATATTATAATAAATTAAAATAAAATTAGAAAGAATAAAAAGAGAGATGAATGGATAATACCAAAAACTAAATAATAGAAAAAAGAAATAACAAAAATATAAAGAAATCAAGAATCGGATAAAATAAAATTAATAAATAATTTAAATATATCTATATTTTAAAAAAATTCTGACAAATCATATTTATATATATTAAAATTATCAAAATATAACTAAATCATTTCAATAAACTTGAACTATTTAAAATATATTAAATAAAATATAATCATGATCCATGAAGAATTGAATTAAATAATAATCAAAAGAATTCCACCATTAAAATGAAAAATCGTTATATATAAATAAAGATAAAAAAATATAAATATACATATATAAACTAATAATCATAATAAAATCGAGGAAAGAAAAGCCGGGATCCGGTTCCGGTTGCTGTTTTTTTTAGAAAGTTAAAATACAAACTATTCAGAAAATTCAAAATTTATAATAAAAAAATCAAATTATGTGACATTCAAACAAAACACCAAAGTTAAATGATGACACCGTTTATGTTCTGTGATATTCTTCCACCACCAGCATCAAAAAAATATTAACTCACTTGGTAGCGTAGTTGGTAGGAAATAAAGAGATTTCGAAATCAACCGTTATTTGAGAAGGGATTATTAAGTAGTGAAAAATATGTTAATTTTTTTTAAGATATTTGATTTGAAAAATATATGGTTATTTTATAATTTATTTTAAATAGAGAAAAGAAATATAATAAATATTATAATTTAAAAACAATATATTTATATTTTAAAAATTATAAATTTTTTCAAATGGTATTGACGATGAATCACAGTCGTTGGTTCGAAATGCATGCACAAAACTTTTATGATGTAATTTTTCCAAAAATATTTCTATAATAAATAATTGTTAAATAAATAATAATAAATTAACAGCAAAATTTACATTTTTAATGTTCATTTTTAAAATTTATATATATGAATTATTTTTTAATCTGGTCTACGATTGGGTATCCACCTTGAAAGTAGTCTATTTATCTTGAAACTATTCTATTACTTAATAGACATTTGAATGGATACAGTGAAATTTATTTTCATCATGCCGAATTGTATATGACAAGATTCCTACAACTAGATTCATTTTCAACAAAATATTATTATTGAAGAATTGAGGCTTCTTTGATCTATCCAATGATAGATCTTGTGATTTACGCCCAAAAATCTCTCGTAAAATATTATTATGTTAATATATTAGGTTTTATACTATACCTATGTTTAACTATTTATCTCATTATTTGCTTACATGTTATTTAGAAAAATAGTGGAGGAAAATTTGTATAATCTTTGATCGAGAAAATTGTCATAACATTTTTTTTAGTTTAGTGTTGAAGGAAATGTATGTAATTTAGATTTTTTATTATTAATAGTTAAATAAGATATAATCTAAAAAATATATTTTTTTAAGATTAAATTTAACAATATGAGTTTGTGATGTCTTATTATTTAAAATATATTTTGAAATTTATAAATAATTTTAATATTTTACAAAAAAACTATAATATTTTAATTAGCTATAGCGTAATGAGATTGTTTTTTTCCTTGAAACTTATAGAAATTCCAGTCATATTTTGAAAAAATTTGGCAGGAATTTTTATGTATCAAAGTAAATGCTATCAAATTTCATAATTTTAGGTGCCCCAAAAGTTTTTGATGGTGTTGAACCCATTTCCATCATCAAAAATATGATTCAAACACGACCTCTACAAGAAATTTCGACCGCTTTTAACTAACCATACTTCTGCCTCCCTACTTCCGCCTCCCTAGTAGACGACTCCATTATATTCAGCCCACCTTTATAGAATTCAACCATTATATATAGAACGATAGGGTAAATAAGTGGCAATGATTCCATTCCTTCATAGATACGATGGCAACGATTTCTAAGCTTTATAATTATCCGACGCTTTGTAAATTGCAACCTTCATTTCCAATTAACCCTTAAATATGAGTAATCCTTAATCCTTCTTAGTTCGATTCGATATTCTCTCTTGTGCCAATGGCACGTTTGTCGATACAGAGAGTATATGGGACTCTAGTCCATTCTTATCAATGCAACCTCTTGAAGATTTTCCAAGTCATGCCCAATTATCCAATTTTGTCAATATGTACAGCTGTTGGACTCCAATCATAATTGTTGGGGCACTTCGAAAAGGAGAAATAACGGTCATTGTCACTGTGAGTGGAGCAGCTTAGGGTTTACCAAAGATGGTTTACATATTGATGAAGACATTGTAAAGATCCTTGAGGCATAGCTTGTCCTTCTCACCATTATATAGACTTTATCATTACATATATTTTTATAAAGCATGGGAAATTTCTAGAATTATCTAGCATTATAGTATTCTAGAGATATATAAAAACAACAATAGTTATTTAAGAATAGTTGGCACTCACAACCAAGTGTCTCTATGCAACTAAGTATTCCTTCTAGTTAGCATGGGAGAAAACTATAGTTTAACACTCCCCTTAATTTCAACTGTTATTGACAATGCCTAAGTGCCATCTCTAAAACTCAAAAATATTATTTCCCAATGGCTCTGGTAAAGATATGTACTAACTAATCTCTAGATCCACAAAATTGAAGTGATATGCCACGTATCCAGTGAAGTGATAGCTACTGTCAATGGGTTTGTTTTTCTTGTGAAACACATGGTTCTTGAGCAATACAATTGTTGAATTGTTATCACAAAAGTTAGTACTTTGTCGATTCTCAACATGTGCAAGATCTTTCAAAAGTTTTATTAGCCACAATACATGGCATGTTGTTGTACTAGTGGCTACATATTATGCTTCAATGGAAGCTATTGAGACAATGGGTTGTTTTTTATATGTCCATGATATCAAAATTGTACCCAAATAAAAAGCGTATCATGAAGTTTTTTCCCTATCATCAATATTGGCAGCAAAATCATTGTTTGTAAATATGTGTATTTTGTAAGCCTCACATCTTCAGAATTTGTGTACCATAATCTATAATTAGCGGTATGTGCAATATATGTCAAAATCCTTTTTCCAACTTTCAAATTCCTCAAGAGACTCCATAAATATGAAAATGTAACTAGCCACATATATAACATATTTTCTAGTTGCAATAAGGTACATGAGACTACCTACAAATGTCTTATACAATGTTGAATCCACTACTAGTATGTCATCTTGCTTGCTTAATTTTGTCCATGTTGCAATAGGTGTCTGTGTTGGTTTTCTTTTGTCCATTCCAAACTTCTTTAACAATATTTATAGCATACTTTTCTTGACATATGAAAATCCCTTGTGTACATCACTTGACTTTGATTTCCAAAATGTACTTCATACGACCAAGGTCAATGATCTGAAATTCTCTTTTTATCACAAATTTTAAATCATCTAACATCAAATTCCATATATATATCTTGTCAGCAAAATAAATAAAACTATAAGGATTTTATTTTGATCTGATTTGGTATAAAGGGTAAGCTCATTACTGCTCCTACGAAACCGATTGTTCAGAAAGTATGAGTCAATCTAAATTTACCAAGCTCTTGGAGCTTGCTTCAATCCATACAATTCTTTCTTCAACTTGTATTCTTTTTATTCCTGGCCTTTTACTTCAAATCCTAGTGGTTGATCAATATTTGTTTGAGTTTTCTATTCAAGAAAGTTGACTTCACATCCATGCGATAAACTGGCCATTTATTTTGGGTTGTGTTGTGCTATTCAACAACCTCCCATTTGCTATCAGTAGTAGTCAATATTACAATAATAAATGGGGACCCTTTAAAAAATATTTCCAAAAATAAGTTTAGCATTTAGGAATTTTCCTTATTAAATTTAGGAATAAAACAAGATATCAATTAAACACCTTTTAAAAAACTATTAAATGTCTCATTTTCCTGCATATCACACGATCAAGCGTGATTGAAAGCCTTGCTAATCCACCAAATCTAGCGAAAAGCAATCAAAAGAGGACCCCGCGCTTTAATGCTTTGAAAATAGTAAGTTTCTTATATAAACTAAGTCATAAGGCATTTCCTATTAAAACTAAGGCCCGCGTTGCATATCGCTATTTTTAAAAAGCAGATCTTAATGAGTTACCTTAAAATATGCAAGATGTGAAATTGTGATGACAACATTTTCCTTATTGCATCACATTTAGGAAATTTAAAAGAACATCGCAAACTTCTCATTCGTCGAGATTGCGAAATGTGATTGAGACCTGGACCCACTCCCGAGATACGTCACAAACAAGTATTTAGGTTTGCTCCTTAATACAAAACGCTTTACACAAGAAAACCTGTCAAATGAGTTATGTCCTGGAAAAAATAATAAGCGGCCCGCATCTCGCATCTTGTAGAAACAATAAGGAAAGCATACAAACATAATGTGATAATGTGATCTGTGAGATTGCTTCGCAAATTGCAAAATCGCCATTTTCGCAATTTAAAGGCTCATCACCCTAGAAGCTTTCTTCCCGACTTATGATGCGGACATTAATGAGCATTAAAGCTAAGAGATAACGAACCATTAGTGGGAATTTAGTAAAATTTAATGGCATTTATGTGTGAAAAGCCATCCGAGGTGATATGATATCTTCTCACTTGCATTGAAATAAAATCCTTTCTTATCACCTTTTCAGGATATCTGTATTATCCCATCTTATGTTCATTCTTATCTCTGTATATCTGATAGCTAGTGTTTTTCTCCATTTTCAGGGAAAATCCACAGAAGGAGTCTTTGGGAGCAATGGAAAAGAAGGGCAAAGCAGTTGTGTCTGAGAAATCATAAATGACTCCTTTATTCACAGATACTACAAGTAATAGAGAAAGAGGGACCTCTACATGGGAAACCATGTATCATTTATTATAAGAAGAGCAACCAATACCTCTGGAAACAAAGGTCACAACTGATCATCGTGCTTCCTTAGATGCCACCATTTTTGAGACGGCATGCTCATTTCTGCATCGCATAGCCGCACGCCCAAAGATAATCCCTTACACAGATATGGTCAAGTGGATTATTGATCAGGCTGATATCTCAGACAAATAATTTAAGAATAGAACCCAAGAGGTTATGGGATCTTTTTCACCAGACAACCTATGGCTTATGTACCACCTACTAGAGCCACAAGCCATCTACAACAAACAGTTCCTTGAGAAGTTTGCCAAAGAGAATGAGGACCCAACAGATGTCACCTAGACCTGGTCGAATAATGAGGGCAAGATCAAAAAGGACAAAGTGGGTATGTACTCTACTGCATCTATTTCTCCTCCCCATAGTTTTGCAGTAGCCATGCTATGTAGGATGTTTGGCAAGCCTGATAGCACTAAATTTTCCCTAGAATGGCTGACATTAATAGATGTAGTCGTAAACGCGACCATAATGAATTGGGCCCAAATTTTGTCTAATATTTTAACAAAGGAAATAATCAATTATAGGAGGAAAAGGAGTGTCTCAACGAGGATTTACCCTCCATTTTTATGAGTTCCTATGTGATGGATGAAATTTGTTTTGGTTCAAAATTTCCTTTCATGGGATGGAACTGCACTATGAAAGATCCACTTCCCATTCATCTATATCATAAGGACATGTGGGAGTCTCAATTTCACCCACATTTTTACAAAATTTGTCATGGGGTCATGCTTCCTATCCACAAATAGGTTTACAACCAAGATTCCCCTACGTTTTCTAAAGAAGCTGAGGTAGATATTCTCCCAGTAGCCAGATGGTTTGGGGAGGAAACATTCACATATATCAGGGTTTTTGGGAGCATCACCTCACCTCATGTCCTCCCATACTATGTTCTAGACAAATTCATGGCTAGAGAGATAGCCTATCAAACATCTAGTGAGGGTGGGCTAAGCAAAGGATTAAAGGAAGCGAAAAAGGCCATTTGGCCTACATTTCCATTACACTATGGAGCATTTGCACTACACGATCTGGGCCATGCATTCAAAGAAGCAGAGATCATGCAATCTCTAAAATTACCTAAATTCCCAGGTTGCCAGTATGACCCAAATGGCACTGCCAAAGACTTCACTACCATGGTAAAAGTGAAGGTATTCAGTCATGAGGAAGATGCATTTGATGACATCTTCCTACAGAAAGAGACATTCACAGAAGTGAAGCACATGTCATCACTACTTTTTGACCCATAAGAGCTTGAAGCCTTTCATCAATACAGAGAAAGGATATTGTTAAAGTTCCCATTGGACCAATTAACCAATAAGGGAGCCAACTCTCAACATAATCCTAGAAGGAAGCTCCAGAGAAAATTTTAAAGATGATTCCAAAGAAGAGTCCGAAGAAAAGTCTACCAGGGAGTCAGAGAAATCAGAGCAACAGTCATAGAATGGGGGAAGAAAAAGCAAGGAGTCAAAAAAGGATACAGCCCAATCTACAAAAAAGATATCTAAGCAAAATTCAACTAGAAAACAGACTGAAATTCATTCCACCTCTACCCAGTCAACAAAACCCCTGATGATTGATTTAGAGAAATAATGGGAGCATTTTAATAAAAAAACTCCATTTAGAGAAACAAGCACCTGAGCCATAGACTCCGCAACACAAAACAACTCAATAAATTATAGTAGAGAAAACTGTAAGTACTCAAGAGGTAGAGCACATTCCTGCCACTCCTACCTCTAAAATTGTTTTGAGAATTGAGGAGATTCCTGCTTTAGATGTGTTCTATAGCCCAACCCACAAATATGTTTTCAAAAGGAAGAGAAAGAAGAGGAATTTGAATGCTACAACTACTACTACTCTTGATAATGAACCGATGCATATTGTCTGGAGAGACTCACCCATCAACCCATCTGACAACCTTACTAGATTGTCTCAGTTTGCAGGACCCTACGCTACAACGACTATTGAGAAAGTAACAAAAGTATAAATGTTGCTGAGAGAAAAGGAAAATAAAATTTTGTTGTTGGAACAATAGTTAGAGCAAGAAAAATCTAACCAACAAGCGGAGTTGTAAATAGCCAAGCTCTAACAAGAATTCGAGCAGATGCAAATAAAACATCAAGTCGTTTTAGCAAAAAAGGAAGTGCAAATACACGCATTAACAGATAAGTATAACGACAACCCAAATATTGATCTCTTTATAATCGAAGCACTCAGCCTGAACTCCCAGCTAATGCATCAAAAAGAAATTATATGCCAGAATGTCTCACACTTGAGTCCTTATTACTAGTGACAACTTAATGAGTCAAGTCGTTGACATGAGACTCGAATATGATGAAGTCTTGAAAAGAGTTTCCGACTTCATCACCTGGTAGAATTTAGAGGATGGGAGGAAGGTCAATTTGCCTATACTGGAGGAGTCACATAAAGAATTTTTTTTTGCAGATTGGGATTCTCGACTTAGGATAGCTAAAAGGGCAACAGTGGTCGCAGCAGCAGTAGAAAATTGTGTTATTGGAAACATCAACGAAAATCTACACAGTACAAACCTGGTGGCGGAGTCTGTACCAGGTTTTCTTCCGAATGTTAAACAACTCGAATAACAGTGGAGGTAAGCAACAAAAGAAAAAGAGGAAGCAATTAGGCAAATGACCAGGTTAAACTGGGAAGAGTACTGGCAATATTTAGTTAAACCTTATAGCCATTGGATGACCCTGCGATGCCTAACCTCTTCAACACAGAAAATGGTGCTAGCACTAACCGATGCCGTGTTCACCGGGCAGCTGAAATCTTTGATCAGCTGACCGACACAGCTCAAACTCATGATCGACATCTGCGATCTTAAAGATCAAACGTGAAGGAGTTAGTGACCATGTTTTAATTTCTATTTTTGTTTTGTTTTGCACAATTTGAGGAAGGTTGTTTAAACCTCCTCAGCTATTTTTGTAATAATCTATTATTAGGATTTATAGTTTAGGATTTAAACCCCTCTCATGTATTTAGAGAGAGGTCCAGAAATTTTATCAGAAACGCTCTTCAAAACATGCACTTCTGTCCCTTTGAAGAAGTTTTGGTGAAATGAATGGAATATGATTTATTTTTTTCTTATCTGGCATCTTCTACTGAAATTTCACTTTTGTACTCTTATATGGTGTTGGATTGATTGGAAGTAGGTCGATATTGTTGAAACACATGAGAAAAAATTATTACAAATGGTAATTTTATCTCGTGATTTTGTTTTGTTTGCGTATTAAGCAATAATTTTTCTTCAAATTGTTTATGTATGAAAGTTTAACTCTTGGTTATCATTATTGCACTTTTGTATGGTCATGGCCTAAATTTTATGTTGAATATATGAATAATTCCTTATGTGATATATCTTTCACAATCATTTCGGCTAACTATTTATCTGAAATGATTATTGTTAAAATGATTTCACTTCCTATTGCAGTTGAATGATCTTTATCACCGATTGCTTTAGGACATTATTGTAGATTGCATGTTTCAATTTTATTCTCGGGTATAGTCATAGCTAGATAGTGTTCAAATTAGGATATATGCATGTGATTATTAGTTTATATTAGATTACTTTTAGCTTAAACATTTCGCTGAACTATCATATATCACCCCATTAGCAGTATCATAGTTTATATTGGGAAACTGGTCCCATTATCCCTAGTCGGAACCACTACACCAAATGAAAAAGGAGTTGCCAAACAAGGTCCATACTGGATGTTTTTCCCCCAGTGTTGTAAGCAACGATTTTTGAGTAAATCCAAATCAACAGTCCATTTGAAGAGTAAAACTCCCTCACCATCACCTCCAACTTCTCGATCGAATTCCAAATCTCCTAATCCTAAGTGAGAAGTTGTAGAAACAACAATAGAGCCCACTGTTGAAATCCAAAAGAACCCAAATCATTCTTCTTCTACCGAAGCCCTTGAAGTCCAATCTTTGATTCATAAATTACAGGGGATTTCGATATCTCAAGAGGAATCTGAGTTATCCCAAGATAGTGTTACCTCTTAGTTTACCCCATCTCAATGGTTAACTAGAGCACATAGAGAAAAGCTTGGAATCCAACCATTCGAATTCCCTCTACCAAGCGATAAGAAAGCTAAGAAGACACCATCTGAATCTCACAGTGAGGTTCTTTCATCAACACAATCATCATCTTCATTCATTTCATCCATATCATCACAAGACCAATCATCCACCTCACCACTCCAGATCATGATTCACACAGGTACTGGAACTCCATCTTCCTCTACCCAATCACCTTCAACCACTACCACATCCTCCTCTTCTCCAATACCAAAAATGGCTCAAACTCCTCAAAGGCCATGGAAAAATCCAAGAGTTGTTAGGATGGCTACACCTTTACATCCTTTGCCAGCCCATCCAAAGAAATGGTTACCAAAGTTCAATCCGGATAATGGCCTACTGGCTCAGGAACGTATAAACAATTTTATGTTGTCCATTAACTTGAATGAAGTAGTAGAAGAAGATGCAGTTGTAATATTATTTCCATATACTTTGCAAGGAGTAGCAGGATCATGGTACTTCTCATTACCATCAAGTTCTATTAATAGTTTGGATTCTTTTCAAGAGAAGTTCTTAACTAAATTTGGAGATGATAGATCCACAGCTACCCTAATCAATGATCTCTCCAATTTGAAAGTTGAACCTAAAGAACCAATAAAAGACTTCAACTCTCGCTTCAATAAATTATTGAATAAGATACCAGTGACATCTAAGCCCAACGATGAGGTCAAAAATGAGTGGTATATTTTTGCTCTCCTTTCAAACACAACTATTTTCGTCGATAGAGCTGCCAAACCAACTTTGGCAGAAAATATGAAAGAAGAAATAGCTATAGAAAAACATATTCTAGTTGTAGATAAGAAAAATGCATTAGAAGAACGAAAATCCAAGAAAGTGACTTTTAGGGATGAATCCAAGAAGAAACCACCAAAAGATCCTTTTGATCTTGAAGGTTTGCAAAAAGTCCTCAAAACCATGTCTAATGAAATGGTTGATATTAAAAAACAAGTAGCAAAAACTTCCTCTAAGAAATATTTTAGACCATTTAAAAGGAATTCCCCTGCTGATCCTAAACCTCTAAATGCTATATCAAATGTTGAATCAGATGGAAAAGAAGATGAATTTTCAACAAATGAAGAGCAAACAGATGACGAAGAAGTGACAGAGTTACAAGGAATGTGGGATTTTATACTTCCCAGCGAAGAAACATAAGAAGCACTGGCTGTTGCCACCCGAAGTAAAAAACCTATTGATTTGCTGCAAACAAATCCAAAGCAGAAGGATTCAATGCCACCTCCCAAGGACAAAACAACAGTTAAGAAATCTTCACCAAAATCCACTCAAACTACTCTTCCTTAGTTGGACTCTTCATCTTCAACTAAAACCTTGATAGTATCTGATGAAATGGAATATAATATTCTTGATGATATGAAAAAGACTGTTACACAAAATATTGTCACCATGAATTTCCGTAGTCAGTGTGAGTCTATCACCACTCATGTTGTCCTCCTTTGCAAGTCTCAAACCTCAGCTCTTCATGTCAAGCTTTAAAAATGAGAGAAATTCTTTGAAAATAAAACTCTGGTTCCGCACTTTCTCTTACCATTACCTGCGGTCCCGCACCCCTTGGTCATGTTACTTGTGGACCTGCCCACTCTGTCTCTAAAGGAGTGGGTGCAGACCCCTGTGAAAGTCAAAAAGGCACAAGTTTATTCTTAAAAACTCACTTTGGGTTAATTCTGGACGCTTCTAGAAGGAATCTTGACGTGGTTGGTTCGCTCCTAGGTGGTTCATGCATCCCATAACTAAAGGAGCTAACCCCTTGATAGGAGGAGCTTATCCCTTTGAAGGAGGACTCTATCCCTTTGAAGGTGGACCTAGTAACTTCCTTCCTTTGCACTATAAAATGAGGCATTGGGCTAGTTGCTAGGGAGGTTGAAAGTTGAACATTTTTTAGGGTAAATGCTGTTGGAATTGAGACTTCCTACTTGAGCTTGAGAGGAGAGATTACATACCTTTTGGATTCTTTGGGAAGAGAGTGAAACTTGTCAAAGTAGAGGAGACTCTTGCTGGACCTTGGGAGGAGCTTGTACAGCATCAAGGCACCAAGGTTGTAAAGTTCTTCTTTGATTAAAGTTAATACAATTAGATTCATTTTTCTCAATAAATTGTCTTCTATGATTTATTTCATGAATTCCTTGATCATCATGATAAATATGGTTTATTATATTGGCTTTTCAGGTGTTATTTGATTTGTGTGCCTGTTTGTGTTTGCACATTCTTCAAAAGGGAACTCAATTGGACAAATGGAGCGTGGCTTCCACAAACTAGCACTGGACCCGAGGTAGGCCTAAAACATCTATTAGCCTTTATTTATAAATCACATATTTAGAGAAAGATAGAATTTGTTTGGTTTTCTTGTCGCTAGATATCCATAGATACTAGGGAGATTGGTCTTGTCAACAAGAATGATTTAGCCGCCCGACAAAATGGTGACTCCACTGGGGACTTGAATTTTTTGTTTTTGCCTTTGCTTTTACTTTGACTTGAGAAGCTATTTCTCTGTTTCTGGTTTTTGCTTGCTGTGTGGGATTGGGTAGGTTTTTATATTTTGAATTGTTTTTGTTTTTTTTATATTTTTGAGAGTGGACCGCACCTGCTATTTGTAACACGGTGTGGAAATACCCGCACTGTTTGTTTACTACACAGTGCGATACCACACCTGGTTATACCGGGGGACTGCGGACCCTGTCAAATTTTTTAAAAAACTAAAATCTTTTCATCTAGTTAAGCCTAGGATTTGTTTATATGTTTTAGCCTCTACCCAGATCTACACATGTCTTGTTGGAAACTTTTCATAGGTTAATTCCATTGGCATTTAGGTTTTAGGTGAATTTCTAGAAGTTTTGTGTGCCTGGCTTGATTTTCGTTTGGTGTTTGTAGTAACTCAAAGCTTAGAAGCCTTAGAAACCTCAGATCACCCTGGTTTTTACTGGTCTTCTGATGAGTCTGACCGATTTGTAAAATCTTCCTTTGGTGAGGGATACATCTCGTTTTTCTCTTTGCGAAGCTTCGAAAGAACTTGTGTTGAAAGTTTTGGATTTCACTTTTTAAAAAAGAAAACAAAAGCTGGTTTTTTTTTTATTAATTTGTTATTCTGAACAAGTTAGTCCTTAGTTTGTGGATAACTAAGTAAAACATCCTTGAAAATAAATTTTGTAAGCTTTTACTTCAATTAGTTTTTTAAAATTTATAGATCTCAAGATTAGATTTTTTTTAATAGTTTTGAGTGTTTTATAAAAAAAAATTCTCTTTTGGAAAGGATTTTTTCATGAGCATAATTAGTAGTCTCGTTTTTGAGTTTGTTGAAAAAGACAAAAAAGTTCTCTTTTCATTTGTTGGTTAAGGAAAGATTTGTTTTTCAAGCATTTTCATTCTCAACTCTTTCGTTCGCTAGAAATTCATTGAAGAAAAATGATTGTTTATCATCTTAGGTGCATTTTTTAGTGTTTTGGAGTCGAGCCTTCACACCACAGAGTTTCATCTCTGCACCTTTTGACTTAAGAAAAACCCAATAAAAATAACGCTTAAAGTAAAATCTATCTAGTAATCTTTTTATTTCTAGGGCTCTTTATCACCAACATAGCTTAGGCTAGTATCTTGGAGTAGGGAGTAATTCTCCAATTGTTACATCTATGCTCTGGGAAGCTCCTCTTAAAGGAGTCAAGCACGAGGTCATATCCGAACCAGTGGGGTAATCAATCCTTCCTCATTGGGAACGATAGCAGATATACATGTATTAAAAACGGTAAACCTCGGATTAACCATTGTCGAGGAGCCTGGGGTCACTTGTTGGTAAACCTTGGATTATGTCAAGGAGCCTTCAAGGGGATTGATCTTTGCTACTCTGCCCTTGCATGTGTATCAGATCACAGACTGTTCCCCCAAGTATATTTGTTTCCGTTGGTAACCATAGTGACCATAATATATAGGATTCTTTCCTAAGGTGACGGCGGAGGGAAGATCCCACTATACCTAGAGCAGACGTCGACTAGACTCACTTGGATTTTCTGGGGGGTTCTCTTCACTCGAGACAGTTTAGTGGAGAAACTTGTGCCAGTCTATTCATTAAGAAGGTTTTCGGGGTAACTGTTCCAACCACCATTTCTGTATTGAATTCTGCGACGTTGGATTTCATCACCAACTAGTGTTTTCGGTACGGAAAGTTACTGTTTGTGTGTGGTTTGACCTCCTAGATTCTTTAGGCATGTGATTCAAAATTGTTTGGTTCTTTAGAGACTTTAGGTGGTTTTCATTGAGATTTTTCTTTGTTTGCGTGTGAAGTAATTAAAATTTTTAATCGTGGCTGAATTACCCAGGTAGTCCCATAGACTTCGGGGCCAACCTCCTGAGTTTTCACCAAGCCAGCTTGAAGGGCTAGAAGCCCTTGTAACTCCTAGTGACAGTAGAGTTGGGTCACCCAAAGAAGGAGAATCTTCTTTAGTTGTGCATCCTGATTATCATGTTCAAGCACCAGAGTATATTATTGAACCTGTTTCATTTTCCAAAGTTACTGGTAGTTTTTATTCTACTAGTGAATTAGCTGAGGAACCTGAAATTTCAGAACCTGAAACTGAACCTGCTGCTACTCCATCATCAAGATTTTCCTCTCCAACTTCCAGTCATCCTGGTTCACCCAAGGTAGAAAGAGTCATTACCAAAATCTTCCTTCTGGACTAATTGCTATTGAAGAACTTGTCACTCCGGAAGAAGGTATATCTATCCCTGAAAATCAACCAGTTATAGAACTTAGAGAGCATGAATCGATCTTTTACAGTCCACCTAGGAGGGATGCTTGGTATCTTTCATTAACCAATTTTTTGGAAAACCCGGGACTAAGCTTTTCACCACCTCGTATTCCTTATCATTCAACACCTAGAGGTTATTGTCCTCCTTTGAATATATCGAGACAATGATTCATGTTTTCTCAATCTACAGAAACATTTTTATATGGCGGTCCTTCTGTTCCCTCTGGGTATCAGTCACTTATTGGTACTTTTTCGGGGGCATCTCCTCAACCTATTGAACAAGGGTTATTAACTGGTAATAACAGAACTAAGCCGTTGAGTGTAGAAGATATTCTTATGATGTCAAGTACCATTCCAAATCCGCAACCTCAAGATGGCCAGCTACCGCCTAGGGGGCAGCCTCAAGGTCTTCAATTATCGCCTGGGGGGAAACCTCAAGGTACCCAATTATCACCTGGGGGGAAACCTCAAGGATAGTACATTCCTCAAGGTCAACCCCAGACTCAGTATGTACCTCAAGGTCAACCCTAGTATCAATATGTACCTCAAGGTCAACCCTAGTATCAGTTCGTGCCTCAAGGTTATCAACCTCAAGGTCAGTACATAAGCGAAGGTTTCCAACCACCTTCAGGTCAACCATTTGTCCAAGGAACTGGAAATGTACCTTTGAATTATCAATCCTACCCTCAACCCGGTTATGGTCCTCAATATGCTCAACCTTCTATGGGTCCATACCCCGAAATGAATATAGTGTGGGATCCATCTCAATCTCAACAGATCTTGCAACCGAATGTGCAGTTGTCATCTCAATCTAGACAACCGTTGGTTTCTGGTTCAACCCAGCAACCTGTCTAGCCCACTATTCAAACTTCTGCACCTTCCGTAGTTTCTTAGCCTGGGCCTAGTTCACCTCGAACTCCACCTCAGACGACTGCTATGACTACCGTAACATCTGTTCCGTCTACCCCACCTACTTAAGGAGTATTGACAACTCCGGTTTCTACTATTCTTGAATCAATTCCTCAATCATCTTTACCTCAGTCTAGACCTACAATTCAGACTTTGGTTCAAATGCCTATAGGACAGCCTGGTCCAAGTATGTTTGTCACAAACCAACCTCAATTTACTTATCAACCATACCAGGGACAGTACCAATTCGGTCCTACTGTGCAGAACCCAGTCTATCAGTATCAACCATACCCTGGATATACTTATCAGCAACCTCAACAACGCTAGTACGATCTGGTTAATCCTGGTTTTCCAGGACGATATAATATCCCAAATGCAATTCCAATTCCTAGTTATCCTAGATATCCTCCTCCTGGGGCTAGTCTCATGACGCAGGGTTTTCGAGACTCTAATCGTCAGTTACCGTTCATTGCAACTTTGGACTTGAATGAGTTGTGGGGGATTAGGAAAGATGCAATTAATTATGTTCTGTTTTGGCCGCTAATGCCAAATAAGTTGCCTAGTGACATCCCAAAGTTTGAGGGTAAATCAGGAAGGATCCATCGAACCATGTAATGACTTATCACCTCTGGTGTGCATCTAACTCCATTTCAGATGATTCAATTCGTTTACGTCTTTTTCAGCGCACTATAATTGGTCTTGCGGCCAGGTGGTACATTGAGTTACCGCAAGCCACTTTTTATAACTTTAGTCAGTTAGCTACTTCATTTTTAACTCATTTTCAGTTGTCTGTCAGATATGACAATGGCACGGAATTATTAACTTTATTAAAATAGTCAACGTCCACTTACATTTCAGATCACATTCATGAATGGAGACGTCAACGACGTTTTGTGAAATTTTTTATCCTGGATCAGATCTTAGCAAAATGGTTTGTTAAATCATTATTACCAAAAATCACTGAGGATATAGCTAAGGCAGGAGTCGTTACTGAAGAGAAAGTAATTTCTCAAGCTCAGTACCTTGACCTCATTTATACACAGTTGGGTACCTTACACGAGAAAATCCCCAACCTTCCTAAACAAATAAAATAAATATAGCTCCTTTAGGGTCTCATGCCACTGACGGTATGATTGGTACAGTTAAAACCAAAAGTAAGAAGAAATCTTCCAAGAATTCTTCTCCTATCATAACTTTACCAGATTCCCCGACAGGAGATTCTTCCGTGGAAATTTCTGTCGATATTCATGTCGTAGAGTCATCTATGGCCAAATCAAAATCCGGCGGTAAAAAAAAGGGGAAGAAGAAAAATAAATCAGATAAAAATTCGAAAGACAAACCACAAAAAATGGAATCTACTGATGAGAAATGCAAACCTCGTTATCCTTGTCTCATATGTGACGAAGAGCATTTTACAAGAGACTGCCCCTATCGTGCTGAGGTTGCAAAAATTGTCAAAGGTTCTCAAACGCCTGCTATTTTGAAGGATCCTTTTCCTAGTCAACACAGTAAGATGATAGGTTCTTCCTCGAATGCCTCAGAAGAAACCATAATGATGATCTCCCATGTTAGGATTGCGACACGATCGCAAGATTATGGAAGTAAAAGTCCTGTTGGTGGTAAGGAAGCAGAATCTTCTAATTCAAACCCATCAACTTCAACTCCCGGTTCTGATCCACTACAGATCGAGAAACCTAACCCAGACTTAGTAATCAAACCGCCCGCTAAGGGTATACTTCGAAAGTCAGCTTTCAATCCACATGCGAGAGCTGCTCAGAACTATAACATTGTTGAAGATTTAGCTATTTCACCTTCAGTAATGTCGGTTTTGGAGGTGCTGTAATCATGTCCATCACAGCATAAATTGCTATTGTCGGCTATAGGAGCTGTTGATATTCAGGACTCAAACCTTATAATCTTCGATTTAGAAAATAGTACACCTCGCTTACCTCATCAAATGGCTTTCCAGATTCCAGTGTTAGTCAAACACAGACCTTGCTATAGGACTGTGATTGACGAGGGAACTTCAACATGTATTATGTCGATCCAGTGTTGGAGATCGCTTGGTTCTCCTACACTTAATCAATCCCCGATGATTCTAAAGGCTTTTGATGGCTGTGGGTTCCATCCTTTTGGCATTCTACAAGATTTACCTATAGGGGTTGAAGGCAAAACTGTTAATCTAGATGTGAAGGTGGTTGATGCCCCTCTAGATTACAATCTTCTCTTGGGTCGTAGTTGGTCTTATGTTATGCCTGCTGTTGTTTTATCGGTCTTTCGGCTTATAAAGTTTCCTCATAATGGAAAGATCATAACTATAGACCAGCTAACTTACTTTTCATCCAACCCTGCCTCTTCTGAAAGTATCGAGCATGTCGGCAAAACAACTATCCCTTATAAGGATGTTGGAGTAGGACTAGTTAAAGATTCTGGTTTACTAGGAACTTTTTCCTTTCCTCCTCCTAACGTATCGCCTACTACTACAACCATTCATATGATTTCATCAGACACTATTGTATATGATGATCTTTGGATCGTACCTTCCGAATCTGAGATGGATTCATTTTGTGATGCTATGCCTTTGAGTCCCTATGAAATTGCGTATCAGGCCGTACAGTCGTTTTCCGACCCTTCTTCAACCGAAATTGACTTAATGAATGTGGTCCATGAGGAATCACTTTCAATATCAGAATCAGATTCAACAACGTTTTCCGAACTTGTTCACACTGATGAGCAAATTTGTGAAATCTTGTTTGTTGATGATTTACCACGGGAAGATCTTCATCATAGATCTTCGTTTTTACCTAAGATTGATCACTTTGAAAATGATTTTTCATCTATTTTTACAACTGATTATGTCAAGGAACCTCAGAATCCATTGAAAAATCATTATTTTGAGTTAAATTTGGGAAATATTTCTCGAACTATTCCTATTGACATTTCAGTTAAGTCTGGAATTGTTGAAAATATTCATATAGGTGCCCCTTGTACAGAAGATGAAATTCAAACATATAAGGCCCTATTTCAAGAATTCTGTGACGTGTTTGCCTGGTCATATGAGGAAATGCCAGGAATTGACCCAGCAACTGTTGTTCATGAAATCAAAACTTACCTGGATGCTAAACCCGTCTGGCAACGTTTGCGTCAGATCCACCCGTGAAAAGCTCCTGCTATTAAAGCGGAAGTTGAAAAATTACTTAAAGTAGGTTTCATTTATCCAATTCCCTTAACGGATTGGGTATCGAATATCGTTCCTGTTAACAAAAAGCAAGGAACAATAAGAATATGTATCGATTATAGGTATATTAATCGAGCCTGTCCAAAAGACAATTATCCGACTCCCTATATCGATCAAATCATTGATGATTGTGCCAGAACAGTGAAATATTCTCCTTCATGGATGGTTTTTCCGGTTACAATCAAATTAACATTCTACCTGCTGATCAACCAAAAACGACTTTCATTTGTCCATGGGGAACGTTTGCTTATTGCAAATTACCTTTTGGGCTTAAGAACAATGGTGCAACTTTTCAAAGGGCCATGTATTACGCGTTTCATGACATCAAGCACATTGTGCAACCCTATCTCGATGATTTACCTGCTCATTCATTACGTAGATCCGATTATCTCATCCATTTACAAGAAATCTTTATGAGGTGTAGGCATTATCGAATTAGGTTGAACCCACACAAGTGTGTTTTCTATATAGAAACGGGTTGATTACTGGGATTTGTTGTTTCGAAAGCTGGCATTCGTGTCAATCCCTCGAAGGTTGAAGCTATTATCAAATTTCCTCCTCCTTCGACTCTTCGCCAACTCCAAAGTTTGCAAGGGAAAGCAAAATTTTTACAACGATTCATTCCTAACTACACGGAGATAACAAAGGGTTTTACCAGGTTGTTGAAATAGAATACTCTATTCTTTTGGGATGAGATAGCTGACAAATATTTTGATGCACTAAAACACGCGTTGACCCATGCACCTCTATTGCATCCTCCCAACTACAACCAGGACTACTTCTTATATCTCGCTGCCTCTCATTCCACCATCGGAATGGTGTTAGTTCAGGAAGACGAATTCGGTAGTGAACATGTGATTTATTACCTTAGTCGCACTTTGAATCCAACTAAACTAAAATATTCACATGTGGAGAAATTGGCCTTGGCAGCTGTTCAAGCTGTCCAACGATTTCGTCATTACATTTTACTACGCAAAACTATTGTAATTTCCGATTGCAACCCTATGATCTATATTTTGACCAAACAATTACTAGGGGGAAAGTATTCCAAATGGATTGTTATCCTGCAGGAATTTGACTTGGAGTTTGAAAAATCTAAGTCAAAGAAATCTTTAGTTTTTTCGGAGTTGATGTGTGACTTGCCGCGTGCTGATACTGAAACTGTGGCGGAAGAGCCCATTACGGACGAATCCCTGTTTCTAATCAGCACTCTTGATCCATGGTATGGATATATCATAGTTTATCTCCAAACTCAATCCTTTCAGCCTGAAATTTCAAGATCTCAGTGTCGGAAAATATGATTCCAATCCCAACAATTCAATATTATTGGAGATACACTTTATCGTCGTGGGGCAGACTCTATTTTTCGACATTGTTTAATTCATGAGGAAGCTAAAAGGGTTCTAAATGACTGTCACTCTGGAGCGTGTGGCGGTCATATATCTGGGTTTGCCACAACCCAAAATATACTACACGGTGGCTGTTTCTGGCCGTCTTTGTTTAAAGATTGTATTAACGCGATCTGAAAATGCCACAACTGCCAAGTTTTTGATCGAAAGATGCACGCTCCACCTACTCCTCTCCACCCTATAATTGTTGTTGATCCTTTTGCGAAATGGGGTATTGATTTTATTACATGTAACCCTCATTCGGCCAGGGGGCATGCGTATATCATCCTTGTGGTAGATTATTTTACCAAGTGGGCCGAGGCGACGCCTACATTTTCGGCAGACGGCAAAACTACTGCGATTTTCATTTTCAATCATATAATTGCTAGGTTTGGTGTTCCACAAGTGATTATCACTGATCATGGGCATCATTTTCGAAACATTATGATGACGGAACTAACAGATCAACTTGGCCTGCGTCATGATAGTTCAACCCCATATTACCCACAGGCTAATGGTCTGGTTGAAGCCATCAACAAATTTCTAATCATTATGATCCGACGAATCATTGGGATTCATAGGTCGAATTGGCATAACATGTTATTTTCAGCGCTTTGGGAGTATCGAACCTCAGTAAAAACATCAACTGGTTTCAATCCTTTCCAACTAGTTTATGGTTTGGAAGCTGTGTTACCCATTGAATGCGAAATCCTGTCATTGCAAATGGCCATAGAATTACTTCCAGCCACTTCCGAAGAGGAGAAACGTTTGTTGTACTTGGCTCAGCTAGATGAGAATCGACGTAATGTTGCACTAGCAAACGAAACTCATGCCAAACATATTAAAGCTCAATATGATCAAAATGTTACACCTCGTAATTTTTCGGAAGGAGACCTAGTCTTACTGTACGATCAAGCAAATGATAAGTTAGGCGTTGGAAAATTCGTACCCATGTGGCATGGTCCTTATGTTGTTAAGCGAAAGCTTGCAAAAGGGGCCTATGAATTGGTAGACTTTGATGGAGTCTCTTTAGGTAAACCCAGAAATGGTCTTTACTTGAAGAGATATTATTCTTAAATCTGGGTGTGGAGATTTTAGTTAGGTTAGTTTTCTTTCTAGCTGGTGTGTTTTAGATTAGAAAAGTGTGCTTAGTTTAGAGAGTGTTTTTGTCATTATTCCTGCTTATCTTTATTTTACTCTTGATATTGCAGATGTCGACGTCTCTCCAAACATACATTGGTTTTGCTGATGGTGCTTGTCGTAATACACAGAACATTTCTTCTGCAGCTTGGGTTATCTATTCACCCTCTGATGAGTTGGTATCTATGCATGGGGTAAGCCTCGGTTAAACAACGAACAACATTGTAGAGTATAGTGCAGTGATTGAGTTATTATCTGAATCCATCTCATTTGGGATTTGGAGTTTGATTGTGAGGTTAGATTCTGAACTCGTTCTGTTACAACTTAATAGAGTTTATGCTATTAGAATTTCAGTGTTATTGAGATTATTTTTTAGAGTTCATCTCTTGGAACGTGAATTTGACTATATTGAATATCAGCATATTCCAAGATATTTAAATACATTAGCAGATGCAATTTCTTCTCGAATGTTAAGTAGACATTTGCAATAATCAAACAAGTAAATTTAAAAACATTCCATAACATGTTTTACAAGATATCCAGTAACAGTAATATAGCATAGCATAGAAGTGTGTCAAATATACATCGTCTTCAATCATAGGTTGAAAAACACCTTATGATCGACAAAAATGATAGTGCAAAAAAGCAAAAATGTCATATGAGTCTACAACAGGTGATCATCCTATCACTGGTGATGATCACGATAAGAAACCACTATACAGGCCACCCTACAAAGGAACCTCCTGAAAGGTCCTAGGACCCCAATCACATAGCGTTGTAGCCTAAGAGGAATGTCATCTATGCTAGTCTTTGGAATGTCTGCTATCAAATGCTCTGGATGGTTTTCCAATTCAGCCAGGGTCTCTATAGATTCATCCCGTGGGGCTGGTGCTGCTGTAGTTGGCTTTTTCCTCTCATAGGGTCGGAGAGTGGCTGGTCGCGGTGGACCTACATCTACATTTGAACCTTTTTACTATCAATTTTGGGATGATTTAAAAAAAAAAAAAAAATTAATTAGAAAAATGTTGAAAATAATTTTACCTGAGTCATCCCATTACTCTCCTGGTGGAAGAGCTATGTTTGGGTCACCACGATAATCCATCCCAGCATAAGGAAAATCCTGAATAGCAAAAACTTGGTTCTCTAACCAATGAAAATAGTCAAGAGGAAATCGAACAACCTCTGAACCCTCCTAAGGATGACGGGCCATAACTCCAACCCAAGGCATCAGCTTGGGCTCTCGGGGAAGTCCGGCTTCAATGGAAAGATGCTGTGGGGCCAACATTGGGACCCTCTCTAGACCAAATCTCACAACCAAGAAACCATATCCAAAGTTTTTCAGTTGTCCGTTCTTTGCTCTAGTTAGTTGGCCTTTTACATTAGCCAACACAGCTTCACACCAATTGAAGACGGTGCCTCAAAAGCAGTCCACTGCCATCCGCATTTGGCATCCGGTGGTCGTATATAGTGCTGCGCTTCCACAGAGTCTGGTGATAGTAAATGCAATCACTTTGAGTTCAGGACGGGAAATGGTTTTGATATCAATCCCTTTGTCCTTGGTTTGGTTGTTACAAAACTCTAGCCGGAGGCTATCGACAAACTGGCCACCTGGCCTAGTCCCGAATAGAGTTAATTGTTCACCTCTCTTAGGTAAACCAGTCAAAAAGTAAATGTCTTCCAACTCCATTTCGAGCTGGTGGCCACCAATAATGAAACACTGGTCCTGCACTTTCCACCTGTCCACCAGCCACTGCAGAAAGTCTACTTGGGCCCTCATGCCAAGTATGGCCCAGAATTTATATAGCCCGCATGCCCTCAATGCATCTATTGAGGATTGATGATTTAGTGCGGCAACATCCACATCTTCGTGCTCCCATTCCCACCGACTAAGCATAATGTATATCCTACATTGAAAGAAAAGGCGGATTAGAATATTTTAAATCAAAGTTTTTGGGCAAAATTTGAAGAATTTGGAATTTTATAACATATGCCGCGGGGACTGCACCCTCTAAGTTAGAGACAATGCGTAGGTCTGCACTCTGCCTAAATAGTAGGTGCGGGCCCCTGACTTTTTTCTGCATGAGAAAAAGTCGGGGTCCGCAGGTTTCGCATGGTGCGCCTGCGGACCCTCGCGAGTGGACCTTTAAACAAAATTTTTCCAAAAAATCAAAATATAAACCTAAAAACAAAATTTCAAACAGATGAAATGCAAGAGTAAGGTGATGTGGATTACCTAGAGGTGACGGTGTTCGATTCCAACGAACGGATTTTCTGCAATCTTCACAGGAAGTTTCTTACCCAAAAGCTCTCTTTCTCACTCTGAAGTCAAACGGTAAAAATGAATTTACAAAAACCCTTTTTATAAGCTTTTTTGAATAAATGAATTTTTAATTTGTTTATTTTTCACTTTAAAGAGGTAACTTTTGAAGCATTCTTATTTATTTTAAACAGGTATGAGTAATGTTTGAGTTTTTGTGCAAGATAACAGATTTTTCAGGTAAAATTGATCATTTTCGACAAAAAACATTAGAGTCACCTTTAAGCTCTTTTATGACTCCTAAAATATGAAAAGATTGCCAAGTTTTTCTTTTTAAGCTCATTAAAACGGAATTAAAAAGACGGTCACTGACAGCTCTTTCTGACTGTAAAAACATGAAAAGATTGCTGGATTTTTGTCGTTTCAAATTCGATAGTGGTTATAAAATGACGTGTCATTGATTACTTTTTTACTTTTTCGGATCAGAGACACTAATTATGAAAAGTACTCCTTGATCGTAATGGTCAAGCGGTTCTCTCAAGTATTATTTTATACTTTTTCGGGCTTGGGAGACACAAATTTACGAAAAAGGACAACCATGGAGTTTTCTTAAGTTTTTTCAGACTCCCTAAAATTGAAAAACGCCGAGTTTCTCCTATATTGGACTCATTAAAATTTAACAGTAAAGGACCTGTTCAATTACAAACAGGAATGGACCACTCCTTCTTAGGGTTTGAATTTAAACTAAGTTGGACTCATCTGAAGGATGAGCTTATAATCAAGCAAATGTTATCCTCCTCAAGCTTGTCAAAAATAAAGAGGTACTTGCCAGAAATGGTGGGGGAAAAGAGAGAAAAATGGACCTGCTTGTCATACTTTGTGTCTCAGAAAAACATTTAACCACTCTTGAACACGACACTTTTTGTTCACCTGGGTTGGGAAATCCTTTGCCTAACAGTTAATCAAACCTTATTGAAAGTCTTCAGCTGGTTTCTGGGTATTAGCTTTGGGTCATTTGTCACCAAACCACCTGCAGTGTCGTTATGTGTTCAAGAGGTCAGTGAAAATAAACCATTCATCTGCAAAATATCTGTCATCCATCTTGACCATCCCTTAGTCAGTCATTGCAACTATATTTCTTCAAACTTGATCTATGATTTCGTGTTGTGGGCTTCCCTACAACGGATCGCTTTCTATCGACTTCAGCTCATTATCTAGAAATATGATCTAGAAATTGTCAGTACCTTGAGATCTGCATGCCTCAATGGCAGGTTTCTCGCCTTCGACGATAGGTTGCAGCATTGACCTTCGATCAAAGGATTCCGTGACATGTTCGACATCAACACATCTATTCACATTTCATGGATTGTATTGAGTACTTTGAGATCCATTGACATTAATGGTGGTTTCTCTCACACTTGTTAATAGTTTACATCATTGACTGGTAATCAAGTGGTTTCTACCATGTTCGACTTCGACACATTCATTCACATGGATATAATCGTACTATTTCGGGAAGTAGAAATCAAGACCCTGGATCTAGTTTCCACTATCCAGGCTGCAAGGAATTTTGTATTCATTATATAGTGGACTATTCATAAACAGATGGTTGCGCCCATACTATGTCTACATGAGTCTATACTTGTGATGCATTACAAGATCATTCCTACATCAAAGCAGTTTAGTTAGTTTTCTAGTCAGTTTTGATCTGAGTATGGGAATGCCAACCTCAGCGATGATATGATCTCATATATATATTTTGCATTGAATGTTTTTACAGGTTCCAACTAGGCTCTCCACAAGATGATCCTCGAAATGATAAATTACTTCACTCTTCGTAGATGATAAATGAAATCGTCATCTACTACAGACTTTGTACTTTAGGGGGCAATCTGTTACACAAAATATTGTCACCATGACTTTTTGCAGTCAGTGTGAGTCTATCACCACTCATGCTGTCCTCCTTTGCAAGTCTCAAACCTCAGCTCTTCATGTCAAGCTTTAAAAATGAGAGAAAGTCTTTGAAAATTTATAAAACTCTGGTTCTGCACTTTCTCTTACCATTACCTGCGGTCCCGTACCCCTTGGTCATGTTACCTGTGGACCTGCCCACTCTGTCTCTAAAGGAGTGGGTGCGGACCCCTGTGAAAGTAAAAAAGGTGCAAGTTTATTCTTCAAAACTCACTTTGGATTAATTCTGGATGCTTCTAGAAGGAATCTTGACGTGGTTGGTTCACTCCTAGGTGGTTCATGCATCCCATAACTAAAGGAGCCATAACTAAAGGAGCTAACCCCGTGATAGGAGGAGCTTATCCCTTTGAAGGAGGACTCTATCCCTTTGAAGGTGGACCTAGTAACTTCCTTCCTTTGCACTATAAAATGAGGCATTGGGCTTGTTGTTAGGGAGGTTGAAAGCTGAACATTTTTTAGGGTAAATGCTGTTGGAATTGAGACTTCCTACTTGAGCTTGAGAGGAGAGATTACATACCTTTTGGCTTCTTTGGGAAGAAAGTGAAACTTGTCAAAGTAGAGGATATTCTTGCTGGACCCTGGGAGGAGCTTGTACAACATCAAGTCACTAAGGTTGTGAAGTTCTTCTTTGATTAAAGTTAATACAATCAGATTCATTTTTCTCAATAAATTATATTCTATGATTTATTTCATGAATTCCTTGATCATCATGATAAATATGGTTTATTATATTGGCTTTTCAGGTGTTATTTGATTTATGTGCCTATTTGTGTTTGCAGATTCTTCAAAAGGGAACTCATTTGGACAAATGGAGTGCAGCTTCCACAAACTAGCACTGGACCTGAGGTCGGCCTAAAACATCTATTAGCCTTTATTTATAAATCACATATTTAGAGAAAGATAGAATTTGTTTGGTTTGCTTGTCGCTAGATATCCATAGATACTAGGGAGATCGGTCTTGTCATCAAGAACGATTTATCCACCAGACAAAGACTAGGGCAAACATCACCTTTCATGAGCTTAGAAAGTTAAAACATCAGCAGAAGCTACTCCTTAAGCAACTCAAAACAGTACCTACTTCATGTCTTCCTGTTGTTGTGATCTCACAAGCTACCCAAGAAACGGGAAGACTCCCTAGCACCTGTTTAAACAAAATTGATCCAACCAACATTGCTCTGATTGGAGGAAGATCTAAATATTATACTCCTACATTCCTCCTTACTTTTGAAATTTTGAATAGAAACTTACAAAACTTTTTAGTTGATTCAAGAGTTTCATCTAACATTTTACCTAGAACAATTTGTGCAAAGTTGAATGTTCAGCCTCAAAAATCTGTTGTATGCATTGTCCAGTTAGATCGGTCTCAATTCAAAGTTTTTGGGGAACTTAATCAAGTAACTATCAGACTCTCGTCAAACCCCAAAGTCTGTCAAGTCATTGACATTCTTGTAGTTGATATGAACTCAAGTTCTGTGGCTTAATCCTTAGTAGGGACTAGTCAAAAAAGCTTCATGGATATTTTACGACTGACTGGTCTCACATGTGGCTTCCCTATAATGGAAAGCCAAATCAGATAAGGGTTGATCATGAAAACATAAAACGTACATAGTCACATAGCTAGAAGGAGAAAATGAGCTAGTGGCATATAGCAAAAATATCATCGAAAACTACTTAGTAGAATCATTTCTAGGAAATTTTAATGCTTATACTTCACCTTTCTTGGAAAGCTCTGTAGCATCTCAAGTTGAAAAATTTTCCCAAACAGATACTTCTAAGTGTGTAAATTTTGTAGATAAACCTGTAGTTAGCTCTTTATTTTGGAAATTATTTTTTGACGGATCTAAATCCAATGATGGAGCAGGAGCAGGATGCATATTAGTGAGCCCAGAAGGGGAAATACTATGTTAACATGTTGACTTGAATTTGATTGCACAAATAACACTGTGGAATATGAAGCATTAGTTCAAGGTTTGTATAAGGCCATTGGCCTTAATATCAAACACCTTCAAGTGTTTGGAGATTCAAAAATTGTGATAAAGTAGGTAAGAAATACTATACATTGTTTGTGAGGACATTTGAAATACTATCAGTCGTTAGTCCAAGACCCGACTTCCCACTTTACAAAGTTTAATATTTCCTCTATTTCGAGACTCCAAAACGCAAGCGTCGATCTCTTAGCTAATGTGACTTCCAAGCTTATTCCACCAAGAGATTATAGTCCTGATCGCTTTTCTATTGAATTGATTTTTAGGCCTTCTTTTCCTGACAATATCACCGACTGGAGATTCTTTAATAGCAATCCAAATATCATAAGATTTTTGACATCAGAAGTATCTTATGATGACCAGATAGTTGACAAAGACTAGCATGACAACCAACCTAAGCAAGAAATAGCCAATAATGTTATACCAAAGTCTGTGGTTAAGTTGGAAGATTTATATGACCTTAAGGACAGATTCAAACAACCTATCAATTCAAAGCTTCAGAGTTCAACTCTGAAGTTTGAATTGATTAGCCTTGGAGCTGACTTGAAACCTCAAAATATTAATCTAGGCCTTGGACTTACATCAGATGAGAAATTATCCTTTAAATGTTTGTTAAAAAAATATAAGAATGTCTTCGCATGGAACTATGAAGATCTTAAAACATATGACACTTCTATTATTCAACATACTATCCCCATGACGTCTGATGAGAAACCTATTCAACAGAAATTAAGAAAAATCCATCCTAATTTAGAAAATCAAATTAAATATGAATTAAACTAACTACTGAAAGCCAAGATTATTTTCCCTGTCAAATATTCTAAGTGGGTCTCCAATCTTGTCCCAGTCAGAAAGAAGAGTGGCGATATTTGGATATGTATGGAATTCCAAAATCTAAATGAAGCATGTCGAAAGGACAACATTCCATTGCCTCCTATGGAATAGATATTGCAATCATTTGTAGGCTCAGAACTAATGTCTTTCATGGATGGATTCTCAAGTTATAATCAGATCCTAGTACATCCAGATGACCAGTTGAAAACTACATTCAAGACAAAATGGGGCACTTATGCTTATCAGAAGATGTCATTTGGACTAATTAATGCTGGTGCTACTTTCCAAAGAGAAATAGACATAGCCTTCAAATGTTTTGTAAACAAATCAATAGTAATCTACTTGGATGATATAACTGTATATTAAAAAAAGAGCAGTAATCATCTGAGAGACTTAAAACAAATCTTTGACCATTGTCAAAGGTATGGAATTTCTCTTAATCCTAAGAAATCTTTCTTCGCTTAAGTGAAGGAAAACTCCTTGGATTAATTGTATCCAAAGTATGGATTCACATTGACCCTGATAGAATAAGAGAAATCTCTGAAGTTCCTTTACCTCATAACAAAAAATCAATGCAATCTTTCCTAGGTTAGTTTAATTTTGTTAAAAGATTTGTCCTTGACTTCTCACAAATTGTTTTACCTCTTCAATCTATGATAAAGAAAAATTCTTTTTTTAAATAGGGACACACAGAACACGAAGCTTTTGATTTGATTAAACAAGAAATCATTAATGCTCCCTCTTTAGCGACTCCAAAATTTTCAAATCATTTCATTCTATATACTTTCACTTCCGAGAAATCGTATGCAGCCATATTTGACACAAGTAAATGAAGAAAAAGCTAAAGCCCCAATCTCTTTCTTTAGCTCCAATTTGCACGGGGATGAATTGAATTATTCAAATGTTGAAAAACAAGTTTTTGCTGTTTTCAAATCAATAAAACACTTCAGACCTTTTCTCCTCAAAACCCACACCAAAGTAATAGTGTCATTCTCAGTAGTAAGAAATCTGTTGATACAAAGGGATGTAGGGGAGAAGAGAGCAAATTGGGTGACAACTCTACAAGAATATGACATTGAAATCAGACCAACAAAAATTGTAAAAGGTCAAGGTTTTTGCAGGATGTTAGCAGGAGCATCTGATTTATCAACACTACAAGACTTAGGTGATGATGTACAAGTCTATGAGGTAAGCCTTAATGAAACTGAGTCAAGTTATGCTGATATCATATTTTACTTAAGAAATGGATATGCCCCAACATAATTAATTTATAAGAAGACAAGGGCCTTGAGGCTAAAATCTATACAATATCAAATCATTGATGATGTGCTATTTAGAATAAATTATAATTATGTTTTACATATATGTCTAGAGAAATATGAGGTAGAAAAGGTGTTACAGGAACTCCATGACAAACTAGCTGGTGGACATTTTGGAGGAGATACCACTGCGCATACAATCCTGCATGCTAGCTATTACTAGCCAACGTTATTCAAGGATGCACACAGTTATGTAAGGAGATGTAAATTTTGTCAGACAACTGCTGGGAGACAAAGAAAACCCGCATTACCATTACATCTAGTCAATATTGAACAACCATTTGAGCAATGGGGATTGGACATAATAGGTGAGATCGTTCCTCATTCTTCTAAGTAGTGTAGATATATTTGTATCGCAACTGATTACTTCACAAAATGGGTGGAAGCAATTCCACTCAAGGTAGCCAATTATGAAAACATCATTGAATTCATCAATCAATTTATTATTACCAGATTTGGTCTACCATCTGCCATGATGTTTGATAATGCATCTTATTTTTCAGGCAATGCTATGACAGAATTTGCTCTTAAAAGAGGTTTCAAGCTCAAATACTCTGCTAACTATTATCCACAAGGAAATGGGTTAGCTGAATCTACAAACAAAAATCTCATAAGGATTATTAAATGAAATGTCGACCAAAATCAGAAGAACTGGCATAAGTCTTTAATATTTGCTCTATGGGCAGATCGAATAACTTAGAAGGCCTCCATTATCACTTCTCCTTTTAATTTGGTCTATGGGAAAGAAGTTGTCTTACCTACAAATGTAGCTATTCCCTCTTTAGCCCTAGTTCAGTTCATTGAAGAAACTCCTTCCTCTTCTATGCAAGTTAGACAGTTACAAATCCTTAAGCTTGAAGAGGAAAGGGAAAAGGCCAAAATCACACACGCACATCATCAACAGTTAGTCAAAGCTTCCTTTGATTCAAATTCTGTAAGTTCAAAATAATTTCAACTCGGAGACCTAGTATTGAAATGGGATAAAGCCCACGAGGAAAAAGGTAAGCATACCAAGTTCCAACAAATGTGGCTTGGCCCGTTTCAGATTGTGGAACAAATAGGCCCATCAACCTTTTTATTGCAGGATTTATCAAGCAAGAGAGAATCTCTACCTGTTAATGGGCAGATCTTACAGAAATATTTCCATAGAAGATGATCTCTTCTATTCACTGCATATTATTGCCTTTATTTTATTTTTCTAGAAATAATAATACAAGTTGAAGAGCATTTACTTTTGGCTTTACAAATAATAGTCTCTTTTTTATTTTTTTACTTTTCGCTTGTATAACTAAAGATTATTATGAAAATGACTTTCACACATAAAACATAGGGTTAAGTCATGTTTCTCTCAAATTGCTTGTTCTTTGCCAAAATTATGTGATCTCTGATAAAACTTAACTTTAGAAAGGAACCTTACCTCTACATCAGTCAAGAAAAATATCAATAACAAAACAAAGTATCTCTATAGAAAAACATCTTTAAAACTCTACAATTGTCATCCATAAGCTCTTAAGGAGCCAATGATTCTCCCCATCTATTCAGTTTACATTTTTTAGAGTGTAATTCTAAAATATACTTAAAAATTAAAGGATAAGAGGTCTCATCAAGAGTCGGCTTACCATGATCATAAGGTTGTAACTAGCTAAAATTACCAATACTGCATATCAATACAAGGTAATGGCTTGAGATTTTATTAATCAAAAGACAAGGGGTCTCATTAAGAGCCAACTTTTTCTGTTAAATTTATAATCAAGTGAATGGCATTGTCAATTTTGGTCACCAAACCAAGACAATGTATTTTAAGGGATAAAAAATGAAATTTTGAAGAAAAAGCAATTATTTCAGAAAATAAATGGAAATAAGTATATAATATGAGCTTATATTTAAAAATTATATTCTGACCTTGGTGGGATACTGAATCATTGCTGGTTAAAAGGTAACCCTATCGAGGTTATGAAAGCCTGCTAGCAGTAGAGGCTCTACTTATGACAATTGAGTATACCAAAAAACTGATGTATGAGTAGCCTCCAGGCTTTTATCTTTAAAACCAAGTAATGACTGATGTAGACAAAGTAACTTTCTTATGTAAGAGGATAATCAAAAGGATGATAGTTAAGTGGATGTTGTTTAAATATTCAAAGAGCAGTATGACTTATCTTATATTTCATGTAAATTTTATTTTCTAAACCATCTTTATTTTGGAAGTTTTTAGAAATTTCAAAAAACTCTTAGAGATAACTAGTTCTTCCAAGTGAATCACCAATTGTTGTGCTATTCAACAACCCCCCATTTGTTAATAGTAGTAGTCAATATTACATTAATAAATGGGGACCCTTTAAAAAATCTTTCCAAAAATAAGTTTAGCATTTAGGCATTTTCCTTATTAAATTTTGGAATAAAACAAGATATCAATTAAACATCTTTTCAAAAAACTATTAAATGTCTCCCTTTCCCACATATCACACGATCAAGCATGATTGAAAGCCTTGCTAATCCACCAAATCTAGAGAAAAGCGATCAAAAGAGGACTTCGTGCTTTAATGCTTTCAAACTAGTATATTTCTTATATAAACTAAGTCCTAAGGCATTTGTTATTAAAACTAAGGCCTGCGTCGCATATCGCTATTTTTAGAAAGTGCACTTTAATGAGGTACCTTAAAATATGTGAGATGTGAAATTGTGATGACAACATTTCCCTTACCACATCGCATTTAGGACATTTAAAAGAACACCACAAACTTCTCATCCGTCGAGATTGTGAAATGCGATTGAGACCTAGACCGACTCCCAAGATGTGTCACAGACAAGTATTTAGGTTCGCAGCTTAATAAAAATTGATTTACACAATAAAACCTGACAAATGATCTATGTCCTGGAAACAATAGTAAGCGGCCCACATCTCGCTTCTCGTAGAAACAATAAAGAAAGCATACAAACATCACGTGATAATGCAATCTATGAGATTGCTTCGCAAACCGAAAAATTGACATTTTCACAATTTAAAGGCTCATCACCCTAGAAGCTTTCTTCCTGACTTAGGATGTGGAAATTAATGACCATTAAGCTAAGAGATAACAAACCATTAGTGGGCATTTAGTAAAATTTAATGGCATTTATGTGTGAAAATCCATCCAAGGTGATATGATGTCTTCTCACCTGCGTTCAAATAAAACTCCTTTCTTATCACCTTTTCAAGTTATCTTTATTATTGCAACTTATGTTCATTCTTATCTCTGTATATCCGATAGCTGTTGTTTTTCTCCATTTTCAGAGAAAATCCACAAAAGGAGTCTTTGGGAACAATGGCAAAGAAGGGCGAAGCAGTTGCATCTGAGAAATCAGAAATGACTCCTTTATTCATAGATACTACATCCAGCAGAGAAGGAGGGACCTCTATGTGGGAAACAGTGTATGATTTATTAGAAGAAGAGAAACCAAGACCTCTGGAAACAAACATCATAACTGACGATCGTGCTTCCTCAGATGCCACCATTTTTGAGATGGCATGCTCATTTCTCCATTGCATAGCCGCACACCGAAAGATAATCCCTTACATAAATATGGTCAAGTGGATTATTGATCAGCCCAACATCTCAGAAGAGAATTTAAGAATAGAAGCCAATAGGTTATGGGATCTTTTTTGCCAGATAGCCTACAGCTTATGTACCACCTACCAGAGCCACAAGCCATCTACAACAAAAACAGCCTTGAGAATTTTTCCAAACAGAACGAGGACCCAACAAATGTCACCCAAACCTGGTTGAATAATGAGGGAAATATCAAAAAGGACAAAGAGGGTATGTACTCTACTGCATCTATTTCTCCTCCCCATAGTTTTGCAGCAGCCATGCTATGTAGGATGTTTGGCAAGCCCGATAGCACTAAATTTTTGCCAGAATGGCTGCGATTAATAGATGCAGTTGTAAACTCAACCATAATGAATTGGGCCCAAATTTTGTCTGATAATTTAGCAAAGACAATAATTGGTTATAGGAGGAAAAGGAGTGTCTCAATGAGGGTTTACCCTCCATTTTTTATGAGTGCCTATGTGATGGATGCAATTTGTTTTGGCTCAAAATTTCCTATCATGGGATGGAAATGGATTATGAAAGATCCACTTCCCATTCATATATATCATAAGGACATGTGGGAGTCTCAGTTTCACCCGCATTTTTACAAAATGTGTCATGCTGCCTATCCAAAAATAGGTTTACAACCGAGATTGCCCTAGGTTTTCTATGGAAGCTATGGTAGATATCCTCCCAGTGGCCAAATGGTTTGGGGAGGAAACATTCACATAGATCAGGGTTTTTGGGAGCATCACCTCACCTCATGTCCTCCCATACTATGTTCCAAATAAATTGATGGCTAGAGAGATAGCCTATCAAACAACTAGTGAAGGTGGGCTGAGAAAACGATTAAAAGAAGCGAAAAAGGCCATTTGGCCTACATTTCTATTAGAGTGTGGAGAATTTTCACTGCACAATCTGGGCCATGCATTCAAACAAGAAGAGATCATGAAATCTCTAAAATTACCTAAATTCCTAGGTTGCCAGTATGACCCAAATGGCACCGCCAAAGACTTAACTACCATGGTAAAAGTGAAGGTATTCAGTCTTTAGGAAGACGCATTTGATGACATCTTCGTACAGAAAGAGACATTCATAGAAGTGAAGCACATGTCATCACTAATTTTTGACCCAGAAGAGCTTGAAGCTTTTCATCAATACATAGAAAGGAGATTGTTAAAGGTCCATTGGACCAATTATTGATTGAACCAATAAAGGAGTCCCAAGAGAAGTTTATTAGGGAGTCAGATAAATCAGAGAAATAGTCACAGAATGTGGGAAGCAAAAGCAAGGAGTCAAAAAAGGATATATTCGATTCTATAGAAAAGACAGTTGAGCAAACTTCAGCTATAAAATAGGCTGAAATTCATTCCACCTCTACCTAGTCAACAAAACCCCTGGTGATTGACTTAGAGAAAGAATAGGAGAATTTTGATAAAAAGATCCATACAGAGAAACAAGCACCTGAGCCACAGACTCCGCAACACAAAAAAAACTCATGAAATTACAGTAGAGAAAACTATAAGTACTCAAGAGGTAGAGCCATTCCTGCCACTCCTACCTCTGAAATTGTTTTGAGAATTCAAGAGATTCCTCCTTTAGATGTGTTCTATAGCCCAACCCACAAAGCTATTATCAAAAGGCAGGGAAAGAAGAGGAAGTTGGATGCTGCAACTGCTATTACTCCTAATAACAAATCGATGGATATTGTCTAGAAAGACTCACCCATCGACCCATTAGAAAAATTTACTAGACTATTTTAGTTTGCGGGAGCCCACACTACAACGACTATTGACAAAGAAACATAAGTACAAATGTTGCTCAAAGAAAAGGAAAATAAAATTCTGCTATTGGAACAACAATTAGAGGAAGGAAAATCTAACCAACAAGTGGAATTGCAAATAGCAAAGCTCCAAGAAGAATTTGAGCAGATGCAACTAAAGCATCAAGCCAGTTTAGCAGTAAAGGAAGCACAGATACAAGCATTAACAGATAATTATAAGGAGAACCCAAATATTGGCTAGTTTATAATTGAAGCGCTCAGCCTGAACTACCAGCTAATGCATCAAAAATAAATTCTATGCCAGAAGGTCTCATAGTTGAGTCCTTATTACAAGACTAGTGACAAGTTAACGAGTCAAGTAGTTGACATGAGACTCGAATATAATGAAGTCTTGAAAAGAGTTTTCGACTTCATACCTTGGCAGAATTCAAAGGATGGGAGGAAGGTCAATTTGCCTATACTGGAGGAGTCACATAAAGAAATTTTATTTGCAGACTGGGATTCTTGGCTTAGGAAAGAAGAAAAGGAAATGATGGTTAGAGCAGCAGTAATAAACTATGTTATTGAAAACATCAACGAAAATGTACACAGTGCAAACCTAGTGGAAGAGTTTGTACCAGGTTTTCTTTCGAATATCAAACAGCTCTAACAACAGTGGAGGCAGGCAACAAGAGAAAAAGAGGAAGCAATTAGGAAAATGACTAAGTTAAACTAGGAAGCATACTGACAATATTTAGTTAAACCTTACAGCCAGTGGATGAACCTGCGATGCCTAACCTCTTCCACGCAGAAAATGGTGGCAGCACTGACCGATGTCGTGTTCAAACTCATGACCGACATCTGTGATCTTAAAGATGAAATGTAAAGGAGTTAGTCACCATGTTTTAATTTCTATTTTTGTTTTGTTTTGCACAATTTAAGGAAAGTCATTTAAACCTCCTCAACTATTTTTGTAATAATCTATTATTAGGATTTATAGCTTAGTATTTAAACCCCCCTCATGTATTTAGAGAGGGGTCGAGAAATTTTATTAGAAGCAATCTTCAAAACATGCACTTCTGTCCCATTAAGGAAGTTTTAGTGAAATGAATGGAACAAGATTTACTTTTATCTTATCTAGCATATTCTACTGAAATTTCACTTTTGTACTCTTAGATGGTGTTGGATTGATTGGAAGTAGGTCGATATTGCTGAAACACATGAGCATAACTTATTACAAATGGTACTTTTATCTCGTGATTTTGTTTTGTTTGCATATTAAGCAATAATGTTTCTTCAAATTGTTTATGTATGAAAGTTTAAAGCTTGGTTAGCATTATTTCACTTTTGTATGGTGATGGCATAAATTTGATGCTGAATATATGAATAATTCCTTATGCGATATATCTTTCACAATCGTTTTGGCTAACTATTTATCCAAAACTATTATTGTTAAAATGATTTCACTTCCTATTGCAGTTGAATGATCTTTATCACCGATTGCTTTAGGACATTATTGTAGATTGCATGTTTCAATTTTATTCCCGGGTATAGTCATAACTAGATAGTGTTTAAATTAGGATATATGCATGTGATTATTAGTTTAGATTAGATTACTTTTAGCTTAAAAATTCCGCCGAAATATCATATATCACCAGCACTATCATAATTTATATTGGGAACCTAGTCCCATTACCCCTAGTTGGAGCCACTACACCAAACAGAAAAGGAGCTGCCAACCAAGGTCCGGACTGGGTGGTTTTCCCCCAATGTTGTAAGAAACAATTTTCGAGGCTTCAACAGGTTGCAATGGCTAACACTACGTGAATTGTACCTACCTTACTAGTAGACGAAATTTTTCACCATAATCAATACCTGTTTTTTGAGAAAATCCTTTGGAAACCAACTTTATCTTATATTTTTCTACATTAGGGGACAACCTTACCAACTTTACCTTATGGGAAAAAAGATGCAGAGACATCTGAATCTTTCAAAGGTTGTGATCACACTCATAAAAAGGAATTGCATGAAATTTTTTCTAACTATAATGGGCTTTTTCATCAACAAAGTCGGTTTCCTCCAAAGCGTGAGATCCAACATGAGATTCAATTGTAGTAGGATGCTCCTTTACCCAACATTGGTATGTGCAGGTTGTCAACCATTGAGATGAAGGAGATAAAGAAGCAGGTACAAGAATTGTTGAACCAAGGGTTGTTAAGGCCAAGTTCTTCTCCATGTGGTTCACCTATCATGTTGGTTGCAAAGAAGGATGGCACATGGAGGATGTGCGTGGACTACAGGGCACTCAAAAAAATAATGGTGAAGAATCGGTACCCTCTCCCTCACATTGATGATTTGTTAGATCACTTGAAAAATGTTTTCTCTTTCACAAAAATGGACTTGCACATTGGCTATCATCTGGTTAGTATTGCAGCACAAGATGTATGGAATATTGCATTCAAGGCAAGACAAGGGTTGTTTGTATGGTTGGTGATGCCATTCAGACTATGCAATGCTCCGACCACATTTATGAGGGTGATGAATGATATTTTCAAAACTTTTCTTGATAATTTTGTACTTGTGTATCTTTATGACATTCTTGTTTTCACTAAGACATGGGAAGATCATGTGAGTCATGTTAAAAAGGTTCTTGATGTTTTGCAAAAAGAGGAATTGTATGTCAAAATGCCTAAGTGTGAATTTGGTAAGACCTCTTTGGTTTACTTGGGTCAGATTGTCAGAGGTGGTCAATTAAAAATGGATCCTTCTAAAATTGATGTGATTGTAAAGTGGCCTAAACCCACCAATCTTATATAGGTTCATAGTTTTATGGGTACAGTACAATACTAGAGATGGTTCATTATGAACTTCTCTGTCATTTCACCCCCTTTACATGCATTGACAAGTGTGAATAAAAATTTTTAGTGGGGAGGAAAGCAACATAAACCCTTTGATAGACTAAAAAAGAGAAAGTCACTATCACACCAGTTTTCGCCTTACTGGACCTCCAACAACCCTTTGAGATTGAGACAACTGCTCATAGATATGCCATGGGAGTAGTATTGATGCAACAAAGAAAACATGTATGTTACCATTCAGAGATATTCTCTCAAGATGTTGTGAACTATCCTACATATGAAAAGGATATGTTGCCTTGGTTCAAAGCATGAAGAAGTGGAAGCATTGTTTTATTGGCAAGGAGACCATCATTCACACAGATCACCAACCCTTGCAGTACCTTTAGTCATAAACCAAGCTTCAACAAGCATGAAATTTTAGATGGTTAGGATTCCTGCAACATTTTCACTTGGTAATAAAATACAAGAAGGGAACCAACAACAAAGTGCCAGCTATTCTTTCTTGCCCTCCTATTTCTGCATCTATAGTTTTACAAAAAATTTATTTGTCTTTTGAAAGCTATGTTGAACAATATGTTGATGACAATGATTTTAAATATATTTATGCAAAGTTGACTCATGCATCACAGGTGGAAAATTACCATTCATAGGGAATGTTCTTATACCACCTTGGCAAACTTTGTATCCCCACCAATGAGAGAATACATGTAATTAGAGAGGCACATACCTCTCTTTTATCATGTCATTTTGGTGTAGGGAAAACATTGTGTTATTTTTAAAGGTTGTGATATTGGCCTCGCATGAAAAATATTGTGACTTGATATGTAAAGGGATGTGTGTTTTGTTCAGTTATGAAGCCCACTAATAAAAAAATGGGGCTCTACATGCCACTCCCTATTTCGAGTCGTCCATGGGAAAGTGTGTCAACTGATTTTGTGGGCGGGTTTCCTTCGTCTAGGATAGGTCATGACTATTTGTATATCATTGTGGATCGATTTATAAAAATGTGTGTCTTAATGCCTTGTAAAAAGCAGGTCACTATAGAGCAAACTTCCTATCTCTTCTTCCAATTTTTATGGGTCCACTTTGGGCTACCCACATCCATTGTGTCTGATTGAAACTCTCACTTTATTGGAGAGTTTTAGACAAGTTTGTGGAGAATGATGGACACCAAGTTGAAGAGGAGTGAGACATTTCATCCGCAAATCGACATACAAATAGAGGTTGTCAACTACATAGTGATACATTTAATTCGAGGCTATTGGTGCAAGAATCCTAGGTTGTGGGATGAACAACTTCCCTATGTACAACATGCATACAACCAGGAAGTGCATTCATCCACTCAGAGCTCACCATTTAGGACATGCTTTGGATATGTGCCAAAGGATTCCTTAAACATGGTATTTGCGAGAGATGAAGATTCTAGTGGGAAAGATGACAGGGACAAAGCTCAACACTTTATTCAGCGAATTCAGATGATTGACAAGGCAGTGTAGGAGTAGTTGGAGAAAAGTCAAGTTCATTACAAAGATCGACATGACAAGCACCAATTCGATCACCAATTCTAGGTTGGAGACAAAGTGTGGCTCCACATCAGAAAAGACATAATGAAAAGGGAAGGAAATAGGTTAAGACCAATCCGATATGGCCCATTCTCCATATTAGAAATGATTCAAGACAATGCTTTTTGTCTAAATTTTCCAACATACATGCATATGTACTTAGTGGTGAATGTTGAAAATTTGAAGCTTTATGAGCGTCTGTTAACCATGACACCAAAGAGATTGGATAGGTTCCTACTGTGGATTATTTGCACCTGAATACTTGGACAAGCTACATGAGGATATCATTCTTTATAGGAAGACCAGGACTTCATGATGGAGAGATGTGGAGTACCTTCATATTGGTTCCAAAGGAATGCATTCAAGTAAGGACTGATGGATTGAAAAGGGGAAAGTGAGGGAGCAACTCCCTCACTTTCCAATTGAGTGATAAAGTGTTTGGTGGCCAAAAATCTCATTAGCATGGAGGAATGATCCAAGTGGCTCCAGAAATAGTGACCTTGAAAAAAGAGCTCAAAAAATAAAAGTCATCAAATGGAAGTGAAACCAAGACAAGATCGTAGTGCTCATCACCCTGATTATAACGGTGTGAACGTAACTCAAATCCGAGTTCATATGCTCAAAGTTCTAGTCAAACTAGGCCAAATTGTAGTCACTAATGAGGCAACAATTTCACGAAGGGATGACATATGAAAAATGGTGATCGGAAAGGGAAAATTTGTCACCTCTTTAATTTTCCCAGTAACCCTTAAAAAATGCCACCGAATTTTTGTCTATTATTGTTATAGAAAACAAAAAATATATATAAATTGGGGTGGTGGGTCGCCACCTCTGCCACCCCCCCAGCAGTCCAATGACATTGATTAACCATAATACAATTATGGGTCGAGACACCAGATACTTGAGCCTTCCTGACCATATGACAACGACAAGTGTTTGAGGTCGGTGGGGTTTGATCCTGCTTGGCCCATGTGGGTTGGCCCGCCAATGGAAGGCCCCAAAAATAAACGACACCAATGATAATACAACAACCGACGTATTAAACCTCTGAAAATTTTAAAATATATATATGTCATGTATACAAAAACAAATCCACACTATACATGGACGCGTCAAGTTTTGAACCGGCCCGACCCGGTTCTATATGCCTCTACCACTAACGAGCCAACAGCGCACCATCGGTAAATCCGTCACCTGAGTCCTATATAAACCACACTTTACCATTCAACCAGGGAGATGTGGCGGAACCGGTAAAATAATGAGGCTTTTTTCAGGTGGAACTAGGAGCGCCCATGGTAGAACCGTGCCCAGACAAGCATAAAAACCAAGAAATATTTTGAAGGATTCCTGGGAGAATATTCTTGCATGGAATCTAAATATTCCTTGGAGCCCCAGAGGTCACTTGCTCAGAATATGGTCAAGTTTATAGTCATTTGAGACAATTTCACACAATGATTCCAATGGTGATGTTTATTTCTACATCTGAGATTTGAATTTTTTTCCATTTAATGGAAGAGGTCCCCCCACTTTGATCAGGGCCCAAAGACATATCCCACACTAGGTGAACTTCGTAATCAAATCATTTTTGTGCCTTTTATCTCATGGTTGATTTATGCTTTCCGCTTTTTTTCCATGTGTTTAAGTTACTTTGTTACATGCTCTTTTATATGCAATTCTGTATGCATCCTTGAATTTAAAGTATATGGTTCAACCTCCCAAATCATCTTGGCATGCTCACTTGAAGGAACACATAGGTGTCCAAGGTGGCATAATAGTGCATCCTAGAGGTGAAAATTTGGACCTTGCCTGCCTTCTAGGAGTGTTTGGTATGTGTTGACGAATTCTGGATCACTCTTATAAAGTTGTGGCCACCCCGCAGCCTCGTGCCCACAAGATTCAAGCACCATGGTTAGTGCCATGACTGGAGGTCGACTGAGGCAGTCTGCAACATTGTTGGTATTTCCCTTATTGTACTTAATGTTCAAATGGAACTGTTGTAGGTATTTGTATCATTTCTGATGGCAATCATTCTGCAACTTCCCTTGTGTCTGTATGAACTGCAAGGGAAGGTAGTTTCTGTGGATGACTGCTTCCTTCACCATAATGTAATGCTTCCATTTTCAACAGGCCTACAAAATGGAATACATATCTTTTTCAGATACCTTTGTACTGTGTTTGAAAGTGTCTCACTCTGATATGCCACTAGATTCCCTTGCTGAGTAAGAACTGCACCAATAGTATAGTCAGAGGCATCTGTCTCAATCTCAAATGGTTGTTGTAGGTCTGGTAATGTGAGCACTATTGCAGAGTAGAGATAGTTCTCCAACTTACAAAACATCTTCTGTTGAGATTCAGACCAAAACAACTTTGCTTTCGCTCCTCCCTTGGTGACTTGACTCAAAAGACAAGTGATATGAGAGAACCCCAACATGAACCTGCGGTAGAAGTTAGCAATACCTAGAAAGCTGCGAAGCTTTGTTAGAGTGGTTAGGGCTGGCCAATCCCAAATCACTTGTATCTTGGCTGGGTTTACATGCACACCCCGCTCATCAATGATGTAACCTAGATATTGAACCTAGGTCATACCAAAAGTGCATTTCTCCAAATTGGCAAACAACTTGTGTTGTAGTAGGGTTTGGAGGACCCGTTGAATATGGTGGAGGTGGTCTTTGCACATTTGGCTGAAGATCATAATGTCATCCAAATAAACCACCACGAATGAATTGGTGAAGGGTTACAAGATGTAATCCATTAGCCTCATGAAGTTTTTGGGGGCGTTTGTCAACCCGAAAGGTATAACCATCCATTTGAAAAGGCCCTACCTAGATTTGAAGGCAGTATTCCACACATCAGAGGGTTCGATCGGTACCTGGTGATATCCAGACTTCAAGTAAATATTGCTGAAATATTTGGCCCCCTTAAGTTGGTCCAAAACATCATCAATCCATGGGATTAGATACCTGTTCCAGATAGTGATCTTGTTCAGCACCCGATAGCGAATACAGAGTCTCTAGGTCCTGTCCTTCTTCTGTACTAACATGATCGAGATACCACAGGGTGATAAAATTGGCCTGATGTGCCCTTTCTGAAACAACTCCAAAATCTACCTCTTGATTTCATCGTTCTCTAGAATAGAGCGTCAATAGATCAGTCCATTGTGTAGTGGCACAACCTGGGTCAAATCGATGGAGTGCTTGACCTGACAATGTAGAGATACCCTCATGGGTCCAGTGAAGATGTCCCTGTACTCCTCGACAACCTTGTCCATATGTTGCTAATGTGAGGAGGAGTCTTGTCTGATGGTCGTGGCCACAATATTCTTTCCTTGAGGCTAAATCAGAAGAAAAAAAATTGTTGTCTAGGAAATGATCTTACGACATTGCTTTGCAGTAATCAAAGAAATGGTAGCAGGTGGTGCTACCTCTGGTATCTTGTACAACTTATTACCCAAAGTAATAATAATAGTGTAAGGCCTAGACTGATACAAAACATGTCACTTCCACAAGTATGGTTGGCCTAATAATACATCACAAACTTCAAGAGGAGGAACATCACATAATACCTCGTCCCTAAAGGGCTTGATGTGGTAGGGCAGGTGGCACTATTGGCTGACACGGAGATCTTGCCCTTTGTTAAGCCACTCGATGGTTTATGAATATGAGTTTGATGTGGTTGGTAGGCCCAACCGCTTCACGACATCTACTGAAACGAGGTTCTTTTTGATCCCGTTGTCAATAATGAATTTCAACGGAGAACCCTTCACCAACATATGTGAGTGGAAGAGTTGCTCCCCTCCTCTGGGTCTTCGAGCTCATACTTCTAGATCTTGGTGGTGAAAACAGTGGCACTAGGCTCTGCATTAATAATATGCTTCCCTTTGTCATTCCCCTTGTTGGTTTATGACTCAGAGTTAGAACATGCATCTAATTTGGAAGCCTTCAACTCTTCCATTAGTCACTATTTGGCTCGACACTCACTTGTGTTGTGACTGGGGATTTTATGGAACTCACACCATTTCCTTGTGTCCTTTTATTCCTTCATGGTGTTTTGCTTCACTTGCGGCTTTAATGATTTGTCCTGGGTCTCCCAACATTGGCTTTGTCCTTTGTTCTACAGCTTGGGGGAATCTTTCCCTTACTTTGGATTCACAGATCCAAAGTCTCGCATCTTCTATTTTTATTTTTTTCGATCTTGATAGTGAATCGATAGGAGACACCAAGCGAGGAGATGTACAGGAACTCCATATTGTCCTGGATTTACTTGTTTAGAGATTTTTGGTACTTGAGTACCAAATTCCGCTTAGAATCCTTGATACCGAGCTTCGTACAAAGAGTATGGAAAAAATTTGTGAACTCCAACACATCTTGGTCCCTTCCCTACCATAACATGGTCCACCTTATGTATTTATCTTCATAGCCCCCGACAGGGTAATATTGTTCCTTGAGGGCATCTCAGAAACACTTCCAAGTGGGTGTGGATTAAAACAATGAGGATTCCCTCTCGTCGTTTTGTTCATATTAGGTTTCCCACCAGTGCTTGATGTGTGGAGTGAATTTGAGAAGTCCAAAAGTAATCTTTTCCCGATTGGAAAAGTCATGAACTGAAAAATATCCTTCCAATAGATTTAACCATTTATATAGAGTTTTTACATCTATCTAACCCTCAAATATGAGAATATCAAAGTTAATGTGTACCTTAAAATGAGTGGCACCACTAGAGTGACTTCTGGATGAAGATGTGTCACCTCTGGGTTGTCGCTGAAGGATCTGGAAAAATTTATCCATCATTGCATTCCTCTACCGCTCATGGGCTTCCTTGAACAATATTTTGAAAGGATCTCCTACCCCCATCTTTATTTTCTTCTACCATGGGAGGAAGTAAGGGTTTGCGATGTTAGTCTTGCAAAGGTTCAACCAAATCAAGTCTTAACTCATTATACCCTGAACTCGTTGGGGATATGCAAAGAGAAATAGAGAAAGAGAAGACCGCTTTGATGCCAGTGATTTGGACTTATCTAGGAATAGAACAAAATATAGAAATACGCATACACAAAGGGATGTATCAGAAATAAAACTTCATTTCAATAATATCAAAGAAATGAAATATACTTACATAAATAAATGGAAATAAACTAGCTCGGGAAATGGTAGCTTATCTCTGAGAAGAGATGTGGTAGCTGCATGCCTCTAAAATGTGCCACAATGAGGCTCAAAGACCTATTTATTATTGAGAGGCAATGGAAAACCCTAAACATCCAAAAACCTAACCCTAGGAGATGAAGTGCCAAAAGTATGGCCCCATTTCTGTAAATTTGGTACATAAACTTCATGGGGTCGTAACTTTTGCATATGATCTCCATTTGAAGTGCACAATACCTCGTTATAAATATCTATCTGAGGAATACAAATTTCCACTAAAATCATTAGTTATATCCTCTTTTTTTCTCTTTTTCCAAAAGAAACGTTGTTTAGGACCTCAAAATGGTTCCAGATGTTTAGGACCCAAAAAACTACCAGAAATAGTAAATTATGCTACAATTAAGGAAACTGAAAAATTGAAAGAAATAGTGGCGGGGTTCTATTCATGGTGGTCGACCCACCAACATTCATGGGATCTCCCTCGTATGAAGTCCAAACTAGACCTCACATTGTTTTGTGTAGGAGTCCCAGCCGGTACAATGGCCTGGTTGCCATTATCTTAGGGATTTTCCTTAGATATCTTGTTGTTCAACACATGAGAGTGTTATGCTTGTATCTTCAAAAAGCGAGGTGAGTATTCCTGGTGAGTGTGTAATGTAACTTGTGTCCAAGTTATCTTACTATAAAGGGAGAGAGTAAATTGAACCTCTAGATGAGAGGTAGTAGTACCACCCAGGGAGAGACACACACAAACCAATAAGGGTCTATCCAACATCAAGCAGAGTAGTCCACAACAAATCTGGTAGTCGATAAAACCAAAATGCAATGGAAAACACGTACACCATTGAGCAGATTTGTCCACACAGAGGCGACAGTCATTATAACCTGTAAAAAAGAATGGTCTATTTAATGTCCTGCAGAGTAGTCCACAAGGATGAGACAACAGTGATAAACAATACAACACATCTTCAATAGTGTAAGTACTAAAATAACCAAAGTAGTTTAACTATTACATAAATGAACAAAGCTTTGATGATTCAAATGACAAAACCTCCTTTCTATATATAGGAGTCTAAGGAGTCACAATATAATCCAGCCGACCTAACAATAATAATATAAAGCCACAAAAATAATAATAGAGGGATTCTATGGGGCACAGAAATAACAATATGGGGGTAATAGGGGCACAACAATATAAATAAGGGGTATAACTATAATAGTAATGGGGTAATCACTAGTATTATAGGGACCCAACATGCCCCTCTCCTTCAAAAAAGTGTTGTCCTCAATGCTTGAGTAATTCTGGATACTTCTGCATAAAATTCTCATCCTCCCATGTGGAATCTTCAGCGGATAAGTTCTTCCACTTGATAAGATACTCTGAAATTGATCGATTTCGTAGCTGTCGAGTTCTTGTTTCTGTGACTGCTTCCGGTTCCAATATAATTTTTCCTTCCTCGTCAAGTTCTGGAAATATTGTTTGAATTGGGAGCTTGTCGCCTATAACCTTCTTTAAACATGAAACATGGAAAACTGGGTACAATCGAGAAGCTGCAGGAAGCTCCAATTTGTATGCCATTACCAATCTTTTGCAACACCTTGTACGGACCATAATACTTTGGTGATAGTTTATTATCCTTCTTAGCTTGCTTTAGGGACATTTGCTTATATGGTTGTAGCCGTAGGAATACCCAATCACCTACATCAAAACTTCTTTCACTGCGATGTTGATCTGCCTGTTGTTTCATTCTATTTTGTGCCAACACGAGGTTATCCTTTAAGAGTTGGAGGACTTGTTGTTGATGTTCGATGTGATGTTCCACTGCCTGAACCTTAGAATTTTCTCTTAAATATGATGTGATGGATGGTGGTTGATACCCATAAAGTGCCATAAATGGGGTCATTTTTGTTGCTGTATGGAAGGAAGTGTTATACCACCATTCAGCCAGAGGCAACCATTTGACCCATTGTGTCTATTTATCAGATACAAAGCAATGAAGATATCCTTCCAAACATTTGTTTACTATCTCAGTTTGCCCATCAGATTGAGGATGATAAGATGAGCTATGAGCTAACTGAGTACCAAGACAAGAAAATAATTCTGTCCAAAAATTTCCAGTGAAAATGGGATCTCTGTCATTTACAATAATCTTTGGGTTTCCATGTAGCTTTTGAATTGTTTCCATAAATGCAGTAGAAACTGTACTGGCTTTAAATGGATGTGATATAATGCACAAAAGTGTGCATACTTGGTAAGTCTGTCAACTACCACCATGATGACACTCTTTCCCTCAGACTTGGGTAAACCTGTGATAAAATCCATTGAAACCTCCTCCCAACGTTGGCTTGGAATGGATAAAGGTTGTAATAGACCCGGTGTCTTAATTGTTTCAACTTTATTTTGTTGGAAAACCAAACATTCCGCCACAAACTTTTGAATATCTGATTTAAGGCCATCCCAAAAAAATTCCTTCTTAACCCTGTGGTAAGTTTTTAAAAATCCTGAGTGCCCTCCTAAGGGAGAAGTGTGCAATTCCATAAGAATCTTTTGTTTTAGCTGGGAATTCTTACAGAGGTATAAGCGATCTTTGTACCATAATGAATCATTTTGCCAGCTAAATGTATCAGAAGTACTGGAATCTTGTTGTAGCTTTCGAATAAGTGCCCACACTTCTTCGTCATTCTTCCATTCCTCCCTTGCTTCGTTTATCCAATCTGGTTGGATAATAGAAATGGCACACAACAATGCTTCCACATCCTCATCCTTTCTTGAGAGTGCATCTGCCACCACATTTTGCTTCCCTTTTTTGTAGATGATTTCAAAGTCATAACCCAACATCTTTGTGACCCACTTTTGTTGCTCTTCAGAGGATAATCTTTGTTCTAAAAAGTATTTAAGGCTATCATGATCCGTTTTTACCTTGAAGTGTCTTCCCATTAGGTAGGGTCGCCATTTCTTAAGTGCATGGAGTATTGCCAACATTTCCTTCTCATAAATAGCTTTTCTTAAAAACTTTCCCTTGATTGGACGACTTTCAAAAGCAATGGGTCTTTCATCTTGCATTAGAACAACACCAATTCCATTTCCTGAAGCATCACATTCCACAATAAAGGTTTTTGTGAAGTCCGGTGTAGCTAAGACCGGTGCTTGGCACATTGCCTCTTTAAGATGTTCAAAGGCCTTTGTTGCTTCCGGAGTCCATGAAAATGAATCTTTCTTCAATAATGTTGTTAGAGGTGCTGCTATTCTCCCATAATTCTTAACAAACTTGCGATAATACCCTGTCAACCCAAGAAATCCTCGCAGATGCTTTATGGATGTGGGGATTTTCCATTCCTTAATGGCTTTAATTTTGCTAGGGTCTACCTTAACTCCTTCATGAGATACAATATGACCCAAATATTCCACCTCCTGGACTCCAAAGAAACATTTGGATCTTTTTGCATATAATTGTTTCTCCTCCAATAGTTGTAGCACCCTGTCAACATGTTCAACATGATCCTTCCAAGACTTGCTGTAGATTAGTATATCATCAAAAAATACTAACACAAATTTTCTAAGGAATGGTTTGAAAATTGAATTCATCAAACCTTGAAATGTTGAAGGTGCATTGGTAAGGCCAAAAGGCATGACCAAAAATTCATAATGACCCTCATGAGTTCTAAATGCCGTTTTCGGAATGTCTTCAATCTTCATTCTGATTTGATGATATCCCGAACGAAGATCCAACTTGGTGAAGTAAATTGATCCATGCAATTCATCCAGTAATTCATCAATGACAGGAATGGGGAACTTATCTTTAATAGTGAGCTTGTTGAGCTCCCTATAATCCGGACACATGCGCCATGATCCATCCTTCTTGTGCACCAATACTACTGGAGCTGAGAAAGAACTTTGACTCGGTTGAATTATACCAGCCTCTAGCATTTCTGCAACCATACGTTCAATTTCACTTTTTTGGACATAGGGATATCTGTACGGCCTGATGTTTGGAGGAACACTTCCTGGAATCAGATGAATAGCATGATCATGATCACGCATAGGTGGGAGACCTTTGGGAGTCTCAAATACCTTGGAATGATTGTCCAGGACTTTTTGGAGATCTGGAGAAATAGATGATTCCAATGTGGAAACATCTAGCGAACATAATTGTGCAATTACACCTCTTTGCTCCTTTTTTAGAAGCTTAGTCATGCCATTAGAGCTAATTATCTTTCCTGGTTTCCCTGCAATACCCCTTAATTCAACTTCCTTTCCTTCCGTAGAAAATTTGATGAAAAGTTCTTGAAAATTAAAAGCTATTGTACCCAAGGATTGTAGCCATTGGACTCCTAGTACAACATTGACACCTCCCATTGGAATGGAAAGCATTGGGCTAGTCAATACATATTCTCCCATGGATAGCTTGATATTATGGCACTTTCCAGAGCAATTTATTGTTCCTCCATTTGCAATCATCACTTGACACTCTGGTGCTGGATATAGGAAGAAATTCAATTCTTTTGCTACCCTACAATGAATAAAATTGTGGGTGCTTCCTGAATCAATCAACACTATTACCTTTTTCTTCTTGATTTGTCCTTCTATCTTGATGGTTTGAGGAGTGGTAATTCCTGCCAATGCATTACAAGATATGGTCAGATTTATTTGTTCTTCATCTAGGCTTTGTTCCTGGAATATATCCTCTTCTTTTGACCTTTCTTGCTCCTTTTCTTCTTCCTCTTCACAATCTATGTAGAATAATTTCTTCTCAGCACACTTATGACCTTTTGTATATTTGCTATCACAATTGTAACAAAGCCCTTTTGCTCTTTTTTCTTCCAATTGTTGTGGTGTCAACCTTGTAGGTTGTGGAAGACTAGGGGCAACAACACTTCCGTCTTTATAGTTGTGAGTGGTATGCTTCCTAGTTGCCATAATTTTGCTTTCCATTTTTCTTGCTAACCTGAATGCCTTCTCTAATGAATCAGGTTCCCAAAGGCGAACATCATGTTGGATATTATCCTTTAAAGACCCTATGAACACATCAATCCTATGCTCCTCTGGAATATCTTTTACCCTTATGTTCAACTTTTGGAACTCCTCAATGTGCTCCATTATTGAACCCTTTTGTTTGAGACTTATCAATTGGCTAAAAAAAGTGTTGCTTTTTGTATCCTCATAATGTGCTATCAATTCTTCCATAAAAATTTCCCAAGTGATAAATTGTTTACGAGAACAAAGCCATTGATACCATACAAACTGATTTGGTTCCAAATATACAGTTGCCATACGTACCTTTTGTGCATTTTGCACATTATTGAGATCGAAGAATTGCTCCATCTGTAATATCCATGTGGCGGGATCCTTGCCATCAAACTTCCTCATACCGATTTTTGGAATATGGTGATTCTTCGATCCAACATTAGCGTCTATGGAATCATGATTAACATTTCTTTTGTTCTCATCATGAGTTTCCTTTACTACCTTTTCACCATTAGTAAGTATTTCTTGTAGAAAATTTGTCAAATCTGTCTTCAAATCTGCCATGCCTGTCTTCAAATTTTTGGTCAAATCTATCTTCAAATTGTCCATCTTAGCTTCCACGCCATTTATCTTAGCATCTGTTAACTTTTGTGACCGTGACATTTGTTGCACTTGTTCTTGTAATTTTGATATATCATGTAGCATTTCTTCCTCTTCTTCATGAGTCATGCTAGAGCTTTCAAGTTCCTTATTAGGTGTTTGCATTTTCTTTCCTCGGGGCATCAGTTACCGATAATAATGCTCTACTATGCCCTTTGAATTCCTTCAAAATAAATTTTCAAACCAAGCTTAAGCAAAAATTTAAAAAAATCTACACACCTTTTTTCACTTTGTAGGAGCTCGATATTGCCTCTGATGTATCTCTGTACTTTCCAATAATCTAGTTCTGAATTTGTGACCTGTAGTAGCTCTCTGTGTCCTCTTTGCAATGCCACCAGTCTGATCCAAATTGGACTCTCCAAGAAAGAGTTATGCACAATCTCCCAAGATGACCTGATTATAGACCTTTCCAGAAGAGCGAAGTTGTATGAAGCGCCACGTGTACAATTTTCGATATTTGGTTCTGAAAAAGATATACAAGAAACTACAGTCTGTCATCTTTCTGTACCTTCTTACGCAATTTCAATCTAATTCCCAGAGAGAAAGTTATGACAATTTTCCCCAGGTCACCTGTTTTGAATGTAATTCAGAAGTCTGCAAAAAGACCAACTTCCTCAGATCATATCTCCGCAAATATTGCGCAAAAAGCTCTAAAATTCGGACCCAAGGTTCCGCGCGATTTCTTCTCAAATGGGTTTTTTTTGCGACTTCTGAAACGTCACAGAAAAAACGTTATAGCGAAAATTGCACGATGACCTGTTTGGAGCAGCGAAACCCTAGAATCCAAAGCTCTGATACCAAATGTTATGAAACCAGCTCAAGAAAAGATAGAAAAGATAGATCAACGCCTTAGAATTCAACCTCTTCAAGGGGGAAACCTCCTTTACATTACATTAATGAACAATTCTTTGATGATTCAAATGACAAAACCTCCTTTCTATATATAGGAGTCTAAGGAGTCACAATATAATCCATCCGACCTAACAATAATAATATAAAGCCACAAAAATAACAATAGAGGGATTCTATGGGGCACATAAATAACAATATGAGGGTAATACGGGCACAACAATACAAATAAGGGGTATAACTATAATAGTAATGGGGTAATCACTAGTATTGTAGGGACCCAACATCTTAGTACAGGTTAAGTAGACATGAATTACAAATTTTTAAAGAGTAGTCTTATGAACATCTACAAAGCGTGCGTGAAAACGTGTTTGCCTTAAAAGGCTTCTAAATTAAGAAAAAGTCCCTAGACACATCTATACACCATACATCACTAGTCCCAGTAGTGGGACATTGGAGCCACTCCTCGCTCCTCAAAGGACAAAATACAAAATATTAAGGCTATGTGGGAGGAGCCAAGGTGAAATGTCCTTGCTCATACAATGGGAGGGATATATATAGCCAAGGGTGATACCTCACCCTTGTGACTCTTGGACTACCCTCGTGACTGTTCAACTTCCTATGAATTTTCAACTGACATGACTCTTTGACTTCTGTGTGCGTTCATTGGAATTCACTTTACATTACATTCAGTTACAATGGATATGGCCCATAGTGGTGATGTGGCCAAGACAACTCATGACACAACTAGAAAAGACACTGCTAACATTTACTGACTGACTATGGTGTCCATTACAAGCTCCTACGCTGCTGAGTGATGGATGTACTCTTGGTGTGCTTTGTCTTCTCCTATGCATGGAATAGTGTCACAGGGTCTTCGATGGTCTTGGTTTTGCATGATGGTTCACTGCATGTGTTCCCATTGCTTGTTTCTTGATATGCTTGGTATGTTTTTCCATCTGCAGGCAAGTCTTCTAGCATGCATGCCCATTCTTCATTCCGTTCGTCATCTTACCATGATCTACTAATGTACCTATTCCTAAAATTCACTCATGATGGGATGACATCAAATCCAAAACCTCCTAGTCTATCATGATGCATTGTTCTCATGTTCTGGGTGATAGGCAGGGAGGAAAACTCACTAAGACAGTGGAAAGCGCAGTTCAGGCTGGAATGATGAACTTTGGGAGAACAGCCTGCACTATCGGGAAAAATTGCACAATGACCACTAGGATGAAGAATTACATAGTGAAGGTCACCAGTGTGAGTTGCAAGTTGGGACCCTGAGGGGGAGCACTTCTACGCAGTTTCCATAGGGAAGACAAAGTGAGGTTGTAGAGGGACAACTAGGAATTTCTACGTAGTTTCTAAGAGCGGTGCAGGACAGGACTGTAAGGGACCTGGTGAGGTTGATTACGCATTTTTGGATAATAGTGCAAGACAAGTAGTAGGGGAACTGCTAGACATGTTTGCGCAGTTTCTGACGGAAGTGCAAAGCAAGGCAACAAGGGTTAGCTGGACAGTTCTGTGCAATTTCTGAGAATAATGTAGAGCAATGCAATAGAGGACTAGCTAGGCATCTTTGTGCAGTTTTGGAGAATAGTGTAGACCCAGGTCTCAGAGCAGTGCAAGCTTCTGGTAGGCAAGAAGGAGGCATGATAACTAAACTTGAGAAAAGTGCAGTTCAGTTTGGACATGGAGGCAATTTCTACACAATTCTGGAAGGCAGACAAACTTCTGGGATGCAGACAAGCTGCTGACCTCCTAGATTGCACAGCACAACTAACCTGGGGGACAACCTCAAGCACTATGCAGTTGTAGGCAGTAGCACAGGGTCATTGAGGGTTGCAACTGTGCAGTGTAGCTCAATTGAGCTCCAGTGTAAGAGGGTTTATTTATCGGATAGATTTTCAAGAAAATGGCTAAGTGTCGAAAGAAAATGAACTTCTTCAAACTTGACATTGTGATCATACACTTAGCATACTTACCGACGAGACAACATAGACCACCATGACAACAAGACAAAACATACCCTTGGTGAGACCATGGTAAATTTTAGGGGCAAAATTTAAGGGGTTTTTCATTTTAGACGGGCGAAATTTTTATAAAACACCCATTTCATATATTTAGCCCAACTTTTATTTTAAAAGTAATTATTTTTTTCATTTTAGCCCTAAAAAAGGGGGCAGATAAACTATGAAGGGACTCATTTGACCTGATTCACCTGGTTTGGGAGGTTATATTCCATTACAATCGTCTGATTTTATGCTTTGCAATGTTAAATTCATTTGCAATTGCCAATTTTATGGATTGGGAGGTGGTTTGGGAGGTTGTATTTTGTCCCAATCTCCATGATTTCTTCTGTGAATGGATCCCTGTTTTCAAATTTGGTTTTCATCAATGGAAAGGGTGTAAATAAATAAAAATATAAATAAAGTGGAGGTATGGTAAATAAATAAAACCTCTTTTTATATTTAGTCCATAACCCTCTTTCTATTTAAGAAGGCTCAAAAAAGAGGTTTTATTTAAGTGAATCTTATGCGCCAAATACCATATTTATAAAAGAGGTATGATAAATTAATAAAAATATAAATAAAGTAGAGGTATGGTGAATAAATAAAACATTTTTTTATATTTACTCCATAAGTCACCTTATATTTACGAACACTCAAAAAATGTGTTATATTTAGGTGAAGCCTATGGGCCAAATACCATGCACCAAATTATTATTAATACCAAGTAAAAAAACATTATTAACCCTAATATTAGTATTAATAAAAATAAAGATGGAACATGGTATTGACCCATGGTATTCATGTGGAATGTAGCATATTTAAAGGGGGGAATTAAATCAACCTAGATCCATTTTTATTCTGTAAATAAATAAAACACATTTTTATATTTGCTCCATAAGTCACCTTATATTTACGAACACTCAAAAAAGGCGTTATTATTTAGGTGAATCCTATGGGCCAAATACCATGGGCCAAATTATTATTAATACCATGCAAAAAAACATTATTAACCCTAATATTAGTATTAATAAAAATAAAGATGGAACATGGTATTGACCCATGGTATTCATATGGAATGTAGCCTATTTAAAGGGGGGAATTAAATCAGCCTAGATCCATATTTATTATGGACCTACTAAGTGTCGAGAGGGATCAAATATCGTGATATACAATCTAGCATAGAGTGAAAAAGTATTTGATCCCTCTCAGGGCTTGGTAGATCAAGAGTAAAAATGGATATTGTAATTTAATGTCACTTAAACATTTTAATTCGGTTAAAATAAAAAAATAAAATAAAATAAAAATCAATTATTAATTTTATTATTTTTTATAAATTACTAATAGTAGTTTTTAAGCTCTAGGTTTATGATAACCCATGGTATTGACCCATGGTAATACCATGGTATTCATGTGAGCATAGACTATTTAAAGGGGAAATTCTATCAGCTTAGACCCATCTTAATTCCGGGTCATAAATATCAATTATTAATTTTATTAATTTTTATAAATTACTAATAGTAGTTTTTAAGCTCTAGGTTTATGATAAACCATGGTATTGACCCTTGGTAATACCATGGTATTCATGTGAGCATAGGCTATTTAACGGGGAAATTCTATCAGCTTAGATCCATCTTAATTCCGAGTCTACCAAGTGCTGAGAGGGATAAATAGATTTCATCCCTCTAAGAGTTTGGTAGATGTGGAGTTAACATGGATATAGGTTGGTTTTTATGATAATGAAGATATTAAATATTCTTAGGAAATTATATTGTAAAAAACATCTTAAGGTGAATGGTTAAAGCTACATTTAGTCACTTCACAAAATTTAGTAAAAAATACCAATATCTCCATTAATATTGGTTTTTCTGATTTAACAAAAAAAAATTCAAAATAGTGAAATCTTATCACTCTTTCCGCATCACCCTCGTAGAAGAGAGATAGTAGCTTCCCAGATTTCCCACCATTTTTCAAACGTTCTCAATATGATATCTTCATGAAAAATTTAAGGTACTGATGTTGGATTAGTTGTTTGAAAAATATGCTGGTTTGTACAACCTTTCATCTTCTCTATTATTCTTAGTTTTTCGTAATGATCTATAGGGGTTGGGCCACCTACACCATATTGTCCTAAAAGGTGGCAGAGATTGTGCACCAAAAAGGAAATTAATCCACATGTTATCACACTGTTAAAAAATGCAAGGCATATGAAGGTAGTGAATTATGCTAATAAGCAATTTAGATTGGGAGAGATGTAATTAAATTTTGTTATTTAATTGAATATTTCCAATTAAAATAATAATAAATCTACATTTATGTATTTATATATTGATTGGAAGGCTTTTGACAATGGTCACTTCTTTCCATTAGATCCCCTTCAGGCCTTTGGGATACCTACTACTTTCTTATATTATATAGTTGGGGCTTGCTACTTGTTGGCATGTTGGGGTAAACAAACTTGATGTGTTTTTTTTTTATCTCACAATTGGAGTCTATGGAATAAGAAAGAAATTTGATTTTCATTTTCTCATCCTGATAGGTAAATGTTTGTAGATGAAGATTCCATCTTAGCAACTCTGTCACAAGGAAATTCTGTATATTTTGTTGTTGCTCAGTACAAAATCAAGCAATTTTTTTTTTTTAAACTCAACATTGGTTACATTTAGGGGCAAAGAGTTGTCTCCATGTCTTCTTCACACAAGAAAGTCCAACGATCCTACCATATGACTGTTGACAACTAGCTTGCGATACAAGGCTATCTATGATGATGAAGCAGTAGTAGTAGCTTGGTGGTGGGGAAGATTTGGAAAGTTAAATCTTCAATGAAATCCATGATATTTATGTGGTTGGCCCTAACGAATAATGTTTTGACATGAGATGTTATACAAAATATGGCAAGGCAGGGTCCTGGAATTTGTACTCTATGCAAATGTGAAGGGGAAATAGTTGACCATGTGCTAGTGTTCATTTGTATTTTTGCTCAGGAGGTATGGGGTGATATTCTCCCCTTATTTGAGGATAGGGTACTTGGAAGGAGGCTTCCTTGTTGGACTGTTTGATGATAGAGCACTCAAATAACATAGATCATTGCCCCTGATTGCCTCTAGAGTCATTTGGACAGGAAAGAAGGAATAACAATTTTGTAGACAAGGAGATATCTCCTTTTCAGGTACATTATCATTTTAAATACCTATATGAAGGCATAAAAATGACTCCAAAGGTTAAATTTCCAAAGTGGGCTACAATCTGGAGATTGATAAAACTTATCCATGGCCTTTCTTTGTTGGTGCTTGCCAAGGTGATATTCTTGTTATATATATTATTTGTGAATATGTGTGATATTCTTGTTTTATATATTATCTGTGATTCGAACCCAAGCCAGTTTCTCCTACATGTGTGATATTCTTTTTCTGTATATTATCTGCGATTCGAAACCAAGTCAGCATCGTGAAGGAGGTAAATTCGATCTGGTGCTTCTTTTGGTGTCTTTCATGTCTACCTCTGCCAGAGAATTATCCACAATACATCAAGTTCTGGATTCACATGTCTCCCGATATTTGATTGTTTTTCACATTTTGAAGTGGGCACAGAGGATATCTCTTGTTTAAGGTGCAAACATATTCATTGCAGGTCATAATGGGTAGTGGAACAGTAGAGATGGGCTTGTTGGGTCAATATAATTTGAACCCAACTGCAAATTTGATGCCCAAAAGTTCCCAACTAGTTTTGGGGGTTCCCTGGCAACAGAAAAGTAGAAAAATAAGAGGTTTGAATCTTTGAGGCCAAGCCCATCATATAAAACTTTTTGTATCACAACAAGCTTGACAATGGGAAATCCTTTGGCATTCATGCTAGCACAACCCTGCAACTTCCCAGGTGTGCATGTTGTTCACAATTCACGCTATGATTTATTTATTTATGTATTTGTTTTTTGTTGAAATTGCTACATGTATAGATAGCCTGTGTGACATCCTTGATAATATTTCCATTTGAAGACCAAGTGAAGAAAGCACAGATCATAGTTGAATATAGTTTAACTTGGAGGTGTTTAGAAGATTCATTTGTGAATTGAGTTGTTGCAAATAAGCTTCTTATCTTCATTTAATGAACTATGTCAAATACCTTAGTTTTATTTATAGTTTTGTTGAGTTAATGGTTAGTGAATGGCTTGATAAAGACTTTGTTCCTGATCTAGATTCCCCTTGGATGCCAGCAAATAGGAATTGTAGACCTCAATAATACAATTAATGCTCCTGCCAAACCATGCCTGAGTTACTGAGGGTACTAAATTTATTGTGATATCTTTATTTAGTCTATAAATTACTCTATGCAGAGGAAAAACAGAGCTTTTTAGATCCTCCTCTGAGTGAGCTCGATCCTGAAATGAATGTGATAATTGAGAAAGAAAAGAAATCGCAATTCAATGGCTTGGAACTTATTTCTTCTGAAAAATTTACATCCTGGGCAGTTATGGAAGCTATTGGATCATGTCTAACAAAGAAGCATTTAGAAGGACTCCATGGTAAGAGGTAAGGTCTTGAAGATATAACTTTGAATGTAAAGAATGGCACCATCATGATTGTGATTGTGTCTGAGCTTCTTGGCAGTTTCTTCTTGCCACTTGGTAACTTTTTCTTGTTAAACTCAGTTTCTCTGAGCTTTTGGACCTGTACTTTTTATTTTAAATGTTTGGCATGTGTGTAATGGTTTCTGGGTTCAGTGTTATATTGTAGAGACCTGTATTTGTTGCATGAGTATCTATTATCACAATGATGGATACAGTTGTTGGACACTTTTCTATATTTATTCACTACTGTGTTGGGTTGGGATTTATGCCATGCAGAAGCCATGATGAATATGAATTGAAATGATATTTACGAAGAATAATGAAGAAATCCTTAACATGCTTTCATTTGTGTTGGGCCATAAGGTGTTCAGGTGGTGGGGACTAGAGTTACATAAATATTTTATTATTGGTCTATTAAACTCCATCATTCAATGTAGGAACCATTTGTTGGTTGGGTAAGATACAACTATTCAGGTAAGATAAAGGAAGGTCGATAAGTAAGGGGGCCCTATTTCATTTTCCTACTTGCATAAAGCCTGCTTAAAGGGGAGGGAATTTAACACAATGACTCAAAACAAAAGACTGCATCGTAAGACCACATGTAAGGTTCATGGGTATGGGATTCCCTTGATTCAACACTTCATGTCATGGTAGAATGACTTTCATAACTTATATATTTCTTGAAGAAAAAAGTGTAATGACCAAATATCATATGGAAGGATGAACTACCTGAAGGTCGATGGCTTAAAAACTACCCAGAGAGTGAATGAAAGTGTTTATAAATTTCCCTACAAATATAACAACTTCTCCTTACAATGAGGTTGAAAATTAGTAGAAGCAAGAAAGTCCTTTGTCACAGTTAGGTTGGCATTTGAGAAATTTGTTTGATATGGAATCAACAAGGTAGTGATCGAAACACTCAAGGAAACAAAAGTTGGGAGAAAAGTAAAACAAAATTTCTACAAACATTAATCTCTCATAGCTTGACAAAAGTGGTAGAGAAAAGATTAATCTCTCTTACCTTGATAGAACTAGTGGTCAAGATCAACACATACAAGAACTTTATTGTGGAATATTATGAAAACTAATAGAAGGATATGAAAGTGTACAGTAAGAACCTTGAAAAACACGGGCACTGAAACTTGCAACATTGTTTGTAGGAAGAGAAAATTATGTTTCTTTTTTCCAAACATGTATGCTAGTATATTACAGTTTAATGAATATGTTATCCTATTATATTATATGGTTTCGTACTTTAACAAAACATTCTCCAAGACTTCACAATGTTTTATTATTCAGTGAAAGATTTTCCAAGACATTACAATATTTTGTAATTTAGTGAAAGATTCGCCATGGCTTTACAAGATAATATAATATGGTGAGAGATTCGCCAAAAAATTTATATATACATATTAAATTATTGATAAAATCACCTCCCAGTTTTCCTATGTATCATGGGGATTTGCCCATTTACTAGACATATAGATTTAGGGTGGTTCTTTAAATTTTCTCTATGATGATGCTTGCACGACAATTCTTACAACTTTGTGTGTGAGAATGACAGGTGTTCGCATAGTGAAGACAACCCAAACACACAAAGACAAACCTTCAAAGTCACCAGAACAAGATTGCAAGCATGACAAAGTAGTCAACATGACGAAATATGACTGCTAGTCAAACAAGAAAAAGGTGAAAAATACTTCACAAGAGCTCATGAGTTGAGATCAAGTTTTTTCAGCCACCAAAGGAAAAACCAAGGAAGGCTCCAAAATTTGGATGTGAGCCAAAATTTTGGAGGGTGTTGCAGCCACTACAACAATTGGTGACACAAGGGTTGAATATAGCTTCTTTTCTTTGGTTCATTTTCAACGTAGGGCCTTGGCATTTTGGGGACTATTGATACGTTGTGCAAATCACTTCAGCTTCCCCACTTTACCCATGGACAGACATGGTTCTCCTTGTACCGACTCAGTTGAACACAACAAAATTATACTAGATCTTAGTGTTTCAAATCAGGAAGGGTACTTTGACTCGTGAGCTTAATATTTCCAGGGTATAGTTTTTCATCTTCATTGTTGCTCCACTACCAGTGGACCTAAAAAGTACCCCGACATAGTCACATAGGAACACAAGCATTGCCCCACTTCGAGCGAGTATAGACACTACCTTGGTGGAGTTTCTTGCTTCACCTCTCTATGCAGGAAGCCTTTTCCTTCTTTCGTCATTGTTATTATTTTGAAAGAGGAATGTGCATAGGAACTTATTTATTTTTGGGGAAAAAGAGGGATCCCAACATATTGAGAGCAGGAGAGGTTGTTCCTTCAAAGAATCAAGTAAAGACCTCTGATTCAGGTTTTCTCGTTTAGATTTTCCCATTATCCGTTTCTATTTGTTGGATAAGATTGAACACATAGAGCATAAAACTGAGTCTAGGCATGAGGTTTCCCAGACTCAACACTTGTTCATGGTTTTACCAAAAAATTCCTTACAGATGGATCGTATTTTCCATCAAGGCTTCATCGGCCAAAAGTTACAACCAAGAACAAAGAAGACAGACATAGGACTAGCCAAGCACTGTAGTGTCACCATACTCTTTGAACTTCAACCACATACACATTCAGAAGCCAAAACGCAGTGCGAGAAAACACTTATTTACAAAACAAAGAAATAGAACATCAAATCAAAACAAAAAAACAAAGAAAAGAATAAAACAATAAATCAAAGAGAAATAACAAAGCAAAGAACAATAAAGTAATGAAAGGAGTATGTACATAGTGCGGGGCGTGACCCCAGATCATTGAAAATATTTTTTTAAGTCTTGGTCGTTGACAGGGAGAGTGTCAATCTTCCCATCAAGTGATTGTAAACAATATGTGTGTTGGCCAAGCTTCTCGTGAACGATTAATGGGCCAACGATAGACAGTTCCAGTTGATTCAGCAGTTGTAGTTGTTCCGGTTTCATATCCAGTTGGAGAACTAGTAGTTTGAATTCCTCCTTGCACTAGGAAGCGCAAGCCCCTCCGGGACCTTGTGTTCCTACATTTCCAAGTGTTCCTAGAAGTATAGTTCCAAAATTGCCTTTTGTTCCAAGAGCAGGCGCTCCGGTATCTTCCTTTGTTCCTACTATATATGTATTTGGTGCTGTTCATAGAAGTGGTGTTCCAAGATATTCTATTGTACCTCGAAAGGATGCTCCAACATCCATAGGGACTGAAACTTCATGTGTTTTCCTTTTTCTTCATGGGGCTTATCTCACTTCAAGACTAGGTCACCCACAGTGAAGCTGGTACTCCCTCAGACTTTTTGTTGAACCATCTCTTGATACGGTTCTAGTGAAGTGTAAAATTTTCTTCTACTTTCACCCTTTCTTCCTGTAGCTAATGCAATGTGTCCATCCTGCGCTGAACTAATAGACATGACTTGCCTTGGCATTCTTGGGACAACTAGACAACATGCAAGTAGAAATACGATAGCAGGATGAATTCTTTTCTGTATACCAGGAATTAGGGGGAGGTATTCAGAGAGGGCTTAGGTTTGACTCGGTCAACCCATAGAGAATTCAGCACAACAGAGTGCCAATGTTGCTTTTCAAAGTAAATGGTATGTTTTATGATGCGGATAAGGTTTTTGTTTGTAGACTCGGAAATACCATTTCCCTGCGGGTAGTAGTTAGCATAATGCTTTAACACAACACCATTTTGCAATGTAAAGTCTTAAATCTTCAACGAGGAAAAGTATGTTGCATTGTCAAAAGCAAGTGATATAGGAATTCCAACCTGGAGATGATGTTCTACCTTAGAAATCTAATGACTTCCTTGTCATTCACTTGTTTCAGCGGAAATGATTTTGTCCACCGCGTAAACTAATATGTAGAAGTTAATATGTAAAAGTGTTGCTTTGATGAATGTGGGAAAATCTCCCCAGTGATGTCCAAGCCCCATTGTTGCAATGGTTCATCCACTGCAATAGGCTGCAGCGGGGCTGCTGACCTTTGTTTTGTGTCGGCACATCCCTGAAACACCAAACACTTGCGGGAATATGCATGTGCATATTTGAATAATGTAGGACAGTAGGAACTGGCCCACATGACCTTGTGCATTGTTTTGTTGCTCATGAAGTGATCCCTAACTAGTCTGTCAAGAAGATCATGTAAAGCCCTTTCCCAATCCTGTGCCTCAAGTCACTTGAGCAAAATGACATTGTGATTTTTTCTCTAAAGCACTCCATGCACCAACTAGTAAGATAAATCTTTGAGTCGGAGTTCCCTCTTCTTCTCCATAGAGAAGTGAGAGGGCATGGTTCCATGCTCAAGGTATTGGTGCACATCTACGTACCAAGACTTTCTATGTAAAGTTGGGGGGAGGCTTGCTCAACATTATACATTTCAATTTCTTTCTCCCAGTTGGTGATCTCTTCTTCTTCGTCTTTCACATATTTCTTTCGTTGCTAGTCTGAAAAGACTGTGACCCTTTATGGTGTGAACTGGCTTGATGTCAAGATCACATTCTTGCAATCCTATCATCCAGTTCACCCCTCTCTCACCCATCTCTTGCTGATCAATTAGTGATCTGACTCCTAGGTGTGGCACAAAGACAATGCAATGATTTTTCAAGAGGTAGGGTCTGAAGTGTTTAATCGCCTTGTATACTGCGTATGCTTGTTTGTCCACAAAGGGATATTTTAGTTCAGGTCCTTGCAAGATCGCGCTCATTAAAGAGATAGGTCGTTCATTTTTCAAATCATCTTTCTGTGTGAACATAGCTGGGAGTGAAGTGTTAGAAGAAAACATGTGGAGAAAGCGTTGTTGAAGTTTAGGCTGTACAGTGCAGGTGCCTCTAATATAGCTTGCTTAATTCAGGTGAATGTTTCCTTTTCCTTTTTTTCCAAACTGTACACCACGTTCTTCTTGGTCATATCTTGAATGGGTTTGACAATCTGCACATAATCATATATGAAATTTCTGAGGAACTTGATCTTCCCAAGAAAGACTACATAGCTTTTTTGCTCACAGGATTAAGAATTCGCGTGATGGTGTGAACTCTATCTAGATCTACCTTGATCCCACTCTTGGCAATGATTTCCCAAGGAGGTTACCCTCAAACACTGCGAAGACACTCTTCTTCAGATTCAAGGATATCCCATACTTCCGACATCGCTCAAATATTTTCTTAAGATGGTGCAGGTCGTCTAACCATTGTATAGAAAAGACGATCATATCGTCAAGGTAGACCTCTACGATCTATCTGATGAGCTAACGAAAAGCGTTGTCGATTGTGTGCTAAAATGTAGCTCTTGAATTTACCAGACCAAACAACATTCTACGGTAAGCAAACATACCCGACTTGGTACAAAATGTTGTCTTTAGTCTGGAGGCTCTGTTATGAGAACCTGATTCTATCCTGAGAAACTGTCTAGTAAGGAAAATATATATGTTCCAGATAATTTCTACAATATGTGCTCCATAGAAGACACTGGGTAGTTATCATTGTCTGAGGCACGGTTAAGATTTCAGAAATTGATGCACACATGAATCTCCCTTATATTTTAAGGGTGATATATTTTATATGTTTTCAACATTTAAAGCTTTTCCATCACCTTTTTCTTATCATTACTCTCGCCTCATTTGTAAAACTGCAGGAGCGAAGAGCAAAGAGGTATACATAGCAGTGTTTAGAACATTATGGGAAAGAAGTTTAAAGCTCCGAGTTCTGAAGATAAAGAAATGATGCCCTTGTACACATACACCACCTGTAACAGAGATGCTGGCATTAGTACTAGTAGAGATGTATAGTCTACTCGAGGAAGAAAATCCCAAAATAATGGAGGTTACAGCTACTGCAGGCTCACACAGGTCTTTTGAGGCGTCGATTACAGAACTAGCATGTTCGTTCTTGCACTGGATAATGGCAAGGCCCAAAATTCTTCCATACATGGACATGGTCAAATGGGTACTAGATAGTGCTGATATCACAAACAAACAATTTAAGACTCAGAGCCAAGAACTTATGAAGTCGTTCTTTCCACAAAATTTAAGGTTTATATCCTTTAACAAAAGGCACGCAAGAGGCGAAAAATAGCACCAGGGAAGCCCGGATCAAGAAACGGAGGCAGTTTCCGATGCGCGATTAGCACCTCACCAGGAAAAACCCCTTGAGAAGGAAAGCCTCTAATCACTCAGTCGCCTATAAGCTCGAAAAATTGTAGAAAAAGTGCTAAAGGTGAAAGGCAAAACCTGTACTCTAAAAAACTAGTGGTATTTATCAGGGATATCCTCAAGTGGTATGTAAATACCTACCAAATGTATGACATCTACAGACAACCTGGAGATAGAAGGCCCAAGAAAAAGTAGAGTCCATTAAAAGGTTAACCAAGTCGAATTGGGATTCTTACTGGACGTACTTGGTAAAACCACACAGCTAGTGCATGACTTTCAAATGTATGATTAATTCTACCAAGAAGATGGTGCCAGCTCTTGCCGATTCCATTTTCACAGGAAAAATAAAGTCAGAGGTCAGCCAGCCAACTCTCCTCAAGCAAATGTTGAACGCTTGCGACTACAAGGAACAGATAGATAGATAGTTAGTTGTCAGTTTTAGTTTTAATTTTGCTTTATTTTTGCCTAAAATGAGGATGGTCATTTAAACCGTATCCTACATTTTTGTAATAAATTATTTTTAGATTTAACTAGTAGTATTTAAACCCTTCTCATGCATTTAGAGAAGGGTCCTAAAATTTGTCAAAAAATTGTCCTCGGAACATGCACTTTTGCACCCTCCGAGGAGGTTTTGATGAATGAATGGAACAGGATTTATTGATATCTGCGTTTAATATCTACTACTGATGTTGCACTTTTGTACTCTTAGTAGATGTTGGATTAAGAAGAGATAGATCATTATTGTTGAAGCTCATGAGTAGAACTAGTTATAAATGGTACTTTTATCTCTTAACTATTTCTGCTTATGTGTTAAGGTGATATTCATGTTCAATTATTTATATATGAATGCTTGAATGCTTGAGCTATCATTTGGCACTTCTGTACAATGATAGCTATTTATTTATGCTTTAATATATGAATAACTTATTATGCGATATGTTTTTCACAATTGTTTCGTCTAACTTTTTATACGAAATGGTTTATCTTTATTGAATTCTTTTCTCATAGAAGTTGAATGATATTTATTACCAATTTCCATTTGAAATCATTTTAGATCGCATAACTGAAAGATTAAATCCCGGGTTAGTTTTAGAATTAGATATTTCTGTTCATTAGAATACAATTACATTAGATTTAGAATAAAAGCATTTTACTTAGAAATTATTAGGAAGGAAATATCAATTCTCAACACACACGCACATAAATTGGGAAACTGGTCCCATATCCCCAGTCAGACCCACTATACCAAACAGAAAAGGAGCTACTAACCAAGGTCCAGACTGGGTGGGTATCCCCCTTGTTGTAGACCCGATTTTCGGGGCTTCAACATATTTGGCGCTAAAAGGAGGGCCTCGAACTGTGAATGGAAAGTAAATCTAAATCTAAATACCATTCTAAGAGTAAATCACCCTCACCATCTCCCCCAACTTCTCCATCACATTTAGAATCTTTAAATTTTGAACGAGAAGTTGATAAGACAACAACCACTACCACAAACCCAAACATTTCAGAGAAATCTACTATAGAACCTCCTGAAGTCGAATCTTTGATCCATAAACTTCAATGATTTTGTATATCACCCCAAATATCTGAAAAATCTCCAGGTAGTGTGACTTCGCAATATAACCCTGCTCATCCTCTTACCAGATTGAAGAGTGAAAAGTTTGGTATTGAGCCAACTGAGTTACCTCTACCTACAAGGAAGAGAGTAAGGAAATCACCTAAACGGTCTAATAGCGAGACTCTTTCATCATCATCATCCATCTCAACCTCTCCATCGTGAAGTCAACCATCCACCCCTCCACTTCAGATTATTGTCCACCAGTCCACTGGAACTTCCACATCTCCTTCTCAATCATCTGGAATTGTATAATCCTCATCTTCCCAACTGCAAGGATCATCTTCTACGCTTTCCTCTGTTAGTAGTTCAACGATGGCCCAAACTCCATGGAATAACCCAGGGGTAGTCTTAATGCCTGCGCCCTTGAGTCGAATACTGGCCCATCCCGAAAAATGGCTACCTAAGCTTAATCCTAAAGTAGGCATGCTAGCAAAAGAACATATTAATAACTTTATGTTATCTGTAAATCTCAATGGGGTTACTAATGAAGACGCTATTGTCCGGCTCTTTCCTTACGCTTTGCAAGGAGCAGCCGGATCATGGTATTTCTCATTACCATCATTTCTCATTACCATCAGGATCTATTACTAGTTGGGATATTTTCCAAGAACAATTCTTGACTAAGTTCAATGATGACAGGTCTACTACAACATTGATCAATCACCTGTCTAACGTTAGGGCTGAGTTAAAGGAACCTATCAAAGATTTGAACTCACGTTTCAATAAACTGTTGAACAAAATTCCTACCGCTTCCAAGCCTAGCGAAGAAGTTCGAAGTGAATGGTACATATATGCTTTACCATCAAACATAGCAATCTTCGTTGATAGGGCTAACAAAACAACTTTAGCTGACAATATGAAGGAAGCAATAGTAGTAGAGAAACGTATCATAGCCTTAGAAAAGAAAAACTCTATTGATGAACGAAAATCTAAGAAGGTTACTTTTAAAGAAGATCCAAAGAAAAAATTGAAAGACCCATTCGATTTAGAAGGATTGCAGAATGTTCTGAAAACCATGTCTAACGAAATGGTTGACATTAAGAAACAAGTAGCAAAAACTTCTTCTAAAGAGCCATACAAGCCTTATAGAAGAAATCCTTTGATTGATTCAAAGCCTCCCAATGCTATTACAAATGCTAAATCAGAAGAAGAAGAAGAAGAAGAGGAAATTGCTAACAAAGAGCCTACCAATGAAGAAGAAGTTGTAGAAGTACAAGGTATGTGGGATTTTATCCTACCAGATGAAGAGGATTAAGAGGCATCGCTGGTCAGTACTAGAAGTAGAAATCAACTCGATCCTCCTCAACCTACTCCTAAGCCGAAGAGCGCAAGCTCAATGAGTAAGGATAAAGTTGCAACTAAGAAAACGTCGCCCAAAGCGACTCAAACAAGCCCAGTCCAAACAGATTCACTAATTCCATATAAAACATTGATTGTTTCTGATGAGATGGAATATAATATCATAGAAGACATGAAGAAGACTAGGGCTAACATCACTTTTTATGAATTGAGCAAGTTAAAACACCAATAAAAGATACTTTTGAAAGAGTTACACGCAGTTTCAGTTGGACCTTTGCCCGTTGTTGTAATCTTGCAAGCTTCCCATGAGATGAGAAGACCTCCAACTAATGTGACTAATAAAGTTGATCCAAACAATATCGCTTTAATTGGAGGAAGGTTCAAGATCTCATACTCCCCCATTTCTTCTTACTTACGAAGTTTTCAACAAAAATTTTGCATAATTGTTTAGGGGATTCGGGAGCTTCATTTAATATCTTATCTAAATCAATATGTACAAAGTTGAATGTTCAACCTCAAAAATCAGCAGTACGCATAGTTCAGCTGGGCCAATTGCAAGTTGAAGTGATCAGCAAATTAAATCAGGTTACCATAAGGTTGTCATCTAATCCAAAGGTATGTCAAGTTATCGACATTTTAGTTGCAGATATTCCAGAATTTTATGGCTTAATTCTTAGCAGAGATTGGTCTAAAAAGCTTCATGGATATTTTTCAATTGATTGGTCGCATATGTGGCTCCCTTACAATGGTAAACCAAATCAAATAAATGTTGAGCGAGAAAGACATCAAAAATACATAGTAACAGAATTGGAAGGAGAAAATGAACCTGTAGCATACAACAACAATATAATTGGCAACTATTCTGTTGATTCCTTCTTAGGAAATTTTAATGCTCATACTTCACCTTACTTAGAACATTCTGTTTTATCTCAAGTGGAAAATTTTTCTCAAACAAATAGTTCTAAATGTATTAATTTTATAGATAGTCCTGTAAATAAATCTTTATTTTGGAAGTTATTTTTTGACGGTTCTAAGTCTAACAAAGGAGCAGGAGTAGGATGCATATTAATCAGTCCAGAGGGAAACAAAACTATGCTAACTTGTAGACTCGAGTTCGATTGCACCAATAATACTGTAGAGTACGAGGCTTTAGTCCAAGGATTATACAAAGCAATTGGATTAGATATCAAATATCTACAAGTCTTCAGAGATTATGAAATTGTTATCAGACAGGTACAAAATACTATACATTGTCTATCAGGTCATTTAAAGCATTATCAATCTTAAGTACAATATTTTACTGGACATTTTATAGCATTCAATATTTCATCAATTCCCAGAATCCAAAACGCTAGTGCTGACCTCTTGGCAAATGTAGCTTCCCTCAGAAGACTTTAGCCCTGATAGATTTTCAATCGAATTAATCTTCAGACCTTCGATTCCTGATAACATTACAAATTGGAGAATTTTCAACGATGATCCTGATATTGTAAACTTCCTCACATCCGAGGGATCTTACACCAATCAGATAATTGATGAGGACCAACATGACAAACAATTGCAACAAGATAACACTAATAATGTTATGCCAGATTCAGTAGTCAAATTAGAAGACCTATATGATTTAAAAGATCGATTCAAAAGATCTACTAATTCAAAACTTCAAATTTCAACTCTGAACTATGAATTAGTAAATCTAGGAACTAATTCTAAGCCACAAAATATCAATCTAGGTCTTGGCCTAGCCCCTGAAGAGAGATTAGCGTATGTTCATCTCTTGAAACAATACAAAAATCTATTTGCTTGGAACTACGATGAACTTAAGACTTACGACACTTCTATCATTCAGCATACCATCCCAATGATAAACGATGAAAAATCGGTCCAGCAAAAGTTGAGAAAGATGCATCCTAACCTAGAAAACCAGATCAAATCTAAGCTCAATAAGTTATTAAAATCCAAAATCATTTTTCTCGTTCGACATTCTAAATGGGTTTCCAATATGGTTCCCGTTAGAAAGAAAAATTGATACATTAGAATTTGCATTGACTTTCGAAATCTTAACAAAGCCTACCAAAAGGATAATTTTCCTTTGCCTCCCATGGAGCAAATATTACAGGCAATTGCAGGGTCAGAATTAATGTCCTTTTTAGATGGTTTCTCAGGCTACAACCAAGTTTTGGTCCATCCTGGTGATCAATTAAAAACCACGTTCAAAACCAAATGGGGTACTTATGCATATCAAAAGATGCCTTTTGGTCTAATCAATGCTGGCACCACATTTCAAAGGACCATGGACATCGCATTTAAGGGATTAGTAAAAAAATCAATAGTAATCTACTTGGATGATATAACTATATATTCCAAGAAATGAGGTAATCATCTCAGAGATTTAAAATAGATCTTCCAACGTTGTCTAAGGTATGGAATTTCACTTAACCCAAAAAAGTCCTTTTTTGCATTAAGTGAAGGAAAACTTCTTGGATTTATAGTGTCAAAATCTGGAATCCATATTGATCCCGACAGAATCAAGGAGATCTCCAAAATACCTTTACCTCACAACAACAAAGCTATGCAATCTTTCCTTGGCCAGATTAATTTTGTAAAGAGATTTGTTCCTGACTTTTCAAGAATCGTATCTCCCTTACAGGCAATGATTAAAAAGAATTCAATCTTCAAATGGGGCCAAGATGAATATGAAGCATTCAATCTGATTAAACAAGTGATTGTTAATGCCCCATCTTTAGAAACTCCAAATTTTTCCGACCCTTTCATTTTATATACATTTTCCTCTGATAGATCATATGCTGCGATACTCACTCAAGCAAATCAAGACAAGGCAGAAGCCCTAATTGCCTTTTTCAGTTCAAATCTACAAGGGGTTGAATTAAATTATTCAGATGTCGACAAACAAGCTTATGCTATTTTCAAAGCGATCAAACATTTCAGACCCTTCCTACTTAAAACCCATACAAAAATCATAGTACCATTTCCAGTAGTAAGAAATCTCTTAGTACAGAAAGACGTGGGTGAGAAAAGAGCCAATTGGGTTACTGCCTTACAAGAATATGACGCAGAAATTAAACCAGAAAATATTGTAAAAGGTCAAGGCTTTTGTAAAATGTTGGCTGGAGCATCGCTTATTTCTGAAATACCATCTTCAGAAGTACAAATGTACGAGGTAAGCCTAAACGATCTTGAATCATTATACGCTGATATCATATTTTATCTAAAGAATGGATATGCTCCTTCAAACCTAGATTATACAAAGAAAAGAGCCCTAAGGTTGAAGGCTAAGCAATATCAGCTCGTGAACAATGTACTTTTTAGGATGAATTATGATTCTATTCTCCTTAGATGTCTTGAGAAATCTGAAGCTGAAAAAGTGTTGCAGGAACTCCATGATGGACCAACAGGTGGACATTATGCTGGAGATGCTACCGCACATAAAATCTTGCGTGCTGGCTATTATTGGCCCACATTATTCAAAGACACACATAGCTACATAACGAAATGTCAAGTTTGTCAAACCACTGCTTGGAGACAAAAGAAACCATCATTGCCTTTGCAACCAGTCAACATTGAGTAGCCTTTTGATCAATGGGGATTGTATATAATAGGTGAGATCATTCCCGACTCTTCTAAATAGCATAGGTATATCCTTATAGCTACAGATTATTTTACTAAATGGGTAGAAGCAGTTCCTCTCAAGACAACTAATGTTGAACACATCATTGATTTCATAGATCAGTTCATAATCACCAGGTTTGGTTTACCCTTTGCTTTAATGTTTAATAATGCATCGTATTTTTCTGGCAATACTATGACTGAATTTGCACTCAAAAGAGGTTTTAAAATTAAATACTCTGCCAATTATTATCCATAGGGGAATGGATTAGCTGAATCAACAAATAAAAAATTAATCAGAATCATTAAGCAAACCACTGATCAAAATCATAAGAATTGGCACAAATCCTTAATATATGCTCTATGGGTAGACCAAATAACGCAGAAAGCCTCCATTGGCACTTCTCCCTTTAATTTAGTTTATGGGAAAGAAGTGGTCCTTCCAACTCATCTAGCAATTCCCTCTTTGGCCTTAGTTCAATATATTGATGAAGCACCAACTTCTTCCTTACAACTAAGGCAGCTGCAAATCCTTAAGCTAGAAGAGCAACGAGAACAGGCTAAAATAACTCATGCTCATCACCAAGCATTAGTAAAAGCTTCTTTTGATTCAAACATGATATCCAGAAAGGACTTTCAGATTGGAGATCTAGTTTTAAAATGAGATAAGGCCCATGAGGAAAATGGAAAACATACAAAATTTCAACGAATGTCACTTGGCCCTTTCCAAATTGCAGAAGTCATAGGTCCATCTACTTTTATGTTACAGGATTTAATAGGAAAAAGAGAATCGTTACCTGTTAATGGACAGATCCTAAAAAAATACTTTCAATAGGAGAATTCTTCCATTTTTGTAAATTAGTTTTTCCTTTATTTTGATAATAAAACCAGTTGTAAATGGTTACATTTGGAATTCACAAAAAAAAACAAGTATTTCTCTTAGATTTTGTTTTTTCGCTTGTATAAATAGAACTGATTTAGAAAATTGGTCATTATTATTATAAGATACAGTCAAAGGCTATAAGCCTGAAAATGAATACTAGTTCCAACCTTGTAAATTTTGATTAAAAAGCGACCTTTAGTTGGAATTTGTTTTATATTAGTCAAATGAAAGGTATCAATAACAAAACAAAGATTCTCTGTAGAAAAGCTCTTTCCAAAAACTCTACCATTGTCGTCCAGAGCTATTCTTAAGGAAACAATGACTTCCTCCCCACTTAGGGAATTACGAGCTTCAAGGAATAATCCAGCGATACACTTTAACTTAAAGAATAAGAGGTCTCATCACGAGCCGACTTATCATGATCATAGATATTATAGCTTGCTGACTTTGCCAAAACTGCATACCACAACAAGGAAATGTCTCGAGATTGTTGCAATCAAAAGACAAGGGGTCTCATCACGAGCCAGCTTGTTCAACAAAGTTATAAATCAAGTGAGTGGCACTGTCATAATTTGGCTATCAAACCAAGGCATCATTCTTTAAGGATTAAAAGAAAATGAAAGCAATAAGTGTGGATATGGATTTCCCTTAGAAAATCATACATTTCTCCAAGTAGGATACAAGATCATTGCTGGGTAACAAGTAACCCTGTCGAGGCTATAAATGCCTGCTGGCAGCAAAGGCTCTACCTACAACAAATTAGCATATTTAAAACTGATTACAGTGAAGCCTTTTCTTTTATCTTTATAAATTAAGTAGTGACTGATGTAGATACAATGACTAGCTCTAGGAAGTAAATAACCAAAGTTAACATAGAAGAAACGAACTATCATTGACAGCTTAAAGCATGGTGTACTTTATCTTTCTATAATAAAGTTTTATTTTCTAGAAAATTTTCTGTTTTGGAAGTTTAGAAAATTCAAAAGAAAAGCAGAGATAACTGGTTCTTCGAAGTGAATCACCAATTGTTGTAGCCAGCAATGACCCCCCTTCTTATTTAGTTTTATTACTAATACTAAATAAGTGGGGACCCTTATTCAAAAAAAAAAAAAAAAAAATTAGTGCTTGTATTCCCTTGTTGAATAAAACCTACTATCATAAACTTAGGAGAATATCTGAAAATTTTAAAAAGACTTGAGTTTTATGATAAGTTCGAACAAAACCATTCCCTTAATAAAAAGCGTCGCATCGCAAAAAGGTAATGGATGCCTTCCTACAAGAAGAATCCTAAGATTGTGAAATCGCGATGCAAAATCACGCATCAAAAGACCCTCATCGCATCGCATGCCTCAAATATCACTTAAGCTGAAATGCCTGAAACTGCCGATATGCAATGGCACATCTCGCAAACTGCATTTCGTAGAAAACACATTGTAACAGATGATTGCAACACACAACGAATTTGTGATATTGCAATCTGTGATATTGCGATCTGCGATATTGCGAAGCAAATTGCAAAATAACCTTATCGCAGATCTACAAGGCTCATTGTTCGAAAAAGCTTCTTCCATAAACCAATGCCCAGTTATTTGCGTTAATGCTAATTAGTGAGTTAGTTGGCAATCATTAATGAAATATGGTTTTGATCTGATCGAAGAGCCATTTCACGTAGGGTGATATATTTTATATGTTTTCTGAATTTAAAGATTTTCCTTCACCCTTTTCTTATCATTACTCTTGCCTCATTTGTAAAACTGTAGGAGCGAAGAGCAAAGAGGTATACATAGCAATGCTTAGAACATTATGGGAAAGAAGGGTAAAGATCCGAGTTTTGAAGATAAAGAAATGACGCCCTTGTACACAGACACCACCTGTAATAGAGATGCCAACATTACTACTTGGGAGGGCATGTACAATCTACTCGAGGAAGAAAATCCCAGAATAATGGAGGTTACAGCTACTGCAGGCTCACATGGGTCTTCTGAGGCGTTGATTACAAAACTAGCATGTTCGTTCTTACATCGGATAGCGGTGAGGCCCAAAATTATTCCATACACGGACATGGTCAAATGGGTATTCGATAGTGCTAATATCACAAACAAAAAATTTAAGACTCAGAGCCAAGCACTTACAAAATCGTTCTTTCCACAAAATTTAAGGTTTACATCCTCTAACAAAAGGCGTGCAAGAGGTGAAAAATAGCACCAGGGAAGCCCAAATCAAGAAACGGAGGCAATTTCCGATGCACGATTAGCGCCTTGCTAGGAAAAACCCCTTGAGAAGGAAAGCCTCTAATCACTCAGTTGCCTATAAGCCCAGAAAATTGTAGAAAAAGTGCTAAAGGCGAAAGGCAAAACCTGTACTCTAAAAAAACAATGGTATTTATCAGGGATATCCTCAAGTTGTATGTAAATACCTACCAAATGTATGACATCTACAAATAAGCTAGAGATAGAAGGCCCAAGAAAAAGCAGAGTCCATCAAAAGGTTAACCAATTTGAATTGGGATTCTTACTGGACGTACTTGGTAAAACCACACAGCCAGTGCATGACTCTCAAATGTATCATTAATTCTGCCGAGAAGATGGCGCCACCTCTTACCGATTCTGTTTTCGGATGACAGCTAAAGTCAGAAGTCAGCCAGCCAACTCTCCTCAAGCAAATGCTGAACACTTGCGACTATAAGGAACAGATACAAAGACCGTTAGTTGTCAGATTTAGTTTTAGATTCAGTTTTAGTTTTAATTTTGCTTTATTTTTGCCTAAAATGACGACAGTCATTTAAACCGTATCCTACATTTTTGTAATAAATTATTTTTAGATTTAACTAGTAGTATTTAAACCCTTCTCATGCATTTAGAGAAGGGTCCTGAAATTTGTGAAAAACTTGTCCTCAGAACATGCACTTTTGCACCCTCCAAGGAGGTTTTGATGAATGAATGGAACAGGATTTATTGATATCTGCGTTTAATATCCACTACTGATGTTGCACTTTTGTACTCTTACTAGATGTTGGATTAAGAAGAGATAGATCATTATTGTTGAAGCTCATGAGTAGAACTAGTTATAAATGGTACTTTTATCTCCTAACTATTTCTGATTATGTGTTAAGTTGATATTCATGTTTAGTTATTTACATATGAATGCTTGAATGCTTGAGCTATCATTTGGCACTTCTGTGCGGTGATAGCTATTTATTTATGCTTTAATATATGAGTAACTTATTATGCAATATGTTTTTTACAAATTTTTCGTCTAACGTTTTATATGAAATGGTTTATCTTTATTGAATTCTTTTCTCATAGCAGTTGAATGATCTTTATTACCAATTTCCATTTGAAATCATTTTATATCACATAACTGAAAGATTAAATCCCGGGTTAGTTTTAGAATTAGATATTTCTATTCATTAGAATACAATTACGTCAGATTTAGAATAAAATCATTTTACTTAGAAATTATTGGGAAGGAAATATCAATTCTCAACACACACACACATAAATTGGGAAACTGGTCCCATATCCCCAGTCAGACCCATTATACCAAACGGAAAAGGAGCTGCTAACCAAGGTCCGGACCGGGTGGTTATCCCCCTTGTTGTAGACCCAATTTTCGGGGCTTCAACAAGTCCACATATTATCTGTACAAGGATTGCTTACCACACTAGTACTACTATCTCTACTACTATTATTATTACAATGTATTATACAAGTTTCATTTTCACTAGTTGGGCAACGAAGGAGACCCAACTGTGTGTTTGGTGGGGTGGGGGCTAGTTGTGCAAGATAACGGCCCAGTTGTGTTTCTAGAAACAAATTACCAAACATGAGCTCTGAAAAAGCCAACAGTTCATTTTGACCATCCAATGGAGTCATGTTGTGTTCCATGTATCTTTCTGACAACACTCAGATCTGGTTTTTTCTGTCATTGTGCAGAAGCCATAAGTGTGACCAGTCCATAGTAAAGTATCCTTGCAACTTGCTAGACAAGTCTCTACTGAGTAGTAAGCCATATTCTTTCAGGATGTCCACAATCACAATTTAATGCACTAAAGAAATCCTCCATTGGACGATAACCATATGATCACATCCTAGAGTTCACCAATGGTTGGCACACATATTCTATCAATTTAGATGATCTATGCAATTGTGATACTCCATTGAGCATTGATCTTTTTAGCAATGGAGAGTGTCATGACTTTGACTGATGTGGCAGAGTCAACCAAACAATTGTGAACATTGAAGTTGAATATTTCGAATGGTAACAAAAATGGTGGGCCAAGCGAGTTTGCTTCCTTGATACAGAGCACGTTGAGTATGGAGACTGACTTGTCCCTTACTAGAAGAGGTAACAATGTCTGTGGAAATTTTCCCTAGTGTGAACAAAAGAATGTCTCATTGACCCGTGATCTTGATTAACTCATATAGACATATGTTGGCACGGGTCTTTTTCATGTCTTCAAAAATGTTGTATTCCAGAGAGGGAAGACTCACTGAGATGTCTAGGGGTAGACTTGTGTTTGAGTTGTCTAGTGGGTTTCTCTTTTCTTTGTTGCTCACGAACATACCTTTTGTTATAGTTGTCTTCCCTGGCATGCTTTGAGTTTTATGTGTTGAGTTGACCAGCGGATCAACTGCTCTAATAAGATGTTGTCTTACTTTTTTTTCAATATCTCAAACGCAGTGGGGCCCCCTGAAATTTTCAATTTGTATAGATTGTTTTGCTTTGGGGCCAGACAGTTGCTCAGTGGCTCCTTCTTGGTGGTCATTTTCTGGGAAATGTGATCTCATTGATACATGTTGATTACATGCCCAACACTTGGAGCATCATCAGATGCAATAGCCTCTTCTTATTCTTCTTCATCCTTAGGTCGAGCCTGCTCATTGGCTACGAATTGGTTGGTCAACTATGTAGCCAGAACGCTCATTCCTTGGTTCCATCCTAAGAATTTTTTTTTCTAAATGTTGTTTGTCATGGAACTTGCAGTAATGATTTGTCGCGATCACATCTGGGTTGAGCACAAGGTTAGAGATCTACGCAGATTTGGCTAGGTGGCTATTACTGCTGCTTGAAATCATATTCTTCCTCTACGTGAACTTGGGATGCCTACTGCTCACGATTGTCTACCTCGTTTGTTGTTTGAGTTCTAAATTTTTGGTTGTCAAGGACTTGACGAGACGTGTAAGGCTCTCAATTTCACTTGCTTCCTTATCCCTTGCCCTACTCATAGTAGCCTGAGACCTCCTGCCCATGTCTTTGTAGTCCTTAGATGATTCGCCATTTACAATGACTCCAATAGAACATAGTTATTTCTCCACAACAATTTCCTCTTGGCAATTTTCCAATAGTGTTGGTTTCACAGCTCGCTTAATGAATTGCACAATGTTTGTCAGTAGTGTAGACATGTAGTAGACAATAGTGATGGAATCGTGAGGTTTGGTGTCTGATGTGAGCTTGTTTAAGATCCAGTTACACCTCCCATTGAAATATTTGACATTTTCTTTCCACTCCATCTTGAGACTACCCAACTCTTTTAGCAACATGGCAAGGGTTTTGTCTTCAACAAAATTTTCAACGAAAATTCTCTTGAACACCCCCAGTTTTGAATGGAGTTCATAGGAAGGTTGTGGTACCATACAACTTCTTTTCCATCTGAGGTACATTGAAATAGTCTGCATGTAATGTTTTCATAACGTACCTCGAGTGTCTGCAGATGCAGGTAGAATGTGTCTAAGTGATCTTCTGCCTTCATTCTCTTGTCAGGGTCATACTTTGCTAACAAATTCTCTACATGTCTTGGCATCTTATGGAAGATACCCGGGAGTGCCAATGGGCCCTGGGTCATCCATTCTAGATTTTGTTGAACCATGTTGTCCTCTTCGTCGTCCTCCTCCTCTTCTTCTGAATCTAATGGTTCTAACTCTAAATCTGTTGGTTTGTCTCCTCCGTTGCCTTCCCCTCAACCTCCTATGATGAAACATAAGCCCAATATTATGAGGTTGTCTTCTTCTACCTCTCGGAATATTGGAGGTTCCTCTTTGTTTTCAACAACTTCGGCCAGCTCATTAAGAGTGGTGAGGATTACTTCTTCCATAGAAGAGACTACCATTCCTGTGGGAGTAGTAGTTTTCCTTTTCTATGAATAGGGATGAATGTGCACTCCTGGAACCAGTCCAACAACTTTAGAAAATTGACGGGTGATGGGACAGACAACGTGGATGTACTGATACGAGATTTCTTGTTTGGGTCTGGGAGGTGACAAAAAACCAACTTCAAAGTTGCGTGTAGAGGGAGTGCATGTTACTTCCACGACCAGATGATAGATGAGTGGGGTTGGTAGGAAATTCAACCATAAACTATTGGAGGCCCTCCTTCTAGAGCCATAAATGTTGACGGTGTTGGACCCACCAACATTTAGGGGATCTCCCCCGTATGAAGTCCCAACTAGACCTCACATTGTTTGGTGTACGAGTCCCATCCGGTACGATGGTCTAGTTTCCATTATCTTAGTAATTTTGCTCAGCTCTTGTTGTTCAACACATGAGAGTGTTATCATTGTATCTTCAAAAGTGAGGTGAGTATGCTTGGTGAGTGCATAATGTAACTTGTGTCTGATTTCTCTTACTGTAAAGGGAGATAGTAAAGTGAGCCTCTAGATGGGAGGTAGTAGTACCACCTAGGGAGAGACACACGTGAACCAACAAGGGTCTATCCAGCATGCAATGGAGTAGTCCACTGTGGATGCGATAGTCATTAAAACCAAAGTGCAAGAGAAAACACATACACCATCTAGTAGAGTAGTCCACACGGAGGTGACAGTCTTTATAATGAATAAACAAGAATGGTCTATCCAATGTCTTACGGAGTAGTCCACAAGGACAAGATAGAAGTGATAAACAATACAACACATCTTCAACAATGTAAGTACTAAAATAACCAAAGTATTTTAAATGTCTTAGTATAGGTTAAGCAGACATGAATTACAAATGATTAAAGAGTAGTCTTACAAACATCTACAAAGCATGCGTGAAAATGTGTTGGCCTTAGCAGGCTTCTAAATTAAGAAAAAGTCCCAAGAAACATCTCTACACCATACATGACTAGTCCCAGTAGTGGGACATTGGAGCCACTCCTCGCTCCTCAAAGAACATGCTACAAACTCTCAAGGCTATGTGTGAGGAGCCAAGGTGAAAATTCCTTGCTCATATAATGGGAGGGGTATATATAGCCAAGGGTGATTCTTGACCCTTGTGACTCTTGGACTATCCTCGTGATTGTTCAACTTCCCATGAATTTTCCATTGACATGATTCTTAGACTTCTACGTGCATCCATTGGACTTCACTTTATGTTACATTCAATTAAAATGGATATGGTCCATAGTGGTGATGTGGCCAAGACAACTCATGACACAATGTGACATGACACTATTGACATGTACTAGCTGACTGTGGTGTCCATGTCAAGATGTTGCGCTACTGAATGATGGATGTGTTCTTGGTGTTATTTTTCTTCTCCTATGCATGGCGTAGTGTTGTGGGGTCTTCAATGGTCTTGGTCTTGCATCATGGTTCACTACATGTGTTCCCTTCACTTGTTGCTTAATATGCTTGGTACGTCTATCTAGATGCAAGAAAGTCTTTTAGCATGTATGTGCCTTCTTCATTCCATTCGTCATCTCATCATGATCTACCAATGTACCTATTACTACAATTCACTCATGATGGGATGACATCAAATCCAAAACCTCCTAGTCTAGCATGATGCATTGTTCTCATATTTCGGGTGACAAGTATGGAGGACAACTCATTGAGACAACACAAAGCATAACTCAGGTTGGAATGAGAAACTCTGGGATGGCAGTCTGCAATGTTGGGAAAAGTAGCGCAGTGACCACTGGGAGGCAAAATTGTGTAGTGAAGGTCACCAGTGTCAGCTGTAAGGTGGGACCCTGAGGGGGAGCACTTCTGTGCAATTTCTAGAGGGAAGACAGAGCGGTGTTGTAGAGGGACAATTGGGAAGTTCTTTGTAGTTTCTAAGAGCGGTGTAGGGTAGGGCTGCAAGGGACCTACTAATCCTGATTACGTAGTTTTGGAGAACAGTGCAAGACAAGTAGTAGGGGAACTTCTAAACATGTCTGCACAGTTTCTGAAGGGAATGCAGAGCAAGGTAGTAAGAGTTAGCTAGACAATTATGTGAAATTTCTGAGAACAATGTAGAGAAAGGCAACAAAGGACCGGCTGGGCATGTCTACGTAGTTTTGGACTTCTCATTGTATATTGTTGTAGAAGTGTAGCCACCAAAATGACTCCAGTATTGATATTCAGTTCCCATTATTAAATGATTTTATGTGAGCTTAATTTTGGATGTAATTTAGTTTCATCGACATTATAATCGTTTTTATAACTAATTCTTGGCTCGTAACCAATTGAAGTAAATTTAAAACAAATATTATTTCTTTTTATCAATAAAAAAGGGGTCTAGGGATATTACATACTCCCCCCTTATAGATAACATTGTCCTCAGTGTTCATCATTAACTTTTAGTTAATGCATCTATCTTAGAACAACCAAAAGAGAATCCTTCCCCTTCAATATGAAGGGTCTTATTTCCATGAAATAATAATAAGTTAAACAATAATGTTTTTATCTATAATCATAAGAATTTATAGCTACAAAAATATTCAATTTCCACTTTCAATCACTTAGCCATTATTCAATTTCATAGAAAGAGAAAGAAAGTCTCTATACCGATTATTGTTACTTGTCAGTTACTCTTCGAAATCATGGTCACTTTGCATGATAATTTTAATTACATGTGGTTTATCAGTTGTGGAAAGCACTCTAGGAGTGGTTTGGCAACCCAATAGAAATCACCTAGGGTGGTTTCATAGGCTCCAGAGAAAATAACTTCTAGTGTTTAACTAACATATCCAATTAGTATCTCTAAATCACAACATTTTCAACTATCAACTATTTATGCAATGTTACCTGATATTGTAATCATAGTATATCTACAAGTATTGAGATAGCACCTAGATATCTAGTCATCGAAATGATCAATAATTACACCAAGTGCATACTATCTTAGCCCACACTAAATAAATCCACAAGATTTGAAATATAATAGAGGAACTACAATTCTAGTAATTCCTTTTCGAGCACTAGGATCCTTTCCTTTAAGGATGAATAGAAAATTATTACACAATCATACAGAAAATTCATTTTAACACATAACTTACTTGTTTGGTTAACTTAGTCTACTAAGAAAACCACAATGGGAAAACAGTGTTCCCCCCAACCAATAAGAACTGGTTTCCACTAACTAGATTGAGAAAATTTCACATCCATAATAGTTTTATGACAAAGAGTGCACTAGGTCTAGCCTAGGATTCTTATTACTCCACTGGGTTCAACCTAGGATTTCATTGACAACTCTACATCCAAATTATGTTTTTCACTTACCACTTTGGGTCCAATAAAAGATTCCTCCAAAAATGTCTTCTCCTAAGGAATTTAGAACTCAACAACTCACTCTTTTGGGCCTCCTCCAATGGGCTCCATAGTCGTCAAGGTTGCCTTAGGATTTTCCCCTTTCACCATATTGACCAACCATTTTCCCTTACGAAGATCATCTATCTCTAAGGAGAGGAAATTTGGGTAGGAAAATGCCTCTTCATATAGCCCTCCTTGGGCCTTTCAGAATTATCGCATAATTATCTAGGATGTGAAATACCCTTTAGCACATTTTCACATTGTATTTTACATAACTGACCAATTCATATTAACATTAAAGCATAAGAAACATTTGTGTACATTATGTAATCATACTTGACCATCAACATGATCCCGATATTCTGTAATAGTATATTTGAGAGGAAATCATAACTGATAGCTCATGTCATACATATGGTGTTTATTTCAAATTTCCACATAATAATCAACATGAAATTTAGAAAAACATTACTAATCTTTCATATGATAACGGTAAACAATATACTTCCACATTTGCAATTTTGAATCACATTACAACGTTTTACTTTTCACTATTTCTTGTATTCCATGTTACTAGAATCTTAGTTACATCACAATGCTACCATTAAGCTATCCCTACTTAATCACACTAGCAAAATTAGTCACAACTATTGTTGAGAAAACCATACCTTTTACAAAATATTGTTATTTACAAAACATCTTTGTTAAATATTTTCAAGATACATTTCACTTTCACATGCATAATTGTTCTCAATATTTCAACAAAATAGAAAGGTATTAGTCCTATCCATATTTCATAAACCTCTTCTAGGCTTTATGGATAATAAATTTAAAACAAAGATTCCATAAAGTTGTTCTCCACAACAACAATTAACGAAACATGACCTTCAAAAGTACCATAGTCACTAATTCATGCAAAATGACATTTCCTTTACACATGTATTCAATCAACAGTCATCATGCAACATTACTAAACTAAAGTCAATCACACAAACTTTTCTTGGTTAAATAAGTTAGTAATGCTAATAGATTCAAAATGTCATCCAAATTTTTGTTTAGTGATGATAACAAAGGCACTACATGTTCAAAACACAGTAGAATTAACTGATTAGATTTAATATGTACTGCCACCGCAAAATTCACATACGCTATATGAAATTTTTAAAGGATGAAATCAACATATTTGTTATGTGTAGGATGCGTACCAACTAGCATCATCATTGAATCATCAACTTGCTGAGTTGTGAAGTTTGAGGAAAAAGTGTAATAAACAACATTTGATTACCATTAGTTCTATCATTAAGATGATCGAACATACATAATTCATTTTTATCTCATGCATTTCAGTACATTAGTAAACTATAAAATAATCTCGGTTTCCCTCATTGAACAAATGATCATTTATGTACTTTCATATGCAAAACCACAACCCATTTTCCTTTATGTTCTAATTATAACAATGAAATTTCTATTTATTAGTCACTTTTAGAGATATTATTGTTACCATGATCTAAGTTCTTTGTAGTATTAAATAACTTATAGTTGCATGTACACATTGTTAAACAAATATCCACTTTCGTAGTCATCACAGTTTTCATATCTATGCATAAAATCCTACACAAAGAATTACTAAAAGAAGAATACTAATTTTCCATTAATACTTGAGTATCAATAAAAATTATGGTAGAATTCCAATCAACCTCAAAAATAATGATGTGTTGATGCCATTAGACCAATATCATGCAATGAATTACCACTATCACATTGTTTATAACCTTTAATAGTCTTCAATCAAAACTAATTTATGCATATTGCAATATAACTTCAGGGATATGTTTAATAGTTAGTAATGCAATACTAATTTATGAAAGGTAGTACAATATGTTAAATAATAAATGTTACCAACCATCACAAACTCAATCAAAATCCACGATAAGAATTAATTGACAAATAGTCATTATAGTCAAGACCTACCACTTGACTCATTATTTATCTTCAACATTCAAAGGGTTTCTTTCAATCTTTTTAAACCATTTTATTGTCCATTTCAAGGAAAACCCTAACCTTCTACATTCGTTTTTTATTATAAAAAATGCATTGTAACTCTAATCATTTTTATTGAAATGCACAATTAAGCATTATTATAAGAGTGTACATGAAAATTTCGGTAGTTAATCCATAATATCACTAATTATAGTGTTAGTATTCAATATATGCCATAAGAAAAATTATTATTTAAATAAAACAATAACACTTATCATTCTCTAATGTGGTTACCAACGCCATCGTGCATTTCATGTCAAATGTAGTTTACTGCATACATTAGCATGTAATTTTTTTTACTTCCATACTTGAGTTGATATTCATTAGCATCATACCTTTACTTCTTTTCTTCTTATGAATTCCCAAAAGGCACAAGTGTTGCAAACTTCACTATGATATCCCTTGTAAAATTCCCTGGTAAACCTCGTGTAAAAATACATAGGATTAGGAAAGTTTTACAGTATTCAATAGTATGTAATATTCCCGATCACTTATTCTATATTTGTTAACTGACCTTTAGATAAAATCATCGCCATTACATAAAGTAAATGTAGAAATGGAATAATAGGTTTCATAACATAAAAACCAATGTTGTATCATATTAAGTTAAAGCTTCATGTTATAACATTACATCATTATCATTATTTATTTAATTAAGCTATTTTATGATGTGTTTGATGATTCAAGTGTTAACATTATGGAAGGAACCAACATCATTAGAATAGAGAATAGGTAACACATCAATGGATTTATATACATTGGAAAACCCGAATGGCAAAACCAACAATCATTATTTTATTAAACATCTCGTGAGGTCGTCCACACCTCACTCAATGGATGTAACGGAATCCATCCCCTGACCATTTTTTAAAATATTACAAAGAAATATCGTCTAAAATTCAAACATAACTAGCTAGAAGCTATTACATTAATCATGATATCATTTATCGCATATGTCCTGAAACATTGTTTCTTTGTGGCCTAGTTGTTCCCTGGAATAGATTATCTTGTGTTGACAATCTGTCAATCTACACGGACCATTAGTTCATTTCCTTCCATAATGTTAAACATAATCCACCCTCTGCATAAGTCACAGTCCTTTCCTGCAATTACTATCATCAACAAAATCTGACATCATGACTGCACAATATTTATCAAACCCATATAATAAAGATTTCCTAGTTATGATTCACACATATTTTCATGTTCATAAATAAAATTTATTCGAAGGATCGAGATATGTCTCTATTATTGATACCACACGTACATTACTTAAAAGAACATAACTACCAAAAACATGTTCATTTATCCATGCATGTGTGGTTATGAACTATGTATAGCCATTCAAAGTCCCACATAGATAAGGTAAATTGTATAAATATCATCAAGGCATGTTCATTTATCCCTACTTCATGTGTATCATAAGAAAGGGAAAATAGTTACATTCTACTTCTTCCCACAAGAACACATTAACATTAGAAATAACCTCCATTGTTATCACCATCTCTTCACACTAAAAGAGGGGAATCTTTTCAAAAATAAACACCCCAACAATTATTATTTTCTTTGCGTAGAAACGCATTATTTTCTAAAAGATAAACCACCGCAACTACCCATATTCTTCTAACAAAAAATTAACATAGTGTCTATTATCTTTGTGGATGAAAAAATACATATTATTCTTCCAAAAGAAACTAGCCCAATGACTATTATCTTTGTATGTAAAAAGATATTATTTTTCCAAAAGAAAACTAACACCATAGTTATTATTCTTCTGCATATGAACACATATCTCTCGAACACAATAGGTATTATTTTTGTAGATAAAAATACACATTAATTTTCCAAGAAATATAACATAATAGTTATTCTTTTTATGCATATAAATACATGATTATTTTCCAAGAAATATAACTCACTAACTACTATTTATGCATGCAAATATATGTTCTTTTCCAAAAGAAAGCTAACTCACTAGCTATTATCTATGCATGAAAATACATATTATTTTCCAAAAGAAAGTTCAATCAGTAGCTATTATTTATGCATGCAAATACATATTCTTTTCCAAAAGAAAGCTAACTCACTAACCATCATTTATGCAAGAAGATGTATATTCTTTTCCAAAAGACAACTAACTCACTAGCTATTATGCATGCAGATACATAATATTTTTGTTTCAAGAAATTGAGAATGGAATTCCTATCGCTTCACACACAAGATACATATGCAATACTTTCAAGAAATGCTTAGTTACTTATATTTACAACCATTATAGCAGAGGAACCCCTATCCAATATCGATTTTTAGGGGTTGCTAGAAATCCGTCAACCAAGGGGTTTACCTGATGTGAAGTCCAAATTAGACCTCACAACGTTTGGAATACGAGCCCCACCCAGAATATCGACTTGGTCGCCAAGTGTTGTTGTTTCTATAGCACCCTGAAATTTTTTTCCTACGCTCAATTTCAAATCCTTCCTTGGTCTTATACATTGTTGTCGCAAACATTGAAACTCATTCCATGTGTTTTTTTTGAGGATTTTTTGTCCCATTTGCAAGATAGGAAAAATGTTGTATTTTCACATGTTAGTTGTCGCATCATGTATATAAGAATGTTCTGGTGGTCTCAAGAAGTCACCTTCATGTAAATGAGATGTTATAACCTTTTAAGCATCTTTCGTGCTCATTTCCAAAGTTTTAAGCATTGTCGTATAAGTGTCATCACGGTCATTGCAAAGTGTATCTTAAGTGTCACACTTGTAATAAGTTGTCGTAAAGATGTCAAGCAGAGGGAAATGCATTGTCATGTATCTAGGATGATCTATTTTATTGTGTCTTCAAGTAGTGTAAGTGTGTTATCACAATAGAAGTCTTATCATTGTTCACATTAGTCTCACCAATCCCACACTTACTCATTTTTTGAAAATCTTCCATACCAGGAAACCTAGCATCACCCATCATCCATGAACTCCACACTACATAGTATCAGTCATCTGGTCGTGACCTTACCTCTTGGCACTGCGCAATGCATAGTTCCTTCATCCTAAGACTATTGCACTGCGCAGTTTCAGTGCTCTAACCCTGACCTTGACTCCCATAATTGTGTGATTCCTTCTCCTAGTCTGGCCCTAACTACGCATTGCACAATTTCTAGCCTCAAGCTCATCCTTGATCTCTTGAACTACACAACTGTGTAATGGACCAGCGTCCCTTGTCTCTGGGAACCATGAAATGTACTCTCATAGTGCTCATCCCCTCATCATGTCATACTGATCTCCATAATTGTGGAGTTTTCCCCTCAACCCAGTTTAAACTACGCATTGTGCAGTCTCAAGGCTCAAGCCTCCCCTTGACTATTTCAACTTTGTAACTGCATAGTCACTAAGCCCCTTTTCTAACTTTCCATCTGGTTCCAACTTATTCAATGGATCAATATGCACAATCTTAGTCTAGGGGGTTTCAGACTTATGTCATCTCGTCATGAGTAAATTGTAGAAATAGGTACCTTATCATGCCATGGAAAGATGATGAAGAAGGAGATGAAGGAGAAAAACATGATGAAAGACATTCTTATAGTTGAGTATGCAAGTTGATTAATCAAGAGAAAGTGAAGGGACACTAGTTTGCGATCACCACTCAAGACTTGAGATCATTGAAGATCCCTTATCACCAAGCCATGCGGAGGTGAAAATAAAGTATTCTGAAGCAGGCCTACAACACATAGTAGCAGTTGTGGCTTGACATTTCCACATCATCAAGTAGCCTATGTCAGTAGTGTCATGTCATGTTGTGTCGTGAGTTGTCACATGCCACACCATTGTGGTTAATGATGTAAACTATGTTTCAAAAATGTATTGTAAACTGAAAGTCCAAAGGACATGTATGGAATATGAAGATTCATGTAAAGTTGAAAAGTCATAGGAAGTCAAACTATCATGAGGGTAGATGAAAAATCACAAGGAAGGTGAAGCATCACTGCCTCATTATTATATACACACCCTCATTGTAAAAGCAAAGGAATTTTCAACTTGGCTCATCCCGCAAGGCATTAGAGAGATAAGTTAGTTCTTTTGACGAGGAAGCAGTGGCTCCAACGCTCTACTATTGGAGCTAATGATGTTCATTGTATACATGTATATTGAAACCTTTACTTAATATAAGAAATCTCATGGGCCAACATGTTATTCATGCATGGGTTATGTATATTTGCAAGTCTATTCGGCGGATGTTTGTATTTCATTTTTACTTTCATCTGTGCTAAAGTAATTGAACTATTTCAGTTATTTTAGTACTTATCTTATTGAAAATGTCTTGTAATCGTTGTTATTGTTGCTCCATCCCTGCGAACTATTCCGCAGGATGCGAGATAGAACTTTCTCATTGATTGGTTGTAATGAATGTCGCATCTTTTGTGGACTATTTCGCATGTTGTTCATCCATTCACCAACATCATGATAGAAATCAAGCACGCAAAGTTGCAATCTAAATCTATCCAACACTGTGAATCTTCATTGTTGAACTTGTTCATGTCAAATGTGAGGAACTCATCGCTGAATGTTGTTTTTTTTACGGCGGTTGATCTTGAAGCAAAGGATTTAATGGTTTGCGAAATTTCTAAGTAGCACACGTACAAATCTACACTGAAGCCTTTCTCAATGGAACCGAATCCATTCAGATGATACATGTCGCAACTCATCCTTAGAATTAACATTCACCCATGGAGTGTTGCAGCGGATGATTATTCACACTTCGATGTGCACTGGAAATGTGTTGGGGAATCCCTCACACCACATCCAAGCAGCGTTGTAACAGATGGCAATTCTTGGATGCACTCACACCCAAAAATCTTGATGGAATCGAGATCTACACACACGAATAAATGTACACACAAGAAATAAATCTACACACATAAACATTAAATCAAACACTCAACTAAACTATTTACATAGGATCAATAAACTCAAGGCCCTCTCACATCTTCCTGGCCCTCTAGTGAAAGAGTCAAGTTAGAGTAGTCTCTGATACCATTTAGAAATTGAGAAATGAGCAGTGAGATTACACAAATCACACATTGATATTATTCATCACAACAATTACATAACACATTAACTTCGACACATCTAAATCATGACACATAAGAAACCAACTACTTCTAGATTGACATCTAAAGGCTCACAACAACAAATATACATTACATGAAAACATTACTTCTAACATTTAGTAAATTACATCATATAAAAGTGATAATAATTTCATCATTTCAATAATCAATAATAAAATAGAATATAAAACATATAAGTAAAAATCCTAAAAATAATCAAATCAATTGAAATGAAAAACATGATTTCTTAAAATAAAATAAAATTTTTCATTTAAAAAATAGATAAATATCAAAGCATCATACTTTCATCATTATTAATTTTAAATAAATAAAAAACTTATTTAACAGCCTTGGTTTAGAATTTGAATATCTTACCTGCACAAAACTTTCAATATTTTATCAAAACTTTGAATATCCTTTTTAGAATTTTAGGATCCAGAAAAATTAATAAATAAATAAAAAACACACACAATGGACAACTTAACATTAATAAGTAATAATTGAAAATTGCATCATTAATTATACATACAAACTGAGCAATACATCATTAGATAGAAGTTGGAGTATTCATTCGCATCTAGTCTGAAATTCTACACCATATATTCCACATTCCACCCAAGGCAACTTTCTGTGACAGATATCAATAAATCACCGTATGAATATGTACACGGTTGCCTTCCCACTATAAAAAGGATTTCATGAGTTTCTTTTTTAACAATAATGACACAATGACTCAACAAAAGGGACAACTCAAATTTTGATTCTTCATGTATGCAGATGAGCTCTCTTCTAAATGTTATACCACTTTAGCGGAAGTACTCTCTCTAGGTTCTAGTTTGCATAATAGTCTTTGTCCAGTTTATGTTTGTATATTTGAATTTTTTATTGGCGTTTTTTCGCACAACTCTCTTGACTGGCACTCTCCTTGCGAAACTAGGCCCGCTTCAGAGCTTAAGTGCTTCCTCTCTGGTTTTTTTCTCTTGCACCATCCTAATTTCTCTGCTACCTAATTCCTCTCAAAGTCTCTTTCCTCCCTCGCTCCTCAGTTGGCTCACCCTTTTTTTCTCTTGCGCCATCCTAATTTCTCTGGTACCTAATTCCTCCCAAAGTCTCTTTCCTCCCTCCCTCCTCAATTGGCTCACCGTTTTTGTGGTCGGCTTGTTGTACTCTACTTGAGTGGATCATGGCACACTATAATGTTTATTGTTAATTTATAGTTATCTTATCAAATAATTTTATTAACAAAAATAAAAAAATTATGGATGTTAATAAGGTTGGAATTTGGATTTTCTTTAACCGTTAAACAAATTTTTTTTTATGTCTTTGATTTCCATAGTTTTAGTAAAGGAATTTTATGTTTAAAATTCCACCCTTTTAAAAATGATGCTTTGATTATAAATTAACTGTTCACCAATAAAGTTTTGAGTAAAAAGTTACATTTTATTATTAATATAGTTATGTTAAAAAAATTCACATATTTATCATAAGAAATGAATCTTATTATTTCTTTAAATTAATAATGGTAACATATTTTTTATTTTATGATCTCCTTTTTTATATCAAAACATCTCAATAACCAAATTGAAAATTAATTATTGTCAAAAATTAAAATAAAAGTACTTGATTGTCAGTCTTGTTCAAAAATGTTATAGAAAATATTTTTACTGTTTTGAACATTCCTAGATAACCATTCATTTTATATTCAATTTATACATAACCATATAATTTAATTTTTATATACAACCATATCATTATTTTTACACAATTGTTATTATTAATTTCAATTAGACTCAATTAAGAATCATTATTTACCTAAATTGTCAAATTCCAACCCGGCAGAGAGCTATTATAAAAACCCCACCCAACTAAAGAAAGAAACTCCTTTTGAAAGTAAAGTTTTATCCAATTACATGGTGTTTCAAAAATAAATTTTGATCCCATTACACAACTCTCCAAATAGCTGCTATTGAAACTATTAATATAAATATGGTATGAAACTTTGACCTAAACAAGGTGGTGATAGGAATAAAATATTATTATAGAACATGTGATAGGCATAAAGTATTTGATAGAACACATTCCCAATTTCTGACTACAAATACAAATGATTAGTACATCATTAACTTGTAGTTCAGTGAAATCAGCATAAAATATGCTAGTATAAGGCAATGTGTGATGACCCCGGAAAAAAATGTAAATGTGCGAATTTTACTGTGGTAAGAAACAGAATTGAAAGTTGTTGTTCTTTTATTTTATTTTTTTTAAAAACAAGAACTATAATGACATTATCCTATTGGCAAATTTAAATATATTGGAAAATATATATATTTCTTGAAATGCTAGTAGCCTGTGGAAGGAGGATTTAAAAAAAGAAAATCGGTTATGAAACTGATGGAAACTACCCTCTCACACGGGAAAAGTCCTGGGAAGGGGGAACCCCTGTGCTGTAGTGACAGACAGGAGGATTCCAAGAAAGAGAAAAAAAAAAAAAAAAAACTGGTTAAGTCTGGTAAGGACCAGATAACCAGGCACGAAGTGCATGAATCTTGTTGAGGGCTGTAGGTCTGCAAGATAGCTCGGGGGGAGAATCCAGTGTAACGATGGATCTCAAGGTTGGGTGGTTAAGAGCAAGTATGGAATGCAGGTGAATTTCTGGAGTACTTATTCATACTTCCGGCGAACCAGGTACGAGTTAACTATGAAAAAAGGTAGTTAGAATATTGACTGAACTACAGATTAAATGACAGTAGTCACAATTTAAATCTCTCTTAGATGTTATAATGCTTAGCAAATTTATAACAGAGGAATATTTATATTGAAGTGACAGAATATTTATAGGTTTTTATATAAATGCATAGAGACTACCTGACAGAATACTTAGAAATTATATAAAAGCGCAGAGATTACCAGTGCGTTTCAGGAAGTCCAATAAAAGAACTATAAGATTTCATCCGGAACAGAACATCATAGTGGTTAACTAAACAGCCAAGCACACTCAGAGAGAAAAGAAAATGACTAGAGAAATACTCTAATGATTCCTGTGCCATGAATAAATCAAAACTTAAAAACTATTTCCATTTAAGCACGAGCAGGGGCGTATTAAATGGATACAATAAGAAAACATACATATAACGAACCTCTGAGTCGAGGGTTAAAGCAACAGAATTTGCAAGAGGTGTCGTGTACCACAGAGCAAGATTAACACCGGCAAGGGTACACGATGTAACTGTTATGAATCAACAAACTAACCGAATGATGCTAAACAGTAAACCATACCAGAACGGGCGCGTCCAGCCGTCAGCACACGGCCGCATAAATAGCTGTAGGTGTATTCATACATCTACAGGTAATAACATATGCATTCACTAAAACCTTAAACATGTTTTAATCTAATTCTATAGCGAACGAAAGCAACACCCAATACCACTGCATAACCAGGATTAACGATACATCGAAAGATGGGAACCGACAATTATTATGGGATTGACTCTACCGAATATCGGAAGAATGAAACAATACCTTCATACCATTCAAGAGAAGAGCATATAAATATCGGAAACGTAAGGACATTACCAAATAGCATGCTATAAACATTAAGACATTACCAAATAGTATGCCGTAAACATTCCGGTAGGGCCGGTAAGTAATAATAATACAGTTCCATAATAAACAAAACTGAGGGTCTGAAGTGCAACCATATATATGTATATAAACATGGGAAAACAAAGGGAAATAAGCGTTCATTTATCCAGAGTTAAACTCTGTCCAGTAGGGTCGACTCAGTGGTCGAGAAACTACCATTGTTCACAAATATATATATAAATACAACCGGGGCATAAATGCCGGAAAACACAGAAACAAGTTTGCCCTTAAATTGATTAAATTGTTGCACAAATCCAAGTATGAGAGTAGTCGGCCTGCGATTCATAGCTCAGCAGGGTGGGTCGAAGGCATAACCCTCAGAACAAACAAACGTGAGCGCCATGAGGGACTCCTCAGGCAAATTCCCATATAACATTCAACAATAAGAAGAACGGCATGAACAGAGCTTGTGGTTCATCGATACAGAGTAAACCCCAGGCCTCGCACCCAGTTAAGGGTCGTCGGCTTACCTGGAAGGTTCGAAGGACGGTGGCTCTGTCATCCTACGAGCGGTAGGAAAGGCTGTAGCATTGTTCTGCCTGCACACCATAATAATAAAGCCATAAATCAGTATGAGCTTCCAACAGTAGGAATACATTCAAACTAAACACAAGCAAAACCAGAATCGAATCAAGTGCATAGCATATGTTAAACGGCGGTGCAGAAACAGGAATCCGTAGCCAAGCAGTGAACAGAGCAGTTACATGTGCAAGCTGTGAGAGAGTGACCTTGACACTTCGGTGCGGAAGAGGAATCCCGGATTGGTGGTGGGAGGAATCGATCACGGGGTTGGGCAGCCAGAGGAGTGCCGAGAGACCTCCTCACAATCCAAATGAACCATAGGTGCGATCCAAAGGGTTATGAATAACCCCAAACCCTTGAACGCATACGAACCCTCCGATCTGAACAGCAGATCTCCACCGTCGAAATTGAGCGGGAGTCCAAGGCGGGAAGACCGAAAACGCAGTACCCAAGGAGTCACATGGCCAAGCGGGTGAGCCATGCCACCTGGCAATGTGCTGGTAAGAAAATTTAATACTGTCAACCACCTGGTGCCGGAAAAGGGATGCGGACATAAACTCTCCGATCATCGACCAAACACATGGCGGTCAATAAATCTAAACGTTAGACATTATAATCAAGGTTCAAACCATAGTATTATCCCATTGTTGCGCAAAGATTGAATCACACAGTCATGATTATGACCAAGTATAGTTAGGTGGTATGAGCCGTATAGTTTAAATAAAAAAAATTTTAATATATTTATTTTGGGGTTGTGACAATATGGTATCAGAGCTAAGTTTCAATACTGTGGCCTCTGGAGCAGTATGATTCAGTTGTACGGATAATTATCCCATATATATATAAGAGAGAGAATTAATCCAACTAACTATTTTTCTTGTTCCATTTATTAGGGGTGAAATACAGGAACAGTAACCAGCTAGTAGTCAACAACAGAAAGCAGTGGAAATGCAGGGAGCTGGCAGCGCTCCTCGGGAAAACCCAGAGCTGTGGGTACAGCTTGGTGAAGAGACACGTAGTACAAACCTTGCGATATTGGAAACTGTTCAGGAGCTGAAAAATGAGATGGCACGTTTACGGGAAGATAATGCGCGACTGACGGTGGAGCAAGAAAGAATTCTGAAGAGTTTGTCGGACAGACAAAACCCACCGTTAGCTAATCCCAGTGCAGAACAGCAGAGGGTAACAGAAGAACGAAATTATCAAACTGCACCTGAAAATTCAGAGGAAAAGGAGGACCATTCCGACAATGTACTTGAACAACAGACTTCAAAACGACAGAAGATGGAGCTGCAGGGAGAATTTCGAAAAATTAAACCTCCACATTTTGATGGGGAACAGGAAGAAGCGGCTGAAGCATGGTTAATTAACATGAACAAATATTTCCAGCTGTATGAGTATGATCATAATTTGAAGGCACGGCTGGCCATCTTCCAGCTACAGGGCAAAGCAACCCTGTGGTGGGAAGAAATTAAGATTGTTAAAGGAGTAAGCGAGCAGATCATAACATGGGAAAAGTTTCAGAAATACTTCAAGGAGAGATATCTGACCGAGCGTTTCTATGATGAAAAAGCACGAGAATTCCATGATTTACGGTTAGGACAGCAGTCTATGGACGAGTTTATTAACCGCTTCACTTCCCTGCTTCGCTATGTGTCGTATATTAAGGAGGAGAAAGCCAAGGTGCAGAGATTTGTGAGCAGCTTACCTTTATATATAAGAGAACGAATTGAGTTTGACAATCCTAGAACAATGGATGAAGCTATCCGTAAAGCGAGAATCTGTTATCAGCAGAATAAACAGAAGGGAGATATTTCAAATAAAAGATGGAGTGAAAGAAGGGGTAACAGAACTGCTGGGAATAGCAAAGGAAGTCGCGGTAACGGTAGTAAGGGTGCTGGCAAAGGACAGAATAGCAGAACTGTAGCAAGAAGTTCATTCCGGGCTAAGCCAACCAGTGAGACCAGAGTAAGCGAACAGCCTGCCAGGCCGGACACTGAAGGTATGGCCAGACCTCCAGTCCAATGTTGGGGCTGTGGAGGACCGCACTATGTCAAGAACTGCCCGCAGCGGAAGGGTATGGACCAGATATCTCAGATTCACGAAGCATCGACCGTTGGGGAGGTGGCACGTAGCGTACCAAGGATTAACGCAGCCTTGGATGATCGTCAAGCGGAATACCAGCCGACTATGGTGGAATTTGAAGGTAAAATTTCAAATCTTTCTATAGCTGTTCTTATTGATCCAGGAGCTACTTTAAGTTATATTAGCCCAAAGATAGTAGAACAGTGTAAGCTACAATCTGAAAAATTCAGAAATCCATGGCTGGTACAGTTAGCTACGGGAGCCAAGAGACGAGTCTTGGCAAAAATTAATAACTGCTCTTTAACCGTAGCAGGACAGCCAATAGTAGTGGATCTGAATGTACTTCCGTTGGGTTCATACGACATCCTGATTGGGATGGATTGGCTGGAAAAACACTGGTCATTAGTAAACTGTAAGACGAAAACCATCTACTATAAAGATGACCTTGGGAAGCAGCAGGAATTGCAAGGGATCAAGCACCCCGTGCAGATCCGACCCATCACAGCATCCCAGCTAGCTAAATGCCTCAAAAAGAAATGTCAAATTTACGCTATTCAGGTCGGCTATGCAAACCAGAAGGACAAAACATCTGCACTGGACAATATCCCAGTGGTACAGGAATTCGCGGATGTTTTTCCAGAAGAGATACCGGGGCTGCCCCCTAAAAGAGATATAGATTTTACCATAGAACTGACACCAGGGGCAGCACCAGTGTCACGGGCACCTTACCGAATGAGCGTACCAGAATTAACCGAATTAAAAATGCAACTGCAAGAGCTGCTAGATAAGAATTACATTCGCCCCAGCGTATCACCATGGGGAGCTCCAGTGTTATTTGTCAAGAAGAAAGATGGAACTCTTCGGATGTGCATAGACTATCGTCAGCTGAATAAGCTCACGATCAAAAATAAATATCCTTTGCCTCAGATTGATGAACTTTTTGATCAAGTGAAGGGGGCGAAAGTGTTCTCTAAGATCGATTTGCGATCTGGTTATCATCATATTAGGATTAAAGAGGAAGACATTGCTAAAACAGCTTTCAGAACACGGTATGGGCACTACGAGTTTGTGGTGCTACCTTTTGGCTTGACCAATGCACCTGCCACCTTTATGTGTTTGATGAACAGTGTGTTTCATAGGTTCTTGGATAAATTTGTGCTGATATTTATCGATGATATTTTGGTATATTCTCGTTCCAGGGAGGAGCACGAGGAACACCTTAGAGTAGTGCTGCAAACTCTCCGGGAACATCAGCTATACGCTAAGTTTAGTAAGTGTGACTTCTTCAAGGAAGAAATCCAATACTTAGGCCATGTAATCACCAAAGAAGGGATTGCAGTGGACCCTGAGAAGATAAAGACTATAATGGAATGGCCCGTACCCAAGGATGTGGCAGATATCAGGTCCTTTATGGGGCTAGCTGGCTATTATAGAAGATTCGTGGAAGGTTTCTCGAGGATAGCATACCCTATCACCTCCTTACAGAAAAAAGGGAGGGTATTTAGATGGACATCAGAGTGTCAGCGGAGCTTTGAACAATTGAAACATTTACTTACCACCGCACCCATTTTGAGTATAGCTGATCCTAATAAGGATTACGTGGTATGTACTGACGCAAGTAAGGAGGGTGTGGGAGGAGTATTGATGCAGGAAGGGAAAGTAATTGCGTATGAATCAAGAAAACTAAAAGATCATGAGCAGAAATACTCTGCTTATGACTTAGAGTTGACAGCCGTTATACATGCACTGAAAATGTGGCGACACTATCTCTTGGGGAGAAAATTTCTGTTATTAACGGATCACCACAGCTTGACAAATTATTTCAGCCAACCTACCTTGAATACAAGGCAAGCTCGTTGGGCAGATTTCCTAAGTGGATTCGATTTCGAAATTAAACACTTAAAAGGTAAGGAGAACCGGGTGGCTGACGCGTTGAGTCGAAAGGTGCAGTGCTTGTGTGAACTTTCGATCAGCAAGTGGCGGAATTCCTTGTTTGAGCAAATAAAAACAGCAGCAGATCAAGATGCTGAATACCAGCAAATAAAACAGCAGGTACAACAACCTTTTAATGGAAAAACACAACAAGGATATACATTAGATGGTGCCGGAATGCTGTATTTTAATAAAAGGCTGTATGTACCTAACCAGAATGGCCTTAGGAATCTGATTCTGGACGAATTTCACATCAGCCACTACACCGGACACCCAGGATACCAAAAGATGGTCACCGCACTTAGGAAAGAATATTATTGGCCAGGAATGAAGAAGAATGTAGCTGAGTATTTGGCGCGGTGCTTGGAGTGTCAGCAGATTAAAGCAGAGCATTTGCATCCGGCAGGGCTGCTACAACCTTTACCTATTCCAGAGTGGAAATGGGAAACTATTTCCATGGATTTTATAACTGGGTTGCCACGGACAAGGAAAAACAATGATTCCATTATGGTGGTGGTTGATAAGTTGAGTAAGGCAGCACACTTCATACCTGTGCAGTCCACTTATAAGGTTGTGCAAATTGCTCACCTTTTTATGCAGAACGTGTTTAAACTGCATGGACTGCCGAAAATAATAATATCAGATCGTGATGTAAAGTTCACGTCCACTTTTTGGAGAACGTTGTTTGCTGAGTTAGGAACACAGCTGAACTTTAGCACGGCCTATCATCCCCAGACCGATGGTCAAACCGAACGAGTGAACCAGGTAGTGGAGGATATGTTGAGAGCATGTGTAATGCTGAAACCAAACCAATGGGAGGAATATCTACACCTGGTTGAATTCGCATATAATAATGGATATCATACGTCTACACAGCTAAGCCCCTTTGAGGTCTTGTATGGGCGGAAATGCCGCACACCCTCAAGTTGGGGTGGACCTGAGGATAAACTAAGTTTGGGTCCAGAAATGCTTAAAGAGATGGAAGACATGGTGAAAAGAGTGCGTACCAATTTAAAGGCTGCACAGGACAGACAAAAAAGTTTTGCAGACCGAAGGAGAAGATTCAAAGAATATCAGGTTGGTGACCATGTGTTTGTGAGGATCCAAGCCAGAAGGAGCACACTGCAATGGAGTGGGTGTGTCAAGCTTGCTCCTCGATATTTTGGGCCTTTTCAGATCTTGGCAAGAGTGGGGTCGGTGGCTTACCAACTTGCCCTGCCAAGTCATATTAGGATCCACAATGTTTTCCACATTTCTGTACTAAAAAAATATGTGTACGACCCTAAACATGTGATCAAGTGGCAGGATGTTCGGGTAAGAATTAATCTGGTTGTTTTAGTTAAGCGTTTATGCTAGACAGAAAGTGACTGAAAGTGTTGTTGATTGCAGGTCGAGCCGGAAGGCGAGGTTCTGGTCGAACCACAGAGCATCCTCGACCGGAGAGAAGTGCGGCTGCGGAAGCGAGTTATTACCCAAGTTAAAGTGTTGTGGCAGCACTATGGGCCTGATGAGGCTACTTGGGAGGACGAAGAACTCATTAAAAAAGCCTATCCGGACTTGTTTAGGGGAAATAGACATCGGGACGATGTCCAATCACAGGAGGGGGAGATGTGATGACCCCGGAAAAAAATGTAAATGTGGGAATTTTACTGTGGTAAGAAACAGAATTGAAAGTTGATGTTCTTTTATTTTTAAAAAAAAAAAAAACAAGAACTATAATGACATTATCCTATTGGCAAATTTAAATATATTGGAAAATATATATATTTCTTGAAATGCTGGCAGCCTCTGGAAGGAGGATTTAAAAAAAGAAAATCAGTTATGAAACTGATGGAAACTACCCTCTCACACGGGAAAAGTCCTGGGAAGGGGGAACCCCTGTGCTGTAGTGACAGACAGGAGGATTCCAAGAAAGAAAAAAAAACAAGAAACTGGTTAAGTCTGGTAAGGACCAGATAACCAGGCACGAAGTGCATGAATCTTGTTGAGGGCTGTAGGCCTGCAAGATAGCTCGGGGGGAGAATCCAGTGTAACGATGGATCTCAAGGTTGGGTGGTTAAGAGCAAGTATGGAATGCAGGTGAATTTCTGGAGTACTTATTCATACTTCTGGCGAACCAGGTACGAGTTAACTATGAAAAAAGGTAGTTAGAATATTGACTGAACTACAGATTAAATGTACAGTAGTCACAATTTAAATCTCTCTTAGATGTTATAATGCTTAGCAAATTTATAACAGAGGAATATTTATATTGAAGTGACAGAATATTTATAGGTTATATAAATGCATAGAGACTACCTGACAGAATACTTAGAAATTATATAAAAGCGCAGAGATTACCAGTGCGTTTCAGGAAGTCCAATAAAAGAACTATAAGATTTCATCCGGAACAGAACATCATAGTGGTTAACTAAACGGCCAAGCACACCCAGAAAGAAAAGAAAACGACTAGAGAAATACGCTAATGATTCCTGTGCCATGAATAAATCAAAACTTAAAAACTATTTCCATTTAAGCACGAGCAGGGGCGTATTAAATGGATACAATAAGCAAACATACATATAACGAACCTCTGAGTCGAGGGTTAAAGCAACAGAATTTGCAAGAGGTGCCGTGTACCACAGAGCAAGATTAACACGAGCAAGGGTACACGATGTAACTGTTATGAATCAACAAACTAACCGAATGATGCTAAACAGTAAACCATACCAGAACGGGCGCGTCCAGCCGTCAACACACGACCGCATAAATAGCTGTAGGTGTATTCATACATCAACAGGTAATAACATATGCATTCACTAAAACCTTAAACATGTTTTAATCTAATTTTGTAGCGAACGGAAGCAACACCCAATACCACTGCATAACCAGGATTAACGATACATCGAAAGATGGGAACCGACAATTATTATGGGATTGACTCTACTGAATATCGGAAGAATGAAACAATACCTTCATACCATTCAAGAGAAGAGCATATAAATATCGGAACCGTAAGGACATTACCAAATAGCATGCTGTAAACATTAAGACATTACCAAATAGTATGCCATAAACATTCTGGTAGGGCCGGTAAGTAATAATAATACGGTTCCATAATAAACAAAACTGAGGGTCTGAAGTGCAACCATATATATGTATATAAACATGGGAAAACAAAGGGAAATAAGCGTTCATTTATCCAGAGTTAAACTCTGTCCAGTAGGGTCGACTCAGTGGCCGAGAAACTACCATTGTTCACAAATATATATATAAATACAACCGGGGCATAAATGCCGGAAAACACAAAAACAAGTTTGCCCTTAAATTGATTAAATTGCTGCACAAATCCAAGTATGAGAGTAGTCGGCCTGCGATTCATAGCTCAGCAGGGTGGGTCGAAGGCATAACCCTGAGAACAAACAAACGCGAGCGCCATGAGGGACTCCTCAGGCAAATTCCCATCTAACATTCAACAATAAGAAGAACGGCATGAACAGAGCTTGTGGTTCATCGATACAGAGTAAACCCCAGGCCTCGCACCCAGTTAAGGGTCGTCGGCTTACCTGGAAGGTTCGAAGGACGGTGGCTCTGTCATCCTACAAGCGGTAGGAAAGGCTGTAGCGTTGTTCCGCCTGCACACCACAATAATAAAGCCATAAATCAGTATGAGCTTCCAACAGTAGGAATACATTCAAACTAAACACAAGCAAAACCAGAATCGAATCAAGTGCATAGCATATGTTAAACGGCGGTGCAAAAACAGGAATCCGTAGCCAAGCAGTGAACAGAGCAGTTACCTGTGCAAGCTGTGAAAGAGTGACCTTGACACTTTGGTGCGGAAGAGGAATCCCGGATTGGTGGTGGGAGGAATCGATCGCGGGGTTGGGCAGCCAGAGGAGTGCCGAGAGACCTCCTCGCAATCCAAATGAACCATAGGTGCGATCCAAAGGGTTATGAATAACCCCAAACCCTTGAACGCATACGAACCCTCCGATCTGAACAGCGGATCTCCACCGTCGAAATTGAGCGGGAGTCCAAGGCGGGAAGACCGAAAACGCAGTGCCCAAGGAGTCACATGGCCAAGTGGGTGAGCCATGCCACCTGGCAATGCGCTGGTAAGAAAATTTAATACTGTCAACCACCTGGTGCCGGAAAAGGGATGCGGACATAAACTCTCCGATCATCGACCAAACACATGGCAGTCAATAAATCTAAACGTTAGACATTATAATCAAGGTTCAAACCATAGTATTATCCCATTGTTGCGCAAAGATTGAATCGCACAGTCATGATTATGACCAAGTATAGTTAGGTGGTATGAGCCGTATAGTTTAAATAAATTTTTTTTTAATATATTTATTTTGGGGTTGTGACACAATGTTCATTAGATTAATCAATAATTGCTTTATCCTTTTCCTCATCTTTTACAATATCATTACCCACTAATATTGGCATGGATGTCAGGTTAGTCTTTTATAATTTATGTCTTCTCAATGTGCACATATTCTAATTTTCATATGAAATTATATTTTTTCCTTCACCCCACTCCTAATATCTCATCGTCAAACTAAATTACATTTTTTTTGTGCTAATTTCTTATCATTTTAAACAAGCTTCCATTTTTTCTTTGTTTTGTGTGTTAATTTTTTATCATTTTAGAGCACATATTAATATACTTCTTCTAAAATGCAACTTGTGCAAATTTATCTCATTTCACATTGCAAATTGCTACCATATATGGGATGTTGGAATTCTTTTACCCTGATTATTTTGTTGTAAAATTATATTTCCTATCCTTCTCTTACATACTTTTTACACTATATTTGTCAAACATATTTTCACTCATTTTCCTTTTCTTACATTAACATTTTTAGCACATTTCTTTCACATAATACTTTCTCGATCAAAATTACAGCTCATATCAAATTGAAACTAAATTTAATTAAAAAAAAATAACTAAAATAATATTATTGAAACTAATCATGTTATAATTCGCAATTCAATACAACCTTATCATAAACTATATTTGCTTCCTATAAACACAATTAAAAATATGTTACTTCACATCATAATTGGCACTCATACTTTTTCATATAAATACAATTAAAAATATGTTACTTGACATCATAATTGACACATCAAAGCAAGTTTATAATAAACCATATTTACTTTTCATATAAATACAATTAAAACAATAAAAAATATAATTTAAAAAGATGAATGAAAAATAAATAAAACTAAAAAAAAATCAATATCGTTCCGGCATTAAGAGAGGAAGGAACTTGACTATCTGCGGTGAACAAACAGTCTTCGAATTTAATGGAATTTTTAAGGTTTATCCTTTATTTCTAATCTTGATAAATTGATAGCAATTTGTTTAGTGTTTCTAAAAAAATACGCCAAGCAAATGTAAATATAGACGAGATGTTGTCGGCCAGTAAAAAACACAAAAATCTATGTGAAGGTATGATTCATCCTTTATAAAATTTCGTTAACATAAACTCATCGCAAAGCTATGATTTATCACTTATAAAGTTTCTTAACATAAACACAACCCACCTTTACTAGTTTTGATTTATTGTTCATTGTTGCGTGATTTCGATTTTTTTATTGGTTAATTTTCCGGTTAAATGGCCAATAATTTCACTATCTATAGTTCATTTAGTTTGTTGGAGTCAATGGGATTGGTAATAAATGCATATTTAATAACTCAAAGAGGTGTTAGATTGCGTCAAAACTCAATCTCTCAAAACACTATGTTCGCATCATTCGCGTGTCTAATTAATTCATTAGGTACAACATCACGACTAAGTTGTTGGATGGCTACGTATTGTAGCCAATAACACCATATTGCAGTTTATAAACCATAACTAATATCATGTACGACGTCCTTGTGACATGGCCATTCAATTTCAGCAAGTCGAGAGGTCTCATACATGATACGTCCAGATCCCACACCCACACTCTCAAAGCGTTGTATCAACACCAAGTTTCAGTAACACTTTTTCTTGAGTTTCTTTCGAGTTTCAAATCTTTCGAGTTTCTCTTTTGAGGAGACGTGATATTGGAAATAACAAGAACACATCATCCATATGCAAAACAATCTAGTTAAACTTTACTTGTAATCAACGTGGACGAAAACCATAAAAAACATCTCCTTATGTTAGAGGATAACATACACCTAAAGGCTCATTGACCTACTATAACCATTGATATAGATTAATAAAATTATAACTATCCATTGTTACCATAAAATGGAATTAACAAACTAACCCTTTCTCTAACTGCAATGTCCTTCATCCTAGTTGTACGTAGCTTGTCAGCACCCATTACCTTCGTCTTACCTTCACCTTATTCTTGATCATACTCTTGTTACAGTTATTGACAAAACTATCAAGTTCCCATAGCGTTTTTGCATAAAAACTATCTATATCAACCTCCATCTAGTCCTCTTGCTCACATAGTGCTAGATTTCTTTTCTCGATAATCTAGACTACGTTCTCAACCTTTCGATGAGAGAACATTATAGGCTTACACTCACTTTTTGTTTATCCTCACAAGTCATCTACTGCTTATGAGGGTCTTTGCCTTGGATTTTTTTGGAAATAAGGGTTTAGTCATAGTGTTGGTGGTCGCTAACCGCTGGTAGCCAGCCCTCAGCTATCTTCTTTAGCATCGTCATTACACATATGGTTTCCAAATATAATAGAAATTGTAGCTAGTGTTAGCACTACCCCATGGCCCCTTCATTTTTGTTGTGTTCCATCGAAATAGTAATTGGCAGGCACTGCACTGTTTTCATTTCATTTCAAAAAAATTGCGTTCGCGAATCCTTAATGGTGGAATTGAATGCATATTGGTGGATCTCCTTAACTACATTGATATTGAAGTGTGGGAGGGCGGGAAACTCATAACAGTGGAGCGTGCCAGAGCATGAAAGATGTTAGAATATTAATTACGATCTCGTCCATCACTATTCATGTAATGGAAAACCCTGTTCATATGACGGTCAGTTCTAGCAATTGGTAAGATATGAATTTCAGTTGGCGAAGATCACTATTGATTCCATGACTCATGCATGTATAAATAATGGTGTTTGGTAATGAAATAAGAAAGCTGTCCGAGAGAGTCCTCATTTTTTGATTTGGTACCAGAGCTCAGATGAGATGTGAGGAGAGGCGTGATGGATCGTGATTCCCTTGTGGTGTGGCTGACGTGTGGTTCAAATCGTAGCGATGTGTGGATGTGCGAAGTGGAGCTATGTGTTGTCATGATATCAAGTATGAGAGTAAGGAAGCACTCAGTAAGTGTTCATTTCTGTTATCAGATCCAGAGTTGTGGGCTCGGTGGTGAGGAGTTATGTGCTCTGGATTAGTGACGGTGCCTCTGGATCCACAGCCTTTGTTGCCGGTTGTCTTGGTATAGAGTTTTCTAGCATTCTACAGTGCTACTTGCTTTGGGGGCAGCGTATGGAGGGCTGAGGAGAGCCGAGGAAGAGTGTCGAGGGTTGTGGATGCCATTTGAGTAGTGTTTCTCTTATCGACTGTGAGAGCCTGAAGTTGTTTGGTAACAACATGCCCACTTTGGTGTGAGCAATCTACATACTTGTATTGCTAATCTGTGCGTGATCAGTCACCTAGAGAGACGATCCACGTGTTTGGAGCGAGCCGACTGTGGTGTTTTGGTGCGGCTGTGGTGTTTTGGTGCGGTTGCGTGACCTTTAAAGGGTCGAACCATGCGTGGAGTGGTGACCTATGTTATGGTGTGAGTGGCCACGTTGTAGAGTGCGGACTGGCCATCGTTGTTCGAGATTTCAAGATATTTGAAGAGTTATTGCTCCTTGTGTGTGGGAGCTTGGGCGTTGTCATCTATGAGATCTTGTCGAAGTGTGGGAGAATTGTGTATGGTTTGACGGAGAGCTTGTGAAGATCGACCGGCGTGTGGAGATTGCCATCTTATTGATTCTAAGTTGGAGACAAGGCTGACGTGTGTGAACGCTAGCATGGCATTCTGAGGAGTCGTGCTGCCGGTGAGCATCGATGATTGCGGGGAAAGTGTTGTAGTCACCACGTCTTACTAGTTCGCTAATAGTCCTAGATGTCTGCTAAGAATTATTACAGTGCATTTGTGGGTTCTTTGCATTTTCATTGTCCATTGGCACAACGAAGGTGAGGTTTTATTTGTCGTAAGCTCTGATGGGTTATTCGCCAATGAACCGACACATCGTGACTCTATATGGCCATGATGGGATTGGACATGAAGGTTGGTTTTTTGGAGATAGCAGTCCACCCATCAGTTTGTGTTGTTGCGTGGCTAGGAGTTTTGCTTATTGTGAGAGTTGTGCCCACTCTTAAAATTACATGTTGACCTATGGTGTGGTGATGTGTTTTTTTTTGGGTTCATATTGAGTTTGGTGTGCCTTGACGTGGAAGGTATTCTCAGGCCCTACTATGAAGGGTCGTTGTGCCAAGCGTAAAGGAGGTGTAGACTTGATTTGCCTGCTAAAGCGTAGAAAAGTGCAGTTGAAATTCGATCCGAGAAAGAAGCTTTGTGAAAGTCAAATGTGCACCCATTGCCACATCTCCCCTAATCAGCATACCAACAAAATCAGTGGAAGTGCAGATCTGTTGGAGCTAATAGAAGAGGCATGCATTGCAACGATGGTTCAACAAAGGAGACTCGAAGAATTCCGAAGAGAACTCAAAAATATCAAGAGAGAATAAAAATCTGAACTTTCTCGAAGAATTTGAAGAGGCTCATTTAATATTGAAGCGTTTTGTCAATTTTTTCATGTAAAAGTTTTAAACTTTGTCGATTTATGGCAATTTGCCAAGGGATTTTTATAAATCCCCAAGATACCAGTAGAAATCCCCAAGATACGATACGAGTAGAGGTGTAGTAGCATTGCTTCTTAGTATATAAGTTTTAGATGAAAACATTATCTCTAATGTTTTATATGAACTTGGTGAAATATGCGATACAAAAGTATTTTGGGATGTTCTGAAAATAGACAAAGGTGAACATCTACATAAAATTATGGATGACTTAATAACAGTGGATGAAATGAAGAAAGTTAATAGCCTCTTTGAAGTAGAGGTGGTACATTGAGAAACTATCGTTGTGGTTAATAAAGAGAAATTTGTAACAAAAATAAAATAAAATATGATAATGAAAAGAACTCAAATTATGATTTAGTGAATCTTATGAATGTTTACCAGTGTACAGATAATGAGAGACAAGAAAAAACAATGAAACTTGAAGAAATTGCAAGAATTAAGGACAAGTCCCAAGAACTTGCAGGAATGTTGAATACAAATCATTTTATACCACAATCAAGAAAGGATAAACTCCACCACTATCTTATGGAAAGAAAGATGAAGATGAAATTGCAAAAACAAATGAAAAAGCACAAACCCTTTTAGCAAGAACGCAAAAAAGAGATCTCTGTTATCAAGTTTTTTTATGTACTTTGTAAACCTAACTGAAACTGAGAGAAGCAAACAAATTAATGTATAGGTCTTCATTAAAGAGAATTATCAGAACAATAATCACTCCCAATATTCCTCAATAGACAGGGAGTTAATAGTCGGAAAGAATCGGCAAAGTTCAGGTAGAAAATAAAGAGAGTCGATGTAATCAGCGTAGATTATCTGACTAAATTGATGTATAAATTTCAACAATTGAAATGCAATCATCAAACTCTTAAGTGAGTTTCATTTCTGATAAGAGGGTAGCTGCTGAAAATCTCGATGGATCGGTGGTGACTATGTATAAGGGTATTAATAACGTTTTTGAAAGAAACAAAACCGTCAAAAAAAATTGTTCTATAAATTTCAAAACACAGATTAACATTAGAACCCAGATTCAAGCTTTAAAAAAGCTGACCTGTGTTCGGTAAAGTACAAGAGCACACAGGATCTGAGTACTAAGAGCACACAGGATCTGAGTACTTCCCATGATTTGTCAAAGATAGGCTACGAATCAACTGATTATCAATTATATACAATGCTATCAATTAAATTCATTAATGAGGGGCATTAAATGTCACTTGTTAGACCACTCCGCATTAATAGATTTAACATTGTATATATTGATGGCCCTAATAAGTCAGGACAAGATTACGAATTTGAGAATTGATTGTTGGAGATCCTAAGTCTTCAGAATGAGGGTTTGGAAATCAGTCACCACAAGGACATCCACTCATTACTTTGCATGACCATAATTTTTTTTAAGCAATGCAATTCTAGGAGTGTTTGAATCTGAGTGTAGTGTTTGTATCTGAGTGTTTGAATTTTTTTTATAGTGGAAATAGTTTAGTTCCATTAAAAATATGTGGGCATTCAAAATCTTAAAACTTAAGACCTAAAATATCTAAATAGTAAAAATAATTCAGTTCTATTATAACTTTTGGACACCCAAAATCTTGAAACTTAACCTCCAAAATTTCCAAAAACTTGTGCAATTTTTTCTAAATCCAACCAAAAATTCCAATATTTTCCTAATAAAATTTTAACCCCTATTGCCTCTCTGCAACCGCCCAGGTGAGAAGCAATCGTCGTTGCCGAAACTCATAAGTCGGTCAAACATCTCAACGAGCAGAGCCATGTATCGATGGCTGGTCTACTTTAATCGCCGACCTATTTTTCGCCGAGGTTGTCGAGCGTATTGAAATAATCCAGCGGCAGGAGAATTATTATTTCCTTTGAAGTGCAAAAGAATTATTATGTTTTTTCAGTTATAACTATTACATAGGTAAAAATTATTTGTAATTATTACACATGCCAGAGAAAAGGGTCGATTGAAGCTTCCGAAAAAGAAAAAGAATAGGAATGTAAGAGAATACAGGGAAACGGGCAGAAAAGGAAAATGGAGAGCAATTATGGTGCAAGTTATACAGCCATGTTTCCTGTAAAGCAAGCTTATAGATATGGATTTTTTTCATATTTTTTATTTTAGTTTGGTGTGTTCCATTATTTTCTATTTTATTTTGCTAAAAAGTATGACTTTTGGTTTATTGAGATAATAAGCATAGTTGTATGTTTAATTTGGTATTTTCTATTTTAGATTAGTAAAAAGTGTGATTTCTGGATTATTGAGATAATAAGCATAATTGTATTAAATGCTTTTGAAAAACTCTTCAACGTAGTTAAGTAGCAGCAGCATTGTTTATCATTCACTAAAGTTTGATGACAACATCTTACCAAAATCCTAGAGAAAAAAAGTCAATTACGGATAGAGTTTTACGAAGTCAAATAACGACAAGGTTGAAAGAAAATTTACATATTTTGGAGATAGAATACAATGGAAGTACGAGCAACAACTTTCAGCATCAAATTGAGTTAAAAGGAATTGTAATTGACGGAACAAGATAGCATAGAAATAATTGGAAAATATAGGGAATAGTTTATCGAAACAAATACATAACACATAAAACTGCAGTTGTTCTCAAGACTACGTAAAAGTTTGTTGAACAAATTGCAAAAGAAACTTCTCACTTTGTATGAGATTATGTAGAGCATAAACATGGAGAAGAAAGTGATTTCTACTTTGTAGATATACATGTGGATGATGCCATGGAAGTTGAAAATGGAAATTCAACAACATTAATTCAAAAGTTGGTATTGAAAACATGTCATAACTTTGTTGGAAGAAATAACAAGAAAATGAAGGCAATCATCAAAGTTGATGTTGAAGCCTTTCTGACAGTAAAATAACAGATGTAAGAAAAAAAGATATATTGCTTTTTATTTTTAGAGATTGAAAAAAAGTTCAATTAGTTGTAGGTGATGTACAAGCAAATATAAAAGGAAAAAACAGAAAAATATGGCCATGAAGATAAGGAAATATTAAAAGAAAAATCTGGGTGAAGCTGAAAAACAAGAAAAAGCATGCAAAGTATAAATTTTTAGCACAAAGAAGAAAAACACATAAACCTAAATCCAAGGACAACGTATTTGATCTCAAATGTTATAAGAAGTAAACTAACAAAACTAATAATCGTAATTAAACGAAGCGTTGAAATGTGTTAAGCTTCTACGTAGTTTGCATGTGCTGCATGTAGAATCCATATTTAGGAAAGGAGGCCAAAATCTATTCTGACTACTATTAATTTCTATAGGAACTCTCCATAAGATTGGATATCTATTTATACTTTTGATTTAAACATGTCAATTAAATGAGAGCCGTAGATCTCGCTTTTGATATTCGTATTGGTTTATATGTGTTTATCCAGCTGTAGCTATGTGTTTATGTTTATAGGGTTGTGCCATTCCTAATGACATCTAGGATCAGATTACTAGTTAAAAATTTCGCACTTCCCCACTTCCAAATTTGCTCGAATTTGGCTATTGTAGTTTTTCGTGAAAAATATTTATAACCGCGTTGGAATTATGGATCCTAGTGGCTTAAATGCACTCAGCAATCACAAAATTTCAAACACTTGTATTGTACATTTTGTGAAATTAAAATATGCAATGGTAAGGGCATTATATATCTTAAAGTCAGATAGAGGAGGATAGAAGCAGTCATAAGAACCATACTTAGCAGATTCGAAAGCTTAACAGTGATCTGTATAGCTGCGTATGAATCTGTCCATTGGTCTCTTATAAAGAGACTCAAATTCCATCTAAATAATATATCGCTCGCCAGCTTTCTGTTAAAAATCTTCATTTTAGCCTCGCTTAATATTATACGACAAAAAATTGTTTCAGTTAGATTTTATTCCCGTGTTAGAGTGCACTGGATTAGCTTGACGGGATTATCAAAGTCGTTGATGCTAACATGCTACGGAAGTAAATGCATCAATGCTAAAAATACAGAATTTAAATTTCTGGAAAAAAACGCTCGGGAAAGAAGACTTTCCCGCGCAACGAATCTGTAAGATAAATGGGATCAGGTATGCCCTTCTGGGTTGGAAGAAGTAGTCTGGGATATCAGTAAACTGTGAGTTTATGGGCGATCAAGTGTCACACATCTAATACCGATCTCCTTTCTGCTTGTTATTTTGTTTCGAACCACCTCAATGCTTCAAAACATACGGTAGAAGACGTGAATGATAATGATACATAATTGAATGATCCATTTGTTGGGTATTTTTGATGGGGAAAATACCAAAAACCAAACATTCAAACACACACAGAGACAATGCTCTGTTTTACTTTACTCCAGGATCCTTTTGTGCACAGAAGACTTAAAAAAATTCACTGAGAGACAGAGTATTTCACCACCATAAAACATTCTATTCATTAAAACCTGATACAAAGATTTACCACTGTAAAATCCTTTTTATATTCACTGGTGTGAAAAACAACTTACTGCTGTAATAAAAAGATTTACATAGGTTTACTGCTGTGAAAAACAAAATTACACAGGGTTACAAAATTCACTGCAACATTTTCTTTATGCACTTCTGTGCAAAAAAAACCACACATGGTTTTTCGTTACTCCAAAAATTACATCACCTGGTTCTTGTCTTTTTACACACTGCTGTGTGTTTTTCCTTTTACCGCCCCATCATTCTTTTTACATCACCTGGTTCTTGTCTTTTTACACACTGCTGTGTGTTTTTCCTTTTACCGCCCCATCATTCTTTTTCACTGCTGTGAAGAATTAATTTCTTTTCCTCCCGTGTGCAACACTTACAAAAAAAAATCAACACTCAAAACATAAAAGACTTATTACATACGTTTTTTTTACATTCAATACATGCCGTATGTAAATATAAAAAAATATTAAAACGTGCCCATATCCCATACGAAACTTAATTAATGAGCATATGCGCCCATACCTCCATAAAAAAGATTTACGTGCAATATATGAAAACTTCAATATACTACCTACCACTATGACATTTCATTTATTAAACGTATGGTCAACAAAACTTTGATTTACTCCACGCTATGAATTTAATGTTTGTCGTATGCAGGTTTGGAGCAGCTTCGGGCAATCAACGGTTGAAGAAGGTGGAGCACATCCGACGGTGGAGGGCAATATCGGAAGACCAACAAGTGCTGAACATTAACCCCCGAGAAAATGACGTTGCGTTACGTCAAGGCTGAACCACGTGTTGGCTCCACATTTTCTCGGGCCCTTGTGTACGAAAACCATTCTCTGCAGGTAGGCGGTCCGAGAAATCTTTAAACCGGGTTTGTGGTTTTTGCTGGCGGTTTTGGGGAGCGTACGGCTACATTGAAATTAGATTTCAACACTCCCCTTTAATTTCAACAGCTGGGCATTCGGTCATACCTAGACACTTCCTTAAAAATTCAAAGCTTCTCTGATCCAGCGGCTTTGTCAAGATGTCCGCAACCTGTTCTTGAGTCCTGCAATGTTCCAAGACAATTTCTCCATTGTTCACCAATTCTCTGATGTAGTGAAACCTTGTATCAATGTGTTTCGTTCTCTTATGAAACACTGAATTCTTTGACAAAGCAATAGCTGAGCTATTGTCACAAAAAATCACTGTCGCTTTTGCCTGCTCTTGGCCTAAGCTTCTCAACATTCTTCTCATCCACACTGCTTGACATGCTGCTGCTGTAGCTGCCACATATTCAGCCTCTGCTGTAGACAATGCTACAATGGACTGCTTCTTAGAAGCCCATGAAATGGCTCATGAACCCATATGAAAAACATAACCGGAAGTGCTCTTCCGATCATCTACACTTCCAACCCAATCGCTATCTGTGTATCCAACCAAATCTGAATGTTCTGAGGCATGATATAAAATTCCAAACATTTTGGTACCTTTGACATACCTCAAAATTCTCTTTGCTGCCTGCCAATGTGCCTCCTTCGGCCTCTCCATGAACCTGGAAATTAAACTAACAGCATACATTAAATCAGGCCTAGTTGCTGTTAAATACATAAGGCTGCCCACAATACTTTTATACAAGCTAGGATCAAAATCCTTGCTGCTGTCCTCTCTGCTGAGTTTTAATCCCATTACTGTGGGAGTGATGGCTGCCTTGCATTCTTGCATGTTAAATCTGTCCAAAACTTGATTTACATATCTTGCTTGAGATATAAAAATTCCTTTTTCATTTTGATCTACTTCTATGCCTAAGAAGTATCTCAAGAAACCCATGTCAGTCATTTCAAATTCATCCTTCATGACTGATTTAAAATTTTTAATGAGCTGATCATCATTACCTATGAAAATCACATCATCAACATACAAAACAACAATTAAAATCTTACCATCCTTTTCCTTGATGTAGACTGTGGGTTCTCCTTCACACTTGTCAAATTCATTATCCAATAGATATGAATCTATCCTGCTGTACCATGCTCTTGGCGCTTGCTTCAGCCCATAAAGAGCTTTCTTCAATTTGCACACTTTGTGCTCTTCACCTTTCTTCTCATATCCAAGAGGCTGTTCCACATAGACCTCTTCCATTAACACTCCATTTAGGAATGCTGACTTCACGTCCATTTGGTAGACTTTCCATTTGTTTTGAGCTGCTATGGACAGCACTGCTCTCACGGTTTCCATTCTTGCAACCGGGGCGAAAGTCTCCTCATAATCTCTCCCATACTGCTGCTTGTAGCCTTTGACAACCAGCCTTGCCTTGTGCCTTTCAATCTTGCCTTCAGCATTGCTCTTGGTCTTGTAGACCCATTTCACACCAATGACTTCTTTGCCTTTTGGTAACTCAACCAAATCCCATGTTTTGTTTCTCTCTATGGCATTCATCTCCTCATCCATAGCTTCTATCCATTTCTTATCTTTAATAGCTTCTTCAAAATGAATAGGATCATCAACATGACAATACAAGGCAAATAAGGAATTCATTCCTTCTTCATAAATTTCACTTAGATTTCTAAACTTCTTACCTCGTTCACTTGGTGTGCAAGTGCTTGAAGATGCACTTGAATTTCCTCCTTGTGGTGTGCTTGGAGAAGCACTCTCATTGATCCTCAATGGTGTACCTTGCTGTCCTTGTGTTGGCGCTGTTGTTTGGGGATTCATTTCAGCCACCTCCTCTTCATCTTCATCATGAGACAAACAGTTCTTGACATTGACTGTTTTCTCTATGCTTCCATCCCAAGCTTCCTCTTCTATGAATTGAACATCCCTGCTGACAAAGAACTTCTTGGTAGATGGAATGTACAGCCTGTAGGCTTTGGATTCATCACTGTATCCAATGAAGATGCATTTCTCCCCTTTGCTGTCCAACTTCCTCCTTAGCTGATCTGGAATGTGTGCATAGGCCACACATCCAAAAACTCTCATGTGGGTGACTCCTTGCTTTCTCCCACTCCATGCCTCTTCTGGCACTTTGTTCATGACTGCTTTTGTAGGACACCTGTTCAATATATAAACTGCACAATGTACAGCTTCAGCCCAATACTCATTTGGCAAATGCTTTGCCTTCAACATGCTCCTTGCCATCTCCATGATGGTTCTGTTCTTCCTTTCAGCAACTCCATTTTGCTGTGGAGTGTACCTTGCTGTAAACTGTTTATGTATTCCATTTTCTCTACAAAATCTTAGGAATTCCTTGGAGATATATTCACCTCCTCTATCAGTTCTCAAAACTTTAATGTGCAGCCCGCTTTGGTTTTCAACAAATGCTTTGAAGTTTTGGAATTTCTCAAAGACTTCACTTTTGTTCTTGAGGAAATATATCCAAGTCTTTCTTGTAAAATCATCAATGAATGTCAAGAAATATAGGCTGCCTGCTAATGATGGAGCTTGCATTGGTCCACACAAATCTGAGTGGATAATCTCTAAGGGTGTCTTTGCCCTTATACTCTTCCCTGATGGAAAACTTTCTCTATGTTGTTTTCCCAAAATGCAGCCTTCACATAGGCTGTCCGGTTTCTCTATCAATGGTAATCCTCTTACCATTCCTTTTCTGCTCAATAAGTTTAGACCTCCAAAATTTAGATGCCCAAATCTCAAGTGCCATAACCAGTTCTCATCCTTTGGCACGCTTTGGAAGGCCTCTTCGGTGACTGCTGCCATTTCCCTTTTGTTCTTCATGTCTGCCCTGATCCGGAGAGGGAACATCCTGTTCCTTGTCATCTTCACTTCAGCAATGCATCTTTTGCTGGGTGGTATATCCATGATGGTGCACACATCATTTTTAAAGAAAACATTGTAGCCCTTATGGACAAGCTGTCCAATACTCAAGAGATTACATCTCATTCCGGGGACATAGTATACATCTGCTATGGTTTTCCTTTCTCCTTGCTTTGAAAGTATTTTTATTTCTCCTCTTCCCATAACAGACACTTTACTATCAGTTCCTAGTGTGACTTCTGATTTCACATTTTTATCTAGGGCAGAAAAGAAGGCTATGTTTCCGGTCATATGGTTGCTGCAACCTGAGTCTAAAAACCATATGTCCTCACTATGTGTTTCAGCCATGTTACAAGCTAACAGGACATTTTCTTGACTGCTGTTTTCTCTTGTAACATTTGCATTTTGTCTGCTGTTCATATCATGCTGTTTCTTTCTACAATCACTAGCATAATGTCCATACTTTTTGCAATAATAGCATTGAACATTAGATTTATCATACCTTTGTCCTTGAGCATGATGTTGTCCTCCTTGTTGGCTGCTGCCTTGGCCTTGGTTCTGATTTGGATTGTTGCCTCTTCCTTGTGCATTTGATGAGTTGTTCCTTCCACCTCTATTCTGGCTTCTGCCTCTTCCTCTTTTGTTTCCTCTGCCTTGACCTCTGCCTCTTCCAAAGGACATCTGGGTCTTGAAGGCTTGCTCAAGAGATGAGTTTTCATTCCTACTCAACCTCTGCTCATGTGTTATCAGTGATGCATGCAGCTCATCAACTGAATAGCTTGAGAGATCCTTTGTCTCTTCAATGGTGGTGACTATGGCATCAAACCTTGAGGGTAAGACCCTCAATATTTTCTCCACAATTCTTCTGTCTTCAATGGTTTCTCCATGAGTTCTCATTTGTGTGATTACACCAATCACATGAGTGAAGAATGAGTCAATGTTATCTGACTCTTTCATGTTCAAGTTCTCAAAATCCTTTCTCAGCAATTGTAGCTTTGCTGTCTTCACTCTCTCCATGCCTTGATAGGCTGTCTTGAGGGTTTGCCATGCTTCATTGGCTGTCTTAGCTGCTGCTAACCTTGGAAACATACTCTGGTCTACTGCTAGATACAACAACACACGGGCTTTTGAATCTTTCTTCCTATTGTTCTTCAGCAGATCCTTCTCTCCTTGAGTTAATGCATTGAACTCAGTTTCATCTGCTGGTTCTTCAAAGCCTTCTTCAACTATTTCCCATAAATCTTGGGAAGCAAGCAGAGCTGTCATAGTTATTGACCAGTAGTCATAGTTCTTCCCATTAAACTGTGGGAGCTGGGTGTTAAACAAACCCATACCAGTGCTTGTGCTGGCCATTCCTTGACTGTGTATTTAAAACACTGATTGTCTCTTCAATAACAAACAAGATAGCTATGAAGAATACCTGAATCCTTTGTTGTCTGAGTCTTCTGTCTGCCTGAGAAGTTTTGCTGCAGCAACAACCTTCTCCCTTCAGCTTCTTTAACTTTTTTTTAAAGAGCCTAAGCCAGCTCTGATACCACTGTTGGGTATTTTTGATGGGGAAAATACCAAAAACCAAACATTCAAACACACACAGAGACAATGCTCTGTTTTACTTTACTCCAGGATCCTTTTGTGCACAGAAGACTTAAAAAAATTCACTGAGAGACAGAGTATTTCACCACCATAAAACATTCTATTCATTAAAACCTGATACAAAGATTTACCACTGTAAAATCCTTTTTATATTCACTGGTGTGAAAAACAACTTACTGCTGTAATAAAAAGATTTACATAGGTTTACTGCTGTGAAAAACAAAATTACACAGGGTTACAAAATTCACTGCAACATTTTCTTTATGCACTTCTGTGCAAAAAAAACCACACATGGTTTTTCGTTACTCCAAAAATTACATCACCTGGTTCTTGTCTTTTTACACACTGCTGTGTGTTTTTCCTTTTACCGCCCCATCATTCTTTTTCACTGCTGTGAAGAATTAATTTCTTTTCCTCCCGTGTGCAACACTTACAAAAAAAAATCAACACTCAAAACATAAAAGACTTATTACATACGTTTTTTTTACATTCAATACATGCCGTATGTAAATATAAAAAAATATTAAAACGTGCCCATATCCCATACGAAACTTAATTAATGAGCATATGCGCCCATACCTCCATAAAAAAGATTTACGTGCAATATATGAAAACTTCAATATACTACCTAACACTATGACATTTCATTTATTAAACGTATGGTCAACAAAACTTTGATTTACTCCACGCTATGAATTTAATGTTTGTCGTATGCAGGTTTGGAGCAGCTTCGGGCAATCAACGGTTGAAGAAGGTGGAGCACATCCGACGGTGGAGGGCAATATCGGAAGACCAACAAGTGCTGAACATTAACCCCCGAGAAAATGACGTTGCGTTACGTCAGGGCTGAACCACGTGTTGGCTCCACATTTTCTCGGGCCCTTGTGTACGAAAACCATTCTCTGCAGGTAGGCGGTCCGAGAAATCTTTAAACCGGGTTTGTGGTTTTTGCTGGCGGTTTTGGGGAGCGTACGGCTACATTGAAATTAGATTTCAACACTCCCCTTTAATTTCAACAGCTGGGCATTCGGTCATACCTAGACACTTCCTTAAAAATTCAAAGCTTCTCTGATCCAGCGGCTTTGTCAAGATGTCCGCAACCTGTTCTTGAGTCCTGCAATGTTCCAAGACAATTTCTCCATTGTTCACCAATTCTCTGATGTAGTGAAACCTTGTATCAATGTGTTTCGTTCTCTTATGAAACACTGAATTCTTTGACAAAGCAATAGCTGAGCTATTGTCACAAAAAATCACTGTCGCTTTTGCCTGCTCTTGGCCTAAGCTTCTCAACATTCTTCTCATCCACACTGCTTGACATGCTGCTGCTGTAGCTGCCACATATTCAGCCTCTGCTGTAGACAATGCTACAATGGACTGCTTCTTAGAAGCCCATGAAATGGCTCATGAACCCATATGAAAAACATAACCGGAAGTGCTCTTCCGATCATCTACACTTCCAGCCCAATCGCTATCTGTGTATCCAACCAAATCTGAATGTTCTGAGGCATGATATAAAATTCCAAACATTTTGGTACCTTTGACATACCTCAAAATTCTCTTTGCTGCCTGCCAATGTGCCTCCTTCGGCCTCTCCATGAACCTGGAAATTAAACTAACAGCATACATTAAATCAGGCCTAGTTGCTGTTAAATACATAAGGCTGCCCACAATACTTTTATACAAGCTAGGATCAAAATCCTTGCTGCTGTCCTCTCTGCTGAGTTTTAATCCCATTACTGTGGGAGTGATGGCTGCCTTGCATTCTTGCATGTTAAATCTGTCCAAAACTTGATTTACATATCTTGCTTGAGATATAAAAATTCCTTTTTCATTTTGATCTACTTCTATGCCTAAGAAGTATCTCAAGAAACCCATGTCAGTCATTTCAAATTCATCCTTCATGACTGATTTAAAATTTTTAATGAGCTGATCATCATTACCTGTGAAAATCACATCATCAACATACAAAACAACAATTAAAATCTTACCATCCTTTTCCTTGATGTAGACTGTGGGTTCTCCTTCACACTTGTCAAATTCATTATCCAATAGATATGAATCTATCCTGCTGTACCATGCTCTTGGCGCTTGCTTCAGCCCATAAAGAGCTTTCTTCAATTTGCACACTTTGTGCTCTTCACCTTTCTTCTCATATCCAAGAGGCTGTTCCACATAGACCTCTTCCATTAACACTCCATTTAGGAATGCTGACTTCACGTCCATTTGGTAGACTTTCCATTTGTTTTGAGCTGCTATGGACAGCACTGCTCTCACGGTTTCCATTCTTGCAACCGGGGCGAAAGTCTCCTCATAATCTCTCCCATACTGCTGCTTGTAGCCTTTGACAACCAGCCTTGCCTTGTGCCTTTCAATCTTGCCTTCAGCATTGCTCTTGGTCTTGTAGACCCATTTCACACCAATGACTTCTTTGCCTTTTGGTAACTCAACCAAATCCCATGTTTTGTTTCTCTCTATGGCATTCATCTCCTCATCCATAGCTTCTATCCATTTCTTATCTTTAATAGCTTCTTCAAAATGAATAGGATCATCAACATGACAATACAAGGCAAATAAGGAATTCATTCCTTCTTCATAAATTTCACTTAGATTTCTAAACTTCTTACCTCGTTCACTTGGTGTGCAAGTGCTTGAAGATGCACTTGAATTTCCTCCTTGTGGTGTGCTTGGAGAAGCACTCTCATTGATCCTCAATGGTGTACCTTGCTGTCCTTGTGTTGGCGCTGTTGTTTGGGGATTCATTTCAGCCACCTCCTCTTCATCTTCATCATGAGACAAACAGTTCTTGACATTGACTGTTTTCTCTATGCTTCCATCCCAAGCTTCCTCTTCTATGAATTGAACATCCCTGCTGACAAAGAACTTCTTGGTAGATGGAATGTACAGCCTGTAGGCTTTGGATTCATCACTGTATCCAATGAAGATGCATTTCTCCCCTTTGCTGTCCAACTTCCTCCTTAGCTGATCTGGAATGTGTGCATAGGCCACACATCCAAAAACTCTCATGTGGGTGACTCCTTGCTTTCTCCCACTCCATGCCTCTTCTGGCACTTTGTTCATGACTGCTTTTGTAGGACACCTGTTCAATATATAAACTGCACAATGTACAGCTTCAGCCCAATACTCATTTGGCAAATGCTTTGCCTTCAACATGCTCCTTGCCATCTCCATGATGGTTCTGTTCTTCCTTTCAGCAACTCCATTTTGCTGTGGAGTGTACCTTGCTGTAAACTGTTTATGTATTCCATTTTCTCTACAAAATCTTAGGAATTCCTTGGAGATATATTCACCTCCTCTATCAGTGCTCAAAACTTTAATGTGCAGCCCGCTTTGGTTTTCAACAAATGCTTTGAAGTTTTGGAATTTCTCAAAGACTTCACTTTTGTTCTTGAGGAAATATATCCAAGTCTTTCTTGTAAAATCATCAATGAATGTCAAGAAATATAGGCTGCCTGCTAATGATGGAGCTTGCATTGGTCCACACAAATCTGAGTGGATAATCTCTAAGGGTGTCTTTGCCCTTATACTCTTCCCTGATGGAAAACTTTCTCTATGTTGTTTTCCCAAAATGCAGCCTTCACATAGGCTGTCCGGTTTCTCTATCAATGGTAATCCTCTTACCATTCCTTTTCTGCTCAATAAGTTTAGACCTCCAAAATTTAGATGCCCAAATCTCAAGTGCCATAACCAGTTCTCATCCTTTGGCACGCTTTGGAAGGCCTCTTCGGTGACTGCTGCCATTTCCCTTTTGTTCTTCATGTCTGCCCTGATCCGGAGAGGGAACATCCTGTTCCTTGTCATCTTCACTTCAGCAATGCATCTTTTGCTGGGTGGTATATCCATGATGGTGCACACATCATTTTTAAAGAAAACATTGTAGCCCTTATGGACAAGCTGTCCAATACTCAAGAGATTACATCTCATTCCGGGGACATAGTATACATCTGCTATGGTTTTCCTTTCTCCTTGCTTTGAAAGTATTTTTATTTCTCCTCTTCCCATAACAGACACTTTACTATCAGTTCCTAGTGTGACTTCTGATTTCACATTTTTATCTAGGGCAGAAAAGAAGGCTATGTTTCCGGTCATATGGTTGCTGCAACCTGAGTCTAAAAACCATATGTCCTCACTATGTGTTTCAGCCATGTTACAAGCTAACAGGACATTTTCTTGACTGCTGTTTTCTCTTGTAACATTTGCATTTTGTCTGCTGTTCATATCATGCTGTTTCTTTCTACAATCACTAGCATAATGTCCATACTTTTTGCAATAATAGCATTGAACATTAGATTTATCATACCTTTGTCCTTGAGCATGATGTTGTCCTCCTTGTTGGCTGCTGCCTTGGCCTTGGTTCTGATTTGGATTGTTGCCTCTTCCTTGTGCATTTGATGAGTTGTTCCTTCCACCTCTATTCTGGCTTCTGCCTCTTCCTCTTTTGTTTCCTCTGCCTTGACCTCTGCCTCTTCCAAAGGACATCTGGGTCTTGAAGGCTTGCTCAAGAGATGAGTTTTCATTCCTACTCAACCTCTGCTCATGTGTTATCAGTGATGCATGCAGCTCATCAACTGAATAGCTTGAGAGATCCTTTGTCTCTTCAATGGTGGTGACTATGGCATCAAACCTTGAGGGTAAGACCCTCAATATTTTCTCCACAATTCTTCTGTCTTCAATGGTTTCTCCATGAGTTCTCATTTTTGTGATTACACCAATCACATGAGTGAAGAATGAGTCAATGTTATCTGACTCCTTCATGTTCAAGTTCTCAAAATCCTTTCTCAGCAATTGTAGCTTTGCTGTCTTCACTCTCTCCATGCCTTGATAGGCTGTCTTGAGGGTTTGCCATGCTTCATTGGCTGTCTTAGCTGCTGCTAACCTTGGAAACATACTCTGGTCTACTGCTAGATACAACAACACACGGGCTTTTGAATCTTTCTTCCTATTGTTCTTCAGCAGATCCTTCTCTCCTTGAGTTAATGCATTGAACTCAGTTTCATCTGCTGGTTCTTCAAAGCCTTCTTCAACTATTTCCCATAAATCTTGGGAAGCAAGCAGAGCTGTCATAGTTATTGACCAGTAGTCATAGTTCTTCCCATTAAACTGTGGGAGCTGGGTGTTAAACAAACCCATACCAGTGCTTGTGCTGGCCATTCCTTGACTGTGTATTTAAAACACTGACTGTCTCTTCAATAACAAACAAGATAGCTATGAAGAATACCTGAATCCTTTGTTGTCTGAGTCTTCTGTCTGCCTGAGAAGTTTTGCTGCAGCAACAACCTTCTCCCTTCAGCTTCTTTAACTTTTTTTTAAAGAGCCTAAGCCAGCTCTGATACCACTGTTGGGTATTTTTGATGGGGAAAATACCAAAAACCAAACATTCAAACACACACAGAGACAATGCTCTGTTTTACTTTACTCCAGGATCCTTTTGTGCACAGAAGACTTAAAAAAATTCACTGAGAGACAGAGTATTTCACCACCATAAAACATTCTATTCATTAAAACCTGATACAAAGATTTACCACTGTAAAATCCTTTTTATATTCACTGGTGTGAAAAACAACTTACTGCTGTAATAAAAAGATTTACATAGGTTTACTGCTGTGAAAAACAAAATTACACAGGCTTACAAAATTCACTGCAACATTTTCTTTATGCACTTCTGTGCAAAAAAAACCACACATGGTTTTTCGTTACTCCAAAAATTACATCACCTGGTTCTTGTCTTTTTACACACTGCTGTGTGTTTTTCCTTTTACCGCCCCATCATTCTTTTTCACTGCTGTGAAGAATTAATTTCTTTTCCTCCCGTGTGCAACACTTACAAAAAAAAATCAACACTCAAAACATAAAAGACTTATTACATACGTTTTTTTTACATTCAATACATGCCGTATGTAAATATAAAAAAATATTAAAACGTGCCCATATCCCATACGAAACTTAATTAATGAGCATATGCGCCCATACCTCCATAAAAAAGATTTACGTGCAATATATGAAAACTTCAATATACTACCTACCACTATGACATTTCATTTATTAAACGTATGGTCAACAAAACTTTGATTTACTCCACGCTATGAATTTAATGTTTGTCGTATGCAGGTTTGGAGCAGCTTCGGGCAATCAACGGTTGAAGAAGGTGGAGCACATCCGACGGTGGAGGGCAATATCGGAAGACCAACAAGTGCTGAACATTAACCCCCGAGAAAATGACGTTGCGTTACGTCAGGGCTGAACCACGTGTTGGCTCCACATTTTCTCGGGCCCTTGTGTACGAAAACCATTTTCTGCAGGTAGGCGGTCCGAGAAATCTTTAAACCGGGTTTGTGGTTTTTGCTGGCGGTTTTGGGGAGCGTACGGCTACATTGAAATTAGATTTCAACACCATTGGAAAAAAAATAATGATACGTTGGGAATGATATTCCTTTCTGCTTTGTCCCTGAAAATTCACGGTCAAAAATGTAGGGTACGTTGGGAATGATACTCCTTTCTGCTTTGTCATGGAAAATCCACGCTAAAAAGCATACTGTAACCATTTCCAAAGAATTTTATGAAAAATATAATTCAAAACAAGTTGGATATTGGATAAATCAACGTTTTTATGTATCTTGCTATTTGAACTAACTATCTTTAGTGGATCTTTATTTTTGGTCATGAGTCTTCGTTTAAAGGTTGGATGTTGGATAAATCAAAGCTTTTATGTGTCTTGCTATTTGGACTAACTATCTCTAATGGATCTTTATTTTTAGTCATGAGATTGTTAACTAACACCTGGATCCTTATCTTTAGTGATAAGATTGTTGACTAACACGTGGTTGACTAACACAAGTGATTTAGATCAAAAATTCAATACACACCAGATTCACCTTGAGAATTGTTAGAAAAACTAACCCTCTCATATGTTTCGTGACATAAATTAACGGCCTTTAATAAATCCTTATCTTGTCAATAAAATTATTAACTAACACTTATAAATTTTAGCCAAACAAATTTTGATTTGCCAGAGAGTGTGGTGCTATGTTTCTTCCCAACATAATGAAACTTCGAACACAATGGAAATAGTATTTTCCCTCGAAATCTTCCAAAAAGCTGTATACCCCACCTATCAAACGAAATATGCACCACCTATTATTACGAGGTTCAAATTTGATGTTAACTTCCACTAATTACAGTTTTGGGTATTATAATATTTCAAATGCTCGTTAAAATATTAATTCTCTTTCAAACATTTTTAGCAATGACTGTTTCGCAAATTTAATGGATTCCATATTTTTTATGCTGTACAAGAATCGCATACTTGTTACAGAGCTAATTGTTTCGTCAAGGAGCTGTATCACTGTTGTATGTTTATTGCATAAACAAATATGCACGTATATTTTACATGCGCTTCCTTTATCGTGCATTTCTGGAATGCTTAGAGTTACATCTTTAGAAGTATTACATATATCCCTGAAGCACCGGTGAGCTTAAGTCGATTGCATTTTGGAATCTGACGGAGATGGGCGTTAATGACCGGGATCCTGGAATATCCCGGGAATCTGCACTCGATTTAAAAATGGCTTTGAAGCACTAATAATTTTGGTACATTAATGATAATTAAGATATCGGTGGAATATCTTTTTCTTTATTACCATCAATTTTTTCTTTATTCGGCCGAAGAGAATGACTCTTTTTTATTGAAAAGAAATAGTTATAATCACGGTATGTTCACCATTATCACTCGATAGCCTTAAAAAAAAAAAAAAAACTAAAATACAACTATTACCTCTTTTTTAATGAAAAACACCTCTTATCCTCGGTAAATCATTTATGTCTAGCCAAGCTTTACAAAACATAAATATATCTTATCTTTGAGTCAAAGAAAACAGTTATAGGAACCAAAAAATATATAGAAGACCACATAAAACTGATCCTTAAGCTATCAAAAACAAAACATAAAGATCAACATCAATGTTTTTGAGTGCCAACACAGTGACACTTTATGATGTTGATGTTCCTTTCATTAGACAAGATGTCGTGGTCATAATCTGTGAAAGGTTCAATCCATACCCCTCTCTTTGAGAGTGAGTCTGCAACCTGATTTTTCTCCATGTATATGTGAATGAAGGAGATTTGATGAAAAAGTTTCTCCAAAATATATTGAATGCATCACATCGAGTTAGTGAGAAATGGCTGAAGAAAATGAGAAAGCCCCCTGACTGGGAATCAATAATACCTTTTGAATCTTTATATATAAAAATCATCAATTCCCAACTATTTGGCATATATTAAGACGCCCTCCAAAGCAGTGAGTTTTGTGCTATTGTTGGTACTTTTCCACCCTCCCATGAGAAATGAGAATATATACCAAGCCATTAAACTATATAAATTCCACATCTACACATCCTTTCTATATATGCCTCATCAAAAAAGCCAACAAGGTAATTCCTCGATATGTCGCTTAGCTCGATTGATGTCTAATCTACTTCTTCTCCCTAGAACCAATCTCTGAATCTTCTTCTTCTTCCTGGAACAATCTCTGCGTAATAAACAACGATATTTATCGTTGTAATTCTTACGTCGGCCTCCTCTCATTAAAAAATATTAGAATTTTGGCTTCTCAATATGCCCAAAAATATGTGAAAGGCCAATACACAATATTCCTTTCGAGTATCTAACGAATGAAATATACACTCCTCTACCGAGTGTTTCATCCATATCACATGAATGCTTAATAATTGTGTGACCCCGACCCATACTGCGGACACGATTGGGCAGTTGAAAAATAAGTGTCTCACCTCTCCCAAATCATTCATGCACATAAAACATCTACGAGGCCCAACGAAAGCCCTCTGTAAAAAGTTTACCCACTTCAAAATTTTGTTGTGCACATCAATAAACGCAGTTTAGTTTCTTTATTACCATCTTGTTGTTTGTCACATGCTTTATTGGCTGAGTCGTTTGAACATTATGTAGGTTGCTTGACTACATTAAATTTATTCCTTGAAGTTGACCTCTATGTTAATTGGCTTTATTGCAGGCTTCGATTACCATATTGACTAAATATAAGACTTCAGTATCAAAATACTTTAATAAGATCTAAGGAAATTGCTTAGCTTCCTACGACATTTCCTTCTTAATGATGGTCTCTATGTCTTACTAAACTAATGAAACCCGATTTTCACTAACCTGCCATCCATATTTTCATTTAAGCTTTGCCAACCCTTTCAATATGTTCATGTTAGACGGTTTTAAAGATTTGACATTTATTTAGGACTTATCATTGTTTAAGTTTGCTAAATATTTCCATAACTTCATGGCTGATGATTTCTTTGCCAACCCTTTCCCTATGTTCATGTTAGACGATTTTAAAGATTTGACGTTTATTTAGGACTTATCATTGTTTAAGTTTGCTAAATATTTCCATAACTTCATGGCTGATGATTTCAAAGATTTGAATTTTAGTTAGGACAGGCTATTTTTAAGAAAATTACTGTTTAATCTTTTCATGAGTAAATATTTATATGTTTTATTTTCGATTTCTTTTCGATGGTAAAGTCAATATTTTATTTTACTAATTTCTATGTTTTATTTTCGATTTTTTTGGGATGGTAAAGTAAATATTTTATTTTACTAAGTTTAGGATTATTTTTTCATTTAGTTTTATGAAAAAAAATTATTTCAATTTTATTTACTCAAATTCAAATTTGTGAATTAAAATTTATGACAAAGGTTCTAATATAATTTTGTTTTAATTCTATATATATTATCTATTAAAATAGATCATTTTTTTAAAATGTGATCATTTCCTCAAATTTTATATTGAAATAAAGGTGATTATTTTGAAATATTTGGTCCCTATAAACTTATGATAAATTTGTAATTAATATACCTCTCGCTTATTGGAGTAATTGTGTCATTCACCTCAATGGCAATCAATTATGTGGACTAACCACCATCTTGGAAACATGAGATTTATTCTCACTCAATATAATGGTAACTGTTTCAAAGTTTACTAATTCCTATTTCTTTTGGTGTAATGAAAAACCCCAATTTGATATCAAAGTCTTGGCCAGGTTTGATTCCCTGAGTTGCGTTTGAGCAGGGTTGATGGAGTAATTGTGACACTCAGCTTATTGGGAATCAACTTCGTGGGCTAACCACCACACTAGGAACATGGGATTTATTTCTCACTCAAGCTAATGATAAGCATTTGGATGTTTATTACTACCAGATGGTTTTGGTGTAACAAAAATTCCCAATATGATATTAGAGCCTTGGCCTAGGTTTGATTCTATAAGTTGCATTTGAGGTTGTTGGAAAAAATATTTTCATTGATCTCAAGGATAGGGGAAGACTACTTATGTCCAATATAGCGATTGAAAAATTGAGATGTTGGAAATATTGTTGTCATTGATGTCAAAGTTAAGGGGAGACCACTTATGTGTAAGAATAATGTCATGGCTCCACAACATAAAGAAAAAAAAACATACATACTGAGGTCTAAAGTGCACGGAGAAAAGATATGAAAGCTCACATTCTAAACATCGATGTTGTACACAAATTGTATTTGCTTGAATGATAAGGTTGGGAACATGGTATTAAAGGTGAACATTGTATTAAGGTTGTTGTTACTACTTAACTTATCTCTATATACCTTTAATGCCTCTTTACATACCTTTTTAACACCTTTATCATTTTTATTCATTACCTCCTCTCACTATTTTCCATTTTCACTTAATTCATGTACATTATACAACTATAGTTGGAGTTAAACGACCGTTGTCTCTCATCATGCGTTGGAGGGCAAGTGGAACATGTGGTTGGAGTACTATTGGACATACACCTTATTCCCATACAATTGGGGTTAAATTTGATTTCCCTCCTCCCTCGTGTGGCGTTCTCGCCTGCTGCCACCTGCTCTTAATCATGTGATGGCAGAGTACTATTGTGGTTTGCACCCAGACCTACCGTGGTAGGATCTGAGGTCACAATTTTCTGGAATGTGATCTATGGTGGAGATTTTGATCCTAACCCTAATCACCTGTATAAAACCCTAAGTCTTTCTTTGTTTATGCATTTGCATTTGTTGGATGCTACACTCTGAGGGAAATGTGTTGCAGTATCTCATCTGCGCATGGAGGGTCCTATATTCTTCCTCTATCCTTTGATAATACCTACTCCCTTCATTGTTCCTCAACAATTGGCTTGTGTACCAACTCCAGTCTCCTTTGCGCCCATGCGCTGGTTTTCTTGGCCACTCAGATGCTCAAAAGGCGCGACGAGGCTTGCCTCCCCTGCACCATGATTCCCAGGACTTCTCAAGAGTTGGGATTCCCTTTCATTTATATTTGATTTTCTGGTCTTACCAACAGGGTATGGTTTGTAACGCGTTTTTGTTTATTTTCTTTTAGGATTGCAGTGACCCAGGTTTTCCTATGCCCTTAATCTAAGGCTTCTTATTGCATGGAGATTCTTGTTGCAGGTTTGGTCCTAGTGTACACAAGTGGCAAAATGAACCTAGCGACACTCTTAGGTAATATTCCAAGTTCTCCTGGGTTTTGCATCTCTTATTTCCTGTAAGGGTTTCAGTTTCATTATTTTGGTTCATGAGGATAGTTCTAACTCAGGCTCCCTTTCTCTCTATGCATGTATTTACTAGTGCAAATCACCTTTCGCGACCATTTCCAATGAACTACAATTATATAGTGCTACCATTGTTTCAGTGCATCTCTTTTGAGTCTATTTCTTTCTAGTCACATGGTATGGCTTTCTTTTTCCTTCCCTTGGTGAATATGATTGTTTTTCTTACATGTATGTGGGATTCTCATTGTTCTAAGCTCGCAGTTGGAAAGCTCAAGTTCTTTGCAACCAATCTTGATGCATCATGTGCTCCGGTCCCTTTCCAGGTTGGTTAGCTCTGGCTCTGGTGATTTCTCGGTATTGCTTGATATCAAGTCATGGCTCAAAGCTACTCTATGAATGTATGTAATGTTTTGTATGGCCTTACTGGTTTATGCGAGTTAGCCCCACAGTGGAACCCTTAACTTATCTATTCAACATACTTTATACATCTGGGCCAAATTTGTATAGTCGAGGATTTTCATATTTTAAGTAAACTTTTATGTTATTTCCCGTTCTATGGAGCGTACCCAGTATTTGGTTTAAGCTCAACCATTTTTATAGCGTTATAGTTCTATCTAGTGTAGACATGCCTGTATTTTCAATTAACACTTACAGTAATTTATGTGGCCTTTTCTTTGTGATGCATTAGTGTACTGGCGAGTACATGAATGTTGTCCATGTTGTTTGTTGATTCAAATTATATATATATATATATATATATATATATATATATATATATATATATATATATATATATTGTATATGCATGGTGTTGTTCTTATTTCTAATATGGTCATACTTTTCACTTTGATGGTAATGAATATTTGAATGCTATGTTGTCTCTTTTCATTCTCTGATCTGAAAGGAAATCTACAGTTTATCATTACCTTGCCGATTCAGTTTTGTTTTATGGTTCAATGTATTTTTTTTGTCCTAGTATTTTCTAGGGATATCCATCCAGTCACACTTTGCGGACTATTGCTGGACAGTGCTAAACATGCTTGTAGCAAGGATTTCATTTACTATTCTGCTTATGTCATGAAGATAATGGGATGATGCCTCTTTAGTTGGCACATTGAGGTCTCGTGTAAAACTCTCTGTGAGAGGTTTATCGTTTCTATCTACACAGGATTTTTGATTAATTCTATTCTAAGTTTGTAGTTACAAATGAGTTCTTACCCTAAATATTAAACTTTGATATTTATTTTATTTATGCGAGTTTCTATGTTCCCTTCTTCGGGATAACAAAGCTATGTCTAGATGAGTTCCTTTATAACTAAAACTGGCTGTAATACTCTTATAATTTCTTGAGAATGTGTTTGTAGTCATTTTCAAGTAATTGAGGTAGACATATTTGTCTTCAGGGGTCAACTATGGTCTCTAGGTTATGTCTCTTAATGCATGCATAATATTGTTGAATCATTACAGTACTAATTTACTACTCCCAAAACTGATATAATAAGACGTGTTCATAGAAATAGGAAGAAAATCGACATTACTCCACTCAAATAAGGTAACACTTTAATTGTTAAAAGCATACTATTACTGACTCTTCCATAAGCATATGAACTATTTAATTCTTCTATTGTAAGAATTCATAATAACAAATATCATGACTACTATTCCATCAGTAATAAATCACCAGTTTCCTGTACTTATATTCATGTCATTCCTTGTCTTATTATACTCATAAAAATAAATAAGTCAATAGCCAACAATAAGCTTAAGTGTGTAAACAAATAGAAATCATAACCTAACCAGAACAATGGAAGTCAAAAGACACTAGAAAGTTGAGCACTTCTCTCCTCCCAACCATAGAAATGCACTTATTCAGTTATCCCCCATACAGAGATTAATTTTTCTGCTAAGAGATCAACAACCTCATTGATCCTTGCAATAGGCATTTTAGGCCTTGTTTCCTTGTGGGATTTTTCCCTAAAGCGGTGTCCTGCTTTATGGGGTTTTTTCCTTTTTAGCCCAAAAGCTCATTTTTTTTAGCCTTAACGATGCTTTATGCTATTTTCAACTTAGTGTTTATCACCAGCTAAGTTCTTAATGGATCTTTATCTCCCATCCATTAAGTTTACCCAAAATTATTTCTAGAATCCTTATCGTAGAAAGCCATCTTATCCAGAATCTCTTTTTCAAGTGCACAATCTTTCAAGTGTTTCTAATTTCATTATTTATTTATCAATAAACATTTATATACATTATTATATCAACTAAGTCTAATTTTTAAAAGTCAACCAAAAGTACCAACCATAACTAGTAAAGTACTAATTGTTCCTAGAAGAGGAGAGGTGTTACATTCTCCCTCCCTTTTATTTACATTGTCCTCGATATTTATTTTTCAATTTTAGTTTTCTCAAATAATGTTGGGTACCTCCTTTGCAGTAATTCTTCTATGTCCCATGTGGCTTCCTAAGGTGAATAATGTCTCCACTGTACCTTAACCTGAGTGACGACTTGATTCCAGAGCCAAATCTCCTTCATGTCTAGAACACTGAGCGGTTCTGGTAGGAAATCATCTTTGGGTTCCACCTGTAGCATTTTCCAGTCAATAATATGAGTACCATCACACACATACACACACACATATATATATGAAAGACATTATGAACTTTAATGTGACTAGGCAAAGCTAATTGGTAAGCTACAAGTCTAATTCGATCCAAAACTTCAAATGGTCGACAAAACTGTGGGGATAGCTTGGAGTAAGTTCCTATTTGTAGAGAGATTTTCCACAGTTTCATCCTTAAATAAACATGGTCCCCAATCTTAAACTCCTTATATGTACTTTTCTTATCCGCGTAACTCTTTTGTCTGTCTTGTGTTGCTTTAACATTCTGTTGAATTTTCCGCACCATCTGTTCCATTTCCTATAATAATTCTACTTTCAAAATCAATCTATCCTCTCATTGGCTCCAACTCAGGGGTGTATGACATTTCCTACCATACATTTCCTTGAAGGGGCTCATTTTGATAGAGCTTTGGTAGCTTTTATTATACACAAGTCCTCCCACTAGGTAGGCTTATCCATCACATACATTCTAAGAATATCCTATAGAATCTAATTAACCCTTTTGGTCTGTCCATCCATTTAAGGATGGTAGGTTGTCCTAAAGTTTAGCTTAGTACCCATACTTTCGAATAGTGCTCTCCAAAAAGTTGAGGTGAATTTGGGGTCCCGATCTAATACTGTCATCTTAAGGACACTGTCTAATCGGAAGCTTTCCTTCATGAATAGATTAGTAATTTGAGCGGTGTCATAAGTGGATTTTATAGGTATGAAATGGGCAGTATCCATTACCACCATAATGGATTCATGATGTCTCTTTGTTTGTGGCAACTCAATGATAAAATATAATGACATTATCTCCCATTTTCATTCAGGGATAGGTAGTGGATTCAGAAACCTGACAGGGTGCTGATGTTCTACCTTAACCTGCTTGCACTCTATACACTTCGCTAAATACTCTTCCACCTCATTTTTGATTCCTAAGAGACTTTTCCTTAAAGTTTTGACCATCTTCTAGTATCCCGGATGTCCTACAAATGGATTTTTATGATACTCATCTAGTATCATTTCTTTGATCTTTGTAATGTTGGGTATGTACAATTTCCCTTGATATGTCGACAAATTTTCTTCATTTTCTGCATATCCTGCTACATGAAGTTGCTGTAATTTCTTTTGTATTTCTTGATACCTTGGATCCTTATGAAGAGAGTTTTTAATTTTCTCTAGGAAGTTTTTTTTTGATACTACTAACAGTTATTATTGTTAGAGTGTGTGTGTGTCTACTTAGAGCATCAACTACCTTGTTTTCCTTTCCTTTCATATGCTTAATATCAAATTCAAATTCACTAAGGAATTCCATCCATCGAGCCTTTATGTTATTAAGATCAGGTGGATTGAACAAATACTTTAAGCTGAAATGATTTGTTAACAATGTGAATTTCTTACCCAACAAATAATGCCTCCACATTTTTAGGGCTTGTATAACAACTGCTAATTCCAGATCATATACATCATAATTTTTCTCATGGGTTTTCAACTTCATTGACTTGTATGCTATTACAAAATTATCTTACAACATAATCCCCCCCAACCCCTCCATACATGCATCTGTACACACTGTAAATTCTTTGTTTGAATATGCCAATTTCAAGATAGGAGCTGTGGTTAATAAATGCTTTAGTTTATGAAAACTTAGCTTGCATTTGGATGTCCACTCAAACTTCACCCCTTTTTTCTATAGAGAAGTAATGAAGTAGGCTAATTTTGATAAACCTTCAATAAACCTGCAGTAATACACCACAAGTCCCATAAATGATAGGACAACATCTACATCCTTAGGTATAGGCCAACTAACCATGGCTTTTACTTTATTAGGATCCATTGCTAACCCCTCCTTTATAATGATACACCCTAGATACTACATTTTACTTTTGTGGAATTCACACTTACTTAATTTAGCATATAGTTTGTTGTCACTTAAGGTTTGTAGAACCAACCTTAATTCCTCTTTATGCTCCTCCTTATTCCTAGAATACACCAAGATGTCATCAATAAAAACGAATGCAAATTTATCCAAGTATTTATTGATTACACTATTCATTAGACAAATGCAAGTGGCAGGAGCATTATTCAGGCCAAATGGTAACACTGAAAACTCGTAGTGTCTGTACTAGGTTCTAAATGTTGTTTTATGAATATCCTCATTCTTGATCCTTAGCTGATGGTATCTCATCCTTAAATCAACTTTGGAGAAGATGGTGGCACCCCTGACTTGATCGAATAGATCATCAATACAGGGCAGGGGATATTTATTTTTACAAGTCAGCTTGTTTAACTGACGATAATCAATACACATGCTAAACATACCATCTTTTTTCTTAACAAAGAGTATTGGTGATCCCCATGGTGAAACACTATGCCTAATATATCCTTTATCTAGCAGCTCCTGCAACTACATCTTCAACTCCACTAATTCTAGTGGGCTCATCCTATAGGGTGCTATAGACACTCGGGTCGCACCAGGTACCAAATATATGGTGAAGTCTATATATCGGTAGGGTGGTAAATAGGGAATCTCCTCAGGAAATACATCTAAAATTCATTAATAACTGGGACAACATTTGCTTCCAATTCTTTCTTTTGTTGTTCAGTTTCTTCTATCCGAACCATAAGTATTTGGCATCCCTTCTGGGCACTCCTCTTAATTTGCAGAGTGGCAATTTGCCTTACCAAAATTAGTTTTGGCACCCCCTGAATGATGTGAGTCTATATGTTCGAGTTTACACAAGTTACATTTTTTGCTGGGTAGCTTATGAGTGTTGTCTGGTGCTCCATCCAATCCATTCCAATTAGTATGTCATAAGACCCTAGGGGAAGTACATTTAAGTCTAGTGTGGTAAGGTATCCATTTAAATTTAATTGACATTATTTCACCTGACTAGTGACTCTTCTCTTGGTACGAGTGGCCAATTGTACCAACCAAGATATTTTTTATTTTTCTGTTTTCAATTTATATTTTTCTACTATTTGTGGTCCAACATAGCTTAGACTAGCTCAAGGGTCAATGAAGATAAAGACAAGGTGATTGGTGAGAGTACCTTATAGTTTAATCATTGTAGACTGATGTTCTGCTTGTCTATCTTCGAGGGTTGTGCTTCTCCTTGGAATGCTTCTGGCCATGTCATTTACTCTAGTAGCGTCATGAATAGTTTATATATTTTTCACAAACCTGGGATTATGTGCGATGTCTCTTAGTAGATGAGGCTCACCACATCCCTAGAATTTCAATGATCCATTTTCTCTATCCCCGTTACCTTTCCTAGCATTTAAATCAGTGATTTTTCATCTTAACTAAGAAGTTGCTTGCTGATTTGTAGTCACTTTTTCAAACCTTTTCCGCTGATTACCTCAACCAAAATTCTTGAGGTATCCTGGGTTTTGTTTTCTTCCTCCCATTTTGACCCTATTCTCATCCTTATTTGGCCAATTCTTGGATCCTTCCCCTTTACTTTTAAATTGTTGGTAGGATAACCTTGCCTTTCTCACCACCTCATCCACCATTTTTGGGTTATCAAATTCGATTCGCTCCTTATACACTATGATAAACAATTTATGAACCACTACACTTTAGCTTTTTTCTCCTTGAGGTATGGGACATATCTCAGTAAGTTATTAAATTTAGATAAAAAATCATCTGTGGTAAGTTTTCCTTAGCTCATGAAATTCTTTTGCAAGATTGTCATCATAGCACTCATTTAAGTAGCAATTCTTAAAGTGTTTACATAAATCCTCCCACAATACTATTTTCTCCTCCAATCCTTGTACATTCTTTGCCTCTTCCCACCATACGGCAACTTTCCCTTGGAATTGATAAACAACTCACATAGCTTTAAGGTTACTCTCATAATCGTAAACCTGGAAATACATAGTCATGTTTAATAACAAGGCCTCTGCGTCCTCTTCCCTTTCCCCATTGAAAGCAGGAGGCTTGATCTTTTGGAATTATCCTTGAAGTTTTGGTTTCCTTTTCTACTTAGGCCTCCAAAAATAAGTTTTATTTGATTCCCCTTCAGTCTCAAAATTTTGAGGTTCCATCTCATCTACTTTCATTATTTTTGCTTCCATTGTTTTCTGGCTTGACTTCTTCATCAAAGTTTTGATCATCCTCTCTTGCTTATTGTTGGCCCGTATCAATCATTCATTACTGTCCCTTAAATGTTCCAACTCCTGTTGCAGGTTTTGTATAACCTCCATGAATGGATTTGTAGTTGGAGTGGCTCCTTCCCCCAGTTCTACATACAACGCATCTCCTGAAGGGATAATATGTGCATACCCATTCATCTTGCTAAGTATATCCATTTCCTTAACCAACTTGTAGCTCACATGGCACAATAAATCATTTATTAGTTTACTGTACTTTTCCTGTGTATCCTTTTCTGTTATGTTGGTTTTTTAAGGCCTAGAGGAGAACATGGGAACTGATACCATTTGTCATTGTGTTAGGTCCTTATATTACAATTTTAACCCGTTATTATTATTAGTGCAACCCCCTTATTATATTGTTGTTCCCATGTATTACCCATATTGTTATTATTGTGCCCCATAGAAGCCCACTATTGTTATTGTTGTGCCCTTACATTATTATTGTTATGTCGGCTCTGATTATATTATGACCCCTTAGACTCCTATATATAGAAAGGATGTTTTTTCATTTGTATCATCCAACAATTGTTTCATTTTTGTAATGTAAAGGAGGTTTCCCCCTCGAAGAGGCTGATTTCTAAGGAATTGATCTATCTTTTCTATCTTTTTGTGAGCTAGTTTCATAACATTTGGTATCAGAGCTTTGGATTCTAGGGTTTTGCTGCTCCAAATAGGTCATCATGTAATTGTTACTATAACTCTTTTTTGTGACGCTTCAGAAGCTAAAAATAACACCCATTTGAGACGAAATCTCTCTGAACCTTGTGCCTGAATTTCAGATATTTTATCGCTATATTTTCATAGATCTGATCTGAGGAAGTTAGGGTTTTGGAAAGCTCTAGAATTCCATATCAAACAGGTCATCGTGGAATTTTTGCTATATTTATTTTCTATGAAGTTTCAGACTCTAAAATTAAAACCCATTTGATCTGAATACTTGGTGAAGCTCAGACCAAAATTTTAGGTCTTGTTTCGCTACATTTTTGGAGATACAATCCAAGGAATTTAGGATTTCTATAGGATCTTGAATTACATCCCAAACATGCGACCTTGGGAAAATCATCATAACATTATTTTTGAGCATCAGATTGAAATTTCATAAGAAGTTACAGAAAGAAGATGGACTTTAGTTTTGTGTATATCGGGTTCAGGTCCTAAGGTGGAAACATTGACACGTGGCATTTCATACAAGTTCGCTCTACTGAACTAGTCTATAATCAGGTCATCATGGGAGATTTGACATAACTCTTCCTTGGAGAATCCAATATTGATCAAACTTATGGGGTTAGAAAGAGGACTTAGAGAGCTACCACAGGACACAATTTAAGACCTTGGAGATCCGAAATTACAGAGATACATAAGATTCAATAACAATCTCTTGAAATTAAGTAAAAGCGATATGAGGATGTTCGATGGCAAGGATCTGGTAAATTGGATACTACATATGGAGCAATATTTTAATCTACAGGGTGTAAAACTATTACAAAAGGTACATATTGCATCTTTATATTTAGAACTGAATCAATTTTTATGGTATAAATGGATTTTTTGTCATAAAGCACTTGTCACTTGGTCAATTTTCACAAAAGAAATGATAACACATTATGAGGATACAAAAAGTAACACCTTATTTAGCCAATTGATAAATCTCAAACAAAAGGGTTCAATGGCAGAGCACATTGAGTAATTCTAAAAAGTGAATATAAGGGTAAATGATATTCCAGAGAAGAAAAGGATTGATGTCTTCATAGGGACTTTAAAGGATAACATTCAACATGAGGTTCATCTTTGGGAACCTGATTCATTGGAGAAGGCATTCAGGTTGGCAAGAAAAAATGAAAGCTATGGAAACAAGAATCCTACCACTCACAACTATAAATATGGAAGTGTTTTTGCTCCTAGCCTTCCAGAACCTACGAGGTTTACACGACAATAATTGGAAGATGAAATATAAAAATGGATTTGTTACAGTTGTCATAGAAAATACACTAAAGGTCATAAGTGTTCTGAGAAGAAATTATTTTACATAGATTGTGAAGAGGAGGAAGAAAAGGATCAAGAAAAGTCAAAATAAGAGGATATACACCAGGAACCAGCCCCAGAGAAAGAATAAATGAATTTGACCATATCTTGTAAAGCATTGGAAAGAATTACCACTCCTCAAACACTCAAGATCTAAAGACATATCAAGAAGAAAAAGGTTCGAGAAGTGAAAGATCACATTAAGCATTAAGAAATGAATCTGACAATATCTTGTTATGCATTGACTGCAATTAGCACTCTTCAAACTATCAAGATAGAAGGACATATCAAGAAGAAAAAGGTAATAGTGTTGATTGATTCAGGCAGTACCCATAATTTTATTCACTGTAAGATAGCCAAGGAATTGAATTGCTTCCTATATCCAACACTAGAGTGTCAAGTGATGGTTGCAAGTGGAGGAACCATAAATTGCTCTAGAAAGTTTCATAATATCAAGATATCCATGTGATAATATGTATTGAATGGCCAAATTATTTCCATTCCAATGGGTGGTGCTGATGTTGTACTAGGAGTCCAATGGCTACAATCCTTGGGTACAATAGCTTTTAATTTTCAAGAACTTTTGATGAAATTTTCTTCGGAAGGAAAGGAAGTTGAATTAAGGGGTATCACAGGGAAACCAAGAAATATAATCATCTCTAACAGAATGACAAAGATTCTAAAGAAAGAACAAAGAGGTGTAATTGCACAATTATGTTCGCTAGAGGTTCCCACATCGAAATCATCTATTTCTCAAGATCTCCAAAAAGTCTTGGAAAATCATTCCAAGGTATTTGAGACTCCCAAAGGCCTCCCACCTATTCGTGATCATGATCATGCTATTCATTTTATTCCAGGAAGTGTTCCTCCAAACATCAGGCCTTACAGATATCCATATGCCTAAAGGAGTGAAATTGAATGTATGGTTACCGAAATGCTAGAGGTTGGTATAATTATCCAACCAAATTTGATAAATGAAGCAAGGGATGAATTGAAGAATGACGAAGCAGGGTGGGAACTCATTCAAAAGTTGTATAAGATCCCAATTCAAACAATATTGCGAGAACTTGACAAGGAAGGAAAAATCATATTGGAACCTGAAGCAGTCACAGAACCGAGAAATCAACAGCTACGAAATTGATCAATTTCAGAGTATCTCATCAAGTGGAAGAACTTACCCGCTAAAGATTCCACATGGAAGGATGATAATTTTATACAAAAGCATCGAGAACTTGATCAATTTCAGAGTATCTCATCAAGTGGAAGAACTTACCCACTAAAGATTCCACATGGAATGATGATAATTTTATACAAAAGCATCGAGAACTACTCAAGCATTGAGGAAAACACTTTTTGAAGGAGAGGGGCATGTTAGGTCCCTATACTACTATTGTAACCCCTTATTTTTATTAGTGCAACCCCCTTATTATATTTTTGTGCCCATGTAGTACCCATATTGTTATTATTGTGCCCCATAGAAGCCCACTATTGTTATTGTTGTGCCCTCACTTTACTATTGTTATGTCGGCTTTGATTATATTATGATCCCTTAGACTCCTATATATAGAAAGGAGGTCTTGTCATTTGTATCATCTAAGAATTGTTTCATTTGTGTAATGTAAAGGAGGTTTCCCCTTGAAGAGGCTAATTTCTAAGGCATTGATCGATATTTTATATCTTTTTGTGTGCCGGTTTCATAAAACATGGCTCCACAGCATAGATTAAAAAATTCATACATACTAACGTCTAAAGTGCAAAGGGAAAAAATATGCAAGCTCACATTCTAAGCATTGATGTTGTACACAGATTGTATTTACTTGAATCATAAGGTTGGGAACATGGTATTAAAGGTGAACATTGTATTAAGGTTGTTGTTACAACTTAAATTATCTCTATATACGTTTAATTCCTCTTTACGTACCTTTCTAACACCTTTAGCACCCCTAGTCATTACCCCCTCTCACTATTTTTCATTTTCACTTAATTGATGTACATTATAAGACTATGGTTGGAGTTAAACGACCTTTGTCTCTCATCACGTGTCGGAGGGTGAGTGGAACATCTAGTTGGACTAATATTGGACATACACCTTATTCCCATATAGTTGGTGATAAATTTGATTTCCCTCCTCCCTCGCGTGGCATTCTAGCTCATTGTGACCTACTCTTAATCACGTGATGGGAGAGTACTATTCTGGTTCACGCCCAGACCTACCCTGGTAAATATCTAGGGTAACATTTTTTTGGAATGTGATCTATAGTGGATATTTGATCCTAACCCTAACCACTTATATAGAACCCTAAGTCTTTCTTTGTTTATGCATTTGCGTTTGTTGGTTGCCACGCTCTAAGGGAAATGTGTTGCAGTCTCTAATCTATGCATGGAGGGTCGAATCTTCTTTCTCTTCCTTTCGATAATGCCTAATGCCTTCATTATTCCTCTGAAGTCACCTTGTGTACCAACTCCAGTCTCCTTCCCGCCCAAGCCCTCGTTTTCTTTGCCACTCGAATGCTCAAGAGGAGCGGCTAAACTTGGCTCCTCTGCACCATGATTCCTATAACTTCTTAGAAATTGGGTATTATGCACAAGGCCATTTTTCTCATAATGGAACACAACTGTGGCAGTGATTGCTATTGCAAAATGCTCAAGGGTAGGTAATGATAACTTATGTTTTGTGTTTCCCTGAATTCATTCTTGTTCCATTTCCCTTTTATTTGCATTTGATTTTATGGTCTTCCTAGAAGGGTATGGTTTGTAACGTGGGGTTTTCTGTTTTTGGCCTTCAATGATCTAGGTTTTCCTATGTCCTTAATCTCAGGCTTCTTGTTTCATGGTGATTCTTGCAGTAGGTTCGGTCTTGGTGTACCCAAATAGCAGAATGAACCCGATGATGCTCTTAGGTAATATTCCAAGTTCTCTTGGGTTTTGCATCTACTATTTCCTATAATTATTTAAGTTTCATGGTTCTGGTTCATGAGGGTAGTGCTAACTCAGGCTCATTTTCTCTCTGTGCATGTATTTACTAGTCTCAGGCACCTTTCTCAACCATACCCAACGATTTACAAGTATATAGTGCTACCATTATTTCAATGCATCTCTTTTGAGTTTATTTCTTTCCAGTCGCAGGGTATGACTTTATTTTTCATGCTCTTGGAAGTTATGATTGTTTTTCTTGCAGGTACATAGGAGTCTCATTGTTCTAAGCTTGCATTTTGAAAAATCAAGTTCTTTGCAACCAATCCTAACGCATCATGTGCTTTGGTCCCTTTCCAGGTCGGCTATGTTTGGCTTTGGTGATGTTTGGGTATATCTTGCTATCAATTCATGGCTCCAAGATACTATGTGCATGTACTTAATGCTTTGTATGGCCTTACTAGTTTATGCGAGTTAGCCCCATAGTGGCACCCTTAACTTATCTATTTGGCAGAAATTATACGTCTTAGCCAAATTCATATAGTCGAGGGTTTTCAAATTTTAAGTAAACTTTTATGTTATTTCCTATTGTACAGAGCGTACCCAGTTTGGTTTAAGCTCATCCATTTTTCTGGCATTCTAGTTCTATCTAGTGTAGGCATGTTTGTATTCTCAATTGACACTTATAGTAATTGAGGTGGGCTTTTCTGTGTGATGCTTTATTACACTAGCAAGTACATAAATGTTGCCCATGTTATTCACTGATTCGAATCTAATTAATATATTGTATACGAATGGTGTTGTTCTTATTTCTAATATGGTCATACTTTTCGCTTTGTTGGTAATGAATATTCAAATGCTATGTTTCCTCTTTTTATTCTCTAATCTAAAAGTAAATATACATTTTATCATTACCTTGCCGATTCGGTTTTGTTTTATAGTTCAATGTTTTTCTTTGTCCTAGTATTTTATGGGCATATCTAGCTAGTCATGCTTCGCGGGCTATTGCTGGATAGTGCTAAACACACTTGTAGCAAGGACTTCATTTACTATTATTCTTATGTTGTGAATGATGCAATGATGCCTCCTTACTTGGCACATTAAGGTCCTGTGTGAGGCTCTCCATGAGAGGTTTCTCCTTTCTATCTACACAAGATTTTTGACTAATTCTATTTAAAGTTTGTAGTTACGACTGAGTTGTTACCCTAAAGGTTAAACCTTAAACTATGTTTTATTTATGCGAGTTTTTGTACTTCCTTCTTCAGATTAACAAAGTTATGTCTAGATGAGTTCCTTTATGATTGAAATTGGCTGTAATACTCATATAATTTCCTGAGAATGTGTTTCTAGTCGTTTTCGAGTAATTGGGGTAGAAATAATTGTCTTCACGGGTCAACTATGGTCTCTCGTGTATGTCACTTAATGCATGCACTACTCCTTTTTAGTAACTTATTACTTAGTTGAACAAATCTATGTAATTATAAATATACATGAAAAATATTGTTGAATCATTATAGTACTGAGTTACTACACCGAAAATTGATATAAAAAGACATATTCAGAGAAATAGGTATAAAAACGACATTACTACACTCAAACAACGTAAACATTTTAATTCTTAAAACCATACTATTACTAACTCTTCCAGAAGCATATGAACTTATTGATTCCTCTACTATAAGAATTCAGCATAACATATATCTTGACTACTATTCCATCAGTAATAAATCACCAATTTCCTATATTTATATTCATATCAATCCTTGTCCTATTACTCATAAAAAGCAATAACCCAACAACCAACACCAACCTTAAGAGTGTAAACAAATAGAAATCATAGACTAACCAAAAAAATGGTAGTTAGAAGACACTAGAAAGTCGAGCACTTCTCTCCTCCCAACCATAGAACTAAAATTCTTTAGTTCTGCCCCATGCAGAGATTCATTTTTCTGCTAAGAGATAAAAAACCTCATGGATCCTTGCAATAGGAATTTTATGCCTTCTTTCCTTGTTGGATTTTTCCCTAAAGAGGCATCCTTCTTTAAGGGGTTCTTTCCTTTTCAGCCCAAAAGCTCATTTTTTATCCTTAACAATGCTTTATGCTATTTTCAACTTAGCGTTTAACTCTAGATAAGTTCTTAATGGATATTTATCTCCCATCCATTAAGTTTACCCAAAATTATTTCTAGAACCCTTATCACAGAAATCCATCTTATCTAGAATCTCTTTTGTAGGTGACCAATCTTTCAAGTGTTTCCAATTTCCTTATTTATTTATCAATAAACATTTATATACATTATTATATTAGCAAAGTTTGATTTTTAACAGTCAACCAAAAGTAAAAACCATAACTAGTAAAGTACTAATTGTTCCCAGAAGAGGATTGGCATTACAAATAATAATTGAGAATTAACATTGTTGGAAATATTTTTTTTGGATCTTTCATGCACTAGTTGGATTCCATCTGAAGGAATTTTTACTCCAATTTCCTATCTCAAATTGAATCATAGTATATATGGTTAAAATCTTATTATGCGACCTTTCCAATGGTATATGGAACTTCATATAACTCCATAAGAATGCGGAGATATGAAATATCTTTTCAAGTTGACCTAATCAAAGTACAAGCAGGCCTGATTTAGATACCCTATCTTTGAAGGAATTTTTACTCAACATAGCTAGCTCAAATAGCAGTATAGAATATATGGATGAAAGTGTTTTTAGGATAGCTTTTCAAAGGTATATTGAACTCTCTATAATTCCACAGGAATGAGGAGATATGAAATATTTCATGAGGATGGCCCATACAATTGCACTCAAGTCAACCCAACAAGTTTTACAAGTTAGCCACATAAGTGATTGTAAGAACACTACGAATAAAAGGACATATGAATTCATTTTGTCATCAATTTACCAAAGAATAGAGTTGAGGAATGAATTTGGGGTGATTAATGGATTTAGAGGTGGAAGAAAAAATGTGATTTATGGAGTGAACAAGTCATCTTGGAATTTTTGCTATATATTTTCATCTATGTTGCTTTAGACTATGAACTTTGGAGGAGTTATAATGAATATATTCATATACCTATAGTTAATGTTTCAGAAGCTTATTCACCATAATTTTGGAAATATGGCCAAAGGAAGTTAGGTTTCAAGAATGCCCCTAAAATCTTCTTCAAACATGTCAACTATGCATTTTTGTTATAACTCTTGTTTTGAGATGTTTTAGACTATGAAACTTGGAGGATAGAGACAAAATATCTTCATGCAACTTTAATTCAATATTTATAACTTGAATCGCTATAATGGCATATATATGGTCAAACAAATTTGGGGCTTTAATTTCTCAAAAAATCTTCTTCAAACAACCAAAAGAAACAAGTTTTGGGAGAAGTAGATTTGGTGAAATAAGAAGTAACACGCAGACCTAGTAAAGGCATACATAACTAACAATGATGGTGGAGAAATTCATAGCAAGTAGACTTGGTGAAATCGTAACCAACTAAAAGAAATTGTGAAGAAGAAATCAAGAAGGTTGGTTCCTACAAAATAATTGAGGGGATTGGTGTTTCCAGTAGGTTAGTGCCAACAAAGCAATAGAGATGATTGGTGTCTCCTTTATTTTTAACTATTATTTTATTATTTATTGATTTTTATTTTTATTTTTTTACAATATATAAAATATTAATCACTATTATAGATATAATAATGCTGATATAAAAATAAACTTATTTAATTGATATTAAAATATTTTTTATTCACAATTAATATTTTTAAAAAATATAACATATTAAATATAAATATATATATATATATATATATATATATATATATATATATATATATATATTAAAAAAAAAAACTAAAGTATAAGGAATATTATAAATGAATATGAATATAAAATAGAGACAAATTTATATTTGGATTGCATGACATATTATCTCATGATTCAAATGATTTAATTGAAGTGAACCAAGTAAAAATAGATTAGGAGGAATGAATTTCTCAATGACGGTGTTGGAAGTAATGTTTCCATTTGTGTCGTGTCATGTGATTTATAGGTTGTCATTGACAGTTTTGAGGTGTTATTCTAGAAGAAGTTATTTTCCTATATGTGTGACTTGTATCTTAGTGTTGTTTAAGTCATAGATCCACCTTTTTCAGATCTTATTTTCTAGAACTTGGTGATCTGCAACTATATAGTTAATTTGTTATGTGCCCAATCAAACAATACAATGTGATTTGTGTGTAACACTTTCCACCCTCAATTTTTCTAATATGTTATTAGAGCCATAATGTTGAGATTGATCTGCATGTGATTGTGTTGTCTTTTCTTTTCTGCCTTAGTTATTTTTGGTCTATTGTGCGTGGATCTAGATTTAAGATCATGTTGTATAATTTGTTTCCTTATGGCTAGCATGCAGTAGATCATGTATACAGTGGTGTTTGGACTATTGATCATGTAGAAAAAGAGGTAGTACATGCAGTGGATTCCTTAGTTAAAGGTTTTCCAAGGGCCACTATAAGTCAAAATTTACATGCGGTGATCTAGGAGGATCTTGTCAGTCCAACATGAGTGGAGTCTTCAGTGGTTCAAAGTCAAAATTATCTTCAAGTGATCATGGTCGATGAGGTCTTGAACTTTATCAACTTCACTAGTATTCTTCATCAGCATTCATTGTCCGCTATCTTCAGCTTCGACAATGATGTTTATGATTCAGGTTGTATAGTGTTGGTTTCAATTTCGCTGGTGATGTCAATGGTTGAGATGGTTTTCATGGTGTTCGAAGGATATGATGTTTGGTACCTGGTTGTCGACATGTGGTTGTTGCAGTTCCACCGGGGTTTGGTTGTCAAAAATGGAACAGGTGTCATCATGTGATGTTGACAAATGTCGCTTTGTGACAAAGATGTGTAAATGGGTTTTTTAGATGTCAAAATGTAAATCTTGACACTAAAAACTAAAACCTAAGACATTATGCTAAAACCTATGTTAAAAAACCTAAGTTATAACCCTAAACCCATGGTACAAATCTAAAAAACACCTAAACCCTAGTACTAAAACCTACTCGGGCCATATTAATCCATTGTAATCCATATAAAAACATTACAAAACATTATAAAACACCCATATAGTCCCTAACCACTGGTCATAACCGCAGTGGGACTGCAGCGTGTGAACACAAGGTAGTAGACCGCATAGACAGAGGGTTAGTATCCACTGTTTGGGTTAACAGTTGCATTCAGGGTAAGCTCTGACATGTGAACAACTCTATAAACCACATTGGGGAAACTACGTTGGAACCGCCGGATTAGCCGCAATCACCAACCATCATTGCGCATGAGAACAGTCAGCGGGTGAGTCACCAGAACCACTGGCCTAAAGGTTACCACAAATAATTTTATCTCACCTGATCACATGCACTGTCAATGCTTCCTCTGCCCAGTTAGCTAGCTGCTAATGGATTCGGGTTATTATAAGGTGAAAAGTGGTTTTTTTAAATCAATTTTGGATATTTTAAATACACCTAGGCCTAATAAACTATGTGACATTAATTCACTAAACCCAAAACCCCAAATTCATCCGTAAAATCAACTCATACATTCTAAAGTTGGGCAACAGATGTTAGAGTGCATTTGCAAGGTTGTAAAGCTAGATTGGCTCGTTGAAGTGAAGAGGAGAGTGGTTTTGAGTTTTGTATGCAGATTTTAGAGGTTATAGGTAGTTTTGTTTTTAGTGTAACAGGAGCATCTGAAGTCAGAATTGGGAACCATAATAGGCAATGGAAAGCTAATTTAGAGAGCTTTCTTATGAAAGTGACCAGAAGTGCCTACCTACACAATCAGTTTAGTTAATTTTCTATGTAATTGACCTCCTTAGATTCAATCCTAATAAAGTGGTTGCCCATCTTGAAAGCAGACTGGAAGACGTATTCCATCAGGGATGAACTCCGTAATCAATACTTATGTCTGGTATCGCTGCGTTTTTGTTGCTTTTCACTTTTGTTTACATCTTGCTTATGTTTTTCATCTATCATAAAGTCTTTCCTTTTCAATCGATTCTCAGGGTTAAAGCGCTTTAAGTTAACATTTAGTTCACTAATGGCATTAATCAATTCTACTTCAGTTCAATGTATGATCATTTTAGATCATATAATTTGGTATCAGAGCAAGTTACGTTTGTAGAATTTTTCCAGTGAATGTTAACTAGGTCTAAGTCACAATGTGGAGAAGGAATCCTCGAGGAGATTGATCTAGAGTCTGGAAAGTGAAGAGTTTCTCATAAGTCGATCATGACATGATCTGATGTAGGTAAAACTCCAGAAACTAAGATGAGAGAGGAACTGTTTCAACAAACATTCTTGAGCATGCAGTAGATGTTGGGAGAACTATACGAAGATAAGAAGGTGAGGGATGCAACTTCTTCTTCAAAGACATTGAAGAAGGAAAAAGGTAAAGGCAAGGTTGATAAACCTCCTTCACTGTCATCATCTCCATCTTCTTCTTCTTCTTCTTCTTCTTTTTCCAGTGCAAAATCTAAAACATAAAAGAAACCTAAGAAAACATCTCTTTTGAAACTTGAAGTAAAATTTGAGTTACCTATTTATGATGGTGAAATGAATCCTGAAAAGTTAGATAACTGGATTAAGTAGTTAGAAGTGTATTGTTGTATTCAGAACTTTTCTAACGATAAAATGAAAATTCAGTTAGATACACTTAGAATGGGGGGAACAACTTTAATATGGTGGGAAAGTAAAACTCAGATAGATGTAAAGTGGAAAGGTAAAGTCATCTCTTCATGGTCTAAGTTTTTAAAAGCTCTTAGAAGACAATTCTACCCTTTAGGGTACATGCAGCAAGTTGTTATTGATTGAAAGCACTTGAGGCAAGGTAAAGGGAAGAGTGTTCAAGAGATTACTCAGGAGTTCAGAAAGAAAGCATTAGTGCTTAATATTTCATTGGATACATGTGAAACTTTATTAAAATACATCGATAGTTTACATTCATATTACATTATTGATGTTTAATCGTAATGATTTTGATGAAGTGTGTGTTCAAGTTATACATATTGAATCAGGTGGCATACCATTCAATTTTTCACCACAATCATCCAAAGACTTGGAAATCAAGGATTCCAATGACAGCAAGAGGAAGGATAATTCGAAGGGAAAGAAATCAACGACAACTCAGAAGGAAAGGCCTACTTGTTCCCATTGCCAGAGAATCAGTCATGATGAATCTAGGTGTTGGAAACTGCATCACAAAGTTAAGCCAAAGAAGTTCCTTAAGGAGAAGTATGAAAAGAAAGAGAATACAACAATCCAACAAGATCTAGGCTCTGATTCAGGTGATGAAAGGAGGATAACTTCCATAGTTTCGACAGGTAAAACTTCTTACATTGGTTCAAGTTCTAATATTATTGCATCTTCATCAAACATAAATCCTTCAAATGAGGATAAAAGAGTTGAACTATTTAACATAAGGATAACTTCTAAGCACACAAAAATAGATACAATGTTTGACAGTGGATCACAGGCAAATTTAATATCTGAATATTTAGTTAAGAACTTGGGTTTGGACACATGGAATCATCCAAGACCATACGCATTAGGTTGGTTGAATAAATCAACTCAGATAAATGTCACAAAGCAGTGTCGGTTAAAATTTTCCATTACAGCTAATTACATTGATGAAGTGGAATTAGATATGGTTCTTGTAGACATATGTGGAGTTGCCTTAGGAAGTCCTTATCTTTATGATTGTGATGCAATATTTTATAGGAGAGAGCATAAATATCACCTTAATAAAGATGGGGTTGAATTTATTGTCAGGGCACATAAAAGTAAAACTCACTTAAATTTAGTTGTTGCTAATCAGATGAAGTGATTAATAAGTTCAAATAAGAGATTTGTAATCATGTGTGTAAAAGAACAACATAAGGATCTAAGGGATACTTGTTTAGGTTGTAAGTCTCAGTTTACATTTGGTCAAATAGGTAGAAACTTTTTTAGTTCTATTTAAAGAACCCAAACATCTTAGTCATAAGCAGGGAATGCAACATGAATTACACTTGATGTCCAAAGCTCCTCTTCCTAATGTCAGAATGTCTCATTTAGTCCAAGTTTTGGAGTTATAAGTTATAGGGATACAAATCTATATTGGGGAAGTCAATGTTACATTTCTATTGTATTGTATCACCATTTCATGTCTCAAAAAGTTTTGAAGCTCCTTTTCAAGTGGAGAGGAAGCCTATTTGTTTTCATGTCAAAGCCTTTTCTAAAGCAGTGTCAAAGTATCCAGTACATAAAAGGGAAACTTATGCATTAAGGGAAAGTGTTAATCAATGGAGACATCATTTAATAAATGAGGAAACAGTGATTCAAACAAATCAACAACCACTTCAATACTTTCAAAATCAAACTAAGTTGTAGTAGTTTTCACATTACAGTTTGATGGGTTTATTGCAGCAAGTTCACTTAGTAATCAGGAATCAAGAAAGTATCTCAAGTCAAGTAGCTGGTATGATGTCAAGAATGTCTTTGAATGTTTATGTCATTTCGCAAAATATATTGTTAATACATGTCAAAAGTATTAAACAATATAATGTAGACATTGTTTTCAAAGATGTTTATGAATCACTAATTCATGGTACTTCATGGAAAGAAGTCAATTGCCATGTTCATAATAGGTTGTTTAACCATCTTCACAAGTTGTGCATATTGCAGATGGATGGAACAGTTCACATGATCAAAATGTGCCATGATCAGCATCATCAAGGTCATCACTTTTAGGTGGTTGATTGAATGTATTGGTACATCATTAGGACAAGATTGAGAGTGAGGGAGCTCTACCCTCACCTACTATCTGTCTAGTCAAACATTTTAGCCCAAAAGATTTCAAGTGGAGAGGATTGATCCAGGAGGATCTTGTCAGTCCAGCATGAGAGGAGTATTTAGTGGTTCAAAGTCGAAGTGATTTTCAAATTATCATCGTCGATGAGGTCTTGAACTTTATCAACTTCACCAGTATTTGTCGTCAGCATTCAGTGTCTGGTGTTCCCAACTTTGACAATGATTTTTATGGTTTAGGTTGTTCGGTGTTGGTTTCGGTTCCACCAATGATGTCAATGGTTGAGATATGATGTTTGATACCTGGTTGTCAACATGTGGTTGTGGTAAGTTCCACCGAGGTTTGGCTGTCAAAAATGGAATAGGTGTCGTCATGTAATATTGACAAATGCCACTTTGTGACAAAGATGTGTAAATGGGTTTTTTGGATGTCAACATGTAAATCTTGATGCTAAAAACTAAAACCTAAGACGTTATGCTAAAACCTATGTTAAGAAACCTAAGTTCTAACCCTAAACCTGTGATACAAATCTAAAAAACACCTAAACACCTAAACCCTAGTACTAAAACTTACTCGGGCCATATTAATCCATTGAAATCCATATAAAAACATTACAGAACATTATAAAACACCCATACAGTCCCTAACCACTGGTCACAACCACAACAGGACCGCAGCATGTGAACACAAGGTAGCAGACCACGCAGACATAGGGTTAGTCTCCGCCGTTTGGGTTGACAGTTGTGGTCAGGGTTAGCTCTGACATGTGAACAACTCTGCAAACCATAGTGGGGAAACCGCGTTGGAACCATCGGATTAGCTACAACCACCAACCATCATCGTGCATGAGAATAGTCAGGGGGTGAGTCACCAGAACTGCTGGCCTAGAGGTTACTGCAAATAGTTTTATCTCACCTGATCACATGCGCTATCAGCGCTTCCTCCACCTAGTTAGCTGGTCGCTAACAGATTCAGGTTATTATAAGGTACAAAGAGGTTTTTTAAAATCAATTTTGGATATTTTAATTATAGCTAGGCCTAATAAAACTATGTGACATTAATTCACTTAACCTAAAACCCTAAACTCATCCCTAAAATCATCTCAGACATTCTAAAGTTGGGCAGTAGAGGTTAGAGTGAATTTGCAAGGCTATAAAGTTATTTTTTCTCGTTGAAGTGAAGAGGAGAGTGGTTTTGAGTTTTGTATGCAGATTCTGGATGTTATAGGAAGTTTTGTTTTCAGTGTAATAGGAGCATCTGGAGTCAGAATTGGGAACCATGACAAGCGTTGCAAAGCTAATTTAGAGAGATTTCTTGTGACAATGACCAGAAGTTCCTACATCCACAATTAGTTTGGCCAATTTGCTGTGTAATCGACCTCCTCGGATTCAATCCTAATAAAGAGGTCGCCCATCTTGAAAGTGGACCCAGAGACGTAGTCCATCAGGGATGAACTCTGTAATCAATCTTGTTGTCTGGTATTGTTGTGTTGTTGTTGCTTTTCACTTTTGTTTACATCTTGCTTATGTTTCTTATCTGTCCTAAATTCTTTCCTTTTCAATCGGTTCTCATGGTTAAAGCACTTTAAGTTAACATTCAGTTCACTAATGGCATTAATCAATTCTACTTCAGTTTAATGTATGATCATTTCAGATCATGTGGTATTTGAAATCCTTGAGTAATAATCTTAGGTTTTTCATTCTAAAGAACATCAATGGAAGAGGAGCTTTAACTATATAAAGTTTAGCTCTGGTCATAGGTTAGAGAGTTTGCTATTTGGGAGTCATCATCCCTCTTAAAAGAATTGTGTTGTTCTCCTTATTGTGATCTACATGGTAGGAATTTCTATAGCATGGAATTGGGGTATTAGTTCAAGACTGTGGAGCAACAAATCTGTTTCTCTGGAGTAGTGGATTTATCCACAATTTTTTGCACAATAGATCTATTAACAGTCGAGAACAAGAACTTGTCACATAGAATACAGAGTGGTTGGAATGTTGGAGTATTATATATTGTCTTTTACTTTTCACAAATCCATCATATCATGGGAGAAGAACCAAATTTGCACTCTAAGTAGAAATATTCAATCTCAGAAAGGTAACATAGATTCTCTACCTTTAGAGAAATTTAATGGGATCAATTTTCATACATGTAAAGTTAAATTTCAATTGAACCTCATGAATAAGGGTTTGTGGAGCATATTAAAAGGAACTAAAAAATTCCATACTAATTCGAAGCTCTTAGTTGAATGGGAGAAGATGGAAATAAAGATAATGCTAAAATTGGATTGGCTCTTTCAGACACACAACTTCATTTGATTGATTTAGCATAATCATCTAATGAAATTTGGGACCAATTGAGTAATTTATTTGGGTAAAAGGCTATGAATGCAAAGTTCTCTCTAAAACTATATCTCTTTAGTCTCAAAATGCATGATGATACACCCCTCTCTAATCATATAAATGAGTTAATGTTTCTCGTTAGGAAATTAGTTCAAATTCGTACCAAGGTAGATGCAAATAATGCTAAATAAATTCTATTAAATGGTATATCTCCTATGTGTAACAATATTGTATTCACATTAAGTCAAAGATCCTCTCAATCATTGGAAAGAAAGGTAACATCACTTTTAGATGAATAAAAAAGGGAAAATCTAGAAGGCTTAAATGTTGGTGGTCAGTACAGACATGCACTATTTTCAAAAGGTAAAAAGTGAAAAACAAAGGGTTCAACATAATGCTTCTACTATAAAAAAAAATATCGACATATAGCTTGGAATTGTAAAAGTCGCGCAAGAGATATTCTGAAAGGAAAGATACTCCAAACATAGCCAATATGGGTGACTTGTCAAAATCAAATAATCATGAGGAGCCATAGGAACCACCTCTCAAACTATTGTAAAAATTTAAGGGGACTTAAGGAATTTTTTTTGTGCGTTTTTTTTCGTGTCCAAGTTTGTGGTGTGAGTTAAAGTTGTAGCATGCTATTACATTGTGCAAAAATCAATTGATGCAGAACCATAAAGAACATACCAACTATTGAACATATTAGTGTGACTCCCTATTCTCCAAGAGAATTCGTTAGAGGTTGTTCTTAATAATGTCAAGACGGTGTGACCAATCGTGCTCTGGGAGCATTAGTACAAGTTATTTTTTACAAGGTCAAGTTGTAGAATTGTCCGCTGAAGACATTTTGTATCTAGATTTCTATCCTAGATAATTGATTAATACCACATAGTGTCATGGATTATCTAAATGGTGACAATTCCATTGGATGTTTCAATATCAAGATTGTTCTTCAGGAGGTCAATAAACGTAAACTCTGCAAAGTACATCAGTGATGTCTAGAAGCAGTTATGTCTTAAATGGATCAACTGGGAAGCTCGAAAGTGTTGTGAAGAAAAGACCGAAAACCATGAGATTTTAGAGTGGATGTAAATGCTAATGAAGACCAGCGAGACATAGATCAATATTGTTATTGTTCTAATGTGTTTATTCAATACTTGTTAGATGTAAGCATTAAGGGAGGTTATTTGAAGTAATGCTTCTATGTGTGTCATGTGATTTATAGGGCGTCATTCAAAGTTTTGAGGTGTTATTCTAAAAATAGTTATTTTCCTGTGTGTGACTTGTATATGAGTGGTGTGAGAGTCATAGATCCACCTTCTTCAAATCTTATTATCTAGAAAATTGGTGATTTACACCTCTATATGTAATTACATACTCAATAAAAATATACAACGTGATTTATGTGTAACCTTATCCACTCTCAATTTTCTAATAGTTAAAACCATAAATAATTGACTAATTAAAATATGTATGACGTATTTGTTGTAAGCACCTTCTTTATTGTATAATACAATGTGATGGTTAGAAATCATTTATTTAATATACGAAGAGATTTTATTATACTTAAATGAGAGAAATATTATATATTATAACCCATGATATTGCATTCATTATCATTATTATATCATTTAACATAGCAAAACTCATTTATTATAATAGGCGACTTATATATTTAATATCACTAAGCTATGAAAAATTGAATGTTAATGGGTTTATACAATTTTTTGGAGTTCTTACATTACTAGTCACTGCTACATATTAGCATATAAGATCTGTTAATTAATTTAGTTTGTATAATAATTTTTTTTCCCTATTTGGAAAAATTACCCCTACTTTTCAATGATCTTAATGATGGTTAACGCTGCCCATTACGGTTCCAATTTCCGAGGATGATATTTTTATGATGGCTAATATCAGCCTGCCACCTCATTATATGGGACTGTCCACGTGAAACTCCTCACGACGTTAAGAAAGGCGTTACATCGTCGTGGTGTTTTCGTCGGTGGAATGCAGGAAGTCCAACCACTTCACTTTGCTAAACCTGGTCGGTCACAAGGGAACCTTAACCTTAAAACGTGAAAAGCGTATGTTAAAAATAATTAAGATGAAGTACGTTATTATTTAATTTGATATTAAATAAAATGTCATACAGCATAATGTCCATATCTACAAACCCCCAAAATGGAAGCCATGGGATCAAAAAGAAAAATCATTAAATCAATTGAATTGTGTGAATGTCCTGCCAAGTAATTGTCCCAACTTTTATTTATCGGAATTCTAAATGATGTGAGCTATTTTTTAAAAGTTAAAATTATGAGAATAATTTAAAGTTTTACGTTCTTTAAATAGGAAAACTCATTAAAATTTAATTGTTAATGGAGAATAAAGAAAGTTATTATTTGTTTTATTATTATCGAGAATAGAAAATTATCGGATAAAATAACTTATTAGTAATTTAAATATATTTGATGTCATATATTTTTAAATTTTATTAATTTATTTTTTCTATTTATTTTAAAATTAAAAAATAATTATAATATAAAAATATTGAAAAAGGTAAGAGGTCACACATTCGGAGATGTGCGGGGGAAAGGAGAAGTCTCGGGGGCTCGGATGGCTAGGGTTTGGAGGCGAGGGTTTCGGGCGGAACCGCGTTCAGGTCACGGGTAGGAAGTTTGCAGTCAGTTTCCGTGAACAGTTGAAGGTGCAGGAAAGCATTTCCCGGATGACTGGCAGCTGGAGGTCGGCGTTTGTTTTGGCGTAAGTGATTTGTTAGGAGAAAATAACCATTACAGTAACTGCAGAACTTCTGTTTATTCCATTTTCAAGAGATTAGGGTAAGGGCGCCTGTCACTTTGACTGTTTGCTGTCGCTTTTCTCGGAACGGCTCCCCTAACCATGGTTAATCCCAACGAATTGGTGGATCTGGACCCGGAATTGGAAGATATTCTCTCAATGTGGGGGAAGGAACCCACAGTTCAAAACGTGGAGCAGTATTTTGGAGCTTTCGAGCTGTCGAGGTTGGAGTCTTTTTCACAGGAGGTAAAACCATCTTTTCTGCATCAAAGTAAGGATTCCGGCAGAGAAGCCTCTAGATTTCGAAACCCGGCTTCCTACAAGCAGGTGGTAAGGGAGAATGTGGCGGATGGGTCGATAGTAGGTGCTCTTTCTTCTGATACAAAGGGCAAATCAGTAACAAGCCGGAATTTTCCATCAAAGGGTTTTGAAGACATTGCAAATTTGGGGCTTTCTTCAGGCCTTGGCTCAACAAGGGTTTCTGGAGGGTTTCCTCCGCTCTCTAGGGTTTCTCTGCAAAGAGAATCCCCTTTTCCAAAAGAAAGCTCTGCAGGAGGTTTCGTAGGCCAATCTGACAGCTTAGTAGGAGAGCGGGGAGGTCTCGATGGTGCGGCGGCAGGTCATCTTTTTTCAGGGACCCCTGATCCCGTTTTCTCTGCTCATGTTCAGTCACAGCCGGAGGTAGATTTCCCTGCGGATACGGCACAGGAGGAACCAGAATGGACCGATGGTCACGGGGAAACTAGGGCCTCTGCGGAAGAGTTAAGGAAAAAAGGGGCGAAAAGAAAACCCCAAAGGCCAATTGGATCTCAGGAGATTGAAGGGAACTTAATCCTAGGTATGGAGGTCTCTATAGAAGAAACCCTAGCCGTTGCAGAATGCACCCTAGTCGGAAGGGCAAGAGGTAAGAAATTTTCGTCGGAATTTCTTCAAGCATGGGGTGAAAATTGTTTAGTCTCTAATAGACCTTTTCGGTTCGAGGCTCAATGTTTAGCGAAAGGGTGGTTCAAGTTCCGGTTTGAGGACAAGGAGGCGGCAGAGTGGGTGCTTGAACGAAACTGGAATATAGGGAACATTCCGGTTCTGTTGAAAAAATGGAGCCCCCTTTTTGATGCTATCAAAGAGAGAACTGATGAGTTTCCGGTATGGGTGAGAGCCCCAGGTCTCCCCTCGTTTCTATGGACAGAAGCTGTGTTCAAAGCTATCGGGAACAGACTGGGATCCTTCTTGGAAGTAGATATGTCCTTCCTGGAGACGAAGAACAGAGCGATGGCCCGTATTCTGGTAAGCCTCAACCCGAGTAGAGGTCTGGCCCAAAAAATCAATTTACAATACAAAGAGTATGTGTTCGAACAGATTTTGGATTATGAGCACTTGCCGTTTAGGTGCCACCGCTGTCATGAGTATGGGCACCTTGCAAAGGATTTTCCGCTGTTCAGGAGAAGGAGACATTTTCGGAGGACCTCAGTTTTCAGAGAACCAATTTCCAATCACCCTCAAGCGCCTCAAGAGAAAGAAGACATGGCGAAGCAGGCAACAGAAGAAATGGAGAATGAGGAGACTCTAAAAGAGCCAGTGTCAGAAGACCCCCATATCCAAGAGGCTGCACAGACCACTGATTCGCATCCGGCAGAAGCAGTGGAGGAGATCGCAAAGGTCGCATCCGCAGAACAAAATCCTCTCAGCGATCCTGAAAAGGGTATGTGCTCAGGTCTCCCCCTTTCTTCTCTTAAAATTCCTGAGCATGATACAGTTTCTATGCATGTTTCGCCTTCAAATATTCCCTCTCTTAACATTGGCATAAACGAGAACATGGAACCTGCAAAGACCTCTCCTGATGTAGACTCTATTTCGGCTGCCATGCCGTCTCTTGATTTGAATTGTGAAGATATGTGGCCCCCTCTTGCTCCCCCAGTTCCTCACACCCCGTGCCCCTACAACCTTAGATCTATGGGAGGGAAGTCTGGGCTGTCGGATGTAATTGGAGGCTTAGGACAGTCGACCTCTCAGAGTTATGCCAAAAACAAGAGAGGTAGAAAATCGGACCTATCTAAGGCAAAACTTAAAGCCAAGTTGGACGTAGCAGATGGAAAACAATACTCTATCCCCGGGGTTCTTAGAGCAGTGCAGACCCCTGATTCTGTTATCAAATGATTTTGTCATCCTGGAACTGTAGAGGTTTGGCCAGTAAACCTAAAAAATTGGCCCTGAAAGATTGGATCCTTAATTCAAAAGTTGACATTCTTTTTCTGCAAGAAACTTTGGGGAAGGCTACTGAGGTAGAAACAATGCTAAAGGCTCTCCTGCCAGGATGGACCTTTTCTGCAATAGATTCATCAGGCCACTCGGGGGGTCTAGCAATTGGGTTTAAAGAAGGTCGAATTAAGGTCATTAATCAATGGGGGATGAAGCAAGTTATGGGCATGGAGGTTATTTCTCCTGATTTCACCCACCCCATCTCAATTGTAAACATATATGGCCCTTGTCAAGGAAGGGAGATTTTCTGGGATGATTTGATGACAAAATCCTTGATGAAGTCTTCTTTGTCGATTGTGGGGGGTGATCTAAACTTCTCTATAGGCAGAGCAGAAGCATGGGGTCCATCAGCTAGGGAAGACCCTCTGTCGGATTTCTTCCTCAATCTTCTCTTGGAAAACAACCTCATAGATCCTTCCCCGATCAAACTCAAGCCAACCTGGAGGAACAGAAGAGTAGGGGAGGATCGGATCGCCAAAAGATTAGATCGCTTTCTGCTATCTGAGGACCTAATCTCAAAAGCTCCTATTCTCAGGCAGTGGGTTGAGGAGATAGGCAACTCAGATCACTTCCCTATTTTTTTGGATCTCTCTTTCCCTCCCCCAAAGCCTCCTGCCCCCTTTAAATTCAATTCCTCATGGCTTCAAGATCCATCTTTCAATAATCTCTTTAAGGAAACGTGGATCCATCCTGACAGAAATGCAAGAGAGGACAAAAGCTTCTTGTTCATGGAGAATCTCAAAAGATTGAAGAAAGCGACAATATCCTGGGCAAAGGACAGGAAATTGAAACAGAATGAAGAACTGTTTAGAATCAGGGAGGAGTTGAAGCTTTTGGAGAGCACTGAGGAAGATGGATATATTTCGCAGGCTTCAAAGGACAGAATCCTTCATCTGGAGAAGCTTCAAAACAAAATCCTCTTGGACAAGGAAGAAGAATGGAGGCTTAAGAGTAGGGCAATATGGCTAAAATCAGGGGATGAAAATACTAGTTTTTTTCATAACTATGCAAAAGGAAGAAAATCTGTAAATACCATTTGGAGCCTTAAAGATGAAGAAGGAAGGGAGGTCAGTTCTTTTTCAGATCTCTCTGGTTTAGGACAGAGACACTTCCAGAAAATTTTCTCAGATCCGGGAGAGGTCACCATAGCAGAAGTCATAAGAACAGCTCAATGTTTCCCAAGATTCGTTGAGGAGGAAGAAGCAGAAGAGCTATCAATCCCTGTTTCCAAGGAGGAGGTTGAAGCTGCTATGAAACATATGGCCAAAGACAAAAGTCCAGGACCTGATGGCTGGACTATTGAACTCTTTCTCTCCCTCTTCGACCAAATAGGCTCTGAAATTACTGATGTAGTAGAAGAAACAAGACAGAAAGGAGAAGTCTACAGGCCTTTTAATTCAACTTTTATTGCTCTCATACCAAAGAAGGATGATCCGGAGAGCTTTGAAGACTTCAGACCAATCTCCTTGTGTAATTGTATTTATAAGATCATTGCTAAGGTAATAGCTATCAGAATTGTTCCTATCCTGTCAAGAAACATCTCAATGGAACAATTTGGTTTTCTGGATGGAAGACAAATTCATGAAGCCATTGGAGTAGCCCAGGAGGTAATTCACAGTGTCAGACAAAAGAAAAAGAAGGGAGCGGTACTCAAAATAGATCTCTCCAAAGCATATGACCGAATAAACTGGCTCTATCTCCGGATGCTGCTTACTCATTTGGGCTTCAACTATTCTTTTATCAGCTGGATAATGGGCTGTATCACAAATGTCAGTTTTGCAGTTCTGATCAATGGAGCAGCCTCCCCTTTTTTCAATAGCCAAAGAGGCCTCAGGCAAGGCTGTCCTTTATCCCCTCTCCTGTTTCTTCTAGTGGCAGAAGGGCTAAGCAGATTGATTCATAAAGCCAGAAGAGAGGAGAAGGTAAAAGGTATTGAGGTAGCAATTAATCTTTTTATCACTCACCTGCTTTTTGTCGATGATATATTGATTTTCACCAATGGATCTTATAATGAACTTAAGGAGTTAAAATGCATTTTCGATCTATTTCTGAAAGCTACTGGAATGCAGATAAACTCTAGGAAATCTCAAGTTTGTGTGGCAGATTTTGACAGAAGAGAAAGATCCATGATGGCTAATCTTTTTCCCTACCACCATCAGCCACTGGACTCCCCTTTCAAATATCTGGGGTTTTGGCTAAAGCCGGCAGCTTATAAAAAAGAGGACTGGAACTGGCTCATAGCAAAGCTAGAAGCCAGAATTTCACATTGGAGTTTCAAGTGGCTCTCCAGAGCTGGCAGATTGACCCTCATCAAATCTGTATTGTTAGCCATTCCAGTATACTGGGCAGCTTTAACCTGGGTCCCCAAAGGAGTGATGGAGAAAATCAGAAGAATTTGCTGCAGATTTCTATGGGCAGGATCAAAAGAATCCTCCGTCCTACCCTGGGTGGCATGGGATAAGGTGTCCAGACCAAAAGTTTGGGGAGGATGGGGTATAAAAAGGCTCCCTGAGTTCAGTCTTTCCCTAGCAGCTAAATCAGGCTGGAGATTAATATCGATGGAGAATCTTTGGACAAGGGTGGTTAAAAGAAAGTACATTGATCCAGTTCCTTTGGAAGACTGGATTCGGAGCCAAGATAAGAAAATGAAGAATATCTCAGTCATCTGGAAGGCCACGGTGGAGGCTTTCTCTGTGATTGAACAAGGTTTGGCATGGAAAGTGGGAGATGGAAGACATATCAGAATTGGCAGGGACCCCTGGGTAGGTTGTAATGAAGCTTTTGCCTTGTCACCTGGTTTTCTCAGACATCTTGATAGTAAAGGAATTACAACTCTAAATCAGGTGGAGAAAGTAGGCCACTCTACCATATGGGGTCAGGCTTGGAAGAATGATGAAGACTTAGGAATAAATATCAGATGGAAGAACGAATGGGTTTCTTACATCCAAGAACTGCATCGTTCAAATGTCAGGCTTAAAGACGAACCTGATCGTTTGATTTGGGCGCAAGGAAAAACAGGAGAATATTCCCCAAAAGATGGATATACCTTCTTAATGGAAAAGAAAGGTTGGGGAATACCAGATTGGTGGGCGAAAAACATATGGAAATTAAAATGCCCAGCTAAGGCCAGGATTTTCCTATGGTGCATACTAAAAAGAAAGGTCCCAACTTGGGACATTTTACAAGCCAGATACTTAGTTGGGCCTGGGAGGTGCCCCTTATGCAAGTCTGAAGAGGAATCAATCAGCCATCTCTTTACAGCCTGTGTAGTCTCTCAAAAAATTTGGGAGGAGGTAACCTGCTTGCTTAAGGTAAAGGCTCAGTGGGGACTTGATCCTTTGGAAGAAGCTTGGAGGAAATGGTGGCAAAACTATCCGGAGGGAAACATGAGAAATCTGCCTCTTATTTTCTTTTGGGGTGTATGGTTAGCAAGAAACAAAAGCTTGTTTCAAGACAAGGACACTCCCACATCCGCCATTGCTATCAATTGTGCTGCCATATACTCTGCCATCCCGATCCCTGAAGCTAAAAATCCTCAAAAGAATCAAAAGCCTGTTACTATCTTGGAGGGCATTCCTTGGGCCTATTTTGACGGGGCATCCCAGAATAACAAGGCTGGAGCAGGCCTGTGCATCCACTTGAACCCTGACCACTCTTTAAAAGCATCTGTAGGGCTAGGACCTGGTACAAACAATTATGCTGAGCTGTCTGCCTTGCGCCTTCTCCTATGCTGGTTACTTCAAAGGAATATCTTCTCAATTCAAATCTTCAGAGACTCTCTGAATGTCATAAAATGGGTTAATGGGAATGCATCTTGTCAAAACCATATTCTGAAGACTCTTGTAGAAGAAATTATGTTTTTAAAGTCATCCTTTAACAGTTTTACCATTTGCCACATCTACAGGGACAAAAATGAGGAAGCATACCAGCTTTCTAAGGCTGGTTTACAACAAGATTTGGGCAGCTGGTCAATAGTAGAAATCAGACAGGGGCAGTCATCCTCTTCACATCAGCCCCCTTTTGCTCCTCCACAGTGATCGAGGCACATCTCTTCTTTTTGTCAGCAGTTCCACGGGCACAATGCTTTTTTTGTTTACAGTTTTCTCTATTTTTTACTGTTATTCTTATCATGAGCACTACAAACAGGAAAACAAAATCTTATTGTACAGCTTTCAGATGAATCACAGTCTTATTACAATCTTGTAAGGGGTTGTTTTCTTTCTCTGAAGGAGACCCCGGAGTATGCATAGTATAGCTTGTATTTAAGCCTCCTGAAGGGAGGAAGTCTACTCGTTTTTGTATTCTCAGCAGTATCAGGACATAACATATCTTCCACAATCAGTCAATAAAAGGACTGAGATTTTTGTTTTGCTTTTACTTTTAAGAAGAACAAAACAGCAACCATGTGAGCCATCTGGTCAGCTCAAGGCCTCAACAGAATGTAAACTTTTATATGCTTAATAAAAAGTTTTGCTTTTTTCTTCGGAAAAATAAAAATATTGAAAAAAAGAAATTAGCCATTGTTATAATTTCATATATTTTTGAATTAAAAAAAAACAAAATATTCGTTAAACAAAATATTTTAAATTGTTTTTTAATAAAACTATTTTTTATTATTATTACAATAAAGCGTCATGTTAGGTAATCGTTTAAATTTTATTTTTGTACTTTTCTGTTTAATTAAATGTAGAATAATTCATATTTTTAATTTAAAATATGTATATTAAAATTTATTACATTAATTAGCTTATGGAGTTTAGAATAGATAGTGATTGGGTCTTTTGTTAAGACACTTTATGATGCAAAGATCAGCAGTTCGAAATTTTATAGGAAAAAGTTCAGCCATGCCAAAGATGAGAAAAAAATCAATCATACCACGGTCTAATGCAGTAAGATTTTGATAGCTTAAATATCCCTAAATCACAACTACTCAAACCACAAATTAAACATGCCAATTATTTAAAATCTCACATAACTTAACCCAAAAAAAAAATTATTTACTTATTTAACTCCACAAAAATTTATAATTTAAAATAATTTATTAACAATTTAAAAATATTTTTATTTATGTATATCTTACAATCTCATATCATTAATCCATAATTCCATAATTTTATTTAAATGTATATTTAATAGACACTCCATGCAAACATATACTAATTCAAATCCTTATATTTATTTAGCAAGCAAATATTATAAATTTATTAAATTAATTATTTTTATTTTATATAAATCTGTAAAAAATTATCATTTATAATAATTTTCATAATCTAAATTATATTTTTATTTTGATATATTTTTGAATCTTATATTATTATGTCCTACTCCGTAGTGACATATATATGATTGGTTTTATTACTTTAGTTTGTACAGAGATTTGTTTTTCTATTTGTAAACTTTATCTTTAATTTTGAATTTTTATGACTACTAATGTTGGTCAACTGTCTCATTACGACTCCAATTTTCAAGGATGGATGTTAATTGTTTATATAGGTCATCCTCTCGTGCCTTATCTACTGCCATATCTCATAATTGCCATGTCCTTCTGTACAAGACACAGAAAACCATCCATGTAACTAATTAATGGTTTCCATGACAAAGTGATTATGTGAAGGGGAAGATGGTTGAAATATCAAATATTTGGAACATTAATTTCCACACGCATTATGAAACACAATTGTAACAAGTGATATGAAACAAAAGTGTAACAACTGATAAAATGTGTTAGTAGCCCCATCATGGAAGGATCTAAGTGCCTTTATTATAAACTAATTTATGATGAATAAAGATGAATGATGGAAGGTAATTTTTGTTAGCATTTAAAATTATATTTTAAAACTATAAAATTATATAAAGTAAATATGCATATAGCACATATAACTATGCATACTATAAAGATAAATGGCACTCTCTAGTCAAGGAGGAATTAGACTCATTTTTCAATTAATATAACCCACCGGTATTGGAGGTTTATCTTCAATAATGGTGGCATATGGAATGTTTCTTTCTTTCTTCACATATTTTATGTTAGAAAAATATGTTAAAATGATTGAATTCGAAAGAAATCATATTTCAAAAGATTCTTATAAGTGAAAAGGAACTTCAAAAAGTTTTTGTGACTTTAACATTAGAAGAGAATTTTAAATTCTAGTTTAAGTTTACAATTTTGAGATTGTTATGGTAAATTGATATTGAATTTTAGTCTAATATTTAGCTTCTAATCAACCATTGCAACTTTCCATTTTCAAGAAAATTTGAGCAGACTAGTAAATGTCTACATTACATCAAATGGAAATTATACTTAATATTACACCAAATGCAAGTTATACTTTATATTAAATAATTATTTATAGTTATATTTTATATTAAATATTTTTATTATAATATTGTAAATTATTATAATTTATTTTAAATTGTAATCTAGTAATTTTTTAAATCACAAAAATTGGAATAATCAAATATTATTTTACTTATATAGTTTCTAATGACTATTTATAATATCTTATTTTGTATACATGTATTTTTTGTATGTTATATACATAAAATACATCTATACAAAAAGGAAAAAGTAGTGACATTGCCACCATGTAGTTTTTGATCTCACTTAACGTCCAAATGTTTCAAATGTTTCAAGACTCTAGAATAATCATAAATATAATTATTACTTAAAATTTCACTCCTTTATCATGAAAGGAAAGAAAAAATCAAAAGCGCTAAAAACACATATAATTTTAAATTCGTTTTTGAAAATATATAATTAATTATTGCCTATTTATGAAATTTAGACTTTAATATTGATTCAAAATAATTATATAAAGAGAATTTAATGGTTGAGATAATTTACACTTAAATACATATTTCTTATATAAAATAAAAATAAATTTCATATATATATATATATATATATAATATCAAATTTATTATAAAAATATATTAATTATAGTTTACAGGGTATTGTAAGGCATTTTTTGGTATAAATATTATTGGTTCGAAACTCTATGAGAAAAATCTAGCCATGCTATGCGCTAGTGTGGTTGAGGACAAGTGAGATCCCTAGACGATTTTCATGACTTAGATGTCCCTAGTCATAGCTACTCAAGCCATAAATTACACATGTTATTTGAAGTATTTTAAACATTCATTGATTTAATCTCTTACTCATTTTCAAATAACTTAAATGTGAAGTTAGTAAAAAAATGTATTATCCTAAAAGTTTATTACCTAGTCATAGCATTTCCCTAACTTAGTTAAAGGATTTAGTAAATATATAAACTACTTACCGAACATATAAATAAGAAACACTCTCTTAATTTCAAATAAGATATTGAATATGTACTATAAATATATACTCTTATTATTGTAAAGATTATTGAGGTAAAATGTTCATTCTACAAGCCAGTATGAGGGGGTGTGTAAGTATGCTTGTGCACAACGTGGAGTTGACATGTGCCCCTTTTAAAATAAAAATAAAATACACTCTAAATAGAGAAATAATCTAGGCTATAATAAAAAAAAATGAATATGCTATGCATATAAAGTAATTTCATGTAAAGTAATTAGAAGTAAAAGAAATATGTGAGTAAGATGTTTAAACCCTATACTTTTCAAAAATATTTCAACACGGGATTTAAATAAAATATTTAATGATCTATGTTAATTAATTTATGTCCATATCAACTTCAAATATATCTATATATAGAAATTAAATTGTTAAAAAAAAATATTTTAATACGAATTAATATTGACATATACTTAAACTATATTGATAATAAAAAACTACTTTAATTTGTGCCAATAAATTGTCTCAATATATATGCTATATAAAATATTTTAATATCAACTATGTATATAATTAAAAAAAATTATGTATATATTATAAGAATAATAAGTTTTTATCATTAAAACATTTGAAATTCAATAATTTATAGCTTGCTTCTCTAGACCATTCAAAAATTCAATTTAAACAAAGAAAAATTACACATTGTATCTTACTGTTTTACACATGAATTTTTTTGAAAATTTGATCCTCTTGGCTCATGTTTAAACTATACTTATATATATTGAAAAATATAAAATATAATAATAGTAAATAAATAATAAATAATGAAGATAATATGATCTAATAAATAAATAAAATAGTAAATAATAATACCCGAGTTAATTATATATATATATATATATGTATATATAGGAGAAAGTAAACTATAAAAATAAATAAAGTTAACAAAAAGTAAAAATAAATCAAATAAGAAAGAATTAAATTAAGAGAAATATTAAATTAAGTAAAACTTAAAATAAAGAAATAAAAGTTGTATGTTGACACATGGAATGTGTGCATGTGGATCCATTTCCATTGTTTGGTTTATTTAATGGATGATGAGGAAGATAAGATTCGTCATTCCTTCATCCATTCTCATAGGAGAAAAGTGTTGTGAGACAAAGGATTCCTTGGGAGTAGTACCTTGATTGAGGGCTTGGAGGTGTCCAGCTGTAGAAATATTATGTGTAGTTGAGCCTACGGTTAGATGGAGGGTCATTCCAAAAATTTGTGTTGTAGTTAGCAGAATTCAAAAAACATTCAACTCTAAAACCACAAGTAAGGAATATCGTCGATACAGGTAAGTCGTCTCTACTCGCGTTTTTGAAAATTCTATGTTAATTAGTTGAATCAATGGGTGTTGATTATTAATCATATAAATTGATGAATTATTTGCATATTTTAAATCGGGGTTGTTACAAAAATGTGGAAGAGGACATAAAGACCCATTGAATTCCTATCCAAATCTGTGACATTTAAACATTTCTAATTACCTATTAGAACATTAACATTCCCTTTAAAAGTAATAAATATCAAAGTACGAATGAAGTAGCGGAAAAGCTATTACAAATTATATGAACATTTTAAAACAAGAGCTACATATTAGCTAGTACTTGCCGCGTAGCTTAAATATAACTTAATTATAACTAAAAAATAATAAAGACAAAAGTTTCATCACAAAAAGAAAACAAGTAATAAAATGTTATATTGTTGAAAGCCATCACCAAAAATTAAAAAATATAATTAATTAATATTGTTAATATTAACATATATATACACTTTAATATATATTTTTATTTTATTTTTATGTATTTATGTCTTTTTTATGTATATATAATTAAATTTATTAAAATATTTTTTTAATATAATAATAATTGATTTTAAATTGAAAATATGGAGAAAAAACTATAATTCATGAAAATGGAAATAGTAGAAAAAAAATCAAACAAATAAAAAATTAGTAGGTAATAGAAATAGAAGTTACTAAAGAGCCCATAATAAGACCTCAACCAATCACCTTACAAATAAATAAATTTAAATAATAACATAAATTGAATTCCCAAAATTAAATTATAGATTAATGGCAAAAATTTTTGGTAAATGCAAACTAATACATAGTAAAAAAAAAAATTAAATACACAAGTATAATAAATAAATTTCTTTTAATAGTACTGCGACATTTACCATATTAATATACTTAAGAAAAACAATAAAACAATAAAAAATATAGTCAGAAAAATAAGTAAATTACTTCCTATTATTTTAAGTAAGCATTATTTCTTTAATAATATTTTTAAATAATAATTAATAATTATTAAAATAATAATTAATAATTATTAAAATAATAAAAATCTTATTAAAAATGAAAAGTAAATTGGCTGAATAATATTTTAAATAATTAATACAAATTATTTCCAATAACATTTCTAAATAATTATTAAAAATAAATCTGGATGAAGATTAAACATTTCAAACATTTTGATTTCTAGAAACTTAAGGCGTGACAAACAATTATCTACACGTTTTCTTTTTTTTTTTATTGGCCAAAACTCAACCAGGGTGGAATTGTGTTCGTTGGGAATTTAGGGTTCGAAAAACATTATTAACATCTTGAAACTTAAGGCATGACCAGCAGTTCTCTACACATGTTTTGTTTAAATTTCAATTAGGGTGGGATTTTATTCGGCGGGAATTTAAGGTTAGAAAAGCCTTATGATTTATATAAAAATATAAGGTCAATGGTTAATGATATAATATGAGCAAGTAGCTACAAGGTGTAGAATTGGAGGATGCTGTAGTGTAATGACTACATGTTTGAAATTCTAAGGATGTCCCACCTACTTAATATTCAACAAAGGTTTATAGCGGCATTGATCGTTATCCCATATATGTCTCACTTGCTGAACTCTCTACTAGACTTACCTTATGTTCCAAGAGTATATTAGCCTAGCTGTTAAGTCCTCTTAAACTAGATTATATTATACTTTTTTATTACCATACTCTCATATTTTATCATCTATTTTTAGATTATATAAAATATAAAATAATGATAATTTTATTGAAAATACATATATTATTTAGATAATATATCAATATTAAGAGGATAAAAGTCCTCTTAAGATATAAAATTATTCCTTCACATGTTATCAAAATAAGAATTGTTCAAAATACAAAGGGTGCAAGTTTACCCTATTGATATGTTCTCATGATGGAAATAAAGAAATAATGCACTAGAAATTATAATTTGAATATTTTTATCCATTTCAACAATTATAAAGCACAATATTAATATATATTTTAGCGATGATTTTCGGAAAAAAATTCTTTAGACAAATTGAGAAGTACCAATCATTTTAGGAATAATATAGCACGAAACAATATGGTAAATTTATTTTAAAACTAGTAAAATAGAAATAATATAAATCAACTAAATAAAGTATTTGTATTGATTTTAATGACAATATTAAAAAAAAGGTGCATCATTTGTTTTAATGATAATAAAGTGAAAAATTATTCACTACATTTGTCGAATAAATGATAATAATAAATTCACACTAAAGATTAATTTCAATATTTAGATGGTGGAAATTATCAGGTGAAATGACTTTTGGAAATTATCTATTGAAATCACATAATGCATCTCAATTTTATAACTCATATTTTAAATTGGATTTTTGTACTTTGTTTGTTTGGTTGTGATTCATGTATTAATACTTATAAATTAAAATAATTATAATGTTATGATAAAAAAAATATTTACAAATAAAACTATATAGTGGGTTGGTATATGTAATGCTTTAAAACAAAAATCACAGACTACAATATAAATAGAATGATGAGGAATACATAAGGTTGGAGATGCTAGGAAACGATGTATGAGGGGTAGAAGCTAGGAGGGTGCATGGCAGTCGTCACACTAAAATATAATGGTTAAAGATGTCACAATGGTTAAAGATGTCGCAATACACGATTCCTAATGACTGCAATTTTCTTTGAACACCTTGCATGAGTTTCTATGAAACATTCACTCGACATGATGATGGATTAACTTGAATTTACAAAAAATTAAATGCATGGATCCTATGAAAATCAAGGTTGATATGATAGAGAGCTTTACTAGACTAAATGGATGACATGCCTCTTGTTCTCCCTATCAACCCTTGAATGATAATCATGCATCGCAGGGGTAGATTCACATCATCGTAAGTGGTTAGATTGTATATGAAGCTCACATTTGATCAAACGAAGGAGAAATTTAAAATTTTGAAAATCATTGTATTACCAAGACATTCCACTTCTGATAGCATCCATAAAATTGGAGGTAATTTCTAACTATAGGGTTTGTCATTTTGAAAAATAATCTTCCTTTATTATCTTATATGCTTTAGGTGCCTCTCCTTTTTGCAACCTTTAATATTTTTGGGTTCTATTTCCACATTTTCTTCTTAGCGCCCTTGATTGGAGTTCACCTTCCATCTTGCTCCCATTGACCCTCTTTGGAATTCTCTCCCACTGCTCTTCTTGTCCTCTCCTAACCTAAAATTTTACGTATCTTTCTCCTCTTGCTTCTTATACTCTATTTTCATGTTGGTTACTCTATCTATGCCACCCCTTATATGCCTCCTTGGGTTGATGAATCCTCTCTCTCCCCTTCTCACATTTATAAATTTTTCACCCCCCTATTTTGGGTGTCTTTCCTCATCATTTTCAACCATGACTTGATATTGAGCACAAAACAAAAGATGACCTAGATACTATAAAAATCATGGAGGGTCATGGGTCCAAGAATGGGTTGAATATTTCACATAATTATACAAGTCTCAAACTCCACAACTCATTCAAGATGAAATTGTTGTTGTCGAGTAAGATATTGCTAGAGAATGTGGATACTTGACTAATTTATAAGTGATTACTGAGATTGCTAATTGGGTGCTAGACATAGGCAATACACCGGGAAGGTTCAGTCAGTACATGTATATAGTTGATACATATTTGCATATGGATATTCTCTTAGGATAAGGTTTGTTGGATATGAATGAAGCCAAGGAGAAAATCGACATCATCCTAGATGAGTTACAACTATTTTTTTAAAATCTTACACAAACATATGAAATGAATTGAAAACCGCCTTGGTCTGCATCTAGAATTAAGAAGTTCACTTGGTAAAAACAATTTGATAATGGTAAATCTCTCATACATCTCTGCATATACCTGAGGGGTGATATTTTTTACAAAATATCTATTATTTATATTATTTCATTTTATATTACTTGGTCACTCAAAATATAATATTCTTCTTACCAAATTTTATTGTTTTGAGAATTTTTTTATTTATTTATAAAAATGAAAGTCAAAATAGTTATTCTTTAGCCATAGTTCTAGTTTCTCTTGTGGTATGCAATAGAAAAATATAAACATTCGAAATGTTTTCTTTGTAGATAAACAAATAAAATTTAAAATTACTTTCCTATAAGGATGAAGAAAGAATAATTAAAAGTAAGAGAAATAAAACATGGCATTAATTATAATATTATATATCTTCAATCAGAGGTTTTGATGGTTTTAGAATCGACCTCTTTTTTTTATCTAATCTATATGAAATAATTAGAAAGCGAAGACATTTTTTTAGATCGAACATTACTTAATTTATGTATTATTATGTCACTACCCCTAGGGCAATGATATATACTGACCATGATCAACTATTGTTTTGACTGTACCGCTAATTTTTTGGCATTACCATAGTTGAACATTGGTTTTGAATTTTTTTTCATGTTGACGTAGGCAGGCCACCACCGAAGTTACGGATTTCGAGGCTATTGATCAGACTCTGCTGTTCCGTCTACTTTTTGAACATTGGTTATGAAATTTTTTTAACGCTGGTCAGCCGGCAGCACCAAGGTTATGGATTTCGAGGCCATACGTCAGCTTATGGATTTCAAGGCCATACGTCAGCCTTTGCTGTTTGTCTGCTTTACGATGTGGTAAGCCTTTTCTTTTTGGTCTCGTCAATGGCATCATTTTACTCCTCGTTTATGGTGGGGTTAGCCTTTTCTTCAGTGATTTCCATGTCTGTAATATGTTGGTAAAGGTATACAGCATACGCGAACATATCCAAATAACAGTTCTATTCCTCGTCGAGACAGTGTGCATTAGCCCGAGAATGAAAGGCTAGTTGCAGATTCATCTGCTTGAGCCTTTTATCATAGCGCTAGATGAATTGCTGTAGGATTCACTGGTCGTTACCTCCTCTTTTTTCTGAACAAATCCATCCATACAGAGTTTGAGGAGTGAGGGAGGATATATGCCTTTTCCAGGATAAATGTTTGTACTCCACAACCCACATGGTCTCTTTAGTTAAATTTACCAGTTCAAGGCTCTCAATGGAGTTTGCTGCCAGACCTGGGAATTTTTCTCCACTTTCTGAGGTAATTTTTGTCAATTTCTGTCAGACTAAAGCCATTATGCTGAAAAAGCAACATACTGTAAGTTTTCATGAATTTACTTTTGTCGTGAACCACAATGGGAAGCATTGCATTTTTAGATTGAAAAATCTAGAATAAAGAGCATGATTTAGGCCACTGCAAAATAGTGAAGAACCTTATCAGTAATTTGAAATTGTTCACTGAATCTTATTGCTTTATTTGTAGTTATTACAGTTTAAATGTTATTGAAACCGTTTTATTTGATTAAGTAAAGTAAGGAATTTTTTCCCACCTGTCTTTCTTCAATTTATTTGCAATTACTTTATGCTATTATTTGTTAAAACCACTCCTACTGACCGATATTTACTTTTTGTAAATGCAACTTTGATCCATTTCTATCTCTTTTCTCTATGCTTTCTTAAGCCATCAAATCTGGATGCAAATGTGATTTACTATGTTAGAAATTCTTCATCTTATATAAGATTACAAGTATTTTTAGCTTGTTCTCTATTAATCGAAAAACACTAGCAATTCCTCAAGCACATTACAGAGATTGAAGGAACTTTAACACTGTACAAAGCACATTATGTATTGTTAAAGCAGAGCAAAGCATGTTTTAGATAATTTCAATAACTCTATATACTACAATATAACTATTGTTCAGTTATGTACCATGAATGGAGCTCAGCTTAAACAATTCTATCAAAATAGAGTGTATATAACTCTGTCATTGTACTACTGGATAATTTTATCATGGTACTGCGGGATCCTTATCCATTAGGGAGATACCTTAACTCAACTTAGTACCATATATTCACCCTCTGTATCTATTTCATTCATGTAATAATTTTTGTTCTCTTTTCCAAGTTTGCTGCTTTATTATGAACTTATACAATTTTCATTTTCCTCGTTGGTGGTATACTTGTCTTCAAATCAATGTTGATCTTTTTCCTTCACTCACTGTGCTATCTGGTCGAATAGCATTATTACTCTTTCATTTTATTTACCCAGTTGGAATTGGATGCTATGTGTTTCTTTTAAGGCACTATAAAAAAATTTCGTGAACGTTACTCTTATGCGTTTAAGTTAGGTTCTCTTGTGGTATGTATATAGCATTGAGTTTTCACTAACAACTAATTTGAATGTAGATATAATTTGAATTGTTTGTCTGTTTGCTTGTTCTGGTTTTCATAAATATTGAAGCATTTCAAATTTTCTATATGTTTGCATTAAAATTTAGTCATGTTTGGATTTCTATGATTCTGGGCTTAAAACAATTGAAGTTTCAAATTTGGAATCAGAGGAAAATGAAAAACATTGAAAAAGTTTCTAGGTTGTTTGCTAAAAATTCTAGATTTCTTTTCGTTACGAGATTTAATAGTTAGATGTTTCCTCTTTGATATTTTCCTTCTGCTCCACATTAAGTACCGGAAAGGATGAGTACGCTTTTCTACTTCAGATGGAGAAAGAGTATCCTTTGGACACATATGGAGAAAGAGTATCCTTTGGACAAAGAAAAATAATATTGTGCTTAATCGTAGATATCTCAACTATTATACTCATCGTAGATATCTCAACAGCCGAGTTCAATTACAAATTTTCATTATCTCGGCATGGCTTCCACTTTATTTATGGAGAACATATCTGCATGTGAATTTACGCCAGTGTGCCATTTCGGTGAATATCCTCCCTTTACATTTAAGAGGTTTCCACTTTATTTATCGAGAACGTTTATTCCTATGAATTTATGCCAGTGTACAATGGTGCTTCCATCCATTTTCCGTAAGTCTTTCTGAAACAATCAAGAATTGTTTTCATGCCAGTGTACAATGATGCTTCCATCCATTTTCCCTAAGGAGATTTCATGTTCTATCTGAAACAAGCAAGAAGCAGTTTCCCGTCTGAGACAAGCGGCGCAAAAGCTGGTTGCGGAGAAGAAAGTTTCCTCTGATGGTTTGACATCTTTTGGTATTCTGTCATAGTCTGGGATGACGAAGATTATTTCCTAAGCATTCAGGCATAAATCTTGGCAATAAATTCTGCAAATAGATGAGAGCAAAGTCCATAGCAAGTTTCGCAAACTAAAGGAGGAGCTCTCGGGGAGAATGGTTCTTCTGTCAGGCTCTCACCATTAAGCTGGATCCGGAAACAACGAAAGACAGAAAGCGTTGAGCTTTCAATTCAGGCGTTATTAATCACTGCATGCATGTTATACGTGTCGGTGCCAAATCTGTTTGCGTCTTTATTTCAATGTAACTTTAATGTCATGTGGTGCCTCATTGGGTTTAATGAACGTTACAATTGGATACTACATAGTCTGACCATTAAAAAATGCAGTTTGTTATTTTTTGGAAGTTTTTTAGGTGGGTTTTTTTGTCAAAATTCGGCAGTAATTTATTGGAATCGTAAATTTGATAGCTAGTTTTTGCACAAGCTAGTTTTTGCACAATCAAAGGGGTTTTCCAGGGTGGGCGCCGAATCCAAATATACAGTTAAAAAACCATTTTAACTGCAACAAATCAAGATTTAACCTCAATTTCTTCAGTCGGATTCCGTCACCAGAATTTCCAAAAAATCACACATCTTTTTCAAAATAAATCATATAAACTAAATATTTTTAAGGAATATCACTATTTCCAATAATGGCATCGAACGATAGCTCCATACTGTAACAAAAATTCCAAAAAAATATAAAACATAATACTTCCTGGAGCGCCTCTTAGAGGAAGGAAAGAAACCTCCTCAAGTTCTATCAGAAAAACTACAAAAAGGAGAAAACACATCCATTTACCGGTACCGCATAAAATTATAGCGTTGGTTCACTTAATTATTCGTATTGTTTTCAACCTAATTATATGTAGCAGCCAGGGTTATAATTTATATTTTATTTAAGATCATAAGGTTGTTTTTTATATAAAAAAGTTTATAACTCAAACTCATAATTCTCTATTATGAACAAAGTAAATTGAAAAATATATAAAAACCATCCATAAACTTATAACAAAGAGACTACAACATTTTTCACTTAATTATTCGTATTGTTTTCAACCTAATTATATGTAGCAGCCAGGGTTATAATTTATATTTTATTTAAGATCATAAGGTTGTTTTTTATATAAAAAAGTTTATAACTCAAACTCATAATTCTCTATTATGAACAAAGTAAATTGAAAAATATATAAAAACCATCCATAAACTTATAACAAAGAGACTACAACATTTTGAAACATCAAAATTTGAACGAGCCAAAACATAATTCCAATCAACATCACTTAATGTGGATTTCCACATTATATCGTTTCATTCACGTGACAAAAGGTACCATTTCTTGACTATACGTGTACCCTGTACATATAGACTACGATGTAAAATAGGCACCCCTGGTTTACTAAATTATCCCTTTATCTGAATTATTTTGTGTACTAATTTTTATATATTTATTGTTGTAATTTATGTAAAATGTTTGCATTTTGATTTTGATATTATTTTGATTGAATTGAATATAATATTAAGTGTTTTCTTGTTTTTAATGAATATTTTTTTAGATTTTTTTGGAAAAATTAAATAAAAGTCACTTCGTGGTAATGTGTAGGAAAGCAAAAATAATAGCGTTTTTATTATGCGGTTTTTGTTGATTATAAGAATAGTGTCCTTGTTATCTTTTTTATCAGTTTACTCAAATATCAAGTGTGGACATCTATTGGAAGAAGAATTAAATTTCACATGGAATGTGTATCCATTATGCTTACTTCTGAGTAGACCCACATTGAAAACACATAAAAAATGTCTCGAACACGTTTTTTCGTGTATTTTTAATTTTCTCAATGTGCACCTACATAGAAGTATGTAGAATGGGTACTCATTGGATGTGGAATATAAATTTTCATTCAACAAGTTTCTACACATGAAATTTGAGTAAACCGATAAGAAGATGAATCAAAGATACAATTTAAATATTGAATAACATTAACATCTTCAATTATGTTAGTTTTTTTAAGACTAATTTTGTTAGTACATTTTTTCAAGCTCATTTTTAACTCAAAATTTCCCTAATGAAATTTGCAATACATAATTAATTTTTTAAACCTATTTTAACTACTTAAAACACAAATAATAATGTTGAATTAAGAGAAAAATTATTTGATTTTAATTTTATATATCTTTGTTCTCATCATGACTACCTTTCCTTATGAGAGAATAAGAGAGATGAAATATTTCCATCAAGCCATCAATGAAATATGTGATTCAAAAGTCTCTTCTGAATGTACATATTAAACTTAAATCTTAGCATATCTTGTTCCCATGCATCCTCTTATTTTATCTAGTTTATTTTCTTATTTTCTTTCTTAGATTCATATTCCTCTCTTTCTTTTTAATCTTTTAATCTTTCTTCTTTCTTTCTGATATATATAAAGACTTTGGTTTTACAAGAATTTTTTTTTACTTATTTTTATTGGAGTATATTTATGTTTTTGTATTTTTCTTTGCATTCGATCTACTTTTGTTCTCTTTATTATTAAAATTGTTTCCACTTAAACCTTGTATTTTATTTTTAGTAGGGGAATTTCAGGTATAAAATGAGGCTCCTAAACGATATTATAAAATAATACTTGAAATAATAAAATAAGAGACGAATTTTTAGAGGAAAATAAAAATATTGTTTTAATTGTATTTTTCGCTTATGTTCTTATATATTTACTCAAATTCCACATGTATACACTATTTGGATGTGGAGTTCAATTTTTTTTCTAAATAGTACCCACACTGCATGATTTTGAGTAGATCCCCACCCAAAAAATTGAAAATATATGAAAAAACACATTAAAATATATTTTCATTTTTTTTGGTGTTGATCTACTAAGAATCTATAGAGTGGGTACTCCTTGGATGTAAAATTAAATTCAGTATGTTTTTTCATATATTTTTCCAATTTATTTTGATGTGGATCTACTAAAAAATATGCAAGTGAGTATTCCTTGGATGTAGAATTAAGTTCCATGTCCAATGGATGTATACATTTGAAATTTGAGTAAACCTATGAGGATATAAGTCAAAAAACAATTAAAAATGTATTTTTTCTATGTTCCGTCTAAATATATTCACCTTTGGGGATGCCATCATCATCATGAGTCTTATTGGTTATTCTAAAATTGTCTTTGTTAATACATTTCTTTTTTTATGCTAATTTTTTAACTCAAAATTACCTTTATGTCTATCTCTTCACTCATACTAGATTACAATTGGGTCAACCTTTTCATTATCTTTTCATGTTTCTTCTATAATTTTGAGAACACATCCATAATTTCTTATAATTGATAGATTCTCTTAATCTTCTTATGAATGTCATGACAATTTGGAATGTTTCCTTTTCTCTTATTTAGGAATGAATTAACACGATTGATTTATTGAATGATTTTTTTTCATAATATAAATATTATAAATTTATCCAAAAGACCATATTAATTTATATTATCTTTATAAAATATTTCTCTAAATCCACTTCCACACATATTCTAGTAAATATTCTGGTACATGAGTACAAATTTTATTTTCTCTCCCCTTATTAATAAAAAGACTCAATTTATTTTAGATATTGTTAAAATTAATATCATCCTAAATCATATATGAAAAATGAAATAACATAACACACAAAAATCCATTGTGATATTTTCTTTTCAGTAAAACATCTGACACTGGTGCTTAAAGATAGAACCTTGAATCTCATAAAAAATATCCTTTAGTGAAAGATGAAGTCTATGTCTTCCTTAAAATTAAATAAAACATGGAAAAGCTTGTTTTCAAAGTAGATCAAATTATTTATTCATTGAAATTGAGAGCTCAGTTCTACTACCTACTAGTATATTTCCATCATAACCATGGATCCACCAAACATCGAGAGGGATCAATTTTTAATGATAAAGATTTAAGCTTTTTAATTTCTTTATAAAACATAACATACATGCATAATTGACCACCTTCCTTTATGTAGTTGATAATGAAATATTTTAATGAATATGGAGATTCACATATTTTATTTATAAAACAAATTGTCCTTAAGAAAATATTATTCTTTTATTAATACATTTTAAAATACATATCAATATTATTTATTTAACCTTGCATAGGGAATTATTTTGTTTATGACCTACATTGAATATTTTTATTATTAATAGTAGTTTTTGAATCCTACATATCAATTTTATATTAAAAGTTGAATGATTTACACATGTCCTCTCATTAGGAAATAAACTAATTTAATTAATTATTTCTTACTCCTAGGCATTGTAATATTTTACTATGATCAAGATATATGTGTGAGTATGTGCGCGCATGTGATTTCTCTCTCCATATACATATATACAAAGTTTCAATTGAAATATATTAGTGAACATGAATATTAATATTTATTTTTCTTGTAAAATGAAATCTATTATCTTTGGAAACAAGAAATTACATCATTAAATACAAATAGTTGGTTGGTCTCTCACAGGGGAAACAAGGCCATAGCCAAAGATAAACTCACCAGAGAGATGTGAGAGACAACTGGAAAGTATCAAATGTTACAAACATACTACCTAAACCTATATGGTGGCCTATCCAAGTTAATAAAACTGCAAGAGTAACACCATGTACCAAATCAATTAAACATAATCAAGTTATTGGATATGAATCAAATCTTGTTACGGTGATTGATTCAATTCGATATGCCAAAGTTATTGGTACTACTGGTGGAATTCAAGGTGTTATTTCGTATCGTCTCCCTTATTAACCCAATTTTTTTGTTTTTTTATAGAAAATAAAACATCATCTAGAATATTACATCTCTTTTATATCTCATTTATGGTTATGTGTGTGTGTGTTATTTTGGCTAATTTCTAAGTTAAGTGTCACATTGTTGCCACAACTCCATTTTTAACAAGGCTGCATAGCTAGCGTTTCTTGCCGCTTAGTTTAATAAAATATTTTAATGTCATGATGTGTTATATGTACTCCAAACAATAATAAAATTGTAAAATGATTTATATGAATATTTTTTTAACCTTTTTTTTAATTTTCTTAATATAATTAAACTTTGTTTTGGTAGATAAAGATTGTGTGTGTGTGTGTGTGTAAAATTGACATTGAATAGAAAGATAACAAGTTAATAATTATTTATTTAATATTGAATGATGATAATTTTTTTATATAATCCTCATATTATAGTACACATGTCATGTCATTAGAGTATAGATTGATATAATGATAATTGTACAAATTGTACACATGTTATTTTTACATTTGTTTGCAAATATATATATATATATATATATATATATATATATATATATATATATATATGTAAATTAAAAAATAAAATCCATAAAAAAATGTGTATTCAATACTTTACACCAATGAGAAAATGGAATTTTTGAATTTAATTACAAACCATTTGTGTTTATGGTACATAGTAATTAATATATAATGTTATTTTTCAAATTATTTATATTTATTGTACATAGTGATTAATAATAGAGTACACAAAAGTCAATTCTTGTCATCATTACACAATAAGAGGGGAGACATTTCAACGAATTATATTTGAGATAAATAGAAATAAATTTTATTTAAAAATAATAAATTTAATTTCATAATGTTAAACTTTGGGTAGATTTTTTTTTTTTAGCCAAATAAAAACTAATAGCAAGTCAATGAAAAACTAAATACGTTATATCGTGCCCGCGACATGTATAATAAAAAAAATGAGATAAAGTACATGAACATTTCTTTTTCATGCTTTATCAATACTTAAGTACAAAGATGCATTTATTTAGTTGTTTATTTTATGTTTTGTTCCATGTCAGAATAATAGATACCCTTGATTCACAGATGCCTAAATCCTTTACCACACTAATATTATGACCAACAACATTTTCCTTGAACCCAACATTACACTACGTCTTTATTTTCTCATTTTGACATCATTTTTAATTTGGATCCCTAGTGTAGTATGGTGGTACCCACACATACTCGTTTAGAAAGGTTATAACAAATTGTTAAAAAACGGGGTGATATATATTTATACAAACATGGTATTATTTGTGCTTCACCATTATAAGCATATCATTCCACATGATACGGTTATTTCAAATCACTAAAATTATAAGAGTTTCCTCTTTGCTATACCACTGCGGTATAATGTATTTAATTAGATTTTATAGGGCGCTAGCTTGGCATATATCTCATATGGGATACTCTTTGACTCATTAGTTTACTTGGTATTTTATCCCATCGAAATGTTTATCAATCCTTATTATTTAGAGTAATTTCTAAATGGCTTTGCTATGTGTTATATAATTGTTCCTGGTATTAAATTGCTTGGAATTTTCTAGATACCCATCCTATTTATACTATGATCGAGAGGGTGGGGTTAGTTGGCACTTTAATTTTCATACCACAAAACTTTCTATCTTTGCAGTACAATTGTAATCATTGCAGTCTAACTATTGGAAAGTGCTTGGATTGTTCCAATGTAAACACCTTAGTTAGAATCGGCTTTGTGGCAAACATTCACTCCAACATTCGATCGCTGTGAGGAGCTCTACTCTGGAACCCTAAGATTTCATACTATAATGTAACTCTAACATGGTCGACTTTTCTTCTTCTATCCCGAACTTTCTCTGAGGGTTTCCAATGTTGTTACGAGGTAATGACAGTGAAAGAGTTATATGGATTTGATTTTCTCTCTATCCTTATTCTCTTATTCTAAATTTGGTCCCATTTTTTGTCTCTTAATGTAGGTACCATATATTTTATTTGTGATTCTTTGCATGGCACCCTTACTGGTTATATTTTCTATAGGGCCGCTCTTCTAATAGGCCAATAAGTAGTTAGAGTTTTTTTTTGTTTTTCTGTTACTCTAGGCTTGTCGTAATTTGAATTACTACTCCCTTATTCTCTGTTGCATTCATTTTCTCTTATAGGTTCACTGCACTCTTAACAGAAAGATAATGGGACATCCTTCATCACTATAAGTTTAGTACCTTCCAAGGGGTTCCTCTATTCATTTACCACTTAATTATAGTAGGAAACAAGAGGGTTACTACTCTTCCTTACCATGAAATTTCTTTCCAAATGATCCGACATATGTATATTTACTCTCTTCTTTTGTAGTCTACACAAGGACTTGGTACATGATTACCAACCCTGGTAGTGCATATCTTCTATCTTTTTAGAATATCTCACAATTACCAAGTTCTACCTTGTATCTATACTTATGGAACCCCTCAATTTTTATTTCTAGGTCTACAATTCTCCATCCAGAACTTAGTTGTTTTCAAATGTTGAACTATGGAGGATTCATCTTTGCATTATATTTGTATAGTAATAGCTAGCCCTAAATAGAAAATGGTTTCCCTTAAATATTAATTTAATTATAAAAAATACGGTCATTTGATCGCTTTGCACACTCTGTTGAATTACTGTGTAACACAATTAATGTTACAATTATTCCTTAATTATAAGGTCACAACAATGTTTTTACAACTATAAAATTATTTTCTTTTACAATTTTTGCAACTGTAAGTTATTTGCTACATATACTATATGTATTGTTTACTTCTAGGTACATACTTAATGCACATGAACTATTTATTTCCTGATAGTTATATCTTTTGTCGTAATGGATGTTCATATTCGGCCACATTTTTTTAACTTAAAATGTCTTCTCTTTTGATAACAACTATTCACGTGAACTATCAACCACGGGATAGTTCCCTCATTAGTCTTCTGAGAGTGTTTCTTTTGCTTCTTGATGTATATCATGTGAACTCTTATTTCTATAATTGTAGCAACAAGCTTAGATATTTTTGAATATCTTCTTATATTTACTAGAGTTTGGGGCTGAGTCGAACAGGAAGGTTTAATTACATGTTTGTTGGATTCTAACCCTTAAGGGTTTTCCTTTAGTTCTAAACAGATACATAGTGCTCCATCATTTTAACACTATGATTAGGAACTCAACACATTTTTATATATTTAAATATCAATAGGAATTCCTACTTTTTGAGTTTCGAATTAATAGCTTCAACGTTACTTCTCAACGCATTTATCAGTTATTCCTTTTTATTCTAAGGATTAACCAAAACAAGAGTTTTCAACAATACAGATCAATGTTTTTATTTTATTCTCTAACAAGAAAAAACCATCTCTCTCTCTCTCTCTCTCTCTCTCTCTCTCTCTCTCTCTCTCTCTCTCTCTCTATATATATATATATATATATATATATATATATATATATATATATATATATATATATATATATATATATATATTAAAGAAAATGTTTGAGTGCTAGATAGTTCTTGTACCTTTATTCCAACTTTGAAATACCACACCTGCAGTTTGTTTTCAATGCATCACAACATAATACCATACATTCAAGAAGATAAATTTCAAAATTTAACCTAGATCATTAATTCCTCCACAGGGAAGCATAAGTTTTCATTCATCATTTATTGTCCTGTCTACTTGGGATTCAAATACTTATCGTAGCAGTTTATGAAAATGTTAAGGCCCTCTTAGACCACCTCACCATAATCTAGCATAATATTTGGCTATCCCCCATCTACTGTCTCTTTTAGTGAGATTCACAATATCTTCCACGGATAAGGGCTTTTGATACACTCTAAGAAGTTTACGGCCCTATACTATCGTTTCACCAATCTTTATCTCCTATAGGTGTTGGGTTGTTACTATCTTTCTCTCCCATAGTAACTCCCTCTCAATGAGTATTAGATAAACAAATTTTTTCTCTAGGTGTTAAACATTTTATGGTCTTAGCAAGCGCTTTCCCCCCATCCTTCTCTTGAGTTCCTAACATTTTTCTCGAGGCATCTCCCTTTCTTTTTCCAATTATCCCCCCCCACCCATCCCCTTTTCTTTGGATAACTAATATTTTTCCTTAAAAATTTTCCTAACTAAATAGATACTTAAACTCTCTGAGTGATCTTGGTCTATTTCCAAACAATTATAAAAGGATAATTTTTTTTCTTTTAAAAACATGAAATGCATATATTTTCATTAAATGTTCCATAACCATGTTCACACATAGCTTCTTCAAAACTGTACATCCATCCAGATCATCAATATTCTTCAATTTTAACTAACTCATCTTTTATTTAAAAATAAATAACAAAAACAATACAGAGTCATCAGGGACATTACATGTTCTATCCTCGTCATTTTTCATTCAATCCTCTCTAACGTGTCATCATAGTCCTTCACAAACACATGAATATTTTCCATAGAATGGATCAGATCCATTCAAAACCCATTCCAGTCCAATAGAGTGTGTCCCATTAGAAATTTCATTTTCCAATATAAGTCAATTATAAGCACATACTGGTTAATTCTACCATTAGTATGTCTTGTGTCATGGATCCATTATTTTCATTGTGCTATAACTTAGAATTTGAAGATGAAATTTCTATGGGATGTTGCTTCCCCCTTAGCCCTGGCCACCTCCACCTACACGTGAGATGGGATTTTCTTCCTGTATCTAGCTAGAAATACATATATAAATTGATGTGGAAGGGTGTTTCCTCTATGAGAATGCTTTTCATACTAGCTAGGTCCTCTTATTACTTTATATCTCATTCTAGGTATTGTGGGAGCTCTATGTTGAACCTGTGTAGCTAGTAGCATCTAGTACATAATAAACATGCCTACTTTCCATCGGGTCCTCCACACCCTGCCAAAATTCTGATTCTCCATCAACAAGTCTCCTTTTCCATCTAAGCTCTAGTCCCCCTATTGCACTATATAATTCCAACCTCATGCACCACCTTTTCACTGCCTGCCCTTCGAATTGCACACTTATCACTCAGGCTGAATTATATCTGACTCACAAACCTATCAATCATTATACTCCCACCACCCTTCTTGTGATGTTACATAATGGCCTCTACTCAAACGAGAGCACTCAAGATCTATATATATTCTACACTGCCGAAACATAAGTGTCCCTAGAGGTATCAATCAGTGCCTTTGACTAATAGTGAAATTCATGTGTTTATAACACATCTCTGTTTGTTCATCCTTGAAAAAGATGAATGTATCTATTTGAATAAGAATAAAAAACTGAATGATCCAGGAAATCATGTGTGTGTGTGTGTGTGTGTGTGTCCCTATAATAGAATATGTAAGAAAGGTTTTCAATGGCTGGTTGGTTTTTCCATGGTTACAGGAATATGAAATCCCTCAATTGAGGTATGGAACACCCTTTTGAGGAGTGAAGTCACAATGGTTATTTTTTAGTGTCCCTATGATAAGATATATGCGTTGATAGACTCACAAACCCTTCAAATATTGAATTGAGGCATATATGAATAAAAGCCTATGCTGTAATAGCATGTATAGATATACGCTACATAAATTTGAGATGCTCAAAGTCCATGTTTAGCATTAAATTTCATAGTACGAGGTCACATTGCAAAGGGGAAGTAGAGCAAGATAAATATCGAGGAAGAGTGCTCACTAGTGATCGACCAAAATTCCATCCCTTCCTTGATCCACCATTTATGAAATGAAGCTTGTTTCATCCACAAAAATGATATCATTGACTTAGTTCTCTTGTAAATAGTTTTGTTGTATGTGAAATCATATAGGGAGAGATATTGTGTAAAATTTCTAATCTTGTTCCATATTGTTATATTTTATGAATACTTATCATTTCTGTGTGGTTTCCTGTTAATGCGATATTCATGAAATATTCCATGATCAACCTAACCTTTCCCTTGTGCAACTTCCTGTGAGCTTCTAGGGATGAAACCTCCAGGCTTACATCATCCTTGGTTTCCCTTCTATCATTTATCTCTATCTATATTGATCTCAAGCATTCATTATGTGGGTGTTTTCTCTAGCTCATAATTGTAACAAAATGCATTTGGGTTGTGAGAGGATAAGGATAACACCTCTTACGGGAATTTCTACATATACTTAGTTGAGGCCATGTTGGTTTTTCCTACTACTTAGGTGGTATAGAAACCACACAAAGCCATTTATGAAGAGCTCGACCATGGCTTGACCATGGTGTTTCTACAAATGTATGGACTTATGCCAAATATTGATCGTCACTTTTATAACTTTATGAAGCATGTAATGGAACTACCCCTCCTCAAATTATTACAAGAATAACCACTCTTGGTTCTTTATGATAGGAATACAAGACACAGTCCAGGGACCTATTGATTTAGGCCAAAGGCCTTTCCATAATGTCTCTTAGGGTTAGGTAGTCCCTTGGGCCCTCAATGACACACTGAGAATAGATCTAGCTTCGATCTAAGATCTAAAGGTTTTCTTCGAGAAACATATAACTGTATCAAGCTTATAAGAGAAGGAGAAAAACATATGGTACCAATAATTCCCCCATGAAATAAACATTCCATGAAATAACAAAGAATCCCTCTCTACAATCCTATTATAGGCCTCAACCATATATATACAGGTACTTAATCAACAGATTCACAATCCTACAAGGATTTCATTCATAAGGATAAGAATTCTAGGCATGAAACACACACTTGCATGGCCAAGGTTCATAAACAAAATTATAAAATATTCAAGAATTTTAATTAGCAAGATTAATTCACTAATTTCATGCAATATTTATAAAGAATTTATCTTTAAATTCACACCTATCAACTCATATCATTTCATTTACAATTCAGAAAAGAAAGGCAACTATAGGTGGGACTTCAATTTTCCACCCAACAGTAGACCTATTGTAACCAAAAATACACACAAAAGTCACTCCAGGACACAGAGGATAGGAAATTATGATAGTGGGTGGTTTATCAGCTAGACAATCTCAAAAAAATTCATGGCAAGGGTCGTTTATCAATTTTTTCATGCACTCTAAGAATGGTTTATCGACCCACAACAAGCACCCTTCTACATGTTGTTTTTCATCCCTAGAAAGAACCCTAAGTGGTTTATCATTTGTTTCAAGCACTCCATGAGTGGTTTATCATCCCACAATAAGTACTCAATCCCATTTCCTCTTTCACTCTGGTTAGAATTATTTCTCTCAGGGAAATCCTATTCCCTTGACTAATAGTTTATTCCAAATTTAATCATGAGTTCCACCAAAAAGAGGTCTAGCCCTATATTGTTATTCATTTTTCTTTTTATTATTTCCCCGGGGGTCTCTTCATATTCCTCTTGAACTCTTCCTCTTCTTTTCTTTTTCATTATTTTTATCATAAAATTAATTTAAGGTGTTAACTAATCACACATTGTTTCATATTTCCTCTTCCCTCCTAGCTCATGGATTTTTGGTCCCACGCTTTATTCCATTTCATTATTAGATTACAAAAATTCAGGAAACAAGTACTAGGGGTGTCACAAACCTTGCCCCCTTAAAGGTAACATCATATTCTGATCCAGGTGGATATTGGTGGCCACCCACCTATTTGACTTGGATCCCCACCATTATTTCTTTCAGTTTTTCAGTTTCCTTATTTGTAGAAAAAATTACTATTTTTTGCAGTTTTTATGGTCCTGAACTTTCAGAGTCGTGTTGGTCATTCAAAATTTGTAGTGCTCGGATAGATATTTCTAACAAGGTATTGTGCACATCAAATGGGATCGTATGCCAAAGTTACAACCCCAGGAAGTTGATGTACCAATTTACCCAAACGGGGCCCATAATTTGGCGCTTCATCTCCTAGGGTTAGGTTTTTGGATGTTTATGGTTTTCCATTATTTCTCAATAATAAATAGGCCTCTGAGCCTCATTGTAACGCAGTTCAGAGGCATGTAGCTGCCACATATCTTCTTAGAGATAAGCTACCATCGCCTGAGCTAGTCTTATTGCATTATGTTTCTAAACATAATTCAATATTAATGAAATGAAGTGTTATTTCTACTGCATCTTTGTATTTATGGTTATATATGTAATTTGTTGCATTCCTATTTAAATTTGTATCATCTTCGGTTTTCTTATTAGCATTTATAACACAAAAATTAGCCTTATACCTAACTCTTAAATTTATTTATTCAACAAACAAAAGATGGCTACTATGCTCTTGTTTTCTCAACCATTTCCTGGGTCGATTCATCAGGTTCAAAGTGCTTCCATTTCTCCTTGACCTGCTTTATAATTCTATTCCAAAGTGTCTAGTTGGAACTCTCCCTCTGATTCCACCTATACATTAGACCATTCAATAACATAATTAGAATCATGAACATATTTCTTGAGAAAGGAAACATCAAAAACATTATGAGCTTTCACTATGGATGGTAAGGTGTTAGGCCCCTATACTACTAGTGATTACCCCATTACTATTGTAGTTATACCCCTTATCTATATTGTTGTGCCCCTATTACCCCCATATTGTTATTTCTGTGACCCATAGAATCCCTCTATTGTTATTTTTGTGGCTTTATATTATTATTGTTAGGTCGGCTGGATTATATTGTGACTCCTTAGACTCTTATATATAGAAAGGAGGTTTTGTCATTTGAATCATCCAAGAATTGTTCATTTATGTAATGTAAAGGAGGTTGCCCCCTCGAAGAGGCTGAATTCTAAGGCGTTGATCTCTCTTTTCTATCTTTTCTTGAGCTGGTTTCATAACATTTGGTATCAGAGCTTTGGATTCTAGGGTTTTGCTGCTCCAAACAGGTCATCGTGGAATGTTCGCTATAACTTTTTTTCTGTGACATTTCAGAAGTCGCAAAAGAAACCCATTTGAGACAAAATCGCACTGAACCTTGGGTCCGAATTTCAGAGGTTTTCGCGCGATATTTTCGGAGATATGATCTAAGTAAGTTGGTCTTTTTGCAGACTCCTGAATTACATTCAAAACAGGTGACCTGGGGAAAATTGTCATAACTTTCTCTCTGAGGATCGGATTGAAATTTCGTAAGAAGGTATAGAAAGAGGACGGACTGTAGTTTCTTGTATGCATTTTTCAGATCCATAGGTCGAAAAATTGACACGTGGCACTTCATACAAGTTCCCTCTTCTGGAAAGGTCTATAATCAGGTCATCTTGGGAGATTTTGCATAACTCTTTTTTGGGGAATCCAATTTGGATCAGACTAGTGGCATTGGAAAGAGGACACAGAGGGCTACTACAGGTAACAATTTCAGAACTTAAATATCCATAAGTATAGAGTAACAGTCGCTTCAAGTTCGAGGTCCTAAAATCAAGAAAAAGAAAGATGAGGAAGTTTGATGGCAAGGATCCGGTAAATTGGATACTTCAGATGGAGCAATATTTTGATCTACATGGTGTACCACTATTACAAAAGGTAAGTATTGCATCTTCATATTTAGAACCGGATCAATTTTTATGGTATAAAGGGCTTTGTTCTCGTAAAAAACTTGTTACGTGGTCAATTCTCACGGAGGAAATGATAGCACATTATGAGGATACAAAGAGCAACACCTTCTTTAGAGCAACACCACAACAATTGGAAAGAGTAAAAGGGCTTTGTGACATATTTGAAAGTAAAATTATGGCAACAAGGAAGTCTACCCCTCACAACTATAAAGATGGACGTGTTGTTCCTCCTATCCTTCCACAACCTACAAGGGTTACACCACAACAATTAGAAGAAAAAAGAGAAAAAGGGCTTTGTTACAATTGTGATAGCAAATGCACTAAAGGTCATAAGTGTGCTGAGAAGAAATTATTTTACATAGAGTATGAAGAGGAGGAAGAAAAGGATCAAGAAACATCAAAAGAAGAGGATATATGCCAGGACCGGACCCTAGAGAAAGAAGAAATGAATCAGTTTATATCTTGTAAACTATTGGCAAGAATGACCACTCCTCAAACTATCAAGATAGAAGGAAATATCAAGAAGAAAAAGGTGCAAGAAGTGAAATATCACATCAAGAAAGAAGAAATGAATCCAACCATATCTTGTAATTCACTGGTCGGAATTACCACTCCTCAAACTAGCGAGACAGAAGGACATATCAAGAAGAAAAATGTTCAAGAAGTGAAAGATCACATCGAGCGTCAAGAAATGAATCCGACCATATCTTGTAAAGGATTGGAAGAAATTACCACTCCTCAAAATCTAAAGATAGAAGGACATATCAAGAAGAAAAAGGTTCAAGCAGTGAAAGATCACATCGAGCATCAACAACAAGTTCTCCAACTTTTAAAGGATAGTGCCACTTCGGTGCAAAATCAAATGAAACAACAGGTAGATCAACATCATAGTGAAAATGTTTTGATGTAAGCGATTGGGTATTTTTACTGCTACATCTAAAGAAAGCTATTTATGAGAAGGAAACGTTGGTAATACTACATGCACTTAAAAAATGGCGACCTTACCGAATGGGAAGACTCTTCAAGGATGAGGATGTGGAAGCATTGTTTTGTGCTATTTCTATTATCCAACCAGATTGGATAAAAGAAGCAAGGGATGAATGGAAGAAAGACAAAGAAGTATGGCCACTTATTCAAAACTTGCAAAAGATCCCAATTCAAACATTATTGCTAGATATTGAAAAGGAAGGAAAAATCATATTGAAACCTGGAGCAGTCACAGAAACAAGAACCCAACAGCTACGAAATCGATCAATTTCAGAGTATCTCATCAAGTGGAAGAACTTACCCGCTGAAGATTCCACATGGGAGGACAAGAATTTTATACAGAAGCATCAAGAACTACTCAAGCATTGAGGACAACGCCTTTTGAAGGAGAGGGGCATGTTAGGCCCCTATACTACTAGTGATTACCCCATTACTATTGTAGTTATACCCCTTATCTATATTTTTGTGCCCCTATTACCCCCATATTGTTATTTCTGTGCCCCATAGAATCCCTCTATTGTTATTTTTGTGGCTTTATATTATTATTGTTAGGTCGGCTGGATTATATTGTGACTCCTTAGACTCCTATATATAGAAAGGAGGTTTTTTCATTTGAATCATCCAAGAATTGTTCATTTATGTAATGTAAAGGAGGTTGCCCCCTCGAAGAGGCTGAATTCTAAGGCGTTGATCTCTCTTTTCTATCTTTTCTTGAGCTGGTTTCATAACATAAGGCCAATTTATAGAACACTAGCCCCACTCTTTCCAAAATCTGAAATGGTTTGCCATATCTGGGTGCCAACTTGACACATGAGCCCATTTTTAATGAGATTTATTTGGCTTAATACAAAGATTAAAATTCTCTCTCACTTGAAACTATTTGTGTAATCTCTCCTGGTCTGAAAATCTTTTCTTTCTATCCCAAGAATCTTTGAAATTTTGCCTAATCCTAATAATTTCCTACTCAAATTATTTTAGCAAATCTATCCCAATAAGTACTTTATTTAATGGATCATCCCAAGTAATAGGGATGTTAGATTTCCTTCCATAAAGTTCCTTAAAAGGGATCATTACCAATGACTCTTTGCAGCCATTGTTGTATGCAAATTCTACCAGTGGAAGGTAGTCTTACCACTTTCTTTCCTAATGCTTCACACACATCCTCAACATGTCCTCCAATATTTTTCTTACCCTTTATGTTTGACCATCGTTTTGAGGATGATAAGTGGTATTGAAGGAAAATTGAGTTCCAAAACCATCAAAGAATGCCTTCCATAATTTTGAAGTGAACTTGTTATCTCTGTTTGATATTATCTTTTTGGGTACTCCAAGGATCCTGATTATCACCTTTATGAAGATTTGGGATATATCTATTACTTTATGAGTAGACCTGATAACTTTTAAGTGAGTCATCTTACTTAACTTATCTACTACCGAGATGATAGTATCATGTTGTTTGGTTTTCCTAGGTAATCCTATAACGAATTCAATTGATATAACCTCCCATTTCCATTCTAAAATTGGAGTTGGTTGTAGTAGTCTAGCTGGGTGCCTACACTTCACCTTCACTTGTTGGAATTTCAAGCATTTGGAAAGGTACTCTGCAATATACAAAAGTATGTCCTCTTCATTGTTGTCATCATATTTTGATATTCTGGGTGACCTGAGTAAGGTATTTTATGAAATTCATCCACTATAAGTTTCTTTAATTCCTTAGCATTGGGCATATACTTCCTATTCTTAAATTTTAACATCCCATCATCATTGAGGTGATATCTTTTACTCAGTAATCGATCTAGTCATTTTTGCCAACAATTGTTGACAAATTGACAATGCTCATCATTTATCAACCATTATTTAATTTTCTCTTTGAGGTCAAATGATCATGTGCTTATGGCTTCCAATTGAACTTATTGAAAAATTATGCGGAGTGCATCTAGCACTTTATTTTCTTTCCATTGAATGTACATTATTTCAAAATTGAATTCACTAATCAAATCCAACCACCTAGCTAGTCTGACATTTAGTTTGGGTTGGTCAAACAAATGTTTTAGACCACTATGATCATTTAGGAATTTAAACCTTCTCCCTATTTCAATGCATGTATAATGCCTACCAGTTCTAGATTGTGGATCACATAGTTCCTATCATGCTCATTAAACTTTCCAAATTCATAGCAGATCACATGCTCTTCCTACATCATGACTCCACTAAGTATTTCCTTACAAGCATCAATTCAAAGAATAGAATCATTTTGTAGGTGAGCTATTCTAAAGATAATTTCATAGGTGAGTAAACTCTTTATTTTTTCAAAACTGGTTGCACATTCAGGATTCCACTAAAATTTTACTACTTTTTGTAATGTAGTTATGGGATGCACAACTTTTTAGAAGTTTCGAATGAATATTCGATAATAACCATTCAACCCCATAAATTATATTACCTCTATCACATTTTTTGGCATGGGCTAATCCATTATTACTTTCATATTTTCTAGATCCACAACCACTCCTTCCTTAGTGATCACATAACCTAAGTAGTGAACCAATGTTTGGAAGAAATCACAGTTGCTGAGATTGGCATATAATTTATGTTCTCTAAGAAATTGTAACAAAGCCTTTAGGTGTTCCTCATGCTCCTTTTCATTCTTTTAATATACCAAAATATGACCCATAAATACTAGCATGAATTTGTCCAAGAATGGCCTGACAACATTATTATATGGCATATAAAGGTCACCGGAGCATTTGTGAGCCTAAATGGTACTACTATGAATTCATATTGGTCATATGTCATTTTGCATGTGGTTTTGTAAATTTCATCATCCTTGATTTTGACCTACTGGTAACCCAACTTTAAATTGATCTTAGAAAACACCACACCCTCTCTTAATTGATCAAACAAATCATCAATCTAAGGAAGTGGGTACTTATTCTTCATAGTGACCTAATTTAACTACCTGTAATTGGTATATAGACACAAAGTTCCATCCTTTTTCTTATAAAATAGTGTAGGGGCTCCCCATGATGATATGCTGGGCCAAATATACCCTTTTGACATAAATTATTTTGGTTGTAATTTTAATTCAATGATATTAGACACACTCATGTGATATGAGGTTTTCACTACTAGTGTTACTCCTAGAATTAATTTGAATGTGAAATCGACGTCTGTACTCGGTAGATGTCGTAGAAATTCCTCTAGAAATACATCATTGTATTGGCTTAATACTGGATGATTTGAAAAAGGATAAATTTTGGTCTCTTTTTCATTTGTGATTTGGATGGTGTAAAGGGCGCATCCCTTCCTAATACAATGCTTATGTTAGAAATTAATTAATGGAGCAATGGAATACATAAAATATTGAGGAAACACAAATACAGAAATGCATAAAACAAGACACATATATACACGATTCACCCAATTTCGGTTACATCCACGGAGAAACAACCAGTCCTTCCTTTTATATTATACAACAAAAAGAAGAGATACAACCCACAACAAATCCACTGTAATTTCCTCTTCTCTCTCACAAAACCTCCTCCTCTCTCTCTCTCTCTTTCTCGCTCAAAATAATAATACAAGGTCACAATTAAATTCCCTCATATAAATCAAGGGTTGTCTTCTAGAAAAAAAAACCTTAAATTAGCATAACTTCTACCGTCATATCATTTTCATAATGAACAACCTAGATTGACTACGAAATTACAACATTTTACAAGGAAATTTTGCATCTATTATTAGCTTCAGAGGCATTGTCCCCTGACAGCGATTAAATAGGCAACGTTTCCGCCTTGTTAGGAACAAGGATCCAATGTGATTGAAACAAAAAACGTCTAAAAAAATTAGCAAGATAATCAGGCTCCACACCCAATAACTTCACCTGTGTCACTGGGATTGTTTCAAGTGTTGCCAGTCTTTTATTACCCTGTAGCGTGATTTGGTTAACTTTATCGTTGATGCTCCAACACCTTTTCATAGAAATATACCTTTTTCATATGAGATGTCATCTAATCCATACCTAATAGGAAATCATATGATCCTAAAGGTAGGATATTAAATTTAATTAGTTGTAGTGATGCTCCCTAGTTGTATAGGGAAGGACTTAACCATCTATGTTATTTTTCTATTTTTTCTAGTGGCAACTGAACAAGCCATGATTCCTCATTCATTTTATTTGTAAATTCACATTTTCCCACAATATTAGGATTACCATAGCTGAATTTGGATCTTGGGTCAATTAAAACTAAGACTGGGGAGTTTCTTACCACACCTTTAATTTGAATGATCGTTGTCTGATAGTCTTCCTGCCTATTATCTAATGTTGCATATAATGTAGGGACATTCTAGGCCACATAATTTACAGTTAATGCCTCATATATGTTGTGCATATTTATGCGAGACTTCTATAGCTTAGGAAAATCTCCCCTCAGGTGGTTTTCTCTACACTCCCAACACTTATAGCGTCCTTTCATCTTCTCATTCCTTGATTTCCATAAATCATTTCCACTATCAGTGGAGTTTTATTGATGCTCACTTTTTTTGGAGTTATTAAATCTTCCACCTTTTCCTTGTTTGCGTTTATTCCTCTAGTTAGCCCAGACTTTAGTCTTATGCTTAGATTGTTCATAGAAAATTCTTAGTCTTCTATATAACCTCCTCTAGAGTCATAGGATCATCAAATTATATTTTGTCTCGGTATGGATGTGGTAATCAACTAACATATATACCTTTGGATCTTGGTATTCTCATCCTTAATTTAAGGTACATACCTTAGTATATCCAAGAGTTTGTTGGTATATGCTTCAGGTGTCATCTGCCCCATTTTATGCTCATAAAACTCATTGGTTTTGTTGTCATAATATTTCTCAGGAAGGTACTTTTATTGGAAGAACTTTTGAAACATTCTCTAGGTTAGCTATTTTTTCTCATACCTTTGATTCTCTTCAAATCCTCCCACCATATGTCAAATTTTCCTTTTAAGTTGAAGACAACTACCTTGACCTTCATGTTCTTAGTATAGTCATGCAACTTGAACTACTTCTTTATTCCAAAAATCCCACCTTATGCTTACTCTACTTTATTTACTTCTCTATCAAAATTTGGGGGGTTCACCTTCTTGAATTATTATTGAATGAGAGTCTTTGTATTCTTCATTTGGTGATGATATAAGGTAGCTACACTATCCAATGATTCGCTAGGACTACTTAGTTCACCTTTTAGAGAGTTGAGAAATTATGTTCCTCCTTTTGCATATCTTGTCCTATTTCTTGTTTAGTTGGCCTCTCCTTTCTTATCATTGCATTTGTGCTTGTAGATTTTTGATGGGCTATCCTTAGGCTTGTTCTTATCCTAATGGCTAGCGCTAACTCCATTCTCTTTTCTTCTTTGCAGTTCAGATAAGCTTATTCACAATATTTTCATTGTTTTCCTTGCAACTCCTTATTTAGCTCTTATACTTCTAAGAGTGTTTATTAGTTCATAAGTGCCCTCCTTCATTTTCCCAATTGATTCTTCTTCATGTCCTTGTTGGGTTCTATTCATACCATGTTGTTCACTTATGCTATTCATCATTTCTCTTTCCTTATGGTATGTGAACACATGTCAACAAGATTTTACATACATACCAAAGTTAAGAATCAATGAAGAACACACATTTGACATATATACTTCTTCTCCTTCGTATACACTAATATTTTAACCATCACATATCAATCAACATGTAATCATCTTTAGTTAATAAGACTGCTAACAGATCAACCATAATATATATATATATATATATATATATATATATATATATATATATATAATATATCAAGCATGTTCATGTGAGCCTCTTTAGGTCTAGTGTATGAACCAATTTTTCTTTTATGCCACTTTGTAACACACCCCATCATAATCCTCACCAAACACAAGTTAGAAGGAGGTGGTTAATAGGTTGACCTAAGATCTAAGGTGTCGCCATGGAAATGGGATATGAAAATTTGGATATTTTTAACTAACATAAAACCTTGATTAGACATCATCGTTGCATTCATCTTACCAAGACGATTTTGGTGATATAAAATTTTACTTCGATCTAACCTCCAATTGAATTCTAACAAATGAAGAAGTGAAATGTCATCATTTTGTCATGTGGAAGCTACGTGGCTATCCTAGTCATCCTCTTGGCTCCACTTGGAATTACAAGATTAACTTCCAAGTCATTCATTGTGTGAGTACACATAATGCATGCATTATGCATTACATATATATACTAAACGGGCAGACGGATCCCCAACTATAGAGAATTTTTCCATCTCCTAGAACTAATACCCTGACCCTAAACACTTTGCACTTTCAGGATTTGATCCCAAGTGGGCCTTCTAGGATGACCTGTCTATGGGTCTACACATACACCAATGAACAGTCTTTGAGGTTTGTGTGTATGCCATTACAACTCTAGCTTATGTAATCCAGGCCATTTAAGTCACATCGCACCTTTAAAGTACCCGAGACTAACCTCCAGGCTCATGTGGCCTAGTGGGTCTAGTCCTCTATACTGCAAGTAACCCTAATTAGATCATGACTTCAACTTCTCATGCCAGGTTGTCCTGACATTGAGTCATCTTAGTCATTCCTTAATATTTTTGTGATGATGCTTTATAGGGGACAAACTCCGAGATGAAAAAGTTCTTGTTGGCTACCGCTCAATTTCCCATCTATCTGGCTTCCTCTTGCCTCTACCTATGGTGCAATGATCCCTCCTTGAAAAGGAGTTAGTTCTCCTACTGGACAATAGATGGCTACTAATTCATTCCAACCTAATCCACACTATGGGACATGCCATGCTATCTTGATTCTTGTCAACAAAACCTTTCCCTTCCACTGATCCGGATTTAAACAGGAACGCAACAAATTATAGAGATAACCATATACACAAAGATGCAACGGAAATAATATTTCATTTCATTAATGGAAAATATTGAAATATGCTTACAACCAGAAATGGAAATAAACTAGCTAGGGTGATGGTAGCTTATCTCTGAGAAGAGATGTGGTGGCTACATGCCTATGAACCATGTTACAATGAGGCTCGAAGGCTTATTTATTGTTGAGAAACAATGGAAAACCTTTCACATCCTGAAACCTAACCCTAGAAGATGAAACGCCAAATTATGGGCCTCGTTTGGGTAAATTGGTACATCAATTTCCCGGGGTCGTAACTTTGGCATACGATCTCCGTTTGACGAGTACAATAGCTCATTAGAAAGATCTATCCGAGCACTACCACTTTGGGAAGCAACGTGTGTTTGTGGACCCATGTTGCCCCATATTTCCCAAAAAAAGTCATTTAGGGCCTCAAAACGGCTCCGGGAGTTCAGGACCTGAAAAACTGCTAAAAATAGTAAACTGTGCTACAATTTAGGAAACTGAAAAAGCTGAAAGAGACAGTTGTGGGGGTCCAAATGGGATAGGTGGGTGGCAACCAACATCCACCTAGATCATTCCTCCCCCCTTAGGAAGTAATTGTCCCCATTGCATTGAGTTCCTCCTTGAGATGAGGAAGCTTCTGCTAAGCCGGGTCTCTGGTGAGTTGTTCTGCAATATCTGATGTGTCCAGAAATGGTGGGAAGCATGGTCGACGACAGTCCACATTGAACACTCAGTGCAAGCCAAGGAATGGAGGAATGCCGTGCTTCAAAGCAATGTTTCCCATAGCCTTGGTACTGGTGTAAGGACCATGTCGGAGTCGCCTGAGTTTCTGATGGGTTCTGGTAAGGCGTTCTCTCTGCAGATGTAACCAAACTTTGTCGCCCACCTGAAACTCGTGTGATACCCTTGTGGGTGAGGAGAAGTTGTTCTTGTGTCTTGTCATGATTATATCCCTTTTTTGTTGCTGCTGCATGGAGGAACCCTTCATGGGGGTCATGGATGTGATGACAATCTTCCCCTTACCTTGGGAGTGAACCAGACAGATGAATTTCCTGGTCTGGGAGATGAGCTTGCTGCCTTTCTTATTGGCGGTCAAAGATGTGGCGGTAGGTGGGGCTACCTCCGGTATCCTATATAATGAATTATTCAAAGAAATAATGACAGCACGAGGCCTTGACTCATACACAGCATGTCACCTCCACAAGTATGGTTGGCCTAGTAATACATCACAAACATCTAGAGGTGTAACATCACACAATACCTCATCTATGAAGGGCTTGATGCTATAGGGAAGGCGGCACTGCTGGCGTACATTGAGATCTCGTCCTTCATGAAGCCATATGATACTGTACGGCTAGGGGTGTGGTGTAGTCGGTAGGCCCAACCGCTTCAAGACCTCTGCTGAAATAAGGTTCTTTTGGCTACCATTGTCGACAATGAATTGTAGCAGCGAACCCTTCACCCACATCTGTGAGTGGAAAAGACGCTCCCCTTCCTCTGGATTTTCGGGCTCATTTTTTTGGATCTTGGCGGTGGCAACAGTGGTGCTGGGATCCGCATCAATGATTTGCTTCCCTTTTCCATTCCCCTTGCCGGGTTCTGGCTGAGGGTCGGAACATGCATTTGATTCAGAAGCCTTCAACTCAGCCACCAGCGACTGCTTGGTCCGACACTCACTTGTGTTATGAGTGGGACTCTTGTGGAACTCACACCACTTTCCTGTGTCCTTCTTCGACTTCGTGGTGTTGTTATTTTCTTGCGGCTTCGATGGGTTGTCTTGGGTCACCCCACCTTGGCTTTGTCCTTTGGGCTTCAGATTTGCAGATTCAAAACTCTCACTTGTTATGTTCGAAATTTTGCGCGATTTTGACAGCGTATCGGTATGCTGTGCCGAGTGAGGAGATGTTCAAGAACTCCATCTCTTCCTGGATGTATCTGTGTAGGCAACCGTGGTATTTGAGTACTAGATGTAGCTCAGAATCTTTGATACCCAACTATGTGCGAAGGGTATGAAAATTTTTTGTGAACTTCGGCACATCTTGGTCTCATCCCTACCGCAGTGTGGTCCATTTGATGTATTTATCCTCATAGCTTTTGACAAGGTAGTACTACTCCTGGATGGCATTCCGGAAGTCATTCCAAGTGGGTGCGGCTCAAAATAGTGAGCCTGTACTTTCATCCTTCTGCTCGTAGAAGGTTTCCCACCAGTCCTTGACATGGGGGGCTGCTTTGAGAAGAGCGAAAACAATCTTTTCCCGACTCGAAAATTCATGAACAGAAAAATAACCCTCTAGCAGATTTAACCATTTATCTATGGCATCTGCGTCTATCTGACCCTCGAATATGGGGATTTCAAAATTAACTTGTACCTTAAAGGGCGTAGCGTTTCCAGAGTAGCTGCTGGAAGCCGATGCGTCACTTTTGGGTAGCCACTGAAGGATTTGGGCAAAGCTATCCATCATCGCATTCCGTTGTCACTTGAGGGCTTCTTCAAGCAAGATTTTGATAGGATCTCCTGCTCCCTTGTCTTTCTTCTCATCCGCCATGGGAGGCTGTCGGGATTTGTGAGGCCGGTCTTGCAAAGGTTTGACCAATTCAAGCCCTAACTCCTTATATCCTGACCTCTTTGGGGACATGCAAACAAAAACAGATAAAAAGAAGACCGCTCTGATACCACCGATCCGGATTTAAATAGAAATGCAACAAATTATTGAGATAACCATATACACAAAGATGTAGTGGAAATAATACTTCATTTCATTAATGGAAGATACTGAAATATGCTTACAACCAGAAATGGAAATAAACCAGCTAGGGCGATGGTAGATTATCTCTGAGAAGAGATGTGGTGGCTACATGCCTCTGAACTCTATTACAATGAGGCTCGAAGGCCTATTTATTATTGAGAAGCAATGGAAAACCTTTCACATCCCGAAAACTAACCCTAGAAGATGAAACGCCAAATTGTGGGCCCCGTTTGGGCAAATTGGTACATCAATTTCCCGGGGTCGTAATTTTTGCATACGATCTCTGTTTGACGCGTACAATAGCTCGTTAGAAAGATCTATCCAAGCACTACCACTTTGGGAGGCAACATGGGTCCATGGACCCATGTTGCCCCAGATTTCCCAAAAAACGTCGTTTAGGGCCTCAAAACGGCTCTGGAAGTTCAGGTCCTGAAAAACTGCTAAAAATAGTAAATTGTGCTACAATTTAGGAAACTTAAAAAGTTGAAAGAGATAGTTGTGGGGGTTCAAATGGGATAGGTGGGTGGCCACCAACATCCACCTGAATCATCCACAACTGCATATGAGCATTTGAGGATGAGACTTACTGGCTTACATCTTCTTTGGTCTCCCTTCAGACATTAACATCTCTCTAGCTTGAGCTCGATCACTCATTATGTAGGAATTCACTCTAGATCATAACCCACTGTTATATGTCGATACATGGGGATGGGAGAAAGGATGCTTATTAATGATAAGGCTCCATATGAGGGGTCCTCCCACATGTTATCTTCCATTACAAAGAAATGCATTTGGGCTGTGAGAGGATAGGGAGAACTCCTCCTATGCACACAGATACATATACTTAGATGAGGCCATGGTATTTCTACCTACAACTCAAGTTGTATAGAACCCACACTGAGCCATTTATGAAGACCTTAGCCAAGGATTGACCATTGTGGCTCTACAAATGTCTATACTTGCGTTAGATCTTGAATTTCACCTTTATAACCTAATGAAGCACATTATAGTGCTACCCCTCCTAAAATTACTACAAGAATACTCTCTATGGGTTATTGATAATAGGAATACAAGACACAGTCTAGGGACTTGTCCATTCAGGCTAGAGATCTTTCCATAAAGAATCTTAAGGTTTTGTAGTCTCTCTGGTCCTCAATTTCCTAATGAGAATAGATCAAGATTGGCACTAAGATCTACAGGTTTCCTTTGACCAAAAAATAATATTAGAAAGCTTATAAAAGGAAGTGGAGCACATATGGTACCAAGAAGTCCACTAGGAAATGAATATTCCATGAAATAACCAGGAATCCCTCTTTATAGTCCTATTGCAAGCATATATGATATATATAGAGGTACTTAATCAACATTATTATAATCCTACAAGAATTCCATTCTTAAGGACAATAATTCTAGGTGTGAACTACACACTTACATAACAAAGGCTCATAAATAAAATTATAAAATATTCAAGAATTTCAATCAGCAAGATGCATGCACCAATATCATGCAAGATTTAAAAAGGAATTATCTTTAAATTCATAGCTCTCAACTCAAAGTATTTTATTTACAATTCAAGAAGGAAATGAAATTGAAGGTGGGACTTCAATTTTTCTCCCAACCTTTGACCTACTATAGATAGGATTACTTATAGTAGTCATACCCGAGCTAGATCCACAATCTAAGGGGAATTTATTTCTCAACATCCTTTGCAAAAATCCTTCTTCAGGACACAAAGGAGAGTAAATTATGATAGAGGGTGGTTTAGCAGCTAGTTAAGCACAACAAAATTCATTGTAAGGGTGGTTTATCAGTTGTGCCAAGGACTCTAAGGCTGGTTTATCATCCCCCATAAAGCACCCTTTTTCATGTGGTTTATAAATCATAGCATGCACCTTGAGTTTTTTATCAGTTGTGTCAAGAACACCATTAGCGGCTTATCAACCAAAAACAAGCACTCAATCCCATTTCCTATTGTTGTTTTGGTTGCACTTCTTTCTCTCAGTGAAATCCTATTAACTTAGCTCATAACTTACCCCCAACTTTAGTCATGAGCTCCACCAATAAGAGGTCCAACCACATATTGTTGTGCATTTTCCTTTTTATTATTTCCCTAAGGGTCTCTTCATATTCCTCTTGGAATCTTCCTCCTCATTTCATTTTCATTATTTTCACCATAAAATTAATTTAAGATGTTAACTAATTCTACATAGGTCAATCTTTCCTCTTCTATCTTAGATCATGGATTTGTGGTACCGGACTTCATCTCATTACATTATTACATTACAAAAATCAGCGAAGAAAGTACTAGGGGTGTGATAACATCAAGTGGCATCAGAGTGAGTAACACTCCCTGGTTTCGGAGAAGGAAAAATGTGTTATGTTGCGAGAGGGTTGCAACCAACCTAAGGTTTAGAAATATTTCTTGTAGGGGGCTTGAAAATATTGTTAAGGAATCAGGGGCAAAGACTATTGGTAGAGATATAGCGGAATAGAAGAGTGCTTCTCAGAAAAAATACCAACCGATTAGTATAATGACTCAAAGAAAATTTATGAGAAGTGTTAAAGTAAGGAATGCAAACAATTGTGGAGGATGTCGATGTTATGAGATCATCTGGGTAAAATAGTCATGTAATTTTATTCTAATTCAACAAAGAGATTAGTTACTATAAGTAGAAGCAATGGAAAATATATGATTACGTTATCTATAGCTAGGAGAGTTGTAACAGAGGACATGTATTGTTCCTAAGATTGTGGAAAAGAACCCTTGCTGGAGAGAGACTGCATTAGATGTGTTCCAATTGAGGCTAGAAGATAGCATAAGATAGAGGGCGTCCTTAAGGAGGTGAAGAGAACAAGTGACGCTCTTGACAGGTGAGCAACGTGCAACATCCAATAGAGCAGAGGAGGCATAAGAGGTTCTAGAGAAGGAAATCTTTTAATACCAAAAAACCAAGCCAAAGGAGAGAAGTTAGGTCAGGTGTCTAGGAAGGATTTTTTACCTCACTATGAGCATGGAAAAGATGAAATATAAGGACAAAGATATTACCATTGATGTTCATGTTAAGGTTCATATGAAATCCACAAGACACTAAAGAAGGATGTTGATGTAGTTGGAATCAAGAGAAGAAATATAAATAAAAAGAGATTGAAAAATAGATTTCTAAGTTGAAAGAAAAACTCAATGTAATAGGAATTCTATTGCAAGAGAGGGAGAAGGAATATGAGAGATTCAAATAGGATATAAAGAAGAAGATCCAATGGATTGTTAGACAGCTATATGTTAGGAAGTTGAGGAGGAAGCTAAGGCACTTGATGTGTTCTTTGTTGATAGTGAAGAGCCCAAATTTATTTAGTATGATGAGAGAGAGGAGTTTGATGGAAATTTTCATGGACTATGTGAAAAATTTAGAATAATGAATGATGCCAAGAGCATCAATAGAGGCTTAAGAGCCTCACATTTTTAAAACTAGTCAATTGTGTTCATGTGCAAATCATGAAGGTAGATAGCCATTACAATGTATCATATAGAAAGAGGAAAATGTGAAATCATACCTAGGGGACATAAACAATAACAAACTTCCAACAAAATCATCTCTACAAGTGAATTAAGTATGACATTCAAATGCAATGGTCATAGAAAAAAATGAGGAAATCAAGTTGCTACAAGAATTGTAGCTAGAACTTGAGTAATATGGAGGACAATAACTAACAGGATATAAGCCTCACATGGAGTCTAAAAATCCACTTCAAGATGATTTTTCTCTCATGGTTGTAGAGATAAATTTCCTTGAAGAAAGGATAATGGATTTAATGGTGCATATTTAGCATGAAAATTTGGAAATGGAAGAAGATGACACTAAAAAGTGTGACCAACAAGTTCGAAGGGAAGAATCTAGACCAATGTTGGATAAAGGATTTGTAACCCTTGGGCAAGAGGAATATATTAAGAAGAAATTGAGTGAAAATCTCATTTATTGACAAAAGGGGTTAAATAATCTTGAAGATCTAGGAGCAAATTATGCTATATAGTCTTGTAATTTTTCTTATCAGTTTGTATAGATGTAGGTACCAGTAATGATGATGTGGGACAAAAATTCAAATATTCCATTGAAGAATATGGGACAACAATGTCTCATAAAGGGAAGTGAGGATAAGTTCATATAACGATAACTAATGTCGTCATTGGAGTATGATTGCAAGAACTAGTGAGCAGGATGGGATTGGGTGGTATTGATATCCAAAAGAAGGATCACATAAGTGATCAACAACAACATTTTTTGGAAAAGTGGATTAATGCATAGATATCATCAAATTTCCAAATTGATTTTGTATTTCTAGATGTTAGGGGAGTTGGAACAAGGATGAATATGCCTCATAAAAGAAAAATTTATTCTATTTAGAGAAGGAGGATGATGAGAGGAGTAATATGTTTTTGGAATATGACGTGAGAGATGGCACCAACAAGATTTAGCTAAGAATAAAATTGGATGATGAAAGTGATAGGATGTGGATGTTGATAAGAAATATGCCCAAGAGAAGGTACAACTAGAAGAGAAGAACAACCAAAAACATAATACAAATCACTGTGTTAGCAATGGAGCAACAATACACCAAGACATATGGACAACAACAACATTATGTATGGGAGCTAGCAGAACCAAACAGACTAAAAGAACATGATCAAAATGTCATGAAAATTTTCAACTAAGGGAGTCTAATGTAGGAGCATCAACTCCAGGAAAAACTAAATTTTGATTAAAACCAAAGTGGTCATGTCATTTTTCAGAAGGGGAGAGATTCCTTGCAAAAACTTTTGTGTGTAAATCTTGTAAAAGGAAAAAATTATGTTATTACAAGTGTCCACACCCTAAAGGAATCTTGAATGTTAGTTTGTTTTAGTGAGCTGGTGTATGGGCCAAATGGGCCTTTGTAATAATGACAACTTTCCAATCAAGGTATTAGGAAATTTTATGTTTTTAGGAGAGATGTCCATCTGCCTTGATATGTGAGGATATGTTCCTTGTCCAATAGGAAGCTTGTACATGCCTGAATAAACTCCATAATGAAATAACCAATTAAAGAGCATCGTATTAATATAAAATAACTTATTTATACATGTGCAATCTAGGTATGAGAAAAAGTTTTGTCTTGGTAACTTATTAACTATAAAAAATAAATATGAAACTAATTACATTTTGTACAATAACAATCCTAAAGGATTAGTTAATATTCCTCCATTAATTTGAAGCGACATCTGACATGCCAAGTAACATTTTGAACTTTTCAAAATTTTCATGTCCAAGTGACTTTGTAAATATGTCTATGATCTACTTTGAAGTAGGAAAATGTGCCAGATGAATAATTTTGGCCTCTACATAGTGTCAAATCAAGTGATATTTGGTGTTCATATGATTTCTTAGATAATGAAATTTATGATTCTTGGCCAACTGAATTGCAGAAGAATTGTCAAATAGTAATGGAGTTAAAGCCTTTTGTTTCTCGTGTAAGTCTTCAAGTATTTTGGGAAGCCAATTGATTTCTTTTTTAGCTTGAGCTCCTGCGACATATCCAACTTCGGTGGTAGAATCAACAAGAACAAACTTCTTGTGTGATCTCCAATTGATGGTTATTAAACCACGATTCATCAAATAACCATAGCTAGATTCTCCATTATCCTTATCTCCATCAAAACAAGAATCTGAATAGTTGGTGAGAAGGAAATATGCAACTTTGGAATATTTGAGGCCATATGTTCGAGTTCCTTTCAAATACTTGAGCACTTGCTTTGCTACATTCCAATGAAATTCACATGCCTGATACATGAACCTAGAATGTATCCCTACAATAAAACCTATGTTAGGTCGAGTAGTAGTTAGAAAATTCAAACTTCTAACAAGTTTCCTCTACTTTTTTAGATCCTGAAATGTACTTCATTTAGTGGAAGATTTAAATTTTTCTTCATAAGAGTAGCAATAAGGTTACAATCCTACATCCCAAATCTATCCAATAGCTTTCCAATATACTTCTCAGAAATAAAAAAATATTTGGGTTTCTGGTCAACTTCAATACCTAAATAATAATGCAATAAAACCAAATATGTCATGTCAAAAAATTTCATTAACTATTTTCTAACAGACGCTATATAGTTATCATTATTTCATGAAATCATCAAATCATCTACATAGACAACCAAATATAAAACCGGCCTTCCAACTTTCTTAACAAAAAGAGTTACATCATTGAGATCAAACAACTTATAATTCAATTTGAGAAGGTGTTCAGTTAGTTTTTCATACCATGCACCAGATGCGTGTTTCAGTCCATACAAAGACTTAACCAACTTACATACCTTTTTCTCTTTGCCTTTAATAGCAAAACCTTTAGGATGAAACATATAAACATCCTCCCTCAACTTTCCATTCAAAAACATTGTTTTAACATCCATATGGTGTATCTTCCAGTGATTCTGAGCTGCAAGAGAAAACATAGTTTTAATTGTGCCCTATTTTTCTATAGGAGAAAATTCTTGTGAGTAGTCAACACTTTCCTTCTGAGCGTAGCCTTTTTCTATAATCCTTTCATTATTTTATCAAGTGAACCATCTGCCTTGTATTTGAGCTTATACACCAATTTGTGACCAATAGGTTTGAAACCTGCAGGAGGATCCACTAACCTCCAAGTTCCATTCTTAATAATTTCATGATATTCCTTTTTCATTGCATCCTTCCATTCCTCACAATTAGTAGCTTCTTCTTTTTTTTTGCTAATGCAAGAGTCGTGCCTTCTATTCAAAATGTTCAAAGGGTAAAATTACATAAAATACAACCAACCGCAGGCTAAACCTTTTAGCCCTAGGTAAAAGCCTCACCAAAATAAAAATCTGCCAACTAGGTCCTAAAGACCCAAACAACAGACTCGTAGTAACTCAAATCTTAAATAAACAATTCGTAAAAGGTCAAAAGACCCAGACCCACCAACATGCACAATAAAAGACCTGGACCCACCACCATGCACGTTGTTCCCTGACCGTTAATTCTCCTTGCCTGATCTAATGGTGGAGGATAATATCGCATGAACTAAAAGCACAGAGAATTACTGCGTGAACACCTTGTGATCCACTACGCGATAAAAGACCCGGACCCACCAACATGCATGCTTTTCCCTGACCATTGATTCTCCTCGCCTGATCCAACGTCAGAGGATCATATCGAATGAACCAAAAGCACAGAGAATTACCACGTGATGAGGGCGGTATTCTCTCCCCAACCTTGGCCACGTGTTGCGTGGTAAGTCGAATCGCTCCTAACTCCAAAAAACTGCTCCCAGCTTTAAGGGCATGAGATAAACTAGAAACCACCCCGAGGGTGGTATTGACACCACAGGAAATAATGTGGGGGTTTTAAGTCTGCTAAGAAAGCCTGGTCTCTGGTCCCTCGCACCATCCCAACTCCTCAGGCACTTGAGCCAAAGGAAGATTAAAATCTTCTTACCATTCTTATTGTTCTACATCCAGCCTTCCGAGAAACACCATCTACCAAGAAACTTCCACCTAAGACTTCTAGGTTTGTGCTTACCTAGGTTCAGGAGGTAGACAGAGACCTACATCCCAAATGTAACATCACTTCTAAAATAACCCTTCATAATGAATCCAAATCAACTATACCCCGTCTCTGTGGCTCTGTTTCGAAATAAAATTTTGTCCTCATCTGCCTAATTGAGACAATGTTCCATCAATCTATTCTGAGACATCTCTTGCCAACTCAACTTGACCCTGCTTTTGGTATAGAACACCCATTGATTGGCTAGAATGTCCACCAATTTATTTGTCGTCCTTCGCACATGAGTAAAACTCACTGTTCTTAAGCACTGAAGGTGAAACTGAGTCCTTTGAAAGACCTGAAGTAGCCTCCAGTGTCTTGAGACTTTTTTCGGCTCTATTCCACAACAGATTCTCTTGACCGAGTTAATGATTAACTCAGAATCAGCTTCAATTATTATATTCTAGAGATTATCCTGCTTCAGGATTTCTAAACATTGCCCAAGTGCCATTAATTCCGCCATATTGTTTGTAGCTCTTCGCAAATGGCAATGAAAAATAAAAAGGATGTAGCCATTTTCGTCCCTTAACACCTCTTCAAAACTAGCAATACTCGGGTTGCCTTTTGAGGCCCCATCAATCTTGGATTTCAAAAAACCCTAGGGGGAGGATGCCAGCAATCTGGCTTATTGACCAGTTTCTTCACCTTCCTATCCATGCCCTGTGGTATAAGCCCCTACATACCCAACTAAAGAAGTATTTGCATTTCAGCTTCTGAAGGTGGATTCTTTGGGGAAGTTCACACTAAAGTACCTACCGTCTCCTTAAGCTATCTTAAAATTTGCTCAATAATGCACTGGGATGAACTTTTTTCATTTTTGAAGATTCAGTTGTTCCTTTCTTTCTATACATTCCATATTATGAATCTTGGAGTTAAATCCCAAGCTGAGCGACGAAATTCATAATCAGAGAAGTTTTGTCTCCAATTTTTAAGGGTATTGATAATTCTTCCTTTGTCCCTATCTGTCTATTGGAAAATTGTGGCAAAAGTATCCCACAACCTCGAGGTGAAAATGTGATTATTGAGAAGGTGCTACATTGTTTCCTCTTAGGCTTCACAAAGCTGGCATCTGGAAGGTCCTAGAACACCCCTCTTCTAATTGTTTTCCCAAGTCAAAATTTTCTTATGATGTACCAGCCACATGAAGAGTTTGATTTTCATCCATCCTTGATGCCTCCATAGGTTCTACAAAACCCTGTCTGGTTCATCGGAATCCAGCTCTAGGATTATGTGCTTTGCCTCCTTAAGATTAAAGGTACATTCATTATTGTTGCCCCATCTAAGTTGGTCATGCCCCTCTGAAGCTAGAATTTTCCTTTGGTCTAATATTGTCAGAAGTGCAGCAGCTTTTGCTTTCAAGGGGCTATCATCCTTGTATTCTATATTCTTCCAAGTTCTCCATTTTCCTTCACTATTGGTTTGATCCCAAAATTTTTTTACCCTAAGTAACCCTCTAGTATCAGTTTCTTTCTTGAGGTCCAAAAAGTCCTCTCTTAATAGTGTAGCTTCTTGTTTCCATTTATCCTCTCAGAACAAAGCAAGATCTCCCTCTCTGATTTCCCAGAAGGTATTTTTTCGCACTAAGCTTCCATTCTCCAAGGCTTTATTCTAGATGTAGGAGCCTTTTATGATGCCAATCATCCTTATGTGATCATTATCTTCCCAAGTGCTGGCGTACTTTTCTTTCCAAATACGAGCCCAATGAGCCTTTGGATCTTTTACCCAACGCCACCATAATTTTGCCCCTAAAACTTTGCTTAGTACTTCTGGATCATCCAATCCAAGACTTCCATGGTTTTTAGGTTTGCAAATCTTATCCCAGGCTAACAAGGCCCATTTCTTTCTCTCCTCCCCCTTACCCCAAAGAAAGTCTCTTTGAATGGCTCTAAATTGTTGAAAAACTCCTTTTGGAGTTGGAAGGGATGAAAGCATGAAGACAGGGATTGATTGAAGTATAGCTTTTGTAAGCACTAACCAGCCTGCCAAGTTTAAAGATCTAAAAGTCCATTTCCAAGTTATATCCTGCATCTTATTAATCATCGGCTCCCAAATGCTCTTGTGCAAAGGTTTATCAGTTAGAGGAACTCCCAAGTATTTGGAAGGAACGACATCCCTTTAAAAGCCCAGAATTCTGGAGATATTAATCTGGATAGCGATATTAGTGTTAAACAAAAAAATCTTAGATTTGGAGAGATTTACCTCCATACTTGTAGCCATGGCAAAGTCACACAGGATTTGTTTATAATCTAGTGCTTCTTTGACCGTGGGGATACCCTGCAGCATAGTGTCATCAACAAATTGTTGATGGGTCAAAGCTTGTCCAGTCTCAGAGAGTTGGAGACCCTTGATGTTACCCACTTCTTTCGCATGCTTGATAGACTGACCAAGTCCTTCCATCATGAGGATAAAGAGAAAGGGAGAGAGTGGATCTCCTTGCCTGAGGCCTCTTGAAGGAGTAAAAGTCTTGGAAGGAGAACCATTAACCAAAATTGAAAAGCTAGAAGAAGTTACTAGGGCCATAACCCATCTTACCCAGTTATGGTCAAATCCAAAGGCTAGAAGGACCTTCCTGATATAGGTCCAATTCAACTTATCATAAGCTTTGGCTAGGTCCAATTACATAATCATTCCCGCCTTCCTATTGCTTAACAATGAATGAACCACCTCATGCACTTGAATGATGTTATTGAGAATTTGTCTACCCTCCACATAACCTGATTTCTCCATAGAAACTAGAGTAGGAAGAAGGGGTTTGAGTCTATTGGCAATAACTTTGGATATTATCTTGTACACCACATTGCATAAAGCTATGGGTCTAAATCTGTCTGGATTCTGAGCAATGTCTTGTTTGGGGATCAAAGAGATGAATGAAGTATTGAGCACCTTCAAAATGGTTCTATTCATCTCAGAGTCCTCCACTACATTCAAAATATCTTGTTTGACAATGTTCCAACAAGCTTTAAAGAAATCCACACTGAAACCATCAAGGCCTGGCACTTTACCATTCTGCATATCTTTGATGACCTCACTAACCTCCTCTTCAGTCACTGGCCTATTGAGATTTTAATTATCCTCTCTTGTTACTAGCTTAGGTATATGCCTTGTTAAGTCCCTGATCAAATGAGCTCTGTCTAAAATTGTCTCCTCTGCTATACCTCGAAAGTGCTGAACTAACATAGTTTCTATATCTTCATGGGTATTGAGTAGTTGACCTCCAACATCATTTATCGAAGAGATCCTATTATGAGATTTGTTCACCATCGTGGATCTGTGGAAAAATCTAGTGTTTCGCTCCCCTTCTTTTAGCCATTGAACTCTTGATTTTTGTCTCCAAAATATTTCCTCTTGTTTACATAAGTTCTCCCAGTCTTGATGTTGTTTGGTGACTTGATCATTTCTGACTCTATCAAATCCATCCGTGATAAGGGCTTGATTTAGTTCCTACATTTTACCTTCAACAACTTTTTTTGCTTCAAAAATATTACCAAATTCATTCTTGTTCCAATATTTGAGTCTGAGCTTGATGTGTTTTAGTATTTTGTGTAGCAGAAACGTTCTTGTACCTTGAATATGCAGATCTTCTGTCCACCATTGTGCAATGTTGCTGATAAAATCTGGGTGGGTGAGCCAAATGTTCTCAAATATAAAAGGTCTGTTCTTAGGGGTGCCAATTCCCTGAACCTCAAGTTGTACATGCCAATGGTTCGAGCCTCCAAAGGGGAGAATTCTCACTATAATTTCCTTATCGGTGAACATAAGGTCATATGAGATTATGAATCTGTCTAACTTTGAGGCTACTTGAGACTCTCCTCCTCTCTTATTATTCCATGTAAAGATGCCATTACTCATATCAGTGTCAACTAGCTTCATATTGTCTATAAAAGTTTGAAATGCTATAGAGTCTTTTCTTAAAGTTCTGGTTCCCCCTTTTTACTCTGATAGTGATTTGATCATGTTGAAGTCCCCCCCCTCCCCATGATCCATGGTACTCCTGCATGTCTATCTCTTAGTTCCACAAGAGAATCTAGAAACCTGAGTTTATCATCCGGTCTTTGGGGGCCATAAACATTTGTAATCAGATAAGTCTCCCTATCTCCCACAGGCTGAATAACCACTGATAAATAATTCCTAGATGCCTCGGCACCTATTATGCCAATATTTTGGGGGTTCCAAAGAGTAATTATACCTCCTGCTGTTTTATCTGCTTTGACTTCTAGAAGCTCATATTTATCGAGCCATTTGCTGTGTATTTCTTTTATTTTTTGAATGGAACATTTAGTTTCTTGGATAAAGATCATATACGGAGCTTCTTGTTTCATTCTATTGCTAAGTATTCTTTGTTTTCTTTTACTTCCTAGACCTTTGATATTCCAATATGTGAACTTCATTATGAAATATTTGTAAAGGAGTAGCTGGTTAGGTCTTTCATCTTACCTGAATCTATCATTAGCTTTCCACATTCTATTAATAACTCATTCTGCTTTTTTCTGCCTCTTTTCCCTCCTGGATTTCTAGGAGCTAATCCTGGTGTGGTTTTCATAGTTTTCACACCTTCATTGCCCTGCCTCTCATTGTTTCTTTGCCTTTCTAGCCCTTTAGCCTGAGTTTTCCATAGGAACAACCACTGTACTCTGTTGAACTCTTCTTCAGGTAGTGTGTCTACCCCTCCCATGGTCCCTTGTTTCAAGAACCCTTCTAGATCTAGGTGTTCTCTATCAAGAATTTCCTGTTGTTCATGATCCTCCATTTCCATCTCACTCTGGGTCATTTCTTATTCCATTTCCAGTTCTCCATTGCTCAGCATAGTCTCTTTCTGTTTATTAATATACTATGTTTTCCCACTATTTTCTTCTCTCTCCTTCTCCATTGGGCTGCCTTCCATTACCTGATCTACCTTTCTTTTCTCTTCCTCTTCTTCTAGTACTTGGAACATGTTCAAACTGGCCCGTTGCCCTTCTGTATGATGTTTCTTTGGCCCCCTTTTGCCCCCTTTTCCTCTATATCCCACTTTGTGAAAGTTTTCAGTGTCTTTTACTTTGGTAGCTTTACTTTTGTTCTCTATTTTACTGAGAGGGTAGTCTCTAAATGGGTGCCCATGCTCATGGCACCTGTGACATCTGAAAGGAATATGTTGATAATCTACTTTTTGCACTCATTCTTCATCAAAAACTTCCAAGATGACCTCATCTGATAGAGCTCCAGAGAGATCCATCTCCAGACATATTTGTGCAAAGGAAGTATATTTTCCCCTTCTGGTGGCCTCAGATGCTTTGACAAAACATCCTAATTTGTTTCCTATGGCAGATAACAATTTAGTTTGCCAGTAATCTAGATGTAGGGAATAGAGTCTTACCCAGACCAGGACCGAAGTGAAAGTCTCTCACTCCGGGACAAAATTCATCATCCAAGGCCGCATGTAGAGGCCTGCAGCTACATAGAAGTAGGGCCCTCCTTCAAACACCCTATCTTTGTCCTAAATATTTGTAAAGACCACAGTGAAGAAACCATTTGACCCAAGATGTAGGTCTATGCCTCCTTTTGGTTTCTAGTGGTATTTAATCCACGCTTGTAGTGCCTTTTTTGTGGGCCATAATCCCATGAATTTACAAATGATAGCATAGGCCGGCATCTGGTCCCTGTGCACTTGCAGAGTAGGATCATTTAAAACTACTCTGGGTGTGACCTCAGCCTTAGGTTTACATGGCCCCTTTTGCGTTTTGTTTTCTTCTTCCTGTTTCTTGTCTTCTTGCTCATTTTCTTTTGTTATATTACCCTCCCTTTGCTTGGTCAAATCCTGTTCCTCTTCAATATTCCTTTTCCCTTCTCCTGAAGGACCTCTGGCAGTTTCTATCAGTTTCTTACCTCGGTTGGCTATGGCCTGACTGTAGGAGGGAGTGAAGCTCCCCCTTTGCGCCCCTTCATGGAGTTGAACGCTTTCAAAAGCTTGAAACCCCAGCTCTTCGTCCTACCTCTGCCTTTCGTCTTTCCTCTCCTTCGTCTTTCACTCAATACAATTAGTAGCTTCTTTAAAACAACTCAGTTCACTAATTGTAGAATGATTGAATCCACAGTCATGAGAAACGTTACCTGAACTCGAAATAACATCACCTTTAAAATAACTTCTTGTTTCAAAATCATCATACTTTCTTAGAAATCTCCGAACATGTGTGGATGTTCATAATTTTTTTTGAAGTGCTTGTGATGGTTGCGCATATTGAAAAACAGGCTCAAGAACAAGCTCTCCAAGAGTAAGTTCTGGTCCTACTAAAACATTACCATCATACAAATTTTCTTTAGAAATAAGATTCTTATGATTCAAGGATGGAAGAACTACAAATTGATCCAAAATGGGAACCTCCCCTTCAATATGTGGAACATCATTATCAGATTCAAAATAGAACTTTTTGGATGCGAAGTTCTCCAATTGAGTGAGCTGTCTATCAATAGTGGAATTATGTTTGTCACATTCAAGAAAAGTAACATCTCTGGAAAGAAGAAATTTCTTGTTCTCCTCATCAAACAACCTATAAGCTTTCCATGTAACACAACATCCCAAGAAAATACATTTGCGACTCCTAGCACCCAACTTGTTGTGTTGATGTTTAGTAATTAATGCATAGCATAAGAACCAAAGACTCTAAAATGTTGTACAAGAGGAAGACGATTAAACCAAATTTCATATGGAGATTTATTATTTATGAAAGAAGAAGGACAATGATTGAGAATATAAGCCACACAAAGCATTTCTTCTCCCCAAAACATCAACTTAACATTCTCAAAGAACATCATATATCTAACCATATTGAGCAAAGTTATATGCATACATTCTGCAAAGCCATTTTGTTTTGGCTTATAAGGTATGCTAGTCTGATGTTTGATTCCATTGTCCTTTAAATTGTTGGGTGTGGAGCCTGATTATCTTCTGTATTCAAAGGTTTCAGCCGAATGTATACCTTAGGAAGACTGTACACCCCTTCACGCGGGGGGGACTTGTCCCCCCCACGGGGGTCCTGGGGGGTAAATCCCCCCTGGCTGGGGGGTTCGGGGGCCAGCGATCCCCTGCCAGGGGTTCGGGGGCAGTGCCCCCGAAGCTAAAAATAGATGTAAAATTTCCTTGTAAAAATCTAGTAATTTCTAGTCAATTTGGGCCATTCATTAGGCAGATGATTTGACGGTAGAAGTTATGTTTAATTTAGGGTTTTTTGCCCTAGAAGGCAACCCCTCACTATATATGAGGGAATTGTATTACGTCTATGTAGATCTGTATTTTAAGTGAGGAAGAGAGAGGAGATTGAGAGTGAGGAAGGTGTTACAGAGGATCTTCTGTAGGTTGTATCTCTTCAGTTTGTTGGATAATATAATAGAAGAAGGATTGGCTATTTCTCCATGGACGTAGCCCAAACTGGGTGAACCACGTATATATGTGTCTCTCTTGTTTTATGAGTTTTCTATGTTTATATTTCTACAATATTTTATGTGTTCCATTGCTCCGTAATATATAATTTTCTAACAATTGGTATCAGAGCCAAAGGTCTATTTGGCTGATAAACTCGCAGGAGAGAAGGGTTCCTATCTCGAGTGGGAGCAATGGCAGAAGATGGTAGGTTTAGGGTCGAGAAATTTAATGGCCAAAACTTCTCGCTGTGGAAGATGCAAATGGAAGATTATTTGTATCAGAAAGATCTGTAACTACCATTGGGTAGAAAAACAAAGACACCGATGGGTATGACAGATGGAGAATGGAACCTTCTCGATAGAAAGGCACTTGGAACAATACAGTTGTGCCTCGTAGTGTCAGTCGCCTTCAACATTTCGAAGGAAATGACAACACAGGGTTTAATGTTGGCATTAGCCAAACTATATGAAAAACCCTCGGCATCAAATAAGGTATTTCTTATGAAGCGTTTATTTAATATGAAGATGTCAGAGGGTGGATCTGTTGCTGATCATTTAAATGATTTTAATATAGTTACAAGTTAGTTAAGTTCTGTAGGGGTAAACTTTGATGATGAAGTTAGGGATATATTATTTTTGCGCTCATTGCTAGAAAGTTGGAATGGTTTAGTTATGGCAATTAGTAACTCTGTCTCTGGATCTAGTACTTTAAAGTTTGATGATGTTGTCGGTGCAATCCTTAGCGAGGAAATGTGATGGAAAAGCTCCGGTGAGACATCAGGTAATGCTTTGACTGCAGAGACTAGGGGAAGAAAAATGGAAAGAGGAAAGAGCCCAGGATATCACAGTAAGTCAAGAAAAGGCAGATCCAAGTCTAGATCGGGGATAGTGTGCTGGAAATGTGGGAAGAAAGGACACCTGAAGAAAGACTGCAAGTCTCGGAAGGGAAAAGAAGGAGACGCACAGCAAGAAACTAATCATGAAGCAAATGTGATAGGTGATGTGTTGCAAGATGCTTTGATTCTTTCATTAGAAAATATTATTGATGCCTAGGTGGTAGATTCAGGGGCCTCATTCCATGCCACACCTTATAGGAAACATTTTCATGATTATGTTCAAGGATATTTTGGATAGGTTCGATTGGGTGATGATAAACCCTGTAAAATTTTTGGAATGGGTACAATTTTCATAAAACAACAGAATGGAAATCAATGGCTATTGAAGAAAAATCTGATTTCAACAAGGCAGTTGGGAGGTGAAGGTTACATAAGTAATTTCACAAATAAAACCTGGAAGGTCACTAAAGGATCCTTGGCAATAGCGAAAGGAGGAAAGGTTGGTACATTGTATTTATGCAATGGTGTTTCTAATTCTGTTAATGATTTAACCTCTACAGGAGAAGATACGGTATTGTGGCATCATAGGCTCAGGCACATGAGTGAGAAGGGGATGCAGATTCTTCACTCAAGAAATTTGTTGCCAGGTTTGAAGCATGTTGATTTAAAATTCTGTGAGAATTGTGTTTATGGAAAACGGAAGAGAGTCAAATTCCTTAGAGTTGGGAAAGAAAAGAAGAGCGAAAAATTAGAGCTTGTGCATACATATGTATGGGGACCTGCTCAGGTATCATCTCTTGGTGGCTCTCATTATTATGTTACTTTTATTGATGATGCAACCAGAAAAACCTGGATTTATTATATTCGAAATAAATCTGATGTATTTGATACTTTCAAGAAATGGAAAGCTTTGGTTGAAAATGAGACAAGGAAAAGGTTGAAGTGTCTTAGATCAGATAATGGAGGTGAATATTGCAGTAAAGAGTTCGATAGGTATTGTTCAGAGAATGGAATTCGCAGAGAGAAGACAGTTCCAGGAACACCACAAGGAAATGGTGTGTCAAAAAGGATGAATAGGACAATCATGGAGCATGCAAGGTGCATGAGATTGCACGTAGGATTGCCTTTACAATTTTGGGCAGATGCTGTAGATACTTCTGTTTATCTAATAAACAGAGGGCCTTCAATTTCCTTGGATGGTGGTATTCCAGAGGAGGCATGGATAGGTAAAAAGGTAAACTACTCATTTTTAAAGACTTTTGGTTGTGAAGCCTTTGTCCACATTAATAAAGAAAATAGAACAAAGCTTGAGGCAAAATCAAAGAAATGTACCTTTATTGGATATGGTGTTAATGATTTTGGTTATCGCTTATATGATTATGAAAATCACAAAATAATTAGGAGTAGATATGTAATATTCAATGAAAAGGTCTTGTATAAGAATCAGTTGCAGGAAAAGAAACAAGAAAAAGAAAACAGAGAATACACAGTGCTTGATGATATGATAGGAAAAGTGATGGTGCTTGAAAATCATAATGATCAACAGCTAGAACAACAACCACAATAGCAACAAGCACCTCAAACACTGGAAAGTGGTGTTAGAAGATCTACCAGGATAAGTAGACCCCCTGAATGATACTCTCCTTCATTATATTATGTATTGTTGACTGATTCTGGTGAAATAGAATGTTATGAAGAAGCAGTATAGGTAGAAACCAGGAAGAAGTGGGAGCAAGCCATGAAAGAAGAGATGGACTCCTTAGCACATAACCAGACTTGGGACTTAGTCAGGTTGCCTGGAGGTAAAACAGCATTGCAGAATAAATGGCTTTATAGGCTGAAAGAAGAAGATGCAGGAAAACATAGGTACAAAGCTAGACTTGTGGTGAAGGGGTTTGCACAGAAGAAAGGTATTGATTTTGATGAAATATTTTCTCCTGTTGTTAAAATGACTTCAATCAGAACTATTTTAAGTCTAGTAGCAGTTAAATATTTGCATCTTGAGCAGTTAGATGTAAAGACAGCCTTTCTCCAATGGGGATTTGGAGGAAGAGATATATATGCAGCAGCCATAAGGATATGAGGCAAAAGGAAAGGAGAAACTAGTGTGCAAGTTGAAGAAGAGCTTGTATGGATTAAAATAGGCTCCAAGGCAATGGTATATAAAATTTTACAGGTTTATGTCTGAACAAGGTTATACTAGATGTCACTCTGATCATTGTGTTTATCTCAAAAGACAAAATGATGGCAACTATATTATATTGTTATTGTATGTAGATGACATGCTTGTTGTAGGTTCTAACATGAAGGAAATAAATGTGCTGAAAATGAAATTGGAAAACTCATTTGCAATGAAGGATTTGGGTGCTGCAAAACAAATCCTTGGTATGAGAATAACTAAAGATAGGAAGAATCACAAATTAACATTGTCTCAAAGTGAGTACATAGAAAAGGTGTTGAAAAGGTTTAATATGCAGAATGCAAAACCAGTTAGTATACCTTTGGCCAGCCATTTCAAATTAAGTAAGGAGGCATGTCTTAAGACTCAGGAAGAAATGGCTTATATGTCTAAAGTTCCATATGCATCAGCAGTTGGAAGCTTAATGTATGCAATGGTCTGCACAAGGCCTGATATTGCACATGCAGTGGGAGTTGTAAGAAAGTACATGAACAATCTAGGAAAAGAACATTGGATGGCGGTTAAGTGGATTCTCAGGTATTTGAGAGGTACCACAAATCAAACATTATGCTTTGGTGGTTCAAACATTGCTCTACAGGGATATGTTGATGCAGATATGGCAGGTGACAGAGATAACAGGAGGAGCACTACAGGATATGTATTTGTTGTAGGTGGAACAACTATCAGTTGGGTCTCAAAACTACAAAGTGTTGTTGCATTCTTAACAACAGAAGCAGAGTATGTTGCTGCTATAGAGGCTAGTAAAGAAATGATTTGGTTACAAAGTTTTCTAGATGAATTGGGTAAGAAGTACGAGTTGGGAAGGTTATACAGTGACAACCAGAGTGCCAAACATCTTGCAAAGAACTTTGTATTTCATTCCAAGACTAAGCATATACAGCTCAAGTACCATTTCATACGGTCAGCGTTGGAAGATGGACAGTTGAAGCTGGAGAAGATACACACTAGCTACAATCTTGCAGATATGTTAACAAAAGTTGTAACCAGGGAGAAACTGAGAATTTTCTCAGTTTCAATTGGTCTTCAAGTATGATGAAGAAGATGAGAAACAGCCAGGTCCAAAGTGGAATCATTGTCTAGCAAATGAAGCAACGGTGGAGTTACTATAATCAGTGTCCAAGTGGGAGATTGTTTGGTGTGGAGCCTGATTATCTTCTGTATTCAAAGGTTTCAGCTGGATGTATACCCCAGGAATACTGTACACCCCTCCATGTGGGGGGGACTTGTCCCCCCCACGGGGGTCCGGGGGCTAGCAGTCCCTCGGCAGGGGTTTGGGGGCAGCGCCCCCGAAGCTAAAAATAGATGTAAAATTGCCTTGTAAAAGTCTAGTAATTTCTAATCAATCTGGGCCGTTCATTAGGCAGATGATTTGACGGTAGAAGTTATGTTTAATTTATGGTTTTTTCCCCTAGAAGGCAACCCTTCACTATATATGAGGGAATTGTATTACGTCTATGTAGATCTGTATTCTGAGTGAGGAAGAGAGAGGAGAGTTAGAGTGAAGAGGGTGTTACAGTGGATCTACTGTAGGTTGTATCTCTTCAGTCTGCTGGATAATATAATAAAAGAAGGATTAATTGTTTCTCTGTGGACGTAGCCCAAACTGGGTGAACCACGTATATCTGTGTCTCTCTTGTTTTATGATTTTTCTGTGTTTATATTTCTGCAATATTTTATGTGTTCCATTGCTCTGTAATATATACTTTTCTAACATAAATAATGTTCAAAACCATTAGAAGTATATTCATCACCGTTATAAGTTTTGTGAATGCCAATGTTCAGTTGAGTTTCATTTTTGACCATTAAATAAAATGTTTTGAAATTTTCAGATACTTGTGACTTATCCTTCATCAAATACACCCACCACATTCTTAAATAATCATCAATAAATCTCAACATATATTTGTTACCATTGGTAATTGAAATAGGCATAGGGCCACATAAATCTTAATGTATGAGACCTATTTTTCTTGAAGCTCTAGAAGAATAACTATGAAAATGTTTCTTAGAATGTTTCTGTAAAATACAAGCATCACATGATGTAAGATTTCTTGGAATTGTAGGAAATCCTTTTATGCCTTGTTGTATCATAATTATGATATTGTCATAGTTAATGTCACCAAAACAAGCGCGCCATAGTAAAATAGAAGATAGAGTATCATTTTGTTGTGCTAAAAGAGAAGAACTATCACGAGAATTTATTACAATAGATGTTGTTCCATTCAATTTTAAAATCATACCTTCTTCAACACTAGTCATAATGACTGCATGATCAGATGCTCTACATATCTCATTGATGCCATCGAAGATATGTTTGGAATGCCCTTTTTTTTCAAATATGGATAAGAGACATTAAATTTCTTTGAAATTGTGGAATGTTAAGGACATCTTGTAGAAGATAATTTGCAAGCTTTGGTATCTTCAAACAAATGGATCCAATTCTTGAAGGCTTAATTTGAGATTTGTTAGCAAAATATATTACTCCATCAACTTGGTCACTAAAATTTTCAAAAAAATCTCTCCTAAAATTCATATGACATGTGGCACCTGAATCCAAAATCCAATTGTCTTGCCATGAAGAAAATGCAATACTAAAAACATCATTAATATTAAAATTGCAATGAGCAACAATATAATGTGCAAAATATGATGATTTTCCCTTATCTAGTGGTGGTTGATATTTCTTTTCATTCAATTGTTCTCTCCTTTCACTGACATTCTCCCAAGGAATTCTACAATTAGTTGTAGTGTGACAAACTTTTCCACATCTAAAACATTTAGCATTTATTTTTTCTCCTTGCTGCCTATCACCTTGATTATTATGGTCCCTCCTTCCTCTAAAATTTCTTCTACCAACTATTGAAATCAATGAAGTCATGATTACTTGCACCCAAACAAATCATTTTGAAAATATGAATTATGTGGAATATTATTTAAAAAGAAAAACATAAATCTCTTTCCCCTTTTAATTTGAACAAAGATTTGGCTTAATGGATTGTTGGTGAGCTCCAAAACTAACCCAGTAGAGAGTTGAGTTCAATCCTCATTGTTTCTCTTTCTCTTTTTCTCTTCAATTTTTAAAACTTATTTCGAATCAAAAAAAAAACAAACTTTTAACTCAAGTTAGTTAATTTGAGACCTAAGAACTTTTACTTTTACTTTCTCATTTCACTTTTTTTAACCATTTTCTTTCTGTTAAATATACTTGTTAAAAGAATTGAGAAATATTTTCTTTAATCCCAATTTGATACAATTTCCATTGACTTGATACTCACTAACTTTTTATCCTATTAACTTTCACATTTCTATGTTTCTTTATCTATTCACTTTCACCTTTGTACCTTTGTTCACTTTCACCTTTATGTCTCTACCTAATTGCACACAAAGATGTTGTTTTTGGAAGTAATATAAAATATATAGGAAATGTATTCACCTTACTTGTGGTCTCATATTCTGGAAAATGTCTCCATATTCATTTAATTTTTACGAATCTTTGTCAAAAAAAAGTCTGTAAATATTCTTTACTTTCACTTTCATGAAGCTTGAATCATTCTCTACTTTCGGGTAATATGTGGACTAAATTAAAACTCCAAATATGAAAAAATTATTCCACTAAAAATAATTAATAATTCACTTCCAAAAAAAATGCCTCAAAGGTTCACTAATATTCAATGTTATTTATTCGTTGTCGGTTGTGCCAACAATAAGAGCTACTGGTGGGTAATCACTTTTACCTTCATTTATTTTAACTTGATTTCCAACATTCTAGTAGTCTTTATTTCATACCTTTGCAAGAAATGCACTTCGCATAATGCATTTTATGAAATTTATACATTCTTCTCTCCATAAACTTGAAAGCAACACCTCTTTAAAAACAAACTCATTAGGCATGGAGTATATAAACAACTTAACTAGGGTTTTGATACCACTGTACAAGCCCAAATAAACTCCACAATGAAAGATCACCCTATTAATGATAAAATCACTTATTTATACATGTGCAATCTAGGTATGAGACAGTTGTGTCTCTGTAACTTATTAATTGTAAAAACAGAATATGGAACTAATTACATATTGTAAAATAACAATCTCGAAGGATTAATTAACAAAGCTATATGTATAGTTAGAATTTAGTATCGAGCTCAACAAGGTGAGAATAGGTACAAGAAAAAAGGCTAGGGAAGAGGATGCCCACCTTGCATTATGAGGCCACAATTCTTATGTATTTAAATTTGATGTCTGAAATTATTTTGACATGTCCTTGTGTTTATAATACATCTTTAATGAATGTCTCTATTTGTACTGGAATAACAAACTGAATGATTCAGGAAATCACGTATGTCTCCCTATAATAGAATATGCAGATAGGCTTTTCGATGGATGGTTGGTTTTTCAAATAGATATTGGTTATATGAATATGAAATCCCTCAAGCGAGGTATGGAACATCCTTTTGAGGAGAAAATCACTGTAGGTATTTTCAAGTGTCCCTATAACAAGATATTTCAATTGATGGGCTCAAAGACCCTTCAATATCGAATTGAGGTGTATATCAATAAACTCTTCTATTGTAATAGCATGGACCAACATGTCTCTATGTAGAGCTGACCAGTCCAAAGTCCAGGTTTAGCATTGGAACTCAAAGCACAAGGTCACATTGAAAAGGGGAAGTAGAGCGACATAGAGTTTAAGAAGGAGCACTCAGAAGGGTTTGAATGAAATTCCATCCCCTTCTTGCATCAACCATTAATGAGGTGAATATTTTTTCATCCATGAGAGTGTTATCATTGACTAATTTATGTTTTAGAGGTTTTGGTTGTATGTTTGATTGTATAAGTAGAGAGATTGTGTAATTGGTTTAATCTAGTCCCATCTCTTACATTACATCAATACATATCAATTTTGTAGGTTTTAACTCCATATAGAAATTACCTGCATATGAATTCTAAAACACAGAAAATAAACAATGCAAGAGCATAACACATAAAACACATATACACAGAGATTTTCCCCTGGATCCCAAAATCGAGCCTACCATCTTGATTTTTCATTATGTTCCTTTCAATGTTACAATACATATTTATACATGTCGAAGCATCCAAAACCATGGACCGAAAACCGTTGCATCCAAAACCATGGACAGAAAAACCATCCGTCCAAAACCATGTGCGAAAATCATGCACAAAACCATAGGTGGGCCCACCCAACCTAACATAGCATCCAAAACCAAAATTTTTTGGGGCGCTACCCTGGACCCCATAGAGTGGGGTTACCTACACCCCTCAAACCCCTTGTGACCCCCCTGCTACACAATTGGCACAACAAAGGGGGGAATCCGCTCCCCCTCTGAGCCCCGGGTCCACTACGTGGGCTAGTCGTGGAAAGACTATAACACAACCCAAAATTCTCCCACTTGTTGTTTTCTTTCCACAGGGGGCCACAAGAGAGCCTAGTCATTTATCCAGCTTTGCAACGCCCATTGTTTCTCTACACCAAGAGAACTTCTTAGAGCTCACAGATTTTTTCAATGCATCTGGAGTATTCTTCAAAGTGTCCACCTTTACCAGCAACACCTTTTTGTCTTCTATCATATCCCTCACAAGGTGATACTGAAATCAATTTGCTTTGTATTTGAATGATATGTAGGGTTCTTTGCCAAGAAAATTTCACTTTGGCTATCACAGTCTATCCTTATAGCTCCCTGTACTAACCCCATACTTGAACACAATCTCTGCAACCAAACTGCTTCCTTGCTTGCATGAGTGGTTTCCATGTATTCTTCCTCTGTAGTTGATAGTGCCACTACAGATTGTTTCTTACTCATCCAACTAACTGCATCTCCAAATAGGTTAAACACATACCCACTTGTAGATCTTCTTTGATCCAGATCTCCAGCCTAGTCTGCATCAACAAAGCCATGGATATCCAAAACTCTATCCAATCCTGGTCTTCCTTGGTAGCACAAACCATAATCACTAGTGCCACGCAAATACCTGAAAACTCGTCTCACTACTGTCCAATTCTCCTTCCCTGGTTTTGACATAAACCTGCTCAATACTCCCACTGCATGTGCAATGTCTGGTCAAGTAGAGACCATCGCATACATCAAGCTACTGACTGCACTTGCATATGGAACACGGGACATATCCTTTTCCTCTTCTTGTGTCTTGGGACAGTGTTCAGCAGATAACTTTACACCTACAGGAATAGGAACCTTCACCAATTTATTATCCTGCATATTAAACCTCTGCAATATTGTCTCGACATACTTCCTCTGATTTAACTAGAGCTTCATCTATGCCCGATCTCTTTTAATTTCCATGCCCAAAATATAGTTTGTAGCACCAATATCTTTCATGTTGAATTTGGAGGACAATTGGGTCTTAAAATCGTGGATAATTTCTTTGTCATTTCCGACTAGTAACATATCATCCACATACAAGACTAGATAAATAACACAATCACCAATTCATTTAAAATACACACAGTGATCTGCTTTGCTTCTGGTGAAGCCAATTCCCCATATAGATGTATCAAATTTCTGATACCACATCCTTGGTGACTGTTTTAACCCATACAGAGACTTCTTTAACTTGCATACCAATTCCTTCTTATTCTTCACTGCAAATCCTTCAGGTTGCTTCATGTAGATCTCCTCTTCCAAATCCCCATGAAGAAATGATGTCTTCACATCCATCTGTTCTACCTCAAAATCAAAAGCAGCAACAACTAATAGAAGCTACCTTGGCAACATGGGAAAAAGTATCACCAAAATCAATTCCCGACACCTGGGAATAACCTTTTGCTACCAACCGAGCTCTGTATTTCTCCACCTTTCCTTCTGCATTTGTCTTCTTCTTGAACACCCATTTGCTGCCAATGGGTTTCCTTCTAGCCGGCAACTCCACCAGATCCGAAGCCTCATTTTTGTGCAAAGATGCCATTTCGTCAACCATGGCCTCTTTCCATAGTTTTCCATCCTCTGAATCTACTACTTCCTTCACAGTTCCGGGATCATCATTAGTAATAGATAAAGAAAAATTTGAACAAAAAGTAGATGGACTATCCTTTCTCGCTGCCTTCTTTCTCAAACTGATCTTCTCACTCCCGGAGTTTGTGGCTCTTTATCTTCTGATTCCCCCTCTGCTGTAGAGTCTGATTCTTCCTTCTTTAGCTCAAACTCTATGATCTCAAGTTCCTTTGGATGGACTTCATGTTTAATAACATATTTCACCTCTTTGAACACCACATCTCAGCTATACACAACCTTCCTTGTTACTGGGTTCCAAAGCTTATAACCTTTTAAACCATCCTTATACCCAATAAAGATGCACTTTTCAGATTTACTATCCAACTTGGTTCATTTCTCCTTTGGAACATGTACATATGCATCACATCCAAATACCCTCAGATGTGAAAGAAAAGGTTTCTTACCAGTCCATACCTCTTGTAGAGTCTTATCCTCCAATGCTGATGAAGGTGATCTGTTGACCAGGTAACATGTTGTCTCCACCGCCTCTGCCCAGAATTCTTGTCGTAACCTGGCACCATTCAGCATTCTTCTTGCCCTTTATATCAACGTCTTGTTCATTCTTTCTACAACTCCATTTTTATGAGGTGTATATGGAGTAGTCTTCTGCCATACTATACCACACTTCTTACAGAATTCTTCAAATTCCTTACTACAAAACTCTCCACCATTATCTGTCCTCAGCACCTTTATCTTCTTCTCTGTCTAGTTTTCCACCAGAGCCTTAAATTCTTTAAACCTGTCAAAGACTTTAGATTTCTTCATAAGGAAATATATCCATGTATTCCTTGGGAAGTCATCTATAAATGATACATAGTACACAGACTTACCCAGTGATGTAACCTTCACAAGTCCAAACATATCACTATGCACAAGCTCTAATATCTATTTCGCCCTCTTACCACCGGAGGGGAAACTCACCCGATTCTACTTCCCATATACACAATTTTCACAAAAATCAAAATCCAGAGAGTTATTACTCATGCCTTCTACCATACCTTTACCATGAAGTATTTGAAGGCCCTTCTCTCCAATATGTCCAAGCCTTTGATGCCATAGCATGGTCTTCTCTCTAGAGACCACTAGATTTTCTGCTCCACTTTCAGAAACCACAAAACTATTGCACCCATCAATAACAGTGCTACCTTGCAGCTTGTATAGAGTTCCGATCCGAACTCCCTGCATCAATACCAGTGCTCCCCGAACCATTTTGCGGGTATCCTTCTCAAACATTGTTTTTACACCTGCATCATCCAGCTTGCTTATAAAAATTAGATTTCTGGCTAATGCAAGAATATGCAGAACACCCGAAAGTGTTCTAACCCTTCCCCGTTGCAACTTCAACTTTACTTTTCCGTGACCAATGATTCTAGCCTTCCTGTCATCCCCCAAGAAGACATCACCACCATCATATTTCTCATACTCACATAACCACTCTCTATGGGGAGTGAAGTGAAAGGATGCACTTAGTCAATCAACCATGCCTCATGATCTACATGTGTACTTGAAGAAGCCAAGTACACATCCCCACCTTCATCTGAGGTGGTTTTCACCTATGTGGAAGGAGCATCATCATATCCCTTTCCTTTGTCACGAGATTTAGATTTACAGTCCCTTTTGTAGTGCCCTTCCTTTTCACATTTCCACTACACCACCTTTATAGATTTTCCTAGAGATTTAGATCTCCCTCTAGATTTAGATCTCCCACTCGATGACTTATTTTTTTTCTGCTCTGGGACCGTCCTCGTACAGACAAAGCATCACCATTCTAGATCTCCATATTTTCTGTCTCATCTCCTCTGTTAGCAAGGATGAGACTATTTCATCAAACCTCATGGCAGTTGCATTGCTACCTATTGCAATAACCAGACTATCCCATGAATATGGTAGAGAACACAACAAAATGATGCACTTATCTTCATCTGAAATTTTAATATCAATAGATAATAACTGACTTACCATAGTATTAAATGCGTTTAGATGATCTATCACCGAGTCTCCATCTTTCATCCTCAGGTTATTCAACTTTTTCAGTAGGAACAATTTATTCACCAGAGAATTAGATTGGTACAAAGTCCCTAACTTGTCCCACAAAGCCTTTGTTGTAGCTTCCCTTGATACATTTAGCAATACTAAATCTGAGGCACATAATCATATTGTGATCTTTACCTTTCGATCCATCTTCTTCCGTTCTTCATCAGACACTCTCATTGGTTTAGTACCTGGATCTACTGTGATCCACTGAACTTTATCCACCAACAGATCCTCCATCTTGAGTTTCCACAACTCAAAACCTTAACCATTAAATTTTTCGATCTCTATCTTTCCATTGCTTGCCATCTTCTTTCACCACTAGAATCGATTTTGCAGATCTCCCACTGAATAGGGTCTACCACAGGACTGAGCGAAAACCCTCACCAACAAAGATGTCCCCTTGAAGCCAAAACAGCTCTGATACCAAATGTAGGTTTTAACTCCGTACATAAATTACCTGCATATGAATTATAAACCATAGAAAATAAACAATGTGAAAGCATAACACATAAAACACATATACACAAAGATTTTCCCCTAGATGCCAAAAACGGGACTACCAGCTTGATTTTTCATTATGTCCCTTTTAAAGTTACAATACATATTTGTACATGGCAAAGCATCCAATACCATGGACCAAAAACCATCGCATCCAAAACCATGGACCGAAAAACCATCGTGTCCAAAACCATGTGCAAAAATCATGCACAAAACCATAGGTGGGTCCACCCAATCTAACATAGGGTCCAAAACCAAAATTTTCTAGGGCGCTGCCCTGAACCCCATAGAGTTGGGTTACCTACACCCCTCAAACCCCTTGCGACCCCCCCCGCGATGCAAACAATGCAACAAAGGGGGGTATCCGCCCCCCCTCTAACCCCTGGGTCCATTACGTGGGCTAGTCGTGGAAGGAATATAACACAACCCAACAAATTTTGTGTGATTTCTTGTTAATGTGTTTGTTAAGCATATTTGATCTCATAAATTTTGGGTCTTCGTGGAGTTGCGTCTTGCTAAATTTTTTGGATCACCACATTACCCCAGACTGGACCAAACACCATCATACTACCCATTGATGAAATTGATCCTCTTTCATTACATCATGACCATAGATTTCCCTGACGATAAATATTTACGAGTAAAAATAAGATTTTTTTTTTAACTTTTAATTACCTTATTGCTTAAATTTGATATAAATATAGATATTATTTTACTTATAGATGTAAAAGTAAAATATTTTTATCATCTCTTCCATATCTATGAATCTTCCTAACACAATAAGAATAAAGTCATTATATTTTATTATTATGACTAACATTGTTTTTAAATATTATGACTGGCATTATGTTTTTATTTAAATTATTTTGTTTAAATAAAACATTTCAACTCAAACATTAGCCTCCTACTAAAATAAAAAATGAAACTCTAAACCCAACAATCATTATATAGTTTTAGAACTAGCTCAGAGACCCATGAAATTTCCCTCCCACTGGGGCTTGCTCTGAGAAGATAATTCCCTTTCCCCTCGAACTAAAACCAATATATCTAAGTGACAAATGACGTTAGTATTCTAACAAACTTATTCATCATTGATTAAAATACATTATTCAACTTTAGACTGTGAATCAACAATTTAATTACCTTCATTTACACAAAATGGTTGTCTTATGTTTCCATATCTCAGCCATTGCGTGAAATACTAGCTCACTTGAAATCCAAAGAGTCTAGAAATGGATCTACTAACTGCCACAATTTTCCTTCGTGGGTCCAACTATCCAACGATGTCACGAAAAGCATGGATGGTGATTATGGTAAACCGTAGAAATCAAGAGAGGTTCATGTCTTCTCATTAACTGTTTCTTTTATTTTTATTTTTTCATAAGAAAAAATCATTATAGACAAATACCAATATATATATATATATATATATATATTTCAAAAAGTCTCTAATTTGCATGGATATGAAAGATAACACAAAACACTTGAAACTAACGCTTACTATAGTAGGTAGATTTGGTTTAGTTGTTGAGATAATTTCTCAACAACCAATCTTCTTATTTTGGAATTAGTTGGATCTCACTAGCACCATAAATATGTGATGTATCTCTGTGATTTGCATAGGGTAATAGAAATTTTCTTTTTTGTGTGCATCTCTTTGTTTTTCTACTTGGTATCAGATCTCATAGCTCGGGCTTTCCTCATCACAGAGGGCCCGGGTAGATATGAGAGGAGTTTGAAACTATGAGATGACTGAACTCTCTAATTTCTAGCTAAGAGAAATGGCTTTATTTATAGTGTTTTGAATTAGTAGGAAACAACAAATATTTATAATGGAGTGTGGAGTGAAGTGATGATAATTGCACCATAGTAAATATTTAGGAAGAAGCAAATTTTTTTGGATCGCTCGACATGTTCTGTAGTTTCTTCAGCAAGATACTTCGTTGGTCAAGTTGACCCATGGTTCATAATGGAATTGTTCAGATACCGTTGAATCTCATGGAGCATCTCCACTAGACTTTGCTCTTTCTACGTTGCCCTCAACACGTTAGAGCAGACTGATCTAAACAAAAAATTTCATGTGTGGTATGACGGGTGATCGTGTGGACTCTTGTAGTGATCTGTACAGTTGGTGGATCAGTAATATCACCAGCAAAATGATCGAGTAGCCTCTCGCATTGGGCAAGGTCATTTTTTCCATCCGGGTAGGACAAAACCTAATTTTTTTAACTTTTAGTCAATGTCATCCAAAGAGGAGTTTATCCTGCAAAAGGTAGCTCAAAGGCTTCAAGTGCTAAAGATACAAAAAGGCCAACATGATAATTTTCTAGGATCATGTTTTAAATTTTCTGGGATAATTTTAGGTCCCTATACTACTAGTGTCATCCCTTATTGTTATTAGTGCAACCCCCTTATTATATTGTTGTGCCCATGTAGTCCCCATATTGTTATTATTGTGCCCCATAGAAGCCCACTATTGTAATTATTGTGCCCTTACATTATTATTGTTATGTCAGCTTTGATTATATTATGACCTCTTAGACTCCTATATATAGAAAGGAGGTCTTGTCATTTGTATCATCGAAGAATTGTTCATTTGTTTAATGTAAAGGAGGTTTCCCTTCGAAGGGGTGCAATTTTCTAAAGCTGGAGAATGCAGCTCTTGATGATGAATAAATTTGTCATGAGATTAACTACACTAATAACAATAAGGGGTGACACTAGTAGTATAGGGACCTAACATGCCCCTCTCCTTCAAAATGTTGTGTCCTCAACACTTGAGTAGTTCTTGATCCTCCTATATAAAATTATTTTCCTCCCATGTGGAATCTTCAGCGAGTAAGTTATTCAAATTGATGAGATATTCTGAAATTGATCGATTTTGTAGTTGTCAAGTTGTTGTTTCTGTGACTACTCCAGGCTCCAATATGATTTTTCCTTCCTCGTCAAGTTCTCGCAATACTGTTTGAATTGGGATCTTCTGCAACTTTTGAATGAGTTCCCACTCCTTTGGGCATATGGATGCATGTAAGGCCTGATGTTTGGAGGAACACTTCATGGAATCAAATGAATAGCATGATCATGATCACTTAGGTGGGAGGCTTGTGGTCTCCAATTTACCGGACCCTTGCCATCAAACTTCCTCATATCGCCTTTTCTTGATTTTAGGAGCTCGATCTTGAAACAATTGTAACTCTGTAATTTCAAAACTCCAAGTTCTGAAATTTCTTCCTAGGGTAGCTCTCTGCATCCTCTTTCCAATGCCCCAGTCTGATCTAAATTGGATTCTCCAAGAAAGAGTTATGCACAATCTCCCAAGATGACCTGATTATATACCTTTTCAGAAAAGTGAACTTGCATGAAGTGCCACGTGTCACTGTTTTGACCTTCAGATCTGAAAAATATACACAGAAAACTATAGTGAGTCCTCTTTCTGTAACTTCTTACGTAATTTCAATTTGATGCTCAGAGAGAAAGTTATGATGATTTTCCCAAGGTCACCTATTTAATATGTAATTCAATAGTCTACAAAAACCATAACATCTTCAGATCATATATCCGAAAATATAGCGAGACAAGATATAAAATTGTGACCTACAGTGGCCCTCTGCGTCCTCTTTCCAATGCTTCCAGTCTGATCGAATTTGGATTCTCCAAGAAAGAGTTATGCACAATCTCCAAGGATGACCTGATAATATACCTTTTCAGAAGAGTGAACTTGTATGAAGTGCCACATGTCGCTGTTTTGACCTTCAGATCTGAAAAATATACAAAGGAAGCTATAGTCTGTACTCTTTCTATAACTTCTTACGAAATTTCAATCTGATGCTCAAAACAAAAGTTATGACAATTTTCCCCAGGTCACCTGATTGGAATGTAATTCGAGAGTCTACAAAAAGGCCAACTTCCTTAGATCATATCTATGCAAATATAGCGTGAAATTCTCTGAAGTTTGGACCCAAAGTTCAAAATGATTTCGGGCCAAATGTGTTTTTTTTTTATATTCTTAAACATCGCAAAAGGAAAGTTATAGCACAAATTCCATGATGACCAGTTTGGAGCAATGAAACCCTAGAATCCAAAGCTCTGATACCAAATGTTATGAAACCAGCTCACAAAAAGATAGAAAAGATAGATCAACGCCTTAGAAATAAGCATCTTCGAGGGGGAACCTCCTTTATATTACACAAATCAACAATTATTCGATGATACAAATGACAAGACCTCCTTTCTATATATAGGAGTATAAGGGGTCATAATATAATCAGAGCCGACATAATAATAATAATGTAAGGGCACAATAATTACAATAGTGGGCTTCTATGGGGCACAATAATAACAATATGGGGACTACATGGGAACAACAATATAATAAGGGGGTTGCACTAATAACAATAAGGGGTGAAACTAGTAGTATAGGGACCTAACAGTGGTATGACGGGTGACTGTGCGGACTCTTGTAGTAATATGTACAATTGGTGGATCACTAATATCACCAGCAAAATGATCGAGTAGCCTCTCGCATTGGGCAAGGTCATTTTTTCCATCTGGGTAGGACAAAACCTAAATATTTTTAACTTTTAGTCAACGTCATCCAAAGAGGAGTTTATCCTGCAAAAGGTAGCTGAAATGCTTCAAGCACTAAAGATACAAAAAGGCCAACATGATAATTTTTTGGGATCACGTTTTAAATTTATTTTCTGCATTGATTATGATAGTGGCATTTAGTGTCATACATCCAGGTCTACAATGATTCTCCCATTAAGGAAATGAATGATCCCTCAAATGAATAGGTAGAATTTGATAAGAGGTTAGTAATGGAGCCAGCTACGAGATCCACCACAAGAGCCTTAAGCAGTGGAGTGAGTGCATGAGGTAATAATTTTTCTAGTAACTGTGTTTTTAAATTTGGAGCAAATAGTGGTTGATAAGTTCAATCTGTCAAACTTCTATACCTAGAAGGTTAAAGTCCAAATGAATTTAATGCATAAAAAATTGTGGAGTTTAGTAAAAGGACAACAACCAACACCCCGAGATTAAAAAAAAAATAAAAATAGTTGATTGGTTGAAAATGGAAGAGAAATCTAAATCTATTATAGGCCTCTCTTTGTCAGACTCGCAACTTTATCTTATAGACCTAGAAAAATCTTCTGCACAAATATGGGAAAAGTTAAGAGAAATATTTGGGGAAAAGGCTGTGATTGCAAAATTCACCTTGAAATTACAAGTATTCAAATTTAAGATGCATGAAGAGGTATCATTGTCTACTCATAAGCTAGTTGGGGGAAACTAGAATGAAAATAAAAGATGAAGATGCTAACGCTATTATACAAAACAATTTAGCTTCTAATTATGACAATGATATTTTTATCCTAAACCAATTTTCTTCCAAATCATTAGATGAAATGGTAGAAAATCCCTTAGGAGAAAATAAGAGAATAAAAACATGTGCTGCAGAGGATAACTCACAACCTAAGATGGCACTATTCTCTAGGGGCAGGGTCCATAAAAACAAGAACTCATTCAAATGTTTTTATTGCCAAAAACACAGACACAACATTTAATTGTAAGATTCACACCAAATATCTCTTAAATGAGAAATTAAAAGAATATGCTAACATAGCTAGTTTTGAAGACTTACCAGAAGAAAACTTTGAGGACTTCTTAGATTATGATAGTGATGATGAGTTTAATGTAGATCCTCTCAGACTCTTTTAAGCTATCAATGATGTATGTTGTAAGTTATATTTGGTACAAAACCAATTAATGAACATTGTTGCATAGCTAAAATTAGTTATTCCTGGTCCTTAGAAACTATTGAACACATCACTAGTTTGGTTGTGTTTACACTTTTATGGTTTGTTGTTCTTGGTGCTTAAAAACCCCTGAACAATGGCTACAGATTACAATATGAGATCCATGTGTGTGAAACAGGTTAAGTTGTTTGATCAATTTTTTAACAAAGTTAGTATTTAAATTGTTTTCCTAGCAAATGATGTATAGTTGAAGGTGAAATATCCGACATATGGTGATTGGACCATAGGATGGTTCATTACTTGATAACTCTTATCCCAGAAGCCCTGATGAACCATGTTTTCAATATTTTTTATATTGCAAGGTTCATCAACGATGGTCTGGGGCAAGCAAGCATGGAGTTCAAGTGACAACTCAAAGTAGTGGATGAAGAAAGAGTGATGTTTGTGAGATTCTAGAATGGATGTGAGTGATGATGAAGATCAATGAGACAAAATCTAGTTATATTTTTGTAATATGTGTTCTTTATATTTGTGGTTTATGTAATAATGTAAGCATTAAAAGGGGAACTTGAAACTAATGCTTACTATAATAGGTAAATTTGGTTGAGTTTTTGCAATAATTTCTCAAGAACCAATCTTCTTGTTTTGGAATGAATTGGATCTCATTAGCACCATAAATATGCGATGTATTCATGTGATTTGCAAAGGGTAATAGAACTTTTCCTTTGTGTTTGCATCTCTCTATTTTTCTACTAAAACTAAGACACTAAAATAATACAATGGAATAAATACCATTGGCAAGAGAAACTTACACTACCATGCTCAATACATGTTAGTCTGACAAGTGCTAAAATAGGAACATATAATGTTTATAGATGTCCACACCTAAATAGAAACTATCAAAAGGAAACAACAACAAAAAAGGCAATGTAGAATGGATGTAGATCTTCCAATATAATCAACTTAGGACAATCTCTCTTGCATCCTCAGATCCGAACATATAAAATAAAATATCGATAGCCCCCAACATACCATCCTTTAATAGCTTATGTACCTCCTTGTTTGATTAATTTTTGCATCAGTAGTAAATATAGCAACAAGCCTTGCCACAACATGTTCCTATATTCACTATTTTTGCAAAAATGTTAGAAACAATGGGATTGAATACATATAGGCATTTTCTAACTCTGAGATGTTTTTTTGGCTTTGTTTTTTATTTATTTTAATTATGTTTTGGTTGATTTATATAAACATTTTCTAACTCTAAGATGTTTAAGTTTATTAAAAAAAAATTAATGTGATTTTGTTGATTTTGTAACAAATTTTATAAGGATTTTTTTGGATTCGTAATTTAAATTTTGTAATATTCATATTTGGTTTTAGAGGGGGCGGAATTCATTTATGTATTTAAAAACACATTTGAACAACAAAAATAAAATTACAATTTTTAGTATCATAATCATTATATAATTATAAAAATAGACATATTTATTTTTAAATAGAATTTTTAAAACTTTATTATAGAGTTTTTAAAACTTTATTTTAATTATAAATAATTATGCAGTAAATAATAAAATTTAAAGTATATTTTAGTATTACATTACAACTAATGATTAAAAACCTATTTCCCAGTAAATCAAATTATCCCAGTTCTGCTACCTGTGATCATTATATAGTTTAGAAGTGGGTCATAGACCCATGATATTTCTCACTAGCCCTTGCTCAGGGAGAAAACCCTTTTCCCTCGAACTAAAGCCAATAGATCCATGTGACTGATGAATTTATTCGTCACGGAGCGAGATACATTAAGGGATTTTTCCTTCGAACTGAAACCAATAGATCTATGTGTCTGATGTCATTAATCTCATGACAAATCTATTCATCATCGAGAGCTGCATTTGCACGATAAGAGTGTCTTCTATTTTCATATCTTAGCCACAACATGAAATACTAGTTCAGGCTTAAAATCCAAACAGTCTAGAAATGAATCTTCTAATGGCCATGATTTTCCCTTCGCAAGTTCGGTTCTCCAACAATGTCAGGGAAAACATGGATGGTGATTATGGTCAAGTGTACCCATAAGAGAGGTTCATGTCTTGTTACGAGTTGTTGCTATATTCACCACTGATGCAAAAATGTTAGGAACAATGACCTTGAATACATATACACATATTCTAACTGTGGATACATATACACATATTCTAACTACGGGATGCTTTTGATTTCGACAATGTGTTTTGAGATTTTGTTGGTGTAGATTTTGTTTTAAATTTGGAGGATATTTTTTTATAAGTAAGTTTAATTTTTGGGATATGTATATCTTGAATGTTTGGGGAGGTATTTAAGTGATATGAAATTGTGGAAACTAAGAGATTTAATGTTCAATATCCTTATTGTAACCAGGTCTACATAACAGGGTGTAGGCAGGTATAGTGGTGGGGGCACAAGTATGAGATTGACCCAATTGCTAATTCCTCTTGTTACTTAAAAAAATAAATCCAATTTTTTTTATGATAGTGAATCCATTATAAAATTCAAAAACACATTTTAAACAACAAAAATCCACAATCTAATTAAAACTTTTATAAATAAAATTTAACAAAAATATTCTAATCATTATATAATTATACTAATAAACATATTTATTTTAAATTATTTTTTAATTTTAATTTAGTTATTAATAATTCTTATATAAATAATAAAATTTAACTTCCAAAAAATATCTAAACCTTTGATATTACTTGAAATAAATTTACTCTATCATACACATTTTCTTTGATCATTATTAACAACACTTACCTTTTTATGTTCTTTGTTTTCATCAAATAAATTATAAAATTTATCATTAAAGTACTCATAATATTTATATACTTCATTGTACTCAATGAATTTATATATTTTACAAGTTTTTTAATAATAAAAATAATTTAATTTTTTTTTTCAAAATGAATTTATATTTTTTTCCATTTTTTTAATAATAAAAATAATTTATAAAATTTCTCTTTTCCAAAAGTTTTGATATAATTTTAGATTACAAAAATCATAATGTAAAATATTTTAACTTATAATTGAATTTATTTATATTTATTTTATAACTTTAAGTAGAATTGCTTTATTTATATTTATTTTATAACCTTAAGTAGAATTGCTGGCGGCTAGATTTAAGTTTTCTAAATTCCCAAGTTTTCTAAATTCCCATATTTAATCTCATGATCTCGAATACTCGAAACATTTTCTTGGATATAGAGAAATGCTATCTCATACAATTTTACATTTCTCCAAAATAAATTTCTTCCAAAATAATTTTATATGTACTTACTGTTATGAATATAATTCATAATAATTAAATAAATAAAACAAATATAAATATTAAATAGTTAAATATTATTTAGGTTAAATAATCATTAAATTAAGTGAAAAGGCATGTCTAAAAAAATATGCCATTTATGAAAGTCACCTACTGAGTTATAAAAGCAGGGTCTCATTGTAATCTTATATTATCTCATATAATTTTATATATTAATAAATTATTATTATTACATACATGTGTGTATTTTTAACAATTAAATCTACAAGTTATCAGTCTTTGTGCTTCAGCATAGTTTTTATGCTATAGTGGTATCAGAGCTATGGCACACGATATAATCATGCGGGCCTTTGAACGTAGTTTGCCGCACAATATGCCATTACGTTCACATCTTGATTACGTTGAACGGTTTAGTATTCAAGAAGAATTTCAATGACTAGAAAAATCTTTTGCAGAAGTTAAAGAATGTTGAAACAAGATCAATAATAAGGGAGATGGTCTATGTGAGGGTTCAAATAAAGTTGATCATGATGAGAATGAGGATTATCTAGACCAAGATAATTATTCTGATTACGCTGATATAGATCAAAAAGGTTTTGTTCAGAATAATGATATAAAACATTACACAATGAGTGAACAAGGAGGATTCGATATCATACTGCAAAAACGTTGTAGTCTAGAAATACCTAGAAGTAGAGATTATGAAACCAAAATTCAAAATAGTTATAGAGATGCAATACCCACCAGCAGAGTCTCGGAAATCAACTATACAAATTATAGAGATGGGAAACCGAAACAGACAGATATGAGAACCAGCCACAAGATCAGCGAAATTGCAGATGACAAGGAGATAAAATAGTGTATTATGAGGGAACATGATGGAGAGGCTTCTCAAACCAGCGTTCATGAGAGCTATAGCTTTGAAATGCCTAGAAGCAGAGATTTGGAAACCACCAGTCAAATTAGTTGTGATGGAATACCCACTGGTAGAGTGTTTGAAGTCACTCATAAAAATTTCAGAGATGAGAGACTGAGACGTACAAAATCTAAAACTGGCCACAAGATCAACAAAACTGATGTTGCAGATGATAGGGTGTTAAAACAGTACAATATAAATGAACATGATGGAGAGGCATATGAGATAAGCCTGCATGATAGCTATAGTGTTGAAGTACCCAACAACGTAGATTCTAAAAGTTCCAATAGTCAAAATAGTTATGGAGAGAGAAAGTCCACCAGCAAAGACTTTGAAATCAACCATAAATGTTATAGACATGAGAAATCATGACAAAGACAATCTAAAACAAGAAATGAGATCAGAAAAATTGTTGTTGCAGATGGTGAAGAGGAAAATATTGCAAAAGAACTTTAAAAAGAAAATGATCAAGATAATAACCACATTGGGCTAATAATTTTTGAGAAAGCGTATTTGGAAATGAAGGATCATATCAATAACGTTGTGGAGATGGGAAGTGTTCCGGATGACAAACAGAAAGAACACACGGGCTTCAAAGACTGGATTTTGGGAAGCACTAGGCAAGATCATCCGAGTATTGTTCAGATTCTACTGGAGAATGGAGAGGACAAGGACATATTGGAGTTCAGACTAGGCAACTTCATCATCCTTTCCATCACCATTTCTAGTAGAACGCTGCTCATTTTGAACCTAATATTTGCCTTCTCCACATATATCAACAAACGCCTCTAGTCCCTGGAAGCCCCGTTCATACGCCCCTTGGCTCCCATGTGGCTTCTTGCGGCATACTCCACCAACGTATTCCTCACCATGCTATACATAGAAAAGTTTTGCAAGATCGCATTGTGGACCATACACATGGCATTATTTCCCGTGAAGTTTTTTGACATCATTGTTGGCTCTCACAACCATTACAGCATAATGGCATCCCTAAAGCTCATCGACCTCTACCATGAACTCACAGTGTTCGTCATAGTATCTAGGGCATACCATTATTTCCAAGCCAAGACCCGCATTCTTGAGCACTCACTAAGCCTGGAGAAAAGAGTTCCTCGCTTACAGTATGGGGATCTGAGGAAGGGGGAGACAAAGAACGGGGAATGCGTTATATGCCTAGAATGTTTAAGAAGTGAGGACCTTGTTAGGGTTGTGAGTGCATGTAAGCAATGGGAGAAGTCAGCATTGAACCATCACGACGTTATCATTGCGTAAAAATCAATTTAAACTATGTCAATTAAAAATCAATTTAAACGGTGTCAATTTAGTTCAATAAAAACTATATAATATATAGTTTATATCTATATATATATATATATATATACAATTTATTAAAAGAATTATTATTAAAAAAAATTAATTGACTTAATTTGTTGAAATTTGGTACCGGAGGACAGGTGGTTCCCTAAGGCTTTGATCTTTGGCCTAGGGAAAAGTGTCCAAAAGAATTTAATTTTTCTCCTAAAGTAACTTTATAATTTTTTATAAAGTTAAATCTAATTTGAAAGTGACTTTAAGTGATAAAGTTACTAAGTCTAATTTTAAAGTGACTTTTATAAAGTCAATGAAAAATTAGAAAGGAAAAGTGACTTTGGAAATAAATGACTAAGTGGGTCTTTATTAAAGTGGGGTGAATTAAAAAATAGAAAGTGAGATTTAAATGAGCATTTAATCTCAGCCATTGATCTAAATCTATTTCAGCCATTGGATTTAGGGATCACCCAAAAGTCATTTAGGGTTGGGTTAAGGGAGGAAAAGGAGGAAAAGATCATTCATTCTTTCATGAGCAGATTGGGAGAAGGAGAGCAAGAGAGCAAAGGAGATTTCTGGACAAGGAGGAGAAAGAGGCAGCAGTTTGGCACACTTACCAAGGCAGCACTTCAGCAAATCCGTACAGCTGAAAGAACAAGCAGAAAAAGGCAGTTTTTGTGAACAAAATAGTGGAAAAATTGATTTTCAGCACGAATATCGAGGAGGCGATTTTCTGCATGATTTTCGAGGACTGTCCGTACAAGTCCGTACGGCCGTCCGTATAGTTCGTACAGTCCGTACGGTCCGTACATCTGTACGTCCGTACATCCGTACGGTCCGTACAGCATGTTCAGCCATTTTGCAGATTGTCTGTTAGCTGAAAAACAGATAAGTTTGCTTGCTGGAAAAATTTCTGTTTTGCTGATTTTCGCTAAAAAAAAAAATTCTCTCTGTAAAAAGGCATTTTCCAGAAATAAAGAAGAGCTCTCAAACTGGTTTTCCCCAAGAGTTGTAGGGGGTTTTTCCAGGATCAAGTTGACCAAAAATATCAGTGTTTTAATGGCTGTTTTTTGATTGCTGATTTTTAATTCTGCAATTTCCAGCATTCTGAAAAATTTCCAGAATTTGTGTTTTCAGCAATATTTATTTTTTCAGTCTGTTAAATGTATGGTTATGAGAATGGGCATTTAACTACATGGGAGAAATAAGGAGAAACTGAAAACCGGGGTGGGAAAACAGAAAATTTTACATGGTATCAGAGCTTGAGTGCTGAAGGGCAGTTTGGGACAGCAAAAGAAAAAATACAGCTGCTGATTTTTTCACTCAGAAAATTCCAGCAAGCTGATTTTTCATAAACAGCAGTTTTATCTTTACCACAACAGTGCTATTTTTCAGTTTTAGGACAGTAAGATGTCATTGGGATTGAGGGTGGAGGATAGGTTGGATGGGCATACAAATTACAGCGTTTGGAAGGAGAGAATGCAGAGTATCTTTGAGGAGGCAGAAGTCTGGGATATCATGGTGCATACAGCACAGCACCATGTTGTTGTGCCTACTGATGCTACTCAGTTGGCAGCTTATAACAGAAAGAACAACAAGGGTAAGAGGTTGATTCTAGACGGAATCAAAGACCATTGCATTCCTCATGTGAGAGGAAAGAGCAATGCCCATGAGATGTGGACAACATTGTCCAATCTCTACCAGAGTACCAATGAGAACCGGAAGATGGTCCTGAAGGAGAAGCTGAAGAACATTAAGATGGGGAATGATAGTGCAGCTGGATATCTCACAAAGATTACCAATGTGAGAGAGGAGTTGGCAGCGATTGGAGAGGCCATTCCATCCACTGAGTTGGTGCGTATTGCAGTGAATGGCCTCCCCCGTTCATGGTTGAACTTTGCTGATGGGGTTTGTGCACGTGAGACCCTTCCCACATGGGAGAGGTTTTGGGATGATTGTATTCAGATAGAGATCAGGAAAGGACAGCTTGGGGCAGCCAAGCCAGTTGAGCAGGATGAGGGCGTAGCACTGGTGGCAGGAGGCAAGAAAGGCAAAGGGAAGAAGCAAGCTTCCACAAGCGGTGGTGGAGGCAAAGGAAAAGGTAAAGGTAAACAGGGTAACTCACAGAAGGACTATTCCAAAGTGAAGTGTTGGAATTGTCAGAAGATGGGACACTATGCAGTTGTGTGTCCAGAGAAGAAGAAGAAGAAGGGGAAGAACCAGGATGTGGCAGCTTCAGCTGAGATTGAGGACTTTGCAGGTCGTTTTGACCGGGAGTTTGCGTTCACTACATGTGAGTCCTCTAGTGCAGGATCACCTGCCACACAGGTTCAGAGGGAGCATGCTTTTCCCTCGATTAGCGGAGCATCTACAGGTATCTGGTATGTGGACAGTGGGGCTTCACGTCACATGACAGGAGTCCGGGAGTACTTCTCAGAGCTTTCAGAGAGTGGCATTGATATTGAGGTAGTACTCGGTGATGACAGAGTTGTTAGAGTAGTCGGGGTGGGTACACTGACATTTCAGAGGGAGTCCAAACCTCTCTTGAAAGTGTCAGATGTTCTTTATGTGCCAGGGATGAGGAAGAACCTCATATCCATCTCAGCTTTGGAGGACAGAGGATATGAGGTACTGTTCAGGGGAGGACAGGTGTTGATGTATCCCAGGGGCACTCCAGCTGATTCAGCTAGAGTGATAGGTGTACGCCATGCAAAGGTGTACAAGTTTGCATTCCAGCCCCTTTTGGCATTGAGCAGTAGTACTGACAGCAGAGCTAGCAGTTCTGAGCTGTGTGAGATTTGGCACTGTAGGATGGGACACATGTATCATGGAGCCTTGAGGACATTGCGGGAGATCACCACAGGTGTGCCAGATTTCAGTACTGATCACTTTGATACTTGCAGAGGTTGTGCAATGGGCAAGTTTGCCAAATCCCCTTTTCCCAGCAGTGACAGCAGAGCGACGGGGATACTTGATTTGATTCATTCTGATGTGAGCGGTCGGATGTCTCATGTTTCCTTGAGTGGATATGAGTACTATGTCTTATTCATTGATGATCACTCCAGGAGGACCTGGATTTATTTCTTGAAGACCAAGAGTGAGGTCTTCAAGCGGTTTCAGGAGTTCAGAGCTCTTGTGGAGACTCAGACAGGTCGAAAGATCAAGTCCCTGAGGTCGAACAATGGAGGAGAATACAACCTTGGAGAGTTTGTTGACTATTGTGCGGAGGCAGGCATTAGGAGGGAGTTCACTGTTCCTTACAACCCCCAGCAGAACGGGGTTGCGAAGAGGAAGAACAGATCCATCATAGGGGCTGCCAAAGCCATGTTACATGATCAGGGGTTGTTATTGTTCTTGTGGGCAGAGGCCTGCAACACAGCTGTTTACTTGCAGAACAGGAGTCCGCATCGTGCCTTGGGGCACATGACTCCGGAGGAGGCTTTCTCTGGGAAGAAGCCTGATCTTGGTCATCTTCATATCTTTGGATGCATTACATACTCCTATATACCCAAGGAGAAGAGGACCAAACTAGAGCCCACCGCAGAGAAGGGTATCTTTGTGGGCTACAGTGAGACCTCAAAGGCCTTTCGGATTTACATTCCTGCACAGAGGAGAGTTGTTGTCAGACGGGATGTGAAGTTTGAGGAGGACAGGGCCTTTAGGAGGTCACGGGAGTTAGAGTATCTGGATCAGCCAGATCCTCAGCAGCAGTTGAGTCAGTCGCAGGGATCCAGTGGGCAGGGATCAGGAGGATCTGGAGGTACATCTATGAGGATGTCAGGTCCATCAGTGAGCAGTGGCTCGCCAAGCCAGAGGGGTGGTGCTCCGAGCAGTTCACAGAGCAGTTCACTAGGGAGTCCACTGATGGACAGTTCACACGGTACCTCAGCTTCTACAGGTTCAGGTGCAGGCAGGAGGACAACAGACAGACAGTCAGGAGTTCAGGCTACTGATGGTGATGAGGAGGAGGAGTTTCATTCTCCTATGGGAGAAGCATGCTCAGGGAAGAGGAAGCCCAAGTGGCTTCAGGACACCTTGAGAGATGCCACATCTGTTGCTGAGCCGAAGAGGCCGGTCAGAGAGAGTAGACCACCTGAGAGGTTTTGTAGCTATATGGCGATGGTTACCAGCATCCTTGACTCTGAGCCTTCTAGCTATGAGGAGGCAGCTAGCCAGCAGGTCTGGAGAGAGGCCATGCAGGAGGAGTATTCTTCTATCATGAAGAATGATGTTTGGGAGGTGGTGCCGAGGCCTGAGGGCAAATTCGTGGTTACTTCCAGATGGCTTTACAAGGTAAAGTATGCTACAGATGGCAGCATTGAGAAATTCAAAGCGAGGTTTGTGGCTAGAGGGTTCTCCCAGGTAGAGGGAGTTGATTATGAGAAGACCTTCGCTCTCGTGGCTCGATATACTTCGATCGCTCCATTATATCGATAGCAGCAGAGATGGGTTGGAAGATCCACCAGATGGATGTGAAGACCGCATTTCTCAATGGCTTCATACAGTAGGAGGTGTACATTGAGCAGCCACAGGGCTTTGAGGTGCATGGGAAGGAGTCCCATGTGTGCAGATTGAAGAAGGCCCTTTATGGCCTGAAGCAAGCTCCCAGAGCTTGGTACTCTAGGATAGATGCATACTTGCAGGGGATGGGTTTCACAAAGAGTGAGGTAGATTCGAACCTTTACTTTATTGTGATTGGTGAGGAGCCTCTCATTCTGGTGCTGTATGTGGATGACTTGATCATTACAGGTGCAGAGAGACTCATAGAGCACTGCAAGAGAGATCTTGCGGCGAAGTTTGAGATGAAGGACATCGGCTTGATGCATTACTTTTTGGGTTTGGAGGTGTGGTAGGAGGAGGGGCATTTCTTCCTGGGGCAGGGGAAGTATATTGTGGACATCCTTAGCAGATTCCACATGGAGGATTGTAGACCCATGTCGACACCGATGATCACCAACTGGAAGAAGCTTCATGCTTCAGATTCCGAGTTGGTGGATCCCACATTGTACAGGCAGCTGATTGGTTCCTTGATGTATTTGGTCAACACTAGACCAGACATCTGTTTTGTAGTCAACACGATGAGTTAGTTTATGTGTGAGCCTAGGAAGGTTCACTGGGTGGCTGCAAAACACATTTTTCGGTACTTGCAGGGGACAGTGGATTATGGTCTGGACTACAGGCAGGGAGATGGAGTGAGATTGGCAGGATACACTGATTCTGATTGGGCAGGTTGTGCTTCTGATAGGAAGAGCACTTCAGGGTGTTGTTTTGGGTTGGGTTCAACAGTAGTGTCATGGTTCAGCCGGAAGCAGCAGTCAGTAGCACTAAGTTCAGCGGAAGCAGAGTATATGGCAGCCAGTCTAGCTAGTTGTGAGGCCATCTGGCTTCGCAAGATGTTGTTTGGCTTATTTGGTCAGCCTTTGAGACCTTCAGTGATTTACTATGATAATCAGAGTTGCATTAAACTCACGGAGAATCCAGTATTTCATGACAGGTCAAAGCATATCGGGATCAGATATCATTTCATCAGAGACTATGTTCAGAAGGGAGCTGTGAAGCTTGAGTATATTTCCACTGATGAGCAGGTTGCAGATATTCTTACCAAAGCCTTACCACGGGGCAAGCATGTCTACTTCAGAGACAAGATGGGTGTGGTGAGGAACACCTTCCTCGGTAAGAGGGAGTGTTGAAATTTGGTACCGGAGGACAGGTGGTTCCCTAAGGCTTTGATCTTTGGCCTAGGGAAAAGTGTCCAAAAGAATTTAATTTTTCTCCTAAAGTAACTTTATAATTTTTTATAAAGTTAAATCTAATTTGAAAGTAACTTTAAGTGATAAAGTTACTAAGTCTAATTTTAAAGTGACTTTTATAAAGTCAATGAAAAATTAGAAAGGAAAAGTGACTTTGGAAATAAATGACTAAGTGGGTCTTTATTAAAGTGGGGTGAATTAAAAAATAGAAAGTGAGATTTAAATGAGCATTTAATCTCAGCCATTGATCTAAATCTATTTCAGCCATTAGATTTAGGGATCACCCAAAAGTCATTTAGGGTTGGGTTAAGGGAGGAAAAAGAGGAAAAGATCATTCATTCTTTCATGAGCAGATTGGGAGAAGGAGAGCAAGAGAGCAAAGGAGATTTCTGGACAAGGAGGAGAAAGAGGTAGCAGTTTGGCACACTTACCAAGGCAGCACTTCAGCAAATCCGTACAGCTCAAAGAACAAGCAGAAAAAGGCAGTTTTTGTGAACAAAACAGTGGAAAAATTGATTTTCAGCATGAATATCGAGGAGTCGATTTTCTGCACGATTTTTGAGGACTGTCCGTACAAGTCCGTACGGCCGTCCGTCCCGCACAGTCCACACAGTCTATACGTCCGTACATCCATACGGTCCATACAACACGTTCAGCCATTTTCCAAATTGTCTGTTAGCTGAAAAACAGATAAGTTTGCTTGCTGGAAAAATTTCTGTTTTGCTGAAAAAAAATTTCTCTCTGTAAAAAGTCATTTTCCAGAAATAAAGAAGAGCTCTCAAACTGGTTTTCCCCAAGAGTTGTAGGGGGTTTTTCCAGGGTCAAGTTGACTAAAAATATCAGTGTTTTAATGTGTTTTAATGGCTGTTTTTTGATTGCTGATTTTTAATTCTGCAATTTCCAGCATTCTAAAAAAATTCCAGAATTTGTGTTTTCAACAATATTTATTTTTCAGTCTGTTAAATGTATGGTTATGGGAATGAGCATTTAACTACATGGGAGAAATAAGGAGAAACTGAAAACCGGGGTGGGAAAACAGAAAATTTTACATAATATATATATATATATATATATATATATATATATATATATATAATTAAAAAAAAATGAGGAAAAAAAATTTGTTAAAAAAAAAATGCTTATTAAAAAAAGGGGGGAATACAACCTTAGACTCAAAATAGAATTACTAGCGAGCCACCAGTGATGGAGACCTTCCACCTTCCATATGTCGAAACGACAACAACAAAAGAAAATTGCCAGCAATATAGTTTTGAGGACAAAGCTTCCGAAGGAAGAGGCTATGTTATGAATATATTATATTCATAACAATTAGATAAATAAAATAAATATAAATATTAAATAATTAAATATTATCTAGGTTAAATAGTCATTAAATTAAGTGAAAAGACATGTTTAAAAAGACATGCCCATTCATGAAAAGTCACCTGCTGAGGTATAAAAGCAGGGCCTCATTGTAATCTTATATCATCTCATACAATTATATATATTAATAAATTATTATTATTAAATACCTGTGTGTATTTTTAACAATTAAATCTACAAGCTATCAGTGTTTGTACTTCAGCATAGTTTTTATGCTGCACTTACCCAAAGTCGAAAACTTGTACATGCCTTTGGATGAGCCTGAGTCTCCATGTAGCTCTTGTAGTTGGGTAATAAAGTGTATCTCCCTATGCAGATTTTATTTTAATCATTTTAGATTATTGCAATAATTATGTAAATATTAGTGTGGTATCAAGATGATAGTGGTGAGATATTTGAATTTTCAATTTATTAAAATTTTAAAAATAAGTTGAGAAATAATTTAATTGGCCTTAATATTTAATTTTATAATAAATATATTCCATAACTAAATTTATATAATAAAATTATTTATTTTAATTTACTAAGTTATTTTTTATTAAATAGTTTTTTATTATGTAATTATAATATATATATATGAAAGAGAAAAAAATATTATATTCATGAAGATTGAATATATAGGTTTTAGTTTTATATCAATATTTATTTCGGATTTGTAAAGAGTATATTTTACATTTTATTTAAAAATAAATTGGAGATTTATGGAGAAAGGTTAAACATATATAAAAGAAATTTATAATATATAATTTTGAAATTGAATAGAATACATGTTATCTTATTTTCTTCATCTGAGCAATGTTTTTCTCCCATTTGTTATGACTGGGTATCTAATGTGTAATAAGAGCTTAGAAAACATGGAAGACATCAGTCTTCCTAGAATTGTTTGAAACTCATTTTCCACTCAAATTGGGATGGAACAAGGATTTTTAATCTTGTCTAAACAATTGGGAATATAAGAAGGCATCATTTTGGAGAATAATGACATTATTAAAATTATTATTATGTCGAAAAATTATGTAGTTATAAGGTGTTAGAGAAAAACTGAAATTAAAGTATTATAAAGTGGTGATCAAACCAAATCTCAAAAATCAAAACTATCTCTATGTGCTGAATATTGTAAGGACGAAAATAAACCTTGCTAAAATAATCTCAAATTCTTATGAACTTCATAGTGAAACTAGGAATTGGTAAATATCCAAAACCCCTTGGAATAAAAGAGTGCATTTGTGACTTTAAAAAACATGAAACTAATAACACTTTTACAAATTATCCCTCATTATATCAAAATTTCAAAATATTTGCAACACTACAAATATGCAAATATTCTTGAACCTCTAATTTAATGGAACCTTAAAAATATTAAAAAACTCCCTCATCTTTTTTAGTATGAAAATAAACTTAAAAAAAATTAGAAATAATATTTTATTCTTTTATTTTTTAATAAACATTTTTTTAATTTCATATCATTTAATACCAATGCCACATCACATTAATATTAACATGTAATAAATTAAAAATAAATACTTGATACATATTACCTATATTATATTTATAAATATATTACACCATAACTGAACATTGCAATGTTATGGTTAGTATTTATAAAATAATTAAAGAAAACATAAATGTTTCACTTTTTCGTTTGAGCATGCTGTGTTTGAACGAAGACATCATGAGGGTGTGAGGTCGAGAGTAGCTAGGAATGGCTCTGTTAGAACGATTGGGTGTTGACCAAGGAGGAAAGAATGTGCAACGCTGAGAAACCCAACAGATTGGCTGTGTCGCCCTACAAGCTAGTCCAATGTACTGTCACATTGGAACTCTAGGCTGAGCCTGCAATTGAATACCATCGTGTTAAAAATTATTTCTCCTTCACCTCCCCACCTATTGTGCTTCATCAGCATACTCTCATCATTGCTTCATCTGTCGAACCGAGGTATAAATACCCGTTCATATGTATTGCAACTGCCGTGGTGCCACATTTCCATTGCCTATTCGTTTAGTTGGGCGCCATGCCTCGGCACCCTAACCCCTCTCTATGTTAATGACCTCATGTAAGATATTCAAATATTGAAATATTTATTATGAAAATTTAAGAATATTTTTTAATTTATTTTTAATTTTTAATACCTTATTGCTTAAAGTTGATATAAAATATATAGATATAAAAGTGAAATTGAAATATTTTAGTCATATCTCTTTCATGGCTGTAAATCTGCCTAGCACAATAAGAATTGGATCATTATATATTTTTATTACAGATAGCATTATTTGATAGCATTATTTGTTTATTTAAAGTATTTTTTTTTAAATAGCTCAATAAGAATTGAATCATTATATATTTTTATTACAGATGGCATTATTTGTTTATTCAAGCTATTTTTTTTAAATAGCTAAACCCAATTCAAATATCACTTTTTTATTAAACTATAAAATGCACCTCTAAGTCCAATGATAGTTCAGAACTATGCAATTTCCCTCCATTGGACCTGCTCCGGAAAGATAACAATTTTTCCACTCAAACTGAAACCAATAGATCTAAGTGACAGATGACTTTAGTCTCCTCACAAACTTATTCATCATTGAGTGAAATACATTAGTAAACCAACAATTCAATAACATTCATTTGTACAAAATGAACCAACAATTCAATAATGTTCATTTGCACAAAATGGTTTTCTTCTGTTTCCATATCTCAGCCACAACATGAAATACTAGCTCGCTTGAAATCCAAACAATCTAGAAATGAATCTCTAATGGTCGTGATTTTCCTTCGCAGGTTTGGCTATCCAATGATGTCACAAAAACCATGGATGGTGGTTATGGTCAACTGTAGCCATCAAGAGAGGTTCATGTCTTGTCACGACTTATTGGGTTTTTTTTCCTCTCAAAAGAAGAAACACTAGATGTTCTATTATGGTATTATAGAGAAATAATAGTACATATATCAACAATTCCATAATTTGTATGGATATACAAGATAACATGAAACTAAGACACTAAAATATTACACTGAAGTAAGCACATGTGTCAAGAGAAACTGATACTACCATGCTCAATAAATGTTAGTCTAATGAGTACTAAAATAGGAATAAATCAAGTTTACAATATCCACTCCTGAATAGAAATTGTCAAAATGAAACAACAAAAAAAGATACCACATAAAATGGATGTAGATATTCTAGTAGAATCAACTTAGGACAATCTCTACTACATCCTCAGATCTAAACCTGTAAAATAAAATACCAGGAGCCACCAACATACCATCCTTTGATACCTATCTACCTCCTGGTTTGATTGATTTTTGTGTCAGTAGTGAATATAGCAACAGGGTTGGTCACTAACTATTGTTCTATTCATTATTGATGCAAAAATGTTAGGAACAATGGCATTGAATACATATATGCATTTTCTAATGATGCAAAAATGTTAGGAACAATGGCTTTGAATACATATATGTATTTTCGAACACTAGGATGCTTTTTTTTTTAATTATGTTTGGGTTTATTTATATAAGCATTTTCTAAGTTTAAGATGTTTTACTTTTTTTTTTTTAATATGTTTTGGTTGATTGTGTGACAAATTTTATATGGGTTTTTTGGATTGGCAAGTTTAAACTTTGTAATATTAATATTTGAAACATCTCAAGGATTTTAGAGGATGCTCAATTCATTTATGCATCTAAAAACACATTTAAACAAGAAAAATAGAATTACATTTCTTGAAAAATATGTTAATCATTATATAAATAGAAAAATAATCATATTCTAATATGTTAATCATTATATAAATAGAAAAATAATCATATTTAGTTTAGAATAGAGTTTTTAAAACTTTATTTTAATTATGAGTAATTGTTAAGTGAATAGTAAGATTTAAAGTATCTTTTAACATTACATTACAATTAAAGATTAAAATCTCATGCCCAAGTAAATTAAATTAGCCCAATTCTGCTACCTATGATCATTATACAATTTAGAACTCAGTCATAGACCCATGAAAATTCCCATTAGTGCTTTCTCAGGGAAACAGGTTTTTTCCCTAGAAATAAAGCTAATATATCCATGTGACTGATTAATTTATTCATCATGGAGCAAGATACATTAAGGGATTTACCCTTAAAACCGAAACCAATAGATCTATGTGACTGATGTCGTTAATTTCATGACAAATTTATTCATCATCGAGATATGCATTCTTTAGATTTATAATGTTAAAAGAAAATTCAAAAACCTTCTTTTGCATAATAAGAGTGTCTTCTATTTTTAATGTCAAATTCAAAAACCTTCATTTGCACAATAAGAGTGTCTTTTATTACTTATAAATAATGGATAAAGGTGTTGTCTTGTTTCAATTACGTTTTTATTTATGATTTAGTTCATATTATTCAGGAATCTATTTGATCTATCTAACTAAATGTACTCCTATAAATTATGTATTGTTTGTTTGATCATTAATGAGAAGCGACATTGTTTGCCAGCCTCAGGGGCTCCTTACTTGAGGCTTGTAGATTTTCATTCAATTAGTTTTGTCTTCCATTTTTGATTTGGTATCAGAGCGGAGATCTAAGATTATGTGAGAGCTATGGTTGTATGATGTGTTTCATTCTAAATAGGTTATATGCATGTGACCTGTTCATGGAATCGTGGCTATATGTGAATCCATGTGTGATCACACTTGATAGAGAGTTGACTACCATGTAATATGTTGTGGATTGCAAATTTTGTGCATCTTCTCCCATTCATGAGTTTTTCAATTTTGTGTGTGAGTTCCGTTGCCTGAGATTCAAAAGAGGGACTAGGTTTAATCAATTTGTGCTATGCTCGCTCCATAATTGGTTAGATACATTCTTTGTTGGAAAATTTTTTGCAGAAGGCCTTTATTTTTCACACTATAGCTGAGCTATCACTTGTGGGAATGAAAGGTGGTGTACTTGTGAGAGAATGGTGCAAGAAATAAGTTGAGAAACTAGTGAGTGAGAAAGGTGGTGTCTTCCATGGAGTGTGTGTAGATGGGGCCAACCGAAGGTTGGTGAGAGATTCAGCCGGGAGAAGCCATTGTTGATCCGGATTTAAACAGGAATGCAACAAATTACAGAGATAACCATATACACAAAGATGCAGCGGAAATAGTACTTCATTTCATTAATGGAAAATACTGAAATATGCTTACAACTAGAAATGGAAATAAACCAGCTAGGGAGATGGTAGCTTATCTCTGAGAAGAGATGTGGTGGCTACATGCCTCTGAATTGTGTTACAATGAGGCTCGAAGGCCTATTTATTGTTTAGAAACAATGGAAAACCCTTAACATTCCAAAACCTAACCCTAGAAGATGAAACGCCAAACTGTGGGCCACGTTTGGGTAAATTGGTACACCAACTTCCCAGGGTCGTAACTTTGGCATACGATCTCCGTTTGACGCATACAATAGCTCGTTAGAAAGATCTATCCGAACACTGCCACTTTGGGAGGCAACATCGGTCCATGGACCCATGTTGCCCCAGATTTCCCAAAAAACGTCGTTTAGGGCCTCAAAACGGCTCCGGAAGTTCAGGACCCAAAAAACTGCTAAAAATAGTAAGTTGTGCTATAATTAAGGAAACTGAAAATGCTGAGAGAAACAATGGTGGGGGTTCAGGTGGACTTGGCAGGTGGCCACCAATATCCACCTGGATCATTCCTCCCCCCTAGGAAGCAATGGTCCCCATTGCGTTGAGTTCCTCCATGAGATGAGGAAACTTTTGCTGAACTTGTTCCCTGGTGAGCCACTTGCCCTGATGAAGGAGTTGGCCTGCTTTGACAACTCGATACAGTTGGATATTCTGTTGGCGAGTGTTCTTGATCTATGTGTCCATGATCCGATCAGTTGCAGCTTGTTCCATGCAATCTGGATTTAATTCTGTGGGTGTGAGCTGTTCTGCAATGTTGGAGGTGTCTAGCAAATGGTGGAAAGTATGGCTGAAGGCAGTCCACATTGAACACTGCGTGCAGGCCAAGGAATGGGGGAATGCTGAGCTCAAATGCATTGTCTCCCATAGCCTTAGTAAGGGTGTACGGACCATATCAGAGTGGTCTCAGTTTCCGATAGGCTCCAGTAAGGCGTTCCTTTTGCAAATGCAACCAGACTTTGTCACCCACCTGAAACTTGTGCGACACCCGATGTTGATCATGTCACTGCTTGTACTTGGCATTTGATTTCTCTAGAATGTCATGGACCTGCTGGCGAATATGTTGGATGCGCTCAATGAAGCTGGTGGCCTTAGCTGTTTCGGACTGGACATGAGCTGAATTTATGTGAGTAGCTGCAAGTGGCATGGCCACATCAATGGGGCATAGTGGCTGGAATCCCAAACCCACCTTAAAAGGGCTATGGCCAGTGGAGCTGTGAAGAGCTCAGTTGTAGCTGTGCTGAACATAGGGGAGGCTCTCGTCCCATGTGCGTGGATGCTTTGAGTTATACATGCGCAGAATGTGCACAATCATCTTATTGACAACCTCTGTCTGGCCATCAGTTTGAGGATGGAAGGCTGTGGACTTCGTGAGTTTGGTGTCCAGCATTGACCAGAGACTGGACCAAAATGTGCTGAGAAACCGACTGTCTCGATCTGAGATGATAGATTGTGGGATCCCAAAGTGCACCCACACTCGTTCAAAGAAGAGTTTGGTAGTGGCTTCTGCTGTGATATTCTTCTTGCAGGCTGCCATAATGGCCATCTTCGAGAACCTGTCGACGACCACAAAAACACAGTCATTTCCATGCTTAGTGGAAGGAAGGCCTGACATGTAATCCATGGAGATGGATTCCCAAGGTCGACTAGGGGTAGGCAACGGGGTATAGAGGTCGTGCTTTTTGATGGTCAGTTTGGCAATGGCACAGGCAGTACATGATTTGATGTACTTCCCAACATCCTGTCGAAGATTCGGCCAATAGAAATAATTTTGCAGTACTGCCACTGTTTTCTCGACCCCGAAATGCCCAACAGCCCGACTGTAGTGTGCTTCCCAAATCATCTTGGCACGCTCACTTGAAGGAACACAAAGGTGACCCAGGTGGCATAACAGGGCATCCTGGAGGTGAAAATCTGGAACATGCCGACCCTCCAAGAGTGTCTGGTATGTGTGGCCGAATTCTGGGTTGCTTTTGTAGAGAAGTGGCCAATCAGAAGTCTCGTGCCCACAAGAGTTGAGCACGGTGGTTAACGCCATGATCGGTGGTCGACTGAGGCAATCTGCAACATTATTGGTGCTGCCCTTCTTATACTTGATATTCAAGTGGAACTGTTGCAGGTATGTAGACCACTTCTGATGGCGATAATTCTGCAATTTCCCTTGGGTCTGTATGAACTGCAGGGGTCGGTGGTCTGTGTGGATGATCGTTTCCTTCCCCAAAATGTAATGCTTCCATTTTCGGCAAGCCTGTACAATGGAATACATCTCTTTATCATAAGTGGGGTACTTTTGAACTGTGTCTGAAAGTGTTTCACTGTGATATGCCACTGGATGTCCATGTTGAGTAAGGACTGCCCCAATAGCATAGTCAGAGGCATCTGTCTCGACCTCAAATGGTTGTTGTAAATCTGGTAAAGTGAGCACTGGTGCCGTGCAGAGGTGATCCTTCAACTCCATGAATGCCTTCTGTTAAGATTCAGACCAAAAGAATTTTGCTTTCACCCCTCCCTTGGTGACTTGACTCAAGGGCCAAGTAATATGAGAAAACCCCAACACGAACCTGCGGTAGAAGTTGGCAAGACCTAGAAAGCTATGGAGCTCTGTTAGAGTGGTTGGAGATGGCCAATCCCGAATGACTTGGATCTTGGCTGGATCGACATGCACCCCCTGTTCATCAATGATGTATCCCAGATATTGAACCTGGGTCATGCCAAAAGTGCATTTCTCCAAATTGGCACATAGCTTGTGTTGCCGCAGTGTTTGGAGAACCTGTCGGATGTGGTGGAGGTGCTCTTCCCAACTCCGGCTGAAGATCAGAATGTCATCCAAGTATACTACTACAAAGGAGTTGGTGAATGGCCGCAAGATGTCATCCATTAGCCTCATGAAGGTTACAGGAGCATTCGTCAATCCGAAAGGCATAACCAACCATTCGAAAAGGCCCTCCTTGGATTTGAAGGCAGTCTTCCACACATCAGAGGGTTCGATTGGTACCTGGTGATATCTTGACTTCAGATCGATCTTGCTGAAATATTTCGCCCCCTTTAGGTTGTCCAGGAGGTCATCAATCCGCGGGATCGGGTACCTATTACAGACAGTGATCTTGTTCAGTGCCCGATAGTTAATACAGAGTCTCCACGTCCCATCCTTCTTCTGTACCAACACGATCGGGCTCCCACAAGGCGATGAACTCGGACGGATGTGACCTTTCTGCAGGAGCTCCTGAATCTACCTCTTGATTTCATTGTTCTCCAGAATGGAGCGCCGATAAATTGGTCCATTGGGTAGCAGCGCACTTGGGGTTAGATCGATGGAGTGCTTGACCTGACAGTGCAGAGGAACCCCTGCAGGGGAGGTGAAGATGTCCTCATACTCCTCCACAACCTTGTCCATCTATAGTTGTCGTGCAGAGGGACCCCGTCTGGAGGCCGCGGCCACCGTCTTCTTCTTTCCTTGAGGGCGTATCATCAGGAAAACAAATTTCCTGGTTTTGGAAATGATCTTACTGAATTGTTTTGTAGTAATCAAAGAGATGGCGGTAGGTGGTGCAACCTTTGGTATCCTGTACAACTTATTTCCCAATGTAATAATAACAGCACGGGGCCTTGATTCATACACAGCATGTCACTTCCACAAGTATGGCTGTCCTAATAATACATCACAAACTTCAAGGGGAGCAATGTCACACAATACCTCATCCGTGAAGGGCTTGATGTTGTATGGAAGGCGACACTGCTGGCTCATGCGAAGATCTCGTCCTTGGTGAAGCCACCCAATGGTGTATGGTTGTGGATGTGCTGTGGTCGGTAAGCCCAACCGCTTCACAACCTCTGCCGAAATCAGGTTCTTTTGACTCCTGCTATCAACAATGAACTGTATCGGGGAGCCCTTTATCCACATCTGGGAGTGGAAGAGATGCTCCTCCTCCTCTGGATCTTCGGGTTCATTTTTTTGGATCTTAGCGGTAGCAATAGTGGCATTGGGATCCGCATCAATGATCTGTTTCCCTTTGTCATTCCCCTTATCGGATTCTGACTCAGAGTCGGAACATGCATCTGATTCTGAAACTTTTAGCTCAGCCACTAGTGACTACTTGGCCTGACACTCACTTGTGTTGTGGGTGGAGCTCTTATGGAACTCACACCATTTTCCCGTGTCCTTTTTCGGCTTCACGACGCTGTTCTTTGCTTGCAGCTTCGGCGGGTTGTCTTGGGCTGTCCCGCCTTGGCTTTGTCCTTTGTTCTGTGGTTTAGGGGCACCTTTCCCCTGCTTTGGATTCATAGATCCAAAGTCTCGGTTCTTTTGTTTAAACTTCTGCTCGACCTTGACGGCATATTGGTATGCTGCGCTGAGCGAGGAGATGTTTAGGAACTGTATTTCTTCCTAGATGTACTTGTGCAGGCAACCACGGTATTTGAGTATCAAATGTTGCTCTGAATCCTTGATACCCAACTTTGTGCGAAGGGTATGGAAAATATTGGTGAACTCCGGCACGTCTTGGTCCCTTCCCTGCCGTAGTGTGGTCCACTTTATGTATTCATCCTCATAGCTTCCGACAGGGTAGTACTGCTCGTTGATGGCATCTCGAAATGAATTCCAGGTGGGTGCGGCTGAAAATAGTGAGCCAGAACTTTCATCCTTCTGTTCGCAATAGGTTTCCCACCAGTCCTTGACGTGGGGGGCTGCTTTGAGAAGAACGAAAACAATCTTTTCCCAACTCGAAAATTCATGAACAGAAAAATAAACCTCTAGCAGATTTAACCATTTATCTACGGCATCTGCGTCTATCTGACCCTCGAATATGGGGATTTCAAAATTAACTTGTACCTTAAAGGGCGTGGTGTTTCCAGAGTAGCTGCTGGAAGCCGATGCGTCGCTTCTGGGTAGCCGCTGAAGGATCTGGGCAAAGTTGTCCATCATCGTGTTCTGTTGTCGCTCGAGGGCTTCTTCGAGCAAGATTTTGATGGGATCTCCTGCCCCCTCATCTTTCTTCTCATCCGCCATGGGAGGCCATCGAGATTTGTGAGGCTGGTCTTGCAAAGGTTCGACCAGTTCAAGCCCTAACTCCTTATATCCCGACCTTGTTGGGGACATGCAAAGAAAAACAGAGAAAAAGCAGACCGCTTTGATACCACTGATCCGGATTTAAACAAGAACGCAACAAATTACAGAGATAACCATATACACAAAGATGCAGTGGAAATAATACTTCATTTCATTAATGGAAAATACTGAAATATGCTTACAACCAGAAATGGAAATAAATCAGCTAGGGCGATGGTAGCTTATCTCTGAGAAGAGATGTGGTGGCTACATGCCTCTGAATTGTGTTACAATGAGGCTCGAAGGCCTATTTATTGTTTAGAAACAATGGAAAACCCTTAACATTCCAAAACCTAACCCTAGAAGATGAAACGCCAAACTGTGGGCCCCGTTTGGGTAAATTGGTACACCAACTTCCCAGGGTCGTAACTTTGGCATACGATCTCTGTTTGATGCGTACAATAGCTCGTTAGAAAGATCTATCCGAGCACTGCCACTTTGGGAGGCAACATCGGTCCATGGACCCATGTTGCCCCAGATTTCCCAAAAAACGTCGTTTAGGGCCTCAAAACGGCTCCAGAAGTTCAGGACCCGAAAAACTGCTAAAAATAGTAAGTTGTGCTATAATTAAGGAAACTGAAAATGCTGAGAGAAATAATGGTGGGGGTCCAGGTGGACTTGGCAGGTGGCCACCAATATCCACCTGGATCAATTGTCGTGTGGGCGTGGTTTATTTTTAGAGTGTGTAGTGAACAGTTAAGAGGAGGAGGAGTCACCAAGTAAGGGTCGTGTGATCCATAGAAAGGTTAGCGAGCCACATACTAGGTTGTGTAAGTCATGGAAGGATGAACGAGAAATATTCTATCTTTATTTAAAAGGTTGTTGGTTATAATTGATTGTAGTGAACCCATGTTTTGAGTGGATGACCTAGGTGCTGGTTTCGTGTGTTGACCTGCACAGTTAAGGGATCGATGCATTCATCACATGTGCCGACAATGATATCCTTACGGGATTGAAATGTTTTTCTATGCACCATCCCCAAATTGAATTAGGAGGTGCGTTGGCCATATACAGGTGACATTTTTTTAAATTATTAAAAAAGGAGTGCCCACCATGAGTTCTTTTGAAAAAGGTTTTCATACACATTTTTTTTTTTTGGGGTACATATATATAATGTGTAGAATATGTGTATAATTGAGCTCCATTTTTTATTGTGCATAATTTAAACATTAATTCAGGTCGAAGTTATTTGAAGCCACTTGAAGAAGTGTGCTCTTTGTTAAAGCCACTTGGAGAAGCCTGTTGTTAGTGAAGCTCGTGAGGTACGGAGCAAGAAGAAAGGTGCTATTGAAGATTATGTTTTACTATCAAGATGTCATATCTACTTGTAGATACATACCTAAATGAGTCCAATAAATTGGATGAAACCAACTATGTTAACTGAAAGTTCAAGATGCAAACACTGTTGGAAGGCTATGGTGCTTGGACCATCACAAAGGGAGAAGAATGAAAACCTGATGCAGTTGTTACAACTGCATTGATTCAAGACTGGGAGAAGTGGGAGAACAAAGCAAATGTATTATTAAGGATTTTTGCTAAATATAATATAATCCCTCACATTTGTGAGCGTAAAACTTTCAGTGAAACCTCGACTACACTTAATGATCGGTATGAGACTAAAAATACAAATCGAGTCCTCTTTCTAAAAAATAAGCTCCTATATATTAAATGGAGGAAAATGAATTTGTTATTTCTTTTGTTTCAAGAATTAAATATTTTAAAGACAAGATGGGAGACATGGGAGAATAAATATCTGGTACTGGCCATGTGACAATCACTTCAAATGGAATGTCATAGGTCTATTAGATGTTTATTACAGTGTTTACAACAAGGGAGAAATCATTGAATTTTAAGGAATTGATAGGTATATTGATGCAGGAAGAAGAGAGGAGCGAGAATTTGAAGCCTCAAAATTGAGACTCAGCACTTATGGCGAAGAAGAAGTTCTTGAAAGGAAAACAAGGAGGAGGAATTTCATCTCAAAAAAGGCCATTTCCAAAACCAAATCAAGGTATGTCATCTATTAGAAATGATTCTGGAATAATATTTTTATTTTTTATTTTACTAGAAGTGGGCATATTTCTAGAGACTATTATAAGAAGAAAAATGATGAATCTATGCATAAGCACAAAACAAAGTCCTGACATTTTGTAGGAGAAGCCCTGAATTCTGATCTCAAAGACCTTATGTTGTTTGTGTCTAATGTTGTGTTGTTTGCTAAAATGGATGATGTTAATATGGTTTGTGGACTCTAGAGCTTCGATTCACATAACATGTAATAGGAGTTGGTATCAAAACATCAAGGAGACATGCAATGGTGCCAAAATCTATCTTGGAGATGATCGCCCACATCAGATCAAGGGATATTGATACATTCTTGTAACATTTCCAAATGGAAGTTTTAGGAACATACACAATGTTATGTATTTGCCTAAGACAAATTTGATCTCAATGTCCACGATTACAAATCATAATCAAAAGGTTGAATTCTTCAAAAAAAAATTGCATAATGAAAGACTTGTTGGATCAATGCAAACATGTTGTTTCAGGAGTCAAAGTTGGAGGCTTGTACAAGGTTGATGTTACTAGTAAAAGTCATCAAGCACTGACTTATACAACAATGTCAACAGAAATTATTTGGCACCAGAGGTATGGTCATATCAATTATCATGATTTGTTATTGTTGCAGAAACAAAGTATGGTTGAAGGACTCCCTATGTTAAAGAATGAGTATGATGCTTGTGAAGGTTGTGCATTAGGAAAAATTCACAGAGATGAATTCCCCTCTAATTCTGTTAGGAGAAGAAGAGATGTATTAGAACTTGTGCATTGCGATGTTTCTGGCCATATGTAGACCAAATCCCTAGGATGTGATTATTACTTTCTATTGTTTATTGATGAATGCACAAGGTACGCTTGGGTGCACTTTCTTAGGAAAAAGAATGATGTCTTTGAGTATTTCAAAGAATTCAAAAACGTGGAAAAGAAGCAAAAAGGGAAGCTCATAAAAATCCTTCATTCAAATCAAGGGGGAGAATACAGATTGGGGAACTCCATCAAGTACTACAAGGATCATGGAATAGTGCAGCAATTAATGTACCATAGACTCCACAATAGAACAATGTTGTAGAAAGGAAAAAGGAACATTAGTGGAGTGTGCTAAGAGTATTGTTAAAGATAATAATCTCTCGAATTCTTTTTGGGTTGAGGCCATTAGTACTGCTATTTATTTAAAGAAAAAAATTCTAACAAGGTATCTTGATCTGAACTTAAAAAGGAACACAACAAATTACAAATTTAACCATAAATATAGAGATGTAGTAGAAATAACACTCCATTTCATTTTTATCAAATACTGAAATATGCTTACAAACAGAATGCATATAAGACAAGCTCGGGCAATGGTAGATTACCTCTGAGAAGAGATGTTGCAGCTACATGCCTCTATACTATGTTAAAATGAGCCTCAACGGCCTATTTATTATTTAAAAACATGAGATAACCATAAACAACCAAAACCCTTACCCCAGAAGATGTAACGCCTAGAGTTTGTGGGCCCTATTAGGGTTAGTTGGGTAGCCAACTTCCTGGGGCCATAACTTGGTCATATTATCTCTGCTTAGCATGTATGATACCTTGTTCGAAAGGTATCTCGAAGTACTACTATATTTATCACTTTTCCACAACAGACCTAAGAAAACGTCATCTAGGGGGGTAAAACATGCTCCAGAAGTTCAGGACCAAAAAAAATACTAAAATAGAAAATGTTGAAATAAACGAGGAATTAAATGAAACCGACTAGAGGTCTAGGTGGAAAAGGTGGGTGGCCAACAATATCCACCTGGATCATTCCTTTCCCCTTAGTAAGCAATGGTCCCCATTTCATGGAGAGCCTCCATGAGGTGAGGAAATTTCTATCGAACTTGGTCCCTGGTAAGTCACTTGCCTTGGTGCAGGGGTTGGTTGGCGAGTGTTCTTGACCTATGTTTCCATATTCTGACCATTTTTTGCATGTTCCATGTAGTCTGCATTCAACTTTGTTGGTGTGAGTTGTTCTGCAATGTCTAATGTGTCGAGTAAAGGTGGGAAGTATGGTCGAAGGAGGTCCACATTGAACACTGGGTGTAGGCCAAGGAATGGGGGAATGTTGAGCTCAAAAGCATTGTCTCCCACAACCCTTCCTATGGAGTAAGGACCATATGAGAGTGGTCTGAGCTTCCGATGGGCTCTGGTAAGGCATTCTTTTGACAAATGCAACCAAAAAAAAATTCCCACTTGAAACTTGTGTGGTACCCGATATTGATCATGTTGTTCCTTGTACTTAGCATTTGACTTATCCAGGATGTCATAAGCCTATTGGCATATGTGTTGGATGCATTCAATAAATCTGGTTGCTTTATTAGCCTCATATAATACATGTGTGGATTATGTTTTGGTAGTCACATGAGGCATGACAACATCAATTGGACACAATGGTTGAAATCCTAGACCCACTTGGAAGGGACTGCGACCAGTCCATCTATGGAGATATCTATTGGCCTGGAGTTGTACATGCGGAGTATGTTGACTATGATCCTATTGACGACCTTCGTCTAGCCATTAGTCTAGCGATGGAAGGAAATCGACTTGGTGAGCTGGGTGTCCAAGTTATCAGAGGCTTGACCATAATTTGCTTATGAACCTACTATCCCAATCTCATATAATGGTCTGCGATATCAAAAAATTCAGCCATACTCGTTCAAATAAGATTTTGGTCATTTCCTCTGTTGTGATACTCTTCTTGCAGGTTGCCAATATAAGCATCTTAGAAAATAAGTCCACGACCACAAATACACAGTCATTACCATGCTTGGTAAAAGGGAGGCTAGACATATAGTCCATGGAGATGGATTCCCATAGCTAGCCGGGAGTAGGAAGAGGAGTGCACAAGCCTTGCTTCTTGATCCTTGGCTTGGTGATGGAAAAAGTAGTGTAGGATTTGATATATTTCCCAACATATAGTTAGAGTTTGGGCCAATAAAAGTAATTTTGTAGTACAACCACAATTATCTCCACACCAAAGAGTCTTGTGAGCTAACTATAGTGCGCCTCCCAAATCATCTTGGCACGCACGCTTGAAGGAACATAAAGGTGGCCTAGGTAGCATAATAATGCATCATGGAGGTGGAAATCAAGAACTTGCTTTCCATCTACTAGCGTCTGGTATGTGGAGGCAAACTCTAGATCATTTTTGTATATTTCCGGCCATCTAGAGGTCTCGTGACCACTAGGGTTGAGAATAGTAGTCAGTGCTGCAACTAGGGGCCAACTAAGGCAGTCTGCAACATTATTGGTGTTGTGCTTTTTGTATTTAATGTTCAAGTGGAATTGTTGCAAATATGTAGACAACTTCTAATGGCTATCGTTCTTCAACTTCCCTTGTGTTTGTATAAACTGAAGAGGTCAGTGATCAGTGTGGATAACAATATCCTTCCCCAAAATGTAATGCTTCCATCTTTGACAAGCTTGCACAATGGAGTACATCTCTTTATCATATGTGTGGTACTTCTGAATTGTATCGAAAAGTTTCTCACTATGATATGCCACTAGATGCCTGTAATGGATGAGAACTGCACCAAGAGTTGTTCTGAGTCGTCTGTCTTGATTTCAAATGGTTGTTGCAGGTCTAGCATTGTGAGTACTAGTGTAGAGCAGAGTCGATGCTTCAACTCAACGAACGCCTTATGTTGGGACTCGGACCATGAAAATTTTCTTTCACCCCGCCCTTAGTAATCTAACTCAATGGCCATGTGATATAGGAGAATCCCAACATGAACCTCTGATAAACATTTGCAAGGCCCAAAAAGTTGCGAAGCTCTACTAGAGTGGTTAGTATTGGCCAATCCTAAATGACTTGGATCTTAGTTGGATCCACATGAATGCTACGCTCATCTATGATGTAACCAAAATATTGGACATGGCTCATGCCAAAGGTGCATTTCTCTAGTTTGGAACACATTTTGTGTGTCTGAAGGGTTTGAAGGACCTAGGGAATGTGTTGCAAGTGTTATTGCCAGCTCTTGTTGAAGATGAGGATTTTTTCCAGATAAGCAACCATGAATGAGCTGGTGAAGGGCCACAAGATGTCATCCATTAGCCTCATAAAAATAGCAGGGGAATTTTTCAACCCAAAGGGCATAACTAGCCACTAAAAAAGGCCTTCCTTGGATTTGAAGGCAGTCTTACATACATTTATGGGCTCTATTAGAACCTGGTGATAGCCAAACTTCAAATCGATCTTGTTGAAATGGGTTTCCCCTTGAGTTGGTCTAGAAGGTCATCAGTCTATGGGATTGGATACCTTTTCCTAAGAGTGATTTTTATTAGTGCCCAATAATCAATGCAGAGCCTCAAGGTCCCATCCTTCTTCTCTACAAGTACAAGCAGGCTCCCACAAGGTGAGGAACTTGGTTGGATGTGCCCTTTTTATAGAAACTCCTAGATTTTTTGCTTCATCTCTTCATTTTCTAAAATGGAGCAGTGATATATCGACCCATTTGGTAGAGGTTCTTCAGGAGTCAGATCAATCGAATGCTTGACCTGACAGTGTAGGGGTACCCATGTCGGTGAGGAGAAGATGTCCTTGTATTCTTCCATGAACGTATTTGTCTACTTCTCCTGTGATGAGGAACCCTTCATAGGGGCCATGTATATGGCTACAATCTTACCCTTACTTTGAAAGTGAATCACAAAGAAAGAAAAAATTCCTAGTCTAGGAGATGATCTTACTGCATTGCTTAGTTGAGGTCAAAGAGATGGTGGTAGGTGGGGCTACCTCCGATATTTTGTATAACTTACTACCCAAATAAATAATAAAGAGAAGGGTCTAGATCCATATACAACATGTTGCTTCCACAGGTATGGTTGTCCTAGTAATACATCACAAACTTCAAGAGGATTAACATCACACAATACCTCATCTGTGAAGGGCTTGATGTTGTAGGGAAGACGACATTACTAGTTAACGTGGATATATCATCCTTGGTGAAGCCACCCAATGGTGTATGGTTCTAGATGTGTTGTATTCGCGATGCCCAGGCGCTTCACGACCTCTGCTGAAATGAGGTTCTTTTGGCTCCCGTTATCAACAATGAACTGCAATGGAGAACCCTTCACCCACACTTATGAGTGGAATAGGTGTTCCCCCTCCTTTGGATCTTTATGCTCAATCTTTTGGATCCTAGTGGTGGCCGCAATGGAACTCGGCTCTACGTCAATGATCTTCTTCCCTTTTTCATTCCCCTTGTCAGGTTCTGACTTAGAGTTGGAACATGCATCTGACTTGTAAGCCTTCAGCTCAACCACGAGTGACTACTTGGCCTGACACTCACTTGTGTTGTGAGTTGAGATCTTATGGAACTCACACCACCTTTCCATGTCCTTCTTTGTCTTCATGGTGTTGTTCTTTTCATGCAGCTTCGACGATTTATCCTTGGTCACCCAACCTTTGCTTAACCCTTTAATCTATGATTTGGGGGCACCTTTCCCTTGCTTCAGATTCAGAAATCCAAAGTCTCGGTTTTTATGTTTAAACTTCTTCTCAATCTTGATAGTGTATTGGTACATTGTGTCAAGCGACGAGATGTCTAGGAACTCCATCTCACCCTCGATGTACCTGTGTAGGTAGCCGTGTTACTTGAGTAGCAAATGTTTCTCAGAATCCTTGATATCCAAATTCGTGCATAGGGTATGGAAAACATTAGTAAACTTTGGCATGTCTTGGTCCCTTCCTTGACGTAGCGTGGTCCACTTTATATATTTATCCTGATAGCTACCAATAGGGTAGTAGTGCTCCTTAATTGCGTCCTGGTATGAGTTCCAAGTGGGTATAGATGAAAATAGTGAGGGTGCACATCTTGGTCCCATCGATGACGTAGTGTGGTCCACTTTATATATTTATCCTAATAGCTACTTATAGGGTAGTAGTGGTCCTTGATGGCATCTTGGAATGAGTTCCAAGTGGGTGTAGCTGAAAATAGTGAGGGTGCACTTTCATCCTTCTTCTCACAATAGGTTTCCCACCAGTCCTTGACGTGCGGGCACTTTGAGAACTACGAAGGTAATCTTTTCCTGGCTAGAAATATCATGAACAGGAAAATAACCTTATAGTAGATTTAACCATTTATCTACAATGTTCGCATCTCTCTGACCCTTAAATATGGGGGTGTCAAAGTTAGCTTGTACCTTAAAGGGTGTGGCATTTCTAGAGTAGTTGCTAGAAGGAGTTGTGTCACCCTTGTGTAGCTGCTGAAGGATATGGGAAAAGTTGTCTATCATCGCGTTCCTTTGTCGCTCGAACTCCTTATATCCCAGCCTCATTGGGGACATGCAAAGAAAAACATAGAAAGAGCAGACTGCTTAGATACCATTGATACGAACTTAAACAAGAATGCAACAAATTACAGATATAACCATAAATAAAAAGATGCAGTAGAAATAACACTTCATTTCATTAATATCAAATACTTAAATATGCTTACAAACAAAATGGAAATAAGACTAGCTCAGGTGATGGTAGCTTATCTCTGAGAAGAGATGTGGTGGCTGTGTGCCTCTGAAATGTGTTAGAATGAGGTTCAATGACCTATTTACTATATAAAAACATGATAAAACCCTAAACAACCAAAACCCTAACACCAGGAGATGTAATGCCAAGAGTTTTTGTGCCCTGTTGGGGTTAGTTGGGTAGCCAACTTCCTGAGGTCGTAACTTTAGCATATTATCTCTATTTAGCACGTATGATATCTTATTGGAAAGGTCTCTCCAAGTACTACAATATTTTCCTGTGCCTACAATTATAGGCTTGCAGAGGACCTAAAACAAACGTCATTTAGGGTGTCGAAACTACTCTGGAAGTTTGGGACCTGAAATTCTACTAAAAATAGTATATTATAAAATAAACGAGGAAACAAATGAAACCAACTAGATGCCTAGGTGGAATAGGTGGGTGGCCACAAATATCCACCTATATCATATCTTGATCTCAAGACTCCATTCGAAGCCCTCTATGGTTTTAAACCAACAGTTCATCATTTTAGGGTATTTTTGTGTAAGGTCTTTGCACATATTCCGAAGGAGAAAAAAAAGAAACTTGATGATTGATCTAGGTGGCTCCAAAGAGACACACAGGACAAAGATGGCTCAAAAATCAAAGTGTTTGTATTATGCTTGAGCCAAGACTAGTTTATAGATCTTGTCGTCCTGATCATGGTGGATTGAATGGCTCGTCAAACCAAGCTCGTATGTGAAAGATAGAGCTCTTCAAAGTTTGATATGATAGGGGAAAAGAGGGGCCCACAGTATGCCATATGGCATCCCAGTAAGCAGGTGGGACCTACATGGCAAACCATTAGCCATTGATACTTGGCATTCTTTCATTGGTCTCCTAAACTTGCATAAGAGACAAAAATCATTTTTTAATGGTTATTAAATAACCATATAACAAAATTTGTTTTGATATATAGTTACTAATGACTATATAAAAAATAAATTGCATATATGTTAGGGATCGACAGCCATAACCCCTGCCAAACCCTTTGAACAAATAGAAATCACCCCTTTAACCAAAGGAAATCCATATATATATTAAGGCCAATGGCCATCACCCCCATGGGACTTATCACAATCGCAACAATGTTCAATATATGTTGTTTAGGATCGACGACAATAACCTCGGTCGAACCCTTTAAACTAACAAATTGCAACAATATAATATTCGGGATCGGTGGCCATAACCTCCCCCGAACCCTCCACAACCTCCACACACACACACACACACATATATATATATATATATATATATATATATATATATATATTTTTTTTTTTAAACATTGTGTATCAGGCTGGGTGGCCACCGGCAATGGACCTGGCCCACGCCCTATCACCCCGACCCAATATACATGTGCGATAACAAATCGACGATATATATATATCGGAGAAACCCCAATAAAGGCGTCGATACATCCACAACTGCTGATCGCCGATATATATATCGGTGCAACCACCAGTCATTGCGTCGATACATGTGCCAACAATAATGTTGATCGCCGATTTTGGGAAAAGCACTAATAATGTATAATGCATGGTTTAAGGGGTGGGCCGCCCAATGCGGACCTGATCCCCATCAATGCATCATTTTGGCTTATGAAACTATATATGGAGGGGTGGGATTTGATCCCTTGACCTCTCCTCAACCATATGCCTATTATTACCATTGAGTCATAACAATCCCTTTGGTAAATCCACCGAAACCTTTATATAAATAGTAAATTTTACCAGTGCACAAAGTCAAAGGAGGTAGAATATTGGCATGAATTTCGAGGCAATTAATTAATATTTTAATGCAGGAACCATGAATTTTGTAGGAGGGAAAAATTCTCACCTTGTCAAAATTTGACAAATTTTATATGGATTTTACACCTCTCGTCACCACGAACATAATGGTGTTGTTCGTTTCTTCATCAAAGGTCTGCATCTTACAGTCATTTCTAGAGTGCACGTGGAACCATGATTTCAGCAAAAATAGGGAGTGGAACCATGAGCCATGAAATTTTCCCAAGGATGTAAAATTTTGACATTTAAAAATATAGTCAAGTTTATACTTGTTTTTCATGGTTTTCTGCAAGGATCGCAATGGTGAGATCAGATTCGCCATCTGAGTTGCAGATTTGCAGTCCATCCATGGAGCAGAATCTTTGAGGAATTTCGGGGGAATCTAAAAGATTCCTTGAGCCCAGAATTCTCAACTTATTAGAATTCAGATTTTGGAGTGTTGATTTAGCACTAATCAATGCCAAAAATCTGATGGTGTGTTCATATTTCTTATTCTCTCATTTCTTCTTCTAGCCACTTTTCCAAGTGCCAGTGCAAATGTCCACATTCATGTGTGAGCAACCATCTTCATATGATCAATGACCTGAGATCGATGGTCCAGGCAACTTCAGCAGTGTGACATCCACTTCTTATGATGGCCCTTGGTTGTGAGATATATGATGTGTTCATGTACTTCTTCTTTCTGCGTTATACTACACAGATCCTTAATTGATATTGATGCAGGATCTTGTTTATTACATGTTGTCATGATTCCTTGCTTGATTTGATGCAGAATCTTCTATGTGATGTACTTGCTGTCATAACTCTTCATGTTATGTTTTGAGATCCCTTTTTGTATGTTGTTGGGATACTCTTGTTGTCGTCATGCATGTTTTTTTTTCACATCCCTTTTGTGCCATGCTGGCAGGATGTTCGTCATGCATGTTTTTGTATCATACTGATATGAGTCTTTTGATTGAGAATTTTGGTTATGTAATATCTCTTAGAGCCACTCCTGCGTGAGGGAATTTTTCCTTGTATGATCGCGACATCATCTCGTGTGTACATCACCATTATTGAAAACACTTAATGCAGCTGCCTACACCATCTTGACACCGGGGCCCGGAGACGTAGTCCCTCTTGGATGAACTCCGTTATTAATGCTTATGTTTTCATGTGTTGATGATTTTCATGTTCCTCTTCTTTTCCGCATGCAGATGTATTCATTAATGTTCTTTTAAAATGCAATTTAACACATCATGAATGTAAAAGGTCTTGGAAGGGTCCTTCTTCACACTCGAACCTGGATCAAGTGGTATCAGAGCGATCTTTACATGTATGTGAATTGCAGTGTGAACAGTGGAACTTGCAGCAACAGAGAATGAAAGAGAAATGTACGAGACCATGGTCAACATTTCCAAGAAAGTGGAAATCATGTATGAAACTCTTCAGAAAGAGAGAGAGGGAAAGGAGCGATTACAGCTTCAGTTGGAAGCCACAAAGAAGGCCATGGAAGAACTGAAGAAAAACAAGCATAATCTTAAAACAGAGAATGATGAATTGAAGACACATTTACATGAAGAGAAAGAGGAACAACAAAGTTTGCTACAATAGGTGCAAGCAAAGGACGAGGCCTTGGAAAAGCTGCAGCGAGACCCATGTGAGGTAAAAAGCAGTTCTCCATCTTCATATATGTTTCCTGATAATGAGTTTGATGTTTTTGAAAATCATACCACAGGAGTTGGCTCCAAACTGTTGAAGAGAACGGGGTATGAAGGAAAATTCTTGGGTGTTAATGGCCAAGGCATTGTCAACCTCATCAAAGTAGAGGAATTACCCTGTTAGATAGGACTTGGGTATGTCAGGAAAGAAGTTGGGGAATGCACCACAATAGTTAGCAAACCACCAATAATGGATGATGAGCATCCCTCATCAGTTCTTTCCAAATCGAAAGAGAATGTAAAAGATGTTGATTTCCTTTTGATTTCATCTTCTCATAGTATGATGTCTGTTGGAGATTTGTAGATCCCAATTACAGGGACAAATATGAGGCTCCTTACAAAGATGACGCGCGAGGAGAAAGAAGAACTTGGTGTTAATAATCAAGGCATAACTCCACCTTTGGAGGCTGTGCACGAACATCCATTTGCAGGCTCGAGGTACACTAAAGGAGAGTGCTCGAAGGGGTTCTATTCATTTGATACATCGTCGAGGAAAGAGAATGATGGGAAAACATGCCCATCATCGCATGGCAGTTTCCATTACAGGGAGAGAGCTGAGGCAAGCTCTCATCGCCATACTGACATCAGAAACAGCAAAGGAAGGTATGACCATTTTTGATATTCAAATGTTCATTTTTATTATGATCATGTTGTTAATAATGAATGAAGATCAAGGCATTGAAAAACATGTACCTTTTGTGGTTTACCTAGCCATACCTTTTCTAAGTGTTGGGAAAGAATGGTAGCACTCATGAGGCGTGAAAGACCATCTTAACAGCATGAAAAGAAACAAGTTAAGTAGATATGGAGGAAGAAAGCCTACTGTAGTCATTGCGAGAGAAATGGCCATCAAAGAGCCACTTGCTAGAAGCTCTATCTAGAGCAGCACCTTAAAGACAAAGCGTCGGTGCGTGAAATAGGAAGAGCAGTTGTTTGACAAGAAAAACAACCTCAAGGAGGTGACCCATTCACATTGATAAGTGAAAAATGGTTCTTTTGACATGTTGTCATTTCATGGTCATTATTTTGTAAATCATTTGTTGCATTTAAAAGTGTAAAAGTGATGATGTGTTTTCCATCATTTGGTTAGCAACAATGATGTTTGGTCATGTTTTGAGTTGTATTTTACACTCTGAAAGTGATGTTATGTTTCTATTGCTTATCAAAACAACAGTGTCTGGCCTTATGTATGTAAATCATGTGTTGCAGTGATGATGTGTTTTCCATCACTTTTTGAAGCAACCATGATGGGTTGGCCTTGTTGTCATAATTGGGGCATTACGTCCATCTTAATGTAAACTTGACCACCGAGTATGTGTTATAAACTCATGGCACGTATGGGACATTTTGGGTCTTTAGTTGGTCACGTCATTCAAAGCATGTAATTTGCAAAACAATGTACTACAGGTTGCAGAAGTAGCAGGTGTCTGCTCATCGCTTAAGGCTCCGAAGAACAAAGGTGAAGTAGATGGAAGCGAGACCTTTTCAGGATTCTTGTGATGCAAACAGGGTGCAAAGAAAGTTGCAGATTATTTTTCATCCTTTTGGAGGACCAAAAGCTCCTCAGTGGGGAGGATTGATCTAGGTGGTTCCAGAGAGACACACAGGACAAAGATGGCTCAAAAATCAAAGTGTTTGGATTATGCTCGAACCAGGACTGATCGTAGATCTCGTCGTCCTGATCATGGTGGTGTGAATGGCTCATCAAACCGAGCTCGTATGCGAAAGATAGAGCTCTTCAAAGTTTCATATGACAGGGGAAAAGAGGGGCCCACAGTATGCCATATGGCATCCCAGTAAGTAGGTGGGACCCACATGCTAGCCCATCAGCCATTGAAACTTGGCATTCTTTCATTAGTCTCCTAAACCTGCATAAGAGACAAAAATCATTTTTTAATGGTTATTAAATAACCATATAACAAAATTTGTTTTAATATATAGTTATTAATAACTACATAAAAAACAAATCGCATATATGTTAGGGATCGGCGGCCATAACCCCCACCTAACCCTTTGAACAAATCGCAATCGCCCTTTTAACCAAAGAAAATCCATATATATATTAAGGTTGACAGTCATCACCCCCACTGGCCTTATTGCAATCGCAACAATGTTCAATATATGTTGTTTAGGATCGGTGGCAATAACCCCCGCCGAACCCTTTAAACAAACAAATTGCAACAATATAATATTCGGGACCGGCAGCCATAACCTCCGCCAAACCCTCCACAACCTCCGCATATATATATATATATATATATATATATATATATATATATATATATATATATATATATATATATATATATATATATATATATATATATATATATATATATATATATATATATATATATATATATATATATATATCTATATATATATCTATATATATATATATCTATATATATATCTATATATATATCTATATCTATATATATATATATATATATATATATATATATATATATATATAGATATATATTGTTAAAACATTGTGTATCGTGTTGGGCGGGCCACCGACGATAGACTCGGCCCACACCCTATTGCCCCGACCTGATATACAGGTGCAATAAAAAATTGCCAATATATATAAATCGGTGAAACCTCGATAAATGTGTCGATATCTCCGCAACTATCGATTGCTGATATATATATCGGCGCAACCACCAGTCGATACATGCACCAACAATAACGTTGATCACTGATTTTGTGAAAATTTCCGATAATGTAGAATGCGGGGTTTAAGGGGCGGGCCGCCCAATGCAGACCCAACCCCCGTCAATGCGTCATTTTGGTTTATAAAACTATATATGGGGGGGGGTGGGATTTGATCCCCCGACCTCTCCTCAACCATATGCCTATTATTACCATTGAGCCATAACAATGCCTTTGGTAAACCCACCGAAATATTTGTATAAACAGTACATTTTACCAGTGCACAGAGTAGGAGGAGGAAGAATGTGGGCACAGATTTCGAGGCAATTGATTAATATTTTAATGCAGGAACCATGAATTTTGCAGGAGGGAAAAATTCTCACCTTGTCAAAATTTGACAAATTTTATATGGATTTTACACCTCTCATCACCACAAACACAATGGTGTTGTTCATTTCTTCATTAGAGGTCTGCATCTTCTAGTCATTTCCAGAATTCACGTGAAACCATGATTTCAGCAAAAATAGGGAGCGAAACCATGAGCCATGAAATTTTCCCGAGGTAAAATTTTGACATTTCATAATATAGTCAAGTTTATACTTGTTTTTCATGGTTTTCTGCAAGGATCACAATGGCGAGATCAGATTTGTCATCTGAGTTTTAGATTTGCAGTCCATCCATGGAGAAGAATCTTTGACGAATCCCGAGGGAATCTAAAAGATTCCTTGAGCCCAGAATTCTCAACTTTTCAGAATTCAAATTTTGGACAATCAATTCAGCACTACTCGATGTCATAAATCTGATGGTGTCTTCAGATTCCTTATTCTCTCATTTATTCTTCTAGCCACTTTTCTAAGTGCCAGCGTAGATGTCCACATTCATGTGCAAGCAGCCATCTTCATAGGATCGATGCCTTGAGATCGATAGGTTGAGCAGCTTCAGCAATGTGACATCCACTTCTTTATATGGCCCTTGGTTGTGAGGTATATGATGTGTTCATGTACTTCTTCTTTCTGCATTATATTACACAGATCCTTGATTGATGTAGATGCAGGATCTTATTTATTACATGTTTTCATGATTCCTTTCTTGATTTGATGCGGAATCTTCTATGTGATGTACTTGCTGTCATAATTCTTCATGTTATGTTTTGAGTTCCCTTGTTGTATGTTGTTGGGATACTCTTGTTGCCGTCATGCATGTTTTGTTTTGACATCCCTTTTGTGCCATGTTGGTGGGATGTTCATCATGCATGTTTTTGTATCATACTGATACGAGTCTTTTGATTGAGAATTCCGGTTGTGGAATATCTCTTAGATCCACTCCTGTGTGAGGGCATTTTTCCTTGTATGATCACGACATCATCTCGTGTGTACATCACCATTATTGACAACACTTAATGAAGTGGCCCACACCATCTTGACACCGGGGCCTGGAGACATAGTCCCTCCTACACGAACTCCGTTATCAATGCTTATGTTTTCATGTGTTGATTATTTTCATGTTCCTATTATTTTCCGCATGCAGATGTATTCATTAATGTTCTTTTAAAATGCAATTTAACACATCATGAAAGTGAAAGGTCTTGGAAGGGTCCTTCTTCACACCCGAACCTGGATCAATGATAAAGGTATCAACTACATTTTTGTAGGATATTGTTTAGAATTTAAATCATATAAAATGTTTGATCCATCTTCTCACAAAATATTTGCAAGCAGAGATGTAATTTTCCATGAATAGACAGATGAAGGGAACAAGGACAAAAGTTACAAAATGTGGCACATACTTCCTGAAGTTGAAGACAATAAAAAAGGAGTAGAAGATAGTCAGCAATAAAAAATTGAGGAAGAATTGAGCGATATGGACATCCCCAGCAATCAGAGTTCACTTAGAGATGGAGAAGTACCTTCAAATAGTGGTGAAGAGAGTGAAGTGTGAAGGAGATCTACTTGACAATTTTTTTTACCTGAAAGTTATAAGGAATATGCATTGATTAATAGTGTTTTGAATGTAAAAGAACCCATGAGTTTTAATGAAGCTAATGAATATGAAGAGTGGAGAAAATAAATGAACGAAGAATATGATTCTATAAACAAAAATAAAACCTAGGAATTGACTAAACTGCTTAAAGATAAAGAGCCCATACAATGAAAATTCTTGTACAAACCCAAATTTAAATCAAATGGTACTATAGAAAAATATAAAGCTAGATTGGTGGCAAAAGGGTTCTCAGAAAAGGAGGGTGTTGATTACACAAAAACATATGAAACTATAGATATATTAAATATTATTATATTGTTAATTTAATTAGCTACAAAGAACCATTTGGAGCTAGCACTAACTAGATGTAAAAATTACTTTTCTTAATGGGGATTTAAAGGAGGTGTATTTGACACAACCAGAAGGGTTCGGTAAAAAATAGCATAAACATTTATTTTGCAAATGAAAGAAATATTTGTATGGGTTGAAGCAGGAACTAGGTCGCGGTATGAGACAAGACATTCCTTCTTACTTTAGTAGGGTTTTATGAGAAGTTACAGTGATCTGAATCTGTATACCAAATTTGATGCAAAAGGGCATGCAATATGGTTTTTTTGTATGTTGATGATTTAATTATCACATAAAATTCAAGCAAATTAATTGACAGAATTAAAGTGTAGATGTCACAAGTATTTGAGACGAAATATCTTGGTGAGTTACATTACTGTCTAGGTATTGAAGTTTGGAGACATGTTGGTCAGACTTTTGTTTCTCAGTGTAAGTATGTGAGATAAATTTTTAATATGTTTAAGATGGATCAGTGCAAAGGTACTTTTCTTCCAATGAAACAAAATGTGAAAGTTCATTTTGATGACGCCTCAAAGGAGGTTGATAATAAATTGTATAGACAACCGGTTGGAAGTTTGAATTATCTTATTACAATGAGACTTGACATAGCATACTTTGTGAGTATGTTAAGTCAATTTTTGGTTAGACCTCTAGAAAGTCATTGGAGAGCAAAAGAAGATGTACTCAAGTACCTTAGAGGAAAAATTGATTTTGGTCTTAAGTATACTGATTTGTTTCAAGTTGAGCTGATATGTTATTCAGATTTAGCCTGGGATGGTAATCCAGATGATAGAAGATCAACTGCAAGTTATGATTTTAACATTGGATCTAGGATTGTTTCATGGAGCAGTAAGAAGAAACCTACAATATCTTTGTCATGTACTAAGGAAAAGTATAAAGATTTGTGTGAAACAACTTGTGAAGTTTTTTGGTTGAGCAAAATTCTTCAAGATGTTGGAGAAAAACAAAAGAAGGCCACAATTATCAAATGTGACAACCAGAGCTCGATCAAGTTGACAGATCAACCAATGTATCAAGCAAGAACAAAGCATGTTGAAGATCAATGGAAGAAGTTGTTGTATTGTGTCATTTACATTTTCATTTAGGATTTACTTCCTATTATTCAAAAAGTTGTTTTATCTCCCTACGTAAATGTGCTCCTATGAATTATGTATTGTTTGTTTGATCTTTAATGATAAGCAACATTGTTTGGCACCCTTAGGGTCTCCTCACTTGAGGTCTATGGAGTTTCATTCAATTAGTTTGTCTTCCATTTTTTAGTCCATTTTCATATCTTAGCCACATCATCAAATACTAGCTCGAGCTTGAAATCCAAAGGGTCTAGAAATGGATCTTCTAATGACCACAATTTTTCCGTCTCTCCAACGATGTTAAGGGAAACCATGGACGGTGGTTATGGTCAACTGAAGTTGTAAGAGAGGATAATGTATTTTCATGACCTGTTGCTATATTTACCACTGATGCAAAAATGTTATGAACAATGGTCTTGAATACATATACACGTATTCCAACTGTGGCATTCTTTTGATTTCGACAATGTGTTTTGGCATATTTCGTTAGTGTAGATTTTGTTTCAAATTTGGAGTATTTTTTTGGATCGGTAATTTTAAGCTTTGTGATATGTATATTTCAAATGTTCTAGGGATGTAGTTAAGTGGTATGAAATTATGGAAACTAAGAGATCTAATGTTCAATATCTTTGTTGTAACCAGGTCTATAGAGAAGAGCATAGGTGGTAGACCTTAGAGGCATACTGGTAGCATCTAGAATTTACCCCTTTCACACAAGTATGAGATTGACTCAATTGTAGATTCCTCTTGTTACTAAAAAAAAATCCAAGAGTTTTTGATGATGTTGAATCTATTATAACATTCAAAAAAAATTTAAACAACAAAAATACACAATCTAGCTAAAACTTTTATAAATAAAATATTGCTAAATTATTTTAATCATTATATAATTATATTTTTTTTAGAGTGAAATTTTTTTAATTTTAATTTAATTATCCATCATTATTACATAAATAATAAAATTTAACATCCATAAAATATTCCAAACATTAAATATATAATTTATATTTAACAAATATACTTATAAAAATGTACTTTACTATTTAAAATTTTTTAGACTATTATTCATAACACTTAACTTTCTATGATCTTTGTTTTTATCAAATATATTATAAAAACAAATAATTTTATTTTTTTGTTGAATATTATTCGTAACACTTAACTAACACTTAACTTTCTATGTTCTTTGTTTTTATCAAATACATTATAAAAACAAATAAATTATGAAGTTTATCATTACAATGCTAATAATATTTATATACTTCCTTATACTAATACTTTACAAGTTCTTTTAATAATAAGAATAGTTTATGAATTTTCTTTTTTTACGGAAAAAGAATGATATAATTTTAGATTAAAAAAATTATAATGTTAACATTTTTACATTATCATTAATTAATTAATTTGTATTTATTTCAGAATCTTAAGTAGAATTGCTGCAATCCCCTCTAGTTAGCTTTAAGTTTTCAAAATTCTTATTTAATCTCATGATCTCGAATACTCAAAACACTCTTTTGGAGAAAAAGAAACGCTGCCTCGTATACAACTTTACATTTCTCCATATAATTTTAAAAATACTTAACAAAAGTCGAAACCTTGTGCATGCCTCTCTATGAACCTGTGTCTCCACGTAGCTCTTGTAGATGGGTAATAAATTGCCTCGGGCTGTGCAGGTTTTATTTTAATCATTTTAGATTATTGCCATAATTATGTAAATATAAGTGTGATATTATGACGATAGTGGTGATAATATTTGAATTTTCAATTTATTAAAATTTTAAAAAGAAATTCAGAAATAATTTAATTGGTTTTAATATTTAATTTTTATAATTAATATATGGTAATAATTGAATTTATATAATAAAATTATTGATTCTAATTTATAAAATAAATTTCATTGAATAAATTTTTTATAATATTTTGTAATATTATATATATATTTATTAAGATTGAATATATAGGTTTTGTTTTTTTATCAATATTATAAATTTCATTGAATAAATTTTTTATAATATTATATATATATATGTTTTGTTTTTTTATCAATATTTATTTCGCATGTGTAAAGAGTCTATTTTATATTTTATTTTAAAAAATTAATAAAATAAGTGATATTTTATCTATTTCATGTAAGCCAATATTTCTTTTTATTGAGAATTTGGTTTTCGAACTCTAGAGAAAATCACTTTCGATTCAGGTTGGGATGGCATCAGGATTCTCAATCTTAACCAAACAATTGGGAATATAAGAAGGCGTCATTTTGGAGACTAATGGTATTACTAAAATTATTGTTATGTCAAATTCTAGGAAAAAATTATGTAAAGATAAGGTGTTACAAGAAAAATGAAATTAAAGAATTATAAAGTGGTGATCAAACCAAATCTTAAAAATGAAAATATCTCTATGTGTTGAATATTGTAAAAAAGAAAATAAAAATTGCTAAAATAATCACAAATTCTTATGAACTCCACAGTTAAACTAAGAATTGATGAACTTCCAAAAACTCCTTAGAATTAAAGAGTCTCCTTTGTGACAGCAGGAAACTTAAGGATGAATAACATGTTCTCTTAAATTGTCCATCACATAATGAGATTAAATCGAAATTTCAAAACATTTACAATACTACAAATATTTTTCAACTTCTAATTTAATGGAACTGCAACAATATTAAAAAAATTATTGTAATCCTTTTTCAAGTATGAAAATAAACTTATAAAAAAATAGAAATATTATCTTATTCTTCTAATTTTTAATAAATATTTTTTAAATTCATCACCATATTAATATCAATGCAATATCACATTGTATTTATATTAATATTAATATGTAATAAATTAAAAATAAATATTTACTACATACTACATAGTTAAATTCATAAATACATTACACCATAACTTAAAATTGCAATCTTATTGTTAGTATTCATAAAATAATTAAGGAAATCTTAAAATAATTAAACAAAATTATTATATATTATTTCAATAATAGTTAATCATTTAACTCCCCCATGGAGGGTGCATTCAAGGGATCCCACCCTTGTCTTGATATAATCAAAGTTAAATTGAGAAAAAGCTATGACTCTTGGGGTACTTTGAACCATTTTCTATGGTTTACGCCTCGCATCCATGGAAACGTCACTCACAAGAACAAATCAATAGTAACATGTATAGGCCATCAGGGTGGCTTAGTGCAACGACTCTCCAACCTGTTCAAGTTACGAAGTTAATGAAAATTGATTCTGGGGTTTATTAAATTTGGCCCCTCGAGGTTCATTTTCCTGAACCTATGGGTTATGGGCCCACAAATCTTATATTTATTAGCCTTAATTTTTAGTAATGGATCTTAATTCATGCTCCTACTCTCTTATCATGCTCCTCTCCCTATTATTCAACCATTTCTGCATTGGGAAAATAGTGGATAGGACAACGTTCCAATAGCACCTCTGTCTCTTCAAACTTCATATTGACACCCCTATTATCTCATTGTTTTACATGTTGAAGGCTTAACCTAACCCTCATTAAGAATCAATCACATGACTCAAAGAAAACCCTAGGTTTTTGTTTTGTTTTGTTTTTTTTTTTTTTTGGTCCACTAAGCTGTTCGAATGAATCCAGGGTTCGAGCATACTCAAGCCCCTAACCACTTCTCCCACACTGACTATTTTTCAGGCCTGAACTTAATTAAGCTAGGTCCCACTCCCTTTAGGGTGTTTGGGAAAATTTTCATGCACTCACCTTGTTGAATCCCAAAGGCCAGCGATTGGATGAGAGGTTTCAATGACCATAATTTGATTTTACACATTAATGGTCATGAATAAGCGCAGGGACCCATCATGGTTTCATCCATTCAACTTTGACTTCTTGGGGTTCTATTATCTCTTCATTCCAACCCTCTTGATGTGTTTTCACCATTTTCCTCTATGTGCTTAACCACTTCCATTCACGCCCAACTCCTTATTCATCCAACTCTCTCCATGTTGCACCTCTAGACCTCAACTTATTTTCTGAGTTTAGCTAGTCCTAAATTCTAGTCCCTCATTAGATAAGGTTAAATTGAATGGTGGCCCAAAAAAAGCTATATGCATAAAATAAAACATATGCATGTTTCAAAAATACATATGAAACTTGGATTAAAAAAAAAACAAGATTACATGGCATGACCTCTTAGAACCTATCTTCCATCTTACATTGTATTGGCCCCCTTTCTTAGCGTCATTTTACATTACATTGGTCAATACATAACATTTCGCAAGGCTTCCATGTAAAGGAAAATAAAACCCTATTAGAAACAAATAGATATTATGTCATGTTAGGCCTTCTAGAGGCTTAAAATATTTTACATTTTACATAAAAATAAGAGGAAACCATGCCCTCTCTATTAGTTTCAACAATGTTCCTTCTAGAGGCTTCCGGGAATCAATTTTGGTTTGGGGAGGGGTTCATGCCCTTGCATCATACTCCCACAGTTGAAAAGATTCATGATCTTCTGATCATGTGGTGTCATTACTACTTCTCGTTCATCTCCATCTCATTCTTCTCCTTCCTCATGTATTGTTGAGCTTCTTCCCATACTCATAAGTGAGCTACAACCAAGCTTCCACTTGACACCTCACCAAGCTCTCTCCTATGGCTTGGTCTTTTGGCATCACAAGTTCACCTCCTCTGGAACCATGAATGAGTGTGGGACCCCACCATGGTTTCGTCCATTCAACTTTAACTTTGTAGGTATCTATTCTCTGATCATTCTAAACCTCTTGACATGCTTCCATTACTTTCCTCTATATGCTTAATCGCTGACATTCATGCACACTACCTTGTTCATCCAATTATCTCTGCAACACAACCTCTAGACCTCAGCTTCTTTTGGGAATTTGGTCAGTCCTAAATTTTGGTCTTGTTGAAGCCCCGAAAATCAGGTCTACAACAAGGGGGTTAGTAGCTCCTTTTCTGTTTGGTATAGTGGGTCCGATTGGGGATATGGGACCAGTTTCCCAATATATGTGTGTGTATGTGTTGAGAATTGATATTTCTTTCCTAATGATTCCTAAGTAAAATGCTTTTTATTCTAAATCTAATCTAACGACATGCAATTGTATTCTAATAAACAGAAATATCTAATTCTAAACTAACCCACGACGTAATCTTTCTGTTATGTGATCTAAAATGATTTCAAATAACAGTTGGTAATAAAGATCATTCAACTGTTTAGAGAAAAGAATTCAATAAATATAAACCATTTCATATAAAAAGTTAGATGAAACAGTTGTGAAAAACATATCGCATAATAAGCTACCCATATATTAAGCATAAATAAATATCTATCACCGTACAAAAGTGCCAAATGATAACTCAAGCATTTAAGCATTCATATATAAATAACTGAACATGAATATCACCATAACACATAAGTAGAAATAGTTAAGAAATAAAAGTACCATTTATAACTAGTTCTACTCATGAGCTCCAACAATAATGATCTATCTCTTCTTAATCCAACATCCACTAAGAGTACAAAAGTGCAACATCAGTAGTAGATAGTAAATGCAGATATCAATAAATCATGTTCCATTCATTCATTAAAACCTCCTCGGAGGGTGCAAAAGTGCATGTTCTGACGACAAGTTTTTGATAAATTTATAGACCCTTCTCTAAATGCATGAGAAGGGTTTAAATACTACTAACTAATTTTAAAAATAATTTATTACAAAAATGTAGGTTGTGGTTTAAATACTGTCCTCATTTTAGGCAAAAATAAAGAAAAATTAAAACTAAAATTGAATCTAAAACTAAAACTAATAACTAACTATCTATGTATCTATTCCTTGAAATCGCAAGCATTCAGCATTTGCTTGAGGAGAGTTGGCTGGCCTACCTCTGACTTTAGCTGTCCTGCGAAAATGGAATCGTTAAGAGTTGGCGCCATCTTCTCAGCAGAATTGATGATATACTTGAGAGTCATGCACTGGCTGTGTGGTTTTACCAAGTACGCCCAGTAAGAATCCCAATTTAGCTTGGTTAATCTTTGGATTGACTCTGCCCTTTCTTGAGCCTTCTGTCTCTAGCTTGTTTGTAGATGTTGTACATTTGGTAGATATTTACATACTTTTTTGAAGATAAATACCACTAGTTTTGAGTTCTAGTTTTACCTTCCGTCTTTAGCGCTTTTTCCTACAAATTTCCGAGCTTACAGGCAACTGAGCAATTTGAGGCTTTCCATCTCGAGGGGTTTTTCCTGGTGATGCGTGATTAGCACATCGGAAACTGCCTCTGTTTCACGATCTGGGCTTCCCTGGTGTGATTTTCGCCTCTTGCGCACTTTTTGTTAGAGGATATAAAGCTTAAATTTTGTAGAAAGAATGACTTATACATTCTTGGTTCTGAGCTTTGAATTCTCTATACGTGTTATGAGCACTATCTAGTATCCATTTAACCATGTCCGTATAGGAGAGAATTTTGGGCCTCGCCGCTATCCTGTGCAAGAATGAACATGCTAGATCTATAATAGATGCCTCAGAAGACCCGTGTGAGCCTGCAGTAGTCGTAACCTCCACTACCTTAGGATCTTCTTCCTCAAGTAGACTATACATGCCTTCCCAAGTAGTACTACTAGCATCTTTGTTACAGGTGGTGTCTGTGTATAAGGGAGTCATCTCTTTATCTTCAGAATAGGGAGCTTTACCCTTCTTTCCGATAATATCTCAAACTTCGCTCTATATACTTCTCAGTTCTTCATTCCTGCAGTTTACAAATGAGGTGAGAACGATGATAAGAAAAAGGTGACAGGAAAGCTTTAAATATGGAAAACATATAAAATATACCACCTTACATGAACTGGCTCCTTGATAAGATCAAAACCATATTTTATTAATGATGGCCAAATAACTCATTAATTAACATAAATGCACATAACTGGACCTCGGTTTTATAAAAAAAACTTTCTCGAATAATGGGCCATGCAGAGCTACGATAAGGTGATTTTACGATTTGCTTCGCAATATCGCAGATTGCAATATCACATCGCAATATCGCAAATCCTTTACGCATGGCAATCATCCATCAATGTGTTTTCTACGAAATGCAATTCGCTAGATGCACCATCGCATATCATCGTTTTAAGGCATTTCAGCGTAGGTGATGTTTAAGGCATGCGATGTGACGAGGGTTTTTTAATGCGTGATTTCGCATCGCAGTTTCACATTTTTAGAATTCCGCTTGTAGGAAGGCATTCATTACCCTTTTTGTGATGCGACACATTTTAAGGAGTTATTTCATTCTAACTTATCATAAAACTTAAGTCTTTTTATATTTTTGAGCATATTCTCCTATGTTTATGATAGTAAGTTTTATTGAAAAAAGGAAATACAAACATTAATTGATTTTTTTAGATTTTTGAATAAGGGTCCTCACTTATTTAGTGTTAGTGATAACACTAAATAAGAAGCGGGGTTGTTGCTGGCCACAACAATTGGTGATTCACTTGGAAGAACCAGTTATCTATGCTTTTTTCTTTGAAATTCCTAAACTTCCAAAATAGAAATTTTTCTAGAAAATCAAACTTTATTATAGAAAGATAAAATACATTATGCTTTTCAGCTGTCAATGATTGTTTGTTTCTTCTATGTCAACTTTGTTTATTTACTTCCTAGAGCTAGTCATTGTATCTATATCAGTCACTACATAGTTTATAGAGACAAAAACAAAGGTTACTCTGTAAATTAGTTTTAAATATGTTCATTTGTTGTAGGTAGAGCCTCTGCTGCCAGCAGGCGTTTATAGCCTTGACAGGGTTACCTGTTACCCAGCAATGATCCTGTATCCGACTTGGAGAAATATACAATTTTCAAAGAGAAATCCATATCTACACTTATTGCTTTCATTTTCTTTTAATCCTTAAAGAAAAATGCCTTGGTTTGGTAGCCAAATTATGACAGTGCCACTCACTTGATTTATAGCTTTGCTGAACAAGCTGGCTCATGATGAGACCCCTTGTCTTTTGACTGCAACAATCTTGAGTCATTGCCCTGTTGTGGTATGTAGTTTCGGTAAAGTCAGCAAACTATAATATCTATGATCATGATAAGTCGGCTCATGATGAGACCTCTTATTCTTTAAGTTTAAAGTGTATCATTGGATTATTCCTTGAAACTTGTGATTCCTTAGGTGGGGAGGAAGTCATTGTTTCCTTAAGAATAGCTCTAGACGACAATGGTAAAGTTTTTGGAAAGAGCTTTTCCACAGAGAATCTTTGTTTTGTTATTGATACCTTTCATTTGACTGATATAAAACAAATTCCCACTAAAGGTCACATTTTACCAAAATTTGCAAGGTTGAAACTAGTATCATATTCAGCCTTATAGCTCTTTGACTGTATCTTCCAATAATAATGACTAACTTTCTAAATTATTTCTATTTATACAAGCGAAAAAACAAAATCTAAAAGAAATACTTGTCCTTTTCGTGAATTCCAAATGTAACCGTTTACAACTGGTTTTGTTATGAAAACAAAGGAAAAACTAATCTACAAAAATAGAAGAAAGGTCTCCTATGGAAAGTATTTTTTGAGGATCTGCCCGTTAACAGGTAAAGATTCTCTTTTTCCTGTTAAATCCTGTAACATAAAGGTAGATGGGCCTATGATTTCTGCGATTTGGAGAGGGCCAAGCCACATTCGTTGAAACTTCGTATGTTTTATGTTTTCCTCATGAGCCTTGTCCCATTTTAAAACTAGATCCCCTATCTGAAAGTCCTTTATGGACATCATGTTTGAGTCAAAAGAAGCTTTTACTAATGCTTGGTGATAAGCATGAGTTATTTTTGCCTGCTCTCTTTGCTCTTCTAGCTTAAGGATTTGTAGCTGCCTTAGTTGTAAGGAAGAAGTTGGTGTTTCATCAATATATTGAACTAATGCCAAAGAGGGAATTGCTAGATGAGTTGGAAGAACCACTTCTTTCCCATAAACTAAATTAAAGGGAGAAGTGCCAATAGAGGCTTTCTGCGTTATTCGGTCTGCCCATAAAGCATATATTAAAGACTTTTGCCAATTCTTATGATTCTGGTCAATGGTTCGCTTAATGATCCTGATCAAGTTTTACTCGTAGATTCAGCTAACCCATTCCCCGGTGGGTAATAATTGGTAGAGTATTTAAGCTTAAAACCTCTTTTGAGTGCAAATTCAGTCATAATATTGCCAGAAAAATATGATACATTATCAAACATTAAAGCAGAGGGTAGACCAAACCTGGTGATTATGAACTAATCTATGAAATCAATAATGTGTTCGGCATTAGCTGTCTTGAGAGGAACTGCTTCTACCCATTTACTAAAATAATTTGTAGTTGTAAGGATATATCTATGCTGTTTAGAAGAGTGAGGAACGATCTCACCTATTATATCCAATCCCCATTGATTAAAAGGTTGTTCAATGTTGACTGGCTGCAAAGGTAATGATGGCTTCTTTTGTCTCCCAGTAGCAGTTTGACAAACTTGACATTTCCTTACATAGCTATGTGTGTCTTTGAATAGTGTGGGCCAGTAATAGCTTGTGTGGAGGATTTTATGTGTAGTAGCATCTCCAGCATAATGTCCACCTGTTGGTCCATCATGGAGTTCCTGTAAAACTGTTGGGTCCCTATAATACTAGTGATTACCCCATTACTATTGTAGTTATACCCCTTATTAATATTTTTGTGCCCCTATTGCCCCCATATTGTTATTACTGTGCCCCATAGAATCCCTCTATTGTTATTTTTGTGGCTTTATATTATTATTGTTAGGTCGGCTGGATTATATTGTGACTCCTTAGACTCCTATATATAGAAAGGAGGTTTTGTCATTTGAATCATCCAAGAATTGTTCATTTATGTAATGTAAAGGAGGTTGCCCCCTCGAAGAGGCTAAATTCTAAGGTGTTGATCTATCTTTTCTATCTTTTCTTGAGCTGGTTTCATAACATTTGGTATCAGAGCTTTGGATTCTAGGGTTTCGCTGCTCCAAACAGGTCATCGTGGAATTTTCGCTATAAAGTTTTTTCTGTGATGTTTCAGAAGTCACAAAAAAAACCCATTTGAGAATAAATCGTGCTGAACCTTGGGTCGGAATTTCAGATCTTTTCGCGCGATATTTGTAGAGATATGATCTAAGGAAGTTGGTCTTTTTGCAGACTCCTGAATTACATTCAAAACAGGTGACCTGGGGAAAATCGTCATAACTTTCTCTTTGGGGATCGGATTGAAATTTTGTAAGAAGGTACAGAAAGAGGATAGACTATAGTTTCTTGTATGCATTTTTCAGATCCAAAGGTTGAAACAATGACTTGTGGCACGTCTTACAAGTTCTCTCTACTGAATTAGTCTATAATCAAGTCACTGTGGGAGATTTCGCATAACTCTTCCTTGGAGAATCCAATTTGGGTCAGACTTGTGGAATTGGAAAGAGGACACAGAAGGCTACTGCAGGTCACAAATTCAAAACTAGATGATTGAAAAGTATATTGATACATCAGAGGCAATATCAAGCTCCTACAAAGTGAAGAAAGGTGTGTATATTTTCTTAAATTTTTGCTTAAGCTTGGTTTGAAAATTTATTTTTAAGGAATTCAAAGGGCATAATAGAGCATTATTATCGGTAACTGATGCCCCGAGGAAAGAAAATGCAAACACCTAGTAAGGAACCTGAAAGCTCTAGCATGACTCATGAAGAAGAAGAAGAAATGCTATATGATATATCAAAATTACAAGAACAAGTGCAACGAGTGTCACTTGCACAAAAAGCAACAGAATCTAAAATGGATGGTTTAAGGAAAGATGTAGAAGCTAAGATGGATGGTTTAAAGAAAGGTGTAGAAGCTAAGATGGATGGCATGGAAGCTAAGGTGAATGGCATGGACGCTAAAATTGATGGCATGGATGATAAGATGGAAGAATTGAAGATAAATATGAATAAGTTGCTACAAGAAATGGTCACTAAGGGTGAAAGGGTACTAAAGGAAACTCATGCTGAGAACAAAAGAAATGTTAATCATGATTCCATAGACTCTAATGTTGAATCAAAGACTCACCATGTTCCAAAAATCGATATGAGGAAGTTTGATGGCAAGGATCCCGCCACATGGATATTACAGATGGAGCAATTCTTCGATCTCAATAATGTGCAAAACACACAAAAGGTACGTATGGCAACTTTATATTTGGAACCAAATCAGTTTGTATCGTATCAATGGCTTTGCTCTCGTAAACAATTTATCACTTGGGCAATTTTTACGGAAGAATTGATAGCACATTATGAGGATACAAAATGCAACACTTTTTTTAGCCAACTGATAAGTCTCAAACAAAAGGGTTCAATAATGGAGCACATTGAGGAGTTCCAAAAATTGAACATAAGGGTAAAAGATATTCCAGAGGAGCATAGGATTGATGTGTTCATAGGTTCTTTAAAAGATAATATCCAACATGATGTTTGCCTTTGGGAACCTGATTCATTAGAGAAGGCATTCAGGTTAGCAAGAAAAATGGAAAGCAAAATTATGGCAACCAGGAAGCATACCACTCACAACTATAAAGATGGAAGTGCTGTTGCCCCTAGTCTTCCACAACCTATAAGGTTGACACCACAACAATTGGAAGAAAAAAGAGCAAAAGGGCTTTGTAACAGTTGTGATAGCAAGTACACTAAAGGTCATAAGTGTGCTGAGAAGAAATTATTCTACATAGATTGTGAAGAGGAAGAAGAAAAGGAGCAAGAAAGGTCAAAATAAGAGGATATACTCCAGGAACAAAGCCTAGATGAAGAACAAATAAATCTGACCATATCTTGTAATGCATTGGCAGGAATTACCACTCCTCAAACCATCAAAATACAAGGACAAATCAAGAAGAAAAAGGTAATAGTGTTGATTGATTCAGGAAGCACCCACAATTTTATTCATTGTAAGGTAGCAAAAGAATTGAATTGCTTCCTATATCCAGCACCAGAGTGTCAAGTGATGATTGCAAATGGAGGAACAATAAATTGCTTTGGAAAGTGCCATAATATCAAGCTATCCATGGGAGAATATGTATTGACTAGCCCAATGCTTTCCATTCCAATGGGAGGTGCTGATGTTGTACTAGGAGTCCAATGGCTACAATCCTTGGGTACAATAGCTTTTAATTTTCAAGAACTTTTCATCAAATTTTCTACAGAAGGAAAGGAAGTTGAATTAAGGGGTATTGCAGGGAAACCAGGAAAGATAATCAGCTCTAATGGTATGACAAAGCTTCTAAAAAAGGAGCAAAGAGGTGTAATTGCACAATTATGTTCACTAGATGTTTCCACATCGGAATCATCTATTTCTCCAGATCTCCAAAAGGTCCTGGACAATCATTCCAAGGTATTTGAGACTCCCAAAGGTCTCCCACCTATGCGTGATCATGATCATGCTATTCATCTGATTCCAGGAAGTGTTCCTCCAAACATCAGGCCAAACAGATATCCCTATGTCCAAAAGAGTGAAATTGAACGTATGGTTGCAGAAATGCTAGAGGCTGGTATAATTCAACCGAGTCAAAGTTCTTTCTCTGCTCCAGTAGTATTGGTGCACAAGAAGGATGGATCATGGCGCATGTGTCCAGATTATAGGGAGCTCAACAAGCTCACTATTAAAGATAAGTTCCCCATTCCTGTCATTGATGAATTACTGGATGAATTGCATGGATCAATTTACTTCACCAAGTTGGATCTTCGTTCAGGATATCATCAAATCAGAATGAAGACTGAAGACATTCCGAAAACAAAATTTAGAACTCATGAGGGTCATTATGAATTTTTGGTCATGCCTTTTGGCCTTACCAATGCACCTTCAACATTTCAAGGTTTGATGAATTCAATTTTCAAACCATTCCTTAGAAAATTTGTGTTAGTATTTTTTGATGATATACTAATCTACAGCAAGTCTTGGAAGGATCATGTTGAACATGTTGACAGGGTGCTACAACTATTGGAGGAGAAACAATTATATGCAAAAAGATCCAAATGTTTCTTTGGAGTCCAAGAGGTGGAATATCTGGGTCATATTGTATCTCATGAAGGAGTTAAGGTAGACCCTAGCAAAATTAAAGCCATTAAGGAATGGAAAATCCCCACATCCATAAAGCATCTGTGAGGATTTCTCGGGTTGACAGGGTATTATCGCAAGTTTGTTAAGAATTATGGGAGAATAACAGCACCTCTAACAACATTATTGAAGAAAGATGCATTTTCATGGACTCCAGAAGCAACAAAGGCCTTTGAACATCTTAAAGAGGCAATGTGCCAAGCACCGGTCTTAGCTACATCGGACTTCACAAAAACCTTTATTGTGGAATGTGATGCTTCAGGAAATGGAATTGGTGCTGTTCTAATGCAAGATGAAAGACCCATTGCTTTTGAAAGTCGTCCAATCAAGGGAAAGTTTTTAAGCAAAGCTATTTATGAGAAGGAAATGTTGGCAATACTCCATGCACTTAAGAAATGGTGACCCTACCTAATGGGAAGACACTTCAAGGTAAAAACGGATCATGATAGCCCTAAATAATTTTTAGAACAAATATTATCCTCTGAAGAGCAACAAAAGTGGGTCACAAAGATGTTGGGTTATGACTTTGAAATCATCTACAAAAAAGGGAAGCAAAATGTGGTGGCAGATGCACTCTCAAGAAAGGATGAGGATGTGGAAGCATTGTTGTGCGCCATTTCTATTATCCAACCAGATTGGATAAACGAAGCAAGGGAGGAATGGAAGAATGACGAAGAAGTGTGGGCACTTATTCGAAAGTTACAACAAGATTCCAGTACGTCTGATACATTTAGCTGGAAAAATGATTCATTATGGTACAAAGATCGCTTATACTCTGTAAGAATTCCCAGCTAAAACAAAATATTCTTATGGAATTGCACACTTCCCCCTTAGGAGGGCACTCAGGATTTTTAAAAACTTACCACAGGGTTAAGAAGGAATTTTTTTGGGATGGCCTTAAATCAGATATTCAAAAGTTTGTGGTGGAATGTTTGGTTTGCCAACAAAATAAAGTTGAAACAATTAAGACACCGGGTCTATTACAACCTTTATCCATTCCAAGCCAACGTTGGGAGGAGGTTTCAATGGATTTTATCACAGGTTTACCCAAGTCTGAGGGAAAGAGTGTCATCATGGTGGTAGTTGACAGACTTACCAAGTATGCACACTTTTGTGCATTATCACATCCATTTAAAGCCAGTACAGTTTCTACTGCATTTATGGAAACAATTCAAAAGCTACATGGAAACCCAAAGATTATTGTAAGTGACAAAGATCCCATTTTCACTGGAAATTTTTGGACAGAATTATTTTCTTGTCTTGGTACTCAGTTAGCTCATAGCTCATCTTATCATCCTCAATCTGATGGGCAAACTGAGATAGTAAACAAATGTTTGGAAGGATATCTTCGTTGCTTTGTATCTGATAAATAGACACAATGGGTCAAATGGTTGCCTCTGGCTGAATGGTGGTATAACACTTCCTTCCATACAGCAACAAAAATGACCCCATTTATGGCACTTTATGGGTATCAACCACCATCCATCACATCATATTTAAGAGAAAATTCTAAGGTTTAGGTAGTGGAACATCACATCGAACATCAACAACAAGTCCTCCAACTCTTAAAGGATAACCTCGTGTTGACACAAAATAGAATGAAACAACAAGCAGATCAACATCGCAGTGAAAGAAGTTTTGATGTAGGTGATTGGGTATTCCTACGGCTACAACCATATAAGCAAATGTCCCTCAAGCAAGCTAAGAAGGATAATAAATTATCACCAAAGTATTATGGTCCGTACAAGGTGTTGCAAAAGATTGGTACTATGGCATACAAATTGGAGCTTCTTGCAGCTTCTCGATTGCACCCAGTTTTCCATGTTTCATGTTTAAAGAAGGTTATAGGTGACAAGCTCCCAGTTCAAACAATATTGCCAGAACTTGATGAAGAAGGAAAAATTATATTGGAACCGGAAGCAGTCATAGAAATAGGAACTCGACAGCTACGAAATCGATTAATTTCAGAGTATCTTATCAAGTGGAAGAACTTATCCGCTGAAGATTCCACATGGGAGGATGAAAATTTTATGCAGAAGTATCTAGAACTACTCAAGCGTTGAGGACAACACTTTTTTGAAGGAGAGGGGCATGTTGGGTCCCTATAATACTAGTGATTACCCCATTACTATTGTAGTTATACCCCTTATTAATATTGTTGTGCCCCTATTGCCCCCATATTGTTATTATTGTGCCCCATAGAATCCCTCTATTGTTATTTTTGTGGCTTTATATTATTATTGTTAGGTCGGCTGGATTATATTGTGACTCCTTAGACTCCTATATATAGAAAGGAGGTTTTGTCATTTGAATCATCCAAGAGTTGTTCATTTATGTAATGTAAAGGAGGTTGCCCCCTCGAAGAGGCTGAATTCTAAGGCGTTGATCTATCTTTTCTATCTTTTCTTGAGCTGGTTTCATAACAAAAACCTTTTCTGCTTCAGATTTCTCAATACATCTAAGGAGGATAGAATCATAATTCATCCTAAGAAGTACGTCGTTCACGAGCTGATATTGCTTAGCCTTCAACCTTAAAGCTCTTTTCTTTGTATAATCGAGGTCTGAACGGGCATATCCATTCTTTAGATAAAATATGATATCAGCGTATAATGAATCAACATCGTTTAGGCTTACCTCATACATTTGTATCTCTATATATGGTATTTCGGAAATAAGCGATGCTCCATCCAGCATTTTGTAAAAGCCTTGACCTTTAACAATATTTTTTGGTTTAATTTCAACGCCATATTCTTGTAATGCGGTAACCCAATTAGCTCTTTTCTCACCTACATCTTTCTGTACTAAAAGATTTCTTACCACTAGAAATGGTACTATGATCTTTGTATGGGTTTTAAGCAGAAAGGGTCTGAAATATTTTATCCCTTTGAAAACAGCATATGCTTGTTTCTCTACGTCTAAATAATTTAACTCAGCCCCTTGTAGATTTGAACTGAAAAAAGAAATTGGGGCTTCTGCCTTGTCTTGATTTGCTTGAGTGAGTATCGCAGCATATGATCTATCAGAGGCAAATGTATATAAAATAAAAGGATTGGAAAAATTTGGAGTTGCTAAAGATGGAGCGTTAACAATCACTTGTTTGATCAAATTCAATGCTTCATATTCATCTTGGCCCCACTTAAAGATTGAGTTCTTTTAATCATTGCTTGTAAAGGAGATACGATTCTTGAAAAATCTGGAACAAATGTTTTTACAAAGTTAATCTAGCCAAGGAAATATTGCATAGCCTTCTTGTTTTGAGGCAAAGGTATTTTAGAAATCTCCTTGATTCTGTCAGGATCAATATGGATTCCAAATTTTGATAGTATGAATCTAAGAAGTTTTCCTTCACTTAATGCAAAAAAGGACTTTTTTGGGTTAAGTGAAATTCCATACCTTTGACACCACTGGAAGATCTATTTTAAATCTCTAAGATGATTTCCTCGTTCATTGGAATATACAATTATATCATCAAGGTAGATTACTACCGATTTGTTTACTAATCCCTTAAATGCGATGTCCATGGCCCTTTGGAAAGTGGCACCAACATTGATTAGACCAAAAGGCATCTTTTGGTAGGCATAAGTAACCCATTTGGTTCTGAATGTGGTCTTTAATTGATCATCGGGATGAAACAAAACTTGGTTATAGCCGGAGAAACCATCCAAGAAGGACATTAATTTTGATCCTGCAACTGCCTGCAATATTTGCTCCATAGGAGGCAAAGGAAATTATCTTTTTCATAGGCTTTGTTAAGATTTCGAAAGTCAATGCAAATTCTAATGTCTCTGTTCTTCTTTCTAATGGGAACCATATTGGAAACCCATTGAGAATGTCACACGGGGAAAATGATTTTGGCTTTCAATAACTTATTAAGCTTAGATTTGATCTGGTTTTCTAGATTAGGATGGATCTTTCTCAGCTTTTGCTAGACAGTTTTTTCATCATTTATCATTGGGATAGTATGTTGGATGATAGAAGTGTCATAAGTCTTAAGTTCATCGTAGTTCCAAGCAAAGACACTTTTGTATTGTTTCAAGAGACGAATATACGCTAATTTTTCTTCAAGAGCTAGCCAAGGCCTAGGTTGATATTTTGTGGCTTGGTATCAGTTCCTAGATTTACTAATTCGTAGTTCAAAGTTGAACTTTGAAGTTTTGAATTGGTAGATCTTTTGAATTGATCTTTCAAATCATATAGATCTTCTAATTTGACTACTGATTTTGGCATATCATTATTAGTGCTATCTTGTTGCAATTGTCTGTCATGTTGGTCCTCATCAATTATCTTATTGGTATAAGATCCCTCAGAGGTGAGGAACCTTCCAATATCAGGATCGTCATTGAAAATTCTCCAATTAGTAATGTTCTCAGGAATTGAGGGTCTAAAGATTAATTCGATTGAAAATCTATCGGGGCTAAAGTCTTTTGAGGGAATAAACTTGGAAGCTACATTTTCCAAGAGATCAACACTAGCATTTTGGAGTCTAGGAATTGATGAAATATTAAATGCTATAAAATGTTGAGTCGGGTCTTGTACTAAAGATTGGTAATGCTTTAAATGACCTGATAGACAATGTATAGTATTCTGTACCTGTCTGATAACAATTTAAGAATCTCCAAAGACTTGTAGATATTTGATGTCTAATCCGATTGCTTTGTATAATCCTTGGACTAAAGCCTCATATTCTACAGTATTATTGGTGCAATCGAACTCGAGTCTGCAAGTTAGCATAGTTTTGTTTCCCTCTGGACTAACTAATATGCATCCTGCTCCTACTCCTTCATTAGACTTAGAACCGTCAAAAAATAATTTCCAAAATAAAGATTTATTTACAGGATTATCTATAAAATTAATACATTTAGAACTATTTGTTTGAGAAACATTTTCTACTTGAGATAAAACAAAATGTTCTAAGTAAGCTGAAGTGTGAGCACTAAAATTTCCTAGGAAAGAATCAACAGAATAGTTGCCAATTATATTATTGTTGTATGCTACCGGTTCATTTTCTCCTTCCAATTTTGTTACTATGTATTTCTGATGTCTTTCTCGCTCAACCTTTATCTGATTTGGTTTACTATTGTAAGGGAGCCACATGTGCGACCAATTGGTTGCAAAGTATCCATGAAGTTTTTCTAACCAATCCTTGCTAAGAATTAAGCCATAGAATTTTGTAATGTCTGCAACTAAAATGTCGATAACTTGACACCTTTGGATTAGATGACAGCCTTATGGTAACCTGATTTAATTTGCTGATTACTTCAACTTACGACCGATCGAGCTGCACTATGCGCACAACAGATTTTTGAGGTTGAACGTTCAACTTTGCACAAATCAATTTAGGTAAGATATTAGATGAAGCTCCTGAATCCACTAAACAATTATGCAAATTTTTATTGAAAATTTCATAAGTAAGAAGAAATGGCGGAGTATGAGATCTTGACCTTCCTCCAATTAGAGTGATTTCATTTGGATCCACTTTGTTAATCACAGTATTTGGAGGTATTCCCATCTCATGGGAAGCTTGCGAGATTACAGCGACGGGCAGATGTGCAATTGGTACTACATGAAATTCTTTCGAAAGGAGCTTTTGTTGATGTTTTAACTTGCTCAATTCATAAAAGGTGATGTTAGCCGTAGTCTTCTTCATGTCTTCTATGATATTATACTCCATTTCATTCGAAACAATCAATGTTTTAGATGGAGTTGGTGAATCTGTTTGGACTGGGCTTGTTTGAGTCGCTTTGGATGTCGTTTTCTTGGATGCAACTTTATCCTTAGGCATTGAGCTTGCACTCTTTGGCTTAGGAGTAGGTTGAGGAGGATCAAGTTGATTTCTACTTCGAGTACTAACTGGTGATGCCTCTTGATCCTCTTCATCAGGGAGGATGAAATCCCACATACCTTGTAGCTCTACAACTTCTTCTTCGTCGGTAGGTTCATCGGTAGCAATTTCCTCTTCTTCTTCCTCTGATTCAGCATTTGTAATAGCGTTAGGAGGTTTTGAATCAGTTGAATGATTTCTTCTATAAGGATTGTAAGGATTTTTAGAAGAAGTCTCTGCTACTTGTTTCTTTATGTCAACCATTTAGTTAGACATGGTTTTCAAAACTTTCTGCAATCCCTCTAAACCAAATGGGTCTTTGGGCTATTTTTTCTTTGGATCTTCTTTGAAAGAAACCTTTTTCGATTTATGTTCTTTAACAGAAATTTTCTTTTCTAGAGCTATGATGCGTTTCTCTACCACTATTGCTTCCTTCATATTGTCAGCTAAAGTTGTTTTGTTAGCTCTATCAACGAAGATTGCTATATTTGATGGTAAAGCAAAGATGTACCACTCACTTCTCACTTCTTCTCTAGGTTTAGAAATAGTAGGAATTTTGTTCAATAATTTATTAAAACACGAGTTAAAATCTTTGACAAGTTCCTTTGACTCAGCCCTAAGATTAGACAGGTCATTGATTAATGTCGCAATAGACCTGTCATCAACAAACTTAGTCAAGAATTGTTCTTGGAAGATATCCCAACTAGTAATCGACCGGGATGATAATGAGAAATACCATGATCCGGCTACTCCTTGTAAAGTGTAAGGAAATAGCCGAATGAAAGCGTCTTCATTAGTGGCCCCATTGAGATTTATGGATAACATAAAGTTATTTATGTGTTCCTCTGCTAGCATGCCTGCTTCAGGATTAAACTTCGGCAGCCATTTTTTGGGATGGGCTGGTAATTGACTCAAGGGCGCAGGCATTAAGATTGCCCCTGGGTTATTCCATGGCATTTGGGCCATCATTGAACTGCTAATAGAGGAGAGCGTAGAAGATGATCATTGTGGTTGGGAAGATGAGGATATTACAGTTCCAGATGTTTGAGAAGGAGATGTTGAAGTTCCAGTGGTCTGGTGGACAATGATTTGAAGTGGAAGAGTGGATGGTTGACTTTGCGGTGGAGACGTTGAGATGGATGATGATGACGAAAGAGTCTCACTACCAGACCCTTTAGGTGATTTCCTTGCTCTCTTCCTTGTAGGTAGAGATAACTCAGTTGGTTCAATACCAAACTTTTCGCTCTTTAATTTGGTGAGAGGATGAGCAGGGTTATATTGTGAAGTCACACTGCCTTGAGGTTTATCAGATTTTTGAGGAGATATTGGAAATAGCTAAAGTTTATGAATCAAAGATTCAACTTCAGGAGGTTCAATAGTAGATTTGTCTGAAATGTTAGGGTTTGTGGAAGTGGTTGTTGTTCTTTCGACTTCTTGCTCGAAATTTAAAGATTCTAAATGTGATGGAGAAGTCAGGGGAGATGGTGAGGGAGATTTACTCTCAGAATGGTATTTATATTTATACTTACTTTCCATTCACAGTTCGGGGCCCTCCTTCTAGCTCCAATATGTTGAAGCCCCGAAAATCGGGTCTACAACAAGGGGGATACCCACCCGGTCCGGACCTTGGTTAGCAACTCCTTTTCCATTTGGTATAGTGGGTTCGACTAGGGATATGGGACCAATTTCCCAATATGTGTGTGTGTGTGTGTTGAGAATTGATATTTCTTTCCTAATGATTCCTAAGTAAAATGCTTTTTATTCTAAATCTAATCTAACGACATGTAATTGTATTCTAATAAATAAAAATATCTAATTCTAAACTAACCCAGGGTGTAATCTTGCCATTATGCGATCTAAAATGATTTCAAATAACAATTGGTAATAAATATCATTCAACTGTTATGAGAAAAGAATTCAATAAAGATAAACCATTTCATATAAAAAGTTAGATGAAACAGTTGTGAAAAACATATCACATAATAAGCTACCCATATATTAAGCATAAATGAATAGCTATCACCATACAAAAGTGCCAAATGATAACTCAAGCATTTAAGCATTCATATATAAATAATTGAACATGAATATCACCGTAACACATAAGTAGAAACAGTTAAGAGATAAAAGTACCATTTATAACTAGTTCTACTCATGAGCTCCAACAATAATGATCTATCTCTTCTCAATCCAACATCCACTAAGAGTACAAAAGTGCAACATCAGTAGTAGATATTAAACGCAGATATCAATCAATCATGTTCCATTCATTCATCAAAACCTCCTCGATGGGTGCAAAAGTGCACGTTCTGAGGAAAAGTTTTTGATAAATTTTTGGACCCTTCTCTCAATGCATGAGAAGAGTTTAAATACTACTAACTAATTCTAAAAATAATTTATTACAAAAATGTAGGATGCGGTTTAAATGATCGTCCTCATTTCGGGAAAAAATAAAGAAAAATTAAAACTAAAAATGAATCTAAAACTAAAACTAACAACTAACTATATATGTATTTGTTCCTTGAAATCGCAAGCGTTCAGCATTTGCTTGAGGAGAGTTGGCTGGCCGACTTCTAACTTTAGTTGTCCTATGAAAATGGAATCAGTAAGAGCTGGCGCCATCTTCTCGGTAGCATTGATGATATATTTGAGAGTCATGCACTGGCTGTGTGGTTTTACCAAGTACGCCCAGTAAGAATCCCAATTCAGCTTGGTTAATCTTTGGATTGACTCTACTCTTTCTTGAGCCTTGTGTCTCCAGCTTGTTTGTAGATGTTGTACATTTGGTAGATATTTACAAACTTTTTTGAAGATACCATTGGTTTTGAGTTCTAGTTTTACTTTCCGTCTTTAGCACTTTTTCCTACAAATTTCCGAGCTTACAGGCAACTGAGCAATTTGAGGCTTCCCATCTTGAGGGGATTTTCCTAGAAACTACATCCGTTTCATGATCAGGGCTTCCCTGGTGCAATTTTCGCCTCTTTCGTGCTTTTTGTTAGAGGATATAAAGCTTAAATTTTGTAGAAAGAACGACTTATACGTTCTTGGTTCTGAGCTTTGAATTCTCTATACGTGATATGAGCACTATCTAGTATCCATTTAACCATGTCCATATACAGGATAATTTTGGGCCTTGCCGCTATCCTATGCAAGAATTAACATGCTAGATCTGTAATAGATGCCTCAGAAGACCTGTGTGAGCCTACAGTAGCCGTAACCTCCATTACCTTGGGATCTTTTTCCTCAAGTAAACTATACATGCCTTCCCAAGTAGTAATATCAGAATCTTTGTTACAGGTGGTGTCTGTGTACAAGGGATTCATCTCTTTATCTTTAGAACTGAGAGCTTTACCCTTCGTTCCCACAATATCTTGAACTTTGCTCTGTATACTTCTCAGCTCTTTGCTCCTGTAGCTTGCAAATGAGGTGAGAACGATGATAAGAAAAAGGTGATAGGAAAGCTTTAAATGTTGAAAACATATAAAATATACCACCTTACGTGAACTGGCTCCTTGATAAGATCAAAACCATATTTTATTAATGATTGCAACTAACTCATTAATTAACATAAATGCACATAACTGGGCCTCGGTTTTATGAAAAAACTTTCTCGAATAACGGGCCATGCAGATCTGTGATAAGGTGATTTTGCGATTTGCTTCACAATATCGCATATCGCAGTATCGTAGATTGCAATATCGCAGATTGCAATATCGCAACATCGCAATATCGTAACATCGCAATATCGCAAATCATTTACGTGTGTCAATCATCCGTCAATGTGTTTTCTGCGAAATTCAATTCACGAGATGCACCATCGCATATCGGCATTTTAAGGCATTTCATCGTAGGTGATGTTTAAGGCATGCGATGTGATGAGGGTTTTTTGATGCATGATTTCACATTTTTAGAATTTTGTTTGTAGGAAGGCATTCATTACCCTTTTTGCGATGCGACGCATTTTAAGGAGTGATTTTATTCTAACTTATCATAAAACTTAAGTCTTTTTAGATTTTTGAGGGTATTCTCCTAAGTTTATGATAGTAAGTTTTATTGAAAAAGGAAATACAAGCATTAATCGATTTTTTTAGATTTTTGAATAAGGCTCCCCACTTATTTAGTGTTAGTGATAACACTAAATAAGAAGGGGGGTTGTTGCTAGCCACAACAGGTCCCTCACTAACTGGGGTCCAATTGAATGGTGGCCCATAACAAACTATCTACATAAAATAAAACACATGCTTGTTTCGAAAACATAAAGGAAACTTGGATTATAAAAAAAACAAGATTACATGGCGCAAACTCTTAGAGCCTAGCTACCCTCTTACATTATATTGGCCCCCTTTCTAATCCTTTTTTTACATTGCATTGGTCACCTCCTCACATTTCACAGGATTACCATATAAAGAAAAATAAAACCATAACAAAAATAAAGAGATATCATGCCATGTTAGGACTTCCAGAGGCTTAGAATATTTTACAATTTACATAAAAATCAGAGGAAATCATGTCCACTCCCATTTTCCATTATGTTCCTTTTGGAGGATTTTAGGAATCAATTTTAGTTTTGGGAGGGGCTTTTCCCACTACATCAGATGTACATGGTAGTGGCTCATGATTCTTATGCATATTTTTCATAGTTGATGTAGAAAATGGGTTCTCATTCTTCCTGGTTACTCAATCACCTGCACTTTTCCCATTCCTTGGTAGAATGGTAATTAAGCATGGTTTAGTCAGGTTTGTAGTTTTATTGGCCTAGTGTAGCCTTAAAAACTATTCATATCCCAACACATCCACAACATTTCATCTTGATTATGCCAGGATTCATTGGATTTTCACTATTGTATATTAGTGGTTTTGTTTAAACTTTTATTATAATTATTTAAATTAGCATCATAGAGGATCTTTCATTGCTAAGGGTTACTACTATATCCATCATGGTGTACATTATGCATGTCTCCTTTTACTCCAAATTATGGAATTTTGATTTAACTGGAGTCTAGGTTCACATTTCCCTCCTAAGCTTTGTGGTTTGACTTAGCCTCTAGTACCTTGTTCTTCTTTCTTGAATTCTTTCCATTATCATCCTTTACCCTTCTGCTTCTTGACTGCTATCCTCTAAAGGATAGTGTAGCTAATTTCCCTCTATGACCTGTCTCATCCTCCTTTCTCTTTAGCTCCCTTCCTTTGGCTTGCCCTATTGCACCCTTATACTTTGATTCTTCTTCATGTCATTTTCATCCCTTCCTACACCTATTTTATCTCCCTTTTCCAAATATTATTCCTCCTAGATCCTTATGTTGTCATGTCACATAGAAGATCTATTTATGGAAGAAAGGGGGGTAAGTTGGGGAATTTATTTATCTCTAAGAAAGGGGATATCCATGTCTCTTCAAACTTTCAACTTCAAGCTCATGTTCAAGTTTAGAACTATATGGCTTACTACCACAAAAGCATCCCTGAGTTAGTTAGACAAGAGATCGCATGTGTAGAGGACATATGCACTAGGAAGGGCATTTCACCCTTGATTATCATGTGTTCCACCACTTGAGACTAGACACATGACATTAGAACTTCAACTAGATCATGTTTCTCTAGGTATGCGTGATTTGTTAATGTCCATTTTCATGCCAAAGTTCTTATGGCCCAAGTTCTCATGGATATTTAAAAAAAATCAATAAAAGAACTCTATCAAGCTAGCAGAGTTGGAGAACAAAATTGATGGTATAGATCACAAGCTCACTACTGTCATTGAGAGTTTAGATAGCCACTCCTCCTTGGATGAGAAGAATGTTTATCTGATGTGATTTCCTAAATACTCGGTCTAATAACTATCATGTACCAGTTTTTTATTTTGATTTTAGTTTCAAGAACTTATTATGTCTAATTTTTTAATATATGCCATGGCTTTAGGTATTGAACTTATTTACATGCATTTCTACATGTTTAATTCTCTAGTTAGATGAGGTCACAAAAAAATCAAAATTATGAACCTATGATTTTGATTTGGTTTCCCTTTGAGCATATTGTAAGAAGACATTTTTTTTCTATGTAATTCTCTTTTGAGTAAATACAAAGTTCCCAACTTCAAAAAAAATAAAATAAAAATATCTAATTAGTTATCATAAAAGTATTGTTTTTTTATATTTGGCTTATTATTATTATTCATTAGCTATATCTCTCCTTTTCTATTCTCTCTACTGGTTTTCTAATTTTATTTCTTAGTGTCTTCCTCTTCTCTAATTTTATTTTCTCACCCCTGCGCCTAATTTGATTCACCTGCTCTAGGATTATGCTCTCTCCCTTTCCCTATATTAGTTCATCTACCCCCTCGCATGGATTCCTCCCTTTGTTTCTTTCATTTTGCTATAATTATGCATTGGCTATTAGCTCCTTCACACATTGGAAGATGATGATGTCCTACTCTCTACCCTGTTTTTAAGTTTATCACTTATTTGTCCCGCCAAACTGAGGCTTAGGTAGCTACCAAGGAAGCCATGGAATATTATAGGGACATAAACTCTTTAGTTTTTCAAAGGGTCATTTCAGATGTGAAAGAATAATTTTGTCAATCAAGACATTTTGTTCCATATAGATAACATAAAACTACGAAATGGATTCTTGATGTAGGGAATTCCACTAGGCATAGGGCTACCTATTACATGCAAAATGTAAATCTCTACTACCACATAAAAACAATAATGGGAAAGGTCATCACTGATAAGGTTAATACATAGCAAGAAATGATCATATGTAGGTAGAACTTCTTTATGTTGTCAAGATGAATAGAAAATTCACACTTCTTTCCACGAATATGACAAATCTTGAATTTTCATCCTTTGACAACGACAACAGGCCACAACCACCTCCAAGTGGATACTCATAATGGATCAAGGGTGAGAGAGCCAATAATTTGTGGTAGAAATTTTATTTTAATTCCATTAATATGTTTATTAATATAGATTTTAATTTTTATGTTAGTAATATTTTTTCATGGAGACTTCACTAGGGCAGCAATACCATATCATGTGGGTTCATATTGGGGAATATATATATTGAGGAAAAGATGACATAATATATTGAACATATAATATGAGGTAAAGGGTTTTAATATTGACAAGTATAGAAAATGAAGCTCAAAGTTAATGACAAAATATAAAGGGGTATAAAAAATGCTAATAAAATATTGGAAACCTATAGTATATAGTGAAATTAGGGTTTTCTTAAATTTGGAAGGTGTATTGGGTTCATATTGGTAGGGGATTAAATAATGTGAGTTTTAGAGTTACAATATTTAGTCAAATTAAGGGTATTTTTTAGTATGACCCAAACGCAAGTGCTATGTTAGAGGCTCATTGAGTGAAGCCCCCATGTACTTTCTATTTATCATACTTCAAGGCAATGAACATTATTGATAATTTATATATTCGTATTAAGAATCTAAAATCTTTGAATCTATGTTTTTGGTCTGGTTCCTAAGAGCCACACAAATAGTTAATATTTTCTATGTATATATTTATATTTTGAAAGTAATATGAATGACTTGATGTTACAAAAAGTAGAAAGTCATTACCATTATTATTGATTTAAAAAATAAATATTTTTTTGTAAATTTCATTATAATAATATTTAAAATAAAATAAATGTGAATATTTGTAACATTCTTTTTAAAATATCTATACTATAATTAATTAGGAACAATATGGTTAAGAACATGTGTTTCCTCTTATGAAATTATAGAATTAAATTCATAAAGGTATAAAATATATACATCTAGATTTTGATCACCTTAGTAAACAAAAAAACTTTATTATATAAACAAAATAACAATATTATTACTATTATTATTATAAAAACAATAAAAACAATAAATTATTTATAAACCAGATATATGAGAGTTTTTTTATGTGAGATAAACCATTATTAATAAAAAACAAACTAATATAATACATTGATAACTAATAAAGGGATAAAATTTATCTGTTATGAGTTGTCACATTCCACATTCCAATTCATCCTAATCAACTATACTTTATGTTTATTAATTATAATTTATTATAAGTAAATTTTTATTTTTGACATTTTACAATTTTCAATCATCTTAATTTGAATATTTCAACAAGAGAATTATATTTTTGTTAATATTAATATAATTTGAATATTAATATTTGTTTCATTTTAAATTGATGATGTTTAAGGTTTTTTAAAATTAATATGGTCTATTGGACTTTAAAAGGTAAGAAATTGAGTGAAATTCTTTCATATTATTTCTATGCTTGAAGAGAAGTGAGAGAGGAGTTGTTAGGTGCCATAGTTTTGTTACCATAATAGGTTAAGAAGGTTGGTAGTGTATTTTTTTTCAAAAATTAGAAGAGATTTGACTACAAGCTGTGCAATTGAAGAGAAAATTATTTTCATATTCAAACCTCTTAGCCTCGTAGAGGTGGCGAACTCTTTCTTCCCATGGCATTTTGGAAGTAGATCAATGCCTAGCTTCAATACCAATCTCATTAGAACTATCTCTTATCTTATCAGTAACAATTTTATTCTTAACACTAGTCGAGATAGATAAATAATTCTATTTTTCAAGATTGGAGCTAACCACCTCCTTATAATATCTTTATTTAATTATTCCCTCTAACTATTTATCGCCCCATAAATTCTCTTGAAATTTGGAACTAATAATATTTTTAATATTAACATTATTCTACAAGATTGTGTCCTTTTATATCCCCCAATGGTTTAACCAATATTGGGCATAATTATGCCGTCCTTGCTTGATCTGAAGGTGGGTTTTTTGGCTAGAATTAGAAGAAATTTTGGGAAACCTCTTAGCTTCAATGTTGTATAACTTCTTCATAGACATGGTATACCTAGTCATAGCCATGCTTTCAACAAATAAAAGGCTAGCTTCAATCATGAGGATAGGGTGGCGAATACATCCTTCAATCTTAATGTTATAGGTAATAAAATGCTTTTTGATTTGCTCAGTATTCCTTCATGATTATCTAGATATACTATAACTCCAAACCTCACATCCATATAAAATAACAAGGGTGACAATGATTCTCAAAGATGAACTCTTTTTTAACACAAATCCAATGATTTGTTGACTTAGAATTAATTTCAAGCCCATAGTAAGGTTTCCATCATCCACCTATACTTTTCTTATGTTATAATTCGACTTGAGCTGATGATTGATGTTAATTCCTAGATATTTGTATAAAAGAACTTCGTCCAAGTAGCTATTATCATAAATGAAACTGCCATAGGTAATATTTTTATATTTAATTATCATGACATTATTATTGCGAGTGTTAACAATCATACCCATCTTGGAGCAAAAATATTGGATGATTCCTAGTTGATTTTCAAGAGCTTCAAGGCTCTTTACCAGAAGAATAATATCAACAACATAAAGGAGAAGAGCTATGACAATACCAATTAGCATGTGGCCAACACATCCTACATCTTCTAAACACTCTTCAAGCTTATCAATGTAAATTCCCAAAAGGGTAAGGAATAAGTGACACCCTTGCTTGACTCTAACATTTCAATTAACTTACGAGTCTGCTCAAGCTTGGAAATAACATTCTCATACAAACTTGTCATAACAACCCTCAACTCGAGGCGAACCATTAGCTCCTCTAGCTTCTTTGATAGCTTCAACCTAGGAACTATGTTAAAATATTTTCTAAAATCCACAAAATAACAAAAGAGGTTAGTCTAATTATTGTGAAAATCCTTTGCAATGATCCTCAAAGTAACATCATGGTCAAAAAATAAATGATGACTTGTAAACCGATCTTAACCTTTAACTCTTTTACCATGGACTTCAAGCCACAGGATAATCTTCTTTTCCAAAATAAGTCCATACAATTAGGCTAAAATGTAGTTGATCATAATAGTTTTATAATTAGAAGCAATTATTTTATCCCCACTTTTAAAGATAGACACAATAAGGCTATACATCCAAGACTTATCAAATCCTTACTTCACTATCAAATTGAAGAGCTTGTGCATGTGAGGTATGACGATAAGCCCTCCCATTTTAAAATTTTCATCTTGATATCCTTTAATATTCTTAGCTTTCACATTAGCGAGATGCTTAACCCCAAATTCAATGTCTTCCAAAGAAAAAAATATCATCCTCTATAGTAGCATTCAAAATGGTGACCCTAAAATTAGGGGACTCATAAAGGTTTTTAAGGTATATATTCTAATTCTTTAAGGGAAACACATTAATTTCTTTAGTCTTACAAATTAAAATTTTCCTCCAAAACTTTTTGGGATTTACTCTAGAAAGGTGAAGTAGTTGTTCTTGCGTCCTATTTGTATATATTTTTTCTTTCTAATTTTAATAAGATGTTTATACAAATTTATCCTGTCATGTCTTGAGGTTTCACTAGGAGCATCCCTAATTTACTTTCTCACAATCCTACAAGCATTATTATACCAATGGTTGGTACTTCTATTATTCTCTTAATATGTTACATTGGTATATAACCTGTCATGGTAGTGGAGAGGGTTGTATTGAAATTATGATAGAGATGCTCAATGTTATCATTGTAAGGTATTAATCCCTTTTTAAATCCTCTAAGAAGAGATACATCTTATTTTTGCCAAAGAGTAGGTTCCTTTGGCTATCATAATTATATTGCACATGGCTAGTGTACATGTTAAAGTTTAAAGTTAAGGACAAAGGTCTATAATCATAATCACATTGATGATTATTTAAGAGGTCGAGACTTACAATTTGGATGGAAATAAGGATATCAAATATCACATAATCCATGACACTATTGCCAAGACCATGAATACAAGTCATCTAGTTGGACTTTGACCACTTGGATATGCCATTACCTTTTATAAGGTTTTGGGAATTATAGAGCTTGACTAACTCAGTAACAAATAAATTATGGATCTAGTCTTCAGAGTTTCCTTTGAATCTACTAGCTAATTCAAGGTCCTCACCTAGCTAAAGAGGATTATGGTCAGAGTAATTACTTAGAAGCATAGTTTTGTTGGTTGCAGTTCTAGCATTGAAGTCTCCTAAGAGGAGGATATTACCTTCATTCCTTGGATTATAAGTAACATATTCTAGGGTATTATAGGGGAAGCTTTTATCTCTCTGTTTTTCTTATAGAAGGTAAAGTTGATAGGTGCAAAATAACAAATTGGGATATAAATCCTCTTAAAGTTAGAGTTAAAGATTTCAATCCAAGTGTGATAAAGCAAAGTATAAGGGAAAACATTGTTTTTATATAGAAAGTTATATCTCCAACTCCTCTCTGAGACAATTTCTTGTTCTAACCTCACCATAGAACAAATCCTTTGATGTGTGGTACCTTTGAGTCATAATGTTCCCAAATTTAAAATAAGAAAACAAAATCTTAAAATTAAATTAAGATTAAAATAAAAGATAATCTATGTACTTTTCTATTTGTGATATATTATTTATCATTAAATTTATGTAAAATTAAAATATTCAACATTTTCCATTTTTTTTTTAATTTTGAATTAATAAAAACTAATCCCTACATAGATCACCTAGTCCATACTTCATAAATTAATACTAATTACTAATAACTCCAATGAAAATATGACAAATTCATGCTACACTCAAAGCTGAAGGCAGCCCGATTTGTTGCGTGACCTACTTTATCCATTTCTATTCATAAAAATCAAAGCAATCATCGATAGAGCACTCCCTCAAATCATTAATATCTAAGTTCCACTCATCTAAGAAAAGGATGTATTTATATAGCAGATCCTTAATTGAGTTTTATTCTTGGTGTAAGCTGGCCAAACCTTTTAGGCCTCATTTGTGCGCAACAAGTATTTCGTCTCGAGCTTCCAGAGATCCGAGGTCGGCCTGGTTACCCGATATTAAATGCCGAAGCGTGTCAGAGAGGTCGTCCATGTTAAAATAATCATCATCAGTCACCTGCAGTAGCGTAGAAATATCAATGCTTAGATTCTGGTAAAGCAGAAAGGGAATCATAGTGTTCACGCGAGAATAGAAAAATACCTTGCTATGTATTGTATGAAACACTGCATTATTGATTACAGAAGACGTAGCGTTCACAACTTCAAGCCCACATTCTTCCAACACCGTTAGAAGATCGGAGTAGACAATCTGATCTTGGAACGCGTTAACGGAGACCTCAACACTGGAATGGGAGATATTTATTTTCATGGAAGAGATTTTCCCATCCGAATCTTGGAATCGCAGATGTTTCCTGCAAAAATTATGCTTAGATGAAGATTGAATGCCCACAAAGGGAAATTCTCCTTTTCTACCTAAACTGGTCTTCATTCTATCTCTTTTTCTTGAGAGATCCTCGATTTTTTGCTGTAGATGACGAATATAATTAACAGCTCCAAGGACTTGGTCTGACTCTGCACGTTTTCCCTGCACAGCCAGATATGAATTTGCCAATTCAGAAAACTGAAGCAATGGAGATGAAAAAAGTGAAAAACCCTAACGAATACTTTGAACCTGGATGCCTCTAAAGCACAAAACCCTAGATACCAAGTGAAGAAAACGTACCCGAAGATTTTCTTCTGGAAGCAATGCCCTCATCCTGGAAAAGAGCGTTTTCATCTCCTTCCGCCTCTGTTTTTCAATCAACTTGTGGTTCCACCTTTTATCGGTCGGAGCGGTTTGTGATAATGTATCTCGATAAGGACCATGAATTGCGAAACCAGAATTGCAGAATGCCCTCATTAAACAAGGATTATGCGAATGGTCCTGATAGTCGATTGGGGTTTCAAATATGCAGCTGCTGATGAAATTGGAGCTTTGGGCATGATGGTTATTATAAGATGGAGGATCTTCAAGCGGTTCGGTCGATTGTAACAGACCAGAACGAGATACACCCTCTGTAACATCGACTGACATGTTTATGCCATCGTTACAGGAGAGGAATATTGGTTGGAACCCAGAAGGAATACTCATATTTATGGTTAAACGTCAGATGGATGTTGCAATTTGCAAAGCGTGGGAGTTGTAAAGCTAAGAAATCTTTGCCAGCGATTTACAAACAGTGTGGGTCCGTGATCTTCTGCAACAAGATTAGGGTTTGATTGCTTGGATCATAAGAACTTAGGAACAAGATCTCCAATCCTGATCGATGTTGCAATTTGCAAAGCGTGGGAGTTGTAAAGCTAAGAAATCTTTGCCAGCGATTTACAAACAGTGTGGGTCCGTGATCTTCTGCAACAAGATTAGGGTTTGACTGCTTCGATCATAAGAACTTAGGAACAAGATCTCCCATCCTGATAAACAACACGGGAAGCGCCGACCAGGCATATAGTTCGCCGAAATTCCTGTCAGATATCGTATACGAAATCTTCAAACCACTTTATGTAACCTGTAGACCCTACACATAACAATAATTAGCAATTCTTTATCCAACCAGAGTATGATGGTATTTTACTTTACGGGCAGGTGTCTAGACAGTCGTTCTGAACGTGTCGGATTTATGTACCCGGCATGTTAGCCGTGGGATGCTCTGTGGTCGTGGCCGGCGGCCGCAATGTTATTATATTTGGACCAATATCCTTAATACCGTACAGTTTCTCCACTATCTTAATGTCATTTTGAAAACTATTCTACCAAGATGACCCCGAGTCGGAGCAGGAGCCGGTTTGCCATTATACCAATAGTAAACTTCCAAACTTAGTAAACTTTCAAATTGGTAATTAAGAGAGATATTTAGGGTGGAAATTATAGATTATACAGTATAATTGCTGGAGGATGGGTTTCTTCAGCAAAGTAATCGAGGATCAAATTTCACTGGGGGTTGTGTCTTGTGTTAACTTGTCAAGAGGAAGAGACATGTTAAAAAACCAGTGAACTTAGCGCTGGTGAGGCCCAGACCCCAGTGACTTTGGCCTATTAGATGCCTTTGGGTCAGGGCTCCTCAAGCCACATGTCAAATCTGTCGTGGCTCTTCAAGCCACATGGCAAGCCTGGTGCATCGGAGACAACCTAACAAACAAACAAAAAATCATAGAAAATCCTCACATGTTAGTAAACTTTCCAAACCTGATAACTAGAATCCCCATGGTGTAAATTATAAATTCCATAAATGTACTTTAATTCTTCCAACACACCCCTCACTTGGTAATTTGAGGGAATCAAACTTCAAACTCTCTATACCAATGATATAACTAAAATCCCAAGATGGAAATTATGGATTTCATAAAAATACGGTGATTCTTTCAACCCACTCTACGGACAGCAAAATGGAAATCATAGATTCCATAGAAATAAATTATTCTTCCAACACACTCTATCGACAGCTGATGACTCCGCTACTGTATTATCCGCTACTGTAATTCACTACTTGTAACTTACAATGCTGCTGTAATTCACTTGTTTTTACTTACAATGGTTGGTAGCACCAAGCCATGTACAGGGAGAAGGGTACGAGGTCGCCTGGAAAACAGTAACATTTTCTTAACTGATTCTTATATCAAGGATAATAAAGTACAGCTAGGTGTAGACAATTCAACCTTATAATTATAAAAAAATACAGCTAGGTGTAAAAGCCTAGCACATTAATTATTTAATGGTATACAGCTAGGTGTAAAAGCCTAGCACATTAATTATTTAATGGCGTAAAATTTGGAGGGAAGAAAAAAGAATATAAAGGTTTCTATTATTATATATTAAATATACTGTGTTTTCGCATATACCAAGAGATTTATGGGTATTAAACCAATTCATTTACTTCACACATTGATAACTTCGTTGTTATAACTTACGATCATTAGGAACGCAGCCAACTTCAAGGAGAAGAATACCACGTTTCCTCGAGAACAGTCGCTGTAACTTTTTACATTTTTTAAAGTTGTTTCTTATATCAAGGATAAATGAAGACATAGGTGTTAATCATTGTCATTATATTTATTAAAAAATACAGCCAGACGTAAACAATTCAACGATGTAACTATTATTTAAATGTAATAAAGGTTAGATAAGATAAGAAACGAGAAATGTAAGTCTGTGAATTATTTAATATTAGAGATAATGTCTTTTCACATAAAACGAGAGATTTATAGTATTAAACCAATTTCTTTTACTATAATTAATGATAATCTAATCAAAATTTAATAATAATTATTTAAATTATTAATTTAAGATTTTTTTCAATATTTTTTGACATAATCATTTAAATGTATTTTATAATGATAGCAAATAAAATTTAACCCAATCCTAACATGGAAAGGAATAAAATCTTCATTGATAACATATATTTTTTTTAAAATGCTTTATTTCTTCCAAAAAAGTATGTGACTTATTTATATAAAAATATGACCATATCATATGTTTTTTTAAAAATGTTTTATTTCTTCCAAAAAAGTATGTGACTTATTTATATAAAAATATGACCTTAGGAAAATTTATTATCAAAATTGATTGTTGTTTTATATAATTTGGTATTTATTTTATGGATAATAAATTTTGTAGTTTTTATGGAGTTATTAATATTGTATATGTCTTTAATTTAAATATTTGTGAAAATAATTAAATATTTAAATATTTGTGAAAATAATTAAATATTTATTTTAATCATATTTTTGTAGATCTCATGGAGCTATTAATAGAGTTATTAATATTATAAATGTATTTAATTTAAATATTTATGGAAATGATTATACATAAATGATTAAAATATTTAGATGATAAAAAGTACTATATTAAAATTAATAAAATCACTTCAATATATATATAGAGTTTTGAAAATCCAATAAGGATTTCTAGCCGTTTATATATATATATATATATTTCAATAATATTAATATTCAATATGGATTTTTAAGTAATTGTTAATATGTTTTTTAATTTATATAAAGTATAAGATATGATTTTTGAAAAGAGATCACATGGAAAAAACAATTATTAATGCTATTAAATTTTTCTTTTTCAATAATATATAGCTTCCAATAATATTTATGAAGTTGCTAATCTAATTTTGTACTTTGTAATAGAAAATTTGAAATTACATGACAATAAACAATATGTTCAATATCAAAATGTTCAAGAAAATAACTTATTTGTACTATTAAAAAAATGCAAACAATTCCTACATAAAATTCTAGTAAATTTATGCGAGTTATTTAAAAGATTAAGAAGTAAGAAAATCAAGTCCAAAAAAAATAATTAGATAAAAAATGCATTACAGTTGGAAAAGAGAAAACCATTTCTCATATGATATGATTAGTGTAATTAATAAATGAATGCAAAAGAACATAACTCCTAATACTTTTCTCACACGTGCAAGATCAATATAATTAATAAATTACTGCAAAACAATCATAACTCTTGGATTTACTTAGACTATTCAAGAAAATTCTTATCATTACCCTTGGCTTTACCCTGACTATTGAAGAAAAAATAATTTTCTTAATGATTTGGGTTGCCTATATACCAACCACGCATAGCCAGCCAAACTATTGAAATAAGAAATTCATAACAAAATTGCATGAAATAAAAATAGTCTAACAAGATATATTATCTTGTAAGACAAGACACATTAATATCTCCTATTGAAATCCAAAGTGAATAAATTCTTTACTTTCTCCAATAAATGAATAAATGAATAGGAAAAATATATTTTTTAGTGATCAAAATGATTTAGCACAAGTTGCTCATGTGTTATAGTAGTAATATAATATTTCAATGGAAATTGTTGACAACTTTTTTTTAGCATATAAAAACATTTCATGTTAACTTTTCCAAATCTTCATTTCAAATTGAGTGGGCTTTGATCTTTTCCTTTGGTTATAAGAAAAGTATTTAGATATTTTGAAAATAAAAAAGATGTTAGATGAATTCTTTTATAAAATACTTAGAACGAAATCTAAAATCATGTAGAAATAAAAAGCCAAGGCCTTTCACTTACTTTACTTAAAATGAGTCACATGATATAAAATTGAGGTAACTTAACATCAATGCATCATGTTTATGAGTCTTATTTGACTTCTAACTTTTTCAACTACCATGAAGCACATTTCTAGAACTTGAGCCATGAAGAAGAAGAGGAAGACATGCCAAGCCAGATTAAGACCATAACTTTAAGGAATTGATATCCTCATAAACTTAGAAAACCTCATGATTCAAGTGTTATTGTAAATATATCTCTAACCTCCTCATTATTAAAAATTGAGCAATAAGGGTTTTGTGAGCATTCTCAAACTTCAGCTCCTTGGACCCATTGATTCCAAAACTCAAAGAAGCCATGTTTCCAAAAATAACTTACAAACATATTAAAATGTTATAAACATAAAACACTCTAAAGTAATACATCACAAATATCTTGATAAGATTAATATGCACACCGAATATAGATGTTAATATCCCTCAATGATGCAGACCTCTAATGTTCCTTCCCAAAGGAGAATGGAAAATTTAACATAGCAACCAAAATCCTTTAAGGGGATAAAAAATATGATGTTTGTGACTTATTTATATAAAATTATTTGTAAAACTCCAAAAGGGTTCATTTAATTAAGCTCTAGATTTCTATATTTCTAGATTGCACATCTGCAACCATGATAAGTGAAACATTCATTTCCATGTTAACTCATCTACATTAACATGCCATTCACAAAAAATCCTACCCTACATGTCATGTTAGCATCACACATCATATTCCCCCATCAACATTGGTCTACCCATAGAGTCTAGGAGTGGTCACATGGCTTTCATGTAATTTCCACATGGCCTACTATGCAAGCATATGGATATGGGATTTTAAATAAGTGCATCTTCTTATTTTTTCCATATTCCCATATTTCCACTCCTTAAAAGACTTAGGTTTTCTATCTTGGGCACTTATCATAATCTAATATTGGTCCATGGTCCTTGATAGATTCCATATACTCTCTTCCTCCACTTATTGCTTCCATCACATAAATATTCCATCATCTAACATTTTCGAAAAACTAGTATATGAAGTTTTTCCAAATGTTTATATTTTTACATATTAACAAATATTAGGTTTCCCATTCATTACACTAAACATAATCTATGTCTCTTCCCATTTTCCATTGTAGTTGAAAATATATGGTCCACTAGGAAATCTAATGCAATGTCTCCTACTACATAGGGTAACTCTAGATAATAGACTATTAGGCTATTGAGAGAACTAAGAGAGTCTTCAAAAACCTAAGCTTTATTTGGTTAGTAGAATTCACACTTAATCCCCTTCACATTTTAGCTCTCAATGTTGGCCCCACCATCCCATGTGACTATGCATTGAGGATGGAATCCCTAATCACTAAGTTTCTATTAATTAAAACCAAAAGTTAAAAGGTTCATCGTAGAAATTCAAAACCATTTGCTACACTCCTAATCATGTTTCAGAGGATTGGAACTGCACTCATTAAAGAAAAAACTACCTTTAATACTTTTAAAGTACTAAAGTCCCTACTGACCCATAAATGCTTCCAAAGCATTTTCCAACATTAGTAGTTTCCCTAGAAAAGGGATGCAGAGATGACCAATTGCCAAATCCACAAATTCACCCAATTGAAATAATTTTATCTCACTTCCTTGGGATGCAACATTCAATATTTTAACTCCAAAACTTTGCAAATAGCATGGATAACATTCTAGGTTATATATTGAGGGGAAAAAGGTCTCAAAGACACCTTATCCATATATCTATAAATTATATTCTATAACTAGCCCAATAGTGAATTATCCACCCTTTCGAAGTCATCCAATCAAGGAAAGGCCTTCCATTTTTGTCATTTCAAACGAAGGATACAAAAAAAAAAACCAATCCCACTATTGTAGTAGTAATGGATAGACACACTAAAAAAATATAGGAAGATCCTTGGGCTCAAATCAAATTCTGCATCATACTTCACAGACAATGCATCACATATCTATCCTAAGAAACATGCACCAAAGCATACCTCCATATATAGATTTAATCATAATATATTTAATAATTAGTAACCAAGAACAACTAAGCATTGATCAATATCATTGTTAAAACATAGTTAGTAACCCATAGTAGAAATAGTTATGGAACACTAAAAGATGGTGCCATTTCATTAGAAGAGAAATAGTTATACTTCTTTAGGTTATTTGAAACTTTGTTGGAAACTAAAGAAGGGAGAGCTACTCTCCACCCAACCATAGGATCAACTACACTACAACTTCCTTATAGTTGGTGATATCTAAATTAGGTCTAATTCCTTAAGAGGAAGACTCAGTCAATGGTTAAAAAGATTCAATTCAAGATAGAGAACACGAAGGCCACTCTCATTCATATACATGAATTGGTATTCTACACTAATATATTAGTTTATTACTACTTCCTTTTTCTTTGTGCCTTAGGTGCCTAGTTAAGAAAAATTATTTAAACAAATCTTGTCACCCCATATCTCAGGTCAAAGGATTCTATGGTGGTTTTTTTATCCAAATTCAGTTAAAATGATAATTCCACATAAGATTTTTTTGACTATAAGGATTTCTTTCTCCTTCTATTTCAATTCACATTCCCAACGCCCATGTGGGTTTCTATTCTCTTCTCATGAGTTTCTTTTGTTCACTTCCATGAACTTTTCTATATATTTGACACTTTAATAAAACATTTTACTACTTACTACTATCCTCTATTGACCCCAACCACACACACACTACCCAACATGAGAATTATGAGTCCCTCCTTTGGCTATGTGGTCAATTTAGAAGTCTCTAGAATGAGTACATATCCCATACCTTTAGATTTGTTCAATACCATTCCCTATTCATTAACATAATTGCTTGTTGTTGGGTAGCTCAACTACCAAATTAGAAATATAAGCATTTAATTCAAGTAATATAGGAAACTTCCCAAATCCCCCTTACAACTTCCCCTCATGCATCAAGATCTATATTAGCTACTCTCTTCTTCAAGTTTTGGAGAATTAATATAGGTACAAAAATGAATGAAATCAACTTACAAAAGTAGTTTTAGATATGGGACCAAGATTGGCGATTTGGGATTAGAAACCTTCCAAGGATAACTTGAGGTCTTAAATGATATTTTCTAGGGAGTAAAACATTTCCACTTGTGAAAAATCGGAAACCTGATTCCTATTGCAACAACTGGAAATAATTCTCCTAATTTTTAATTAAATTGAACAATTTATTTACTGTGAGATACAAAAAATAATGAATCAATCACATTGCATCCTACACAAATAAATGATAGAATACTAGCACACCACATAAAATGACATAGTTATGTTGGATCAATGTCCCCGGAAAAACCCAACTGGGGAAAAATGATGCAACAGTTGAGGATTCTATTATTATGTAGCAGTGAAATAATATGAATAAAACTGGATGTCAAAAATGGAAATCCTAAAAAGAAATAATGGCAAGAAAATATAGTGAGGAGAAATTCCTCACTCCAGAAGAAAATGTCAGCACTGACCTCAACTCAAATTGAACCATCCAAACTACTTTTACGCAGTCACTGTAGCACCCTAGCATAGTTGTTGTTGCTCTCAGCTTGGAACAACTTGTCCTCAAGATGTCTGACCAACTGTTGTCTAGGAAAATGTCTCTCTTGGCCTCTGGAACCTATGCCCAACTTCTGGCACTGAAATTCTGCTTCTCCCAAACAATTCAACTTTGTCTCTAGAGGCTACTACGCTACTCTGTGCCAACCTCTCTATGGTTTCTCTACCTCTCTGCAAATGCACTCACTAGATCAAGAAATCTTCTTTTGTCTTCATTATCCCTTCCCCTCTCTCACCACTTCGATATCTTTGGCTCTCTCTTCGAAAACCGATTGTTGCTGCTCTTGAAATTGATCTACTCAGAAATGAAACCTCTCAAGTTATTTCTCCAAGCCCCATCTACTTCTTCTTATAATCCTCCGTTGAGACTTCAATGACCAAGATTAGATCTTAAATGATGGCTAGGATTAACTTGAATTCGATCCATGTGAGTTTCTAGAACATTCACACCACAACTTAATTAATTTTGATTAGTTAGTCATATTCCCTAAGTTTAGTTTTATGAAATATTTAAAAAATGATTATAATCTAATTATCATTTATAGGTGGAATGTTTAGAAACTTTTTTTGCGTTTTGGAGATCTCATGTATTCTAGCCTCCATAAAATTTCATGGCTAGCACACATATGATGCTACAAAAACTAGCACTCCCTCTTAGCACGAAATGTGTTCTAGTTCTCCTGTCCCCTGTATTAACACCTTGTCTTTGCATCATCTCCTGTCACACTGCTGATGTATGGATACTACTTCCCACCAACTACTACACAACCCTGACATGTGTTGCATATTTCTATTGTCGACTCTGTTAAACTACTTCCAACACTGCATCTACACTGCAACTCTCTCTCCATTTGTTGTTGTTGCAACTACAACATCTACAACTGAAAAGAATGTTAAATACTAAATCAACTGTGATCAATATGATAAATCTATCACTCGAGTCTTATATTGCTACTAGTATCTGCGCTATCATTGAGGCATCTACGTTGTTGCTAACTCTGCTCTATGCCAACTGCACTACTGCCAAATTTACACTACGATCCCCAACATCTGACATGCAACTAGACTCTGCATCTCTCACTCTAGAATCTGGATGCATCTACTGCCACTGATCCATCCTGCTATTGAAATACTATGAGCTTCTATAGCAAGGTTTTGATTTAAGAGGTGGACCTCCTCAAGAATCTTGCCCATTTGTAGCACTTTGGGGCTACAAAAAAAATCACCCCATTTCACTGTTGGTGGTATGTCATCAAACATGGAGGTCTTCCTCTAGCCTAGAGGAATGCCTGTAGATCTCTGTTGATGCTTCCTACTGGTCTTTCTTCTCCTCCTTATCCTTCTTCCTGAGAGGACACTTGGTGTTGTAGTGGCCAATCTCACCACATCTAAAGCACTTGACCTTCGATAGGTCCTTGTTTTTTTTTCGTTGGTCCCCCTATCCCTAACTAGGACCATTCGATGCAAGGGCCACATTCTCCTCCTCTTTCACTTTCTGTGATCTATCGCTACTGCCACTGATGGAACTTTTCAAAAGAGCTCGTCTCAACTCCTCCTACTGCAAATCAGCCCACATCCTATCCCAACTTGGCAAAGTTTATTTTCCCAAGATACTTTTGACAAATACCTGCCACTTATCTCAGACACTTTTGAGTGCCAATCATACTAGCATTATATGTTGAGGCACTACCCAACAGATGACAACTGATCCCAGATCTCTTGAATCCTAGTGAGGAAGGTGTCTATGCTTTCCCCTTTCTGCATCTTGGTTCATCTCAACTTTTCCTCCAATTGCATCTTCTGCTGCTTGGAAGTTCCTTGGTATAGCGTGGAAAGTGTATCCGACATCTCCTTGGTTGTTCCCTTGTCCGTTATGTGCGACACAACATGATCCTAAACACAATCTAGGATCAATCTCTTCACCCTCTCCATCTCCTTTCAGTATTCGTTCAGTTGATATGCATTTGTGGGGGTATCTACCACTACATCAATATATGGATTTAAGTCATATTAATTAATAAGGAAGGATATCCTTGCCTTCTAGATGACATAGTTGGAATCACCCTTCCAACTTGTCCTGATCTTGAAGTCCGACAATGGCCATCTCAGGAAGATGTCGAAAATCTCCTCTTCGCTTCTTCTCAGATGTTGCACAGCTATTCACACTCCATTCTAGAGTGAGAAACTATGTACAAAACAACTATTGATTTGCTAGGGAATTTGAACTTCTCGAGACTAGAACCCTGAGGAAAATTTTCCCTCAGTGTGTGCTCTTCTTCCTCTCAACACTAGTTCTACTCTAGAAAATTTTTGCATCCATATAGATATCTTTTATGTAAAAACCATTGGCTGCCCCCTATGCCTCTACAAACCTTCGATCTAGAGAGATCAAATTTTTTCGTCCTTCTCTCATAAAAATTGATTTCTCATCAAGTATTTGTCCTCTTGGCAAAGGTGACTGTGTTGCCCATGGGGTTTCGAATTTCTACCCCTCAATGAACAATGAAAGTCCTTCTTCACTACTAAACACTCTAGCAACTCATCTGTGATCCAATACCATGTGAAAAATTGGAAACCTGATTTCTATTACAATAGCTGGAAACAATTCTCCTAATTGTTAATTAAATTTAACAATTTATTTACTGTGAGCTACAACAAATATTGAACAAATCACACTGCAACCTCTGCAAATAAATTGTGGAAGAAATAAACACTGGTATAAATACTAGCAGTCTAGCACACACACATCAAATGACACAGATATTTTGGACCAATGTCCTTGGAAAAACCTAACTTAGGAAAATTGGTGCAACAACTGAGGGTTTTATTATTATGCAGCACTAACATAATATGAGTACAATTGGATGCCAAAACTGGCAATCCTACAAATAAATATTGGTAATAAAATCTAGTGAGGAGAAATTCCTCACTCTAGAGGCAAATCCCGACACAGACCTCAGCTCAAGTTGAACTGTCTAGACTGCCTCTACGCAGTCATTGCGTCACCCTATCATAGTTATTGCTACTCTCATCTTGGAACAACTTCTCCTCAAGCCTTTTGACTAGCTACTATTTGGGAAAACGCCTCTCATGTCCTTTGGAATCTCTGCCCAACTTCTGGTATTGAATTTTTACATCTCTCTAATAATTCAACTTTGCCTCTAGTGGCTACTACGCTTCTCTGTGTCAACCTCTCTATGCCTTCTTTGCCTCTCTGCAAATGCACTCACTGGATCAGGAAATCTTCCTCCGGATTCACTGTCCCTATCCTTCCCTCACTACTTCAATCTCTCTAACTCTCTCTTTGGCAACTGACTGTTGCTACTTTGGAAATCAATCTGCTCAGAAATTGAACCTCTCAAGTTATTTCTCTAAGCCCCATTGACTTCTTCTTATAATCCTCTATTGAGACTTCAATGAACAATATTAGATCTTTGTCGATGGCTAGGATTAACTTGAAGTCAATCCATGTGAGTTTCTATAACATTCACACCATAAGTTAATTAATTTTGATTAATTAGTCATATTCACTATGTCTAGACTTAGGAAATATTTAAAAAATGATTAATAATCTAATTAACTCATTTCTAGGTGGAATTTCGAGAAATGATTTTCTGGTTTTGGATATCTCATGTATTCTAGTATCTCTACAAAATTTCGTGGCTAGAACAAATCTGATGATACAAAAACTAACATCACTTAAGCATCACACCCTATGCATAGATACATTTCCAAAAATATAATAAAGACATCAATTACAGTTAAAATACAAAAGTTATGCTTCTTAAAATTTGACATATCACGATTCAGCACCGTAATTCGATAGGATGCCATGTTAGCCCTTGTTACTTATGGACAAGTTAATATTCACATAAGGATGATGAATACGACTCTAGAAGGGTAGAACTATAAATTATGTTGAGGGAATAATGGATCAAATTTAACCCCTACTTGGCTGTTAGATTGTATTATAACTGGGCTACTAAGAGGAAAAGGGGTTGGATTCTATTGGCTTACATTTGGTTTCATAGTACAATAGAATTTCCATGTGCAGATAAGGAGAGAATAAAACATAGGGGTTTTGTGTTTTGCAGTATCCCATAGGCCACAACTCTTAGCAAAACACATAGCGAGTGCCTTTTTCTTTATATATGCATCATTTCCATTCCAAAAAAAAGAGAGTAGAGCAATCTCACCTTTCAAATGGGTTTATCCCAAAATGATTTTCCAAATCATATCTTAGTGTTCATGGTGTTTGGTTTTTGTTTTCATTTCAATTTTCTCCAACCTTTGTAATTTCTGTATTGCATGCATATGGAGAAAAATAATAGTTAATAAATCTATAAATATAAGGAAAGCTAACCCTCATAGTGTTGATTTAATATTTATTCTATTTCTATTAGATCTATTGTGATGAATTATCTAGTGGAATATCCTTATCAGTTTACAAATGACATTATTAATAGGGATGGTTCCTTTAGGTATTGTTTGGGAATTTTTAGGTGATTTGCTTGGTTTAAGGTGAATATCATAAAACCCTAGAGATGACTAATAAATCAATTTATGATAAACTTTAAGATTCGATAAAGAAGAGGATTTTGCAATTGGAATTGCAACTCATAGATGTAAACCATAATGTGAGCCATTTCATGGTAGTTGTGTCCAAAAATACTAGGCTAGAAGATGGAGATTTGAGTACAAAGGTCATATCAAAGGGGAAATGAGGGCATCGAGAACAAATAGATAAGGAGTCTAGGAAAATCCAAATAGAGTAGGAAAGTTTTAGTGTTGTGATCCATTCATAATCTCTCTTTAATATAGATTATAAGTTGAATATTAATCCATATCAAGGTGATATCGATGCTTTGAAAGTAAGTCATTGGTTGTAGAATTTATAGGTTTATTTTAACGTTCACCATATAGAGAAGGAATAGAGAATTTCATTTTCTCATTTGAAATTAGAGCGCTAGGCCCTAACCTCAATGGAAATCCACATGGAAACCCTAAGGCTAAAGAGAGATCATCAAGTAGCTAAGTGGGGGTATTTGATACTCACAAAGTCCCAATCTTAGCCCATCAGGTATGTGGATTATTAGTGGATCTAGTGGCATTACTTTACATAGATACAAGGGAGAAGCGTATAAGAGTACACCAAAGAACGTATGAAGATGAAAATATTGTTATATATCTCTCTGAAGAATTAAGAAATACTCCTCAAGTATCTTGGGGGTCTACAAAATAATCTTTGAAAGTAATTAATGATGTTGAAACCTATATTGGTGGATGAGGCTTTTGTATATGCACAATACATGGAAAGCACAAGCTAGAAGAAAGGGAAATAAATTGGTTCAAAGCTAAAGGGACATTATGAAGCTTTTAAAGAGGGAAATAATAAATGGGAATTAGAGAAGTGAAAGAATAAAAATCCATAGAATTACAATGCAAATATCCTACAATCCATTGTAACCACTTTAACTTTAATGGTCACGCATGGGAGAAGTGTTGGAAATTACATCTAGAAGTCAATCTGAAGGATTAGAAGAAGGAAGGGGTGAAGAAAAATATCGTAGCCACAAATTCAAACAATTACGTGTAAGTAAACTTAAACGTTGACGAGAATATTTTCTACACATTAGTATAAAGTGGCAGGAGTCTTAGTCTTAAGAAATTTGAAGAGAAAAAGATGACAAAATTCTTCCATATAAATAAAAAGTTCAAGAAGACAAATATTGATTGTTTTTTAAACTCAACATGATATGTGGATCTAGTAAAAATGATAGGATTGAAGGTTCAATATCATCCTATCCCATTTCCATTAGGATGAGTAAACAAGGATATAAAGATCAAGGTAACAAAAGAGTTTAAAATAAAATTTTCTATGAGTGCAGATTTTATTGATGAAGTACATTTGGATGTAGTTCCACTTTATGTATGTGAAGTGGTGTTTGGGAGTCTCTATATGTACATGTGGATATCTAACCAATACCACTTCGTCAAGGATGGAAAATCCTTCATCATCAATGAGCACAAGGGAAACTCTAAAGATTCGCTAGTAAGTGTCAACAAATCCAAGAAACTAATAAATTATAGTAACAAGTATGCTTTATTCCTTTTAAAAGAAACTCATTATATAGAAGAGTTAATGAGAAAAAAGTAATCCTTGGAGGGGTGCACTAAGTAATTGCGATAGTGACTAGAATAGTTGTTATACAAAAATAAGGGAATGTTTAAGGAGCTTAAAGGGATACCACCCGAGAGGGAGGTGGACCATAAACTCCAACTATTTCTAGAGTCTCCATCACCAAACATTCATATAGGAAATTCATTGTAGAATTAAATGAGGTGAATAAGTATCATCAAAAACTACTAGAGTAGGTTTTTATTCAACCAAGTATATCACCACGCAGGTCACCCATCATAATGTTTCCAAAGAAGGACAATACTTGGTGAATGTTCATTTATTATAGGGAATTAAACAAAATTATGCTCCATAATAGGTACCCCTTCCCTACGATTAATGACATATGATACCAATTGTACAAAGAAAAAAATACTTCACCAAATTAGATTTAAAATTAGGGTACAACCAAGTTTGATTCAAATAAGAAGATACTTGGAAGATCACCTTCAAACTACACAAGGTTTTTATGAGTTGTTATTCATGTCATTTATTCTAAGTGATGCACCATATACATTTGTGAGATTATTTAATGGTATATTGCACCCATATATAAATTCATTTGTTATTATTTATTTAGATGATGTACTAGTATATAGTTCTACCTAGGAGTAGCACATCTCACATTTGATGTAGGTGATAGAGAAATTGAATAAACACTAGCTACTAGAGATTCTATTGAAGTATCAATTTGCACTTTAGTATTTGGTGTATTTAGGCTATGTGATTGGTCGAGGAGAGCATGATAGACCCTACAAGGATGGATATGATAATTAATTATCTACTTCCTATGAATTCTTTTGAGGTGAGTATTTTTGTTGGGGTAACATGGGACATTAGGAAACGCATGCCCTCATTTTGATTACTAGTCACAAAACTCCATGCCATGAAAATCAGTGGAAATAGTTTGTAGTGGGGGAAGGATCATGAAAGGGCCTTTTAGGAGTTAAACAAGAAAATATTCATGAACTACATCTTGCATCACCAAACTTGCAACAACCCTTCAAAGTTGAGATAGATGCGAGTCGGTTGTTATGGGAGCAATCTTGAGGTAGGGAGGAAATCCTATGTGCTACCATTTTGAAGTGTTTCATGGGTTGGTTCTCAACTATCCTACCTATGATAAAGAGTTCCATGGCCTAGTAGTAGACATCAAGAAGTGGAAACACTATTTTATGGAAGAGGTGAGAATCTTTGTAGATCATCAATTGTTATAGTTACTACCAGCCCATACTAATTTACTATAGACGAAACATTAAAGTGTATGGGGTTTTACAATTGTTTCAATTAATGACCAAGTGCAAGAAGGAAACACAATAATATTGGCCAATATGCTTTTAAGGCCCCACAAATAAAAAATTACATAATTAGGAGCTCTAATGTACATGGATCATTATACCCATGATTCATATATTGAGGCATATAAATAGGATGAGGATGTCAAGGAGATGTTTGAGTAGTTGCAAATCCATATTAACAATGCAATGGAGATATCACAACTAACTATGATCTTGAAATTGTGTTACTCTGAATGATAGAAAAGTTATGTTTCCA